>OY776117.1:65191753-66497913 GCA_963675035.1 Allygus modestus | reverse complement strand
ATGATGTGGTGCAGGCCTAAACTTTAATTTACTAACAAAAATGCACTGGATAATTATCAAGAGAGGGTAGATCAACAATTCTGGATTGTGACTTTAATACCATTGAATTTAGATTTATTTCAAATCTGTTCAAAGTAGAAGAGAAGTTTAAACTTGTACTTTACCATCATGTTTTTATTACCTTGAAGTAGGTGTTTGTGGTCATTTCATCATAAAGCATAATTTAGGTCAGTGGCAGATTTGGGTTGGTTATAGAGATTGCAGCCCAGGGTGGCAAATTTTCAGGAAAATTAAAAATTGGTTTTACAAAAAAATCTGTTAAACGGGGGAACTTGTTGATGAAAGCAGTTGTAAAGGCAGTGGGCTGCCCTTTATTGGGTATATTTGTATATTAGTCGGAGGCAACTTTATTGCGCTTCCAATTCCAATCCCTCTTGCTGTTCTTCCCTGTAATATATACGTTTGGACAAGGGACAAATGATAAGGCCATTAGGCCCAAAAATAGTGGCTTCCGTATAATACCAAAGTACCATTTACGGTTAATGTTTTGCCTAAGTGTTATTTTGTTTTGGAATATGAAACAGTTCCAAAATAAGACTTTTTTAAAGTCTTACATACAAAATAAGTTAAGCCGACAGACTGGAACTGGTTCACTGTCACACAGGGCGGAACGTTACTGCTGGTAGTTCGTCTCCTGCCGCACTGTGAATTCCTTTGTGGGGTACTTTGGTATTATACGGATGCCACTATTTTTGGAGGTTAATTTTTACCGGATACAAAGGATAACTACATAATTCGAAAAAACGTACTTTTATTGACTTACTGTAAAAATTTTATATCATTCTGGTGAGCGGTCTTTGTGTTGTGCCTCCCAAAAGGCAGCGATGTCCGCTAGGATCGTGTTGAATGCGTCGCCGCCGCTAGCAGCCACACCCGATCGCCACATGTACTCCGCCAAATATACAGCGTGCTGCGGCAGTTATGTTAGGATGGGTTATCATAAAAATACGTACGGTTTCCTCTTCATTTCTAGGTAAATCCCACACCAAAAGAACGTCACTCATTATGAAAACAAATGTAACGTAGTGCACGGCAATAAATCACTCATGACACTGACCCAGATACAGGCGGTGACAGGTGATGCGCGCGCTCCGGTCAACGACCTGACCTTGGCCTATTTGGAGGGGGTTTGGCGGCCGGAAGTATGACTCATCAGGTATCATTCGATTTGTAACGAAACAAGGAAAGTCCTACAATCATTTTTATGATAATCCATCCTAACATAACTGCCGCAGCGCGCTGTATAAGGGTGGCATCCGTATAATACCAAAGTACCCAGTAAATTACTGTTATGACGTTTTGAAATTTAATTTGTATGAAACGTGTCATCTTAGAAATTGGTTAAAAAGTACACAACTTCTTATGGGAAAAAAGGAAGTTAATTTACATATTTTAGGTTTTATTTAAAAAAAATATTACATTTTGATTATAAAGTCGGGTAACAACTATTAGATTGTTTGTTTGGCCTGCGATCATTTTTTCATTTAAGGTGGGCAGACAAAATAAAACACTTGTTATGTTGTTATTGCTGGATTAGGAAACCCCAGTATTAGCTGCTAGGCACGTCTTCCACAAGCGAGAATTTTGCGCACCAGAAGGGAAGGATATAGCAGGAAAGGAAAGGGTGGGATGGGACTGGCAACCAAATTGACCTTTCAAAGGGCCAACTCCCGTGCTCCTGTGACAGCTGTGATCAGGCTCAAACAGGCAGACCCGCTCTGCCGTCCAACTGGCCAACTTAATTTACAGGGTATCCATGTACAACAGCCAGGGACCACATTCTCAGGTTGGGGCCAAACCCGGAGTTTCCGTCCCCAGCCACTGCAAATGAAGGAACCAAAGGTGAAAGGGAAACTTGTCATAATGGACAGCCAAAAGACTTATCATATGTAATGACAACTTCATTTGCTGCACCCAATGTCAGCCTCAAAACTGGTATAGACCAGTTTTAAGGTTGTCCTGGGACAACAAAATGTATAGTAGGGCCTCATGTTAAAAGACGTTCAGAGCCGGCGGCTGGCGGATCTAGGCCCGGTCCCCTCTTAAGGGTAAAAACACAGTGGAGCAGGGCAGGTAGCTGGTAGCCTAGCCGGTCGCTTACTCGCTTACTGCGTTGTAGAATTGAAGCGCGCGTTGTTACGGGCACATGCACAGTCGCGCCTAGCAGGTAGCCGGGATGGTAGCAGTGAGCTAAGCTGCAAGCGGCAAGAATTGCCAAGTCGATTGTTTACATCGCTGTAAGCGGGGATGGCCCGACTCGCGCATGCGCAATGGCACTTAACAACCACGTGTTCTCGGGTTCTCATGTTGCACACGGGGTCTTTCACGACGTATTCTCTGTGTACGTGGTGTTATTTGTGTTGGTTGATTTGTTTAGTTTTTGTTTTGTGTACTTAATGAAAATAAACGGTATCAGGAAACTGACACATACTTTCTCCCTTTTAGCCCAACTTTAATGAATAAATTACTTTTTATTTACTAAATATAGTATACAAAGCACGGTCGAATGTACAGAAAATCTTGTAAACAAGTTGTTTTAAAAAACATCCACCCAAATCCCTGCTTTGGAGGCACTACAGAATCCATTGCTGCACTCGTGGTTTTAAGAGGGGAAATGCCCCCTATTGCCCCCCAGGGTTATTAAGGGGCAACATATTTCGAATTTCCTCTGTTGGTCAATACTAACTTGACAAGCATATCAAGTTTGAATGAAATTGATCAGTAAATAAGAGAGAAATAGTAATTTTGTATTCCCCATAAGAATAACATGGGTACAACGTACTGCATTTACCGCAAAATGAAAATTTCAATTTTCCCCTAAACCAGCAATCGTAGAATAGTAATTCAAAATACTAAATTATTTAGTTTTTTGAGTTCTTTTTAATGGTGAATAGTAATATTTTTTCTATTTATGTCTTTTTATGAAAAAATCCAAAAAAACTGAATTTTTGATGTTTTAAGTCCTGTAATTTCTGAACCCGAATTTTTACAGGAATGCAGGTGGTGTCATTTTGTTGGAAAACTAAAGTTCTAAAAACGACTAAAATTTAATCAAAATCGTTAGAGCCGTTTTTGAGAAATTTGGATTTTTCATGTTTTTTGGGGGATTTTTACCCTTAAAAATCAAAAATTCGAAAAAATGAAAAAAACGCCTGGAGATGTCGTGGATTAGTACCTACATACCAAATTTCATATAAATCGGCCCATTGGTTAAGGCTCTAGCTCTGTACACATCCACACAGACACACACACACACACACGGACACACACACACAGACAGACATCACGTAAAAACCACTTTTTTGAGTTCAGGGAGCACCAAAACGAATATTTCCACTAACAACTCAAATTCGAAAATTTTGACGAAAACAATACTTTCTCCATATACTATGTATAGAGGGAGAAAGTAAAATGGATGTGGAAAAATTAATAGCAGAGAAATCTTCATTCAGATTTTTAGCGAATCTCCCGATAGGGAAGAAGCTATTACCGAAGTCAGAATGGTAAGACCTAGGCCTGGGACCATGATAACATTTTGTTTTCAGGTTCCCAGATGTCAAAATCACCATTTATTCAAAACTATATATATATTATATGTGTGTGAGCCTCCGTGGGCGCAACAACTTTCGTAAAAATGGTTCAATTTTCATGAAATTTGGCACAATTAAGTAAAGCCATATTTATAGTTCGAAAACCAGCCAGATCGCACCATCCAAAGGGTATTTTTTTTGGGGGGGGGGGGTTGTACCTCAAAAATGTTAAAAAAAATTTGGTTCACATATAAGCTTTTAAGAAATAGAATTTTGATTTTCAGCTTAAATTAAAAAAACAATTTGGTGTTTTGATGATTGCTCTACGTCAATTGGTTATAGAGATGTTGAAAGTGCTAAACACAGTACGTTGTCCAATGTTATTCTTATGGAGAATAAGAACAAATTTATATCTTGCTTATTTATGAACTTATCTAGACGAAACTTGGTATATTGCTTCATATCGTTGTGGTCTATTAATATTTGCAGAAAAAACAATTTATTTGCCGATGGTTTCAATAACAGCAAACCTGCGTACTCAGCCCCCATATTATTCTTATGGATAGTAATTAAAATGTAGCAAACCGCTTGTTTTGTTTATGAATGTATACTGATGAAACTTTTAATGTGGCTTTATGTGGTATTAATACACATATATATATATGCACTGGAAATTTGCTGAGTACGCAGGTTTGCTGCGACGGGGGTATTTATTTGATTGACGCGCCGGCCGACAAGCGATTGACTGAGCGTCAGTGTGTGTGTGTGCAGCTTCCCGCCAAGTAACCAGCTAGGCTACAAGCGACCAGCGAGTATGCGAGTATGCGACCTGCCCTGCTCCACTGTGTTTTTACCCTAAGGTAAGGCATAAAAGAGGGGTGTGGTGTATGCACGCACATCGCGTCCTTGAGCTGAGGGGCTGCCAGGCTACTGACTGACTCATCTCAGGGTAGGTTTACACTCACTCCAACCACGAATTAAGGTAATATTTGTTTCTTAGAGTGGAATAACGTATTTGGAGTAAGAATAAATATAATTATTTGTTAATTTCTTGAATATCTTACTGATTGAGTTATGCTGACTTTTCAGATGTTACTTAATACTAATTTAATTTAGTTTTGGTAAAACTCTTCCTACTTTGCCGCCCCCTGATATCTGTTGCCCGGGGCACATGCCCCCATGCTCCTTTAGTTCCAGCCCTGCAATAAACACTTCTTAATTTGTTTAGCTCTATACATATTGTTTAGAGTTTAATTATTCCATCCACGTAATTGGTATAGGTTGTTGTGATTGTTAGTTTCCACACTATGTTTATATATTTTTAATTTTGGTTCATAAATATTGTGTTATTAAGGGAAGTGAATTTAATTGTTATGTTATCTACGTTTTTATGAACTTTGGAAGACTTAAGGATTCGGCCCCCGCGAACAGGCAATGCCTATGCGGGAACCTTTCTCAATTGTATTTCATGAATTGTAAATGTTGTCGAATTCCAGAGAGAATAAATAAAATTTTATTATTATTAATAACAGCTATTTCAAGCTGACTCTTGTACCGTCACCACAATATAAACCAATAATTTATATATGAGTGGATGATATGAGCTGGGGATTCGCTCGTTCTCGACGAATAAAATAACATACAAGTATTAAATTAATGAGAGCAAAAACAGTTACACGAATAGAAAATTGATAAGGACGTGTTTCAGTTGCAAAAGTACTCGCCTCAAAGCTGTCGCAATTTAAATTGCATCAGGTGCAACCAAGGAGGTCCATTGGCCTTGGTAATGCTAATGCTATAGGCAAAATGTTCCAATTCATATTACTCTCATCATAGACTTACTTCAATAAAATTCCAGTGATTTGAATGAGCAGATTTGCTTAGAGGAATCAAATTTTTCTAACGGAACGACCTATTACCATACCATTACTGCAGTTGCAGTTCAAAGAACGAGAATTTGTCTTACTCTTACTGGTGTACAAACCTGCAACCTGACAAAATCAACGTCACGCTTTTTCGCCACGCAACTCGTAAAGCAGTATAACATCAGTGCGGTTTCCATTGTTACCTATATACACATCCTTGGGTGCAACTGTATCATCAACAGTTGGTCATTGAAAACACTATCAGGTATAACTTAACAAAAGATTTGTAAAATATGTGTTCAGGATTGGACTTTAAGCCTGAGTTCAAAAAACAGGTCATTGTCTGTTTATTTATCTTCCTGCCAACTTAGTGCGTTTTGAATTTTATTTAAAAATCTCTCGAAATGGTTCCTTTTGTATAGTATATATTTAACTCTATGTATACTGGCTGCTATAAAATAAAGCACAAATACTGAAAGCATCGAAGAAACTACGGTCCCCTGAAAGTAACCATCACTCAAATGTTGTGTAGGTGAATATTGTTAGGGATTTTGAAATTTTTATCTTAAAATTATCTTTGGGCATAATTTAATTTTAGCGAACCTGAAAATGGTATTAGCAGATAGAAATTCAGATAGTCTTCGAAATGGGAGGAGATCTCGGGGCCCAAGCCCGAACGGACATGCATCAGAGTCCAGCAGCGAAGATGAAGGTAAGATAGGGTTCAGTATATTTTAATAATTACTGGAAGCTTATATAAAATTAACGTTGTTCATTATGTATAAATAGCTTATAATTTAGTGGGCAATGTTTTAACGCATTTTTTATACACCTGTTACTCATTTTAAATTGTCAGTAAGGAATCATCAATTTGGGGGGGTAGGTCCATTTGAAACCTTGTAGCATTCCATGTTTGGTAAAGAAAATTTGTCAGACTTTAACTGTAAGTATTCCAAACATTATTTAGTTTGAGCACATATCAAGTAGCACTTATGGTATTGTTTTAATGTTTTGTTGTTGTTGTGAATGTAGGATTATGGAAATAAACTGTAGGATCTTTATCTGTAGTTTTTGAACAGAACCTCTTAAACCTCTTAAAATGTTGTCAAAAACAACCTAGAATATAAGAAATATTTTATCTTGAATTTTTAAAATAGAAAAGGTATGAAGCATTATGATGATCCCAAATTTAGGCCTAGGGCCTACAGTGTGCTGATATTGTGTTCTTGAAAATTGCGTTGGCCTGGCCAATTGCTAGTCTTATCTAGCTATTAAGCTGCCAATTGCTGATTACAATCTGGTATTTTGTATTATAATCCAGAATCTTGTGGTTAGGCCTTCAATTAATTCATACCTACTTGGTATCTGCGAAAAAATGTTTCAAGTTAATATCTAGCTTGGTAGAATTTTCAACCGGAAAAGTCATTTTTGAAGATTACTTAACCCTTTAAGCGCCACAGACTTTTAATTTACCCAATCCAAAAAGGCCGTCTGTGCCATGTGCGTGCATATCAAAAAGCGCCAGACCGTTTTTGGGAATTTACTTTAAAAATACAGTAGAAATTAAATTATCCGAACCCCAATTATCCGAATATCCAATTATCCAAATCGATTTTGAGTGAAATAATAGAAACATAAAAATCAAGAAAATAACAGCGGGAGCCCGTGTAGCGATAATGCGCCGTGAGCGCTAAAATAAAAGCCCGTGCTGTTACCTTCTGCACGATATTTTCGCGGGGAACAATGAGTCATACCCCCTTCCCGCCCTGCTCATCATCAGTTGCTACTGTTCTTTCACCGAGATTATCGTTCAATATGAGTACAAAACGTAAACTTGTTGTCCTTTCGCTAAGTGATAAACTCACTTTGCTCGAGATGTTCAAGTGAAATAACCAACATTGAATAGTGCATTGAATACGTACAGTATGTATTGAAAAGAGCAGCTGTATATACTGTATTCAATTTAACTCCTGTAATTTAATTTTTATGACGTATATTCTTGATACAGTTCGCTCACTTTCTGTTCATTACATTTATAATAACTTTGTCAATAAAATTCTGATTTTTTATGTATGGTGATGTTTTTTGCTTAATTCGCGAGGTATACCTAATTATCCGAATTTCTGCATATCCGAATCGGCCCGATCCCCAATTAATTCGGATAATTGGAGTTATACTGTACTGTAAAAATCTCTGCGATATATTGATAGGCTAATAAATAACAATCTGATATATTGAATCGTTGAACTTCCGACTCAATGCTGATGTATGGGTTTAAGGTACCGATAGTCTACTCAAGTACGGTTGCTATGGCGACTTTTCGGTTGTGACTACATGCCGATAAATCGGCAGTTGGCCTTATTCGCGTATGCCGTGATCGCCGATATAATGGCAGTTGGTCTTGTTCAAGTTGGCGGCACAGCTGATATATTGGCAGTTGACGCTCTAAGGGTTAACTGTGACTTGTACTGTGGACGTTCAACTCTTAAGACCAATCTGCTGAGGTTAGATTAACGTAGGTTTTTGGGTACAGTATTGAAATTAATACTGTCGAGAGGATCGTAACTTGGGATGCAGTTTCATAACTGTCCCTCAAAACAATCAAAATAATATATCGACCTATCATAATCGATATATCGATAGCAGAAACTATCGAAATAAATTATTCAATATTTTCAAATTGCAATATTTATATAAACATATGATTAACTTATAATTGTTATGTTTATGTTTGTATATTGTTTACATTTTTATAAAGAAAATCTAACAAACTATTAACTATCTTGATTTAGCCCATAATATTTTTACAATTATAGAAACCTGTTTTAAATGGCTTCAGGAGGAAGAACTTGTTCCAAAAAATCCCAAAAGCGAGATATGTCAAGACGAAATAAAGAGAAAAATACGTTGAGAAAACTTAGTGAACTTTTTTACTCTGGTTTTTATGTCTTATTTCAGTTTTATCAAGTTTTTCATGTTGTAGTTTTTGATACTTTAGCTCAATTTTATTACATTTCTTGTTGTTTTAGTTGCCTAAGCTTTTAGTTGCAACTTAGGTTATTACCCAAGTTAGATTTATTTAAAATAAAAACATGTTTCTTGTTTTTTGCTTACCTATATAATGTTTTTATTTATAATTTAAATTTATTTTAAATATCAATGAAATCTATTGCAATTAATAGGTCTATATCGATATTTACTATTGACATATCGATTACGATAGTTCGATATATCAATTTGATTGTTTTGCGGGACAGTTATGAAACTGCAGCCGTAACTTGTACATTATATATAAGCCTAGTGCAATTTTTACTGTGAATTTTTACTTTAGTAATTGAAAAATTATCCCAGAGTCCAGCGGAAGGATTTTGCTTTAACTTTGGAATTCTCCGTAAACCTTAGACCTCAAAGCCAATTATTTTATTAAAAAACTCATTTTAAAGTTAGAAATTATTGTAACATTGGTACTACGACGCTGAAGGGCCACCAACCTAAAGAAAAATGGGCCACCAACCTAAAGAAAAAATTTGTCTTCACCTCTGAGAAAAAAGCCAGAATTGAACTAGTAGGCGCTCCCCTCTGAGATTAAAATCAGAATTTAACAAGTGGGTGTTGCTCTCTGTGAATAAAGTCTGAATATAACTAGTGGGCGTTCCTCTCTGAGAAAAAAGTCTGAATGAAACTAGTGGGCGATCCTCTCTGAGAAAAAAAGGCGGAATTTAAGAAGTGGGCGTTCCCCTCTGAGATTAAAGTGAGAATTTAACTATTTTCACTTAACAGTCCATCAAATCAAGCAAAATAGTGGGAGCCTTTAACTTGAATTACTTGAACATTATTGCGTTGTCATGGCGCAGAAATGAGTGACACTTTTTTGTCGTGATTGACTATTTTAAAAATTTTAGTAAATTTAATTTAAATTGTAGTTAATTTAATTAAATTTGAAAGGGGGGAGTTTATGTTGCAATATCTTTTTGAGTTATATTTTGTCTGAGTCAAATCTTAATGTACAGTACAAGGAGTCAGTCCCACACTACCTCCGCGGGAGCGGGGGTGTGCGAAAAGCATTTCCACCTTCCAATAAAAACAAATATCCCCGTAGCAGCAAACCTGCGTACTCAGCGAATTTCCAATGCATATATATGTATATTAATACCACATAAAGCCACATACCAAGTTTCATCAATATACATTCATAAATAAACGATTTATGGCATTTTAATTATTCTCCATAAGAATAACATGGCGGCTGAGCATGCAGGTTTGCTGAAGCAAGGAGCACAACAAATGGGGTTTTATACAAATATCAATATAACTCATGTAGGTAAAGCCATATACCAAATTTCATTAATTTGTTTTCATAATGAAGGGAGATAACACGTTACTTATTCTCCATAAGAATAACATGGGGCTGAGTACGCAGGTTTGCTGCTACGGGAGCCATTGGTAAAAAATTGTTTTTTTGAGCAAATATCAATGGCCCACAACCAGATGAAGTCGTATACCAAGTTTCGTCAGTATACGTTCATAAATAAGCGAGATATAAAATTGTTCTTTTCCTCCATTAGAATAACATTAGACAACGTACTGTGTTTAGCACTTTCAATATCTCGGTAACCAATTGACGTAGAGAAATGATCAAAGTACCAAATTGTGTGTTTTTTTAAGCTGAATCCAATGGTAAAAACTAAAATTTGACTATTTCCAAAATTATATGTAAACAATTCGAAAAACCCATTTTTGGGGTACAAAACCCCCCCAAAATACCCCTTCGGTAAAGCGATCTGGCTGGTTTTCGAACTTAAAGTCATAAATGTTGCTTTACACGTTTATACAAAATTTCATCAAAATCGGATAATTTGTACGAGAGTTATCGTGCTCACGGACACTCATATATATATATATATATATATATATATATACAGTTTCAAACGAATGGTGTTTTTGGGGTCTGGGGACCTAAAAACGAAAAGTTATCATGGTCCCGGGCCTAGGTCTTACCATGCCGACTACGGTAATAGCTTCTTCTCTACAGGGGAAATTCGCTAAAACAGTCCTAAGTGAGGTTAGGTCTGACATTACATTTTGGGAGTTGCCAGGCATTTAATTTGTAATACTTGAATATTTCGTTGAATAATCACTCAATTCTGAGTTCAACATAGCCTTAACTCCCTGCAAACTATGGTATTGGATCATTTAAATATGAATGTGCTAACTGCTAAAACATAAAAGCTTTAAGGTTCAATATCACTTGGGCTCTGACTTTTTTCACAGAGGGGAACGCCTACTTGTTGAATTCTGACTTTAGTCTCAGAGTGGAACGCCTACTAGTTAAATTCTGAGTTTAATTTCAGAATTCTGACTTTTTTCTCAGAGGTGAAAAAAACAAATTTTCTTTTAGTTTGGTGGCCCTTCAGCGCCGTGGTACATTGGGCTTATGGGAGTGTCAGATCAAAACAAAATGATCATAACAGCTGTGAGTAAATAACCAGTGAACTATCAAAGAAGCACTAAAAAAAAAAATACCCCCGTTGCAGCAAACCTGCGTACTCAGCGAATTTCCAATGCATATATATGAGACTCACTACTACATAGAGCTACTTACCAAGTTTCACAAAAATACATCCATAAATAAGTGATATATAGCATTTTATTTATTCTCCATAAGAATAACATTAGGGTTGAGGACGCAGGTTTGATGCAACAAGGAAGATAAGTAATATTTTTTGTTGCAATTATCAATATAACTGAACCAGGTGAAGCTATATACCAAGTTTTATTAATTTAGGTTCATAATTATGGGAGATATACAAATTTACTTATTCTCCATATGAATAACATGGGGGCCGAGTATGCAGGCTTGCTGCTACGGGGACTATCAACAAAAACTTGTTTTTTGTGCTAATATCAATATACATTCATAAATAATCGAGATATAGAATTTTATTTATTCTCCATAAGGATAACATTGGACAACGTACTGTGTTTAGCACTTTGATTATCTCTGCAACGGTTGGACGTAGAACAACGATTAAAACACCAAAATGTTTGTTTTGTTGAGCTAAACACATTAATAAACAGAAATGTGAAGTTTTTAGTAAAACTATCTGAGAAAAATCTAAAAACCTTTTTCCCATAAGATTAACATGGGACACTTTTTTGGATTTTCTCCGCAACCACTTAACCTAGGTTAATGATTCAAAATACTAAATTATTTGTTTTTTTTTAAGCTCTATAAAATGGTTATAACCAAAATTGAGTGTTTTTAATATTTTGGGGTCAAATTTGCAAAAAAACGATTTTTGGAAAATTGTAAACCCCCATAAAACCCCCTTCCCATAGTGCGATCGATCTGGTTTTCGAACTTAGTCATAAATGCTACTCTCCACATTTGTGCCAAATTTCATCAAAATCTGGTGTTTCTTTCAAAAGTTATATCGCGGTAACGGACACACACATATAACAAATCACACATATAGATGTATATATATATATATATATATATATACATATATATAAATTTGAACGAATAGTGTTTTTGGCATCTGGGGACCTCAAAACGAAAAGTTATCATGGTCTCGGGCTTAAGTCTTACCATGCCACCTACGGTAATAGCTTCTTTCCTATAGGGGAAATTCGCTAAAACGAGTTCGCACGCAGCACGCTGAAGTGAGGAAAGTGAATTTCCACATAAAACTTATAAAACTCAAAATCAGTGTAAAACATACATTTATTCAGATTTTTTTTATTATTTGAAAACAGTGATTTTTTGGCTGTTCTGATGCTCCTGGTTTCATTTACCTGCAAAGCTGGGAATACAATATTGCGCATTATAAGGTTAGGAAAAGGTCCAGTCAGGATTGAAAGTAGGCGTGAGGTTGCTGGGGATGATAAAAGTACTCTAACAAAGGAATAACAGGCTTTTCTAGTGTAAAACCCCCCTAAGACAACGTACTGTGTTTAGTCAAACCACATTTTCTTTAATAACTCGGTAAATATGTATGCTAGAATAACTAGAAAGGGCTTAAAACTTTCGCCTCACTAATTCCCATCTTTTTACATGCATTAATTTTACATACGGGGCTTTTCTGACCCTTTTTGGGCCCAAAAACTCAAAATTTGAAAGATTAATTCCCAAAAAAGGGGTTTACAGTTTTCCGATCGTTTTGCCCAACGAACTTGTCCAACTGATTACAGAAAGGAACGTCCCTACCAAATTTGAAGTAAATCGGACAAAAAATGTGACCGCTAGAGTGCAAACACACATATATATATACATATGTATATATGTATACCTATATATATATAACATTTTGAACGACGCCCCAAAACGTGTTCAGGGGGTCACATTAGGAACTTCTATGGTGGTCCTGGGCTTAAGTTTCACCGTGCGGGTTATGCTAATAGTTCACTTTCCAAAGGAAATTCACTAACAAAGTAGCTGTCATGGTAAAGTCTAGGGTTACCAGGTATTTATGAGGCTGATGCAGGACAGTTGGAGCTATGGTTGACCAAAACATATTCCCAATTGCTCAGTTGTGCAGCAAAATAGCAAATTATTTTGAATACCCTGTGTGGATTTAAACAGGAATAGGCCAGATAAGATTTGAAATGCAACTACTGACGGCACCTTATTTTGCTGAGTATAAGTTGTAGATATTGTATATTTGCAATAGACCATTTCGTTCTTGAGCAATAATTTTTTAGCCTATCCCCTAACCCCATAAATTGTTCTGTCGTACTTTGCCTTACTTGGAAGTTTCAGATTCCGTTCAAACCGATTTAAATTAATTTTGTTGTTTCTGTTGCATAAAACTCTTCTGTTGCACAAAACTCAATATGATATTTTATAAAATATTAGGAATAAACAGCCAAACAGAAGTAATTAAATAATATTATTAAAATTATAATTGGTTACGAAAGTCAGTTAATGTGTAGAACACTGTTTTAAGTGTTTGAGGTTATCCTAGATATGATAATACAATTAATAATAAAGATGATAGGATAGCTTGTAGCCTATTTTTTGTTATTTAATTTTTTCGTCTTATATTTTTGGAGTTTAAAATAGCTTGAAGGTAAAGATGTTTGTTTTGAATCAATTTATACTCAATGATCAGGACTGCTCCAGTCCCGGTGAGGGTTACAAGATGTATGCTTATCATTGTTGCCAACACTGAATTCTCCAATTACCACCCACACAACCAGTTAAAAAAAAAAACCCAGGAAGAGACGAAAGCCAATGATGAAGATAATATTTCATTGTGTCATCATCACGTAAACTTTTTATGAAAATAATGTTCAAACGTCTACAATATAACTGACTTTTTACTACATTTCCAAATATTTAAATCTCTTTAAGAACATTTTTGTGTGTGATAATATCAAATGCATCCGCAAAAGAAGATTCTTTTGTAAGTTTAAACTTATAAAAAGTTACTATTGAATTAGCATTAAATTAGAGTGATTAAAAGCTTTAGCATCCTTATTATAGAAAATAATGATTTGTTAGTCAATAAATGCAGAAAGAAGGAATTTTTACTGTCTACTGCATGAAATACTACTTAACAAAGTCTATCCAGCGGTATGTTGATAAAAAACATTCAAAGTGTTCCTTATAAATGTGTATCGAATTCAAACATATTTCTTTCATATATGCTATGATTTGTTTGTTTTTAATAATCGTAGTACAATAATGCTTGTGGTAAAGCAATTACACATTATTATTTATTAGTGAATTTCCTATGGAAAGTGAACTATTAGCATGACCCGCACGGTGAAACTTAAGCCCGGGACCACCATAGAAGTTCCTAACGTGACCCCCTGAACACGTTTTGGGGGTTCGTTCAAAATTTTATATATATATATGTGTGTGTGTGTGTGTGTGTGTGTGTGTGTGTGTGTGTGTGTGTGTGTGTGTGTGTGTGTGTGTGTGTGTGTGTGTGTGAGTGAGTGAGTGAGTGAGTGTGTGTGTGTGTGTGTGTGTGTGCAGACACTCTAGCGGTCACATTTTTTGTCCGATTACTTCAAATTTGGTAGAGACGTTCCTTTCTATAATCAGTTAGACAAGTTCGTTGGGCAAAACAATCGGAAAACTCTAAACCCCTTTTTTGGGGATTAATCTTTCAAATTTCGAGTTTTTGGGCCCAAAGGGTCAGAATAGCCCCTGATGTGAAATTAACAAATGGAGAAAGATGGGAATTAGTGTGGCGAAACTTTTAAGCCCTCTCTCGTCATTCTAGCATATATATTTACCGAGTTATTAAAGGAAATGTGTATTGACCAAACACAGTACGTTGTCTTATGGGGTTTTACATTAGAAAAGCCTGTTAATAATTTTTTGTGTACTTTTATCATCCCCAACAACCTCACACCTACTTTAAAGCCTGACTGGACCTTCTCCTAACCTTATAATGCGCAAAACTGTATTCCCAGCATTGCAGGTAAATAGAACCAGGAGTATCAGAACAGCCAAAAAATCAATATTTTCAGATTTGAATAACAATTGGAATAATTGTATGTTTTTAACTGATTTTGAGTTTTTATAGTTTTTTATGTGGAAATTCACTTCCCTCATGTCAGCGTGCTGCGTGCGAACTCGTTTTATTTATAAATATGTGTTGTTATTGTAATTAGTCATCATGTTTCAGCGAATTTCCCCTATACGGAAGAAGCTATTACCGTAGTCGGCATGGTAAGACCTAGGCCCGGGACCATGATAACTTTTCGTTTTGAGGTCCCCATACCCCAAAAACACCATTCTTTCGAAACTGTGTATATATATACATATATATATATGCATATATATATGTGTGTGTGTCTGTCCGTGAGCACGATAACTCTCGTAAAAATGATCCAATTTTGATTAAATTTGGTATAAACGTGTAAAGCAACATTTATGAATTTAAGTTCGAAAACCAGCCAGATCGCTCTATCCGAAGGGGTATTTTGAGGGGGTTTTGTACCCCAAGAATAGGTTTTTTGAATTTTTTACATATAATTTTTGAAATTGTCAAATTTAAGTTTTTACCAGTGGATTCAGCTTAAAAAAACACACAATTTGGTATTTTGATCACTTATCTACGCCAATTGGTTCCCGAGATATTGAAAGTGCTAAACACAGTACGTTGTCTAATGTTATTCTTATGGAGGAAAAGAACAATTTTATATCTCGCCTCTTTATTAACGTATACTGACGAAACTTGGTATACGGCTTCATCTGGTTGTGGTCTGTCGATATTTGCTCAAAATACTAATATTTTGCCAAAGGCTCCCGTAGCAGCAAACCTGCATACTCAGCCCTATGTTATTCTTATGGATAATGACTAAATGCTATGCTTAATTATAAACATAAATGAATAAAAACTGGTATATGACTTCACCTAGTTGAGTTATATTGATATTAGTATAAAAACCCATTTTTTGTGTACCTTGATGCAGCAAACCTGCGTACTCAGCTCCAATGTTATTCTTATAGAGAATAATTAAAATTGTATATATTGCTTACTTGTGAATATATTTTTATGAAACTTGGGTAAGTGGCTTTATGAAGTATTAAGACATTTATATCTCCATTGGAAATTCGCTGAGTATGCAGGTTTCCTGCAACGGGGGTATTTTTTATTTTGTATTAACGGAATATTACAGGCTTTAGAGAAAACCATACTGAATCTTGCCAGGAAAATTAAATACAACATTTTCATTCTGTGAATTTTAAGTTCTTATAATTAATTTAAAATTTGTTATGTATTTGTATATTTGGTGTATTTATTGTAAAGACTAGAATATTAAAAATAATAAGGTGATATTACGGAATAGAAAAAATAACTTTTGTTTGTACTCATACCTACATACATGCTTGTATTTATGTTAGGGGGGCCCCATTTTCCTATATGCCCGGAGGCCTCAGAGGTCCTAAATACGGCCCTGGTCTTTATATATAAAACTTACCTCATCGCTCATCAGGAAAACATAGAAGTTTGAGTTAAAACACAAGATTCCGGGTGTAATATTGCTGGGTGTAATATTGCTAAACTGTTGTAGCCTTTTCAAGGCAGAATTGATTTTATTTAAAGAATCTAATAAAACCTGGACAAGTAGCAACCCCCGACTAGACTCCGGACAGAGCCTCAAAACCCGCACGTTTGATAACTCTATAAAGTATTAAGTGATTTCTTAAACACATGACTAGAACCACAGAAAACTATAAAAAACTACAGAGCTGCTGAAGGCTAACTTCCATATTATCGGCAGTTGCGTTCAAAACGGTTGGTCCAGTCACCAAAATGCTCTTAGGGGGTGAATTACGGTATACCCGCTGCCAGTCCTTTCGGCAACCCAACTTATTTCCCATCCCACCCGCTGCCTCCACTCATAGCGGAGTAGCGTGGTAGACTAGTGGCGCTACCACGGGAGTGCAACCCTTCTCCTATTTCAGTTGGCCTTCTGTAGTGTTTTAGGCCTATAGTTTTCTGTGCTAGAACCTTTGAACTATATTTGTTTAGCAATATAGAACTGTTGCATATAAATTGGGCATATCAAATCGTGTGACAATATAAAAAATTCTACGTGAAGGGAAATTGAGTTACAATAACTAGATTGACTCTAATAACTTATGTGGAAAAGAGGCAGTCGAGCAAGACACATCTTACTCTTAATGGTAGTGCAAGTGGAGGGTGGGAGGGGGTTGTGGTGAAAAATGACTCTCCAGGACAAACTGGCACAAATAGAGAGTTAGGGTTGCCCCTACCATCTGAGTCGACTTTAAGGAGATGGTGTTCCACGGTTTCAGTGAAAAAATGGGCTAAATCCTATGAAAACGTAATCTTTACGGAATAAACTGTTGTTTTAATAGTAATTTTGCTTATTGTTTTGACGATTTTAAGGTTATAACCAATACTAGCAAACTCAATCCATGTATCCTTAATCCCAGCTGTTCTGCTTGTTTTGTTTTGATTTGCTGTCCTATGTTATTTAAATGGGCCAAAACCATACTTTGAGGGCTTCCCAAGGGTTTCTGGTTCCACACACTGACTTGAGACCCCCAAAAGGCACATCTAGACGTTAAGGGCTTTCAAACGATACGTAAATCATCAAAATCGACCCAGTAGTTTGGCCATAATCTTCTGCACAAAAATCGCCTTATTCTTTTAATATAATGATGATCATATTTAACAATTATTAATATACTAATAATAATAAACATAAGAGTTTGCAAGACAACTTAAAGTTCATTTTCAACCTAATTTATATATCACAATTCCAAGCCATATTGAATAGCTCCAGAATTAGTTTCCTTAATTCATTGTAATGGTTGGCATATATACGGTGTGTCTCACATAAGGTGTCTCAAACCGATTGCAGACGAACCACTTGATCTAGAAGAATTAAATAAAATTATTTCCCACTAAATCGACCCCAAGGAGTATCGTAATAACAGTTTGAACTTTTTTAAAATACAGGGTGTTCCAAAAACTGAGGGTCACTAGTTTGAATCTTGGAATTTTCAAATGTAAACATACATCATGTTCCCGGGATATACCATTTTAAAACCCTTTAACACAGAAGCATTTTGGTGAAAACAGAACTCACTTATCTCTGTCCGTTTCAAGATGGCGGCTATTTTTGCAAAAAATAGTAACATTTACAGAATACACTTTAACTGCTAAACCAAAAGACGTTTTTTATTCTGATTCAAATTCTTACTCGTATTGAACCCAGCTTTACCCTGATATGCTACATGCCAGTATTTAAAACAAGGTAAAAAATCATAAAAAATCCTTTTTTTGAAAATATTTATATGCCCCAAATTCAAAAGTCAAATAGTAACGTATGTAAAAAAGTATATAATTTTAAAGGTCTTAGAAATCCTAACAACTTTCTAATTTACATCAACCTTGTATCTCTTAGTTTTTTAGCAATAAACAAAAATCATCATTTCCCCCTATGAAATACATGTTATTTCTACATAACTCATTTATAAAAGAGGCCTCAGAGTATTTGGACTCTTTGAACTCTTCCAAATACTCTGAGGCCTCTTTTATAAATGAGTTATGTATAAATAACATTTATTTCATAGAGGGAAATGGTGTTTTTTGTTTATTGCTAAGAAACTAATAGAGATACGAGGTTGATGTAAATTAGAAAGTTGTTAGGATTTCTAAGATCTTTAAAATTATATACTTTTTGACATACGTTACTATTTGACTTTTTTGAATTTGGGGCATGTAAACATTTTCAAAAAAAGGATTTTTAACCATGTTTTAAATACTGGTATGTACCAGTATACTGATACTGGTATCAGGGTAAAGCTGGATTCAATACAAGTAGGAAATTTGAATCAGAATAAAAAAAACGTCTTTTGGTTTAGCAGATACAGTGTATTCCGTAAATGTTAATATTTTTCCCAAAAGTGGCTGCCATTTTGAAACGGATAGAGATAAATGAGTTCTATTTTCGCCAAAATGTTTCTGTGTTAAAGGGCTTTAAAATGGTATATACCGGTAACATGATGTATGTTTACATTTGAAAATCCCGAGATTCGAACTAGTGACCCTCAGGTTTTGGAACACCCTTGTATTTTAAAAGAGTTAAAACTATTATTACGTTACTCCTTGGGGTCGATTTAGTGGAAAATAATTTTATTTCTTCCTTCTAGGTCAAATGGTTCGTCTGTAATTGGTTTGAGACACCTTACATGAGACGTATTTCTGCTGCGAAATCCATCCCTTGAGAGATAGCTTAATTTAGTAGTCACTTCAAAACATTTTCGGCATATGTCAAAAGTTATTTACCCCTCAAAAGAATATATAAAAAGCTTTTTTCACCCCTCAAAAAATACCTCCCCCTACGTATGAAATGTCCAGGATTGGTCTCCCGAAATGATGTTACTTCTGATGTTTGCCAATGATAGAATAATGGCAGAAACATGTTGTTAAACAAAATTAAGTTTTCCACATATGTATAGGCTACATTCAAATCGCGGCCAAATATATTGCCAGTTGAGGGCGTGGTTTACCGGGTTATCAACCGAGATAATCCAATAGTAGATGTGCTGCATTGCCAAAACACCGCACCAGCTGATTGGAATAATATTCTAGTAATATTTGTCTATGAAAAAATGGCAACTGTGACAGTGTACAGCCATGCTATTGCCTACAGCCGAACTGTCAATATGTCCGCTATTATAGGGTGCGTTCACGTAGAACTCTTTTACAAGCATCTTGTAACTGGCAGCTTGCCTCAGGTGCTTACAAGCACATGCAAATTCTTATACGGTGGCATTTCACATACAAAACTGGAAACAAGTTCGAGCCCTGAGTCATTGGCATGTATTCATCAAGTGACAATGACATTTCTCTAGTAGGAAATGTTCTGTTGAAGCTGACTGGAAGATAGTAGGAGTTCTTGGGGTAAATCTCGAAAGGAGGAGATTAGGCGAGTACAATGACCGTCTTTTTACCCTGTTGAAAACTGATCAAGCTAGATTTTTCTCATATGAAAATAGAGTTAAGCATGTTCACCTACATTCCACTAGAGACAGTAAAGGACTGATAACGAAAACACTGGAAAAATTGGTGCAAGCAGCCTCTATATCCGGAGCGCCTGGTTATTTTTTTGTATCGGTCAATATTTCCTTCCGGCACTTTTGATACTAAGGTTCAAACATTCGTCCCATATGGCTGGTACTTGGAAAATATGTGTTATCAGCGCTTCTATATCGACCATTTTGATGAAAACTCGAAAAAACCAACAGTAAAATTAACCACAATTGCACTGCACTCCTATACAGTTGGTGTTCGCCAGCGTGATAAGCGCTGGAAATAATGTTTCAAATATACTTGTTCGCCGATTGGAACTTACAGCTTGCGCTTGTATGTTCGAAAAAACTTTGCCTTTGAATGCACACACTTGAAACAACACAGACTTTTACTCGGCCTATTCACGCTGCTCGACACTTACCTTCAGGTGCTTGTAACCAGCGTTCTTCATGAACATCCATAGCCTATGCACTTGACAATTTTCACATGTAAATACAAAATCCATCGTTATTAATACCACCTAACTTGACAGATGGTTTAACTTCAGTCAAGTATGGAAGCAAATGATCAGGCAAGATGTTCAGGGTGAAGCTTTAAATAACACCTTGTCTGACTTTGCTCTTGGTCCCAACAGTTTTTCCGATTGGTCTAAATTGCTAGCCTATCTTTTGAGTCAGGTAGTAACACGTGGATTAAAAGCTTGAATTCAGCCTCTATTATTGATTGTTATCTGCAACTCACAACTCACTGGTGGATTACCTTTATGTGACAGTATTGAAGGTCAAGTTGGACCCTGGGCAAATCTGATTGGGTTGGACTTTGATGTTTTTTTTTTTCTGTTGTATGTCTAATCAAAAGAGTTGTCACTTTTACCTTATTCAAATTTTGACCATGTGAGTGTGTGCCAACCTGTCCACTGGTAACACTATTTAAAAGTTTTAAATGTGCAGGTGTCGTTAAGTTTATAAAAATCAATGGAACAACACAGAATAAATCATTACTGTATCCACCGAATTACTGTAGCTGCCACCGAATGGGAAATCCCAGAATATTGGGAATTATGCACGAACTTCTATGACCAGTTTTAATAGGCCTGTTTGGAATTTATGAGAGTTTCAGAGTTGCCACCGACCGGGAAAACCTGGAAAACCGTGGAAAAAATGTGTGGATTATACGGGTATTTTCGGCCGACCCGGAAATTTCACGTCGCGATCATCGGCGATTGCGTATCGTGTTCTGAATAGTAGGTGACGCAACGTTAGCGATGAATTCTCGATTGCCAGCGACGTTAGCGATGTGTTCTCGATGATCGGCGTCGTTAGCGATTCGTTCTCGATGGTCGGTGACTTTAGGGACGCGTTCCCGTTGGTCGGCGACGTTAGCGACACGTTCTCGATTGCCAGCGTCATTATCGATGCGTTCTCGATGATTGGCGACATTACTGATGCGTTCCCGATGGTCATTGACGTTAGCGATACGTTCTCGATTGTCGGTGAAGTTCATCACTGAAAACGTACATACCGTACATACATACATCTGTAAGACAGTGAAAAAAATCTAACTAATCCTATATACTCTAATATGAGTAAGGTTTGCTTTTATGTTTGCTTGCTTGCGACACTGATCTCAAAACGGCTCCAACGATTTCCTTCACATGTTCAAAATAACTAATTTCTGGGATAAGAATAAGTTCTAGACAAGCCTCATCCCCAGGAAAAATCAAATAATGTAAAAAAACGAAAATGAAAAGTTAACAAAATTGACGTTGGGCTAATGGAGTTTCAAATCAAAACAAACGAATTGTAGCAGCTGTTAATAATCAACCAGGGAACTGTCAAAGTAATACTCATGTTGTTTATGATTATTAACATGTGGTTTCCTGAGAGCAGAGATTAAACAATTTGAGTGAAGATTACATATATAGAGTAGTAAAATAAATCAAAGGGACATTGAGCTATAAATAACAACTGGAGTGACCTTAAAAATGTAGAAAAGAGACAAATGAGTTATACAAATCTGATTATCAGTAGGGGGAAGTGGTGAAATATGCTCCAAGTCATCTAAACAAACTGACTGGCCTTTTCCCGAGCAAAGCTCGGTCCCCCAGTTACTAAATAAAATATATGTGGCAATAAAAACAATCATAGAGCTATGCATGAATAACTTAATAACAACATTTCAACAATGACTAGATCGGTAATAAAACAGCAATAGAGAGGAAATATATACCCTATGAAGATTTATAAATTAGCATTGAATGACAGAGAATTTTAATAAAATAATATATATATATAGCCTATAAGAAATAACAATAAATATTTAAGCACAGTTACAATGTATAGGCCATGTCCATTAATTTTTAAATACCCCCGTCGCAGCAAACCTGCATACTCAGCGAAATTCCAATGCATAATATATGTCTTAATACCACATAAAGCCGCAAACCAAGTTTGATAAAAATATATTTACATATAAGCGATTTTAATTATTCTCCATAAGAATAACATTAGTAATGAGTACGTAGGTTTGCTGAAATAAGGAACACAAACAATTGGTTTTTATGAAAATATAAATAGAATTTAACTAGGCGAAGCCACATACCAAGTTTCATCAATATTCAATCATAAATAAGCGCTATGTAACATTTTAGTGATTCTCCATAAGAATAACATGGGACTGAGTAAGCAGGTTTGCTGCAACAAGGAACAAAAAAATTGGGTTTTTATGCAATTATCAATATAACTCAACCAAGTGAAGCTACATACCAAGTTTTATTAATTTATGTTCATAATTAAGGGACTCAATACATTTGACTTATTCTCCGTAAGAATAACATGGGGGCTGAGTACGCAGGTTTGCTGCTAAGGGAATAATTAACAAAAAATCAATTTTTAGTGCAAATATCAATATACCAGTACTACGTGAAGCCACATACCAAGTTTCATCAACATACATTCATAAATAATCGAGATATCAAATTTTATTTATTCTCCATAAGGATAACATTGGACAACGTACTGTGTTTAGCACTTTGAATATCTCTGCAACGGTTGGGCGTAGAATGAAAATTTAAACACCAAAATGATTGTTTTGTGAAACTGAACAGATTGGTAAAAGCAAATGTGAAGTTTACATTGAAATGAACTGAGGAAAAACCAAAAACCTTTTTCCCATAAGATTAACACGGGAGATTTTATGAGTAGGTTTTTTGGATTTTCTCCGCAACCACTCAACCTAGGTTAATAATTCAAAAAACTATATTATTTGTTTTTTCAAGCTCTATAACATCGTTAAAAGAAAAGTTAATTTTTTTTAAATTTTAGGATGAAAAATGCAAAAAACTGATTTTTGGAAAATATAAAAACCCCATAATCCCCCCTTTTCATGGTCCGATTTTTCTGGTTTTCAAACTTAAAGTCATGAATGTCATTTTACACATTTGAGCCAAATTTCATCGAAATCGGACGTTTTTTACTCAAGTTATCGCATTCACGGACACATATGTAGATATATATATATATATATATATATATATATATATATATATATACATATATATAAATTTGAACGAATAGTGTTTTTGGCATCTGGGGACCTCAAAACAAAAAGTTATCATGGTCTGGGGCTTAAGTCTTACCATGAGACCTACGGTAATAGCTTCTTCCCTATAGGGGAAATTCGCTAAAAATAATTTTCTTTTCAGATAAAAACTCCTCACAGTATATACCCCGTCGCAGCAAACCTGCGTACTCAGCGAATTTCCAATGCATATATATGTGATCCACTACTAAATAGAGCTATTTACCAAGTTTCACAAAAATACATCCATAAATAAGTGATATATAGCATTTTATTTATTCTATATAAGAATAACATTAGGGTTGAGGACGCAGGTTTGCTGCAACGAGGAAGATAAGTAATATTTTTTTTGCAATTATCAATACAACTGAACCAGGTGAAGCTACATACCAAGTTCTCTTAATGTAGGTTCATAATTAAGGGAGATATACAACTTTACTTATTATCCATATGAATAACATGGGGTCGAGTATGCAGGTTTGCTGCTACGGGGACTATCAATAAAAAACTTGTTTTTTGTGCTAATATCAATATACCATAACTAGTTGAAGCCACATACCAAGTTTCATCAATATACATTCATAAATAATCGAGATATAGAATTTTATTTATTCTCCATAAGGATAACATTGGACAACGTACTGTGTTTAGCACTTTGAATATCTCTGCAACAGTTGCACGTAGAACAACGATTAAAACACCAAAAATGTTTGTTTTGTTGAGCTAAACACATTAATAAACAGAAATGTGAAATTTTTTGTAAAACTATCTGAGAAAAATCTAAAAACCTTTTTCCCATAAGATTAACATGGGACACGTTTTTTTTGGATTTTATCCGCAACCACTTAACCTAGGTTAATGATTCAAAATACTAAATTATTTGTTTTTTAAGCTCTATAAAATGGCTATGATCAAAATTGAGTGTTTTGAACATTTTGGGTCAAATTTGCAAAAAACCAATTTTTGGAAAATTGTAAACCCCCATAAAACCCCCTTCCCATAGTGCGATCGATCTGGTTTTCGAACTTAAAGTCATAAATGCTACTCTCCACATTTGTGCCAAATTTCATCAAAATCGGGAGTGTCTTTCAAAAGTTATCGCGGTAATGGACACACACACATATATATATATATATATATATACATATATATATAAATTTGAAGAAATTCGCTAAAAATGGATGAATCAAAAGCCAGTCATAAAATTTACTCAGCATTAATTTTGGGTTATTTAAACTAGCTTGAGAATTTGGGCTTATCTTGTTGAAAACTTTGGCTGACATGACAACATGACTATTGAGTATCTTACTTAACCTATAAAATGTTCTATTGACGTTGTTACTACTTCTCGTATTATGTGTATGAACATCATGGCAAAGAGTCAATGAAGGTAACTTCTTCAGCGTGTAGACCAGGAGGTCATATAAATATAAATTGACTATTGTTGGTATTTTTAATTCAATAAATAAAGGTCTGCAGTGAGGATCAAAAGATGAGTTACTCTTAACAACTTTCTTTTGAAGAAGAAGAATTTATTAATTCTACTACTATTGCCATAGAAAACCAAGCCATATCTGAAAACGCTCTGAAGTAGTGCATAATAAGTCATCTTAATATAACTATCCTCTACCAATGATTTGAGATGTCTAAACAGGTAAACTAGTCTAGAGAGTCGAGTCAGCACATGCTCAATGTGCGAGTCCCATTTGAACTGACTGTCTACATAAACTCCTAAGAATTTGGCACCAGTTTCAACCTCAGCTGTTTTTTTACAACTAAATAAAACATTCTGTGTCGTATTATTGTTTAACTTCAGACCATTGGTCTCAAACCAGATGTGAACTTCTTCTAATGCACGGTTCGCTAGCTGAGATATTTCATTTAAATTACAACCAGTTGATAAAAGGATGGTGTCATCTGCATACAAAATTGTCTGAATGGGCCTTGAGACATTTACTGGCAGGTCATTAATGGCAATGATAAACAAAAAAGGTCCAAGCACTGACCCTTGAGGGACTCCGTGCCTCATAATCCGCTCAGTTGACCACCTACCATTGATGCAGACACTTTGTCTACGACTATCAAGATAGGCCTTAAAGAACTTGAGTGCCGAGCCCCTGATACCGTAATAATCTAGTTTAAACCTATGCAATCAAATGCCTTGCTCAGGTCACATAATGTAACCTGAGCAAAGGCCTTTCCTTCAAAAGCTGTAATAACCTCTCGAATCAGACTGTCAATGGCATCACAGGTGGATCTTTCAGCTCAAAAACCACATTGAGACATAAGTGGCCAGGTCGGTCGCTTCGTAATCTGAGGTTTGTTGTCAGATTGATTCCCAGCAAAAATCTTGAAAGTGTTTGGAAAGTTCAAAACTGGATCCAGCTGCCATAATGATGCTTTCAAAGAACATTTTTTAATTTAGATAGTAACAAGATCAGGGTTTGGGCCCACTCCCTATCAAGAACTTTGAAAAATATGCCTTTGATGTCGATAGACACACAAAAAAAGATTTGTATATACCATTTTCTTATTCTGATAATAAATAGTATATTGCCAAAGTTAAATGGAATTTTATATAATTACGTGTATCTGTTGACAAAATTTCCCCCTTATATCAATTAAAATATTGTAATGCTTTATATAGAGAAAAAATCAAGTTCATTAACACAAACTAGTCAACCCGTGCGGAATTCCGCACTGCGAACCAAATCTTGTCAGCTGATCAGATGTTCTTTCGTTTACATTTTCGTTCCTGTCAAAACAAACTATTCCCTTTATTTATCTTTTATATTATTCAAATTTCCAAGAAGCGGTACATTTTTAGACCGTGGGTCTATTTTTCGTCAATAGCCGGCACGGTAAAGCTTTAACATGAGGGGTAAAATCATGGAATTTGGTAAAGGAATAAGGAAGATCTCGCGGACTGATAGAAAAACAGGCTAGAGAAATAATATATAAGATAACTGGCCCAACCTGTATACCTATTTTTTATAGAAAGCATAACAAAATATGAGATATAAATTTAATAATAAAAAATTATATTATACTTTTAAAAAAGTTATACTGCAATTGTTTGTTAAAATATCACTTTTATTTATATTCTAAATTGTTATAGGTGTCGCAAATACATAAAAAAATGCCGCGCGAGCTTACCTGGAATTTTGAGATTTTTACCTGGAAAACGTGGAATTGTGCATGAATTTTGGAATGCAACTTTGGTGGCAGCCCTGGAGTTTTAACCAAAATGGGAGTTAGAGTTAACAACTAGAGTGCGATGCAGCTCTCGATTCTTTGATGGCACCTGTTCTGCTATCTGGTTGTATCTGGTTGTTGGACAGCTAGTTCTGAATCTGAATCCTGAGTAAAATCTTGAAAATTCAAAACTGAAACCAGCTGGCAATTGTGAAAGGGATATTAACACGTTTGCGACTACATACATAAATAAAATCCTTAAATAATCCATGCCACTTTAAATTCTCTTTTGGCATTGGCTATTAAAAAAAAATCAAAGCAGAAATCAGACAAATAGCTTCATTGCTGATATTTTTTAAGAAAACGAAATATTGACTGAGTATTATTTTATTTTGCAGCGGAAAAGATCCGAGTTGGTCGGGATTACCAAGCAGTTGTTCCTGATTTTATTCCAGTCGCAGGTAAGTTTTGCAAAACAATTTCTTATTGAATACTTTGGTTTATTTTATAAATTAATACTAAATTTATTTTATACTACCATATAGGCTTTACCCTATTTTTAGGTTAAATTTTCTAAAAATGTTAAGATAGTCATTTCTGATTTAGTGCTGTGTGATTGTCATTTATGGCCGATATTATGTGGTGCAATCGTCATTTACGACTGATGTTACCCGATCCGGCCGTCAGATATGATGGAACTGAAACTCAGAATTATCAATCGATTCTTGGTTTTAGTTTTTCTCCAAAACAAATGAAGGATCTTTTCCGTTATACGTATATCACTATTTAAAGACAAGTTATATGCTATGAATATACAAAATATTTCATTAGGTCATCTGTTTAGGTCGATGAAGATGGTCAATACTTGGCAATATTGCACATTATTTCCTTAAATAGGTCCTCTCCTTTGGAGTAAGCTTAGGTTCTCATAAATAAAATAGAGACAAATTATTTACCAGATAGAGATCATTTGCATTTATTTAAGATAACCTAACCTAACCTAACTCTGCAGAGTGCTGCCTGGTGGTCAAAGGACTAAATTATTATTTATATTTTACAGAGCTGTAATTTTGCTTTACTACCCACTAAATCCTCCTTGGGCAGTTGTGTTGAAATGCTCTAGTTGTTTAATTTATTTTGTTCATACTAGATTGTGTTAATTCCGTTTCCCTAATGTTGCATTTGTATTGTGGAAATAATAACATCAAGTTAACAGTTATGCAATTGTAATGTTCTAATGTTATGTTGAGTAACAATTATAACTTAATACTGTACAGGTGTAGTATAACAAAATCTGATGCAGCACATATGCCCTCCTGAATTAATTTGTGTATTACGCAGTATGCGATAGGTTTAGAATTAGTACATTTAATTCATCAGGTAGTATTTTACTATCAAATTTAAGTAACTTAAACATCAAACCATGCAATGATAATAAACAATAATGTTGATTGTTAGTCTTGATTGAAAATGTGTTAAAAAAGTAGTTGATAAACAATTATTTTGTATGTGCAGAGAGGAGGTTAGACCAATGTCCAGACAGAGCCCTTCTGGTATGGTCTCCGACAGTCGACATATCAGATACAAAGTGTAAGTGGTATACATAAATAGGCCTAGCTTTATCGGTTAGCTTTGGATTAGTTTTCAAGCCATTGAAACCTTATCAGCAGCAAGATCAGGCAATAAATAACAATATGGTGTTCTCTCTTGTTTAACAGGAATTTCTTGTTTAGTAGCTTAGTTTAGTAGTTTAGTGGATATCTACTACAATCTTTATTGTTAAAAAAACTCCAACATGTTCTAATAACAAAAATGAAAAATCTGTTTAGTTCTAGTAGGTATAATTATTTTATGACCAATTAACCATAAGTTAAATTGAAAGTAGTGCCTAGACCGATTGTCTTTCTTTGCTTGAAGAAATATTATTTCTCTATAAGAAAAAACGTGGCAACTTTGAAGGCCAGTGGGGTGGAGCGCTGAGGTCTGGGGGAATGTATTCAGCATTTGTTGGCCCCCTTAAATAGTATGGCCGGGGAGAAGTTTTGAGAGGCTTATTCTGAAGTCATACACGCACACTACTACTTTATTAATCGAGATATTTAAACTTAAAATCAGGGTGTATTAATTTCCATGTAAACTGTGTGTGTTAGGGATTGAAGGTGACTCTAAGTAAATTTATTGTAAAACCTCCCATAAGATTGACTTGGTACAGTGGATTCATAATTCAAACCTCAATTCCTATTTCCAAAGAAAAAGTATCATTAAAGCAATAGTTTGTTGAACAACTTGCACTTTTGGACAGGCGTGAAAAGTCACACACAACTGCTGAACAACAGGGATGGAAGGAAGAGGTGTGAGGGGTGGGTAAAATAACCTTGAACGTAAGGTAGCAGGGTTAGAGATATGCCAAGCAGTTACTGATACGAAAAGCTACAGATTGTTCCACATAACCCGCGGAACTGCTTCCAAAATCACTTCTAGCTGCAGCTAGTTTAACCTGTGGGGCGCCACAGCTGTTTTCAAAAGATTTGCAGAAGCTGTTTTGGAACGAATCATTGCAGCGCTAACAACAGCTGTAGTTAGCCAAATTGTTGTTCACTTAAAACGGTTGGAACTGTTTTCACTTATGGAGCTTTGGAACTAAATGGTTCCAGTTTCAGGTGCCGCGACACACATCTAAGCCGGGTACAGATCCGAGACTTTGGCCTCATGCCAACTGCGCAACACTTGTTTTTGGGCATTCCTAATCTTGATAACTGTATTGTGGCCAGTATCTAGTTTAAATAAACAAGTTTGAACTATACAAAATAAAATTTGAACTAACCAAGTATTTTTTTAAATTTTTTGTATAAAAAAATGCTATGAACCAAGAGAAAAATTAGAACTAAACATGATTTTGAATTATAGAAGTTCCACTGTATTATGTGGGTTCTGTTGCAAAATACCTGAACCGATAAACTCGTTTGCAACAGTGGACGAGTACATATCGCTGGCCAAGGAGAAGTACGGTTACAACGGGGAGCAGGCGCTGGGGATGCTGTTCTGGCACAAGCATGACCTGGAGAAGGCGATCTGCGACCTGGCCAACTTCACGCCCTTCCCGGACGAGTGGACGGTGGAGGATAAGGTGCTGTTCGAGCAGGCCTACCAGTTCCACGGCAAGAGTTTCCACAGGATACGGCAGATGGTTAGTCCATTATTGATCCGTTGGTTGGCAGTATATCGTATGGCTTACACAACTGCCTTCTGTTTCAGAGTTGACTACAAAAAAAGTTGGCATGATCTACCTGCGTTAATTAAGTTCAGAAAATAAATGAAGGATCTCCTTTCACAGAGCTAACTCTAGGGCGTGAAGCCATTGGAATCTAGCTTCATTTTTTGCATGGAGGCCGGCCAACCCTTCAGGAAAAGGGCTCAGAGAACTGTGATTAGCTATGTGGTCCATAGTTTGACGCTCCGCCCCACAGTCACAGACTGATCATGTGTCATACCCCATTTTAATTTCCAATAATTGGACCATTGTGATAATCGCAATATTTTTTGTGGCTGTGAACACCCAGTAGCCTACTGTTACATGTGGAACATTTAAGGGGTGCAAAGTATGTCCTATCTAGAGTTGGGGGTAAATTTAGGCTATCAGCGGCAACTTGAGCTAGGCCCAGCAAGTTGTTTAAGGTGCAATTAAAAAAGTTTGAGTGAATTTTCCCGCTGACTTGCTAACAACATTAAGTTGCCCATCCGCGCAGTATCTTGGAAAATTGTGGGGGTCCAAACATTTTTTGTACCCCTGGAAATATAGGTCAGTTGAGAAACTTAAACTGTAATTTTAATTATTGAACCATTCTAAATAAAGATTATTATTTAGTCACTTTCTTTGAGGGGGGTATATTGACAGGAAATAATGTCCTTGATGTTGAAAAAATTGATTTCTTCCCATTTTAACCTGGGTGCACCCATTTTTACATCCGGTCTGCGCCCGCTCACAATGCACACTCTGGGAAGATGTAAAGTCTCGCAGTAACACCGGGAATATCCGTTCCTGAGCAAACAAAAACAAACATGTGAAACAAATCATGAAGCATCACCTAAACACAGTTTAAAACCCAAAAAGTTAACCTCACTTTATTCAATAACAACAGCTGGATCACTACTGGGTCACTGCCTGAAAACATGGTGGGTGAGCTTTGTGCCGCCCCGTGGTGCTAAATGCAACTGAGCTTGATATAAACCTTAATGCCTTATAAAGCAAGTCCTCATAAAACAGTGCAAACACCGATATGATTTTAATGTCACTCGGTATTTACTCTTATCTGTGTGATATATTGGAATTGTACGTGCAAAATTTTGCCTGACATAAATATTTACTGGTATGACAAGCTAGGTGAATAAATTTTAACAGTTTTATTAGGATTTACTTGGTACATGGTATGAAGGTTTGATGTGATGGAGTGTTCATTATTCTTTGTCAACAAGTTAAATAAATATGTCTAAATGTTTTTTGCAACTGTTATAGTTGCCAGACAAGACAATAGCCACGCTGGTTAAGTACTACTACTCTTGGAAGAAGACCCGTAGCAGAACGAGCTTGATGGATCGACAAGCACGGAAGTTGTCGGGGAGGGGGGCGACCGGTGGGGAAGAAGGGACAGGGAGCGACGCTGCCTCTGATCTCGGCTCTAACTCTGACTCGGAAAACGAAGATAAGGTAAGACATTGTTGCTTAGTGGAGGTTTTAGCGTGTGTTCCTGTTGCTGTTGAAGTGATTGATTTTTAAATAGCAGTATTTTTAATTTTTTGCGGGTGAAAGGGGAGTTACCTTTTTAACAGTTTAACCCTTTAAGTTTACTTTTTTACACAATTTTGATTGCTGAGAGATTGTATGGCCATATTTTTCACTTACAGTTTTATTGGAATGTTTGAATCTTTTTCTAAAATACGTAGTAATCTTGTTTATGTTGACGTTATAGTTTATTTATAGGCTATGTGCATGCAGCTTTTTGTATAATAAATGAGTTTTATACAGTTTTGGTTAACTATTGTTTTGAATTAAAATCTTTGATATAGCTGGCACGGTTCTTTGTTTGGTTTTTCAATATGTGTTTTTAGTATCTCAGATCCCTGTTGTTGAGCTGTGGTAAAGTTATCTTATGATATAAACTGAATTGAATTCCTGCAAGGGACACCTGTCTAAGTAGTTGATCTGCTGTGGAATAAAATTTATTAGATTATTCCAGTAATTATTTTGCATTAGTTTTGATACAAAAATCACCAGTGAAAATGTGGAGTTAATTTCACAAAATTTGGAGATTAGTGACGACGCACCACGTGCATCGCTCGAATGTCGAGCGCTCTGTGACGTGTTTGTATGATAAATGTCAGCTTATCTCATGGAAACGTTTATCTAAATACACAAAACAAAGTTGGGTTAGTTATGTTAGTTACACCATTTATAACTCAAAAACTACTGAACCAATTAGCATGAAAATGTACAGGAATTTGTATTATATACCTGGTTAACATATAGGCCTATTTTGTCTGAAAATCCTTAAGGGATGCACCCTACCGCCCTAAAAAGTTTATATATTATTCTTGTGGGGAAATGTTTTATTTGGTTTATTATGTCATATGCAATTTTCTTAATTCAAAAAAGTTTCTTAATTCAATTTATTTAAAGAAACCGCTGTTATAAGGGCCGATCTAACGTACCTAAAAGACATAAACATATATTCATTATGGAAATAACAAATCTACTCGAATGGCAACTCAAACTCTTTTTTTCGATGCCAAAGTCAACTCTATATAAAAATAGGCGAGTGAGCGTAGCGAACGAGCTTAACTCGAAAATGATCGAGCATTTTTGACAAATTGAGCATTTTAAAACAAATCCAATGGCATTAGGACAGGACTAAGTCTGTCGGGCCAGCTAGTAACTAATTAATAATAGTACAATTTGTTTTGTATTTGTAGTTGCTGGAGTTGTACCAGAAGCTTTAATATGTACAATCACATTTACTCATTTTTCCATGCTATGTTCAGAATCAACATCAAAAACATCAGATTTAGCTGCCTGTGATTTTTGTTGTTTTTTTTTTGTTTAGAAATATCTATGTTTAAATTTGATTTACATATCAATAATTTCAAATAGTAATTAACCTCAAAATTGTAGCACATTGGAATGCCGTCGTAAAATGTATTTCTTTACAAATATTATTTATTTGAGGAGAAGGTATAAAATGAATTTTGGAAATGTCATTAGTTTTTACAATTAACATTTATTTTAACATTAAGACAACACAAAATTTACAGTGCTATAAATATATTTCCAAAACATTAAAATAAACCAAATTTTAAATGTTTACTATGGAAAAATAATAAGACTATTGCAACATTAGAGGAGGGTTGATTTTGTTCAGCTTCAAAACCCTCTCAAGTTTAAAATTTGTTTATGAAAGCTTCATATTTTTAAACAAGAGAGCATTTTGAAACTTTGTGTGCATTAATTATACTCTAAACTGATAGCTCACCTTTATAATAATTTGATATTCTGTTTATTTGTGAACAATATATTTGATCTACTTGACAAAGAATATTTCTAAATAACACACTTTCATTCAATAACTTTTTTGTATCAGTGGAAAACCAGCCATTAAAAAAAACTGAAGTGTAGTTTAGTGACCCCTATTTATGTTATATAATTTATTTAGGCCTATTATGACAATTGTGTCTTCTTAGGATTTTCCAGTGGTTAACCAGGTATTAGAAGCTTTGCAATTACTGGAATAAAAACAGCAATGTATCTTGGTTTAAAATTGCTCACTGATTTTTGTTGTTTCCCAATTTATTGTCATGACAAGGAAAGGGGTGGTAGATCATCTGTGATGACCTTGAGTGATAATCTTGCATAGAAAGTTGTAACACAAATCAGTTGCAGCTCATTTTTAGGACTTTATAAAGTGGTAACATAAATTAGCTACTTTTGTGTTTTTTTATGATAGGAAACTTCATTTTTCTCAGAAAATAAAGATAAATGCCACTTTAGTATTTACTTTGAAGATGAATATAACAATTTTATCAATGATTGATCCTACTTAATCTGTAACCAAACCGAAATTACTTCCTGAACAACAATTATTGTCAGTAAATATAAACTGTTGAAAAAGAGCTAAACAAATAATCAGTAAACTATAAAGTGCTTAGACTATTGTACACGTAAGAGGAACATTTTGAAACGTGTGGCAACATGACTGATTCCAAGTGTACGAGCACTATGTGTGGTTTTCAGAAGTGGACGATCCACCGTGGCATTCAGCGTAAAAGTTGCTCCCCTCCCAGGGTGTCTGAAGAGGCCAAAGACGTAAGCCTAGTTACACTTTGATGTCCATCTACCTGCTTGTGTTGTCACGATTCGATCACTCACTAATCCATTCATTCTTACTGTCCGCACTTAATTCCGCATGTCAGATACCTTCTGTCCGTCTATAAATATGAAGCTTTCATAACGCTATGTGTACATTTAAGGGCTTTTTGTTCTAAGTTGATATTTACAGTTTAATTGATTAATATTTTGTCAAATATAAATATACGTAATTGTCAACTGCAATCACTGTGAGAAAAGTCACAAACTGTTTGTGATGCTAAATGACAACTTTTGCTCCCACTGTTATGTTTATAATTAATCATATCTTGTATGTAATTAGATCGCTGAACAAATTTAAGAAAACGCAACCCAAATAGGCTAAGAATGTCGACTTCTTCTTGTCAGAATGGATAAACTATTGAAGAACAACATTTAAAACATTCATAAATATAATTTATGTAGCTTTTCTACCTTCCGCTTTCAACTATTAGTTTCTTAGTATATATTTTTCCCGTTTGGCAAGTCTATTAGGCTACAGCTCCACTCTCTTCATGAATAAGTTTTATTCTACATTCAATCACCGTAAATACTGTACCTTTGTTTAATAAAATAACATCTTTAAAATGTTATAAATAACAGGTGAACAAACCTTGCTTGACACTTGGACTCAATATGAAATTAATATGAGATTGCTGTTACTCGGATAGGCTTAAAAAAAATAGCAAAATTGCATGGCTAACATTGACCAGGAATATTTAAAAAATAATATGCTTTAATTTTAATAAAAATCAAAATAACTAGTTTTTGCGCCGTTGACATTGGAGATGTTTGTTGAGAGCGAAAAACATGTTTTTACTGCATTCTGAGGAGAACTAGGATACACATGTTTATTTATAATCCCCTGTCCAAATAAGTCCATTGACTGCTATAGATAATCGTTGAGACTTAAAGGCCAATGGGCTGAAGCCCTGATATAATTTTGGACATTTTCTGAATTTTTATACATGTAGTAATTGTAAGGAACATTTTGATATTCAATAGTTTGGGGGTTTGTCACAATAATACCTTCAAATTTAGCACGGCGAATTCCCCATTTCATCACGTGCATTCCAAAATCAGTAAGTGGAATTTGATTTGGCTTGAAATTGAAATATAGCCACTCAAACCTATCACTGGCTATAATTCTTTGCATAGTTATGATAGGTGATATGTGCAGTTTATTAAAAATCATCAGCAATTTAGGGGTAAGTCCTGGAATTACTATGGTATGGTATAAATAGCTGCATATCTGGCAGTTCTTGGGGTTTATTTATTTATACAAATTACACGGTTCATGATATTCTGGCATTATGACAAAACTTAGTAAAGTTTGTCAAATTATATTAGATAGTTAGATAATTAGGCTTGAATTTCTTTGGTTAGAAAACCTCTTGCATGTTTATAGTTGAGCCGCTGAATAAATAAATAAATTCGTTAATGCAGAAAATAACGTAAAGTATGTAAGTACATTTTCAACAGCTTTAATTAGATCAGCGAACACCTAGTGGTGGCGAGGCGATTAAGGATCTGTCTTAACACTGTTGGTTGCATCCCTATCATGCACAAGTTTTGCATGAAGGGAGCATATTCAGCGGTAACACTTCATTTGAAATGAATGTGTTCTTGCAAAATAGGTTTCTATGCTAATAACATGCTTGGCCTTTGATTCTATGGTCGTTACCAGCAATTCCTACTTTTTTTATCTGTCTGTTATTATGGCTTTGTAGGTTAGTTGCACCTTGAAAATGATAATTATAAGTTAGAGAAGTTGACATGGGAAATTTAGGATCATGCATGATCACTTCAGTTTGGTTGTGACTCTTAATGTATTTAGAAGGATGTATATTTTTAGTTAGTGTAACCGAGTCCAAAATTAAAGTAGCAAGTAAAAATACTATGGTAATTGAGTATTAAATAAAATATATTAAGGAAATTGATCGAAACAGCAAACGGTGAGTCAGGATGTTCTTTGTAGATAACTGTTCAGGTAAGTTATAAGGGTATAAGTAATGTGTAGGTTTATCTTCATTTATAGTCATATAAAGTGAATTGTGTTATACTCTGCACTCATTGGGTCAGTTTTTTTTATTTATTTTGTACCTGATGCTGTACTAGCTTTTCTCAACAGCTTCGCTTGTTTATCTGATTTCAGTTGTATAGTCGATTCAATTCGCACAGCTGATTGATCAAATTCCAATATCTAACAATATGTTTTAAATTTGTACTTACATTTAAGGCCTTAGGAGAAGTTGTATCAAAAGACTAATTATGATTCCTCCAATTTCTTCACCGTGACTTTTCAATCAATTTAATGGTTAATTGGTGTCAGACTAGAGGTGTGTCGAAATAACTGGAACTGCCTCGTTGGAACTGCACCAAGCGTGGAACGGTCGTGGCACTGTTCCAACGCTTGGAACTAGTAGTTCCAGTTCCAGCAGTCGCGACAAGAAGTCGCAGTACCTGGAGTAACTGTGGAACTGTGTAACTTCAACAATTCTGTGTGGCACTGCTTCGCCTGTCGCGACATGTGGCCCTTCCCACTACCCTCCTCGCTCATTCCTACTTGTACAACGGTCTGCGGCTGCGCTCAGTATTTAAATAATGCTTAATTGTTATATTTTGATAATGCTGTTACGTTGTAATTTTGGTCCATATACATTAGGTTAGTAAATTCATTACTTTGGGTTTAAATGTTAGTTACAATAGTTTATTGGAGAGGAATTGTTACGTTATACTGTAAAAGACAAATATCCTAACTCATAAACCAGCTGCAATTGTACGAAAATGTGTTATCCTTTTGCAGTGGTTAAAAAGTATAGCAGGTTAATCAGGATACAGGAAAACAAAACATATAAACTTTGCGTGTGCATTTTTTTACCTTTAAGTTAGATTTTCCGTGAAAAAAAATGAATTACAATTGAATTTGATATAGTCATAACATCGACTCATCATTAATACTTTTTAAACATTTACATTAACGACAAAATATTTGGAATTCACACAGCTGATCTGGTGAGTTAAATGTTCGTTGGAAGGTTAACGGTCATACTACCCAACTACCCCAGTCGCAGTCGTAGTTTAGTGTCATTACAGTTCCAATGGGATGGCCTGCGACAAATGCTGAAGGCACTCCAGTCGCAGTCTATTGTCTAAATCGTTAAAGTTCCGAAGGGGCAGCCCGCGACGACAGCTCAAAGCCCTCCAGTCGCCCTCTCGTCACAGCGTCGCTATCGTTGCAACGGAACTGCCTCATGGAACCAGTTCCACGGTCGCGACGTTCCGTTGCAACCCGTCGCGAGTTTGTAACTGCCTGGCAAACCTCTATGTCAGACTTCTGGTTTTCTCAGAAGTTCCTGGGACGGTTTGGTTTTAAATACTTGAGATATCCACAGTTCTACAGAATCTTCAGGTTGTTTGTCACAAAAAATACACAAATATACAAAAAATTTCTAGTCTAGCGTGATTTGGATACGTGTTGTTCCAATCAAGTAGGTTATATTAATTAGGGGTGTGCGAGTAGTGATTTTTTTAATCTAGTCGAGTCGAGTAGTTGCCAATTATTTTCGAGTTTTGATTATTTTCGAGCGAGTATTTGCCATCAGTTGGTAGTTTAAACTCAAAAAAAATATTGTTATGGGATTTGGATACCACCCTAGATTTGATTATCTAAACATGGTTTCTAACTAATACATGAGTAGCAATACAAAGTTTTGGCCAGTACATTCAAACTGGATTACGTATTGAAAAACAAAACATGATTTGACATTCATTTCCGGCCGGTTGAAACAGGGCCCGGTTGTCATTTGGCCAATTTCACCTGGTCTAAATGATCGCTTATAATCAATATTAAATGACGAAATCGTTAGTTACGGCCAAAATTTTGTGGTCCGATCGTCATTTTCGGCCAATTTTACGTGATGTGATCGCCTTTTGTGGGCTTTACTACGCTTTTTGGCCGGTTGCAATAAATTCCTTGTTATAATAAGTTCCTTGTTGCAATAAAAATTAAACCTTGTTTCAAGAAAGGTGACCCAAGAGAAAAATGTAATTATAGACCAATATCTTTATTATCTTCTTTTTCCGAAATATTTGAGAGGGCAATGCGTATACAACTGTGTAACTTCTTAAATGAAAATAATTTATTAGATTTATTTATGAAAACAATTTGGTTTTAGAGCGGGTAAATCTGTAACAGATGCAGGGGTGGATTTCTGTGAGTCTGTCATTGTCATTAGATCAATTGATGCAAAAGAAAAAGTAGTTGGAATTTTCCTAGATTTAACTAAAGCGTTTGATAGTGTCTCTTATGATTTAATGCTTAAAAACTACATTGTATTGGTGTCCAAGGGAGAGCTTGGCGCTGGTTTGAATCATACCTTGTTGGAAGACAGCAGTATGTTGCAATTGAGCACATAAATAGTTTTAACCAAGTGATTACCTTTAATTCTTAAACGAATATTATAAATTACGGTGTCCCTCAAGGATCTATATTGGGACCTCTATTGTTTTTAATATATTTGAATGGTTTCCCATCAGTAATAGAACAGCCTAACAGTGTTTGTCTCTTTGCTGATGATATAAACATAAAAATATCTGGTAAATCAAATGCTGATATGGAAATTTCATCTTTTGTTCATCTTTCTAGTGTCATTCAACATTTACATAATATGAATTTGTGTTACCAAATTCGCAAAAAAACAAAAATTATTAATTTCTCATTTTCAAGGCAAAGCTCAGCTAACACAAATATTTTCATGAATGAAATTTTATTAAATGAAGTTAAAACAGTAAAGTTTCTTGGACTGAATATTGATGATAGATTTAATGGGATTGCCATGTTAGTTCTGTTTGTAAAAAGGTATCTTCAGGCCTGTATGCTTTGAGGCAAATGTATAAATTTAGCAGTTTCAAAACTTTAAAAGTAATTTACCATGCACTGATTGAATCGCATATTTCTTTTGGGTTATGCCTATATGGGAGTGCATCAGTTAATAATTTGAATAGTATATTGATATTGCAGAAAAAAACACTTCGTGTCATGTTAAAATTAAAAAAAGAATCTGTAAAAGAACACTTTAAGGAAACAGGAATTATGACTGTGCACAGTTTATATATTTTTCAATTAATTCTTCACGTTAAATCAAAATTAGGAACAATGCCAACATTGAATTCTTTTCATAACTATTCAACCAGGAAAGGTAATCAGCTGGCTTACAATAGGCATAATTTGTCAATGTACAAGAAAATACCCTCTTATAATGGAGTTCAATTTTTTAACAAATTACCCTCAGGTATTAAAAATATTGCTGGCTTTAATTTATTTAAAAAACATCTGAAAACATTTCTTATCAATAGACCATTGTATAAGACAGAATAATTTTTTACTTATCTTGAAAACACTGATCAATTGGAATGAGTTTGTAAGTTAGTTTTGAGGTAAAAATTATGTTTTGGTTAGTTGGGTAGTTGTTTATACTGTATTACTGTATATTGTTGACGCCATTCTGTACTATTATGTGCATTTTTGGAATAAAGTTATTTTGATTGATTGATTGATTGAATAGTTCGCAGTCGTCATTTTCGGCCGATTTTACGTGATACGATTGCCGTTTGCGGCCGTTACTACACGTATTGGCCGGTCACAATCGTTCGCGGTCGTGATTTTCGGCTGATTTTACGTGATGCCATCGCCTTTTGCGGCCTTTACTACGCGTTTTGGCCGGTCGGAATCGTTCATGGTCGTCATTTTCGGCCAATTTTACGCGATGCGATTGCCTTTTGCGGCTGTTACTACGCATTTTGGCCAGTCACAATCGGTAGCGATCGTCCGGAAATCGGCGGGAAATACTCGCTCGAACTTTCGAGTAGTTTTCAAAACTTCAAGTCGAGTTCGAGTATTAAAATACCCGGCCGAAAACTCAAAGTTTCCAATACTCGCACACCCCTAATATTAATCTATGTATCACAACACTAAACTATATTTACCCTTATATTCAATTCAATTTAATTAAAAATCCATTTACTGTACTTATATGTGCATGTAATAAAGAAAATATAATGAATGTATTGGAAGAGCTGTTTATTGTCAAAGAATAATATAAGTACAGGAATAAATTGAGCAAAGAACTTGTCAGCTTTCATTCTTGCTGGCACAACTTGTTTTCAAAACTCCCAGGAACCAGTAGTACATAACCCGAACGTCATTTTGATTTTTGTCATTCTCTAATTGGGCCTCATGATGGCTGGTTGAAATCAGTCGCCTTGTAGTACCATCTTTTATGTATATTTACATTTACCATCTTGTTTGTATATACAGGATAAGTACAAATATATTTTATAGTATTGTGAGACATAGTTCATTATGTAATATACACACAATAAATAAATAAATAAATGTGAAATATTTCATATAGAGGAATTTGTATTTAATAGAATTAATCTTGTTATTTGAGATATAAATAATACCAATAACGTAAAAATAGGTGATATTATTGAGCGGCAACATATGTTATGCAATTTATTGTTTAAGTTTTTTTATATACAACTTTGTAATCAAGTACCATTGCTTAAAACTCATATTTTATGATATTAATTCTAAAAATGTCACAATGTACCCAATCTATTCTCTGTACCATCTACTACATTTCGTTCCGTCTAATCATTACGACAGGCACCGGTAATCATTGTTTGATATTATCAATCGTACCTCTGTTTGACAGAAGGAGGGAGGTGAGGGCCGCAGTCTCTCGTGCAGCAATTGCAGCGTCGCTTGCAGCCAAGTCCAGCAAACTCCTAAAGGCTCCATGTGCAGTACTTGCTTCACTCATTGGAAGTAAGTTCTCATTCATGCGGTCCGAGACTGCTTAACAGCTCATGACACTGGTTACCGCTAATCTCAGTTGGATAGTCCTTAACCCTATGGCTGCCGACCAAAATAAGAAGTTCAGTCTCATAGTGCCACACCTGAGGCGGCATGTTAGGCTGAGAACTGCCAGCATTGCAGAATTTCATAGTAAAAAAGCAGTTCAGATGTTTTCATAATAAAAAAAAAATTGTTAAACTATCCTGTTATTGAGATATTAAATCGCTTGACTAATCGATTGTTTTCATGTTTTGCTGTAGAAATTATTGTGTTGATAACTGTTTCTGAAGTAGAATCGATCATTGTAAGGGTTGCGAGGTGATGTAACCGGCTGCTGGCAGTTCTCCACAATCTCATCAGCCTCTGACAGCCAAAGGGTCAGAGTTTATTAACCTTTTAAATTCAGTAATTACTTAAAAAAATCATCTTAAACACATTTTGTAAAAAACAAATGGAAATGATTAATATTTCACATGAATGAAATAATGTTAATGCAAAAATATAATTTGTAATGAACTTTATCTTCGGTGCCATTTTTAATATTTTAAAATGGTGTGAGAGAAAGAATGTCATTTCATAAAATTGTGTAACAATTTATACTTGAAGAGTAAGAACGTACTAAACTTTTAAAATTCATATGGTAAATAATATCAATAAAAAATACAATTTTTATAAAGTCAGATCTCTGTACCATTTTTAGTTTTTAAAATTGATTTGGTAAAAAGGATGCCATCTGATAAATATGAATAGGTATCTTTTACAGTTAGTTATTTTGAAGTAGTTCAAGTTCGCAATTTGTATACAGTAGAAATCCAATTATCCGAACCCCAATTATCCGAATATCCAATTATCCGAATCGATTTTGAGTGAAATAATAGAAATATAAAAATCAAGAAAATAACAGCGGGAGCGCGTGTAGCGATAATGCGCCGTGAGCGCTAAAATAAAAGCCTGCGCTGTTACCTTCCGGACGATATTTTCGCAGGGAACAATGAGTCATACCCCCTTCCCGCCCTGCTCATCATCAGTCGCTACTGTTCTTTCACCGAGATTATTGTTCGAAATGAGTACAAAACGTAAACGTGTTGTCCTTTCGCTAAGTGATAAACTCACTTTGCTCGAGATGTTCAAGTGAAATAACCAACATTGAACAGTGAAATACGTACAGTATGTAGGCCTATTGAAAAGAGCAACTGTATATACTGTATTCAATTTAACTCCTGTAATTTAATTTTATGATGTATATTCTTGATACAGTTCGCTCACTTTCTGTTCACTACATTTATAATAACTTTGTCGATAAAATTCTGATTTTTTATGTATGGTGATGTTTTTTGCTTAATTCCCGAGGTATACCTGATTATACGAATTTCTGCATATCCGAATTGGCCCGATCCCCAATTAATTCGGATAATTGGAGTTCTACTGTATACTTATATTCAGTACTAGTCAGTTGTACAGCTACCTCTTCAATCAGGCTAAAAAAATTGCTTAAAGATTATCTGATAAACAGAGCTGTCTTCTCAATAGAAGAATCTTCACCTCCCTTGAATACAACAATTGAGATACGCCGTTTTACGTTAAAAATCCAAATTTTCTATTCCAATTCATAGGTTTTAAAAATGACAAGTTAGGAACGGAACCAGCTTGTAAGTCTTGGCCAGTGGGTTAAGGTTTTAAATGACTAAACTTTCTATAGTAGAAAGGTTAATTTGTTGTGATGGTAGTTTGTGTTTTTAAACTTGCAAATTAAAAATATACCCTCTAATTTAATAATTCAGTTACATCTGTATCTTTATTCTAAATGTTTTACTCCAGTACTACACTACATTGTCTCCTGGTGTTGACAGACGGACGGGCAACCTGCGGCCGACGGTGGGACCGACGAAGCCGCGTGACCGCCAGCTGCTGCTGCGCAACAAGCGGAAGCCGCCGCGCGGGATGTATGTGAACCATGACGACCTGGTCGCGATGGCCTCGGGGCCGGCGGGCCAGGGGGAGCAGATGCTGCGGGCCATGGACCGCGAGATCGTGTCTCTCAAGCGTCAAGTAAACTGACACCACACTAGTATTTTGTAGATATAGGCAAACAATCACACTAGATAATTTTTGAAAAAAGGGTCTTTTTTTGATATGCGATTATTGCTTGAATTTGTTAAAGTCTGAAGGGGTTGCAGATTTCTTGGGGGATTCAAAGGAATTTTCCTCAAGATTTATACTTAAATTTGGTAAAAGCAAATTATACGAGGGTCATCCAGAAAGTAAAGAATGTTTGTTTGCTGCGTCTAGCACAGCTCACCCATCACCGCCATTGCGTGTGCGGCAGTCCACTCACATCTCCACCAAAGTCTGAGCCGAGTCTCGTTGCTGTGCGGTCACACGTCTTATTTCTACAGCAATTCAAAATGGCGGCGGCAATAGAAAATCCCGCCAAATATGGGATAAGCAGTTTTATTCGGTTTATGAGTTAAAAAATGTCTAGACCAACAAATTTTTTAGACAAACACCAAATAGAATTGGTGGTGAAAGTGCAAACAAGTCTTCAAGTCGAGTTTTCAGGCGAAAAAATGGTGCAATAGGTTTAATGAAATAAAATCCATTATGCACGACGAGGATCGGAGTGGCAGGTCATTGCTCACAAAAGACGATTTGAAAGAAAGACTTGAGGGAAGATTGGAGGAAAACAGCTGCTAAAATCTTAGCACATTACATCAATTTTAAGATTTGTTTTTTTTGCACTTTCATCATTAACTTTCTTTGGTGTTTTTCTAAAAATTTCTTTGGTATGGACATTTTTTTACTCAGAGACCGATTGACACTGCTTATCTTAGGTTTGGCGAGATTTTCGATTGCCGCCACCATTTTGAATCGCTGTAGAAATAAGACGTGTGACCGCACAGCAACGAGACTCGGCTCAGACTTAGGTGGGGAGGTGAGTGGACTGCCGCACACGCAATGGCGGTGATGGGGGAGCTGTGCTAGACGCAGCAAGCAAACGTTCTTTACTTTCTGGATGACCCTCGTATAATAGTAAACCAATTTCTTTCTGGATAAATTTTTATAATGATGTGTGGTTTTATTCTAGACTCAGTTTTCAAATCTGATTTTTCACAATTTCACTCAATGAATTCAAAATGCATAATGGTGTGGTTTACTTAAGTTGCTCTTAACACTAGATGTGTGATCACAGTTAATTATTCAAGTAAACAAGCCAAGAAAATGTAATCAACAGTTTTTGCTTAATTAGAGCTAAGACTTGACAAATTGCTTATCAACTACCAAATATATGTGATTGCTTTATTGATTATGTAGAACCCCTCTTAACTGACTCTCATGAAACCAAAACTTGGTGTGGTGAAAACTAAAGGTGTGTGAGTGCTTGAACGCAAAAGTGTTTGAGAGAGTTTTTAATAATCAGAACTCAATGTTTTAAAGAAATAATCGTAAGTAAGTAATCGCAAGTAAGTTATTTTCTACCGATCCATGAAACGATAGTAACGATTGATTTTCTAGCGATTGCTAACGATGATAGTAAACTGCTGTATTGTATAGCGTCGGCCATACAAGATGACGACCATGTAAAATTGGCCGAAAATAAAGGCAGGAAACATCTCCATTATAAACAACAGCTAAACAGTGTGATAACCGGCTGCAAATGTCGATCAGACTGTGTAACAACTGATGCAAATGGCTACCAGACTGCAAAATAGCGGCCGTAAATGAAGACTGGACTGCATAATAACAGCTGTAAAAGATTCTATAACTACCTTATAATGACTGCAGATGACTAATGCATCAGGTAATATACTATGTGTTTTATGGACTGAAAATGATGACCAAATCACGTTTCGTTGGTTTTATTGTTACTCATAATATTTGTTATGAAAAAAACGTTAGAGGCATCTCACTAGATTAACATTTAGCTTGTCTGACTTAACCATTGTCAAGGCCTGACATTTTTGACCTAGTCATCACACAATGCCAAGTGTCATATTTTTGCCAATTGGCAATATCGTAACCAATGAAGTTAACTTGAGGTGCGATTATGTTTATTGAAAACTTTATCTATCTTAAGTTCCCTTTTCCCAGAAGAGTTTATGAGTTACAGAAAATACGCAATCCAAGTTCAATTTTGTGAAAGCTCAATATTTAAAAAAGTATAATATTTAGTTTTTAAAGCAATACAAATATTAAAATTTTCTACTTAAAAATTATGGAATTAAATCTGTTGTCGTTTCAATTTGATCATGATCTCCATCTCTTTTCTAATTTTCCATCGATTTCACCAATCTAACATCACAACGTATTTTGATGTTTCTACAACGTAGCATTTTAGCACTGAACGGACAGGTAAAAGGTTTATTTTAAGTATACCCCAGGGGATTTTGTTAAGATGCAGATAAACAGAATTGATGTACGCTACTCTTTCAAATCTCGTAAAACGTACATTTACAACACAAACCATAGGTTTAACTTTATGGCTTTTTTTTTGTGGATTAACCTCACTTTTGCTGGAGAACATTATTGATGATAATGACGATATGTTGATAACGATGCTACAGCGAAAGTGATAATAACCCAGAAAAGTCCTAAAGTTAAACCAAGGTTTATTCCAACTGTAATCAATAAACTACTTTATATTTATTAAATATGTAAGGTGGTATGTATCCAAATCCCTTTTAGGAAGCGCTACAGGATCTTTTTGCTACACTAAGTTATTTAATAGGGAAATGCCCCCTCCCCCCCAAGGTTAGGTGGCAACATATTCCAAATATCCTCTAATAGTCAATGCTAACTTGACTTTTGAATAGTAATTCAAAACGCTAAATTATTTAGCTTTTTGAGCTTTTTTAATGGTGACAAGTAAATGTTATTTAAAGTTTAACATTTTATGAAAAATACACAACTGAATTGTTGGAACTTTTATGCCTTATAATATCTGAACCCAAATTTTTACAGCAATGCAGGTGGTGTCAATTTATTAGAGACCTTAATAATTACTATAAACCACCAAATTTTAAATAATATTGTTAGAGCCGTTTTTGAGAAATTTTGATTTTTCATGTTTTTAGCGGTTTTGGAGAATAATTACCCTTAAAAAAATCAAAAATTCAAAATAACAAAATAACACCTGGAGATACCATAGATACCTACATATCAAATTTGATCAAAATCGGCCCATCGGTGTGGTCTCTTAAGTCTGTGCAGACATAACTTCTAAAACCACCTTTAGAGTTGCTCAGGGAGCACCAAAACAATATTTCCAATGATAACTCAAATTAAAAAAGTTCATGAAAACAATACTTTTTCCATTTACTATGTATAGAGGGAGAAAGTAAAAAACTAATTGTAAATAACGAAAATTTTAGGAAAAATTGTTAGATAGCTTACAGTTGCAGAGAAAAAGCAAATCCCATTTAGATCTTTTGACTCGTAGGTTACACAACAACTTCACTTAGGCAATTGATTGACACTGACAGAAGGGTTGGTTAAGAGGAGATCTACTACTAAAATATATCTTATCTATTAAAATTCTAAGTTATCTAAGAATCTGAACTATATAGAGAGGAAGGAGAGAGAGATTTTTGTAGGTTTTGTTGTAAGGTTATTGCTATTTTGTATTGGGAAGAATTATCTGTTAATATTCTGCTATTCAATAACCTGAGAACAAATCAGATAAAACAATACACTTAATTTATAATTGTTCTCTTAGACAATTTTTGTCTAACAAAATTATAATGCTGCAATAAAAGGTGATGGCTTTAACCAAGTGTTTATATTCATGATTTCTAGTGGGACTATTTTAAATAAACTTTCAATGGAACTTGAAAAGAAGTCTAGTTAAAACAAACATTTCATTTGAATAGTAATATATTGTATTCTATCCTTGCATCAAGCTTTACAGAAAGTCTTCTTAATCAAAACGCTAAAAGATCCATCAAAATAATTACTAAAATAGTTGAAAAAAGTAATAGTTTTTTGTCAATAAAGACCCTTTTTCTGTCATTTAGGCAATAAATTAAGTCGTACTTGTATTGCCAAAACGAGAACAAATATTTATTTTTCTATTATATTAGTTAATTGCTTCTTTGTTATTTATTTAATATTATTTTAGTTTTAAGTTAGGTGTGTAACCATTGATAGTTTAATTGGACGAATAAAACAATTATTTTGGTTGGAATGTTAATATTTTAAGTTGATTTTATTGCTGCAAAGAATACAATTTTTTAAGGTTGTTGAGCATATTTGATGTGTATTACTATTTTTTGTGTCCTAGATGGTATCGGTTATGTTCAAAGCAGGACTTTTATGTTGGATGTCTCTACTGGATTGTTAAAAAAAACTTATTTGGAGCTTTATTTAAATTCACTTTAAGAAACATAAGTGGTTGTTTATTTCAGTGAAACTGATTGTTAGTTATTATAAATTGTATTTTACATGTTTTTAATTTATGGTTTTTATTTTTTTTATTTGAAAAGTATTTCAAATTATTTCCTTGTGCAGGGAAATTATGGCCATAAGCTCTTCTTGTGAATACAAAATGTAGAATTGTGAAACTCCCATTAGGTTTGTTTATAAATTAGCAATATTTGTTGATTAATACCAACAAAATAATTGAAAATAAGTAAAATACAAATCACTTTAAAGTTATTGAAATTCAGTAGGTACTGCAATAATTTTTAATTGATATTTTTTTAGATCGGAAATAAGTCACTTTAGATAGAGTTGAGGACTTGAGTTTTCATTTGAACTAAAATAAAAATTATTAATGTTTTTACTTTGCACAGATAAATTTGTTACATTTGTTAAAAATTTGGAATACATAAACTGACACAAAATGTCTTGTCTGAGGCAGGTACTCTGTTTTGGCCTTAAAACACAAAAAAAGTTTGAAATTGTTTTAGTTGAGAAGAAGAGTCAAAAGAAATTCCTAGTCCACAACCAAACAGGAATTTCTGTTACATCAAACTATGGTTACATGGTAGATATTTATGTTTCTGTATAGTAATTTTATTAAAAAATCTGATATGCTTTATTTTATTCTGCTTTAATTTGTTTGTCGTTTCTTCTAAGTTTATGTGTGAATGACTTGTATAATATTTATTTCAATAAATATTTTCAAAATTACACAGCTTTTTTATATTCATTCCCCCTTCGGAGCAGTAGTCACCTGGTAAGACAAACTTTCACTCTAAATTGTTTATAAATAATCAACCCCCTCCTGGTATTAAGGATTTTAACATTATTTACTGCAGCAGCCTAGTGTTCTTTATTACAATAAAAAAATATATAATTTGGAGTTTCACAATTCTACATAAGTTAGTTTTAGGTTCCTTTTCATGATTGGCAAATTAGCTTTTGATAGGAAAATATATTTACTTTAAATCAGATGTTGTCCACTCCATTTATACAAAAACGAAATACACAATAAATTCATTTTCTTTCACTCTCTCTGTGTTTGAAAAAGTGGTCAGTGGCGATGAAGTGTTTTAACACAGTCAATTGAAGATTTGTTTACAGTAAATTGACTGTATATTATTGTTTTGAGTCTATAGAGAAGTACACAAAATTACATAAAGTAGACCTGGTCTTTATATTTTGATAAATCCATGGATGAATGTTGGAACATTCTAGGAGAAAATAAGATATGGTCACTTTTAAATTAATCTTTTTGCAAGAATAATGAGTTGAAGTTACACTTAAATCAAACATTTAAAGTAATATTTTGACTTGACTAGGATTTAACAAAATTTAAGAGGATGTCTGATTGTAAAAGTATGTGTGCAATTGAATCAAAAGTTGAATCAAAATTCAGCTATCCAAGTCAGTTGAATACAAGACTTAACTTGGCTAAGCCTTATTTATTCTTTGCATTACAAATATTAGTACATTTCATTACTAGGACAAAAAGTGGAGCTTTTATATACAAACTAAAGTTTAACAAATGAGCGAGGATCGAAAAGCCACTTGGACCAAGTGATAAACAATATTTTATGTCATACTGCCAACAATATTAAGATAACAATTTCACAAAAACTAAATATTTGTTTACTTGTTTATCTTCAAGCATTTTCTTCCATCTTGATTTTGCTTCTCTAAACAATCAGCTGTTACACAAGGTTCTATTGTTAAATAGTTGAATAATTCGTTCAATTTAAATTTAACAGCTGATGACCTCGACCAAAAAGTGTCATAAAGTGATGTTTTTTGTTCTAAGAGGAAAAGATCATCAAAACAATACTTTTTATCCTAGGAGTAATGTGAAAAACTTTAGCATCTCAATGCATGGGTTGAAAACAGATGTGTGACAAAAAAAACTATTATTTGGAATAGGCAGAAAATCAATTATATAGCTTTTAGTGGAGGTGTTCTCTAATTGAGAGAAAGTTCTTGCCTCATAGATCTGTCCTCATTAGATTCCTAGATAAACAAACTTATAGTTTAAGATGGGTTTTGAATACCAGGTTGTGGTATTATTATGTAGTTTAAATCCATCGTTGGTTGGCGAGGATCAATCCTGGGTCCTAACAACTGGAATTAAAGTCACATCTTTGTAATCTCTTTTACCCGACTATTTATCATATGAAGAATTAAAAAATACAGTGGAACTTGTATAGTTTGAACCCCAAAGAGCCAATAACAAATTGGAATTATCCAAAAAGTTTTAATTACAAAAGTTTTGAAAAAGGCTTAAAACGGTAATAAATCCCATTTTTAGAGAAAAGGTTTAAACTAAGTAAATGTTACTATATAAATCAATTACCTGCACTATTGGACAGGTGTGACAAGTAACACTCAATTGAAAAAAAAAAAAAAATAATGAACTGGAAGTGCGAGGTGGGGGGAACAGTGATTTTGGACATAGTGTAGCAGGGTTAGAGATGTTCCAAGGAGTTATTTATGTAAAACCGCTGCAGCTCGTTCCAAAGAGCATGTAGAAATGCGTCCATATCCAGTTCCAAGTACTAGTTTAACCTGTAGGACTTGAGACCTAAGACGCTGCAGCTCGTTCCAAAGAGCACGTAGAAATGCTTCCATAACCAGTTCCAACTACTAGTTTAACCTGTGGGACTTGAGACCTAAGACGCTGCAGCTCGCTCCAAAGAGCACGTAGAAATGCTTCCATAACCAGTTCCAACTAGTTTAACCTGTGGGACTTGAGACCTAAGACGCTGCAGCTCGTTCCAAAGAGCACGTAGAAATGCTTCCATAACCAGTTCCAACTAGTTTAACCTGTGGGACTTGAGACCTAAGACGCTGCAGCTGTTTTTCAAATGATCTGCTGCAGCTGTTTTTGGAACGAATTGCTGCAGTGCTAACTACAACTGTAGCTAGCTGGTTTGAAAACAAGTTCCAAGCGGAACTGTTCTCGTTGGAACTGTTTTAACTTCCAGAGTGATAGAACAAAGTAGTTCTAGTTCCAGTTCCAGTTACAGCGATACACCCATTATAAGTGTGGACCAAGCGAGACTTAACAATAGCTTCATCTGTTCTCGGGCATTCTAGTTTTGATGTCTGAATCATAACCGCTTTTTTAGATAGCCTAAGCTTTTTTATCTAGCCTAAGTAAATCAGTTAAAATATCCAAAATGTAATTCTAGTTAAACATTCTAGCTTGGTTAATTTAAGGGGGTGGGGTGTGATTGAGAAATTTTTTAACATTTACCACTTTGAACCCCCGTGTTAGGCAAACAATTTGGTGGAAACTGAATTCAATTATCTTAATTCATTTAAACATAGAGGCTAATATTATGACAAAAATTTATATCTACAGAATACTCTGTACTATCTTAACCAGCTTCCATATATTTTTCCAATCCAAATTTCTTACTTGCGGTGAACTTCTTTACTATGATATGCCACACTATAGTATTTTGTACAAATATCAAAATTACAAAAAAGATTCCTTTTTAAGAGGATGTTAAAGCCAAATTCTTCTCATAGTCCTGCGAGACTGGTGGCCGGGAGAAGAACTACGGGATCAGACATCCGCGCCGCTGCAAGTCGAAAGTAGTGTGACGTAATACTATTACCTGCCCTCCCGTGATAACGCCGGCGCCATCTCACCACCACCACGCGCCCTCGCCCGTCTGGCAGCACGGCCCCGGCTCTATCCGCGACGCGAGACAATTGTTCGGTTGCATAATTCACGATATTTTTTATATACAAATAATTGTGTATTTCCCTGGACTGTAGAGGATGTTATGCAGTTTTTAGTAGGGTGTTCCACTGCGCCACTGCTACAAATCTTGCATATTTGAAATTCGCTAAGGAATTTCGTTTTTGACCTGCTACGTCGTTATTTCTCAACCGATTGAAATAATTGATGTGTCATTTTAAAGTTTCAACACTGCAAATTAACAGAAAAATGTAAAATTCAAAAATACTGCTTTAGTTTTTAAAATATTGACATTTATAAAATTGCTTTATGTTATTTAAATGGGAGAATATTTTTGAAGGAACTCGGCCTTAGTTTGAGAATACCGGGCAACGTGTGGTCATGGAATTTGTTCCAATTTGAAGCAAACATTCCGATACTCCCTAAAATTTTCAGATTTATTACTTTCTCCCTTTTTTTATAATGATGAAAAGTATGAAGTCCTCAAATTTCCCCATGTTATCCATATGGGAGAAGTTTTTACCAGTTCCGATACTCCCCAAAATTGTCAGGCAAATAATTTTCTCATTTTAAGTTTGATAAGTGATATAAAGTATAAAGTACTAACATTTCTCCATGTTATTTATATGGGAGAATTCTTATCTAGGATTTTGAGGAATTCAGCCTTAGTTTGAGGAGAAAACCAGGCAACGTGTAGTTATGGAGTTTGTTCCAATTTGGAGCAAACATTCCGATACTCCCTAAAATTTTCAGATTTATTACTTTCTCCCTTTAAGTTTGTTTATAATGATGAAAAGTATAAAGTCGTCAAATTTCCCCATGTTATCCATATGGGAGAAGTTTTTACCAGTTGTTCACCCTTAGTTTAGACAACCAGGTAACGTGTGGTCATGGAATTTGTTCCAATTTGAAGCTTAAACATTCCGATACTCCCCAAAATTGTAAATAATGTTATCCTTTTAAGTTCATTAAATGATGCAAAATGAAAATGTATACAAACCGTTTTGGTGGGATTTATAGTACGTTTTGTTTACAACAAACAGCTGATCATAACCTCAAATTGGTAATTTTTATTAGACAGCTGATGAGCTCATCAAGCTTTTGATTTAAATTCGTGTATAGTAAACATCAACGTATACATCAAATGCAACCTTTATAAATTTACCTATTTTTTAAGTGTTAATTTTAAATTTTGTGACTTTTTAACTGTATTGTGCCACATATAAAGTTGCATTTTCATAATTTGTAATATTTTGAGTAGGTATATATATATTAAAAACCTCCAAGTAATTCATTTTATAGGTGATTGGACCGGTGATTTTACTACAGGGTACCGTGAGATTACTCAACCTTAAAATTGTAGCTGTCGAATTTCGACCTGCACCCACTAATATTCCCTAACCTACGAAGAATGGTCGTAAAATTATGTACTCACGGTATGTGTGAATGGATATGATAACTAAATCTAACTTTTGACATCGACAATGATTTCAAAAGGACTTTATATAATTACAGTACAACCATTTTTACACTTTATAATTACAAATCTATGTAATAACACACCTTTTTAACTTGGTAAGCAATATTTGTTAAACGTTCATGATGAAACAATGATAATATTTTATCTAGTTTACAGGGCCATACATACAAGTCACCATTCTCTCTAAAAAAAAAAAAAAAAACTAATTCTTGTTAAATGTACTTATAATACATGTAAATTCATTAGTTTACAGTTGTAAAACTTAATGAAACACACTATTGTAATTTCAACCAATAATACAGGGAAGTTACCTGTAATACAGGCCCTGTAAGTTTTATGAAACGGGCCCCAGCTCTTGCAAATGTTGTACTTGTACAGTAGTTTTTTTTACGCCAATATATATTAAATGTCGGTGAAAAAAACCTACAATGGCTGCCTGAAATAAAAACAAATATATTCAATCTACAGATTATTTAACACTCGTAAAAACCAGATTAAAAAAAAGCTAAACATTCATAAAACCCCCTTTTTATTATACTGCACAAAAAGCAGCTATTTTTGGGTCTGTAATTAATCCGTAAAATCACATTTTTCTGATACCTTAAAATAGCAAACTGAAAAATCAGCTGTAGTTTTTTAGTGCACTAACCTCAAAGATTGTTATTGTTCCTTTTTACGTTTGTGTACAAGGAGGTTTATTGTATAGCTGTAGGTAACACTGCTTCACTATTTTTGTCGAAAATGCGAGCCGGTGATTTGTCGTGTTATTCCTATAAGTGAATCTAGACATGCAAATCACTGGAATAAAACTAATAATAAATACCTCAGTCGCAGCAAACCTGCGTATTCAGCGAATTTCCAATGCATAATACATGTCTTAATACCACATAAAGCTGCATACCAAGTTCCATAAAAATATATTAACAAATAAGCGATGTACAACATTTTAATTATTCTCCATAAGAATAACATTTGGGGTGAGTACGTAGGTTTGCTGAAAAAGGGAACAGAAACAATTGGTTTACATGAAAATATCAATATAGCTCAACTAGGTACATACCAAGTTTTATCAATATACATTCATATAAGCGATATATAACATTTTGATTATTATCCATAAGAATAACATGGGGTATGAGCACACAGGTTTGCTGCAACTAGGAACACAAAAATGGGTTTTTATGCAATTATCAATATAACTCAACAAGGTGAAGCCACTTACCAAGTTTTATTAATTTATATTCATAGTTAAGGGAGACGTTACATTTTACTTATTCTCTATAAGAATAACATGGGCGCTGAGTTTGCAGGTATGCTGCTACTGTAATCATCGGTAAAAATTGATTTTTTGTGCAAATAACAATAGACCACAACTAGATGAAGCCTAATATTAAGTTTCATTAGTATATGTTAATAAATAAGCGAGATATAAAATTTGTCTTATTCCCCATAAGAATAACATTGGACAACGTACTGTGTTTAGCATTTTCAATATCTCTGTAACCAATTGATGTAGAGAAATGATCAAAAGAAACAAATTGTGTGTTTTTTAAAGCTGAATTAAATGCTAAAAACTAAAATTTGACTTTTTAAAATATTATATGCAAAACCTTCAAAAACTCATTTTTGGGATACAACCCCTCCCCCCCAAAATACCACTTTGGATGGGTCGATCTGTCTGATTTTCAAACTTAAAGTCATAAATGTTGCTTTACACGTTTGTACCAAATTTCATCAAAATCGGACCTTTTTTACGAGAGTTATCGCTCCCACGGACACATATATTTATGAAACTCATAATAGCGATGGATTTGAATTTATTTTTTGATTTATTTGGACTTTACCTATCGCTTCTAGTGTTTAAAACTACACTACGTTTCGGGAGGTAAGGAAACTCCTCCCGTTATCAAGTGAACCCTACTTACATCTAAATATCAAACTCTTACACCTAACTAACCTACATTTTTTTGGATTTTTTTGATTTTTCTTTTACATTCTAATTTACACTAACACAAAGATAACAAAAAATCAAATACAATACACTAACACAAAATTTATATACACACCTAAATAACCTACATTTAAAGAAACAGGTAATGTATTGTCAGTTTTTCATTTGTTCGTATATATAAATGTTGTGTTAGTGTATTGTATTCGATTTTTTGTATATATATTTGTTATCTTTCTGTTAGTCAAATTAAATTGTAAAGGAAAATATTAAAAAAATGTAGGTTAGTTAGGTGTGTATATAAATTTTGTGTTAGTGTATTGTATTTGATTTTTTGTTATCTTTGTGTTAGTGTAAATTAGAATGTAAAAGAAAAATCAAAAAAATCCAAAAAAATGTAGGTTAGTTAGGTGTAAGAGTTTGATATTTAGATGTAAGTAGGGTTCACTTGATAACGGGAGGAGTTTCCTTACCTCCCGAAACGTAGTGTAGTTTTAAACACTAGAAGCGATAGGTAAAGTCCAAATAAATCAAAAAATAAACATATATTTAGTTTCGAACGAATGGTCTTTTTGGGGTCTGGGGACCTCAAAACGAAAAGTTATCATGGCCCCGGGCCTAGGACTTACCATGCCGACTACGATAATAGCTTCTTCCCTATAGGGAAAACTTGCTAAAAGTTGGAACAAATTCATTTTTTTGTTTATGTATCTAATCTTGCTGTGAAATATGATTAATTATGAGCAAATAAACAAATACTGTACAAGTTTGTTAATTTTCAAATCATAATAGCTATTTGTTTGATTCACTTTGTTGACTCTTTCGATTCCAGCTAGTAGCTCTTATCTCTTTTTTTTGCAATACAAACAAATCTTATGAAATTCATGTTCATTGTGAACCTATTATAATGAAAGGAACTGTTAAGCTTCTGATGCTTTTTTAACTATTTAGCATCAATAAATTACTGTGATTATCGCAGTAAAATTAATAATTACCGTCTAATTGTGATTATCGTCCATAATTTTTGACCTTTGTGTGTTACTACATTCGTAGTAAATAGCAAAACGTCCATTATTTCGGTCATAAAAAATCACATGTCTGCTTGTATTTTAATTAGCATTTTTGTACTATAAATCATGTAGCATATCACTAAGTTTAGCAGATCATAAATGCATTGAGTGCCTTTTTTAGCATATACCTATGGCATTTCAGTGCTGCTGTATTTTTGTTCTGAGTACTTTACATTTGAACTATCTAAGTGTCAGTAATAATCCTGAAAAATACAAAGTGAATTCTAAGCTTCATTAATTTGGTGCCTTACTATAATTTGGACGGATATTTTATTTACGACCACTTCCTTTCTTCCCCATATCAGCTTCTTTTTGCTCAATTTCCAAATCCTTGTTCCCTTGAAAACTCACCTTTACGTCAAGCGACTTCGCTTCCAATTAATCTACATTGGTTCAAACTATCCGAAGCTTTAATTATTAATATAAAAGGAGTATAAAGTTAGCATTGAAAAATATAGATGAATGTTACACAGCAAATTTTAGGTTCTTTGAGTTACAGATTGATTAATTTGGAATGATTTTTAAATACAACTGAAATTATCTTGAAGTATCAAACAGTGTATGGTTTGATCATTGGGCTTTAACATATTGAGTCTGTCATGGCTATTTAAGTCTTATTAATTTCTTAAATCATCTCTTTCTCTTAAATGCTTGGACTTCGTTAATCAGTTTAGCCGAATGAAGAAGTTGAGCTCTCACTATTTCATCAACATCTTTCTGCTAATAGGCATCTTTAATCTGCATCAGCTGGATGAAATGTTGGGCAACAGTTTTTTTATTCACCTTTAGATTTTCTTGAATCGATGAGGTCTGCTTCTCTGCGAGTATAACCTAAGGACTAACTAGAAGACTGATTTGGAAGTCAGAACATTTAATTACGAGGATATCCACATGAGTTGGTATCATATTGTTGAATATTTAGCTAGTTTAATAGCATAATGATAAACACCTAAAGATAAACACCTAAAAGATAACACCTAAAGATAAACATATGCTATCGCCCCCTTCAGATGCCCACTGAAATTTAGGTTATTTCTCAAACTTCAGAATAATTATATAAACTGGATTTTTAATTGGGACTTAAAATGTTTTAGAAGTCCTTACACAGTCGAGGTTTGTGACAGAAGAAAATAAAAACTAAACTCTATTACTCTTTTATGAAAATAATTTGATTTATTGCTCAGGAAATAATATCACTCGACACGGACACTGAGTCAGAAACGGAGAACATTGATGAAGAGATGAAGCAGGGATCCAGTGTTCAATGGGTGTACTATTTGAAGAAACCTGAGCTTGTAGAGCAGTTGAAGAAATTCGGTCTTCCGACTAATGTCAACGTCATGGATGGAAGGAAGATTCTCATCGCCTTCCTTAAGGGCAAGTACAATGTTCCACCATCAGAGTCGAATGAGTGTGGCGATAAGTGTTGAGTCAACTGTGAGTATTATTGGTTATAGTCGTATTTGTACCGGATGTAGATTGTGATAATGGAAACACATTGCTTTTTTTGGAAATAGTCATGGAACACTGGAAGTTTCTTAATTTCTTATTAGGCAGTACAGTAATACTGAAGTACTATAGCATTCAAAGTCTCTAGTGGACACTTGCAATGACTTGGTTGAAACTTCAACCTGACCTTTTCTCTACACACCTAGACATAGAGTTGGAACACAGGATACCAACAGGACAATCGACTATTGATTATTTACTATAATTTCAATCTTGAATAAGGAGACAGTCACCTGACCATGTTGCGCCATTGCTGCAAACATGTTTAGAAAATATATTTTCTGAACTTTGATGAAGTACTGTGAATTGTGAATTAAAAAATAAAATCTTGAAATGGAAGAAGACCACATATGAATTTGGTGTTAAAAACTCTGTGTAAACATAACCCCCCAAAAATTCTCCTCAGTCATTCTCACAAAAGCTTACTGAAGGTTTCTTTGAAAGAGCCACCGAAGAATTAACAATGATCACAAGCTTAAGTTGTCGCTGAAATTCTTAAGATATGAAAAGGGTTGGACAATTTCACTGAGATTAAATGGGCATTTTTGTAAGTATCGTGATCTTAAGACTAAAACTGTTGCTTGCAATTCAGTTGAAATGGTATACAGAGTGATTAGAGGGATAAGGAATGCTTCCAAGACATCAAAGAAGAAATGAATGTCTCCAATGCTCTATTTACCAGGAAGTCAATTCTTCTTGGACAACAACTTGACTCAGCCTTATACAAGACATTGTTTTGATTGATAAAACCCTTTTAACACACTCCGTGCGGGCGACCCGGAGTAGGGACATGGCTCAACATTCAAGCATATGAGATTTTCATCTTTAAACATATTTAATGCAGCGAGAATGTTCAGGTGTTTCGTAGACTGTAGCATTACCTAAAAATTATGAATGAAAACATTAAGAGTAATAATACAAATTTAAGTTTACAATGTTGTATTAAGTGTAGTAACTTCTCAACTGGCAGGTATAATAAGCTGAGATTTCTGCAAGTAAATAATATGAATGGAAACAAAACTATAAAAGGATAACACAAAACACCGGATGTGGTAAAGCGCTCGCTTTGCAAGTCAGCTGTGGTCAAGCACAGGTTCAATCCCGGCCTGTTGTGTGATGTTTTTCACGAGTGGTCACCACTGGTTTGCCCATATGACTATTTCCGTTAACGGTACCTCGCTGTCTTTAGATCGCCATGCAGGCCAATTGGCTTATGGCAATTGGCAGTGGAGGCTTAAAAAAATCCATCTAGCATTTTTTTTAGACAAGTGTGACTGTGATGGAGGCATATTTTTTTAACTTAGAATTTTTAGTAAATTTATCAATTTTAAAGTAATGATACATTTAGTGTTAACCCATTGGCGTAGACATACGAGCAGGTCTCGTTCCTTACTTGTAATTTTATTAACGTGTGAATTGGAGTATAAAATTGGTGTTTTTAAATGGATTAATGGCATATTTTAATTAAAATATTGTTTTATTTCAGTTTAGAGAGTCGCATTGGCACACACACAGTAGACATAAGTAAAAATTAGCAAAATCAGTGTTGACCATGTGCAAGTCTCAAAGAATTAACCGATCCCGTCAACTTCCAAGCAAGCCTGCCACCGTTTATTTTACTTGGGCCCTCCCACCAACGTTGCCACAGACCGGTTAACTCATTGAGAGTTGCACAACTGGTCAGTTTTGGTCGTGTGCGGGAATCGAACCCACGAACATCGTATCGCCACCTGGCCAAGGTGTTTCCACGACGTAGCCAACTCAGCTAACACGACCAAAGGCCTGGCGGAGATATTAAGGGTTTTCAGTCAGTCCGCGCCCCTAGCGGATAGAACCGTAGACGCCCGCGGTCATTAGTTACATATTTTGCTACTAGAGTGCAGCACCAATCAATTCCTGTTATAGGCTACTACAAATAGAATAAAATTACTACCTCAATGGGTTAAACTAATATTTATATTCAGTATTAATATTGAAAACTAGTTGAGAGAACATTGGTGAAACTTTATTTGAAAGTGGCAGAACAGTTCCTTTCTCAAGTTGACAAAAATTTGAGAATTATTTAAAGTTGGAAGTATGAATATTGTTAAACATATCATGGCTCAAAAATCGTAGTTTTTATTTATTTAATGTGATATGTACCCTTTTATACATATATTACGTAATGGATTTCTTCATCACCTCAATCCCCCCCTCTCCCGTACAAGGCTGAAGCATATTCCCCCTCTGTATTTTTACGATTGTTACTTAATGTAATAATAGTAAACTTGAATAAGTTTAAATCTTGGTAAAAATAACCTCAGGTTATTTGTAATTTTAAAAGGCAGTTGAAATAAAACAGTATTTTACGAGGATTTTATTTTTATTTGATCAAATCACAAATCTATTAGATCACATAACAGATCATTAAACAACACCAAAAATACAAACAAAACCAATTATTTATAACAACTCCTTCATAAAGCAATAATATAAAATAGTATTGAGAATGTAATAATTATGAGATAAATTAAAATAGGCAAAGTAACTCAATAATTTCTTGCATGATGCTAAACATTTTTATGTTACTTAGCACTGGCCCATCCTCCCGCCAAAATATCATAGGGGACGGTAAGCGCGGTGCCACACTTTTTGCGAGCAGGTCTGAAAATTCTGCTGAAAATTCCGACCCATATGTTCCCGTATGTGTTCAAAAGTTTGTGCAGCTCCCACACTTCTCTTGATACTCCGAACATTCGGAGTTTGGCCAAATGTTCGGACTTGTTCGTGAGAAGTGTGGGACCGCCTTAAGACATATTACCTGAGATACCCCCTCTCCAGACATTCTGTACTGAGATAAGAACTGTAATGTTCAATAAATACTCCTGTGTCACTGACTGTGTACAGTGGAACGTTCTCCCAGAACCAATTAGAAATGAACAAAATTATAATAAATTCTGTAAATCTATAAAGAATCTCCTTGTTGCCAATCAAATCATTATATTGACACAGAATACGTAATTGTTTTACTACCAATTAGTTGTTATAAATGTGTAAAAACAACAAATAGTATGAAACATAAAGTTAAATATGATAATAAATAACATTTAACATTCAATTGATTAATTATAGATTTTCAAAGTGTTCGTGTTACATAAGTTTATTGTTACTTGTATTAGAATTGTTTTAAGTTATTGTAAATCGTAATGTACCTATATCAAATAGTTGCATAAGCTAAGCGAGAGATTTATAGTAAACCAATGAAATAAAATATTCACATAAGAGTGTTATGTAATTTTATTATCCCCTTTTACATAAAAAATGTGATTTCACATCCGTTAATTCAGGTTTCATGCTGCTTTCGTGTTATTTCAACTAGTCCAGTTTCGATTTGTATCGCTTGGCTGAGAGTTGTTGTATTGTGTAGGTGCAGAACAACAAGCAAGTTTTGTCGGCTCTCAAACGCAGGACGATGGAAGGCATCGACCAGTCTCGGCCCCCAGACAACAACAGCCGCATCAACGCTCGCTGGACCAACGACGAACTCTTGTTGGCTGTTCAAGGTAAACTTTTCTTACTCTTTGTTATGTTTTCCATTCATTTTTAAGTTTAGATAGCATAGTACCTTTTGAAGAATGGAAGGCCAGATTTCATTCTGTTTACTTATTCGTTAAAATGTCCATAATCTTATACTCTAATATAAGCAATGTCTGTTTGTTTGTTTGTTTGCAAAATTTATCTCGAGATCCAGCAGAAGGAATTTATTTGAAAGTTTGGGATTAGGGGCTTTTGGGTCTAAAAAAATTGATTGGTGAAAACCACTACCTTAGGAAAACTCGTATTTTTCTAAACAACTCATTTGAAAATTGAAAATTTTAACATTGGGCTTATGGAGTTTAAAATCATAACACCGGTTACTATGAATAACAAAAACAAACCATTAAATCAGCTGATTGATTTTATCTATAACTCAAAATATTGTAAACGGCTGTTTTTCTCATCATGGAAATAAAAAACTTACTTGAATGGCAACTCTCATAATGGAATTAAAAAGCTACGAATGGCAACTCAAACTCTTTTTACGATCAAACACCGAGCATGGCTTGGTCCCCCGGTACTAAAATATTAATCCGAGCTAAAGTGTAAATATGCTGTCTTATAACAATGACAGAGCAAGTAGTTCTTAGGGATTTTGATTATGGTAGTAAGATATTTGGAAAACATCTTTTACAAGAGAAATATGCTATAGGAAATCAATGTGTATTATAGGAAATCTATTAACTGCACCATCTGTGAAGAAAAAGTAAAGCTGTATTATTTTAGTATTTTTACTTAGAGAATGGTAAAGCTGTCAGCCCAGAAGACAGTCCTTTGGACTATTACTGGCTCAGTGCAGTGGTAATCATATATGTTTCTGAAAGTGCTCCCTCACCATCCTAAAATACCTGCATGAATAGTATATTATTATTCAACTCCTATTTGTTTATAATGTACAACGTATCAGATATTCACTACAGCTGTTGGTAAAAAACCAGTAGACAATATTATTTGTCTACTGTAAAGATTCATTTTCTTCAGCCTGCATTATTGTTTTTCTGAAAACGTTTATTCAGATTCAGTTTCATATTAATTTATTGTGTCAAATTCATTTATTTATACCTAATGTAATAAACAGAATAATAAACTAATCCGTAGTATTTAGGGGTGTGCAAATAGTGATTTCTGACTCAAGCCGAGCTTTTTTCTAAGTTCTCGAGCCGAGATTTTTTTATGGGAATTTTCTCTAGGGGTGTGCAATATACTGGTAGTAATTTTCTGACCTGAGCCTAGCTGACCCGAATTTTTTTATGAATAATATTTCAATATTGGTCATCTTTCATTCACTTCTTCTAAATTCATTAGGCCTACTTTCAATAAATAAATAAAGGCATACAGTGTGAAAATAACAAAATAAGTACTCAAAAGAAAAATGTATTGAGACCAATTGTTGATAGTAATAAACAATTTTCTTTCAGTATAAAGTAAGAAAGAGAACTACAAATTTTAAACTAGACTGATAAGACCACAGGTTAACTAATGTAGTTATTACCGTTTTCATTAACAGCCATAATAAACAGACTATATGTCAAGATGTACTCTCCATGTAACCTAACATTTAGGCCCTAGCCTAGGAAATTGCCAAAACCCAGAAAGGCTATTTCTCATTCAACTGTTCGTAAATAGTAAATTTTAGGTTATCCTTTTAATATAAGTTAGTTAAATCAGGACTCTCAGCAGCTAACCAAATTGTAAAGCCTCGTCCACACTGGCAGATTTGTATCCGGATACAGACAGCCTCCATACAGTCTGCATACAGTCTCAATACAGTCTGCATACAGTCTCCATACAGTCTGCATACAGTCTCCATACAGTCTGCATACAATCTCCATACAGTCTGCATACAGTCTCCATACAGTCTGCATACAGTCTGCATACAGTCTCCATACAGTCTCCATACAGTCTGCATACAGTCTGCATACAGTCTCAATACAGTCTGCATACAGTCTCCATACAGTCTGCATACAGTCTGCATACAGTCTGCGTACAAGTTATCGTGTTTCTGGAGACAAAATACAATGTTTTCTGTTTTCCAACCAAATGGAAAACACGGATACAAGATAGAAGAGACGAGATACAACCACTTGCAATACTTAAAACTTACTTGAAATTATTGATTTATTTTATAATTATAACATTAAATAAAACTAGTTACTATTGAAAGCGTATACTGTTAGTTGTTCCTACCATTTACATCGTCCTGCCACATATTACAGCCACACAATTTTATGAAGCGTTTTAAATTCAAGTGATGTAGCCTAATACACATCAATATCACAAGCATAAACCAATACAGTTTGAAGACGACAATTTAATTTAATTTTTACATTATTATCTACTGTGTCATTGCATAGACATAAATAAAGTTGATTATTAAAATCATTATATTAATAGGTAAGCAAAAAACTGTCTCTCGTCCTTTTTTCTCAGGGTGTGTGCATCGTAGGAGAAATTCACGCATACCGTTAGAAATGTTAGAAAAGTATTGTCGTGTATATGTCCAGAAACGCCTTATAATTTATATCGGCCCTAAGGGCTACTCTCCACAGGCCTTCAATGTTTCAAAGTTAATCGTTTGGAAGATCAGTAATCAATCTAATTGTATATTTGACAGCTGAAATAATAAAATATTCTGGCACAGTAGCAAGAACAGATGTTTCAGGACTAACGTAAATAAAAAAATACTACTGACTACTTGAATGGTAACACACTTCTCTTATCCGTTTTAACTCCACGTTAAAAAAATTAAACCTGCGTGTGAGGGGGAGAGGGTGGTGGAGGGTGATGGTGTGGGTGAAAAGGGAAGGGGGAGAGAGAGAAAAAGAAATATTAGTATTATTATTATTATTGTTATTAATAATTAGTTAGTATTAATAATAATTAGGGATGAGTCAATTCTCGATACCACAAATTCTTCGAGATTGGTATCGTTATCGAGATTCATTCATTCAATGTCGATACCGATACCATCGATACCCCCGCCGTTTCTTTGCGCTACGAAGTGCACAGGAAGAGATACTCCTGGCGTTTACCTGCGCTACAAAAGGCCCGGGGAGTGTTTGGGTCGGCGGGAAAAAATCTTACTTTGGAGATAAGAAAGGAAGAGGGATGGGAGGGGAGGGATTGGGTCCGGTTGAAAGCAATGAATCAATCGGCTGACCAACATTATTTCTATGAGTCATTATCTTACAATCAAGTTTTTCCCATTATGAATTTATAATAAATAGTTTTTGTTTTCCATATTGCTATAGCACACTGGTGAAATTAACATTAAAATATGTACAAAACTGAATTCAAAAATTTGTTTGATGATTAACTACAAAATACTACTAAATAATTTTAATTGTACCTAACATAAATTTGTAATGGTAACTGTTCCTAACAATAGTTTTAACAACTATAAGTACTGAAAAGTCGTAGGTATCAAAGGTATCGGTATCGATAATCGAGAGTAGATTTTTCTGGTATCAGTATCGGTATCGAGAATCGATTAATTTCGGTATCGACTCATTCCTAATAATAATATAATATTGATAAAGCCACATCTTCCTCGGTCTACATCTCAAGGAACACTGACTGGATTGGTGGCTAGTGTGGACGCAGAACAAGTAGCATACATGTATGTGAAACAACGTTTCTCGGAATGTTGTTCGGATACAATCTGCAGACTGTAAGCATACAGTCTGCATACAGTCTACATACAGTCTACATACAGTCTGCATACAGTCTACATACAGACTACATACAGACTGCATACAGTCTGCATACAGTCTACATACAGTCTGCATACAGTCTCCATACAGTCTGCATACAGTCTCCATACAGTCTGCATACAATCTCCATACAGTCTGCATACAGTCTCCATACAGTCTGCATACAGTCTCCATACAGTCTGCATACAGTCTCCATACAGTCTCCATACAGTCTGCATACAGTCTGCATACAGTCTCAATACAGTCTGCATACAGTCTCCATACAGTCTGCATACAGTCTGCATACAGTCTGCGTACAAGTTATCGTGTTTCTGGAGACAAAATACAATGTTTTCTGTTTTCCAACCAAATGGAAAACACGGATACAAGATAGAAGAGACGAGATACAACCACTTGCAATACTTAAAACTTACTTGAAATTATTGATTTATTTTATAATTATAACATTAAATAAAACTAGTTACTATTGAAAGCGTATACTGTTAGTTGTTCCTACCATTTACATCGTCCTGCCACATATTACAGCCACACAATTTTATGAAGCGTTTTAAATTCAAGTGATGTAGCCTAATACACATCAATATCACAAGCATAAACCAATACAGTTTGAAGACGACAATTTAATTTAATTTTTACATTATTATCTACTGTGTCATTGCATAGACATAAATAAAGTTGATTATTAAAATCATTATATTAATAGGTAAGCAAAAAACTGTCTCTCGTCCTTTTTTCTCAGGGTGTGTGCATCGTAGGAGAAATTCACGCATACCGTTAGAAATGTTAGAAAAGTATTGTCGTGTATATGTCCAGAAACGCCTTATAATTTATATCGGCCCTAAGGGCTACTCTCCACAGGCCTTCAATGTTTCAAAGTTAATCGTTTGGAAGATCAGTAATCAATCTAATTGTATATTTGACAGCTGAAATAATAAAATATTCTGGCACAGTAGCAAGAACAGATGTTTCAGGACTAACGTAAATAAAAAAATACTACTGACTACTTGAATGGTAACACACTTCTCTTATCCGTTTTAACTCCACGTTAAAAAAATTAAACCTGCGTGTGAGGGGGAGAGGGTGGTGGAGGGTGATGGTGTGGGTGAAAAGGGAAGGGGGAGAGAGAGAAAAAGAAATATTAGTATTATTATTATTATTGTTATTAATAATTAGTTAGTATTAATAATAATTAGGGATGAGTCAATTCTCGATACCACAAATTCTTCGAGATTGGTATCGTTATCGAGATTCATTCATTCAATGTCGATACCGATACCATCGATACCCCCGCCGTTTCTTTGCGCTACGAAGTGCACAGGAAGAGATACTCCTGGCGTTTACCTGCGCTACAAAAGGCCCGGGGAGTGTTTGGGTCGGCGGGAAAAAATCTTACTTTGGAGATAAGAAAGGAAGAGGGATGGGAGGGGAGGGATTGGGTCCGGTTGAAAGCAATGAATCAATCGGCTGACCAACATTATTTCTATGAGTCATTATCTTACAATCAAGTTTTTCCCATTATGAATTTATAATAAATAGTTTTTGTTTTCCATATTGCTATAGCACACTGGTGAAATTAACATTAAAATATGTACAAAACTGAATTCAAAAATTTGTTTGATGATTAACTACAAAATACTACTAAATAATTTTAATTGTACCTAACATAAATTTGTAATGGTAACTGTTCCTAACAATAGTTTTAACAACTATAAGTACTGAAAAGTCGTAGGTATCAAAGGTATCGGTATCGATAATCGAGAGTAGATTTTTCTGGTATCAGTATCGGTATCGAGAATCGATTAATTTCGGTATCGACTCATTCCTAATAATAATATAATATTGATAAAGCCACATCTTCCTCGGTCTACATCTCAAGGAACACTGACTGGATTGGTGGCTAGTGTGGACGCAGAACAAGTAGCATACATGTATGTGAAACAACGTTTCTCGGAATGTTGTTCGGATACAATCTGCAGACTGTAAGCATACAGTCTGCATACAGTCTACATACAGTCTACATACAGTCTGCATACAGTCTACATACAGACTACATACAGACTGCATACAGTCTGCATACAGTCTACATACAGTCTGCATACAGTCTACATACAGTCTGCATACAGTCTACATACAGTCTACATACAGTCTGCATACAGTCTACATACAGTCTGCATACAGTCTACATACAGTCTACATACAGTCTGCATACAGTCTACATACAGACTACATACAGTCTGCATACAGTCTACATACAGTCTGCATACAGTCTACATACAGTCTACATACAGTCTGCATACAGTCTACATACAGTCTGCATACAGTCTGCATACAGTCTACATACAGTCTGCATACAGTCTACATACAGTCTGCATACAGTCTGCATACAGTCTACATACAGTCTACATACAGTCTGCATACAGTCTACATACAGTCTACATACAGTCTACATACAGTCTACATACAGTCTGCATACAGTCTGCATACAGTCTACATACAGTCTGCATACAGTCTACATACAGTCTACATACAGTCTGCATACAGTCTGCATACAGTCTACATACAGTCTGCATACAGTCTACATACAGTCTGCATACAGTCTGCATACAGTCTGCATACAGTCTGCAGACAATCTGCAAACATTGTATCCCAGTGTGGACTAGGCTTAAAATATAATCACTGTATTATAATAAACTATCATTATGTCTTATTGTAATCACTGACATAAGTTATCCAATAATCATAGGCCTAGCTTATGTTGATCTATTACCAAATAGACCTAACCTATTATATATCTGCTCCTGAAACAGAAGGTTTCAGAAGCAGAAGTTCCGGGTCGAAAAGGGTCGAAAAGGATCGTCAATGCATTCTTCTTCCATCACTGATTTAATAATTTAATAGCCTATAATTAATTGAAAAATTAAATGCTTTCTACTGACGTTTATTCACAAATTCAAACAATCCCGCTGCGTTCACAATATGATTTTAATCGCACAGCTGTAGCGAAAAAAACACTGTGCCATCTTGATCGTGTCTTGCTCTTGGTTAGGCGCACATAGAATATAATCAAGTATAACCTTTTAAATAAAATGACCACCGGTATTATAACATGTGTGACGTAACCATTTAGAATTTTTGTAAAATCCTTAGATCCTGTCAATCTCCTAATTAATTATATTGAATTGTAAAATATTACAACAGAGTTGCGACAATAATTGTTAACTTTAACAACTACAGTATAATTACAATTGTATTTATATTCGCTTGATCTCTTTAAGAACTAGATTCTACTGTAAATTAATTGACGATTTTTTAATTAAAATGTTTGGAGGGTACTATTTTGCCTGCACACAAAAACACCGTCATGATTTGGCATTCGTCACCAACAACCTTGTCCCTGGTCCCTAGCTATTGGTCACGCTAAATCATTATTACATTATAACCATCTTCACTCAACGTCTTGTGACAGTTCGCAAAGTGGATACGCCAACAGTGTTGCCAGACATAATTTCATATGCCAGGAAATTTTGTGTAATGTACGAAATTGTAAGAGGCAGTAAAGACTGCACCGCTAACATTTTCTAATAGTTAGAAAATGTATAATGTGAAAATGGATTTTGGTTTTTTGCTCGTGTACTTTTTCTGGAGCAGTATGATTGTTGTATTAATTATTATTAGCCGTAAAATATTGCACAACTAAACTGGGCAACGGCAACACTGTACTGCAACAGACTTATGTAGATGTCCACTTGTCTTGATGTGATTGATGAGCGTAGAGAAAGTATATCCCATTGCATTGGTTGATCAGGTTGATAGTTTAAAATATTAGTAATTTTATATTTCGTTATTTTTTTAACGAAGGACTGAAAGCATTAGCATTGCTGAATTATATCTGTTATTGAGCTCTACCGATGCAAACTACGAGAATCCTAACATAGATTCTGGAAAGTTTTTGCTTTAAATTTACTTTTGTAAACGACTCTTTTCACTGGTCAGCATTTTAAATATTCGGCTTGAATTTCAAGCTTTTTTACAAATATCGAGCCGAACCGAATACTGTAATATTCGGCTCGAAAAAGCTCGAAGCTCAAATACTCGCACACCCCTTGTAATATAAAAATAATGGTGGTAGCTGACATGACAGACACATGTTCTGTTTTAACGCTAAAACCCTGAACCGGTTGGGCTAAAATTTTGCTTATGCCATGCTTAAATATAGGCCAAAAATAGGCCTGTTCACATTTCAAAAATGACTTAGGGCTCCACCCCACAGGTCTTAAAATATCCAATGTTATTATTTTGGAACTGTGCTTTTAATCTATCAGGTGATTTTATTTTTGTTTCCATTGGATTCCTTTGAGTACAGGTATTTAAACCACTTCTTACCATCAGATTACTGAATCAGATGTTCAGGATGGTTACTCACAGATAATTAATTAATGAGGAGTAGATGATAAAACATTATAAAGGTTAACTACAGAATGCAACACTCACAACCTGAATTTCCCAGTTGAATCTGCGGATTCCTGCTAGTTAAAGTAAAAATCAAATTAAAACATCTTTAATCCCTATATGTATATACATAATACATCAGAATAGTGTCAAATTCCAAAATAAAAACTAAAGGCTATGTCTACGAGTTATATAATTCCTCAAATGAGTATAATGGGTTTACAAATAGATAATTTTTTAACATCTTCTTAAATATATTGATATTATTTTCAGTTTTTAACAAAATAAGAAGTTTACGTAAGAGTTTTGATCCAATATATGAAGTTTTTTTTATATAATGGTGGAGTGGGCATGATGGTATTTTTATTTTGAGTATTGGTGAGACTGGCCATATTTATGTTTTAATGGATTTTGAATTGCTATTAATACCGTATTATAAATATTTTGTCCATACGGGCTTCTGTCCATTTTGTTAAGATTTTTAAAGTTTTGAAATACTCTTTTGTAGGGTGAACAGTCTCAAATTGAAAATTCCTCGGGCACCTTTCTTTTGTTTCTTCAAAATTTCATTTGAAGTGAGTGAATATGGGTGTGGTATATCATTTTTAAAGTACTTTGTCAGTGCATAAAAATGACATCCTGCGTAAAGCGTAAATTCCCGAGTTAAGTTTAGAAAGAACTTTTTGCACACGGAAATTCCAATTCCAATTCTCATCTATTTCCAACCTCAAAAATCTAGTAAAGTTTTCGATTTTTATTAACTCAAAATCGATTGCTACTGTTGGTTCAAGCTTTCTACTGCATTGAGAAGTCTTAAAGGGAAACAAATTAAATTTTGATGAATTTAATTTAAATTTATGATTGTTCGTAAAGGACGTTATGTCCAATGAACAAAGTTATGGGCCACTTCTGGTTGTAATATAGTTGAACTGCAGGTATGAGGAAGTACGGGAAGGACTTCCAAGCCATTGCGGAGGTGATAGGCACCAAGACCGAGGTCCACATGAGGTCTTTTTTCATCAACTACCGTCGCCGCTTCAACTTGGACGCAGTTCTCATGGAATACGAGGCGGAACATGGCCCCATCCAGGACAATGATGATAAGGTGAGTTGAGTTTGAGCGAGTGAGAGTGTGGTATTGATCAAAATCAGTAGTTTTAAAGATGTGGTAGATCCACAGAGGCCTGAGTAGATTACGTGAGCAACCTGTTTAGTATTTTTTTAAAGCAAAGGGATTAATGTCCTCTTATATAGTGAGCCATACGTTGAGCAGGTTGAGGGGAAAAAATATCAGGAATTTTACTTTTTGGGAATTATATAATAACTAGGGATGAGTCGATACCAAAATTGATCAATTCTCAATACCGATACCAATACCAGAAAAATCTATTCTCGATTTACGATACTGATTCCATCGATACCTACGATTTTTCAGCACCTATAGTTGTTAAAACTATTGTTAAAAACAGTTACAGATTTATGTTGCCATTTAAAATTATTTAGTAGCCTAATATTTGTAGTTAATTATAAAAAAAATTTTAATGCAATTTTTTATATAATTTAATGTTAATTGCATTAGTATTCTATAGTAATGTATAAAAACAAAAACTATTTATTATAAATTCATAATGGGGAAAAACTTGGTTGTAAGATAATGACTCAAAGAAACAATGTTGGTCAGCCGACTTATTTATTGCTTTCAACCGAACCCCACCCTTCCCCACCCATCCCTCTTCCTTCCTTATCTTCAAGGTAAGATTTTTTGTCGCCGACCCAAACCACTCCCCGTGCCTTTTGTAGCGCAGGTAAACAGCGGGAGTATCAATGGTATCGGTATCGACATTGAACGAATGAATCTCGATACCGATACCATTGATTATACACCTGTAGTAGACGGTAAACGCAATGCTAAGATTGGTTAACCAAGAATCAGCACAATCTATTGAGTGCGGTCGGCAACAGGGGCTATCGAATGTGCTTCCTCCTAGTAGACATTACGTGAACTACTTGGAATCGCATAGGCAGATGAACAGGCAGAGCATGCTTGATTGACGCTGGTGAAAGACGGTGATGACGTTGACACCAATTTTATTACAAGTTTTTAACAGTTAATACAATATTTTTATTTCACACAACCTTTGTTATTACAGCCTAGCAGCCTTTGTGAAATCGCATATTAAAACTTTTGATTTGCGAGGAAAGTGAGACAGTTGTTTTATTAGAAAAATGAGATTTTAAAAACTCGCCACGGCCGAGCTGAGTGCCAAGCAGCATGAGCCAGAGTTACGTCCGCCATTGCGTGTGATGATGGCGATTTCTATCCAGTGCTGTCAGAACTACGTGGAGAATCCCGCCTCTTTTGTTATCAGAAGGGCCCATAAGGTTTTCAGTCTAGTAAAGGTGTATAGTCAATGCCGATACCAATGTCCAAGAATCGGTGGTATCGAGAATCGACTCATCCCTAATAATAACTAATTGGGACATACAGTGAAAAACATAAAAATTAGTAACTTTTTTACAATTATTTTTGCACTATGGCCAGATTTCCATTACGAAAACATCTCCTGCATTTGTGAAGCATGTGGTAATTGATTTACATTAGCTCAGATATAGAGTGCTGAGCTTCTCAGGTCGAGTGCAGGTCTCATCCTGGGTAAGACACTTCTCACAACAAACGCCCGTGTGACTAAAGCCGTGGAGCATACCTCAACTAAACATTTTTTTACTTACGTCTTACAGTTTGTATTTTGTTTGGCGAATTCGTACTTTGGCAATTTATGCCATCTTCAGTGCCCAAAGCAAAAGTTGTTATTGTAACTGTCAATTCGAGCTAAAATAAAATTCTCTGTAACTCAACTGTCAATGTATTGCTATACTGTCTGTTGGCCCGTAGTGATGGGTAACTGGCAGCTAGTTTTAAACAAAAAGAAAGAAAATATGATAACCTGAAATAATTAGTGAAACATGCATTATTGTACATGAATTGTGTTTTGGAACAAATTACTTATATATTCATATTCATTTTGTAAAAAGACAAACGTTGAAACAAGAATACTTGCAGATGGAGGTGGATGTGGTGGTGACAGGCAGTGAGGTGGGGGGAGGGGGGTCGGGGAGCAGTTCTCCCCCCTCCACCCCCTCCAAGCAACTCCCCATTGTTTCCTACAACAACAAGGCCACCCCCACCAAATGATACCAGCTCCTCAGCAAACAACCTAGGTAACTGGTTTAATATATCTTTGTGAATGGCTGTTCTTGAATGTACAAATAAATGGAAGAAATTTGAGAATTTGATGCCCCTCCTTCCTTTGACTCCTTCAACAGTTAATTTATTGCAATATAGTTAAATACCCCCGTCGCAGCAAACCTGCGTACTCAGCGAATTTACAGTCCATATAATATATGGGTATCACTACTAGCTAGAGCCACTTACCAAGTTTCACAAAAATACATTACATTAATAAATAAGTGATATATAGCATTTTATTTATTCACTATAAGAATAACATTAGCTGAGTACGCAGGTTTGCTGCAACAAGGAAGATAATAAATGTGTTTTTTTGCAATTATCAATTTAACTCAACCAGGTGAAGCTACATACCAAGATTTATTAATTTAGGTTCATAACTAAGGGAGATATAAAACTTTACTTATTATCCATATGAATAACATGGGGCCAAGTATGCAGGTTTGCTGCTACCGGAAAAAATAAACAAAAAACTTTTTTGCGCTAATATCAATATACCACAACTATTTGAAGCCACATAGCAAGTTTCATCAATATACATACATAAATAATCAAAATATAACATTTTATTTATTCTCCATAAGGATAACATTGGACAACGTACTGTGTTTAGCACTTTGAATATCACTGCAATGGTTGGACGTAAAACAACAGTTAAAACGCCAAAATGATTGTTTTGTAGAGCTAAACTGATTGGTAGAAAGAAATGTGGAGTTTTTAGTGAAATTATCAGAGAAAAACCTAAAAACCGTATTCCCATAAGATTAAGATGGGAAATTTTATGGACACATTTTTGGACTTTTCTCCAGAACCACTAAACCTAGCTTAATGATTCAAAATACTAAATTGTTTGTTTTTTTAAGCTCTATAAAATAGTTTGAACAAAAATCTAGTGTTTTTAAAATTTTAGGGTAAAAAGTTAAAAAAACTGATTTTTGGAAAATTTTAAACCCCCATAAAACCCCCTTCCCATAGACCGATCGATCTGGTTTTCGAACTTAAAGTCATAAATGTGACTCTCCACATTTGTGTCAAATTTCATCAAAATCGGGTGCTTCTTTCAAAAGTTATCGCGGTAACGGACACATATATATATATATATATATATATATATATATATATATATATATGATATATATTAGTGATGGTCAAAACCAGAAATTTCGAATCTCGAAACCGAAACCGAAACTTACAAAATCGAATCTCGAAACTCAAATCGCGAAACCCTATTTACTTGCCTGGGTATGGTTATGAAAAATAAATCTAGTTACTCCAAATAAACCAGTTAACTTACTGCCATTCTCAAAGTATCCTAGAAAAATATTAGTTTCAGAACTACTAGTGAACCAATTATTTGTAGCTTAATTATAAACTTTGGTTAGAGTTGTTCTTTCACAAATAAAAATCAATAATCCACAAAAGGTGAAGGTAGACGACAGTAGGCTTTTGACCTTCACATTATTATTAATCAACACTCGGGCGTGATTTCTGTTAAAAAAACAACAATGACACAACAAATCTCGGCAGTTTTGAGTTTTGATTCTCGAAACTCGCCGATCGAATCTCGAAACCGAAACTTTTCCAAAGTTTTTGTGGTTTTGAGATTCGAGTTTTGGTTTTGACACATCACTAATATATATATATATATATATATATATATATATATATATATATATACAGGGTGATCAACTCAAGGAGGCCACCATTGGGATCTCAGAAAGTATTAATTTTACAGCAAACTTTTAATTGGGAACTTTACCTTATTTTTTATGCTCATTAGAATTACGTAGTTAAAATTTTAAAATTTGGTCGCCATTTTCCAATATGGCGGCCAACTTTGAAATTTCTTATGAAAACACCTATTTTATATGACTGATATGGGTTTTAAATGCAATTTTAAGACCTTTTTATTCCTGTTGTTATTTTGATAAACTTGGCCGTTTAGCCGCTAGAAGCGCTGAAAGTTTCAGAAACTCTAATTTCAACACTTATTAAATAGGCATGTTTTACTATTTGCAAACAATAAAACTTAACTCAGAGTGCAATATTATTGTACAATGGAATGTAAAAAGCTGTTGCAATTTCACAAATACTTTATTATGCACAAAAACATACTTAAATTACTGTTACAAGTAATTATCTATTATGACTTAAAGCAGGTGTTCAATGTGTCCTCCATCTTTATAAATGCATGCGTGAGCCCTCCTGTGCAAGTCATTTACGGCTCGTGATAATGTGTTATGGTGAATGTTATGAAAAATGTCCATCACTTTGTTGCACATTTCTTCCACCGAAGCATACCTATCGGTGTACAGTTCATCCTTCAAGTGTCCCCATAGGAAGAAATCTAGTGGGGTTAGAACCACAGAATATAGTGGGGTTATGAACTACATTGAAACAAAAGTAATATTTTTTCTATTCAAAACTACAACAGACGCTGGTTAACAGTAATAATACCAGCAACAAAACAATTACTAGGTTAGACGAGCTAAAAGCAACTGTGAAAATTTGCAACAATGAAACAGCTGATTATTGCCTAGCAACACGATCATGTGTTACTGTTGTTCAATTGTAGCGAGCTGTACTTGGACTTACCCAATACACAGAGGTTGCATTAGTGATGTTTTTAAATAATTTAAGTACTTTTGTTGTATAAAATAAAGTATTTGTGAAATTGCAACAGCTTTTTACATTCCATTGTACAATAATATTGCACTCTGAGTTAAATTTTATTGTTTGCAAATAGTAAAACATGCCTATTTAATAAGTGTTGAAATAAGAGTTTCTGAAACTTTCAGCGCACCTAGCAGCTAAACGGTCAAGTTTATCAAAATAACAACAAGAATAAAGATGTCTTAAAATTGCATTTAAAACCCATATCAGTCATAAAAAATAGGTGTTTTCATAAGAAATTTCAAAGTTGGCCGCCATATTGGAAAATGGCGACCAAATTTTAAAATTTTAACTACGTAATTCTAATGAGCATAACAAATAAGGTAAAGTTCCCAATTAAAAGTTTGCTGTAAAATTAATACTTTCTGAGATCCCAATGGTGGCCTCCTTGAGTTGATCACCCTGTATATATATATATATATATATATATATATATATATATATATATATATATATATATATATATATATATATATATATATATACACACACATATATATATATATATATATATATATATATATACATATATATAAATTTGAACGAATAGTGTTTTTGGCATCTGGGGACCTCAAAACAAAAAGTTATCATGGTCTCGGCCTTAAGTCTTACCATGCCACCTATGGTAATAGCTTCTTCCCTATAGGGGAAATTCGCTGAAAGTAAATTTAAACAAGTAAATCCAGTTACTCAAATTAGAGCAAATATTATTTTTGATTACCCAGCTCATAAAAGGTAATTTTAGTTTATACAGTGGAACCTCGATAACTCGAACCTCAAGGGGATCGGGGAAAATTTGAGTTATCGAATATTTCGAAATATCGAGGTTCGACTTATCAAGATGATTCTCCACATACTTCGACTTATTGAGGGTCACGGTAATGCAATAGATGGATCATGGATGGGTAGAATCCTTACATCACTTCGTGTTTTTTATCTTAAACAATCATACCGGATAATAATAGTTATTAAAATTAAAAAGGATTTGAACAATTTTAATGTACAAAATAAGCCCGGAAATATTTTGTAAAGCTTCTTTGGTTAATGTAGTAGAGGTTGAAATACTTCAAAACACTTCCTTCAGTGAAAATATTGTAGCGTAGGAAAGTTAACAAATAATGACTCATAGTTCGGTATTTTGGTTATGTTTTTCCTGGTCGACCACTTCCTGTCTATTTATAGACATTTTTTGCTCACTTCTTATCACCTGCCCCAAACAAATCTCTTTCTCTTACGGAACTCAGTTCTGACCAACTACGCATCAATTTCAATTTAGCTGAACATCAATGTACTGTAGGCTATTAAAATAATTTGCAAAATTAAAAGGGAACAAAACATGATAATTAAAATTGCAGAGCATTGTTGGAATTTGGGTGAAGCAAAAAAATACTTATTTTTGTTTTAAAATTGTCGAAAGAGTGTTCACGGGTGTTCCAACTGCTTCCAGATGTCACTATTTTATTTCCTGTGTCAACAGCCTGAAATCTTCAACTTTTCCTCATAGGGTAGAGTTTTGCCAACACGTTTTGCCTAACTGCAAACCCTTAGTAAAACCACAACCTGAAAACTACTTCTTTGTTTCAAATCCATTTTTGGTGATGGTGAGTTTATGTTGTTTAAGAGATTATTGCGGGCATTTTCCATCACTGATTAGTAGTGAAACTTGTTTTTACTAATCAGTGATGGAAAATAAATACTCTCTAAATACTATGTTTCACACACAACATCCAGAACCTCTAAAACTGGCACTAACTAACGACACACCGGACACAAATATAATAAAGTCAAAACCATTTTATTTAAGAAAAATACATAATTTATAACAATATGAGACTGTTCCTTATTTCTGAAATGAAATCCTCACATAGGTGAAACCCGTGCGTGAGGATGAGTGTGTTTGATATGCGTGTTGCTTATCAACATAAATTTGTCGGTTGTTTTATAGACACGAAGAGCACCCGGGAAAGAGATTTAGTGGGGAGGGAGGGTTGAAATGTCCGGCTGCAAAGTCACTGGAGGTTTGGTGAATGAACAACTTCGACTTACAGAGGTTCTCTAGTCAATACTTTGACTTGTAGAGGTACGATAATTGTACATATTCAAGTTAAAACTTCGACTTCGTCGACAGGCTAAGAATACAGCAAAAATTCAAGTTATCGAGGTGTTTCCTGTTAACCCTTCAACTTATAGAGGTAAAATAATATAGCATTAGGTAGGAAAGTTCAAGGGGAATAACAAATACCCCCGTCGCAGCAAACCTGCATACTCAGCGAATTTCGAATGAACATATAATATAACACATTAAAACACTTCACAGGATTCGTAAGAAATGTATTCACAGACAAGCGATATTAAAAATATTAATTAATCTCCATAAGAATAACATTGGGGATGAGTATGCAGGTTTGCTGCAACAAGGCACACAAAATAATGGGTTTTTATGCAAATAACAATAGATCTCATGTATGTGAAGTCACATACCAAGTTTCATCCATATACATTCATAAATAAGCGATATATAACATTTTAAGTATTTTCCATAAGAATAACATGGGGACCGAGTACCTAGGTTTGCTGCTACAGGAACCATAGGCGAAAAATAGTTTTTTTGTGCAAACAACAATAAACCACAACCATATGAAGCCATATACCAAATTTCGTCAGTTTATGTTCATAAATAAGCGGGATATACAATTTTTCTTTTTCTCCATAAGAATAACATTAGACAACGTACTGTGTTTAGCACTTTCAATATCTCGGTAACCAATTGACGTAGAGCAATGATAAAAATACCAAATTGTTTGTTTTTTTAAGCTCAACCTAATGGTATAAATTAAAATTTGATTTAAATTTAAATTACCTGTGAAAACCCCAAAAAACACATTTTTGGGGTACAAAACCCCCCAAAAACCCCCCTTCGGATGGTGCGATTCATCTGGTTTTCGAACTCGTTCAAATAAATGATACTTTACATATTTTTACCAAATTTCATTAAGATCGGACCTTTTTTACGAGAGTTATCGTGCTTACGGACACATATATATATATATATAAATAAATAAATATATATATATATATATATACATATATAAAAATTTGAACGAATGGTGTTTTTGGCATCTGGGGACCTCAAAATGAAAAGTTATCATGGTCTCGGGCTTAAGTCTTACCATGAGACCTACGGTAATAGCTTCTTCCCTATAGGGGAAATTCGCTAAAATTCGAGTTATCAAGGAATTTGACTTATTGAGGCTCGAGTTATCGAGGTTCCACTGTAGCCTATTGTAATGCCAATCTAGCAGTCAGCTTGAATCAGGCGTTCTTGCTGGTGTCTTGTGTTTTGTTAGGATCAGCAGCTTTTAAATATTTAATACAATTCACTCTTATTCTTCCGTAAGAACTTAGGGGTTCAGGGAGCAGAGCCCTGAAGGTGTTAATCACCACTAAGCCTAATGCAATTAATTGATATTGCTCTGTAAAAGCAACAATATTTACTTTTTCTGTCACTTTTCAAAATCATATAGGCTATAAATACTTTATGTAAAGCTATTTCAGGAAGTATTATGATTATTCACTCCTTTGATGTAGCTGGTATTCTAATTTATTCTGTTTCATTGTTCCAGATAAGCAGCATCACTGTTCTTCACTAAGTCTGTGTGTAAATATGCCTTAATGGAGGATAACCGTTAAATGTATATATAGTTTTTCATTGCCATTGTTATATGTTATATAGGAAATCAAAGTTAATTTTAAGCAACCTTTAAGAAGTATGCTATCGTAACTGTAGAAAATAGATTATGATGAAAAATAAATGTCTCATATTTGTAGCTCATTGCAGCATCTACTTAAATTAATTTTTTAATAGCTATGAGAGTTAAAAGTTTGATATTTATTGTAAATCTTGATATTTCACTTTTTTATGGATATTGATCGCTTTAGCAAGTCTATAATCTTTGTTTTATAGATTTTTCCTTTGAATTGAATTTCACATCACTAATTTATTGGTGTTTCAGACGTTCGTGTACTATTTTGCTTTTTTTTATTTCACAGTCTTTTTGGTTTGAATTACTTTAAACAATCTTTTATTCAGTATGTTTTGAATTGGTTCAGATGAAGATTGTCAATATAAGTAAGTGCTGTCGCATTTAAACTATTTAAAATCCCACAAATTTTACTACATCTGTTGGTGTATCTTAGGACTAAATTTAAAAAAAACCTTGCGACTTCCAGATTGTTTTAAAATAAAAATCATGAGGTTAACAAAACAATATGTTCTTATAAAGTTTTTCTTTAGTAAGAATCCTATTGTTTGTTTTTCACCTCTAAATTTCTCCTAGGTATGAAGAAAAAAATACTTATCTCTTGTTAGCTAATCAACATTAATAGTTTTGATGGGAAATGTTTCTTTATATCTGAATCTTTGCTTAAAACAAGGAGGAAATTAACGATCATAGTAATAGAATAATAGAGGTTGGTGTATCTGACTGGTATACTCATCAAAATGGGGAACCCTTCATTAGTAGGGAAACCTTAAGTAGGTAAAGCCCAGGGAAACTGGTGAATACCAGCTGGGGCAGCGACTTTGCTGTGCCCAGTGTTGCAAATCGATGACAAATACCAATTACAGATTGTCGTAGTATTGGTTGTAAGAGTTGTTCTGCGTGACAAACTTCTTTCACCTCGGTTCCTTTAGGCTTGTCGATGTGATCTTGGTCAAGTCCGGTGACTTGGGATTGAAGGGATGTAAGGGTCAATCTGTGAGCCTAAAATACAGTCTCAAAATAAATTGTACCTTAATAAACAAAATTCTTCGTTATTAAAACTTTCTATTTCCCCTGGACTATTTTACGTCTTCGGTTTGGGTTGGATGAATATAAATTCAATATTTGTTTGGTTCGCTGCACCGACTGTTGCACGCCTATAAATAGAAACTTTTGTCAGGAAAACTTCTATAAATCAAAATCTGCAGTCAATATAAGTATTTCGAAATTCTCAATAGAAACAAATCGTTTAAGATTTGTCTCATTGTGGATCTACTGTACTTAGAAGGGTGATTTTGCTTCAACTTAACAAAGTTTTAAAAGATAACTAACAATATTAAATCATACGATTATGAAGAGAAAGACTTTCTACCTTGACAACCCAAGTTTAACCATGGGATTCCCAGTTCCCTTGGAGAAGGAGGAACCAAGGTGAAAGGGAAGCTTGGAATTATAGACAGTCAAAAACAAAACTCATTCTGTGACTGTATCTTATTTTGGCAGCCAGTGTTAACCAGTGAACGGTAGTATAAACCATATTTTTGAATTTATTGAGTATTTATTTTATTAAAACTCTACGAATAATTTTAGAGCCCTTTGTTCTCTTGGCCTAAATGATCTATTGTTTGATTTGGAGCATGGAGTCATTTTTTCCCTTAAGGTATTTCTGTCTGTAATGTTCATTTTTTAAATCCTTCAGTGTTTTAGGTTAAGTAGTCACAGTACTTTAATCCTGAAATGTATATAAAACTTGTACAAATAATAAATGTTGTGCATAAAATGTAATCACCAAGATCTGTCTGCATTCCGCACATTGTAAAAGGTAGAGTAAATAAATAATATAGTTTCAAACACTGTAAGTAATTTATTTAGGGTTATTGATAATATTATCTGCACTTTATTGAACTATCCATATTCTTTTTATAAGTATTCATTCAGTTTTGAAGATAACAGAACTATTCTGACATTTTACATAAAATAAATTTTATGAGTAAAACAGGCATATTTAAAAGGGTGAATTTAATTAGTTAAAATACTATATTTTATCACCGGTATTTCTTAAAAAATAAGCTATTTATATAAGAGATCGTGCTTAGCAACTGTCATTACCGAAATAGCCCTTTTGAGACAAGTTATGAACAATATTTTAGATCACTCTGCAGCTATAAGCGGAATAAGATCGTGAATCATCGCAAAGAGCAATTGTAAATATATTATTTGAAATTTAAAAGCCTTTCTTAGCTGAGTTTCCATTTTGATCCATTTAAAATGTGACATGTAATTTCCACTTTGGATAAGAAGAAACTTAAGATAACACCCTTCTCTCTAATCACAGGGCTCCAGCCCACTAACCTTAAAACTAACTCCAAAATTAATCTTAAGGCACTGAGTTTTTATTGCGAGATAGTCCAAATCACTGTAGATCTCAGCAGATTCACCTGTTTTAAGCCAGCTCCAGACATGCAACATTCGCCAGGTGCCGAGTATTTGCCAGGCGGTGAGCCTACTTGTGTTGATATTTGCCGACCAACGAGCAGATGTATACTTACATGCAGCTTTTCTGATCATTTTGTTAGTTTTGCAAATAAATAATATTTGTGTCCTTTGATGTGTGCCAAAGACCGACACTGTGCAGGGATTGACAAGTACTAATGCTTGCTGTTTGCCAAGACAAATGAATACCCATCCACACATCTCGTGATTCGGTGAGTCGCTGGTCAGCGCACGGCGAATGGCGCTTGTCTAGAGCCAGCTTTAGGGGTGATTGATAGTGAGTTAACTCTCCAAGGATAGAAAGTGAATGAGAGCAATGAATTGTCTCTGCATGTCAAAGATGAGCTGAAACCTACATAATATAATTACAAAAAAATATATATTTGACCTTCTTTCAATCAATAGTTTTAACCTATACATTAAGTACAAAATATTTATATTTCTAGAACAGGTTGAGAACCACCCTTTATTTGATAAACAGTGCCAGAAAACGGTCACAAATCTTGTTCCATTTGAATTTTTTGTTCAAACTTTCATTTCATATCCGTACTATTCACTTCACTCCTTTGTCTTTCTGTTCTGTTAGGAGAGTTTGCTTTGCTGACTCATCCCTCTGGAATTGTGAGAACTATATATTAGACTAGTCACACATCGTTATTTGCTTGACTATTAATAACAAAAAATGCATCCAGATATAGTCAGTGTTGAAAGAGTCAGGTGGTTTTGTCCCTCCCCTCCTCATTGGTTTAGGTGGTGACATGTTTTCTTATTTTCAATTGCTCAAACATTAAATTGCATAACTTTTTAACAAGCAAAAAATTAAATAAAATTAAATTTTGGTAATTTTGCCTGCTCACTTATAACGTATTTGCAAAATATTGATGTAGTAATTATATAGAAGAAAGTCTGAAGGTTAAAATAGTATATGCTCTGAACAGAGATAAAATTAGCATGTTTCTTTTTCCGTGCAACTTGAGAGATTCTATGCATGCTGCTGACGGGAGTGTTTCCTTCATGTTACCTTGCTTTACCAAATTTGCTTGTTCATCTAGTCAGTATCAAAGGCGCATTTCTTTGCAAAATTATGTTTTTGAATTGTCGATGAAAAATTGTAGAGTTAAATTTTCCTAGTAAAATCACCTGTAAAAAGGAGCAGTGCTGTGTTAGAAATCAATTTACTTTCAAATTATAACCGATTTAAAAAAAGGCAGTAACTCTAGATTATCAATGAGATTTTTCTATTTCATCGTCTTAAAAGTTAAGTTGACTTAATAAAAGAAGTAGTTCCTAAAATGGTTTAAAATTTTGTTATGTTGAGTTTTATTTAATGGTAGTTTTTTGTTAGTAATAAAATGGTAATAAGATGAGGAAGTACATTTGAGTAACACAATTCATATTATTCCTATATTTTCTATGATCCTTATTTTTATGACTTTTTAATTGATCAGTTGAGGAATTATATATTATTGTTTTTGATGTGCTGGACTTACTAAATGAAATAAATTAGGGTTCAAGTATTGAATATGTATTTCCAAATTAATGAGTTGAAATTATATCAATTTTATGGCACTCATATTAAGATTAATTACATTTTACCCTGAATGTAGCATTATCAAATTATATATTGTGAATTTTTAATTTGTTGGATTACATTCTGGCATAATATCCCCCTCCCCCAAATACTGTAGTTATCATCTCAACATACAAATATTTATGCATACAAATTTAAATCCGATTAAATATTTGTGTAGATTTGATTTGTTTTCATTATAATATGACATAGTTGAATTATTTTAAATGATATTGATGCCTACAAATAGTATTGCCTTTCAAATTTGTTCTTGCTGAAAAATAGGTTACAGGTTTAATAAGGTTGTTTGATCAATCTCTTATTTTGTTCATGTTAAGAGTGCTGTTCTTAATATCTCAATACGTCCAAAGCTTATAAATATTATCTGAGAGATTTTAGATCTCTTCTATTTAAATATAAATATTTAAAACAAATCAAGCAATGAATTAAATTACAAAGTTATTGTAATAATATATGAAGAAATACATACACATCTTTGTGGAATGTTAAGGAGAAAGGAATTTTATAACTGATATTGTTACTATGTATATATTTTCATTTTCATTGCTTGGTTTTATATTTCACGCATGTATTTTTTCCGTATGAAAGTAAATCAGCTCACAGTTTACCATAGTTATAAAATACTTTCATATATGTGTATGTGTAATGTTTTTGTTTTAAAGTGTATTTTTAGTCAGAGATAATAAAGTAATTTTTTGAGCTAATTAATGATAATTTCTATAACCTATCGTTCCTTTTTCTTGTTGAAAAACTATCCTGGAGGAAGACAGTGTCACACAATGTTTATTCTCTATATCCTTAGTTCACAAACCATCCATCCCCGACCACTACTTCCATTTCATGGATCAAATTTGTTGATGGTTTACAGCATATAATAGTGTTCGTATTGACCTTTTCAAAATTAAAATCAAATTTGTACAACAATTAACACTATAAATATAAAGCAGTCATGAAAATCCATCAAGAGATCAGAAATCTTTGGATGATAAAAAACTGTTTCTTTTAATATATAGGATTACTAACAAAGATTAATTTTTACTTTACTAGTTTTTATCGGAAGTATTGTATTGTTTTTATATTTTACCTGAACGGAATCTAAAGCTCTTTGATCCCACCCCTCCTTAGAAGGTGGAATAAATTACCTTAGGAGTGTAACCCATATTTTAAAGCTATTACTTTAATTTGTTATAATTCATATTAGATTAACTCTGCATAGCCCTTAACTTGAATTATATTTTCTAACCTCAAATAGGCATATCTAGACAAAAATAGCTGTCATTTGAACTTTGGAACTAGGAACATAGAACTGCCTTGAAGTGGTTCGAGTCATACCTGTCGGGAAGATTTCAGTTTGTTGAATTAAGTCATAGGGAATTTAATAAAGTTTCAAAAGAAAAATCAAATTTAAAATTAATAACACATGGAGTCCCCCAGGGATCTGTTTTAGGGCCACTCCTCTTTGTCTGCTATGTAAAAGATATTGCACAAACTCTTCAAAAAATACCACAAGACAACTTGGTTGATTCAAATCTGAAAGTGTCAGCACAAACTGTTGACGATGTTGAAATTTTATCTTTCCTAGAATTGGCAAATATAATAGACTTTTTTAACAATCATAAATTGAAATTAAATTTATCAAAAACAAATTTTTTTCCTTTAAGACTGCTCAGTGCAGTAGAAAGATTGAACCAACAATTGCAATCGATTCTAGGGTAATAGAAATCGAAAAGTTTACTAGATTTTTGGGGTTAGAAATAGATGAGAATTTGAATTGGAATTGTCATGTGCAAAAAGTTCTTTCTAAAATTAACTCAGGAATTTATGCTTTACGCAGGATGTCATTTTTATGCACTGATATAAGTGTGTTAAAAATGATATATCATGCCCATATTCATTCCCATATTTCATTTGGCTTGGCTTTATATGAGTCAACAAAAAAAGTAAACTTAAATGACATTTTGAAGAAACAAACGAAAGCTGTCAGAATAATTTTAAATTTGAAACCTGATCACTCTGCAAAAGAACATTTCAAAACTTTAAAAATATTAACTGTATACGGACAATATATTTATGATACGGTATTAATAGCAATTCAAAATCCTTTAAAACAGAAATATGATCAGTCTCATCAATATAATACTCGAAATAAAAATACCATCATACCCACTCACCATAGATTAACATTTTATGAAAAAAAAACTCCATATATTGGATCAAAATTCTTATGTAAACTTCCCGTTTTGTTAAAAACTGAAAATAATATCAATAAATTTAAGAAAATGTTAAAAAATTATCTACTTGAGAAACAACTATACTCATTTGAGGAGTTTTATAACTCGTAGTCCATAGCCTTTAGTTTTAGTTTGGAATTTGACACTATTCTCATGTATTATGTATACATATTGTGAATAAAGATGATTTGATTTGAGCTTCAAAATTAACAGGATTCTTCAGGTTGTTTCAGGGAAATCTAAATTATTTACTAAACAAATACAAAGGGCTTTAAAATGGGGTTTAAAGTTTAATGGTTAACTAGTATAGATTTCAGTAATTCCAAAGTAAAGCGTCACAGAATAATTTAAAAGCATTGGTGCAACGATCTAAGTGATAAACAGGGATTCAGTGTCAAATTGTTTTATCTTATACATATGAGTGTTCTCTTGCTTCCAAATAAGAAAATAGGCTTTCTCTAGTAAATGTCATCGTTATAACTTCTTATTTTATTTATTCAGCCCTTATTATTTTTAAAGTTATAAATAAATGACTTAGTCACTTGACAAATAAAATATCACATCAACAATGTGCAGGGAGTGTAATCTATGCGTGGACTCTTATCTATTATCGTCCCCACATAACGAATGAGCCGGTTTTCGGGTACGTAACTAGGCCAATGCCGTGCCGAGGCGGCAGCAGTGACAGCTGATAACGTATCAGCAGGCTGAGTGAAAGTATCCTGCCGCTGCCGGTGACCCAGTGATACCATGTTTATAAATCAAAATATCGTACAGCTTAGGTACATCGTGCAATATTGTGAGCACAAATGCACAATATGTTAGTCATAGCACGTGGAAATAAGTTTGGCACAAAATCGGGTCTGATAAAAGTGAGAAACAACCTATAGCTTATTGTTATTCAGCAGTGTTCAAGGCAAATTGTGAAGAGCCTAATTACCATCCTTTGGCTGTAAATACGATAATAACTGCATGTCATTAGTTTATCTTTAACCCCCATTAAGTAACTAAAATTCGGATTATATTCATAAAAATGCTGATTAAACTCTTACGAGTGAGATACTGTCACGAATAATTTGGAGTTTCTACCTGCTTCCACCATCGGCCAATGTTAACTCTCAAAGCTCGTCCTTCCTCAATGGATTATCCGCGTTACCGGTGATTTATAGGTAATTTTAAAGCAAAAAGTCGATAAGAACAAGGAACTCAGTGACTTTGTTATAAAGTTAATAATCGTTCAATAAAATTCTAAAATATGACATACTAGCTGTTACCCGCAGCTTCGCTCATGACAAATTAAATCACTTTGCTGCCAGTTTACCGGTCTGGACGCGTTGCCGACGCTGACGCTGAATTTACAGGGTCCGACGCGACAGATAAAACGCTCGTATAACTTGCACACAGGGAAGTCCATTGCCCGGTAGGCTTGGGGTCCACGCGACGAAAAATCTGTCGCGATTTTGCTGTCCGTATAACATGGGCCTAAGGCTACGGCCACGCTAGGCGACTTGGTCGCCGCACCTGGTCACCGTGACAGAGAAAACAAGTTGAGAGCGTTGAATCAAATGGAGGCGACCTGCGACCATAGAAAGCGACGGTAGCGTTTTCTGGTCGCGGAGACAAATACGCTCCCCATGTTGTCTTAATGGAGCCGGCCACACTTGACGACAGGTCGCGCTACATGTCAATATCCCCCTTACCCCTTATTTTCTTTATCCAATTCCTTTGTTGTTTTTACGAACTAGTTCAATTTTGTCAGTGTCAGTGGTGCTGTTTCTAGTTTACACAGTTATTACCGATGCCGTTCGATACCGATAATTTTATCGGGGAGGTAAATGTGCGAAGACTTCATCGGGATTCTTAGTTATGAATTATTTTAAGACTATAATAGATGCAATAATATAACACAGTAGCTGGTACCCGGCGCGATTTCGTTCGCAAGATCTTTCTTAATTATCGTCGATTAATTTTTTCCAGCTGGTAAAAATATTCTTACTAATGAAACTCTATACTTTATATTGTTTCCTCTATTCTCTTGTTATATTGTTTCCTCCATAAGAATAGCATGGTAACTTTGAAGTCCAGTGGGGGAAGTCCTTAGGGCCCTAAGTCCTACAGGACTTTGATTAGTGGCTGTAAATCTATCCATGGACATCCTGAATGACCATGCAAAGTATCATCGCAATTGGATCAGTGGTATAGGAGCGCATAAAGGACAAGGAGACAGACAAACATTGATTTGTAATATGCAGATTACAAACTTACCCTTCAAGTAACGGCTAGACATTCTACAGGTGAGTGCAGGACTCCCAGGACTACCTTAAAACTGGTCTATACCAATTTTGAGGCTGACATGGGGTACAGCAAATGAAGTTGTCATTTCATATGGTAAGTCTTTTGGCTGTCCATTATGACAAACTTCACCTTTGGTCCATCCATTTGCAGCGGCTAGGGACAGAATCTCCGGGTTTGGTCCCCACCTGCCAACCTGAGAATGGATGGTCCCTGGCTGTTGTACGTGGATACCCTGTCAGTTGAGTTGACCAGTTGGAGGGCAGAATGCCGGTCCCCTGTTTGAGAGCCTCATCCCAGCTATCACAGGGGCACGGGAGTTAGCCCTCTGAAGGATCGATTTGGCTGCCGTCCCAACCCACCCTTTCCGTTCCTGCTACATCCTATCTTTCCGGTAACCTGCGCAATATTCCCGCTTGTGGAAGATGTGACTAGCAGCTATGCTGGGGTTTCCTAATCCGCAACAATGATGATGATCTGCAGGTGAGATTGGAAGGTGAAACTTAGTTTCCTTTTAGCGAATTCCCCCTATAGGGAAGAAGCTATTACCGTAGGCATAGTAAGACTTAAGCCCGAGACCACAATAACTTTTTGTTTTGAGGTGCCCAGATGCCATAAACACTATTCCTTCAAATTTATATATATATGTCCGTTACCGCAATAACTTTTGAAAGAAACGCCCGATTTTGATGAAATTTGGCAAAAATGTGTAGATTAACATTTATGACATTAAGTTTGAATACCAGATCGATCGGACTATGGGAAGGGGGTTTTAAATTGTTCAAAAATCATTTTTTTAAATTTTCCCGCTAAAATTTAAAAACACTTAATTTTGGTTATAGCCATTTTATAGAGCTTAAAAAAATAAATAATTTTGTATTTTGAATCATAAACCTAGGTTAAGTGGTTGTAGAGAAAAGTCAAAAAACGCGTCCATAAAATTTCCCATATTAATCTTATGGGAAAAAGTTTTTTGGATTTTCCTCAGATAGTTTTACTAAAAACTTCACATTTCTTTTTACCAATCAGTTTAGCTCTACAAAACAATAATTTTGGTTTTTTAATTGTTGTTCTAAAACCCAACCGTTGCAGAGATATTCAAGTGCTAAACACAGTACGTTGTCCAATGTAATCCTTATGGAGGATAAATAAAATTTGATATCTCGATTATTTATTAATGTATAATGGTGAAACTTGGTATGTAGCTTCAACTAGTTGAGGTATATTGATATTTGCACAAAAAGGTTTTTTGCTGATTTTCCCCGTAGCAGCAAACCTGCATACTCGGTCCCCACGTTATTCATATGGAGAATAAGTAAAGTTGTATATATCCCTTTATGAACCTAAATTAATCAAACTTGGTATGTAGTTTCACCTGGTTGAGTTATATTGATAATTGCAAAAATAAATATTTTTTATCTTCCTCGTTGCAGGAAACCTGCGTAATCAGCCCTAATGTTATTCTTATGGAGAATAAATAAAATGCTATATATCACTTATATATGGATGTATTTTTGTAAAACTTGGTAAGTGGCTCTGTGAGACACATATATATATATATGTATTGGAAATTCGCTGAGTACGCAGGTTTTCTGCGACGGGGGTATTTAACTGTATCGTCGTTATTGTACGATAGAAGTTCGTCAAACAACACTACGTTCATACGAAAATAGAAACAAAATTGTCTTAATCATCTATTAGAAATGTCATTATAGTGTGAAACTGTCCGCGTTTTAAACGAATTGCGTTCATCGGTTGAACTCCGAATCAACTTTTTCCCATTTTAAAATAGTCGCGGAGACCAGGTCGTGGCGTCCAGGTCGCCTAGCGTGGCCGTAGCCTTAATACGAACTAAGGAAAACAATAACAATAAACCCCGTTCATCCTCATTGAGGAACGCTTCTACGATGACACTTACCTTGACAATTTACAGAAACAAATGTAAAATTGGACGTTCGTCTTCGATGACAATTTTTTTAATTATAATTTGAAGAAAGAAATACATACTGGACGTTTCCAAGGTTTTGGATGTTTTAAAACTTCTTATTCCGGTTTGAATTCCAGCGCGGACACGCTCGTGCGTCATGGCCGCGGTCTGCGGTCTGGTCGCGGTGGTGCGGTTTCCGTCCACATTAAATTAAACGATGCCATAAAAGTGATTCGATTCGGTCGCGCCTTTTTATTAAACGGCTCAAGGGCGAGTGGTGCAAAACATCGGTTACATTTATTTATACCTGTTTTGGGCGTTTATTTATAGTGAAGTTAAAATAACGGATTGCCACACTTGAACGTTTTTAATGCCGATTTTTGGGGTTTTATTGGAGCGCTCTACCGAAGGTTGGCAATTTAATCAATAATAAATTAGCAATTTTAAAACTTTAAATTTATATACAACAAGGTGTTTCACGAGCTATACACACTAGGAAGCATAAACTATTACATTGCACTATTTACGTCCCTCAAGATTGTAAGCATAATTCTCCGGATATTCCTTGGGGTGATTCCTTAACTGCTGCACAACTTGTCTTTATAATCTGTTTAAGAACGTAACAAGGGAAGCTCTGAAGTACCTAGGGATACAAACCAATGATGGAACTGTTTATAATTATCTGAGATTCATGTATCGACCTTATCTAGAGGAATAGATAGTGGTTTAAATCGGGGGAAAACTGTAAGTTAAATAATGAGTGCGCGTTTTGAAGTGAATTTTATTTCTATAAGCGGTGTTTAAGAGTTTAGTCAACGCAATAGCAATAAAAACGAGTTAAAAATGAACAAAACTATTCTAATTACTTATCAGAAATGTGTTTGCATGCAAAAAAATCGGTTATCTATTATTTTTCCCCTAGGCGCATGTAGGGCGCCTTCGACAGGAACGTCCGTTCGTACGTGAGTTTTTCAACGTAACTGTTGAGATTTCCACGCACGTCGCTTAATAATGGTGGCGGGCGATGCATGGCCGATTGGCAACGGCTAGACCCGGGAGAAACACATCGGCAACATTTTAGCATACAGTCTGGTCGAATATGTTAAAAAGTGAATCCTTAAAGTAAAGTGCAATGTCATGTTTTTTTATGAGAATAAAACATTTAAATAATTCATTTTCACTAATTTTAATACAGGAATACATGTTGTATAAATAAATGAATAATTAGTAATGTCTTTTTAAACTTTCTTATTAACTAGGGTAAATTAATTAGGCGTAAATACAGAATCACTAGTCCAATGAACTATAACAGTTAGAAACCTTCAGTTTAAAGTGGAATCGGATCCACAAATCACTAAATCGGTCGATGGATTGGTCGTATTTGCAGGGCCGTATTTAGGACCTCTGGGGCCCCGGGCGTATACGAAAATGGGGCCCCTAACGTAAATACAAGCATGTATGTAGGTATATGTACATACGAAAGTCATTTTTATATTCCATAATAATATATAAACTTATTATCTTTAAAAGTCTAGTCTTTAATAAACAAGGTTCGTAGAGCTTTCAGACCAGGTGTGCTGAGTCGAGCTATTTAAGGTATTCTACTTAACCGGACTAACTTAACTTGGCAGGTCACGTGATCACTAATCCAATCTGCAGTGTTGCTGGAAACACGATATTTATCGTACGAGTACCATATTTTCCTCATCAGTGTAATTATAATTAACATTGTTTAACTGCTTACATTCCATGATAAGCTGTTATTTTATGAAACTAACATATTGTTTTGATTTATTTGTATTATTAGATTAATCGATTAAGGGTTTAAATTTTCTTTCTACATGTCCAGTGACAATTTAAAAATATCTGTACCATTATTACACCCTTAAGGTTGGCAACACTTTATGGTATGTTGTTGATTTATGCATCAGCTGGACGCCTCGTAAGACATCTTTGCTGCGAACATTAATCTTAAGTAACTAAGCACACCTGGTCTGAAAGCTCTACGAACCTTGTTTAATAAATACATCAAATATACAAAGAAAAACTAATTATAATTAATTATCAAACTTTCAAAAAATCACAAAATTTTTTTTATTTTTTACCTTACACTATTTAGTATGGTTTTAGCTCTCTTAAGTCTATATCCAATAAGCTAATAATTTATTAAATTAATTTACAATAAAAACATAATGACAAGTTAAAATAACAACACAAATTTATAAATAAATAAAATAATATCGTCTGGATTTACTTTATTAAATAGTATTTCTTGATGCAGTGTGGACAGTAAACACTCCTTTTTTCTGTATTTATTGGCTGACAAACTATTAATTATATGATCAAAGTCAAGGAAACGCAGAGTATCATTTTCTACACTCAGTTTGCTAAAGCTTTTAATCACTCTGGTTGCTACTTCGAAGGTAACGGCTCAAAACTTTAAACTTTAAACAAATCTCCTTTTAGCGAATTTCCCCTATAGGGAAGCAGCTATTACCGCAGCCGGAATGGTAAGACCTAGGCCCGGGACCATGATAACTTTTCGTTTTGAGGTTCCCAGATGCAAAAAACACCATTCGTTCAAAACTGTATATATATATATATTATATATATATATATATATATTATATATATATATATATATATATGTATATGTGTCTGTGTGTGTGCGTGTGTCCGTGAGCACGATAACTCTCGTAAAAATTATCCGATTTTGACAAAATTTGGTATAAACGTGTAAAGCAGCATTTATGACTTTAAGTTCGAAAACCAGACATATCGACCTATCTGAAGAGGTATTTTGGGGGGGGGGGTTTTGTACCCAAAAAGTGGGTTTATTGAGGTTTTTCTTATAATTTTTGAAAAAGTCAAATTTTAGTTTTTTTCCATTGGAATCAGCTTAAAAATCGCACAATTTGGTGTTTTGATCATTGCTCTACGTCAATTGGTTACAGAGATATTGAAAGTGCTAAACACAGCACGTTGTCCAATGTTATTCTTATGGTGAATAAGAAAAATTGTATATCTCGCTTATTTATCAACTTATTCTTATACAATTTGGTATATTGCTTTATGTCGTCGTGGTATGTTGATATTTGCACAAAAAAACAATTTTTGGTTGATAGCTCTCGTAGCAGCAAACCTGCATTCTCAGCCCCCATGTTATTCTTATCGAGAATAATAGACGTGTTATCTCCATTAATTATGAACATAAAACTTAATAAAACTTGGTATGTGGCTTTACCTATTTGAGATATATTGATATTTGTATAAGAACCCATTTCTTGTGTTCCTTGCTTCAGCAAACCTGCATACTCAGCCGCAATGTTATTCTTATGGAGAATAATTCAAATGTCATTAATCGTTTATTTATGAATTTATATTGATGAAACTTGGTATGTGGCTTTATGTGGTATTAAGATACATGCATATGCATTGGAAATTCGCTGAGTTCGCAGGTTTGCTGCTACGGGGGTATTTACGGATGCATCTGTGTTATCACAACAAAAATATTCTTAAAAAGATTCAAATATTTTTAAATGTTGTAAAACGTCAGTTATATTGTAGACGATTAATTATTTTACATTGTACTTTATTTCCATGTTAAGAGTACGTGATAATTCCACAATGAAAGGTTAATCTTCATCATTGGGCCTCGTCTCTTCACGTTATTTTAAACTGGGTGTGGGGTAATCGAAGAATTCAGTGTTGGCAACAATGATAAGCAGTAAAGCATACATCCCATAACCCTCATCGAGACCGGGGCAGAGCTAATCGTATTGAGTATAAATTGATTATAAACAAACAACCTTCAAACTATTATCAAATCCCGAAAAATATTATGCGAAAAACTAAATAACAAAAAAAGAGGCTACAAGCTACCCTATTATTATTATCTTTATTATTAACAAATCGTATCTAGGATAACCTCAAACACTTAAGACTACTCAGTGTTATACACGTTAACTGACTTTCGTAACAGTATAATTTTGATACTATTATTTGATTTCTTTCTCTTTGGCCGTTTATTCCTAATATTTTATAATCTATCATATTAAGTTTTGTGCAAAAAGAACAACAAACTTAACTTAATTCGGCTTGAACGGAATCTGCGACTTCCAAGTACGCCATAGCATGGCGGATATTAAACAATTTATGGGGTTATGGGACAGGCTCAAAAATTATAGCTCAAGGTAATCTATTGCAAATATATAATATCTACAACTTATACTCAGCAAAATAAGGCGCTCTACAATACCGTCAGTAGTTACATTTAAAAGCTTACCTGGTCTATTCCTGTTACTGATTAGGGAAAATTCATCAAATCCGCACACAGTATTTAAAATAATACAACATCACAAACCACAGTTCGGGTTTGAGACTTATTTGAACGTACACCTTTTACAACTTAAAATTATTTGTATTATTTTCAGTTGAGAAATAATCAACTTTTGCAGACAAAATTAAAACAATGCCTCGCGAGGTCCCTCTTAGTGGACTGTGGGGTCCCACTTTTGTGGCCTGGGCCCCCCCTCGGGCCCGGGGGGGGGGGTACCTGCTCCGTGCGCCCTTAGGGAAACACGACCCTGCGTATTTAGCCATGAGTGTCCAACATGATCTGATCATGGGACATGATATGATCTGTAGACTTTATTTCAGGGTCAGGAGCCGAATGAAGGATGAACCAGGATCATGTGAAACTTACATTACCGTTATGTATTCGATCTGGTGACCAAGAAGCCGAATTACTGTACCACCACCAGCCAGCTCGTGTGTATATACATCCAGTTTTATTTTTATGAAATTAAATTGGAAAATCAATGAACTTTACTATAATTCGAATTAAGAGTATAGGCATATACAATAAAAGTATATAATTATAACAAAAAAGAAAGAATTATATGCAAGGAAATGAAATGTAAATATTGTATACATTCTGAAAAAAGTGTACTCACTCTTGTGCCTGCATTTGCATTGTACATTTTCCAACTATATTAAATTATAAAATTTGACTATTTTGGGGTGATATTAACTGTGATACACTGGTGTGAGGAAAACACTTGAAAGATTCAGAACTGGAAGGCGATGAACGAACATCTATATCTATAAAAGGCAAAGCTCTCTGACTCACTCATCACGCTTTCTACTACTTCCCATTTAATAAGAGAGTTGACATTTTGTACACTGATTCTTTAGGCATAAAATAAGAAAACTAAATGGTTTCCATCCTGATCTGACCTTAGGGCTCCACCAGAGACCCCGACCAAGTCCCATGTATTCCTTATGGACATTCTTTTTTTTGAGCTGATGAAAATGCAAACAGCTGCTCTTGATTCGTAGTAGTTCCACGGGCTAATCACAGAATGCAGCACACACAACTGTCTTAGTTTTTATCAAACCTTTGCGGTGCGAAGCCTGCGGGCAAAAGCTAGTACTAATGTAATTGTTCATACTTATAATTTAACAGTTAACAGTCAAACTTATTTACAATTTTTAAACAAATTCGTAAATTGAAATTATTTAAAAAAAAGGCTTGGCAGACGCGGAGGAGGAGAATCGAAGGTGAACTTGTGGTGCTCGACAGTATAGTTTGTTTTCCGAGGCCCTGATTTGTGTACTTGAGTGAGTCGCATTTAACGCCGTATTTAGTTTGCAAAGTAAACCACCTTAGAGCGAATCAAGTTCCCATTATTTATTACAGTTGCAGTAGCCTCCCCCTCCTATGGGCCGGTCACGTTTTTGTCGTTCGTATTCAAATTAGGGCCTTGATCCGGTTTTGCCGCTTTGGCCCAAACCGAGTTTGTCGAAGCGTAGCGGCCAGCTGACTGATCAGCTGATTTAGGGACAGATTTGTTGTGAGAAATTCAGCTGGCGATCCAATAGGAAGAGAGCGAGATTGAATGTTGGTTTAGTGTTCCTGGCTTTACTTTTTCTATCTGAACAACTTGACAACTAGAATATACCTAGTACCAACCAATAGGTTTGGTTTAGTTTATACTCGTAGTTTACGCTGATTTATGAGTTTATTACTAACGATCATTTACTATTTTTACCTTCCCCTTCTGCGAATAGAAATTTTTCATACACAATTTAGAATTCGAGTTATTGGTGGAAGTATTCGTTTTGATGGCCCTTAAACCCAACAAGTGTTGTTTTTGTGGCACCCCTGTCTGTATGTGTACAGAATGGTTCTTTAAATATAATAATAATATTTCGTGACAATGTTTTACAAAGTATTGGAATTTACAATGAAATAGATAATTTATGGGGAAATCTTTTAACCAGGTAAGGTAGGCCTGAGTCCTATCTTTCCCTTCCTGGCGAAATTTCATTAACAATTGGCGGTTTATTTGGTCTTAAGTCCCACCATAACACAACACCACATGCATTTCTGGGAACATTTGGGGTCAGAAATGCTAGTGATATATCTTTAAAAATAATTATTAACGGCCTGCAAATTTTAACTTTTAATAAAATATACCTTATACCAACAAAAAGATCTAAACAAATTTAACAGATTATAGTGTTACGAATTAAGATATTATGACTAATGGTTGTGGAGAACATTGGAATTTTCAATTAGCGGTAAGCACAGATATTCAGTATTGTGGAGAATCAATTAACTATCCTTTCTTTTATTATTTACTGCACAGTTTAATTACAAATTCGGAGACAGGTTAAAGCTAATAGAGGAATATGTAGCCACGAAATCGTGGGAGAGAGGAGGGGATCCCCCTTAATACCACGTACGTAGCAAATAAATCTGTAGTGCATCCGAAAAAGGGCTATGGGTGAACATTGATAACTGTTTACTAGCAGAGTTTGTTTGTAGGCTTCTTTATACCCGTTTTATATAACTATATTTTAACACTTAATTTTGAATGCATTGAAAGAAATTGGAAATTCGCCGTGATATGTTTGAAGGGATTATCGTGATATCTATACCTATACCCTATACGCTAGACCTATATAGGCTATACAAATTATCATTATATCTAGATGAGTCTACATTCAGACAATGTCGGAAAATTCTTTAGGGCTTCACCATTTTACATTTAAAATGTTAATTTTGATCTGTTGCGTACGATGATTTTTATTTCGTCAGGTGATTATTTAAATATGCGTTTTACTCAAATCTCCCTGGTGTAACTGGGATTATCGGGCCTAGTTTATATTATACATTAAGTCCCGGACTGGCTTAATATTTATTTTCTCGTTTCAGATAAAGTAACAAAACTCCGCAAATCAGCAGTAGGACCATTGATCTACTTTTTTTGATGTAAAACTCATGATTTTCTTCCTTTACGGGATCGGCCCACGAGGAGTTGGAAGAAATTCAATAGCGAGTTTGATATTAAATCGTAGGTGTTTTTTTAGTAGAATTCAATGCCTCAAACCCGGTCTTAAAAGGTTGACCCAAAATGAAATGGCGGCGATTTAAAGGTACGAAATTGACAATGTTGATGGATTTGTTAAAGATCAGCAAGTTATGGTTAGTGGTTATTGGTAATTATTCGATAATTTTCATTAAGATAGCTAAAAGTCAATAGCTACCGCAAAAGGAAGCTAAATTAGGTAATAAGTCGATTTTTTGAGTTTTACTGTTATGATTCATGCTAGGAAACAATTAATTGGCCGTCTTTAACAAATACAACATTGTCAATTTCGTTCCTTTTAACCGCCGCAATTTAATTTTGGGTCAACCTTTTCAGATCGGGTTTGCGGCATTGAATTATACTAAAAAACACCTACAATTTAATATCAAACACGACCCATGCTGCTATTTAAAGATTTCTTCCAACTTCTCGTGGGTCGATTCCGTAAAGGAGGAAAAACATGATTTTTACGTCAAAATGTAGATTAATGGTCCTCCTGCTGATTGGCGGAGTTTTGTTGCTTTATCTGTAACGAGAAAATAAATACTAAGCCGGTCCGGGACTTAATATACACCCTGTTTAGATGGTCTTATTATATAAACACCATCAGATAAAATATGCCAATGTCGTCAAGCAAATTTATAAATACTCCCGTCGCAGCAAACCTGCGTACTCAGCGAATTTCCAATGAATATACATGTCTTAATAACACATTAAACCTCTTACCAGAATTCATAAGAAATATATTCATAAATAAGCGATATTTAAAATATTCATTATTCTCCATTAGAATAACATTAGGGATGAGTACGCAGGTTTGCTGCAACAAGGAACACAAAATAGTGGTTTTTATGTAAACATCAATAGAACTCATCTAAATGAAGTCACATACCAAGTTTCATCCATATACATTCATAAATAAGCGATATATAACATCTTTATTATTCTCCATAAGAATAACATGGGGACCGAGTACCTAGGTTTGCTGCTACGGGAACCATAGTCGAAAAATTAGTTTTTTGTTCAAACAACAACAAACCACAACCAAATGAAGTGATATACCAAGTTTCGTCAGTTTATGTTCATAAATAACCGAGATATAAAATTTTTCTTTTTCTCCATAAGAATAACATTGGACAACATCTCAGTAACCAATTGACGTAGAGCAATGATCAAAATACCAAATTGTTTGTTTTTTAAGCTGAATTCAATGGTATAAATTAAAATTTGATTTAAATGATAATTACATGTGAAAACTTCAAAAAACCCATTTTTGGGGTACAAAACCCCCCCAAAACCCCCTTCGGATGGTGCGATTTGTCTGGATTTCGAACTCGTTCAAATAAATGGTACTTTACATATTTGTACCAAATTTTATTAAGATCGGACCTTTTTTACGAGAGTTATCGTGCTTACGGACACACACACACACACACATATATATATATATATATATATATATATAAAATTGAACGAATGGTGTTTTTGGCATCTGGGGACCTCAAAACGAAAATTATCATGGTCTCGGGCTTAAGTCTTACCATGAGACCTACGGTAATAGCTTCTTCCCTATAGGGGAAATTCGCTAAAAATCAGAAGTGTTACAAATACTTAACACAATTACAATACTTAAAACAAATAGTCTGTAGGTCGCAGAGGTGCACGATTATATGTTTAAGTAAGTTAAACAATTGTAGCATTATGACGACTCGGTAGTTTATTTATTTAACTAAATTATATCCCGCTTCTACAATCGAAAGCTTACTATAAAAAAATATCTTCCGGCTTAAATTTGTTGGTTGAATCAACAGTAAAATATTTATAACAGTTTATGAGTGGGGGAAAATGTTTAACCCATTTATGTGACGTCACAACTAAATAACTGCAATCCATTAATCCGAAAGTATTTGAAATAAAATGCTTTGATTTTTACGTTGTATTCTTAGCCCAACAAAAGTATTCATCATCCCCTAAATTACTATATTACCTGTATGCCTGTTTTAGCGAATTTCCCCTATAGGGAAGAAGCTATTACCGTAGGTCTCATGGTACCCGAGACCATGATAACTTTTCATTTTGAGGTTCCCCGATGCCAAAAACATCATTCGTTCAAATTTTTATATATGTATATATACCGGGTGTCCCACGAAGAGGTTTAAACGTTTGATTTTATATTACGTGCCCATTCATGCACCGAACTTTTTTAAACTTTACACAGTTTACAAAGTAGGTTCTAAAAATAATCTGGACAAATTTCAGCTCCCTAACCTTAATAGAAACAAAATGGCGGCATATTGAAAAACGATACTTTAAAAACATTAAAAAAGGTGTTTTTGGTTTTATAAAATATTTTTATTGTTACATTCTAGGGCAATATTACTTTTAAACCTCCTGTCTCCTGTCCGGATCATCTTCAAGAAGTTGATGAACTAGGTGACTTTTGAAAAATTTAATTTTGTTTTTCTTAATAATTCTCTGTACAGAAGACTTCGGAACACCAGTTTCAAGTTCAACCTTCCTTAGTGATTTCGGTTTACCTGGAGAGCGGAGCATTGATGCGCACACCAGTTCTTCTCTTTCCTCATTAGATCGCCTAGAGTACTTTTTGACAACACTACCAGTTTCTAACGAAAGATTTTTCCACTTGGTTATTGTTGGATTACTAGGTGGTTCAATTCCTGGGTAGGCAACCTGAAATTGTCTAATTGCTTCAGTGACGTTGCCAAAAGCAATAGCCCACGCACAACACTTAACTTTTTGTTCAACGTTAAAAGCCATTTCTCGACTCCACTTTCAGTAAAACAGTACCGAAGAAAGTTAGGTTATGTTTTTATGGCTCAAGCGAAATTTTACAATCAAACAGCTGTTCTTCAACAATGAGCGTTAGAACCGCAACGTAGTAAACAAATCAGATAATAAATCATGAAAGTAGTTTTTATAGGAAGCAAATTGGTAAATTTTTCAATATGCCGCCATTTTGTTTCTATTAAGGTTAGGGAGCTGAAATTTTTCCAGATTATTTTTAGAACCTACTTTGTAAACTGTGTAAAGTTTAAAAAAGTTCGGTGCATGAATGGGCACGTAATATAAAATCAAACGTTTAAACCTCTTCGTGGGACACCCGGTATATGTATGTGTGTGTGTGTGTGTGTGTGTGTGTGTGTGTGTGTGTGTGTGTGTGTGTGTGTGTGTGTGTGTGTGTGTGTCCGTAAGCACGATAACTCTCGTAAAATAAACGGCATCAGGAAACTGACACATACTTTCTCCCTTTTAGCCCAACTTTAACGAATAAATTACTTTTTATTTACTAAATATAGAATACAAAGCACGGTCGAATGTACAGGAAATCTTGTAAATAAGTTGTTTTAAAAAACATCCACCCAAATCCCTGCTTTGGAGGCACTACAGAATCCATTGCTACACTCGTGGTTTTAAGAGGGGAAATGCCCTCTATTCCCCCCCAGGGTTATTAAGGGGCATCATATTTCGAATTTTCTATGTTGGTCAATGCTAACTTGACAAGCATATCAAGTTTGAATTAAATTGATCAGTAAATAAGAGAGAAATAGTAATTTCTGTATTCCCCATAAGAATAACATTGGACAACGTACTGCGTTTACCGCAAAAAGAAAATTTCAATTTTCTCCGAAACCAGCAATTGTAGAATAGTAATTCAAAATACTAAATTATTTATTTTTTTGAGCTCTTTTTAATTGTGAATAGTAATATTTTTTATATTAATTTTTTTATGAAAAATCCAAAAAACTGGATTTTTGATGTTTTAAGTCCTGTAATTTCTGAACCCGAATTTTTACAGGAATGCGGGTGGTATCATTTTGTTGGAAAACTAAAGTTCTACAAACGACTAAGGTTTAATCAAAATCGTTAGAGCCGTTTTTGAGAAATTTTGATTTTTGATGTTTTTTTGGCGGTTTTTGGGGGATAATTACCCTTAAAAATCAAAAAATTCAAAAAATGAAAAAAATGCCTGGAGATATCGTGGATTAGTACCTACATACCAAATTTCATCAAAATCGGCCCATTGGTTAGGGCTCTAGCTCTGTAAACATCCACACACACACACACACACACACATACGCGCGTAGCACTCAATCTGAGATCCATGGTTTTACACAGTATTGTGAGATCCGGCATAAGGAATGTTTTTTCCGAGAAAATAAATAACACTTCTTTAGAGTCTGTTTCATGCTTGACTTCGTGCATTTTGCTTTTAAGATTGCATTACAATTTCAAACTTGAATTTTGTAATATAATGTGAGCTCCGGCATGTAAGTCGACGTGAGCTCCGGAAATGTGTAAGTTGATGCGAGCTCCAGTTGTGTATAGGTCGACGTGAGCTCCATCCCAGATAGCAAGGAAAATTTGCAAAACATTTTCAACCGCAAACCAAAATGTTTGCAGAAAATATGCATTGCAAACATGTTTGTTTACAAAGAACTTTCCGCAAGTATGGAAAATTCCGCTGAATGTTTGTGGAAAAGTTTCACTGAATATTTGCAGCAACTATGCAAAAAATGTTTGCAGAATGTTTTCATGATAGTTTGCTGCAAATTTGCAAGATAAGTTTGTGGCATATTTGCAGTGGAATATGTGCAGCTAATATTCATTGATAACATGTTTGTTTGCAAAATCTTTCCTGCAAATACGCAAGTCTACACTGTTCACACTTCTAGCAATTTTGCACAGGGCCCATTTTCTAAAGTAGGCCGCGGCCTACGGCGCGGCGGCAAATTTCTGGGAGTATATTTTTAAATATAAATTTGCCTACAGATTAGATGGATTTAAAATATTGTAATCTTACTTGCAATACTACTTTTACTTTTTTAAACTTTGTAAATCATCTTTAAGATTGAGTTAAAATAATTTTTTTTCTATTTGATATGTTATGCCGAAGGCAGGAAGGAGGCGTGGATCAAAGTGTTTAATTTGTTTATTCGTCTTTGCCAGTCATGAAGGGCGACGTCACCGCTATTGTTCACACGGCCGATGTTCACCGGCGAGATAGCGGCGAGTATTTCTCGCGCGAAGTATCGGACAAAATAAACAAATGGTGCATTGTTTCTTACCCAAAACCACTAAATAAAAACGAGGTATGAGGTTAATTAGTTTAAGCTATGTGATTTGAATGGCATTTGGCATTAGTTGCGTAGGTAAATGTCACCTAAGTGAACATTTCTCACTTTTAAGAATTGTTTGATGACTGTTGGTAGTATACTTTCCAAACTTTAAGAAAATCACCATCCACTTTGGTCGATTTACCCCACCGTTTTTGAGTTGCAGGTAAAAAAAACCTAAAATACCTCTAATTCTTTGGTTACATATTTTGAAAAAAATATAATTATTGTAGGGGTATTTTTGTACATTTAACTTGAGTTCCATCAGACGGATTTTTATATTCAACCCCTCACTGGAAACCCTTATTATGTATATTGAAAAAAATATAAAATCGGAATTATTTTAAAATGAATGGACGATAAACGTAAAATATTATATTATAAGAAATACATTAGAAATTTATTGACAAATTAATTATTTTGTACAGTCAACTAATGCTTTATATAGATTTGTAGGAAACTGCATAAGCTTAAAGCCATTGTGGTCGATCAAAATCAAAACAACCTCTGACGAAAAATGTGTTATAACTTGATGGAATCAACTGACTAAGCTCAAACATTGTCTAGACATTAACGTGTTACTCACCCGTAAGGTAACAATAATAATATTTTATTTATATAAAACAACCTTTTAGTTGTGGATCAATGTAATAAATATATAGCCTACATTTTGATATTAGGCTAACTAATGGTTATAACTATGCAGTATTTACAATAATTTCAACCTGACACATCCTAGATGTATAACAAAATTAAGAAAAAGTTTAAAACAAACCCAACTATTTATTTAAAAATAATTTAATTGTTTCCTAAGCGGTCCATAAACTCATCTAAGTTATAAAATCCACTATGTAATAGGAATATTTCAAAAAATGTTGATTTGAATAAATTCCGATTGGTTTAGACTTTAATATAATTTGTTAGTTTGTTTCTAAACCGACACCTGCAATATCTCCGTGATTGCCGCGTTATCGCTCCTGTGAATCGAGCCTCGTGTGAAGATTGAATGCAACACATTTTGTCGGTAACTAAAGAAACGATCTGGATAACGATTTTGTCGATGAGTTTAGCTTTTAGTTCATTAGTGAATTTCCTTTGGAAAGTGAACTATTAGCATGACCCGCACGGTGAAACTTAAGCCCGGGACTACCATAGAAGTTCCTAACGTGACCCCCTGAACACGTTTTGGGGGGTCGTTCAAAATTGTATATATATATTTATATATATGTATGTATAGATATAGACATATATATATATATATATATATATATATATATATGTTTGCACTCTAGTGGTCGTATTTTTTGTCCGATTTACTAAAAATTTGGTAGTGACATTTCTTTCTGTAATCAGTTGGACAAGTTCGTTGGGCAAAACAATCGGAAAGCTCTAAACCCCTTTTTTGGGGATTAATCTTTAAAACTTCGAGTTTTTGGGCCCAAAAAGGGTCAGAAAAGCTCTGGATGTAAAATAAAATCATTTAAAAAGATGGGAATTAGAAAGGCGAAAGTTTTAAGCCCTCTTTCGTCATCCTATCATTAATATTTACCGAGTTATTATAGAAAGTGTTTATCGACTAAACACAGTACTTGTCTTATGGGGGTTTTATACTAGAAAAGCCTGTCATTCCTTTGTTAGAGTACTTTTATCATCCACGGAAATCTCACGCTTACTTTCAAGCCTGTCTGGACCTTCTCCTAACCTCGTAATGCGCAAAACTGTACTCCCAGCTTTGCAATTAAATGAAACCAGGACTATCAGAACAGCCAAAAAATCCATGTTTTCAGATTTCAATAAAAATTGGACTAAATGTGTTTTTTTACACTGATTTTGATTTTTAAAAGTTGTTATGTGAAAATTCACTTCCCTCACGTCAGCGTGCTGCGTGCGAACTCGTTTATTTTTTAGCATACTGTCAAACTACAGTTGAATAAATTCTAAGACTATTCGTTGATATACATTTTAAATTACCTGTGGTACATTAGCTTTAGGGTGTATATCCAAATATATACATAGCACTGAGAATTTGCTTATCAATTCCAGCTGCTAATTGCTCTGGTGTGAGGAGTTTTCCTGCCTTAAGGGGGTGCAAAATAACTTTCAATCGTCGCTAAACGAAGATAAATAGCACTTATTGCGGGCCTAGATCACTTAACGCGGTCCCTTTGCGACAACTAAACTTCGACTTCTTTCCTTGTCCCTAGTTGTGAGGGGAAGGGGGCGGCAAGCTTCATATGGCCTAGGGGCGGCACGAAGCTAAAATGGGCCCTGATTTTGCAGCAAGGTTCGTAGAGCTTTCAGACCAGGTATGATTATTTCCATAAGAGTAATGTTCGCAGCAAAGATGTCTTACAAGGGCGTCCAGCTGATGCATAAATCAACAACATACTATAAAGTATTGCCAACCTTAAGGGTATAATAATGGTACAGCTATTTTTAAATTGTCACTAGATATGCAGAAAGAAAATTCAAACCCTTAATCCGTTAATCTAATAATACAAATAAATGAAAACAACATATTAGTATCATAAAACAACAGCTGATCATAGAATGTAAGCAGTTAAACGATATTAAGTACAATTATTACGATTATTGAAGTACAATTATGTAGAAAATATGGTACGCGTACGATAAATATTGTGTTTCCAGCAACCCTGCAGATTGGATTGGTGATCACGTGACCTTACAGCTGATTTTACCATGCAAACTGTCTCTTCTGGTTAAATTTAAAACCTTAAATAAATCGACTCAGCAAACCTGTACAAAGTATGTATGAACCTTGATTTTGCAGTGGATCTTTTCATTGAACTTACATGTTTATATGATGGTTTGCAAGTTTTCATTGTAACTAAAAATTAATATTGCTGCCAACAATAATAATGATACTAGATTGAGTTAAAATTAATTTACACTGATTGTTGTATGACAATTAGCAACAGCCTCATACAATTGTCTTAGCGTAATGGAACTAACTGTTTAAATGTTAATGGATATTCAACATACAAACAAAATTATATATTTGAGATTCAGCTCAAAGTATAGTTTATCATACTATAATTTTAAACAAATTTATTGTGAATCATAGATTAAGAACAAAAGTTACCTGTTACTCAAAAATCCTGAACTTTTGCCTACTATACATTTTTAAACAATCCACAATTTGTTTGTAAGCATATATGATTGTTATTTACAAAAATATTTGCAATTATTGATGTGGTATTTTTTTAAATTAGAATAAGTCAAGAAAATACATTTTAAAGCATTCACACACCTACTTACATGATTTAATCTTAATAACCAAATTGTATTGTCAGGCAAATGAAATATAGACAAATTCAAAGTAGCCTAAGGGAACTTTATCAATAAAAGGAAATGGTAAAATAAATATAATTTTATATTTTGTAAATTATTATTTATTAAAAAAATGTTATAAATAAAGGAAAGCTATACAATATTTTATATATTACTGAAGTTCGCCATGTAACTGCTGTGTCCTTAAACCTTGTTCGCTGAAACAAATACAAAACTTATTAACGAACAATTTACATTATGTTAAACAAATCTTGAGATGGTGCTCCAGTCCTTTGCTTATTAGTGGATTTCCTATGGAAAGTGAACTATTAGCATGACCCGCACGGTGAAACTTAAGCCCGGGACCACCATAGAAGTTCATAACGTGACCCCCTGAACACGTTTTGGGGGTCGTTCAAAATTATATACATATATATGTGTATGCACTCTAGCGGTAGCATTTTTTGTCCGATTTACTTCAAATTTGGTAGGAACGTTCCTTTCTATAATCAGTTGGACAAGTTCGTTGTGCAAAACAAGCGTAAAACGCTAAACCCATTTTTTGGGGGTTATTCTTTAAAATTTCGAATCTTTGAGCCCAAAAAGTATCAGAAAAGCCCCGGACTTAAAATTAATGCATGTATTAAGATGGGAATTAGTGAAGCAAAAGTTTTAAACCCTCTCTCGTCATTCTAGCGTATATATTTACCGAGTTATTAAAGACAATGTATATCGGCTAAACACAATACGTTGTCTTATGGGGTATTTACATTAGAAAAGCATCTTATTTATGTGTTGGTTATTTGTATCTTCCCCAGCAACCTCGCACCTACTTTCAAGCCTGACTGGACCTTCTCCTAACCTTATAATGCACAAAATTGTATTCCTAGCATTGCAGGGAAATTAAACCAGGAGCATCAGAACAGCAAAAAAATTAAAGTTTTCATATTTCAACAAAATTTGAATAATTGTATTTTTTACACTGGTTTTGAGTTTTAAAAGTTTTGTATGTGGAAATTCACTTCCTTCACGTCAGCGAGCTGCGTGCGAACTGTTCTTCCATTAGACCAATGTTAACTTTCAAAGCCCATCCCTCTTCATCCGATTATCCTAAATCAAATGTATTGTTTATTTTAAATAGCAACAAAAACCTAAGGAATTCATATATTCATACCTATTTCATATCACATATAGTTCATTCATAAAACATCGTAAATATTGAACATTTTGAATTTTTTGAATGAATATATTATATATACAAATTTTGATCGTTGAAATCACTAGGTATTTTTTGCTATTCAAAATGACGGGCTTTTAATTGGCCTTATGGGGGAAGCAGGTAGAGACGTAACAAGTTTTGTGACTCGAGCTTAAATTAAAAAATACAAGTTATTATACCCCTGTCTTCAGCTTTAAGTTAACCAGGACTTAAGTTCAGGAACTACGATAAGGCAGTCCAAATTCCAACAGGAGTTTCATCTTCCGCTCTGCCATGTCCACCTCAGTCGGCGTTCACCTATCGGCCAGTACGCATTAACAGTGCACTTAAAATGTTTTTCGCTGTCGTGTGTCGTGTGTTTATGTTCGGTGTCGTGAGGCTTTTTTACACATTTGATGACAGACATGCAAAATCAGTAAAATTTTATTGAACTTCAAGTCCTGAAGATGGAAGAAAAATTAAGCTTCTGAAACCGCGGTAGTCCATTTTGGATTACCGCTTAAAGCTGAAGACGGAGGTAAAATAACCTGTATTTTTTTAATTATCTTATTAGCTTTGGAGGATATTCAATATTAATAGAGCTTAAACATTAAAAGTGAGTCAGTTAACAATCTTCTGAACAGTGACGAAGCCAGGATTTTATTTTATTGATAGTAGGTTGGGGTCTCGCCCAGGAGGAAGTAAAGTGGAAGGAGGGGAATCCCTCCATAAAAAAGTATACTACTGGAAACAGATTTTATGCTATGCTAGCGCTTAAACAGAAGGGAGACAATAAATCATTTCTGTAGACCTTTCAATAGAGAAAAAAGTTATCTGTTTTTCCATCGGAATCATACAAAAATGGGAGAGTATATACAAATTATCTCCAGTACTTCAAGTTCTTGGAAACAGTGGTTAGGCCAGGGTGTTGCAGTGAAGTTCACTGGAATACTTTCTTACCTAATTCCTCGTTGGAAAATAATCAATGTAACGAAGACAGAATAATACGAATACAACAAAAACCCGCCATAAATTATGAAAATTGAACTAAGTGAAAACATTTATATAAACTTACTCTTGTATAATTCTAGTTTTGGCCTGATTGAGGAATCTCTTCACGTGTTTTTTGGTAGCTCCTCAGTTGCCTTTGGGAACACGCTCATCACTGGATCTATAAATACAAATACAAAGTCTGTTTGTACTGTAATGTCTGGAAAGTGAATATTTTGAAAACAATAAGTTAAATACCCTCGTCGCAGCAACCTGCGTACTCAGCCAATTTCCAACGCATAATATATATGTCTTAAAGCACATAAAGCCGCATACCAGGTTTCATAAAAATATATTCACAAATAAGCGATGTATACAATTTGAATTTTTCTCCATAAAAATAACATGGGGGATGAGTAGGCAGGTTTGCTGCAACAAGGAACACAAAAAATGGGTTTTTATACTAATATCAATATAACTCAACAAGGTGAAGCCACATACCAAGTTTTATTAGTTTATGTTAATAATTAAGGGAGACATTACATTTTACTTATCCTCCATAAGAATAACATGGGGGCTGAGTAAGCAGGTTTGCTGCTACGGTAATTATCGGTAAAAAATTTTTTTGTGCAAATAACAATAGACCACAACCAGATGAAGCCGTATACCAAGTTTCGTTAGTATATGTTCATAAATAAGCGAGATATAATTTTTGTCTTATCCTCCAAAAGAATAGCATTGGACAACGTACTGTGTTTAGCACTGTCAATATCTCTGTAACCAATTGACGTAGAGAAATTATCAAAACACCAAAATGTGTGTTTTTTAAAGCTGAATCCAATAGTGAAAACTAAAATTAGACTTTATAAAATTTTAAATGTAAAAACTTCAAAAAACCCATTTTTGGGGTACAAAATCCCCCCACAATACCACTTTGGATGGGGCGATCTGTCTGGTTTTTGAACTTAGAGTCATAAATGCTGCTTTACACGTTTGTACCAAATTTAGTTCATATCGGACTACTTTTACGAGAGTTATCGCACCCACGGACACATATATATACAGTTTCGAACGAATGGTGTTTTTGGGGTCTGGGGACCTCAAAACGAAAAGTTATCATGGTCCCGGGCCTAGGTCTTACCATGCCGACTACGGTAATAGCTTCTTCCCTATAGGTGAAATTCGCTAAAAACCCGGTCATAAACAGACGATATTAAAATCACAAAACAAAATGTAAGTGTTCGATATCGCACTTATCTACTGTATTCCCTGGCTTAAATCTATTTTAGAAAGCATTTCAACAGCACCTTTGGCTGATACAGTACACTGATATAAGTACGGTATGGATTAATGTTTTAAAACTGAATTTAAGTTAATAGAACTATCTTAGCTTCTGCAACAGGCCTTAGGCTATTAAGAAATAGTTTTTGGTTATGAGTACTTATTGAGAAATCGCCTCAAATTTAAATTATAAATTAAAATAGCTCATTATGAATTGGCTGAATCATTTAAAGTTTTAATTATGCATTTAGTATTCAAGAGTATACAAACTGTTTCAAAACTGAACTTACCAGGATGTCCACTCACCATTAATTCAGGAAAAAAGCCTTAGGTACCAGTAAGTTAATAGGAAATATGTGTCTATCCAAAATTGCGGAAATTTAGTTTAAATTAATAGCCAACGTTCCAAACTCCCTAAAAAGTGTATTTAACACTATTAAAATGTAAAATGTGAAAGGGGCCCGTAAAGTGGGGAATATAAGCGAAAAAGTAACTACCGTACGTCACATAATTAACTCATCGACCAAAAATGACAATCATACTGTGTGATGTCGGCAGAAAATAAGGGTTAAATAAAAATTATTTAAATTCATTAGTTGATAACTAATTGCATTAAATTATTATTTGCCAGTCAAAAAATCATAGAAATTTTGCAAGTCCAACCAATAAGTTAAATAATAAGCTAAATTAGGTCAAGACCTTATTTGGTATTTGCATGAAAGTAGGCCTAGCTATGTTTGCCATAGATCCAGAAAAATTAAATAAAAATAAAAATTGGACTGTCTAGTCAAGAAAATGGAAGGGCCCCTCTCGTGAATTTTGCCTTGATCCCCGCAAATCCTAAGGCCGCCACAATTCCAAAATAAATATTTCCAACAAATGATAATTAGACCTGCTTTAGAATCGCCCTGTAATCTAATCCAATGTCTAAATCTCATCTACACTAGTCTGACAGGGAAATATGAACATTTTATGAAACATTGTATTTTTAACGAAGTGACTACGTACACGTCCAATGTAAAGGCAAATTCACATCGCTACCGCTTAGGTTAGGATAGGTTAGGTTACGTTACGTTACTTTAGGTTATGTTAGGTTACGTTACGTTACGTTAGGTTAGGTTAGGAGGTTTTCTGGCTCTCAATCTGTTTTAAAAATTACAGTAAAACTAACGTACGGTGCATAATTTGGAACGGGCGTGAACAGTAGCGGCTCACGTCGGACGTGTACGTAGCCTCTGCCTATTTTTAACACCATACCAACAATCTTAACCAACTATTAATTTTAGGCTAAATCAGCTATTTAACCTCAAAAAAATCTACTAACCTTCAAGGTAAAATTATCTAAAGATGTTATGATACTCTAAGCCTCTAAGTATTAATTATTTAGTATTCATAATGACTAATTGTTAAATACATTTTACTACATTATTATAGTTTAAACAAAAAAACTGCATTATTTAACCTCGTATAGGTTATTGGTCTTGTAGTAGTCCTACCCACCGAGTTAAACCAAAGACTTAAAACTACTGGACCGCTCGCGCCCGTGGTGAAGCGAACCAAATTTCGGTCCGGCCGCGTTCGAGGTCGCGCCGCAAATGGTGGGCCACCGCGGCAGCGCTTAGCGTGGGGGATATAGGGAAAAACACGACGCGCGCTCACTTGAATTGCATTTCCGGCCAGGGAAAATTTTTTATGGTTGAATAGCCTTCTGATCCGTATTCCTGAATAGTTTCTCGAATTTTTAATACCAAAAGTAACTATATTCGACCAGGGTTAGTTGCGTAAAAAGAACAGAAAGTTGGGAGTTTTGTAAAATAATCTCCTCGATGGCTGATTTTTTCATATTTCCAGTCATATAAATTTATGTACGATCCACTAGGCTTTAGGTGTTGTTCAATAATGATGTTTTGAAGTTTTTGGTACTGGAATGAATTCTTTTATGAGCAGTAATATCGTTCTTTGGACTAGTGAAACTTTGAATTGTAGCATATAAACTTTGACGTTCGCCAAAAGTTGTAGATTGCATGAAAGTTAATTGGCCTATATCATAAAGTTTTGTTGATGAATGAATACCATACAAGACAAATACTTTTTAATAGCAAATGTATTCTTAATAGACATTAATTACCAAGATGGTTCGTTCACCCGTCCACGTAGAGTAGTAAGAACGATTACATAATGTTGCATTAATACAACATTTCGCTATTGAATAACAAAAAAGTATCTTCAGTGTATGATAACAGTTGATTATGATTTATTTATCAGACAATACAAGTACAGTACAAAAGTCGTATAACTATGTATTTTACCAAAAAACTAGGTCATGCTGTAACACAGCATCACTGAGTTGAATTTAACAGCGCGGTACGGCGCGTGGCACGTCTTGGATAGAGCGCGGCGAAAAGTTTCAGCATCTTTCCAAACGAATTGTAGCCAAACCAACAACTTTACCGAAAAATGTTTGAAATAAAAGTTTTAGAGAAACTAATTATCTACAACTTTCCCGCTGGAAGTTTGTTTCTAACCTAAAAATAAAAAAAATCCTCGCTGAGTAACTGTTTCATGTCCCTCTTTAATAACACGTAAGAATTTTTAATTATTAAAAATATTAAAACATGGTAAAATAAAACAATATTTATACTTTTGGATTCCGTAGTTCACGCAAACAAAGGATATATAAATTTCATTACAATTCAAATATGGCAGTGAAGTCCAGGAGCGTGTAAACGACAGCGCGTTCATTGCCAGAATCAGCTCTGAGCACACAGTGGCCCACCATTTCTGTTCCGCACAGTCCGACGCGGACCGTTTTTAGCTCACTTAGCGATCTCTCCAGTAGTTTTACCTCGATGAGTTAAACATAAACAAATCTAGGAACAACCCAAATGACAGAGATCCGTCTAAGCTTTTTTATTTTTCTTCCATAAACCGATTGTTTTAAAAACAAAGTCGGCCTATTACCACTGTTATGACCGTACTATAAATAATTAATTAAATCTGAAGGCCTCTTTGAATTTGAAATTATTTTATCACCTAAGTATTTTTACTTTAAAACTTAACCTTTAGATACATCAACAATAACAGTATCAGTAACATAAAAACAAACAGTAAACAATTGTACAGTAATTAGGGTTAATAATAATAATAATTTGTACCGGGGTACTTACCAAGTTTACTCAACAGTTTTCCTCGTCCACTCATTGTATAACATTATCCAGTTCTTCGGCAAATCCCCACGACCAGGGAACTGCAAAATCTCTCACAGTCCCATGCGCCAAAAACTTTGATCATGGATCCCACTTCGACCGTATGAAACTTTTCGTGTGTAATCTAGGAGTGTAAAAGCGATGCTAGCGCGACGTGGTGTCACTTTCTGGAAGCTTATACACTCGCACACTTTGGGAAAACGCATGATAGTGAGCTCCACCTCATTTCGGCTGATTTCGGGTATTTCCGTGATTCTCTATTCGTCAGGATAGCCAATTAGAGGCTAGTTCAATCCGAGATCCGGGGGGTCGGAGCTCACATTGAAAACGGAGCTCACATTGTTGGTGTGTATCCATATAACGGATCTCACGATGTATGCCGCGCAAACACACACACACACACACACACACACACACACACACACACACACACACACACACACACAGACATCACGTAAAAACCACTTTTTTGGGTTCAGGGAGCACCAAAACGAATATTTCCACTAACAACTCAAATTCGAAAATTTTGACGAAAATAATACTTTCTCCATATACTATGTATAAGGGGAGAAAGTTATTTATGAACATAAACTGACGAAACTTGGTATATCGCTTTATCTGGTTGTGGTTTGTTGTTGTTTTACACAAAATCAATTTTTCGCCTATGGTTCCCGTAGCAGCAAACCTAGGTACTCGGTCCCATGTTATTCTTATGGAGAGTAATACAAATGTTAGTAGGGGGCATTGGAGGGTTCAGAACCAGCAAAGGCGCGGTGAGGATGCGAGGATGCAAGGCCCCCCCCCCGACCTTCCCCATAGCCAAGCTCCGACCCCCCCCCGACCTTCCCCATAGCCAAGCTCCGACCCCCCCCCCGGTCGCCAGCAGCACTTTTCGTGATGACCTTGAACATGAGGAAAAAACTTTCGAAAATTAATAATTAGCCTATTTATCCACCGATTCCCACGGGACTTTTTCCAGAGTGTAGGCCTATCCCCAGGGAAGCGAATGACGTAAGAACCCCATAGATCCACCATTAAACAAGGCCGCTATTAATTTATAACCGCGTTTTCCTTATGGGATCTCAGCTGTTTACCGACTGATTTTGACGAAACCTCACCACATGTCAGGCCGTGACCTAAGAAAACCATCGCTTAAAGAAAATTGAAAATCCACTGTTAAACGGGCCCGCTATTAATTTTTAAACGTGTTTTCCTTATAGGATCTCGGCTGTTTGCCGACCGGTTTTGATGAAACTTCACCACATGTTGGGCAGCGGCCTAATTAAACCATCGCTTAAAGAATATTGAAATCCACCGTTAAACGGGCCCGCTATTAATTTTCAAACGTGTTTTCCTTATGGGATCTCAGCTGCTTGCCGACCGAATTTGATGTGACTTCGTTACACGTTGTATGCCGGCTTGACTAAACCAAACTGCGAGCGGCTCCGCGATGTCACGTGTCGAGGCGCGTGCTAGGGCCTACGTGACTGTCCCAGCCTGTTTACTCATTAGCGGCCTTCAGGACCCCTCCGTTCTAGAAGGTTCCGGCAAGTGCGTCGCATGAGGCCTCCTCCTGACTGGAGTGCTATGTATGAGCATGTCATGTGTCGAAGCGCGTGCTAGGGCCTACGTGACTCTCCCAGCCTGATACTCATTAGCGGTTCCGAGAATTGTTTACTACTTTCACCGCTTACTGTACGGTACGTAGCTATGTTACTTCAGTGATTGTCATTGCTTCCTTCATTCAGTTTGTGTTTGGAGCTCAGTGTATGTAGATGTTCTACTTCAGTGCTGTGCTAGTCTTTACTGAACCATATTCCGAGATTTTTTAAACGTAAGTAAATGTAGCTCTTATAAGTTGTAGTGTGGAAGACTATTACATTTCCCTTTATAATAAGATTCTCATTTAAGGTATGATCGTTCAGCAATTTTGAAGTCATAATGTGTAAAGAGAGGTCTGGCCCATTAATAGAAGTTGAATAATTCGCATTATGTTTTAGGGAAAACGATTCGTTAAATGTTTGAGCGAAATAATTATCTAACATTAATATTTAAACTTTTACATATCCCAGTACACTGAGCCTTGTCGTTGTTTCTTTTCAGATGGAGACGAGTGGATTTGTAATGACCTTAGAACAGTTATGTTTTATAACGATTAAAATTAATGAGTCAAACTTTAAAATTTAAAAATAGATTCATTTCCACTCTTCTAAAATTTTTTGAGGGAAATAAAATTAGATTTTTGCTTTCCAAGCCTTTGTGGTGGGTGGAGAGTATAGATACCCGATGTTGCAGATGGCTGTTCCTCGTATGTGTGAGGTCTGCGGTCGCGTCTTCACAAACGTTGGAAACCTGGCTCGTCACGCTGCATCCGCCCACAACGACCGTCATTACGAGTGCCATGTCTGCGGTAGACACTTCGGGCGAAGCGACAACTTACGACGCCACCTCACCGCAGTTCATCCTCCCACTCCTCACGACCAAGCGCCAGGTACGGTTTTTATGTTAAACAAGAAAAGGTGGATTGCTAGCCTCTGTGTAATTCCTCAACTTTGTATTTACTGGACCTAGGTAAACTGGCGATTGAGATGAGGAAGAGGTCGTTATTTCTCTATACAGTTCCTCACCCATCCTCACGATCAAGCGCCAGGCATGGTTTTTATGTTAAACAAGAAACCGCTAGTACTAATGACTTGTTTTCGAGAGAGTAAACGGCTTTAGTCGAGTAAACAGATTCAAGTAGTAAACAAGGGGCTGCCAGCCTCTGTGCCTCACTCTTGTATTACTGGACCCGGGTAAACTGGCGCTCGAGATGAGGAAGAGGTCGCCAAGCCTCTATACAATTCCTCACCCTTGTATTTACCGGGCTCAAACTGGCGATTGAGATGAGGAAGAGGTTGCCAGTTCCTCACCCTCGTGTTTATCGGGGTCACTAATAGGACTTGTTTTCCTGTTCGCAGGCCATCCGTGCCCGTTGTGCTCCGTCGCCCTAGCGGGTCCCGAGGATCTTCGCCACCATATGGAAGCGGTCCACGGTGCGAGCCCGTCAGCTTCGACCTCCTCCTCCTCCTCCGCAACGCCACCCTTCAGAGACCCACGGCCCGAGTGCGACGCGTGCGGGCGGCGATTCGCCCGCGAGGACCTGCTCCGGCGTCACGTGCAGCTGGTGCACGCCAACGAGGTCCGCTGTCCCGATTGCGGCGCCCTTTTCCGCAGGGCAGCGTACCTCCAGCGGCACATGGAGAGCGTCCACCGCGGCATGAGGTTCACGTGCGCCTACTGCGACCGAGGCTTCACCCGGCGCTACAACCGGGACCAGCACGAGGCCCACAACTGCCCCGTCGTGAGGAACCTCGTTGTGGACGAAATGCCGCGCCTGCCCGTTCTGTCACCCGAGCCCCGGCCCAGCCGCGAGCCCCAGCCCGGACCCAGCCGCGAGCCCCAGCCCGGACCCAGCCGCGAGCCCCAGCCCGGACCAAGCACGGCACCTGATGGGATGGTGGGTGGTGGCGGACTACCCACGTTCCGCACCATTCAACGAGGGTTCCGCGGACGCCTCCTGACCTTCGGCCTGTCCCGGCCCATGGAGGACTTCTTGACCGTGGAGGACGCGCTGGTGCTGCTGTTCGACAGCGTCCTGGAACTGTTGGCCGACGTCAGGACCCGACACCCAAACACCAAGGTCAACATGTTCCTGGAGTGTGAATTCGCCAACGTTCACGGAGCCACCTGTCTGCGGGCCTTCAAGACGAAGAACGTGCCTCTCACCGCCGCGTCCAACTTGGAGGACTTCCTGTCAGCGTCCTTCCACAAGTTGGAGGAAGAGAAGGAGCAGTGCCTGCTAGTGGGCAGCGGGTGGAGCTATCTCCGGATACGGGACCTGGAGATCCGCGTCAACCTCTACACCCCGTTGGGAGAACGCGGAGCCCGGTTCATCCTGCTTCCCAGGACCATCTGCGACACGCATGCCGTTATCAACGTGCAAAACGTCGATGACATGTGCTTCGCGTACGCCATCCTGACCAAGTTCGTCGCGCAACACCCGGAGAGGCCCGCATCGTACACACCGGACGTCATGGCACGCTACGACTGGGTCGGCCTACGCTTCCCCGTAGCCGTGAAGGACATTAAGGTCTTCGAGAGGAGGAACGCCATCAGCGTCAATGTGTACGGGATCGAGCGCGCCATGGTGGGGAGACGCCCCGACGGATCGCCAAAGTTCCGGGACCGCGTGTTCCCGCTGAAGATCTGCAAGCGGGAGTTGGAGGATCACCGGGACTTGCTGTACGTGACCACCGGCGGGGACAGTCACTACGCCTACATCACAAACATGAGTAGGCTTGTGCGACACCAGCTGACGTCCCGCGAAAGCGCTATCTACGTGTGTAAGCGATGCTTCGCTTACTTCGACAACCAGCCCAACAAGCTGCAACTGTCCGGTGCCGAGCGTCTGGAGGAGCACATGCGATACTGCACCGCCAAGGCTCCCCTCCGCTTGGACTTGCCGAAGAAGCAGCAGATCCGCTTCACCCACCCCGAGTACACTCGGCGCGAGCGCTTTTGCGTCTACGCCGACTTTGAGTGTGCTCTGCAGCCCGTCGCCGCTGACCCTGCGGAAGCGCCGCCCGGCACGAGGCCCCTGCAACTGCACGTCCCGTACGCCTTTGCCTTCCAGATCGTGGACTCGATCGGCTTGGAGGAGTTTGAGCCCCGCGTCTACTTCGGGGCTGACGCGTCCAAGGTCTTCATGGAGAGGCTGAAGATGGACGTGCTGGCGCTGTGGGAGTTCCTATTCAGCATGAGAGCTCTGCACCCTTCTCTGACCCGGCAGGAGATGGACGAGTACCTGGCAGCGACTCACTGCTACCTCTGCGGGAAGGAGTTCACGGACCAGGACGTCAAGGTGCGGGACCACAATCACGCCCCGCCCTACGAGTTCCGAGGAGCCGCCCACCGCTCGTGCAACCTCAGGTACCGGGAGCAGCGACACATCAACTGCTACTTCCACAACCTGTCCAACTACGACGCCCACTTCGTAGTGCGCGAGCTGGCCATCGACCCCGGTGACGTGGACGTGTTGGCCCACACGGAGGAGCGGTACATCGCTTTTACCAAGCGATTCCACTTTGGTCAGCCCGGGGACAACCAACGTCAGAGCAGTTTCGCGGTGCGCTTCCTAGACACCTACAGGTTCCTGTCCATGAGCCTGGCCAACCTGGCGGCGGGACTTCCCACGGACAGGATGCGTGAGACGAGGAAGCGCTTCCCCGACGACCGGCTGTTCGACCTAGTGCGTAGGAAGGGCGTGTTCCCCTACGACTTCGTGACGTCCTACGACACGTTGTACAGGACCAGGGAGTTGCCGCCCAAGGAGGCGTTCAGGAACTCCATGACCCTGGAGGACATCAAGGACGAGGAGTACGAGCACGCCCTCAACGTGTGGCGAGCCTTCGAGTGTCACAACCTCAAGGACTACGCGGACAAGTACCTGCGATGCGACATCGCCCTGCTCACCGATGTCTTTGAGCAGTTCCGCGACACCTCGCTGGCAGAGTACGGGCTGGACCCCGCCCACTACTACACCCTGCCGTCCTACGCCTGGGACGTAATGCTCAAGACCTGCGGTGTGGAGCTGGACACGCTGCAGGACTTTGACATGTACCTGTTCGTGGAGCAGGGGATCCGGGGAGGCATCTCTCAGGCCATCACCCGCTACGCCAAGGCCAACCACGACAGGTGCCCGGACTACCGCCCGGACGAGCCCACGCGCTTCCTCCTGTACCTGGACGCCAACAACCTCTACGGCTGGGCCATGTCCCAGCGCCTGCCGACCGGAGACTTCGAGTGGCTCAGCCGTGAGGAAATACAGGCGTTGGACGTCGCGGCGCTGGACGCGGAGGCCGATCGAGGCTACATCTTGGAGGTGGACCTCCACTACCCCGCGCGCCTACACGACCTGCACAAGGACCTTCCCTACTGCTGCGAGACGAAGCGTCCGCCAACAGGGAAGTTCCCCAAACTGTTGACGACCCTGGACGACAAGACGCACTACATCTGTCACTACAGGGTCTTGCAGCAGGCGCTGCAAAACGGATTGGAGCTGGTCGCGGTGCATCGGGCGATCTCCTTTCGCCAGTCGCGGTGGTTGGAACCGTACATCCTGATGAACACGGAGCTGCGGAAGAGGGCCAGGACGAAGTTCGAACAGGACTTCTTCAAGCTCATGAACAACGCGGTCTTCGGCAAGACCATCGAGAATGTACGGAAGCGCCTCAACGTGAAGCTGGTGTGTACCCCGGAGAAGTTTTCCAAGTACGTCGCCAGATCCAACTTCCTGGACCGGACGTACTACACGGAGGACGTGGCCCTGGTGCATCTGTCCAAGGTCAACATCGTGTTGGACAAGCCCGTCTACGTAGGCATGACAGTCCTGGAGCTGAGCAAGTGGCTCATGTACGAGTTCCTGCGCAAGATGAAGGAGCGCTACGGTGACCGCCTCACCGTGGACTACATGGACACGGACAGCTTCGTCTTTGACATCGTGTCCCAGGACGTCTACGCAGAGATGAAGGAACACCTGGACGATTTCGACACCAGCGGATATCCGAGGTCCCACCCCTGCTACAGCCCCGTCAACGCCAAGGTCATCGGAAAGTTTAAGGACGAGTGCAACGGCCTGTCCTTATTCGAGTACCTCGGCCTGCGGTCCAAATTATACTTTATGGACATCGAGGACGCGGCGACAGGCGGCAGCAAGGCTCTCAAGCGGGCCAAGGGGGTGGCGAAGGGCGTTGTCAAGAACGTCCTCACCCCCGACGACTACAGAGAGTGCCTGTTTGACGGGGTCCAAAAGCGCACCACCAACGTCCGCTTCCAGTCTCACTTGCACCGGGTCTACACCGTGGAAGTGGACAAGCTGAGCCTCAGCCCGACTGACGACAAGCGGTGCGTCCTCCCCGACGGCATCCACACTCTGCCGTGGGGACACAAGGACGTCCCGCCACTACCGCCAGCCAGGAGAGGAGGAGATCGACCTCAGCGGATGGAGGTGGACGGTGAGGAGGAGGAGGAGGAGCGCCAGGACGAAGACGAGGAAGAGGAATTCCCTGTTTAGTTTTAAATATTAATTTTAAGAAAAATTTGTAAATAGTATTTGTAAGAAAATATAATAGCTTTATGTACAGCACGAACCTGAGTTGTTTATTTCCTCCCCTTTGCTCACTCAAAAGCCGTTAGGCTTAAAGTGTGTGAGAAAGGCGTTATGGGCCGTTTGGCCCGGGCCGTGCAGCTTAAAAGCCCCCGCCAACCGGGAGCGGTTGGCGGCGCGTGTCGGGGGGACGGCCCTGAAGGAGTTGCCCAGGAAGGAATTACTCAGCGGTCTGCTGACGCTCGAGGTTGCACCCTTGAATTGCTCAGCGGCTTGCTGACGCTCGAGGTTGCACCCTTGAGTTGCTAAGTGGTTTGCTGATGCCCGAGGGGTCTTGTGGCGCGCCCTCTTTGACGGCCTTCACTGCCGCTTGGCGGGGGCTCAGCCAGTGACACGCGCCGCTGGTATATAAACCTGAGGTCCAGCCCCGCTGCCTCAGTTTTGCTAATTTATTTTTAAAATTTAGTAAGGAGAAAGGAGGAATGAAAACACAAGCTTTATCATTATGAGGCATGTATTGTACAGTAATAAGGTTACATACTACAAAAACCTTACAAACTAGTTTTAAGCGAATATGGAGTGGAAGAGCCTGCGGACCAGAGCGTCGTTGACAGCGGGAGCGGTGAAGTCAAAGAGCTGGACGTAGTCGCTGAGTGACGTGCGGAGAACAGCCCGGCAGTACAGGTAAGTGAGGCAGTAGTAGCCGCAAACAGAAGTATCGTAGCCCTGGAGCCGATACCTGTTGTAGACGTAGTGGCGGTGATGAGGATTGCGCCTCAGGAACCTTTGAAAGTCGGCCTGGTATGGCGGCCTTCCGTAGCTGTCCAGGTACTCGAGTCTGTCCTCTTCCGAGCAGTAAAACGCCACCCAGTGTTCGCCGCTCTCGGTGTGCGCCACTGTGTTGGACACGATGGCGGTCAGAGGCTTGACTGGCGCGTCCGGTAGATGGTCAGAGGCGTAGACCGCGACGTTCCTCAGTCCGGGGATCTTCGCCAGGCATTCTCTGATCTGGACGGTATTCATCGTGGGCGGAAGCAGCACAGGCAGCTCGAGGTGGACGAGTCCAGTGTGTCGTTAGCCACGAGCCAGTCCCGCAATACTATGCAGTTATGAAGGGCGCAACGGTTGTGGGAGCTCTTATGGTGGCGACAGCGCAGGGTCCGGTAGGTGGGCGGACCGTTGAGCGACCCGCAGCCCAGATCCTCCATGTCCTGAGCGGTGGTGGCTGCGGGCTCGGTTATGAGGTGGCGTTGAACAAAGTCCCTCTTCTGCGATCCTTTGACGTAGACCAGGGGGCGGTGGATGAGGCAGGAGCGCAGCTTGTCCAGCAGGGCGACGTACGCGATGTCCCCCTGGTCCCACTCCAAGCCGTGGCAGTGGCGAGTGACCCAGACGCTCTCGCGCTGTTTCTCGGAAGTCAGGAGGTCCTTACTGAAGGGCGGGCGGGCGATGTGATGTAGGAGCAGCGTGCCGGTAGTCACGTCCACCACGCAAACCTCTTTCAGTAGAAAGTCATTATCACTGTCTTTAAAACACTGCATATCCATCACCACGCTTCCGTGATGACAGCGCGCTGGCGGCGGCTCGATGTAGATCGGTGGCGGCACGTCCATCCCGTACGGCTGACTGAACTCGACTGAGCGCTGGCGGGAGCGCGCCTAGCGGGTTAACCTTGGGTGCGCGCGCCGCCATCACCTAACGGTCCACGGTGACCTTGAGCGCGCGGCAACTCGTTTACCCGCCAAAACCTAACGGTGCGCGCGCGCGGTGACCTTGAGCGCGCGGCAACTCGTTTACCCGCCAAAGTCGACTGTGACGTTGCGATGACGGTCCACCTCCACGACGTTGTCCAACTCGGCGTACACTATGCAGTTGAACGCCTCCGCCAAGGCTTCGGAGAACCCAATCTCTATGCGCAGGTTACCGTTGCGCACCAGGTTCCAGTGGCTGGATTGAGAGGCCGCCATATCGGGCGTCAGATCAAACGCCATCAGGCAGTATCCGTAGGGGTATTCGTTGCGACTGACTTCGTTACCGCAGTCTGAGAAATTGATGCCGGTGCCGGTGTACAGCGTGTGGTAGGCGAGCACGCACAACTCCTTACCGAACGTGTAATCCGGTTGAAGCGGCTTACATGGCACTTGCTCACCGTCTATGTACAGCGCGAAGAAGTTCACGTGGCTGTGGGTGAAGTTGAACGGGTTCTTCTTGTAGTCCCCGTTGAACGCCTGATTGCTGACCAGGCCAACTATAACGCGTTTCGGCAGTTGTCCCAGAAACACACTGTCCAGCTGCTGAGTCTTGCTGCTGATACCGGAGGGTAGCGTGAAGGATTTGACTTCCACGCGCGTAATGGGATATTTGGCTGTGCCCGACTCCAGCGTCCTGCTGTGAGCCAACAGCACGCTCGGGTTGATCTTACAGCGGCGCATGAACAGGTTGACTTCGGCGATGTCCACTTTGTAGTCTGTCACGGTTTTGGACATGATGGAGAATGAGTTCTTTGACCTGATCAGGCGAAAGCGCATCTCCACGCCGTTTAACATGAACTTCTCCTGGTTGCACAGGTCGACGTGCAGATGTCCGACCATGTCCGCGTACCGGCTGGCCTTGACAAACTCCCTCCGGTTCTTGAGCCCGGCATTATCCTCCTCAGTATTGTCCATGTACCCGGCATAGTCCTCGTAGAACAACTCCGCGGTGAGGTGCGATGTCTTGGCATCACCGCCATAGGACAACAGGTTCTCCAGGTAGGCGCGATAGGCGTACGTGTTGTTCTGAGGAGACACCAGTTTGTTGTTCAGGTACAGGTCCACTTGACTGAACAGCGAGTGCAGCCAGTTGTTAATCGGACCCACCTCTTTTATCGCTTGATCACCCGTTACAGCGCCTCCGCTAGCCGTTCTAATGGTAGCCTTCACATGCAGTAGCGTCTGTGACAGATCCGTGTACTCGTCCCCGTGACCCGGAACTATGAACTCCACGGGCGAGTCGTCTGTCAGGGAGGAGATGGGCTTGTACTGCACCCATTTACCGCTCTCTATACTGGTCTGCGTGGGCGGTAGCGAGAACAGGTCCAACTCGGTCTTGACACACTCGCACGACTTCTGATGTAGAAACGCCATTATCCAAAAATGTCCTTCACGGTACTCTTGCTCTTCTTGCTTCTCCTCTTCTTAGCGACACGTTTTGCGGGCTTCCTCTTGGGGACAGCGCTCTTCTTCCTCGCTCCGAGGAGTTTCGCCAGAGACTGAGGAGTAACCTGCTGTACACGCCTCTTCTTATAGGCACCACCACCGCTCAGCACGCGATCCAGTTTTTCATCAGCCCTGCGTTTCAGCGACCCGGTAAACTGTCTGAGCCGGGTGTTGGCCGCGACTCGGGGGTCGGCTGTGCCCGCCGCCACGTCGCCCAAGAAGCCCACACCGGACCTCAGCGCCTCCTTGCCCAGCGCCGATGCGCCGGATCTGATCAACGGGACCACTGTCCGCATCAGCCCGCCTAGGAAACTGCCGATGCCGTGTCCGCGTTGGAAAGCGGCTCCTCTGAATACGGAGGATACGCCATGACCCGCCTGCTGGTGGCGGTAATACGCCAGATAGGGATCGCTCGGATTCATTGCCGCTGCCTCTCTTTCCTGAAATGAAGCTTCATGCACGTAGTCCCGAAGTGGAATGGCAAGTGTCGCCCTTGGTTGTCCCTTAAATCGATTTCCACGCTCTCGAATGAGGTTTTAATCACCGGCACGTAGTGCGGGTCTATTATATACACTGTCGTGTTGGCACCGTACGTGTAATTCCTGATGTCGATGTTGAGGATCTTCAGTAGTGGCGCCACAGCGTCGCCCACCAGTTGGGGTTCCACCAGGTCGCAATACACGTACATGTGTGATGGCAGACCGGCGAAGAGGTTAGCCGGCCTCACGGACCTGTGACGCTTGACGATATCCGTATCCACCTCGTAGCCAAACTGTAGCGCCAAACCGGGGCTCAGTTTGAGGCTCTGAACGGCTGAAGACGTCGACATCAATTCCACCCTGGAGGACCTCTCGTCATACGAGAAGGCGCACAGGTTACTCTTCATTTGAGGGTGGTTGTTGATTGCGTGCACGAGTTCCTCGGTACTACTGTAATTGCCCGGCTCCACTTTGATTAACAACTTGTCCACCACGGCCAACCCGCCTTTCGAGTCCCTCATTCCCAGCACTAGTTTGATGTAGGTTCCCTCACCGACGGTCAGAAAAGAGAAGGGGTAGTGCGCCTCCGCCAGAGCGACCTCCCACTCGCCGTCTGACAGATCAACGGTCGAGGGTAGATGGGTCGTGTAGTTTGTCACCATGTTGTTGGGATAGTAATTCATTGAACTGTTACTGGGCAACGTCAGGTAAAACTGGTCGTGCCTCGTCATCGCAGCTGTTGCACGTCCGCTGCGGGTACCCACGAATTGAAGTCCTCTCCGTAACCGGCCCACTTGACTAGGTAGCGCTTACTGGAGCCTCGCCCTTTAGTGTCCAGTATTTTATCTATTTGATACAGGCGGTCCGGGGCGATCGTCACCTTTTGCATCTCGTGCTCGTAGAAGCGCCCTTCCAGCGGCGTCCCGTTCAGGTCGCGCAACACGTACAATGGCAGAGGATGCGACCCGTATACGTGGCCCACCACGAACAGCTCCTTACTCCAGTTGGTCTCGTAACCTTTGGCGAACGTGCCCTTCTCCTTGGCTATGCGCACCGTGTCGCCCGGCTCGAACCTGGGCTTGTGTCGTCGGATCGCCTTTCCTTACATGTGACGCCAAACCTTGTACACCGTTTTTCCATCGCCGCTGTCCGCGTCCACGGGTCGTAGGCCACCCAGGCTCTTGTGCGGACTACGGTTGTAGGCGTCCACAAGCCTGTCCAACACGTCCACGTAGCGATACGTGTTCTTGTAGGTCAGGTAGCGCCACATGCGGGTCTTGAGCGTGCGGTTGACTCGCTCCACCACCGCCGCCTTCACGTCGGGGTTCTGCGTGGTGAAGTAGTTTACACCGTGACTCTTGAACACTCGCTTGGTCGCGGCCCCGGTGAACTCCGTCCCCTTGTCGGTCTGTAGGCAGCGGGGAGTCGCCTCAGCGAATATCCTCTCGAACGCTGCAGCCACCTCAGGCCCGCTTTTCCTCTTCAGCGGTACCGCGAACAGCCGCTTACTGAACACGTCTATCACAGTCAGCAGGTAGTTGACTCCGTCGTTGTACCGGCTCAGGCCGCGCATGTCGTTCAGGTCCGCCTGCCACAGCTCCCGGGGCCCGAACACGGCGTAGCGGTTGCGGGGAAACCGCTTGCGCGCAGGCTTGTGCAGCGTGTAGGTGTCCTGGGCGCGCAGCCAGTCGGCTACCCGACGTTTCGGTAGGCGCGCGGCTCTGGCCAGGGCGGCCATCCCGCCGAGGGAACCGGGCTGGCTCGGGTCGTAGTACAGCTTCTCCATTACGGTGTGAACGGCTCCCAGTTGTCCAATGACGATTCCCGGTCGGGTTCCTCGGTTATTATCCTTCTCCTGGCCGCTGGGGGCCGCGGTCTCAGGCGGTCCAGTATCGGCGTCAACCTCGGTGAGAGGGGTGTCGACGAGGCTGTCGTCGTGTCTCCCCAGGGGCTCGATGCCGAGTCCAGTCCCACGCCTAAGTAACGCAACGCCGTGGGATTGCTCACGTATTCTTTGGGCACGTTCATGTCCTTCAAGGCGGCCATCACTTGATGCCAGCCGGTAGGCAATCGATCCGCCCTTCGCGCTCTCACTATGCTGTGCGCGATGTCCACTATATTGGAATCGGGGATCTTCACCTTGTCCACGTACACCGCCCCACTTGCGTCCCAGGAGATGGGGCTGCCTTGCCGGGTCATGAATCGCAACAAGTTGCGCGCCACCGACCTGTAGATTTTTGAGAACGATTCCACAATGTCCTCCTCCGCCGAGGCGCTAGACTCGCGCTTCATCTGACTCGGACCTCCCGCCGCTTCCTCCTCCTCCCTCTGCTCACCCTCGATGATTGACAGACCTATGGGTTGACGTTTAGCCGCGGAAAAGTGCAGGAACCGCTGTAACACCTGCTGATATTGTTTCCATTTCTCCGTATCGTCCAGCCGCTTGTCGCTCAATATGCGATGCATCTCAGCGTCCAGGCTGGCTGGCTTATTGACGCTACCTGCTCCTCCTCTTGGCTCCGGCCCTGGTCCCGGTCCTTCTCGCAATCTCTCGATGAGCTCCTGCGGTACAACCACCATTTTCCTAGCGTACTCCATGTCCGATTAGCTTCTGCGCTAGAACGGGCAGAACAGCGTTCAACAGCAGAGGTAGGAAGATCCCTCCGCCCCGTTGGACGAGGTAGTGTCGCTTCTTGGCCCAACCCTCGCCGCGTTTCACCAGCCGTCTGAGCGCCTGTTTGTGTTTGCTCAATTTGCGTTTGAGACAGGGGGAAAGCGGTACGTTTCCGCGTAGCACGTTATACGCGCACTCGCACAACGACTTGATGCGACTCTTGTCGCACGCTTTTAACAGGGCCTTGCGTTCTTTGGGCGTAGCGTGTATTAGGGCCCTCAGCAGCGCCGCGTCCTTCTTCACGCGGTGTGACATGATGACTGACGCTGGCGCGCGCTCGGCCTATTTATCACTTCTTCTTGGGCAGGTACACGTAGTTCACCGGATCGTCTGGGAAAATGGTTGAACGTACGCGCATCTCTTCGGGCGTGGACTGTTTCAAGTCTATAAGCAGGTAGGCGTGCGGATCACGCGTGGCGTCCGCGTAAGCCTCCTCCACGAATTTGGGGTTCTCCGGGTATACTTGACGGGCCAGGTGTTTGATCTGAGCGCGGTCCCTGGGATTCTTGAAGCACACTATGTAGTGGGCGTTCAGCGATATGTCGCGCTGGCCCCTGCCCTGGTGAAACAGGTTTTGCGTGATGAAGAACACGCTCAGGTTGCGGTGGTGCGAGCCCTTGGTGAACAGGTCCGCCACGCCGGGACCGGCCTCGCGCATCATGTCATCGACGATGACCAGGGCGGGCTCGCTACCGTCGTAGTCGTCCAGGTCCGGCAGGCCGGCTACGTAGCGCACGGCAGAGTCCGCACGGCTCTTGCCGCCACCGCTGCCATAGTGCCAAGTGATGCGGGCGAACCGCGTATCGCACATGCGGTCGGCGTGCTCTATGAAGCGAGCCACGAAGTGCGACTTGCCGCTGCCCGAGGGTCCGGCCACGATGGCGGTGAACGGGTGTTTCCACCTCAAGTCCATGGCGTCTACTGACTGCCGTGCACCGCCACCTAGGCTCTTGTAACTAAAGGTTCTTTTCTTGCTCTTTTTTATTTGATTTTACTTTTTCAATTTTGGAAGGAAATAAGGGAATAGGAAATATCGTTTATTTTATACAAATTCCAGGAAAGGAAGTTTGCTGCCAGGAGGGTCGCTTCTCTTTACAAGGCTCGTCCTCGGTCCCACGCCAACGTTGTACTGGGAGATGGCGTTGTCATCCAGGACTGCAAGGAACCGTCGAGGCATGTAGATCCGGATCGGGTCGTCGCCGACGAGACCCTCCAAGGTGGCCATCACCGCCTCGCCGTACGGTGTATCTACCCGCTCGAATGAGCGAATCGGGTACACCGCGTTGTCCCGCAGATCCGCGATGCGAGTGTAACCCGCGGCCTTGCAGCTATTGAGGGCTGTCCTGAGGTCCATCTTCTGGTCCGTGTTGAGCATGGCGCAGCGGCTGGATGCAGAATGACCGGCTCTCGCCACCGAGTCACCTTTTATTGGCGGTGTCTACGTGCCGACTCACGCGTATCAACAACATGATGACATAGTTACTCACTCAATTCCAGGAAGGGTGATGTAATGGAAAGCTTTACTGCGTAAACAAGTGGATTGTTCTAGAAGCGTCTCAGTTATCAACTGCTTAGTGGAAGTTTCCACGCTCAATTCCAGGAAGGCTGACGTAATGGAAAGCTTTACTGCGTAAACAAGTGGATTGTTCTAGAAGCATCTCGGTTATTAACTGCTTAGTGGAATTTTCCACGCTCTCTCGTTTACTGGGTAGCGCGCTTGGAGTGCGCACTCCTCTTGGTTTTCCCTGAGATGATGCAATCGGTCTTTCGCCAAGTGGGTAGAGGAGTAGCGGTCCTAGTGATCCCGTCGTATCTTGACTCTCCCGTCTCGCTATTTGCCAGCCATAGGTTTTGCAATCTGGATAGCAGGTCCTCTAGACATATGCAGATTTCATCGTTTCGCTCCTCGTCCAAGTACAAGCCGCAGCTGAACGTGGGGCGACCTCCTTTGAACACATTCATCTTCAACAGTACGTTACCGCTGTTAGTAGGGTTCTTCACAGTGTACTGATATCCGCCAGCGGACCAGCACAGTGTCGGGGAATCGATAGGCACTTCCTTCCTCTTTACAGTCCACCCATCGAGCTTTTTCTTCTTTGACGCACATCCCTGCTGAACTGGCGGTGCGTTGGCGTTCTCATCGTTCATTGCGTTCAGCTCCTCTAGGAAGGAGCGGATCGTTTGGTCCACTTCGGCTGCGCTGACTCCGTTTCCGTTCATGGTGACGTCTCGAACAACACTGAGGTCGCGCGCGCGGCTCTGCCTCGGTTTTATACCCAGGTTGCACGCTTCAGCGAACCTTCTAGAAGCTTCCAGAAACGTGAGAGGTGGTCCTTCGCTAACTGGGAGCACTCCAGTCAGGAGGCCTCATGCAACACACTTGTCGGAACCTTCTAGAACGGAGGAATGTGGGAGTGATGAGGGGTCTGGAAGGCCGCTAATGAGTAAACAACCCCGGGCAGTCACGTAGGCCCTAGCACGCGCCTCGACACGTGACATCGCGGAGCCGCTCGCAGTTTGGTTTAGTCAAGCCGGCATACAACGTGTAACGAAGTCACATCAAATTCGGTCGGCAAGCAGCTGAGATCCCATAAGGAAAACACGTTTGAAAATTAATAGCGGGCCCGTTTAACGGTGGATTTCAATATTCTTTAAGCGATGGTTTAATTAGGCCGCTGCCCAACATGTGGTGAAGTTTCATCAAAACCGGTCGGCAAACAGCCGAGATCCTATAAGGAAAACGCGTTTAAAAATTAATAGCGGGCCCGTTTAACAGTGGATTTTCAATTTTCTTTAAGCGATGGTTTTCTTAGGTCACGGCCTGACATGTGGTGAGGTTTCGTCAAAATCAGTCGGTAAACAGCTGAGATCCCATAAGGAAAACGCGGTTATAAATTAATAGCGGCCTTGTTTAATGGTGGATCTATGGGGTTCTTACGTCATTCGCTTCCCTGGGGATAGGCCTACACTCTGGAAAAAGTCCCGTGGGAATCGGTGGATAAATAGGCTAATTATTAATTTTCGAAAGTTTTTTCCTCATGTTCAAGGTCATCACGAAAAGTGCTGCTGGCGACCGGGGGGGGGGGGTCGGAGCTTGGCTATGGGGAAGGTCCGGGGGGGGGGGTCGGAGCTTGGCTATGGGGAAGGTCGGGGGGGGGGTCGGAGCTTGGCTATGGGGAAGGTCGGGGGGGGGCCTTGCATCCTCGCATCCTCACCGCGCCTTTGCTGGTTCTGAACCCTCCAATGCCCCCTACTAATGTTATATTTCGCTTATTTATGAATGTATATGGATGAAACTTGGTATGTGACTTCACTTAGATGAGATCTATTGATATTTGCATAAAAACCCATTATTTTGTGTTCCTTGTTGCAGTAAACCTGCGTACTCATCCCTAATGTTATTCTTATGGAGAATAATGAATATTTTAAATATCGCTTATTTATAAATATATTTCTTATGAATCCTGGTAAGAGGCTTAATGTTTTATTAAGACATACATTCATTGGAAATTCGCTGAGTATGCAGGTTTGCTGTGACGGGGGTATTTTATACATTCTTAGGTTTTATAAAAGTATATATACAGAATTTAGTAAAATGTGGCTCATAGTCCAAATGAGCCACATTGCAAAATACAATTTCACCCAAATAAAAATATACCTCGTTCGAACAAAAAATAAAGAATTTAACGTTAGAAATAATGCCTACTAGCTTACTATTCAGCTAAAAAGTACACAAAAGAGTAATTTACTCTATGGTTTGACGAAAACCTAATCCATACAAATCTAAATTCTTTTTATGAGCCTACTTTACTTGATAATATAACTAGTTGCATGCAGGGCCCGGCTTCGTCCATTACCCTGGTATTATAATTGTGCTCGCTGCATGCTGTGGTTAACTTTTAAAAATATCTCGAGCAATATAAAAATTGTCTTAAACAATCATATGATCCAATGATTATAAATTGAATGGAGGCCAATGGGGCAGAGTCTTAACGAAAATTCTGAACGGAAATAGGCCTATGCATCTTTGGGTATGTTATGCGTGTTTACCTCGCTGTCTCCGTACCAAATTTCAACCTCCACTGTCCAGTAATCTTTGTGTGGTAGAAAAACCAACAAACATAAATTCAAATTAACATAAATTCAAATTTCATATATTAATAGGAATACAAGTTCTGTATAGAATTATAGAAAATACGAAATAGGTCTAGTTATGATTCATGTATAGCATGCGGTAAAATGTTAGTTTATCAGTTTATTAGGGGAAGTTGGTTGCAATAGACAATAGATTTATTCGTCATAGGAAATTATAAAAAATACATGGACTTCGTCAAAATCAGTAGTAGGTATATAGGTACATAACATAGGATAATTGCCAGTTACCTTCCAATAAAGGGAGGGGCTGCCCGGTGCTGGCATCACATAGGAATGATATAACAATCATGTGCTTATAGTTTTCATATTTATTTATAAAGCAACTATAACATAACCTTGTCCAGTATAATTGGTGTAAGCAATGTCGTACAATGCACTTGAATTAGGTTATTAAGTAGGGTTAATAATAATCAGAATCGCCATGTCTCGTTGAAATTGTTTTTCCACGTAAGAGCCTGACTGAACCTTTAGCTCCCATAAGAGCACATGTTAAAATTCTATAGTCAATGGTTATATTTTATTACAATTAAAATTGATGCAGTATTTAATACTGTGCTTCCTTTTAGCGAATTTCCCCTATTATAGGGGAAGAAGCTATTACCGTAGGTCTCATGGTAAGATTTAAGCCCGAGACCATGACACATTTTTTTTTAGGTCCCCAGATGACTAAAACACTATTCGTTCAAATTTATATATATGTATATATATATATATATATATATATATATATATGTGTGTCCGTGAATGCGATAACTTGAGTAAAAAACGTCCGATTTCGATGAAATTTGGCTCAAATGTGTAAAGTGACATTTATGACTTTAAGTTCGAAAACCAGAAAAATCGGGCCATGGGAAGGGGGGTTTATGGGGGTTTTAAATTTTCCAAAAATCAGTTTTTTGTATTTTTTACCCTAAAATTTTTAAAACACTTAATTTTGGTTTAGACCATGTTATAGAGCTTAAAAAACAAATAATATGGTATTTTGAATTATTAAGCTAGGTTAAGTGGTTGCGGAGAAAATCCAAAAAAACCTGCTCATAAAATCTCCTATGTTAATCTTATAGGAAAAAGGTCTTTTGCTTTTCCTAAGTTAATTTTAATGTAAACTTCACATTTGCTTTTACCAATCAACTCAGCTCCACAAAACAATCATTTTGGTGTTTAAATTATGATTCTACGTCCAACCGTTGCAGAGATATTCAAAGTGCTAAACACAGTACGTTGTCCAATGTTATCCTTATGGAGAATAAATTAAATTTGATATCTCCATTATTAATGAATGTATATTGATGAAACTTGGCACATGGGGTCACGTAGTACTGGTATATTGATATTTGCACAAAAAATTGATTTTTTGTTGATTATCCCTTTAGCAGCGAACCTGCGTACTCAGCCCCCATGTTATTCTTATGGAGAATAAGTAAAATGTAATGACTCCCTTAATTATGAACATAAATTAATAAAACTTGGTATGTGGCTTCACCTTGTTGAGTTATATTGATATTAGCATAAAAACCCATTTTTTTAGTTTCTTGTTGCAGCAAACCTGCTTACTCATCTCCCATGTTATTCTTATGGAGAATAATTAAAATGTTATATAGTGCTTACTTATGATTGAATATTGATTAAACTTGGTATGTGGCTTCACCTAGTTAAATTATATTTATATTTGCATAAAAACCAATTGTTAGTGTTCCTTGTTTCAGCAAACCTATGTACTCATCACCAATGCTATTCTTATGGAGAATAATTAAAATTGTATATATCGCTTATAAATGAATATATTTTTATGAAACTTGGTATGCGGCTTTATATGGTATTAAGATATATATTATGCATGGGAAATTCGCTGAGTACGCAGGTTTGCTGCGACGGGGGTATTTTAATTCAACGTCACTACAGTTTTCTAATAATCTGTACCCTTCGGTTTTAGTAAATTGTTACAGTATTTAATATTCCCTTTTGTAATAGTAGGGGGGTTTAGCCGATTCTTTGGTTTGTGGGGGTGGCGGGGAAAATTTGCATAATTTATTCCCCCCCGCAAATTTTGTTGTTGTTTAATTACCCTAATTAATATACAAATTTTTGATTACCATAATTAATATGCACTTTTTTATAATTATTTTAAATAATACAAAAAATAATTACCATAGTTCATAAGCAAAAATTTGTTTTTAAATTACTCTAATTAATATTAATATGTTTAATTACCATAAGTTGCTAGACATAACTGGAGTAATTGCACATAATTCAAAGTAATTTTAAAAAAATAAATAAATACAAAAATTCCTCCCCCCCACCAACATGACAGTGATCGATGATAATGCCTTCGGGACAAAGGACCCCCCAGACAGAGGGTCAAATTTATTTCCCGATAGCAATCACCATTAAAAGACCCTTCTACGAATTCCATTATACTAGGGAAGTTATTACCCAGCAGGTGGTGTTTAACGATGGACCCTTCTCCGACAGTGATTTATGATAATGTTATACTGACAAAGGAGCCACCATTCAGCTGACATTCCCAGATGTGGGGTTGTTTTTATAACCATGTATTTTCGTTAGCAAAATATCCTTATCAGAATGTTTTTATAGTAGAGTTGATTTACGACGCACCTGCATTGCGGATTCACCCCAACATTCCCAGACGTTGCGTTGTTTTTATGTACCAACACCTGCGCTGCAGCTGAGCATGACCACGGGACACACTCCCCAGCAGGTGGTCTTTAACGATGGATTACTCCAAAATTAATTAGACAAGGGGGATTAGCCGATACCATGAATGGCGGGTGAAATTTGCATAATTTATCCCCCCGGATATTTTTTTACGAATTTTTTCGCAGGTTTTTCGAGAATTTTTATTTTCAAATTTCTTTTATATTTTTTCGAACTTTTTTAAATTTTTTCGCAAACTTTGTTTTTGTGATTTTGTTGGCGAAATATTTTTAATTTTTTTTAAATTCTTTCCCCCGTTAACAAAACTTTATCCCAAAACTATACCGGAAGTTCGAGGGAGCGAAACTCTCCCACTACCCCATAATGAGAAACACACAAAAACGACTGGCAATATTCCATATTTCTATGTATAAACCTAAATTTACACTGTATATCGTAATTTGACGATGAGATATGTCACACCATGTTTCCCATTTCTAACTGGAAACAGTCTTAGATAACAGAGCATGACTTAACCTAACGACGAGATACGACTGGCAATATTTCATATTTATAATGAGCCACTGCAACATTCCCAGACATGGGGTTGTTTTTTATGCCATGTAATTTCGTTAACAAAAAAACCCTTCTCAGAATTCCATTATAGTAGGGTTGATTAACGACACACACGTGCGAGGGTTTTACTGTCCAGCGGAGGGTCATTAGAAAAGGATCCTTTTCCGAATTCCATTATAGTAGGGTAGTTATTACCCAGCAAGTGGTCTTTAACAATAGACTCTTCTCCGATTTAATTAGACATAGGTAGTTTTCGTGACAACACATGTGCTGCAACTGCGCCAGCCCATGGGAAACGCTTCGCCTAGAGCTTCACAACCCACAACCCTCATTAATAGTTATTAACATTCTCAAACTGAGGGTGGGTTTTCCGTAACACCTGTGCTCCGAAGAGGGATTCAAGCCCCAAAAGTAGAGGTGAGTGAATCCCGCACTCCATTTGTAGAACACCAACGATCTCATTCCTGTTCTATGCTTCACAGTGAGTGTGTGTATGTGTGTGTGTGTGTGTGTGTGTGTGTGTAATAGTGTCGTTGTGCTTCCGTGTGTGCTGTACTGACAGTGGTCCCTGCGCTTTTTGACTTGACCTATAAAATAATTGATTTAACTTCCTATATATCTAATGATCACCCTTTGTTTGTAGTGTTTGACAACAGTAACAACCCCTGGTTCAAGGCTACGGAGGTGACTCAAATCTTGGGCTACACTAATCCTAAAGAATCAGTCAGAGACCAAGTTAGAGAAAAATATCGCAAAACTATACCGGAAGTACGGGGGAGCTAAACTCTCCCCCTAACCCAAAATGAGAAACATGCAATCTTTCTTAACGAGCCTGGATTATATTCATTACTTATGAAATATAAAATGCCAATAGCTAAGAAGTTTCAAGATTGGGTATTTGAAGAAGTTTTACCATCCATTAGAAAACATGGAGAGTATAAACTCAGAACTGAGAATGAACAATTACTACACACTTTAAATCAATCCTTGGAATCCAATCTTCAAATTATAAAAGTTAATAAGCAGCTTGTAACGAGTCACACACAGTTAAAGGCAGAGAATATGGAACTGTAAAAAGAAAAAGAATTTATAAATCAAACTTTGACTTAACAGACACCTAAAGTAGCAGTCTTGCCTGAAGATTCAAATCTGAAATATGTATTTTGTGTAGTGATTAAGGAAACCCTTCTAGAGAAAAACGGAGTTTGTGAATACAAATGTACTCGACACAAAAAAGAAATTTCAAATAAACCTTGAATAAAGCAAAGGAAGAAGGATTTGAAATGTGCTACTTTAGAGAAAACGTTCCAAACGGTATAAATATTGTAAATAAAGCTAAGGAAGTAATGAAGAGTTACGGAATGCATATTGACTGCAGATACAACAACATCCTAACCTCTCACAATTTCGTTAATATAGTTGAGCATATCTTGGACAATGCATAAGTCTACATTTCGACTCGTCCAGAACCTTCGACGACAGTCTGCCAGTAACAGTCGCTAAGCAATCCAAAATGAACAGTATGGATGACGCAAGAAAATTAATCACCATATCAATGAAGAAAATACGTTATAAACGAATTAACATCCGAGAAAATCTAGCAATCAAGTTAGTGTTAGATAGAGCGAGATGTGTTTGAGAGTGAATATCATATGAAACAACATATTTATGAAGAAAGACGAGATACGACTGGCAATATTTCCTATTTCTATGCACAAACCTAACTTAACAGAGCATAACATAACCTAAGGATGAGATACAACTGACTACGTTTACTATTTCTATGCATGGACCTAACTTTGCACTGTATATCGAAACCTAACGATGAGATAAGTCTCTCCATGTTTCCCATTTCTAACTGGAAACAGTCTTAATAAACCTAAATATAGCTATCGTAACTCAATACAACGATGTGATGCTGGTGGCTTTCATTTTCTTGGGTTAACATTACCCAAGATTGGAACTTGTGTGACAGTGAAAACTGAAACTTCTTCAAACATTGTTTACTTGGATTTTTTTTATCAATGTACAAAATTCTTCAAACTTCGATTACTTTGAATTTGTATCGGTGTACAAAAATATTACCAGTGCGAACTGGTTATTAAACGCGTATGTTATAAAGCTAGTGACAATTCTCGAGGGAAAGGCAAACTTCTTCAAACACTGATTACTTGGAATTGTCATACTCGAAGTTTAATGCAAAATTAAATACTCATTACACTTTCGAACTGCGAGAGGATGTACAACAGTTAACGTTGACTTAAATCACAACAGATGAAATGAGATTACGCCTACAATTGTAATTGATGTTGAATGAGAAAATGAGCAATCTAACCTGCTGTGACAAGACGTATCACAACAAATGTGCACAGTTTACTTCAAACGCTGTTATTACCAATCGTTACATACACCATAATGCACATTGTGACTTAAGCAAGAAAAGTGATCGATGCGTCAATGTACAAGTTACTTTGTTAACGAACTAACACACGGTAAAGGTTTATAGTGTAGTCAAGTTATTCAGTCAAATCACACCAGATGAAATGATACCACGCATAACATTTCATTTGATGTTGAATGTGAGAATGATACATCTAACCTGTTGTGACTAGACTATTTCAAACCACATTTGCGCAGTTTATTTCAAGCGTTGTTAGTACCAACCGTCACGTACACCATAATGCATATTGAGACTGAAACAAGAATAGGGATCGATGCATCAATGAACAGGCTACGTTTTAACGTATTAACATACGAGAAGTTTAATCCCAAACTAAATACTCATTACACTTACAAACCGCGTGAGGATGTACAACAGTTAACGTAGACTTAAATCACAACAGATGAAATGAGATTACACCTACAATTGTAATTGATGTTGAATGAGAAAATGAGAAATCTAACCTGCTGTGACAAGACGTATCACAACAAATGTGCACAGTTTACTTCAAACGCTGGTATTACCAATCGTCACGTACGCCATAATGCACATCGTGACTTAAGCAAGAAAAGTGATCGACGTGTTAATGTACAAGTTATGCTGTTAACAAACTAACATACGATAAAGGCTCGAAGTCAAGTTATTCAGGCAACACTGCCACTTTGGAGGTCTGTTCAGACAACATTCGAATCAAGGCCTGTGTTTCCTTACATAATATATATATATATATATATATATATATATATATATATCATTTGTAGTTTTAAACTCGGAGTTAATTTGATCTAGTTTTTTGGTATTTGTTAGTGACTTTGTGAAGGATTGCAATGACTGTTGGTTCTCGTTTCTAAGTCTGTTGACTTGTATTGTTCACTGACATGTGCTAGAAGTGCTTTTTTATGATTAACCAAGCTCAAATTTGAGCAACCTCTTTACCTTTGAACCTAGGGTTGTTCCTACTGTCGTACAGAACAGCTCCTATATGGTTATTAAATATATAGGTGATGAAGATCGCTGTTAGTATCAGTTTTCACGTACAAGATAATGCACATTGTGACTGAATCAAGAAGAGTGATCGAGGTGTCAATGACACTACTACTACTAGTAGTACAACTGTTGCTACTATCGGTATCGATGAGGTATAATGAATGCCTGCACCCACAGAGATTGTCAACTGTATGGTAGATGCAGAGTTTGACAACGTCATCGAAATTGATCGTCATCGCAATCTAAATGTTGACTTTTTCGGTTAAATCATAATCAGTCGGCAACCAACACTCATACAAGATGGATTGTTTACGCAAAGTACCGTGTAAAAATGTTGCATCTCCCATTATTTTGGATTTTCAATGTTTCAAGGACAACAATAACGATTATATTCTGAAGGAAGTGTGTGTCTTGGAAGTGCACAGCGGTACACTGTTAATGCATAGTATCGTTAAATCACCGTTTAATCGAGATTTCCTCACACACGCGAAACTACGTGAAAGCTATTGGCTCACAAAACACTGTCACGGATTGGAATGGGATCAAGATGATGTCTGGTATCATGTACTAGAGGGAAAGTTACGGGCATGTATCACCAAACGATCGATCGTCTATGTCAAAGGTGCTGAGAAAAAAGAATATGTGCGATGCAATTTCATCACAGATCACTGTACTACTAATGTCATTGATATCAACGATATTGGTTGTGGGTCACTATCATCAATCAAAATCTACTATCGACAAACGCAGTGTGATGTCGCCATCACAAGACAGCTCACAACGATGTGCCCTAACCAATTGTGTTACATTACGTGGTTGGTTACATCTAAGTGCAAAAATCGATGGTAATGATGATGATGTAAATGATACCAGTTGCTGCTTCTGTTTTAATACTAGTACTACTTCTGCTACTGTCGGTATCGATACAGTAAAATGAATACCACAGAGATGCAAAAGTATTTGTCCAAACTACCTGTACAGAATGTTGGAGTCTACGTTGCGGATCAATTACCACAATATATCTGACCATTTACTGCTATGATTGTGAATACTAATCCGCACAATGAATAAGGTACTCACTGGGTGGCTTTCTACCTTAACAAAGGAGGAAGAGGAATAATTGAATTCTCTGACAGCTACAGACAACCTCCACATCTACAATTCTACCAAGGATTCCTGAGACGCAACGCTCGTCGCTACCTGTCCAACGTGCATCACCTTCAAAGTGACAAAACTCTGGTCTGTGGTCAGTACTGCCTTGTATACCTGTACTTCAGCACCCACTACATCATGAAGAGTTTTTACTTTGTCCAGCTCTTTGATGATTCTTCTACTGCTCACATCCATTCACTGATCAGAAGAGTCTTTGTACAAATGTATACCAATTTAATTTTGAAAATTGTTTTTTCAATAAATTAGTTATGTACACAGAATAAAAGAAATATTACTTTTTCCATCCTCCTTTTTAGTATTTAGTTTACAGACTCATATTCAGTGAAAAACAACAAGACATAAATACAATTTAACTAAACAATAAACAGCTCACAATTACTACACACACAAACACACACACACACACACACACACACACATACACGTTTGACGGTCGGGGTGAGATCCACGTTGTGAAACAGCAAGATGAGATCCGGCTGAAGGAGAGCTTTTTAAGGAAATCTGGAATTAGCTTTTTGAAAGAAATACTTACAGATTACACAAGTAACATTGTCTATGCAATTTTCTTAAATCTCACAATAAGATATTTACTATCTCAGTGAGATCCGGTATGTAAGGCTTAGTGAGATCCTACTGACCTTGAGCGAAATGGGGGGGATACACACATTAAGTAGCCCAGGCCTTTGGTGAGATCCGGTGGTGACAGTGTTGCCAGATGTAATATGGAGCAATACAACGTTGTATTTGCTCGATAAATGTTCGCGGCTAGTTCCCAAACGCACAACACACTCGTTCCACCTTTGTGTGGTCGGACTGAGATCCATCCCTTAAACTTGTCTCTCTGGCATGAACTGTACTATTTGGTCCATTCAAATAGTGATTTCACCAGACAAGTTTTTGGGGGTTATGATTTCTTCGATTCATTGTTGTTTTGGGGTGCTGGATTCAAATAAAAGATTGTTATCTTATGAAGTTTCTTGACGGAACATTGTAAAAATCTCATTTCCGGAGGATTTTTGCTTATAACTCGAAAACGGTTAATTTCGCGTAAGTATATATTTTTCTAAATTGAAGTATTTAAAAAAATATACTTTAAAAAATACGGTTATAATTAGAAACAAAATTTATAGGTATAGCTTTCAGTCCAAGTTAAAATATTATGGAAATTCTTAAATAAATCCACCAGCAAAATCTACGGATTTGAATCTTTTTCTGGTATAAAATAGATGGTTTTGGCCTAGTAGTTATGTCATCAAATATTTTCCTTTGGTTGAATGTGTTTTTATCAATGCTGAAGGGACCTTGAATTGTTTAGCTTCCCTGGAAGCTCCAGCTAAGGGAACCTTCCAGGGATGTAAGCTCTTTGTCGATCAGCCAATTTCCAACCACTACTCGAGGCTAGTCTTAAAATATGAAATGTGTACAAAATTTGCTTCATTCTGACAAATTAAAATTTTCGGCCACCATCTTGGATCCACCAATTTGGAATAATATATTTTTTTCTTATGTAAAGGTAGGGTTGTGACACATCATTTCCAACTGTTTTCCGACGCTGAAATCAATGCCGCAATATTTTTTAAATATCACCTTTCGTTTTCATGATACTGTCAATTTTTGAAATGTTAAACAGAAATCTTTTAATTTTATGAAAACTAAAGAAATAATAATTCCCTTTTACAGTAAGTCTGAGCAAATTATAGATTGGTGATTAACAGAATGCAAGGAATTATAAAACGTCTATTTGGAAATTGGTTGTACTTGTAAAAGCTGTGAAAGTAATAAATATATATATGTTAACTTTGATCTTATTTATTTAATCCTGTAAATCCTGTGGTATGGTGTTCGCTGGGAGCGGTTGTTAGTGTCATGGCGTTGGCTGGAGGTCGTAGTTAGTGTCATGACTAGTTAGTGTCATAGGGGTAGTAGATGTCATAGGGTTGGCCGGGGGCAGTTCTTAGAGTCATGGCGTCGGTTGGCGGGTAGTATATGTCATAGGGTTGGCCGGCAGTTCTTAGTGTCATGACGTTGGGTGGAGGCGGAAGTTAGTGTCATGTTGTTGGATAGGGGCGGTAGTTAGTGCCTTGTGGTTGGCCGTGGGCGATCGTTAGTGCCATATGGCGTTGGCTGGGGATGGTAGTTAGTGTCGTGTGGTTGGCCGTGGGCGATCGTTAGTGTCATGGCGTTGGCTGGGGGCGGTTGTTAGTGGCATGGGGTTGGCTGTGGGTGGTAGTTAGTGTCATAACGTTAGCTGGAGGCGGTTATATATCATGGGTTTGGCTGGGGGCGGTTGTTAGTGTCATGGTGTCGGCTGGCGGGTAGTATATGTCATAGGGTTGGCCGGCAGTTCTTAGTGTCATGATGTTGGGTGGAGGCGGAAGTTAGTGTCATGTGGTTGGATAGGGGCGGTAGTTAGTGTCTTGTGGTTGGCCGTAGGCGATCGTTAGTGCCATATGGCGTTGGCTGGGGATGGTAGTTAGTGTCGTGTGGTTGGCCGTGGGCGATCGTTAATGCCATGGCGTTGGCTGGGGTTGGTTGTTAGTGGCATGGGGTTGGCTGTGGGTGGTAGTTAGTGTCATAACGTTAGCTGAAGGCGGTTATATATATTATGGGTTTGGCTGGGGGCGGTTGTTAGTGTCATGGTGTCGGCTGGCGGGTAGTATATGTCATAGGGTTGGCCGGCAGTTCTTAGTGTCATGACGTTGGGTGGAGGCGGAAGTTAGTGTCATGTGGTTGGATAGGGGCGGTAGTTAGTGTCTTGGTGTTGGCCTTAGGCGATCGTTAGTGCCATATGGCGTTGGCTGGGGATGGTAGTTAGTGTCGTGTGGTTGGCCGTGGGCGATCGTTAATGCCATGGCGTTGGCTGGGGGTAGTTGTTAGTGGCATGAGGTTGGCTGTGGGTGGTAGTTAGTGTCATAACGTTAGCTGGAGGCGGTTATATATATCATGGGTTTGGCTGGGGGCGGTTGTTAGTGTCATGGTGTCGGCTGGCGGGTAGTATATGTCATAGGGTTGGCCGACAGTTCTTAGTGTCATGACGTTGGGTGGAGGCGGTAGTTAGTGTCATGTGGTTGGCCGGGGGCGATCGTTAGTGCCATGGCGTTGGCTGGGGGTGGTTGTTAGTGTCATGGCGTTGGCTTGGGGGTAGTTAGTGTCATGTGGTTGGCCCGGGGAGATTGTTAACGCCATGGCGTTGCCTGGGGGGGGTGGTAGTTAGTGCCATGACGTTGGCTGTTTGGCTGGAGGCGGTTGTAGATGTCATGGGTTTGGCTGGGGGCGGTTGTTAGTGTTATGGGGTTGGCTGTGGGTGGTTTTAGGTGTCACATTGTTCCCGGGAACTTATTTTATTTCTTCAAATTTAATTTTTCTTCTGTAATGCATGTTGAACTCTCGTGGAGAATACTGAGCAAAATTGTTGTTATTAATACTATTTTTAAATGAACTTACCTTCGACAAACCTAACTCTTAAAAGAGGTTTTTCTATCTATGTAAAACTTTTTAGTTGAGCGACAGCGCTCCCATGTTAAAACAGGTATTATTTAAAACTCTGCCCAGAATTTATTTTAAAATTTGGCATACTCGTGGGTTTTATCATTATCTAGCAATTTCAGTGTTTAGACTTTTCATTTAGGTCCTTAAATTAATTTATTTTTAAAAGGTAAAATTCACGTTTTTATGATTCTTTAGAAAAAATTAAACATAAAATCAAAATTCTACTCACTGAAGTCGTTTCATTATTTTTTAGCGAATTTCCCCTATAGGGAAGAAGCTATTACCGTAGGTCTCATAGTAAGACTTAAGCCCGAGACCATGATAATTTTTTGTTTTGAGGTCCCCAGATGACAAAAACACTATTCGTTCAAATTTATATATATATATATGTGTGTGTGTGTGTGTGTGTGTCCGTGAATGCGATAACTTGAGTAAAAAAGTCCGATTTCGATGAAATTTGGCTCAAATGTGTAAAATGACATTCGTGACTTTAAGTTCGAAAACCAGAAAAATCGGGCCATGGGAAGGGGGGTTTATGGGGGTTTTAAATTGTTCAAAAATCAGTTTTTTGCATTTTTCACCCTAAAATTTTTAAACAAATTAATTTTGGTATTGACCATGTTATAGAGCTTAAAAAACATTAATATAGTATTTTGAATTATTAACCTAGGTTAAGTGGTTGCGGAGAAAATAAAAAAACCTACTTATAAAATCTCCAATGTTAATCTTATGGGAAAAAGGTTTTTCCCATAAGATTGAAAATCTTAAGGCTTTTCCTCAGTTTATTTTAATGTAAACTTCACATTTGCTTTTACCAATCTGTTCAGTCCCACAAAACAATAATTTTGGTATTTCAATTGTGATTCTACGCCCAACCGTTGCTGATATATTCAAAGTGCTAAACACAGTACGTTGTCCAATGTTATCCTTATGGAGAACTAGCTGTGTACCCGTCCTTCGTACGGGTTGTATATCAATGGTAGATTATCTAAAAAAAATAACAACCCATATAATTTTACAATATTAAAATTAAATTTTACACTTTTAAAGTAGAATTAAATTAAAGTTAACGAAATATACTATGGCAGATAGTTCGGGTACTGTTGCCAAGTCGAGGAACTCTGTCGGGTAGTGAACGGTGTGGTTTTTGCAACTCCAAATCGGTACACGTAACACTTTGGATTCGATTTTAGAAATAAAAGAACTCAAGTACAACAAAATATTAACCCTGTTTAATTTAACATTTTAAATACTTTGATACATTAATCTTTACATTCCAATAAATTAATAGTAATGTAACGAAACATTAAACTTTAAATAAATTGACAAACCACTTTTAAAATCACCATTCTTGCCAGGTCCTGTTTTCATTATAATTGTAATTAAACAATTTAAACTTGGAAAAATCATATGTTTTAAAAACATATGACTACTTGATTTGATTTAAATAAATGTAAATCAATATACGAACTGTTCTAACAGTGGTCATGGTTAAATGAACGGTATTAAATAATGTATATGTTCGTTCCTCCCTTTGGAATAGACCTACATTTGTGTTGATCTCCGTTGCTTGTTCATTGATGGACGTGAGGATGGCACAATCACAGAGCCAGGCACTTTCCAGATTAAACTGTTTATGAACCTCGGTGTAACAAACTGTCAGTCAATAAATCCTGTGATTCATCGATAGTGCCGAGTGAAGGATAGATGTTTCTGAGACTTAATTTGTTTTTCAATGTCCCAATCTCAACTTTTAAAAGCGCGTAAGAAAACGGCTCAACCCGTTAATCTTCTCAAAAATACATTTTCATATTTACTGTTAAGTTCAGACGCTCAGTGGTCGGCTACATAAAATATATTTTTAGAGAGGCGTAGACTCGTCCACTCATGTCTCACTTACGACAAAGGGTCTGTGTGAAATCTCCAGAGAACAACACCGTGACTCCCCATGATGTTGTTTCTTATTTCCTTTAAGGCATCAAATTTCAGCTCTACTGGTTGAGTAGTTGGTGTGTTATGACAAACACGCTTATATTAAAGGTCATTGGGCCAGAGTCCTTGAGTATATTTGTGTCTGGAGTAGGTAAATGTCTGCACTGAGCTATCAGCTACATTCCTACCGAATTTCAGATCCATCAGTCCAAGAGTATGTGCAAGATTGTTAAAATATTGTATTTTGAAATTCCGGGGGGCGAAGCCCTTAAACATTTTCGTAACAGAAATAGGCTTGCGTTTTTTTCTGATGAATTAGTTATGTTCCTACCGAAATGTAACTTACAAAGGTCCAGTAAATACTAATACTCATAAAATTGCCATAAAAGTAAATTAGCGAAGAACCCTATAGGACTTTTTTAAACGTATTCTTATTGTGAATCTGCAGCATAAGGCGAACCACCATCCAAAATTGTATCTTCAATAGACATTGTCGTTTCTTAGATAAAGTGATCACTATGTCAGTGAGTGCATGAGTCTGACAAATATAGATTTAGATCATATATCCACTTATGTTATTTATTACCAATCTTCACTCAACGTTTTAAAAAAGAACCAAATACATATTTATAGAATAACTATGCCATCATCTGGTTCAATATAAATAAATGCTTTGTCCATAAGAATATCATAGGATCTTGTAAACCCTATGGGGCAGTGTCCTAAGGTAATTTAAAACAATCCAATTAGCCTAAAACCTTCTAACGCACATATAGAACATAGAAAAAGTTGCATAAAAATCGGTGCACCCGTTTTCCTGTGAAAAGCGAACAAAACATGACCATAACCGCACAAAATCATGTTTTTGAGCGGCCGCCATTATTTTTTAAAAAGGCGTATGCCAGTTTATAGTGCCCTAAAATCTTCTCACGCATATATAGAACAAAGAAACAAAGTTTCATTAATGTCACTGCACCCGTTTTCCAGTGAAAAGCGAACAAAAACCCGTCCTTGAGCGTTACCGGCAGACAGACAGACATAAATTGAGATAAGATTTGTTTTGGTTTCCCTAGGGTGTAAAACGTGAAAATATGCAAAAATTTCATAATTCCAAGCAATGTACAGACGCAACTCTAATTTTATTTATATAGATTAATTATACGGTATATTGAAATAAATATATGTATACTTGATGTACACGTTCTTCGCACAGGGGTTTTCCTTACCCGTTCTATAGTCAATGCAAATTTAATTTTAGTTAGCTTGAAACAGCTGTTGTTCTTGCTTCTGCTCTTTAAGCTGTCAAATGTAAGTGCCCTCAGCTGTTCGGATTACAGTTTCCGAATGTTTACTAGTAGGGGGCATTAGATGGGCGTGAACCAGCAGCAACAGCAGTTGCTCCACTGTGGAGCTGTGGAGCCCCCCCCCCCCGTCACGTGACCTAACCTAACTTACCTGGCGTGAGGAGCCCCTAATCAGCAAAGGCGCGGTGAGGAGCAAGTGAGGAGCCCCCCCCCCCCCGTCACGTGACCTAACCTAACTTACCTGGCGTGAGGAGCCCCTAATCAGCAAAGGCGCGGTGAGGAGCAAGTGAGGAGCCCCCCCCCCCCCGACGCCCCCCCCGGTCTCCAGCGGCACTTATCGTGATGACCTTGAACATGAGGAAAAAACTTTCGAAAATTAATAACTAGCCTATTTATCCACCGATTCCCACGGGACTTTTTCCAGAGTGTAGGCCTATCCCCAAGGAAGCGAATGATGAAAGAACCCCATAGATCCGCCATCAAACAAGCCCGTTATTAATTTTTAAACGCGTTTTCCTTATGGGATCTCGGCTGTTTACCGACCGATTTTGACGAAACTTCACCACATGTCGGGCGGCGGCCTAAGTAAACCATCGCTTAAATAAAATTGAAAATCCACCATTAAACAAGCCCGTTATTAATTTTTAAACGCGTTTTCCTTATGGGATCTCGGCTGTTTACTGACCGATTTTGACGAAACTTCATCACATGTCGGGTGGCGGCCTAAGTAAACCATCGCTTAAAGAAAATTGAAAATCCACCATTAAACAAGCCCGTTATTAATTTTTAAACGCGTTTTCCTTATGGGATCTCGGTTGTTTACTGACCAATGTTAATGTAACTTCACCACATGTTGTATGTCGACCCGAGCAAACTATCGCTGAAGGAAACCCAAAAATCCACCATCAATCAAACCCGTTATTAATTTTTAATCGCGTTTTCCGTATGGGATCTCGGCTGTTTGCCGACCGAACTCGATGTGACTTCACTACACGTCGTATGCCGGCTTGGTCAAACCAAACTGCGAGCGGCTCCGCGGCGTCATGTGTCGAGGCGCGTGCTAGGGCCTACGTGACTGTCCCAGCCTGTTTACTCATCAGCGGTTCCGGGAATTGGTTACCGCTTACATTACACTGCGAAGCATCTAGAAGCTTCTAGAACGTCGTGGATCGCGGTGACATAATCTCCATGCCTACGTGACCGTCCGGGCCTGTTTACTCATTAGCGGTTCCGAGAACTGTTTACTGCTTTCACCGCTTACTGTACGGTACGTAGCTATGTTACTTCAGTGATTGTCATCGCTTCCTTCATTCAGTTTGTGTTTGGAGCCCAGTGTGTGTAGACGTTCTACTTCAGTGCTGTGCTAGTCCTTACCGCACTATATTTCGAGATCTGTTAAACGTAAGTATATGTAGTCTTATAAGCTGTAGTGTGAACCGCCTCAGGCTGTTTACTCATTAGCGATAATTGCCGCGATTTCGAGAATTGTTCACCGCCTTCTACTGTACGGTACGTAGCTATGTTACTTAAGTGATTGTCATCGCTTCCTTCATTCAGTTTGTGTTTGGAGCTCAGTGTGTGTAGACGTTCTACTTCAGTGCTGTGCTAGCCTTTACTGCACCATATTCCGAGATTGTTAAACGTAAGTATATGTAGCTCTTATAAGTTGTAGTGTGGAAGACTATTACATTCCCCTTTATAGTAAGATTATCATTTAAGGTATGATCGTTCAGCAACTTTCAATTCATAATGTGTAAAGAGAGGTCTGGCTTGTTAATAGAAGTTGAATAAATTTCATTATGTTTTAGGGAAAAACGATTCGTTATTGCTATAGAACAACTTACACGTTATTTTCAATTTCTTGGAGGAAACCAGTGTACTAACATAAAACGAGGAAACCTGTGTACTAATGTTAGACGTGTCATGGTTTTAAATCTTGTCTATCATGCATCAATGTAAAGCTCCCATTCTCTAATTTACTATCTTTTCCTTCTTTTTATACAAACTAATTTGTAAATGCAAGAGACTTATCATATTCGTTGTTGCAGATGAACAACCAACACATGTGCGAGGTCTGCGGCCGAGCCTTCAGCCTGCTCAGAAACCTGAGGCGGCATGCGGAGTCCGCCCACAACGCTAGACGTCACGACTGCCACGTCTGCGATAGGCGCTTCACAAGAGGTGACAGCCTCCGCCGCCACGTCGCCACGGTTCACGGACCACACGCCGCGGCGGAGCCCCAACCGCAACGAGCGGACCATGCCTGCCGACTGTGCCCGGCCATCTTCGCCAGCCTGGAGGACGTGCGCCGCCACATGCAAGCCGCTCACTCCGCGATGCCAGCAGCAGCTCCTTCCTCCTCCTCGAGCCCCGATTGCCACGTGGAGTGCGAGCGATGCGGTGGACGCTTCGACCGAGACCTGGAACTGAGACGACACGTCCGGACCGTCCATCCTCCCACGTTCCGTTGTGCCTACTGCGACCGCGGGTTTACCCGTCGCTTCAACCGCGACCAGCACGAGTCTCACAACTGCCCTGTTGTGAGGAACCTGGTTCAAGAACCATCCAAGTTCCGCTGCGCGTACTGCGACAAGGGGTTTACTCGCCGCTTCAACCGTGATCATCACCAGTCTCACAACTGCCCTGTTGTGAGGGACCTGACCCAAGACCGACTGTCTAGGTTGTCCTCTCCTCCTCTTCCTCACAACAACCAGTCGCTGCGCCAAGGAGCCAGCGCCGAGCCCCGATCGCACCAGATGCCTAGCGCCGAGCCACGACCAGGACCGAGCACCGAGCCACAGCCAGGGCCCAGCACCGAGCCCCAGCCCCGCCCAGGACCTAGCGCCGAGCCTCAGACCATCGATGACGAGATGGAGGGTGGCAGCCGCCCCATGTTCCAGCTCGTGCATCGGGCCTTCCGGAGTCGCCTCCTCACCTACCGCCTGGCCCGGCCGTTAGACGCCTTGCTGACCGTTGAGGATGCGCTGACCCTGTTGTTTGACGAGGTTCTGGACCTGATGGAGAACGTCATGACCCAACATCCGAGCATCAAGGCGAACATGGTCCTGGAATGTGAGTTCTCCAACATTCACGGGGCCACCTGCCTGCGCTCCTTCAACACAAAGAACGTTCCACTGACCGAGGCCTCCGACTTGGAGGCTTTCCTCTCCGCGACGTTCGAGACGATCGTGAAGAAGAAGGAGCAGTGTGAACTGGTAGGTAGCGGCTGGACCTACCTGCGTATACGCGACTTAGAGATCCGCGTGAACCAGTATACGCCGCTCGGAGGCAGAGCCTTTATGCAGCTGCCAAAGGCTATCGCAGATATACACGCTGTTGTCAATGTGCAAAACGCTGATGACATGTGTTTCATGTACGCCATCCTGGCCAAGTTCGTTGCACAACACGCAGAGAGACCTGCAGCGTATACACCGGATGTCATTGCCCGCTACGAATGGACCGGCCTGCGTTTCCCCGTGACGCTCAAGGACATCAAGATCTTTGAGGGCAAGAACAACATCAGTGTAAACGTCTACGGGATCGAGCGAGCGATGGTGGGGAGACGCCCCGATGGGACGCCAGAGTTCAAGGACCGCGTGTTCCCGCTGAAGATATGCAAGCGGGAGCGCGAAGACCACAGAGACCTGCTGTACATGACCATCGATGGGGACAGCCACTACGCATACATCAAGGACCTGGGTCGACTGGTCCGGCCCCAGCTCACCAAACGTGAAAATAGGATTTACATCTGTAAGCGGTGCTTCGCTTACTTCGACAATCAACACAACAAGCTAGGGTTGACGGGCGCTCAGCGTCTGGAGGAGCACAGGCGTTACTGCTACGCCAAGGCTCCCCTTCGCCTGGACTTGCCGAAGAAGCAGCAGATCCGCTTCACCCATCCAGAGTACACTAGGCGGGAGAGGTTCTGCATCTACGCGGACTTCGAGTGTGCTCTGCAGCCTGTCGCTGTTGACTCGGTGGAAGCACCGCCACCCGGCACGACGCCCCTGCAAATGCACGTCCCGTACGCCTTCGCCTATCAGATCGTGGATTCGCTCGGCCTCGAGGAGTTTGAGCCGCGGGTATACTTCGGAGCTGACGCGTCCAAGGTCTTTATGGAACGGCTCAAGATGGACGTGCTGAGCCTGTGGGAGTTCCTGTTCAGCACGAGAGCTCTGCACCCTTCTCTGACCCGGCAGGAAATGGATGAGTATCTCGCAGCGACCCGCTGCTACCTCTGCGGCAAGGATTTCACCGAGCTGGACGTAAAGGTGCGGGACCACAACCACGCCCCGCCTTACGAGTTCCGAGGAGCGGCGCACCGCTCGTGCAATCTGCGGTACAGGGAGCAGCGGGTCATCAACTGCTACTTCCATAACCTGTCCAACTACGATGCCCACTTCGTAGTGCGGGAGCTGGCCATCGACCCCGGTGATGTGGACGTGCTGGCACACACCGAAGAGCGCTACATCGCCTTCACCAAGCGGTTTCATTTTGGCCAGCCCGGGGACAACCAACGGCAGAGCAGTTTCGCGGTGCGGTTCCTCGACACCTACAGGTTCTTGTCCATGAGCCTGGCCAGCCTGGCAGCGGGACTGCCCACCGACAAGATGCGCGAGACCAGGAAGCGGTTCCCCGACGACCGGCTGTTCGACCTGGTGCGCAGGAAGGGCGTGTTCCCCTACGACTTTGTCACATCGTACGAAACGCTGTACAGGACCAGGGAGCTGCCGCCCAAGGAGGCGTTCAGGAACTCCATGACCCTGGAGGACGTCAAGGACGAGGACTACCAACACGCCCTCAACGTGTGGCGAGCCTTCGAGTGTCGGCACCTCAAGGACTACGCGGACAAGTACCTGCGCTGTGACATCGCCCTCCTCACCGACGTCTTCGAGCAGTTCCGTGACACCTCTTTGGCCGAGTACGGACTGGACCCCGCCCACTACTACACCCTGCCATCCTACGCTTGGGACGTCATGTTGAAGACCTGCGACGTGGAGCTGGACACGCTGCAGGATTTCGACATGTACCTCTTCGTGGAGCAAGGCATCCGAGGAGGCATCTCTCAGGCCGTCACCCGCTACGCCAAGGCCAACCACGATCGGTGCCCGGACTACCGCCCCGACGAGCCGACACGCCACCTCCTGTACCTGGACGCCAACAACCTCTACGGCTGGGCCATGTCCCAGTACCTGCCCACCGGAGACTTCCAGTGGCTCAGCCGTGAGGAGATCGACTCCTTGGACATTGGTGCGCTGGATGCCGAAGCGGAACGGGGTTACATCCTCGAAGTGGACCTCCGCTACCCCGCCCACCTCCACGACCTGCACAAGGACCTCCCTTACTGCTGCGAGACCAAGCGTCCGCCGATAGGGAAATACCCCAAACTGATGACCACCCTGGACGACAAGATGCATTACGTCTGCCATTACAGGGTCTTGCAGCAGGCGCTGAACAACGGACTGGAGCTTGCGGCTGTGCACAGGGCGATCTCGTTTCGCCAGTCTCGGTGGCTAGAGCCCTACATCCTCATGAATACCGAGCTGCGGAAGAAGGCCAGGACCAAGTTCGAGCAAGACTTTTTCAAGTTAATGAATAACGCGGTCTTTGGCAAAACCATCGAGAACGTCCGCAAGCGCCTGAACGTCAAGCTGGTCTGCACTCCGGAGAAGTTCTCCAAGTACGTGGCCAAGTCCAATTTCCTGGACCGCACGTATTACACGGAGGACGTAGCTCTCGTGCACCTCGCCAGGGTAAACATCGTCCTGGAAAAGCCCATCTACGTCGGCATGTCTGTCCTGGAGCTGAGCAAGTGGCTCATGTACGAGTTTCTGCGGAAGATGAAGGACCGCTACGGTGACCGCTTGAACGTAGACTACATGGACACTGACAGCTTCGTGTTCGACATCCTATCCCGGAACATCTACAGGGAGATGATGGAGCACTTGGACGACTTCGATACCAGCGCCTACCCGAGGTCCCACCCCTGCTACAGCCCCGCCAACGCCAAGGTGATTGGCAAGTTCAAGGACGAGTGTAACGGCCGATCCTTGTTCGAGTACCTCGGCCTGCGCTCAAAGCTCTACTTCATGGACGTTGAGGACGAAGACAACGGATCCAAGGCGATCAAGCGAGCCAAGGGAGTCGCTAAGGGGGTTGTTAAAAACGTCCTAACCCCCGACGACTACAGGGAATGTCTGTTCGACGGGGTGTTGAAAACCACCGTCAACACCCGTTTCCAGTCGTACCTGCACCGTGTCTTCACCGTACAAGTAGAAAAGCTATCCTTGAGCCCAGCCGATGATAAACGCTACATCCTGGCCGATGGTATCAACACCTTACCTTGGGGGCATAAGGACATCCCACCACTGTCCGCAGCAAGAAGGCGAGGCAATCCCGAGGAGGAGCAGCAAGGCGGGCCTATGGAGGTGGACGAGGAGGACATGGACGAGGAGGAGGACATGGACGAAGAGTTCCCGGTGTAGATTTAAGTGTAAATAGAACTAGGTTAACTTTGTAAATATTTTGTAAATAGTATTCGTAAGCAAATATAGTCAAACAGTTTAGTTTACAGCATACATCTGTGTTGTTACTACCCCTTGCATTTCCCTGACATTTACTTTCAAAAGACGCCTCTAATGCAAACCGAATTTGTCGAAACTACATTCAAAATTAACCTTTTATGAAATTGTAAAACTATCATGTTTTCAAAACAAAACTTTCAAAATTGTTAAAAATTCGATATTCGTTCTTAAACACTAAAGAGAAGGACAAGTGAAAACAACAGTTAACGAGAAACAACAAAAAAAAAAAATTATTGAAACACAAAAGTAGTCTTAAGCGAAGATGGAGTCGAAGAGCCTGCAGACCAGTGCGTCGTTGATGGTGGGAGCGACCGGGTCGAAGAGCTGCACGTAGTCGCTGAGTGGTGTTTACTCTGCAACATCACTAGACAAACTGAAGGTGCGCGTCTGCATTTATATTCACAAAATCCATCTCAAGAAGTGTTTCTTTAATTCGACCAATCATAGGGCAGAACGTCTAATTTTAGCCACTAAGAGGGCAGGATATTTTCACCAATCACAGTACCCGCATTTGCTTACACTATCTAGGGTAGGTCAAGAGTCAGCAGACAAGTGCACGCAGGTTTAAGTTAGGTTTAAGGATGCATGAACGTCGCGTGAAGCGATGACAATCACTTAAGTAACATAGCTACGTACCGTACAGTAGAAGGCGGTGAACAATTCTCGAAATCGCGGCAATTATCGCTAATGAGTAAACAGCCTGAGGTGGTTCACACTACAACTTATAAGACTACATATACTTACGTTTAACAGATCTCGGAGTATGGTGCGGTAAGGACTAGCACAGCACTGAAGTAGAACGTCTACGCACACTGAGCTTCAAACACAAACTGAATGAAGGAAGCGATGACAATCACTTAAGTAACATAGCTACGTACCGTACAGTAGAAGGCGGTGGACAATTCTCGAAATCGCGGCAATTATCGCTAATGAGTAAACAGCCTGGGGCAGTCACGTAGGCACGGGGTGATGACGTAACCGCGGTCCACGACTTCACTACTTAAGGTAGGCCAATGCGTGCGTTAGGTTTACAGACGCAGGTTTAGGTTAGGTTTACAGACGCAGGTTTAAGTTAGGTTTGAGGATGCATGAACGTTCATGCATCCCCAAACCTAACTTAAACCTGCGTCGCGACGTTCTAGAAGCTTCTAGATGCTTCGCAGTGTAATGTAAGCGGTAACCAATTCCCGGAACCGCTGATGAGTAAACAGGCTGGGACAGTCACGTAGGCCCTAGCACGCGCCTCGACACATGACGCCGCGGAGCCGCTCGCAGTTTGGTTTGACCAAGCCGGCATACGACGTGTAGTGAAGTCACATCGAGTTCGGTCGGCAAACAGCCGAGATCCCATACGGAAAACGCGATTAAAAATTAATAACGGGTTTGATTGATGGTGGATTTTTGGGTTTCCTTCAGCGATAGTTTGCTCGGGTCGACATACAACATGTGGTGAAGTTACATTAACATTGGTCAGTAAACAACCGAGATCCCATAAGGAAAACGCGTTTAAAAATTAATAACGGGCTTGTTTAATGGTGGATTTTCAATTTTATTTAAGCGATGGTTTACTTAGGCCGCCGCCCGACATGTGGTGAAGTTTCGTCAAAATCGGTCAGTAAACAGCCGAGATCCCATAAGGAAAACGCGTTTAAAAATTAATAACGGGCTTGTTTGATGGCGGATCTATGGGGTTCTTTCATCATTCGCTTCCTTGGGGATAGGCCTACACTCTGGAAAAAGTCCCGTGGGAATCGGTGGATAAATAGGCTAGTTATTAATTTTCGAAAGTTTTTTCCTCATGTTCAAGGTCATCACGATAAGTGCCGCTGGCGACCGGGGGGGGGGGCGTCGGGGGGGGGGGGCTCCTCACTTGCTCCTCACCGCGCCTTTGCTGATTAGGGGCTCCTCACGCCAGGTAAGTTAGGTTAGGTCACGTGACGGGGGGGGGGCTCCTCACTTGCTCCTCACCGCGCCTTTGCTGATTAGGGGCTCCTCACGCCAGGTAAGTTAGGTTAGGTCACGTGACGGGGGGGGGGGGGGCTCCACAGCTCCACAGTGGAGCAACTGCTGTTGCTGCTGGTTCACGCCCATCTAATGCCCCCTACTTTTACTTTCTTATGAAATGTAAACATTGAAACTTAGAACGTTCACGGGGCGTAGCCCGAGGGGATTTTAAGGAAGTGAATAGGCCTATGTGTTGCATGGGTTCAAGATCTACCTTTGTGTAAAGTTTCAGCCCAGTTGGTTGAGTAGTTTTTGCGTTCACCCGGAACATCAGACAGACAGACAGACAGACAGACAGAAACCACCTCTTCTTTATAATATTATAGATAGACAGATAGATAGATAGATAAATAAAATTTGATATCTCGATTATTTATGAATGTATGTTGATGAAACATGGTATGTGGCTTCACGTAGTACTGGTGTACAATATTTGCACAAAAAATTGATTTTTTGTTGATTATTCCCTTAGCAGCAAACCTACATACACAGCCCCCATGTTATTCTTATGGAGAATAACTGAAATGTTATATGGCACTTATTTATGATTGAATATTGATGAAACTTGGTATGTGGCTTCGCCTAGTTAAATTATATTTATATTTGCGTAAAAACCAATTGTTTATGTTCCTTGTTTCAGCAAACCTACGTACTCATTACAATGCTATTCTTATGGATAATAATTAAAATCGCTTATATGTGTATATATTTTTATGAAACTTGGTATGCGGCTTTATGGGGTATTAAGACAAATATTTTGCATTGGAAATTCGCTGAGAACGCAGGTTTGCTGCGACGGGGGTATTCTCTTTCAAATAAGCCATATACCAAAAAATCTTATTATCCGTTGAATTTGAAATTTAACATTGCTCTTTTGCTCTTAAAAAATAAAATATATAACATATTATACATTAAATTATTAATGGAGAGTAGAAACAAATGTTTATCATTATTAAATATAGACGAACATACTTATACTTTTAATGCTCAAAGAATTAGTGAACGTTTTAGGCAGCAGTAATTCTGCTCCTTTCCCACGCTTTACACTATACTCTCATTTCAACATTTTTTATTACTTAGAAAATTGTCAATGAAATAATGTTTTTAGATTTATTATGTAGAGATAAAATATAAGACGTTGCCAAAATTATAACACACGATTAAAATCAAATAAAAACAAATTTTTGAACGAATCCTTAATTGATTGATTTAAACTTAATAATAATTAACTTAATTTGTTTACACACGATATAGGATATAAGGGAAACATTGCCTATTGAAATTGAACTCCCAATAAAGCCAGTATCAAGAGCCTATATTTTACAACATTTAAATACTTTTTTGTTAGTTTAATCCTATATAGAGTTTAATATTATTATACATATAAACAAATATGAGACAAAAATTAAAAATTGAGCCAAAAGGACACAGCAGCTGTTTAATAAATTAAAACTATTATTCAAAATTAATCCATTTAATTTTTATTTTTTTATGTACATTTGTGAGGCTTGAAAACACATAGTCAATATGTGTTTATATTGTCGCGGGGTAAAATAATAATGGAATATCTAAAAACAACTAAATTACGGGTGGCTTATTTGCAAAAAATGTTTTTAGTGCCTGATAAAAATGCGATCCACATCTATAACGGGGTTATCCTCTCACCACGTGCCGGCAGCAGACGACTTTGCTTAACGAATGCAACAATCGAGAGAAAACATCTCGAATGTACAAACCTCTCGCAATCGTGCATCACTATGTCGAAGAAGTCGTCAGTCCATGTCCACGAAGAAAGATTTCCCGCCATCAACAGTATAGTGTGCATAACCGACGCTAGCGCGACGTGGTGGCGTTTTACGAAAGCTCATGCACACGCACACTTTGGAAACATCCAGCTCTGTGAGATCCACTTGATTTCGGGTGCTTTCGGGCATTTCCGTGATCCTCTCGTCATCATGAGGACAAATCACAGGCTTTCGCGTTCTGAGATCCAGGGGGTGGATCTCACGGCGCAAAACGGATCTCGCGGTGTGCGTGTGTTAACATACAACGGATCTCACCCCGACCCCTTTACAAACCCACACACACACACACACACACACACACACACACACACACACACACACACACACACACACACACACACACACACACACACACACACACACACACACACACACACACACTTAAATTTTAAACTTACACCTAAAGGAGATTGTTTGGGGTTAAATGTAATAATTAACGCAGTGGTTATGTTCTGAACGTGGCTATATGTATTGACTACGAAAAATAATTTACAAAGGTATTTACATAATCTTAAAGTCTTGCTTTACATATTTATATAAACTCCAATGGTATGAATCTGTTACTGGAACCCCTTGGACTGTGCTTCACCAAGCGGATGCGTTATCCAAACCCGCTGTTGTAGCGCTCGACGTCGGTATTGTTCAGGACTTCATAGCTTCCTTGATGAATTTCGGACTGTCTGGATATATTTGCCTGGCCAAGTACCTAATCTGCACTCTATCTCTAGGATTCTTAAAACACACAATGTAATGTGCAATCAACGAGACGTCCCTCTGCCCACGTCTTTGATGAAACAAATTTTGATGATGAAAAACACACTAATGTTGCGATGATAACATCCTTTAATGTGGACAGCTGCTCTAAATGATTGATGATGCCGCTCGTTTCTTACGGACTGCTCTCTTCTTCGGCGTTGATTGTGAAGCTGTACTGCGTTGTGTAACAGTTTGAGTTAATCCTGTAATTTTCGGTACTCTTGGTGATTTATCAATCCACATATTTTCCACTTTATTAACACTTTCGTGCATTTCACCATCTTTGTCCAAAAACAATCCACACATGTACATCACATGTTTACTATCGTATAATTCCATTTTTAATAATACTTGTCCTTTGTTTCCTGGGTTTTGAACAGCAAATGTATTACTATGATACTATGGGGTATCATCTGACCATCATCTGATGGTTTTGGTACCCATCCTGGGTTCTTGGTTTCTTAGTTTCCAATTTAATGGTACTTGATCTCTTTCGCTTCTTGCTGACAGTTGATGGTTTTACAGATGACGTCTGTTGCGATGGTGTCGTCAATGAATTATCACTAGCATTGTTGTTCATAACCTCAATCTCATCAATAAATGATTTGATATGTATACCCGATATAATATGTTTTGTAAAATATGCAAAATGTAAATTAATATTTTTATTATATATTAGTAGAAGATTACCTGTTAAGTTGCAGACGATATTTAGATGGCTGTGCAGACGCGTAGGTCTCTTGTAGGTACTAAAAGTTCAAATCTGTTCGTTGGAAACTGTTGTCCGATAGACTTGAACCTTCCTCGTTGAAATAGTAAGTTTTGTAATAATTAATTTGTTTTATGCATTTATCATGAATTGTTATTATGTTGAGATAAATATGTAGATGTTATTTTATGTTTGTAAAGTAATATTTTTCATTAACTATTTTATATAACTTGTAAAACTTAAAATCAAATGTGAGGCAAAGCCTGTTTCGTTTTGTTTGCCCAGAAGCTCATGATTTAAATAATACAATTTTGATAAATTTTGAATGTTAATTTTGAATGTATTTTTAATTGATTTTAAATATTGTAAATTAATTCGTCTGTTCCATTTGTTTATTTGCAGACGAGGTTTATGGGATATATCTTGGATCGGACACAGCCACTTCCAATTAATGTAAGATCCACCTTATTTTATTTTTATTCTAAAAGACATAAGGATTTAGAAATTTTCACCAGTTATTAAAGAAATGTATTTATTGTTTGATATTTAACAAATAATTAAAGTGTTCAGTTCAACAATCATTCTTGTTTTCATTTACATGCCTCTTGGTAAAAATGTTGGTGATATATTTTCTAAATTAATTATAATGTTGCCCTAATTGGCCAATCGGGTATACATTAGTTGCGCAACTCTGCTAATATTAAACCAACAAAACCAGAGGTTATGTAAAAATTGACATGAAGATAACCTAATTGATGTCCAGATAACAACATGTCCTGTCAGTTGTTATCACTACCCAGTCAGCTGATTTATCTTACAATATGAACTTCAAGATAATTGAACTAGTCTACAATATGAAGTATAATTTTACCTGGAATCATGAACACTTATATTAAAATAACCTTCAAATATTTTAAAGCCTAGATTACATTGAAGGACAATTTTCTAAACCATTCAATTCAAATTTTGTGTATTAAATTATGATTGATATATAAATAGCTTATTTATCTTGGAGAATTGTGCAATTCAGTGCTTTAAAATTGAAATAAAATAAATTCTGCTTTAAATTCAGTGGTAATATATAAATATTTATCTACGTCAAGAATAATTTATGTTATAGATTAGCAAAATGTGTTCTAAATACAATTTGAATTATTTGAACAAAGAAGAATTGAAATATGAACTTACTTTAAGGGCACAACAAATAACCAATGAAGATGTAGATTCTATGAGAAAACTTTTAAGAAATTCTTTGCATGTAAAACCTGATGTTAATAATTTGTCAAATAACTATACGTTACAAGAAGAAATTGATTGTATAAGCCAAAAGTACGAATTAATTTCTACTCTGATTGAACAATGCAGTGAAAACCCAAATAAACTAAAGATTGCAAAAGTTAAAGCCAAATTGAGTCATCTAAAAATTAGAGTAACAAATTTATTGAAATGTAAAATTGAGCCTGTGCAAAAACAAAAACTTGAAGATGTAAATAGTGAACTAACCTTAGCTATAGACAATTTTAAAACCATTGCCGGTGTTATTAGTTCTGAGGAAATGGATAAATTTGAGCAAGATCTTAACACGTCACTCATTGAAGATGAAGAAATGTTAGGGAAAATTGAACAACATCGACCCGATGCAACCACACCTGTTACATCCACACCACACCACGAGGCCCACCGACCTAACCTAACCACTGCAGTCCCCACCGCTACATCACTCAAAACACTCATTGCTCCAAATCAAAACGTAACTCATCATCCCCCTGAAATCATTCAACAAGCTACAACTACTAACCCTTGCAATTACAATATTTTTGGGAAATTAACAAATCCTATGGAAAACTACTTACAAAAATTTCCAGTGTGTAACGGACTTGAAACAAGCCCTCTGCTACAATTTCTGCGAAATATTGTAAACATTCAAAATGAAACTACTTTGAGTCAAAACGAGCTATATGAAATACTACCCATATATTCAACGCCCCCATTGGTGAACAAAATTTTGGAACATAAAAACGCCCAAAAGTCCATAGAACTACTTCATTCTGATATTTTAAGCACCTTCATTCCAATCACATTAAGGGAAAAGTTAAAGCAAGACTTAATATTTCGACCGCAAAAGCCCAATGAACCGTTGTCTATATATATAAATGAAGTGAAAATGAACCACGAAATCTTGAAAACTGATTTAAGCGAAAACCAATTGGTTTCATTTATCAAAAACGGCATACACCCTGATATTAGAAATAAGTTAGTATTCGAGAAAAACCCAGAAACTTTTGCTGATCTTGACCAGTTGTGCATAAATGTAAATAATGTGTCATACAACGATTTTGTCAGAAATCATGTGTACCAAAATTCCCGTAATGAAGTTCAAATGCATAACTCGCATAGCCCCCCATGTTCAAACATCGGAGACAATTATAGGCCTCAATTCAAAAACGTCCCGAGAAATCCAAACTTAACACCTGCTGGTGCGAAAGTATGTTATCACTGCAACAGACCAGGCCATATCGCTCGACAATGTTTTCGAAAGCCAAAAAACTACTAACGCCGGGAGAGAAAAATATATCGCCGCCTAACAATTTCTCTTCTGAAGGCACAAACCTGTTAGGAACATCTAGAGATTACAATTATCAGCATTCCCCAGATTTCAAAGGCGAACTGAGAAAATTAGTCAAAGGTTATAATAACTTAAAATCGCCTAAATTAACTAAGATTAAAGGAAAGACTATAAATTATTTACCTTGTGTAAACATCTCATTGGATCCAGAGTTGAATACCACAGCATTATTAGATACCGGAGCGAGTAAAAACTTTATCAGTGAAGACTTATATAATAGGTTATTTATGAAGAAATTAATTATTAGTGAAAATAAATGGAGTGGAAATATCTTAGCTGCCAATGACAATCCCGTGGAAATTATGAAGGAATGCAAGATAAAAATAAAAATGGATAAATATTGTTGGGTAGAACAATTCTTAGTAATTAAACAAAATTACTTCCACATGATTTTAGGCCATCCTTTTATGACCAAAAATGGCTTGAACATGAACTTTGCGTCCCAAACGTGTAATTTTGCATTTGATGTGAAAAATAAAATTCAGATGATTAGTAATGAAAATTCTGAACAATTTCGCTCGCTTATGCTTAAAATTGGTACTGTCGAAATGACAAGGGAAATTGAGGAAATAGTAAATAATCACCCTGAAGTATTTACTGATAAGATAGGAGCCGCCTTAGACTTGGAAGTGGAATTAAAATTGACTGATAACAAGCCTGTAAATATTCGTCCTTATTACTTAAGTCCTCCTGCTCTAAATAAGATGAAAAATATTATTGATAATTGGTTATCTGAGGGAATTATCGAAGAATCAGTCAGTGAATTCAGCAGCCCTGCATTTTTAACGAAGCAAGACAGATTAGTGATAAATTATACTGAGCTAAATAAGAAATTAGAAAAAAATGAATTACCCTTTAGGAGACCTACAAAACATGTACCAACATTTACAAGGCGCAAAATATTTTACTATTATTGACTTGAATAAAGCATTTTTACAGTGCCCTCTTGCAGAGAATTCTCGAGATATCACTTCATTTAGTACGATTTTTGGTAAATACCGTATGAAGAGAGTCCCTTTTGGTTTGCAATGTGGAAGTTCAGTACTAGCAAATTATCTCGATAAGATGTTTAGTGATATAAAATTTAAATACCTAATCAACTTTTGTGACGACATCCTCATATACAGCCCCGACAAAGAGTCACACCTCGAGCACCTTAAAGAAGTAGTAAAACGCCTATCTTCACATGAATTGACGGTAAACCCGGAAAAAGCTAAGTTTTTCTGTAAGGAAATTAGTTTCCTTGGTCACCTAATTAAACACAACACGATCACCATTGATCCTGCAAGAACGACAAGTATTTCTAATTTCCCTATCCCTAAGAACGTCAAGCAAGTACGTCAATTCACCGGAATGTGTTCTTTTTGGGCAAAATACATACCAAAATATGCGGAAATTTGTATACCTCTACACAATTTGAAAAAGAAAGGATCTAAGTTTATGTGGGATGAAAAATGTCAGCAAGCCTTTGACACCTTAAAAAGAAAAATCGCAAATCCCCCTGTGCTTCAAATGGCCGATTTTTCAAAGGATTTTGTCCTCCAAACTGACGCGAGTCAATTTGGTGCTGCGGGTGTATTATTGCAATATAATGAGCAAAATGACTTAATGCCGATTGCTTATTATTCCAAAAAATTCACGCCTAACGAGTTGAGGTATAGTGTCTACGAAAAAGAAGCCTATAGTATTATATTATGTATTGAAAAATGGCATGAATTTTTAGAGGTCAGACCTTTTAAGGTAGTCACCGACAATATGGCTCTCTCATTTATTTTGGAAAAGAAAAATAAGCTTATCATTGGTCGTTTAGGACGTTGGGTTGAACGGCAATTAAATTTACCCTTCACTATCGAGCATATAAAAGGAAGTGACAATAAAGTAGCAGACGCCTTATCACGTATATTTGACCGACCGAGCGATGAAAATCGAACGGCGATCGATGTCGAAACCCCGGATGTATCTACTGTAAATATAATTAAGGAAGAAATACCTAACAACCTAAATAATGTAAATAAATGTTTGGTAAATAAAACTAACAAGATTAGATCTGAGAGACATGAAAAAGGAAATATATTTATAAATGTCATGCATGCATTACCTTTTGATTTCCAAGGATTAAAGTATCATCAAGAAAAGGATGAGGAATGTAGAACTATCAAAGAGAGTATTGTAAATAAGGTTAATAACGCAAATGTTACCCTCAAAGATGATATTGTAATGTATAGGCGTAAAATATATTTACCATCAAATCTTATCAGTGTTGTATTTGCCTTTTATCACAATAGTGTGATAGGTGGACACTTAGGAATTTACAGAACTCAGGCGAAGATAAATGAACATTTTTATCACTCAAAGATGAACGACACAGTAAAACAAATGGTAAAATCATGTACAGTATGTAAAATGTCAAAAAGTGAACAAACTAAGTATGAAGGCAAATTAATATCAGTGCCTATAGAGCAAACAATGAACACTGTATTTATCGATATTCTTGGACCCTTACCTCGTACAAAAAATATGAACCAATATGTATTAATACTCGTAGATGGTTTCAGTAGATTTGTATGGTTGTATCCGTTGAGAGATTGCAAAAGCCGCTTAATTATTGAAAAAATGAAACAAACTTTCGATAATTTCTCGATACCACGAATAATTGTATCCGACAATGCTAGTTACTTTGTCTCTAAAGATTTCAAGAGTTATTTGTTTAATAACCATATACAGCACCGTCGTATAGCTGCATACAGAGCGAATGGCAACCGTTGTGAGAGATACTTGAGGGAAGTTAACACAAGTTTAAGGTGTTTTTATTCTCACGATCACACTTTATGGGACTCTGATCTAGGATTAATTCAGCTATCATTAAACACTGCAAGAAATTCCTCCACTAACTCCACAGCTTTTGAAATAATGTTTTTTCACCCTTGTAATAATGCACTCACAAATCTATGGAATATTCGAGACCTTGTATCCAATAAATTAAATCCGGAGCAGAAAACTGAAAACTTGAAAAGAGCTATGAACAATATCAAGAGAAGTATTGCGAAAAACAGAAGACGTGATAAATATCAATTCCCTCGGTGCAATCATCCCTTTAAGGTCAATTCACTAGTTTACATCAAAACTCATTTCCTCAGTAATAAGATAAATAGATTTTCAAAAAAATTAGCACCTAGATACATTGGACCTTACAGAATTTTGTATTTCATAAGTGAAGGTACTGTTTTAGTGCAAAATGTAGAAAACTTGGAAGATGTGCGAAAATTACATATTTATGATTTGAAGCTATCGTAAATGAAAGAAGAAAATTTAAGTCGTGAAATATGTTTGGAAACATTTATGAACTACCCATGACTTCGAGAAGAACTACAACTATTGTAAATATAAATTAAGTGATGTTTAAAACAAAGTGACATTTATTTGAGATAATATTTGAAATGAAAGAAATATATTTATAAGTATGAAATATTGAGAAAACTATTTAAAGTAAAAGGGTCAAATTATATTTAATTGTCAAATAATTAAGGGATTGTTTAAATGTAAGCAAAATATCACTGTCCGCTGTCAGTTAGTATAAATGTTGAATAAATGTTGTATGTAAGAGTATATATGTGTGAAAGTATGAGCCGCGGCGTATAAATGTGAATGAATTGATGAAAGTAGAGTGAATTTATATTAGGTAGTTTTAAGGATACACGTTGTCACGACACACATTTTTCACACGCATTACTAAAATCACACTACACTAAACACACTGAACACAAAAGCACTTCACACTAAAACAAATCACTTAAACTAACACAGAACACGACACACAGACAAACATACGCACTGGATTCGGTTTAGTTGAGAACTGACCTCAGACAGGATATCTATTGAAAAGTGAAAGTTATTTTGGGAGGAGTATTTACCGTTAGTTTCCTCAATATGACTCATATTACATACTGAAATAAATAAATATTGCTCAAAAATGATTGTAAATAGTTAATTTAGTTGCTTTTTATCTCAAAATCTTTTATTATGTTGTATCTCAATATAAAATTTCTATTAAACTGTATGTAAATATAATTAAAGATTAATTTGATTTGTAAATGTAAACAAACATCAGCAAATGTAAAATCTTATGCTATCTAGCGGTGACAGATGGAACTAGTTGAGTTAAATTGCGTATTGCAGCGCTAGAGTTCAGCACCTGTCAAGTGAATTTACTTCTGTCACAAGTTAAATTATTAAGAAGAAGACTAAGAATTTTTATGTTTAAATATTTGCATCTTGATATATATATTTGAGGATTTATTTTAAGTAAGAATTTGTATTAGAAATAGTTATTATTTACATTTTGATATTTTTTTGGTAGGGGGATATTTATACCCGATATAATATGTTTTGTAAAATATGCAAAATGTAAATTAATATTTTTATTATATATTAGTAGAAGATTACCTGTTAAGTTGCAGACGATATTTAGATGGCTGTGCAGACGCGTAGGTCTCTTGTAGGTACTAAAAGTTCAAATCTGTTCGTTGGAAACTGTTGTCCGATAGACTTGAACCTTCCTCGTTGAAATAGTAAGTTTTGTAATAATTAATTTGTTTTATGCATTTATCATGAATTGTTATTATGTTGAGATAAATATGTAGATGTTATTTTATGTTTGTAAAGTAATATTTTTCATTAACTATTTTATATAACTTGTAAAACTTAAAATCAAATGTGAGGCAAAGCCTGTTTCGTTTTGTTTGCCCAGAAGCTCATGATTTAAATAATACAATTTTGATAAATTTTGAATGTTAATTTTGAATGTATTTTTAATTGATTTTAAATATTGTAAATTAATTCGTCTGTTCCATTTGTTTATTTGCAGACGAGGTTTATGGGATATATCTTGGATCGGACACAGCCAACTCCAATTAATGTAAGATCCACCTTATTTTATTTTTATTCTAAAAGACATAAGGATTTAGAAATTTTCACCAGTTATTAAAGAAATGTATTTATTGTTTGATATTTAACAAATAATTAAAGTGTTCAGTTCAACAATCATTCTTGTTTTCATTTACATGCCTCTTGGTAAAAATGTTGGTGATATATTTTCTAAATTAATTATAATGTTGCCCTAATTGGCCAACCGGGTATATATGATCGTCTGCGAAAACGTAAGCGTTATTTTATGTGATGTGCCACTTCTACCGTGCTACTGACTGACGGGTGTTGTGTCTGCTTATTCTTGAAGTAAACTGTGCGTAATCGTTGTGGAAAATGAAACACACAGTTTACAAAATGAAACATCTTGTCTGTTGGCACATCTTGTCGCAACAGACAAGATGTCTCATTTTCTCTCCCAACATCAGTTCCAATGGCCTACGGAATCTAATTTCATCTATCGCGATTTGACTCCACGTTAATTGTTGTACATCCTCGCACGGTTCGTAAGTGTAATGTGTATTTAACTCATCATTAAATTTAACCGTCTTTTTTTGTTTTCTTCATAGTTATATTGTTTAACATCATTTTCACTATCTTTGATTTCTTCATAAATATGTTGTTTCATATGATATTCACTCTCAAACACATCTCACTCTATCTAACACTAACTTGATTGCTAGATTTTCTCGGATGTTAATTCGTTTATAACGTATTTTCTTCATTAATATGGTGATTACTTTTCTTGCGTCATTCACACTGATCATTTTGGATTACTTAGCGACTGTTACTGGCAGACTGTCGTCGAAGGTTCTAGAACGAGTCGAAATGTAGACTTATGCAGTGTCCAAGATATGCTCAACTATATTAACGAAATTGTGAGAGGTTAGGATGTTGTTGTATCTGCAGTCAATATGCATTCCGTAACTCTTCATTACTTCCTTAGCTTTATTTACAGTATTTATACCGTTTGGAACGTTTTCTCTAAAGTAGCACATTTCAAATCCTTCTTCTTTTGCTTTATTCAAGGCTTGTTTGAAATTTCCTTTTTTGTGTTCGAGTACATTTTTATTCGCAAACTCCGTTTTTCTCTAGAAGGGTTTCCTTAATCACTACGCTAAATGCATGTTTCAGATTTGAATCTTCAGGCAACACTGCTACTTTAGGTGTCTGTTAAGTCAAAGTTTGATTTATAGATTCTTTTTCTTTTTCCAGTTCCATATTCTCTGCCTTTAACTGTGTGTGACTCGTTACAAGCTGCTGATTGACTTTTATAATTTGAAGGTTGGATTCCAAGGATTGATTTAAAGTGTGTAGTAATTGTTCGTTTTCAGTTCTGAGTTTATACTCTCCATGTTTTCTAATGGATGGTAAAACTTCTTCAAATACCCAATCTTGAAACTTCTCAGCAATTGGCATTTTATATTTCACAAGTAATGAATATAATCCAGGCTCGTTAAGAAATATTGCGTGTTTCTCACTATGGGTTAGGGGGCTCCCCCTAACCCATAGTGAGAAACACGCAATATTTCTTAACCCGCTTCCCCGTACTTCCGGTATAGTTTTGCGGTACTGTATTTTTCTCTAACATGGCCTCTGACTGCTTCTTTAGGATTAGTGTAGCCCAAGATTTGAGCCACCTCCGTAGCCTTGAACCAGGGGTTGTTACTGTTGTCAAACACTACATACAAAGGTTGATCATTAGATATATATAGGAAGTTAAATCGATTATTGTATAGGTTATGTCAAAAAGCACAGAGACCACTGTCAGTACAGCACACACGGAAGCACAACGACACTATTACACACACACACACACACACACACACACACACACACACACACACACACACACACACACACAATGCGGGATTCACTCACCCCTATTGTTGAGGCTTGAATCCTTTGTCGGTGCACAGGTGTTATGGAAAAACCACCCTTAGTCTAAGAATGTTTTATCACATAATGAGGGTTGTGTGTTGTGAAGCTCTAGGCAAAGCTTTTTCCAAGGGCTGGCGCAGTTGCAGCGCATGTGGCGGCACGAAAACCACCCATGTCTAATTAATTCGGAGAAAGGTCTATTGTTAAAGACCACCTGCTGGGTAATAACTACCCTACTATAATGGAATTCGGAGAAGGATCCGTTTTTAATGACCCTCCGCTGGACAATAAAACGCAGGTTTGTGTCGCAGGTGTGTGTCGTTAATCAACCCTACTATAATGTAATTCTGAGAAGCGTTTTTTTGTTAACGAAATTACATGGCAATAAAAACAACCCCATGTCTGGGAATGTTGGAGTAGCTCATTAGAAATATGAAATATTGCCAGTAGTATCTCTTCGTTAGGTTAAGTCATGCTCTGTTAAGTAAGACTGTTTCCAGTTAGAAATGGGAAACATTGTGAGACATGTATCTCATCGTTAGGTTACGATATATAGTGTAAATTTAGGTTTGCGCATATAAATAGGACGCTTAGTCAGTTGTATCTCATCGTTAGGTTATGTTATGCTCTGTTAAGTTAGGATTGTCCATAGAAATATGGAATATTGCCAGTCGTATCTCGTCATTTTTGTGTGGGGTTGACTAACGACACACACCTGCGAGAGTTTTATTGTCCAGTGGAGGGTCATTAAAAAAGGATCCTTCTCCGAATTACATTATAGTAGTGTAGTTATTACCCAGCAGATGGTCTTTAACAATATGGGGTTAGAGGGAGAGTTTCTCTCCCTCGTACTTCCGGTATAGTTTTGCAATTATTTGTTGTTAACGGGGAAAAGAATCTAAACAAAAAATAAAAATACTACGCCAAAAATATATATATTCGCTTGAACAAAATTCGCAAAAAAATACGGGAAAAACCCAGGGGGTGGGGAATAAATTATGCAAATTTCACCCGCCATCCAAGTTATTGGCTAAACCCCCCTTGTGTTATTAATTTTGGAGAAGGATCCATCGTTAAAGACCACCTGCTGGGGAGTGTTTCCCATGGTCATGCTCAGATGCAGCGCAGGTGTTGGTACGTAAAATGAACCCCACGTCTGGGGATGTTGGGGTGAATCCGCAACGCGGGTGCATCGTAAATCAACCCTACTATAAAAACATTCTGACAAGGGTCTTTTGTTAAGGAAATTACATGGTTATAAAAACAACCCCAAGTCTGGGGATGTCGGGGTGGCTCCTTTGTCAGTATAACATTATCATAAATCACTGTCGGAGAAGGGTCCATCGTTAAAGACCACCTGCTGGGTAATAACTTCCCTAGTATAATGGAATTCAGAGAAGGGTCTTTTAATGGTGATTGCAATCGGGCAATAAATTTGACCCTCTGCCTGTTGGTCCTCTGTCCAAAAGACATTATCATCGATCACTGTCACGTTGGCCGGGGGGGGGGGGTATTTTAAAAAAATTGTTTAATTACATCGAATTATGCACAATTACTCTAGTTACGTTGATGCACAATTACTCTAGTTACTTATGGTAATCAAACATATGAATATTAATTAGAGTAATTATAAAAATACAAAAATAAAAAATTGCATATTAACTATGGTAATTAAAAATTTGCAAATTAATTAGGGTAATAAAAAATTAAAACAATTGTGGGGGGGAATAAATTATGCAAACTTCCCCGCCACCCACATAATCGGCTAAACCCCCCCTACTTGGAATTAAATGTAATTACATTTTTCCAATGATCTGTACCCTTGGGTGTTAGCATTGACTATATATACTGAAGTATCTATAGTTAATGGTATTAGTAGAGTGTATCCGTTATATTTTCTTAAAACCAGTTATTCAAAATTGAGACTTGATTCGTCATTAAATAATCCAGAAATAACGTTTCCAGAAATAACAAGATATCCTTGTTCAGAAATAATTCCAATGCGGCTCAGAAATAATTTACACTCGTTCCCTGAGCTGATTTCCTCAACTTAAGTTTTATAATCAGCACGTTCTTGCTACTTATATTTTCTCAAGTTCTGTGTTAGCCAATCTCCCCTATAGGGAAGCATCTATTATCATATTCAATTTGGTTCAGATGTATAAAGTAACATTTATCTGAATCAGTTAGAAAACCAGACATGACGCGTGGGGGGGGGGAAAGTTTGTACATAAACAACATTTTTTTAAATTTGTATATAGAATTTAAAAATGATACAAAATTTAATTTTATTTAGTATCATTTTAATTACCTTTCGTAGTATTGCTCTATGTCAATTGAGCAAGGTTATTGAGAAATTGAAATGATAAACACAGTACGTCGAACTTTACTCTTTTGGAGAGTATGTCAAATGTTATATCTCGCTTATTTTTGAACATACATATTGATACAACTATGGTATAGCTAGCACGTCTGGTTGTGATCTACTTAATTTGAATAAATCACCTTATTCCGTGGTGCCCTTTGCAGAAAACCAGCGGTCTCAGCCACAATGTTATTATTTAGAGAAAAATAAAAATGATATCTTACTTATTAGTATTGTAATAAAACTTGGAAAGTGGATTCATTTGGTAGTAAAGTACCGATTATAAATTCGATGATAACTACACAGGTTTGATGTATGAAGGTATTTATAATTAGCACTTCCCATATCATACATATAACTGTTTTCTCTCATCTTCGATATTAACTATGTATAACAATTGTCTTGCTCCTATTTAAATCCGCTGCACTATTTGTCCGCCAAAATTCAAACCAAAGACGCGTTACGATCGCGCGTCTCACGGGAAACTTCGAAACAAAAATCAAGGGCGTTGTGTAAAAACTCGCGATTACACGCATCGCTCGTTTAACATTTGAACTAACGCGCATTTTAACGCTGCTATGTGTACGGGCCCTTAGGCTGTTAAGTAATGCAACAATGGTCGGTGATAGTAGAAATCAGCTGATCGAGAGAGAGAGAGAGAGAGAGAGAGAGAGGACCTGCTGGGCAGTCCGTGCGCGACCTCTCTGCCGCTCGGTTGTGTCTCTTGCTGGTAAAGCTGAACCGCTACTAATTACAACCAGTTTATTGATTTAATTAATGCGAATCTCAGTTTTGTCATTGTGTTTAATTGTGTGTTCTGTGTTAGAAACCCGTCTTTGGATTGTTAATATATTTAAAAAAGGGTAAGTTAATATGTTTACTTATAATTTGTTGTGAGTCTATTTATTCTATGAAGAGCTGTAACGTTGCTTCTTGTAAGTAAGTAGATAGATATACATTTAAGTACATGCCACTATATGCAAAAATACCCCCGTTGCAGCAAACCTCCATACTCAGCGAATTTGAAATGGTACTTCACTGAGTCATGCAGCCAACTTTAATCAAAGCATATTAATAAATAAGCGAGATATTACATTTTATTTATTCCCTAGACGAAAATCATTAGGACTGAGTATGCAGGTTTGCTGCATCAAGGACCACAAAATCTTGTTTTTATGCAAAAACCAATGAATCACCTCCAGATGAAGCAATATACCAAGTTTTGTCAATTTATGTTCATAAAGAAGCAAGATATCACATGTATTTCTTATTCTCCCTAAGAATAACATTATAGCTGCTGAGTACGCAGGTTTGCTGCCATGGGGACCACAGAAAATGAGTTTTGTATGCAAATAGCATTAAAATCCAACCATATAAAGTAAATAAAGTAACTATAAAGTAACCTAAAGTATCATATAAAGTAACCATATAAACCATATAAACCACATACCAAGTTTCATTAATATATTTTCATTAATAAGCGAGATATACAATTTTACTTATTCTCCATAAGATTAACATTGGACAACGTACTTTGTTTAGCACTCTCAATATCTCGGTAACCAACTGACGTAGAGCGATGATCAAAATACTAAATTAATTGTTTTTTAAGCTGAATTTAATGGTGTAAACCAAAATTTGGTTTAAAAAGAATTATATGTAAAAAATTAAAAAAAACATTTTTGGGGTACAAAACACCCCTTAGAGTAGAACGACCTGTCTGGTTCTCGAAAATAGATGCTGCATCACACGATTATACCAAATTTCATCAAGCATTTTTACGAAAGTTATCGTGCCTACGGACACACACACACACACACACACACACACACACACACACACACACACACACACACACACACACATATATATATATATATACATATATATGAATTTGAAAGAATGGTGTTTTTGGCATCTGGGGGCCTCAAAACGAAAAGTTATCATGGTCCCGGGCCTAGGTCTTACCTACGGTAATACCTTCTTGCCTATAGGGGAGATTCACTAAAACTATTTTAGTAAATATAATGTATTCAAGTTTTTGTGTTTCTCTGACAATGATAGTAAAATGCATCGAAATAAAACAATGGTTTTTGGTAAACGTTTAAATTAAAAATTATTTATTAGAAAGTTATTCAAAGAACAATTTCGTGTAGCGGTTAGCAATTATATTAATTATTTTACGTGGATAAATGGGAACATTTTACATGCCACCTCTATAGTTGAGTTGTTTTCCTTTGGGGCTGCCATGCTATCTGATAGCATGCAAGTAAATGACACTCCAGGCCCAGCGTGGGAAGAACCACCACTGTATAATAAGCACATTATTTAGCTCTACCGAAACGTTTGCTATACATTCAAAAAACACTGATAAGTACTGTCATTAATGATCTCTCTTATAAGACGTTTAATACGTATATCTCCTGATTTTGTTACTTTCAGAGCTTTTAAGGGAAATAATGTTTTAACCCGAAATACCGTTAATAGTAACTGATATTCGACCCAGCTAATAATTTTTTAAATATAGTTATTGATGGTTGGGTCTAATTTATAATGTTATTTGCGTTTTGGATATAAGGATGATTTAGCGGAAATACTCGTATATTGATAAACATACACAAATAATGAAACATAATACGTATTATTTTAATGACGCTTACATAAGCTTTACAGTGCACACATATACACATACGTTTTATTTAAAAACATATTAAATTGAAACATTACATTATCACTATTTTCTTAGAAAAACTTAAAGTAAATTTCTATTTCTATAAATGTTGCTAATTAATTCAGTACAATATTTAGTTGATTTTTTTATTATAAGTCTAAATCTAATTTTTGTTTTGTATCTGCCCACAAAGCGCGCGCGCGCGCTCACACACACACACACACACACACACACACACACACACACACACACACACACACACACGTGTACATAGGTCTAGTAAGTTGCCAAAAATAATCTTATTTGCATTTAAGCGAATTTCTCCTATAGGGAAGAAGCTATTACCGTAGGTGTCATGGTAAGACCTAGGTCCGGGACCATGATAATTTTTCGTTTTGAGGCCCCCAGATGCAAAAAAATTCGTTCAAATTCATATACATGTATATATATATCTATAGGTATATATATGTGTCCGTAGGCAGGATAACTTGAGTAAAAATGGTCTGATCTTGATGAAATTTGGTAAAAATGTGAAGGCAGCATATATTTTCATGAGTTCGCGAACTAGACAGGTCGCTCTACTCTAAGGGGTGTTTTGGGGGTGTTTCGTACCCAAAAAATGGGTTTTTTGAACTTTTTACATATAAATATATTTAAACCAAATTTTGGTTTACACCATTAAACTCAGCTTAAAAAAGCAATTTGGTATTTTGATCATCGCCCTACGTCAATTGGTTACCGAGATATTGAGAGTGCTAAACAAAGTACGTTGTCCAATGTTAATCTTATGGAGAATAAGTAAAATTGTATATCTCGCTTATTAATGAACATATATTAATGGAACTTGGTATGTGGCTTTATATCGTTGGGTTTTAATGCTATTTCCATACAAAACTCATTTTTTGTGGTCCCCATGGCAGCAAACCTGCGTACTCAGGAGCTACAATGTTATTCTTATGGAGAATAATAAACATGTGATATCTTGCTTGTTTATGAACATAAATTGATAAAACTTGGTATGTGGCTTCATCTGGAGGTAATCCATTGGCATTTGCATAAAACAAGATGTTGTGATCCTTGATGCAGCAAACCTGCATACTCAGTCCTAATGATTTTCTTATGGGGAATAAATAAAATGTCATATCTCGCTTATTTATTAATATGCCTTGATTAAAGTTGGTAAGTGGCTTCATGACTTAGTGAAGTACCATTTGAAATTCGCTGGGTATGCAGGTTTGCTGCAACGGGGGCATTTTACTTTACATCTAACAGTTATTATTTTAACAACTGTTAGTTATTATAGAAGCCTTTACTTTAAACTCTGACTCAATGAGGAGCTGGACCAAACCTAAGACCGAGAGGACTTACATTTTTGTTTCAGTCTAGTTTGTTGACAGCTGTACACAAAGCTTCTGTTCTGTTCTCTTCTGTATCTTCTGTACGATCAGGGTCTGCACTGGTTATTTCCTAAGCTAAAACAAAATCGTTTACACAATAAACTCAATTTTCAATTATAGACTCGTGGATTTTTTACGAAACAACTATACTGTTAAGTAACATACATCTTTAGCCTTTGTAGTAAGTATAAACAGGAGTGACAAATTTATATTATTTTTGTCCAACGCAACAAGATAGCCTACCCTAGAAACAAAGTTTTAGCAGTGGATATTATATCTTACTAAACATAATCGATAAATTCTTATACATTTTTATTTGTACGTAGTTATATTACCATTAACAAAATAAGTTTTCAATCTAACATACAATTTTGATGAAGTGACTTTGTTTTTGATGAATATTTTAGATAGCAGTTACTATAAACTAGAAAGATAGCGCGCTCGGAAGATTTTGGTTGTGATGGGATTATAGATTAATTAATTAACTTAATACATTTTGTTAAAGTTACCATATTGATGACACCCCCCCCATATCTTCCGATATATCTCCGCCTTAAAAGCGGTTTGGATGGATATGATAGTGTCAATAACCCAGTAGCGGCCTGGGCTACTAAAGATAGTAGCTTAGGTCAGTTTTACTATTGCGGACAAATCGTAAAACATCTCATAAAAACGATTCTCAAAGATATTCCTTTGATTAGCAAACGGGTCTGCCACAGAATAATAAGCTGACGTAAGATGTGGAGTTTTTGTATGTATAACACTTAAAAATTAATTTGTCTGCTATTTTTTCAGTTATTTGGATATTAAGTCAATAAAACTATATCCATTTTGAATTTATAGAGTATAAAAAAATACCCCCCGTCGCAGCAAACCTGCGTACTCAGCGAATTTCCAATGCATTGATATGTTTCTCACTAGTACATAAAGCCACTCACCAAGTTTGACAAAAATACATTCATAAATAAGTGATTTATTACATTTTATTTATTCCCCATAAGAATAACATTAGGACTGAGTACGCAGGTTTGCTGCAACGAGGAAGATAAGAGATGAGTTTTTATGCAATTATCAATGTAACTGAACCAGGTGAAGCTACTTACCATGTTTTATTAATTTATGTTCATAATTAAGGGAGATATAAAACTTTACTTATTCTCCATAAGAATAACATTAGGGCTGAGTATGCAGGTTAGCTGCTACGGCGACAATCAACAAAACATTTATTTTTTGTGCAATTATCAATATACCAGTACAACATGAAGCCACATACCAAATTTCATCAATATACATTCATAAATAATCAAGATATCAAATTTTATTTATTCTCCATAAGGATAACATTGGACAACGTACTGTGTTTAGCACTTTGAATATCTCTGCAACGGTTTGACGTAGAATCACAATTTAAACACCAAAATGATTGTTTTGTGGAGCTGAAGTGATTGGTAAAAGAAAATGTGAAGTTTAAAGTAAAATTAACTGAGGAAAAGCCAAAAACCTTTTTCCCGTAAGATTAACATGGGAGATTTTATGAGCATGTTTTTTGGATTTTTTCCGCAACCACTTAACCTAGGTTAATAATTCAAAATACCATATTATTTGTTTTTTTAAGCTCTATAACATGGTCTAAACCTAAATTAAGTGTTTTAAAAATTTTAGGGTAAAAATGCAAAAAACTGATTTTTGGAAAATTTAAAACCCCCATAAACCCCCCTTCCCATAGTCCGATTTTTCTGGTTTTCGAACTTAAAGTCATAAATGTCAGTTTACACATTTGAGCCAAATTTCATCGAAATCGGACGTTTTTTACTCAAGTTATCGCATTCACGGACACATATATAGATATATATATATATATAGATATATATATATATATATATATATATATATAGATATATATATACATATATAAATTTGAACGAATAGTGTTTTGGACATCTGGGGACCTCAAAATAAAAAGTTATCATGGTCTCGGGCTTAAGTCTTACCATGAGACCTACGGTAATAGCTTCTTCCCTATAGGGGAAATTCGCTAAAAACAAAAAAACCGTAAGTTCTAAAATATTAACGAAAATGAATATTCTCTCCATTTATTACTTAACAAAATAATACATTGAACTGGTTGACAAAGTAATAGTTAAAACTATTGGTTATCTTACTGGTTGGATGTTTTGTAGGGCTATCAATTTATCAATGAATATGGTACAACATTTACTGCATCGCTCAAATTTAACTAAACCAGTTATTTGTTGATACGATATTGAGCTTCGCTTATATCACATCCTAAACATGCTTTCAATTTATATTTTTATAATCCTAGTTCCATTAATCAGGGCGATTTTTGTTATGAGAACTTCTTTGTTGTTATACAAATATTACTTTTGTATATTTTTGTTAAATGAGAACTTCACGGTCCAGCAGGAAGAACATATATTATAAGTTTAATTCAAACAGAAATACTAGTGAAATTACTATGCAATATGTACAATTGCAAGATCGAATATTGATTGAGAGCAGAAGGGCGTATTACAATTGGGTTAGTTAAAAAAAGCATGATGAACAAATAATTTAAGGCCGGTGGCAGTCTTAAAATATTGCAGTAATTAATAATGATTATCTTAGGTAGCTCCTCTGATGAGGTATGCAGTTCAAATATAAAAAATTAATACTATGCACAATTTGCCTTGATGCCAAGCATCGTTATCTCTCTAATTATTTATTGTTATAACTTTCACGAACAAGGTTTTAGGGAAAGAATCAAAATACCGCCGTTTCCTTAATTAATCACCATTTCAATTTGATTATCCTAAAATGCATCAAACACTGAATTCATTTAAAGCTTTTGACTTATTAATCAAAATGACACACGAACACACCGATAGTATCAGACTTGGAGGCCGCAATAAAATTCGTCGAGCCCTCAAACCATAAAGTTGACCAAACTCCTTGACATTTGTTTCGGAACGGCGCACAAAAAGCGGAGGGAATGTCGCCACATGGTCGGTAGCGACGCGTCCCTCTAATGTGTTGCGCTTAAATGTTAATTAATTTTGCGGGATCAAATTGCATATCTGGCACGCAGTTAGTATTTACTGTGGGACTCTCAGCTGTTGGTTTGGGCTTGAAAGATGTGTTTTGAGGGCAGCGAAGTATATAGTAGTGTTTAGAGGTTATTTAATTACATTATTTTTATTTATGGTAGTTTCCGTATTAATCGGTGCACTTGAGTAAAATGAGCGTTGAAAAATAATTATTATCTGTATTTGACGTTTTACAAATAAATGGTGTTTTATATGGGTTTTACAAATGGTGTAGGTTTCATAGGGGTTTTTGATACAAGATTTACTAGAATTCAGAGGTGTACATTTAATTATGAGTACCTGGGGGCCGAGATTTGCTCGGGGGAAGGCCAGTCAGTTTGTTTAGATGACTCGGAGTAATATTTCACCACTTCCCCCTACTGATAATCAGATTTGTACAACTCATTTGCCTCTTTTCTACATTTGTAAGGTCACTCCAGTTGTTATTTATAGCTCAATATCCCTTTGATTTATTTTACTATGTACTCTATTTATGTAATCTTCACTCAAATCTTTTAATCTCTGCTCTCAGGAAACCACATGTTAATAATCATATATACAACATGTGTATTACTTTGACAGTTCCCTGGTAGATTATGAACAGCTGTTACAATTCTTTTGTTTTGATTTGAAACTTCATAAGCCCAATGTTAATTTTTTTAACTTTTCATTTAAATTTTTTTACATTATTTGATTTTTCCTGGGGATGAGGCCTGTCTAGAACTTATTTTTATCCCAGAAATTAGTTATTTTGAATATTTGAAGGAAATCGTTGGAGCCGTTTTTGAGATCCGTGTCGCAAGCAAGCAAGCAAGCAAGCAAACAAACCTTACTCATATTAGAGTATAGGATTACAATTTCAACTACGCGAGAGTGAATCCGCAACGACGGCGACTGCGAATGCTAGATAATATATTCTGCTATTACAGATGCTTCAGATGCTTGCAAATGAGTGAGAGGGAGAAAGTAAGAATTGCTAATGAGCTCACACCCTTCATCCAACGAATACATAAACAATAAGGTTAGGTATGATGGGGAAATTTGAGACACAATTTTCACCAGTGTGACGTAGTTAACGCGCGAGAGAGACAGCTGATTTGTAGGCCTACACGCACAACAAAACTTCGTCCACAACGCTAAGCGTAAACATGTATATGATATGTTAACATCAGATATCCTGACCTTCTCTTAGTGTTTGTGCATTCATTGCTTGAACTATATGGTTGACTCTAATTTATCAAAACTTATTCAAATATGCAAGTTGCATACAAAATATACGTATGCCCTTCCACAGGACATATTGTAAATTAATTTCAGTATATTTACGTGCTCTAATAGGGATATGGGGTGAAAAACAATATAATTGATAAAAATATTACCTCAGTTAAAAACTACTGTATACATATAATTTAGTTTAGTTTATAAATACTTGGTGAACCCGTGCGATTTCGTATGCACGATCGTTAAATTGGAAATTTGTCATTTATAAGTAATTGTATTCAGTTTTAAAACAAATCAGTCGAAGATAAGTATAATGCAAAAAATCTAAATAAGTAAAAAATATGTTTATATTTATTAAATCTTAGTACATTGTTTACAAAATCTCTTTGAAAACGACATTCATTAGTTACATGGATTCCACTATCGCTGTCACCAAATTGTTTGTTAGTTTCTGTTATTTTTTATTTGAAGTATAAAGAAAACCTATTTTATTTATATAGATAGATGTACTCTTGTTGATTACCTGTCCATAATGTATTAACAGCTGCAATTATTTTGGTGGAAAACAAATTAAACATCTGGGTTTTTTGAAGTGTAAATTGGAAATGTTACACATTTTCATTTTTTTGCAATATTTTCGAGCTCTATGACCTAAATTGCAAATCTAAAGCCAGTTTGAACATCTGCAAACCTAGAGGCACGTTTTGGTGTATAATATGTGGGGGTAAAACTTAAAGTCAAAAAGTCTTATTGTTTACAAAATTTGCATGTAGCGTATTAATAATATAGATAGATAGATTTGGAAAATCAATGATGCCAGTCTTAATCCTGTTCAAAACGATAATCATATGTAGTTTTACAGGAATTAGAGATCTAATTAACAAATACTAAACTTAGGCTGTTACCAATATTTTTATGTTAAAAGTTTTAGGATAGCAACTTTATCTTCCGTTTTCGGGTTTTAAAACTAAATCAAACATTCAGTTAGGTTTTCCCACAGATTTTAAAACTCCCGCTAACAATATCAACAGAAATATACTCCAAGCGTCCATGAAACATTATTGTAGTAATTTATTTTTTATAATGTGAGAAAATACTTTATTGTTATGATAAGGAGTAATCAGCTCTTTCAAGAATTTTATCAGTTACAATAAGAAGAGTTATTTCAACGAAACTAAGAAAAATGGCAAAGGCACAAATGAATCAAAGCGACGACAAGCTGAAAGGAGAAAAATAAAATAGCGTTAAAAGTTGTAGCCTAACAGTCGGCGCCGTATAACCTTTTTTAAAAGCATAGGTTTTCGAAGATAATAAAGTACAGTAAAAATTATTGAAGTACCGTATATCAGTTATATCAGTTAATAATAATCAGTAGTTCCAGTTACAAAAAATCTTCCATTTACAAAGTTGAACGTGATGCAATAATGACGGATTATTAAAAAATAAATTAAAAATTTCGAGTGAAGCTTATGACGCAGATGAGTCTAATATTAGAGCAAAGAAGTGCTGAGATAAACGATGACGTCTCTGACCTTCCGGCTGTGGGAACGACCTTCGCTAGCGAGCAGCGCTCACATAAACAATGTTTGTAATCAAACTAGGAATGTCTTACTAAACATAATTAAATATATAGTTTTAAGTGGGGGCTCCGGTCACGTGACCTTTGGCGTTGTACCTGCTTCCCCCTTAGTATAATGTTAACTTTCAAAGTCCGTCCCTTCTCAACGGATTATCCGATAGTGTTGTTTTAAGGCTCATCATTTTAAATAGAAAAAAATATCTGTCTATTTCAGTGAGCATAATTTTGATATGAAAAATAGTTTCACCGCAACAAAAATTGAAAATATTCAATACTAGTCGACCCGTGCGGAATTCCGCACTGCGAACCAAATCTTGTCAGCTGATCGGATGTTCTTTTGTTTACAATTTAGCTCCTGTCAAAACAAACTATCCCCTTTATTTATCTTTCACTTTATTAAAATTTTAGAGAAGCGGTACATTTTTAGCCCGTGGGTCTATTTTTCGTCTTTAGCCCACACGATAAGCTTTAAAATGAGGGGGTAAATCATGGAATTTGATAAAGGAATAAGGAATATCTCGCGGGCTGATAGAAAACCAGGCTAGAGATATAATATATAAGATTTTTGAAATTTTTAACGATTATTATTTGTGATATCAAAGTTCTGCTTACTGAAATCGCTAAGGATTTTTCTGCTCTTTAAATTGGACCATACATCAATCTTAGATAAACCGTTGAGGAAGACGGAATTTGGAAAATTAACATCGGTCTTATGAGGGAAGCAGAGGACTGGAGCCCTATCTTAAATAGAATTTTAAGAATCTCCGTTGGTTTCTATGAAGAATAAAAAATCGCGAATGTTTACTTTTAATTTGTTTCTCTTCCTTTTTCCTTTCATCGTTCCGGATGAATACAGATTTATATTCAACAATACTATTTAGATTTTGGTCAAATTTAGTTTACGCAGACCATATTACCATATTTGAAAAGGTTTGAACTAAAATAGTCATTAGCCTCAAAAACCACCAACACCTTAAAGATTTCATCAAAATTGGCTTAAACGATTGTAATACATTTAGGTGGTTCATTATGGCACCATGCCATTTTAGTTCATAGAAAACACCTTCATATCTTCATATATCTCGAGATTCCCACGTAACTCTTCGTTTTTCTATAATCTAGATTGGTTTGGTTTCGGATCAAATTAACCTTTAAAGTTGATGTGCTCGCAGCAATCACTATCTTGAGTAGTCAATATTTATAATTTTCACTGTCCCAATACAGACAAAAATCCTACATTATAGACAATATATACTTTATAAGTCAAGTAAGAAAAATTACATGATTGTAATAAAAGTACCGTAAGATACTTTTTTCCTGACAAAGACCGTCTATCGTTTTCATCAGGATATTTTAGTTGGGAAATATTTAACATTTGAATGACCAATGACAATATAACGTAATTTTCATACTGTAGTAACGTCGTTTGATTTTTAATAAATACCTATAATGTGGACATATGTCAGTATTCAGGCATTTATTTATGTATAAGGTTGTATTAGACACCAATATGCATCACAATGTGTAACTTAAAACTGTTATTTTGAACATGGTCCCGATAAAAACAAATTCTTCTGGTTCATACAATTTTTTTCTAGAAATCTTTGTATTTATCGAATTTTATCGGAAATGTATATTAGGTCGTTTAAACATCAGATAATTGTATGATATGCAATACAAAATACCCTCATCGCATCAAAGCTGCGTACTAAGCAAATTTAAAATGAAAGAATATACACCTATCTGTCACATGAAGCTACGCTCCAAGTTTTATAAAAACAATTTTCAGTAATAGGAAGATGTAACATTTTATCGATTCTCCATAAGAATAACATAAAGCTAACTGATCGATGACAAATGTACATATGTGTGACAAATTTTATCGAATCGGACGTTTCTTTCAAGAATTATCGCGTTAACAGACACGTATATGTGTGAGTTTGATCGATAGTGTTTTTGGCACCCTGGGGTCTCAAAACAAATATTTGATCGTATCATGGTATCAAGTCTTACCATACAGGTAATATTTATCTCCCTATATAGTACGTCGGGTACACAAACAAAGCGGCATTTTGTGATTTAGGTATGTCACTTTCTGTGGTCATAGTTGATGCCAAAAGGTAACTTTTGAGATAGGGAGCCACTTCAAAAACCGTACAGGACACCAAAATGCCGGCCTTTAAAGATGGCTGCCATTGAAATGATAAAATTTGTTATAACTTGATTAATATATATCCAATTTAAGTGAAGTTGGTTTCGTTTAAAAGGCCTTTTAAAACTAAAACTTTTTTGTTTTTGACTTTTTACGAAACAATTGTGATCATCCAGATATTTAAAGATTATTGATTAAATGGCCGAATTTGCATTTTTTAAAGATTTAATGTAAAAAACTGCTTTCAAATTGAAACGTTAATTTTTGTATGATGATTTATTAAGTTTATTAAGGTTAAATACATAAATTAATCTTCAAAATGTCAAGTCATGGATGAATAGTTATTAATTAAGTTAAAAAAAAAACACCTTCAACTGGCACACGACATACAGCATATGTATGTGACCGTAGGCACAATAACTTTTGTAAAATAAGTCCGATCTTAATGAAATTTGGTATACAGGTTTAAGGCAGTGTATATTTTCGTAAATTCAAAAACTAGACAGGTCGCACTATTGTAAGGGGGGTTTTGAGGGGGCTTTGTATCCCAAAAATAGGGTTTTCGAACTTTTTACATACAGTTATTTTAAAATCCAAATTTTTGTTTCCAAAATTATATTCGTCATAAAAAATAAACGAGTTCGCACGCAGCACGCTGACGTGAGGGAAGTGAATTTCCACATACAAAACTTTTAAAACTCAAAACCAGTGTAAAAACAAACATTTCTTCCAATTTGTATTGAAATCTAAAAATATAGATTTTTTGGCTGTTTTGATGCTCCTGGTTTTATTTAACTGCAATGCTGGGAATACGATTTTGCACATTATAAGGTTAGGAGAGGGTCCAGTCAGGCTTGAAAATAGGTGTGAGGTTGTTGGGGTTGAGCAAAGTATACCAAAAAATGAATAACAGGCTTTTCTAATGTAACACCCCCATCATAAGACAACGTACTGTGTTTAGTCGATACACATCTTCTTTAATAACTCCGTAAATATTTATGCTAGAATGACGAGAGAGGGTTTAAAACTTTCGCCTCATTAATTCCCATCGTTTTACATGCATTAATTTTACATCCGGGGCTTTTCTGACCCTTTTTGGGCCCAACAACTTGAAATTTAAATGATTAATCGCCAAAAAATAGGTTTAGAGTTTTCCGATTGTATGCCCAACGAACTTATCCAATTGATTATAGAAAGGAACGTCCCTACCAAATTTGAAGTAAATCGGATAAAAACTGCGACTGCTAGAGTTCAAACACATACACATATATACCGTATATATATACATTTCAGAAAATAACACCATTTTGTTGCAATATTTCGAGATATTTTCTTTATCAAGCACAAAAAATGAATGACAAACAAAAACTGTCATTTATATATATATATAAAATGCTGAACGACCCCCCAAAACGTGTTCAGGGGGTCACGTTAGGAACTTCTATGGTGGTCCCGGGCTTAAGTATCACCGTGCGGGTCATGCTAATAGTTCACTTTCCATAGGAAATTCACTAACAATTTAGTATCTCGAATTACTGCTCGATGTCAATTGGTTACCAAAATATTGAAAGTGCTAAACACAGTACCTTGTCCAATGTTAATCTTATGGAGAATAAGTAACATGTTATATCTCGCTTTTTAATGAACATATATTAATGAAACTTGGTGTGTAGCTTCATATGGTTAGGGTTTATTGATATATGGATACAATACCCATCTTTTGAAGTCCCTAGGACAGAAAATCTGCGTACTCAGCAGCCATAATGTTAGTGTTATTGTTATTCTTATGGAGGATAAGAAACATGTGATTTCCCTTTTTTTATGAGAAAATATTGGTAAAACGTAGCATGTTGCTTCATCTGGTGGTTATCCTTTGACATCTGCATAAAACCCCGATTTTTTTGTCCTTAGTACAGCAAACCTGAGAGCTCAGTCCTAATGTTTTTCTTATGGAGAATAAATAACATGTCATATATCACTTGTTTATAACTATGCATGGATGAAAATTCGTAAATGGCTTCATGACGAGTGAGGTAGCATTTGAATTTCGCTGAGTATGCAGGTTAGCTGCATCGGGGTATTGAGAAATTAGATCTTTTATGTTATGAAAATTTGGCCATTTAATTAATAATAATTTAATAATCTTTAAATATCTGATTAATTACTATTTTTTCGTAACAAAACACAAGTAAGTTTTAGTTTTAAGAGGTATTTTAAACAAAATCAACTTCACTGAAATCGGAAGTCTATTATTCAAGTTATGACAGATTTTATAATTTCAATGACAGCCATATTTAATGGCCGCCATTTTGGTATCCTGCACGGTTTTTGAAGTGGCTCTCTATCTGAAAAGTTACCTTTTGGCATCAACTATGACCACAGAAAGTGCCATTCCTCAATCACAAAGTGCCGCTTTTTGGCTGGATTAGCTTTCCCCAGGGTACCAATAGGAGAAATCACTAATAGCTTATGTTTACAAATAATTTAGTGAAAAATCTTGATGGTTAAAATGTATGGCCAATTTACTCAAACAAAACACAGACACTTATTGGGGTTGATCCATTAAACTAGGTATTGACAAGAGATCGAGGTCAAAGGTCATAAAGTTCACTGGTGACCTAGTAACGTAGCGCGCCCTCTTATACTGGCTGGATAGCGTCGTGGTTAGTGGGTTATAGTGCTTGCCACACAATATGAGGTTCGCAAAATAGATCCTGAGCAAAATAAAAAAATTGGAGGTTCAAAATTGGATACAGCTGCTGTGGTCATTGGGCTAAAAATCTGTATTATTCAGAATCAAGGCTATACAAGGTATCTCATTCATCTACATTCTTCATTCTTTGATATTCGCCTTAAAATACGTCTTAGAAGTTAGAAGCGTAAGTGTCTTAAATTATCATATAGTGATTTAGAATATACTACGGCTCCGGGCGATGTATGCAGTTTGATAACTTACACAGTATTGTATACCGGTCCTAGTCCACGTTTTATAATTGGTTGGTACGGTGATATGGTGATGAAAGACAACAATTATAATTTGGATTTTTCTTTAGAAATTGACTCAAACGAATGTTTAATAGAAACCGACCCCATTAGGACTAAACATATTTAGAGTGCCGCCACCTACTCATACCATGGCAGTGTTTGTAAGCGATTACACTAGTGGAGGCAGAGGCGGATCCAGCTTTGAGTTGGGGGGGCGAACTTAATGGTGGAATCCCCCCCGATTTTTATTGTTACGAATAATTCTAATAGTAATAAAATACTAAAAATAACAGTTAAACTCCACATACACTAAAGAGAAATGAACTAAGACGGAAAGGGCAGAACAACGTTCATGCGCATTGTAAGGGTGTGATGGATGACTAATAATATCACGTGGACACAGTGGATGCGTGGTCAAACTCCCATTTCCATGGTAACGTGACGTACGCACCACTCTGCCTGCACCGAGGTTCAAAACTCTGCTGCCCCGCTCACTCTAGTTACCGCTGTTGTATCTGAGATATTCTGATAACTACACAACGTTAATCTTGACGTTTGCCGGCACCTATCCTCAAGTGATTTCGCGGGTAAAAAAGGAGGCAAGGTGAAAGGGCAGTCGCGTCGTTGCGTCAGTGCAGTCAACTGCCAGGCGTCATCAGAACGAAATTATCACTCCCACTAACTCTTTATACGCTTGGTTCCACAACTTTAGTATGCATTCAGGCCGTTTAAAAAATAACCTATGGTAGACAATTGGATTGGCGATAAAAAATAAACCGCAACACATTTAACCAGATGCAAATGACATAACTGCACTATTTTTATACAGTATATAACAAACTTTTCTGAGGTTGAGAAGGGAGGGGGCGATCGCCCCTCCTTGGATCCGCCACTGTGTGGAGGGATGGAATTGGAAGGTTTATAAAAATGTCGTTTTTATACCGGAAACCAAAAGGAAAATGTCAACGGGGCTATATACAAGTTACATATAGGATATTTTATAAATTTAAGCCACCCTAACGATGATGACCCTATCCAATATTGCCTTACTTAACTCAGATATTTCACGCAATAACTTTATGTCACGCAAAAATGCATGTTCTGTGGAATTTTGCAATAATTCATTTTGAATAACAATATTCAAGATAAAAATACACAAAAAAGTTTAAGGTTAAATAAAAATACATAAACCTCACCTTTTGTCTACTATAGGTTTTCAACCACTAAACTAACGTTCATATAACATTGAAAACACAGTATCTACAACAAATTGCAAAGTTTTCAAATCCTTAGTTTCTTGGCCATAGAACATACCTTAACTTTGAAGACTTCAAAAATGTAATAGAAAATAATAGTTTTTAGTTTAAAAGCTAATTCAGTAAACTACTGAACCTTGAAAATAGTTTTTTTTGTCAACAAAGCTGGTTTTTATACACCATTACGTTTCACTAGTGGTAGGCTAATATTTAATTAGTTGGTTGCGGTGTCAATAAACAGTGTATGCAAAGTGAAGAGGGTGGTTCTCCCAATACTACTATATTTAATACTAGCTGGTCATAAAGCCATTTACAAACAGTTACTGTCGTTAAAATATGTTTAAAAAAGTAACTGTACAAAAAACATAATACCCCCGTAGCAGCAAACCTGCGTACTCAGCGAATTTCCAATATGTATCTTAATACCACATAAAGCCACATACCAAATTTCATCAATATACATTCATAAATAAACGATTTGTGACATTTTAATTATTCTCCATAAGAATAACATGGCGGCTGAGTATGCAGGTTTGCTGAAGGAAGGAAAACAAAAAATGGGGTTTTATACAAATATCAATATAACTCATTTAGGTAAAGCCACATACCAAATTTCATTAATTTATTTTCATAATTAAGGGAGACAACACGTTACTTATTCTCCATAAGAATAACATGGGCTGAGTACGCAGGTTTGCTGCTACGGGAGCCTTTGGCAAAAAATTGTTTTTTGAGCAAATATCAATGGTCCACAACCAGACGAAGCCGTATACCAAGTTTTGTCAGTATACGTTCATAAATAAGCGAGATATAAAATTTGTCTTTTCCTCCATAAGAATAACATTAGACAACGTACTGTGTTTAGCACTTTCAATATCTCGGTAACCAATTGACGAAGACAAATGATCAAAATACCAAATTGTGTGTTTTTTAAGCTGAATCCAATGGTAAAAACTAAAATTTGACTGTTTCCAAAATTATATGTAAAAAATTCAAAAAACCCATTTTTGGGGTACAAAACCCCCCCAAAATACCCCTTCGGATAAAGCGATCTGGCTGGTTTTCGAACTTAAAGTCATAAATGTTGCTTTACACGTTTATACCAAATTTCATCAAAATCGGATAATCTTTACGAGAGTTATCGTGCTCACGGACACACACACACACATATATATATAAGCTCGTTCTTCAAATATTGCTGGATGGGATGTCACCTGCTGTTTTAGAGGGTGGCTCGTCCCTCAGATATCGCTGAGTAGGATCTTACCAGCTGAGGGCGGATCGTCCTTCAGACATCGCTGGATGGGATATTGTATCCAAATGTTTGGTATATGTTTTTGCTAAATTTTCATCTCATCACGATTGGTGAATGAACGTAATTACATGCTGTGAGGAGAGCGTTTGAAACAATTAGATTAAGCGTATTTTATAATATAAATTTTCCCCAATTGTTAGAAAATGTAAACTTATAGTATAACTAGCTGTTACCCGCAGGCTTCGCCCCGAAAATTATTTATAAAACTATGATAGTTTTGTGTGTTGCACTCTGTGGTTAGCCTGTGGAACTATTACGAATCAAGATCAGCTGTTTATATTTTCATCAGCTCAAACAAAAATGAATGTCCATAAGGAATACATGGGAAATTTGAACCTCCGTGGGATCCCTATAGGATTTTCACAACTTAATGCCTATATGTTACTCAGGACTATCAAGTACCTCTCTGCAAAATTTAAGTTCGATCGGTCCAGTAGTTTTCACGTGATGGAACTTCAGAGTTACGCACAAACATCCATACTTTCACATTTATAATATTAGTATGATGATATGATAACACTCTTACCACGAATTGTATCTGATGACAACTTAGATCCATGGAGTATGCGTCGAGGTTAAGCATTTAGATGAGTCGTTCCCTCATTTGGCCTGATGATGATCGATCTGTCTCGATTCCATGTTCCATCTTCTTGTGCGCTCACCGTCTTGAATGAAGAAGTTGTAGCTTGCGCTTGAAGTAAGAACGAGTATTTTGTCACATATTATAGAATATTCAGCAGTATATACCGTTATACTACCGTGTGGTCCCTACCATTTTGGGTCCAACCCGTATGTGCGGTAACTTTCGATGCCATGTCATTCGTAGTGCGGAGCGCGGTGGCCACTTATGGAAATGCAAGGTGGGTATGGCCAGATCAGCTGATTAAATAATTACATATCCGCGCCGTCGCCCCATGCTGGTTATTTGCATCAGCTGACACTCCAGGGCCGATTTTGATTGATGACCTAAATTAGTCATAATTATTTTGGATTTCACTCCAAATGGACAGAAACAACTCTAAGCTCAGCATTTTTCAGTTTTGATTACCTGAAGAAATAGATTGTAACAAGGAAATATAATGAGCACAGTTATGTTATGTATCATTTTTTCTTAAATCGACTTCTAGTTGATCCATGGCATTACAGCTCTGGGTAACTCCACAAATGCAAAGAATGTTTTAACAAGCCACTATTAATATTATCTATCGAGAAGTATGATATGTGTTGTTACATTTAAACGGGATAAAATAAACTGAGTCTCACAACACTACAAATTATATTTACACTTAAACTGTACTAAAAGAAGGTAAACATAAAAAAGATCCTTTATGTATATTTACCGTCTTCAATGTAAGTACAGTACACGTGTAAATATATTTTTTAGTGTTGTGAGACGTAGTTTATTGTATTCTGTTTCATAAACATGACAACAAACATTCACTGTATTATATTTTTTTGTTTGGTGGTGTTAAAATGTTTTTTGTGAGGCCTGTATAAGTTATACAGGTTCTACACAAGTTGTTCTACTTCTTCTTGACTGTCATTTCCTCTTATCATTTCCAGATTCCCATGGGACTACCATTATTCTCTGAATGCCTAGCTTTATGGAGTGGTAAGTCTTGAATTATTGAAGAAATTATAACGTTCTTATAATTTTAGTGACAAAACTATATCTCTGTTAATGTTTACAATAATGCAGTCATAAAAAATGCAAACCTGTGAGAGGAGGGAAAATTTTATTGTTATTTAAGACGTACGGTACATCATAATTCGGCAAAGGATTCCTTAGGTGACCTTAGATTCTCCTCTAAGGTCCAGGTCTTACTTACTAGTTTTTGAGATCCCTACTGAGAGCCGAATTAATTAAAAGATGAATATTAAAATCGAATTTACGTTTGTAACAATGTGAAAACTACTTTGATATGTAACAACCATTGGCAGGAGAGTATCCATATTGATTTTCCCAGTAAGATCAATGTTAATGTTATAATACAATACGTCAATTATTTATCAACAAAATATTAGTAATGTTTTGAATTAAAGGTCTGTTATAGACAACATTTGATTGTATAAGGTTTTAAAAGCTAAAAAAGATTAAAACCAATTCTTATAAGATTAGAAGAGATTTTTAAAAACTAAATCTGACATTTAATCAGGATAAACATTATTTTATAATATTTGGGAACATGATAGTTGAAAACTGTCTTTCGAGTGAAGGCACGGAAAACGTAAAATTAAAATTTGTTTTTGAGAATAAATCGAACTTGACCGCTCTCCACTCCCTCCTACATAGTAAACTACTTTATAGCCCTTTACCTATCTCTCAGTTGCGAGGAGTATCAGGTTAAATGCATTATTTATCCCGTGATAACTATTGCAATATAGTATTAGGTTCATTATTGTCCGTCTACGAGCAGTGGTGACATATGAATCCAGTCACCCGGCGAGATCAAAAGATAGCTGTATCTATCATATTAGCAGAGTAAATAGAATATATAGTATTGAAAATGCGGATTGCGCCTTGCAGTCAGTAACGTAATAAGCACATAAACAGCCACGGACTATGCGCGGGGCAGTAAGTTAGCGGGAGTTATGATCTGAGTAGTGAAAGTGACTGGGGTAGCCGGGGGCGGTGCGCTGGAGCCGGGCCGTGGCCGCCTCCTACATGCATGTTCGCCTACACGCATGCGCAGTGCGGCACAAGCTCACCGCGCTGTGCGCAGAGCATCGGCGCACTAAATTAATAGTAAAAAACGTGCGTGTTTTAAAGAGAATGAAAAGATACAAATGTATGATTTATAAATGTAGGTAGTAATAAAGGATTTTGTTAAGGATCTTGGTCAGGGTCATAAATGTTGAATTACTAATGACAATCAATAGACCTACATATTCATTTGAAGGCAGAAGTACGCACTGACATTCCACATTTAAGCCTTATTAATTTTTATTAGAGTTATGGAAATCAAATTTCACCACCCATTCATGTACGCATGTACCTGGTTGCTCCACCATACTGTAAACGCTTATATGGTCATGGCCTCTAATTTAATCTGTAAGCTTAGTCACTGTTATGGTTATGGTTTCGTTGGTTGGTTCCATTTTCAAAGGTAGAATATGTTTTTACTGCAGGTTGAATCTATCCTTCGTTTGAAGTTCTGGATAAAACAATCTAAAATAATCAATATATAAATTTTAATCACCATAGATATGATCAATAAACAAAAATAACGTCAATGAAGGAAGAAATTTCTGAAAAGATAAATGAGGAAAAATAATTTTAGTTTTTACTACCTTACAAGACGGTTATTCGGGTAAAGATATTCACTGATACGTGTTATACATATTAGTACAAAGTTAATGTTTTACGAAGTGAACTACATTATTATGTGGATTTCAATAAAGAAATTTCTATGCCTAATTCAGTTTTTAATAGTTGTTAATAGAAATTACGAAGGTTTACTGAACCTAAATATTATATGTGACATATTTAAAACTTTCACTAACTACGTAGTTTTGAAATCCGGCATGAACTTACTTGATAAAGTAGCCCCCATTATTGAACTCACTGGTGATTATATAAAAAAAACGTAAATATTTTAAAGGAGACTCGACTGAATCATCATCTCGTAAATATTGTAGCATAACACACAGAAATTCCATTCCAGATATCAGCGATACAAATAAATTTCTTGAAAATTAATGACGTTCTCCTCGCGGTAACCTTTCTATCCTCGTTTAACACGCTTGTCAGATCAAACTGATATATGAAAATCTCTTGGAGAGACATAAACACGTCATATAAACATGACGAGGACGAGAGATTGATTGGTCAGATCGGAGGGCTGGTAAACAGCCTCACTACCTCTGCACCAACGCACAAGGCTGCAGGCCCACATACTGCTCTCTCTTTCTATCATTCAACTCTCATTTGATTATGTCGTAGTATAAATTGAAAACATGCCTATCTAAAACAAGGACATTAGAAGGGCTTTAACATCGTCCGACTTCTGCATCATTTATCAGATTTTCATTCCAAGGGAGATTCGTGTCTAAATGGTTTCGGTAGAAAACAGATTTGAGATTTTCTGAGTACTCGTTTACATATTCAGATCCTGAAACGTTTGTACATGTCCTTACATCCGAATAAGGCACAATATTTATATAATATCAGTTTAAGTGGTCTACAATTATAAAAAGTGAGTGTTTTTTCAGAGACAAATAAGATTTTGATACAAGTGGAAAAAGACTCGATACAAGGTTGTAATGAAGCTTTCTTGATCTACTAGGGCAATAGTTCAGGCGCATCATATTAAGGTTTCAGCTGTTTTGATGTACTTGACTGCTATACGAATATTACTATGAGTATTACTTCATTTTTGTATGAGTTAAGCCTCCGAATCACTGATCAATATATGTGTACTGGCTGACTGTATTACTATGACGAATGTTTATGGGGGCCTGTGGGAGGGTTGGTGGAGATCAGAGGGGTGTAGAAAATACATTAGAATAAGCCTTCACCCAGGAAATACGCGTAAAAATAATCGTAAAACTCCAGGAAAATAGTAAATCCTTTAGTTAATTAATTACCTTATGGATAAGCAATCAATCATCTGTTTAAATCGAATTCTCTCTTTAACATTTGAAGGTATGTGGGGTGAAGCCCTTATAGGAGTATTAATATCATAATGCGTATGTGGGCATAACTACTTAAAACAGAATCACATATGAATGATTAATGATTAATGATTTGCTGGATAGAATGACTGACCACAAGATTTAAGGGTTTTTATTTATGACTTGTCGAAATTCGACGGATACAATACATTAAGTTTGAGTAATTCGTAGACAAGGTAGATTGTGTCAATTAATATAGTAATTGCAACATATAAGAGCAAATACTATCTTCTTTGGGTCAGCCTGAATCGACTTCAGATGCAATATATGCAATGCATCGTTGTCAGTTATTGGCCACTAATGATTTTCTCTAAGCCAGCTGATTCCTTTGCTACAACCTATATCTATTTGTCTATTCTTAGATACACAATATACGTATTTTAATAATCAGCTGGTTAGAGAAACTTAAATTAGTGATAAAATAGGTTTCAAAAAGTTATTTTTTATATTGTAAATGAAATTCCTTCAAAACTGTAAGTAGATTGTGCAAATATATAGAGATTGATCTTTAATTTAACACAACCCGCGTGTAACACGGTTCAGTGGAAACCTTGAATGAACTCATCGAACAGGTGCAAAGTTGAAATTTTACCCAATGTTACATTTCCATAAGACAACTTTTAATTTGATTTTGTAAATAGTTAATGACAAAATGACAACATTTAAGGTAAAACGTGCAGATATAGGGGTTATTCTTCATTTGATAACACCCCGCGTGCAAATAAATCGCTCCAGTGGAAGTTTCACACGTTCTTCCGGAAAATCTTTAATTTCGTGTTTTAATATATAGGATTCTTACTGTTTTTTAAAGATTGTTTTTGTTAGTGTACGCCGAGTTTTAGTTTATTGAACTTTACTTTATCACCCACATTTGTATTAACAGAGCGCCCTTTTCCCCAAGTTGTTTACAATGGTTTTAATTGCCTTTATCAGTTAAATTAGTTAAAACCTTTGGACCTCGCTTTTTAACATCTCTGTCACGGCAGGTGAATTGATTCCGGCCAAATTTGTATTGAATTTAAAATCAATGTAGGACTATGCCTATTTCGGTAAACTGTTAAGGTCCACCCTATTAGCCTTCAAATGTTCTCCCAATTTAAACCTTGCAAACAATAATTTTTACTGTACCGGAATACTGGTAACGTTTTTCCATTTGGTGAAGAAAACCTTTGGAACTCGACAGGTTTACCACAGAATGTCTCTGTTTACACCTGTTATAAAACTATAGAGGGGACGTTTTTATGGTCTGTCGGAGAAAGGACTTAGAAAGCGAATGCACCGATCATGCTCTTCATGGAACTCAGCGAATAAGCTCTCCATGGCAGTTTATTACAAAACCCTCACGACATTGTCACTGGTCACCTCATGAATTATTTATAGTGGCCAAAAGATGCCAAAAGATGCCAAAAGATGCCAAAAGGGGCATGAATAATTGTTACTATTGATTTATTTAAATTTTAAGTTCCGATTTAATTTTTAACGATCGGTCATGCTTCGTTCAGAGAAACACATCCTTATTAACCGACTCAAAATAGGTTTCTCTGGTTAAGCTTTCAATGCGCCCATCGACCCATGAAGGATAGCCAAGCCGCAATGGTCACCGCTGACCCGCGGATCTGACCATCTTATCAGTACCGCTCACTGATAACCCGGTGCTCTCGGTGTCAAAATTCTTATCTGTTATTAAAAATTAAGTTTTACCTTAATATAAGAGACAAATTCAAACGCAATTGAATTAGAATACAAAGTACGACTTTCTTTTAACTTTGTTGCATGTTTTTTTAGCGAATTTCCCCTATAGGGAAGAAGCTATTACCGTAGTCGGCATGGTAAGACCGAGGCCCGGGACCATGATAACTTTTCGTTTTGAGGTCCCCAGACCCCAAAAACACCATTCGTTTGAAACTGTATATATATATATATATATATATATATATATATATATATATATATGTGTCCGTGAGCACGATAACTCTCGTAAAAATGATCCGATTTTGATGAAATTTGGTATAAATGTGTAAAGCAGCATTTATGACTTTAAGTTCGAAAACCAGCCATATCGCTCCATGCGAAGGGGTATTTTGGGGGGGTTTTGTACCCCAAAAATGGGTTTTTTGAATTTTTTAATATAATTTTTGAAAAAGTCAAATATTTGTTTTTACCATTGGATTCAGCTTAAAAAAACACACAATTTGGTATTTTGATCATTTCTCTACGTCAAATGGTTACAGAGATATTGAAAGTGCTAAACACAGTACGTTGTCCAATGTTATTCTTATGGAGAATAAGAAAAATTGTATATCTCACTTATTTATCAACTTTTCCTGATGAAACTTGGTATATTGCTCCATATCGTTGTGGTCTATTAATATTTGCACTAAAAAACATTTTTTGACCGATAGTTCCCGTAGCAGCAAACCTGCGTACTCAGCCCCATGTTATTCTTATGGAGAATAAGTAACCTATTATCTCCCTTAATTATGAACATAAATTAATAAAACTTGGTATGTAGCTTTACCTACTTGAGTTATATTGATGTTTGTATAAAACCTCATTTTTCGTGTTCCTTGCTTCAGCAAGCCTGCATACTCAGCCGCCATGTTATTCTTATGGAGAATAATAAAAATGTCATAAATCGTTTATTTATGAATGTATATTGATGAAACTTGGTTTGTGGATTTATGTGGTATTAAGATACATATATATGCATTGGAAATTCGCTGAGTACGCAGGTTTGCTGCTACGGGGGTATTTTTCATTTTTAGCGAATTTCCCCTATAGGGAAGAAGCTATTACCGTAGGTCTCATGGTAAGACTTAAGCCCGAGACCATGACAACTTTTTGTTTTGAGGTCCCCAGATGCCAAAAACACTATGCGTTCAAATTTATATATATGTATATATATATATATATATATATATATATATATATATATGTGTGTCCGTTACCGCGATAACTTGAGTAAAAAACGTCCGATTTCGATGAAATTTGGCTCAAATATGTAAAGTGACATTCATGACTTTAAGTTCGAAAACCAGAAATATCGGACCACGGGAAAAGGGGTTTATGGGGGTTTTAAATTTTCAAAAAATAAGTTTTTTGCATTTTTCACCCTAAAATTTTTAAAAAACTTAATTTTGGTTTTGACCATGTTATAGAGCTTAAAAAAACAAATAATATAGTATTTTGAATTATTAACCTAGGTTAATTGGTTGCGGAGAAAATCCAAAAAAACCTGCTCATAAAATCTCCCATGTTAATCTTATGGGAAAAAGGTTTTTGGCTTTTCCTCAGTTAATTTCTATGTAAACTTCACATTTGCTTTTACCAATCAGTTTAGCTCTACAAAACAATCATTTTGGTGTTTAAATTGTGATTCTACGTCCAACCGTTGCCGTGATATTCAAAGTGCTAAACACAGAATGTTGTCCAATGTTATCCTTATGGAGAATATTTAAAATTTGATATCTCGATTATTTATGTACGTATATTGATGAAACTTGGTAGGTGGCTTCACCTAGTACTGGTATATATATATATATATATATATATATATATATATATATTTCCACAAAAAATTGATTTTTTGTTGATTATCCTCTTAGCAGCAAACCTGCATTCTCATCCCTAATGTTATTCTTATGGAGAATACGGAAAGCTTTATATCTCCCTTAATTATGAACATAAATCATTAAAACTTGGTATATAACTTCACCTGGTTGAGTTATATTGATAATTGCAAAAAACCCACATTTTTATCTTCCTCGTTGCAGCAAACCTGCGTTCTCAGCCCTAATGTTATTCTTATAGAGAATAAATAAAATGCTATATATATCACTTATTTATTTAAGTATTTTTATGAACTTGGTAAGTGGCTTTATGTGGTAGTAAGAAATATATTCATTCAATATATTTTTGTACTATTAATATTCATAGGAAATTCGCTGAGTACGCAGGTTTGCTGCGACGGGGGTATTATATAATTCCCAAAACATTTTTAATTTCTTGAGTAGCTTTGTATGCGGTGTTTAAATGAATCAAGATACGTCTCACAACACTGACAAATATGTACACTACTTACACTGTTAAACATGCAACCCGGAAAGTATAGAACAAAATGGTATAAGATCATCTATATCGACGAGGCATCATCAAACCCAATCAGAAAACCTGTTCACAAACTGGTTATTTGACTTACAATGCCCACTATTTTGTACTTTAAGAAAAAACTAGCGGGGCATTGTGGAAAATCTCTTTTTGAAAATTTAATTCCTATAAAAGTACTTTAAAGAAGGTATATAAGTAGTTTTTCTCTCGTCCCTAATACAACTCAAACAGATTTAGAAGGGCTACTAGCTTTTGATTTTTTTATGTAGAACTTCATAACCTATACTTCCGAGTGGATACGAGTGGACGTTTGGTAAATTACAAAATTGTGGTCAAATCCAAAATATTGATCAAAGAGTCTCAGGAAAAATTATAGTTTGTTTAAATAAAAAATGCATGTTATCCAAAACTAAAGAAAGTTGTCCTTACAAAAGAAAATATGGTAACATGTATATGGTAACATGTGATCCTAAACAAAAGTTAAGGGTTTATAGTCAGTCCTTGGTTATCGTAGGCCCCTCTGTAGCCGCTTTAAGCTACCAGTTTGTTTACTAAGCATTTCACTTTTTAATAAGTATGAGTCGTTTATTATCACCAAGTCGTTTATTTGTACAACAAATTTATACGTTAAAACAACTATTAATTTGCAATAAACTAACACTAACACTCGCTCTACAACCATTATTATCAAAGTGTTATATTTCGGCAGTTTTTGCTGTCATATTCTGACCAACTAAAATCAGAATCAGATTCTGACCAGAATGTAAAGTTGGTCACGAACTGCAGAAATATTTTACCACTCTGTAAATAGAAGTAAGTGTTAGTTTATTGCAACTGAATGTTTCTTAAGTATTAATGGGCTTTATTAGTGAGTTAAAATCTAATGAAATTAAACTAATGGGCAAAATTAGACAAAAAAACCAGCTTATCAATATGGATCAAAGTACGAAGCAACAATAATTTTACGATATACATACATTGTACATTGTACATTTGTTATAATGTATGACACATATTGGCTGCCACAATGCATCATCGTACATCGTCCGAATGTGAGTAGCGGCATGGTGTAGATTTGACAGAACTACATATTTAGTCATGTCTAATTCGGAAGGTGGCGAAAAGCAAATCTCCTTGAATTGACTTTCGCCGCCTCGAAAATTTGCAGTCATCAGTCATACTTGTCAAGCCGTCCGTTTGGAGGTTACGCGATTCCAAGGTACCGTTCGTAAATTCAAATTCAGCTTTATTGTTATTACAACATTTGTAATGTTAGAAGAAACTGTAATTATTATAAAAATTGTGTTGTAAACTATTAATAATTATTGTTGAAAAGACCATCGTGCGTCGGCGCTCATACATCCGATATCAAGTAGTCTTAGGGAGATACTTGTTGGTTTTAGCCATCGCCCTGTGAACTTAACACACCCAAATTTTTCAATCTGGCACTTAACTCAGTACCGCTAATTTGAGATGACGAAATTTAAAAACCAATGTCAAAGTTATGGTGAAAAATAGTTCAGCTTAGTTTAACATTTCCTAAAATTCACTTAAGTTTACGTAAGTTAAAGAAGGTTGCAATTTATGCATTTATAATTTTAGTTTGTTTTTATATTTGTATTAGTTCTATTGTCTCTCTTCCGTCAAACCTAATTTTACAGTACACTTTTTATAACAACTAGGGACCGCCCAATGTTCGAAATTCGACCAAATATTTGAAACAAGTTTAATATCTGATGGGTTCTGTTGCTCTCTTCTCTCTCTTTCTCTTTCCCTCCCCCTCCTCCTCCCTAACCCTCATGTAAATGTTTTAAATGTGGAGATTAAATGGATAGCAGAAGAGCGTTACCATTCCAGTAGTCAGTAGACTTTTTATTTATGCCTGAAACCTCTCCACCTCATCCTTTCTCCGTCTCTCATCAGACCTAACCCTCATCCTCTCCCCATCCCTCTTCCCCCCCCTCACATACAGGTTTAATTTATTTTAATGTGGAGTTAAAACGGATAAGCAAAGGGTGATCCCATTCCAGTTGTTATTAGTATTTTTATTTATGCCCGAAACCTCTCCACCTCATCCTCTCCCCGTTGAATGTGGAGTTAAAAATGATAGCAGAAGGGCGTTGCCATTCCAGTAATCAGTAGCCTTTTTATTTACGTCTTCTTCACCTTATCCTCTTTCCGACACTCAACCTCCCCCCCCCCCTCACAAACAGGTTAAATTTCATTTTTATGTGGAGTTCAAACGGATAAGATAAGGGTGGTACCATTCCAGTAGTCAGTAATATTTTGTATTTACAGTAGTCCTGAATTATCTGTTCTGGCTGTTGCGGGGTTAAAACGGATAAGAGAAGGGTGTTACCATTCCAGTAATCAGTAGCCTTTGTATCTATGCCTGAAACCTCTCTACCTCATCCTCCCAACGTTCCTCATCCTCACCACGTCCGTCATCCTCACCACGTCCGTCATCCTCACCACATCCGTCATCCTCACCACGTCCGTCATCCTCACCACGTCCGTCATCCTCACCACGTCCGTCATCCTCACCACGTCCGTCATCCTCACCACGTCCGTCATCCTCACCACGTCCGTCATCCTCACCACGTCCGTCATCCTCACCACGTCCGTCATCCTCACCACGTCCGTCATCCTCACCACGTCCGTCATCCTCACCACATCCGTCATCCTCACCACGTCCGTCATCCTCACCACGTCCGTCATCCTCACCACGTCCGTCATCCTCACCACATCCGTCATCCTCACCACGTCCGTCATCCTCACCACGTTCCTCATCCTCACCACGTTCCTCATCCTCCTCCCCTCAAAAACAGGTTTAATTTTTTTTATGTGGAGTTTAAACGGTCAAGAGAAGGATTTCACCACTCCAGTAGTCAGTAAAGTTTATATATATATAATATATATTTATATATCATATGTTATTGCTGTTGTGCTACATATTTATTTGAATAAGGCAGCTGTTTACTAATGAAATGAAAAGTATAAACAAATACGAAAAGCAGAACGCATGTTCCCATTAGGATAACATGTAAACTTTGAAAGCCAAAAGGGCATAGCCCTACACGTCCAAGCAAAAAATAATTTACATTCAACACATCTCCTAATAGTACTAAATAAGTGTAACAAGTTTCATAATTCTACGATGTCACATATCCCAGAAATCGGTACCACAACCATTTCCTTAGCCGATTAATATATAGATAATTTTTTCAGAAGAGACAATAAGCTATTACAAATACAAAACCAAACTAAAATTAATTAAATGCATAATTAAATGCATTAATTTAATGTTGCTTTTATAAACTTAGGTGGTTATAAGAGAATTTTAAACTGAGCTCAACTATTGTTTCACTAAAATATTAGATAGAATTGGTATAGAAAATTCGTAATCTGATCTGAAAATATAGGAAGGAACAAATTAACTATCACGCTACGCTAATTCGAGGGGTAGATTGTCTATGGTAATTCCCTGATAAGAACTGATTTCGTATATATCACAACAGACTACCCAAGTATTGGTTTACAAATTGAAAGTATTACCAATTGAATACATTGTATTCATCAAGCTTTTAGGATGTGATAATGCACTCCAGTTATATTAGTATCCAGTTAGCTTCCCCCTCAAAAACATTGGACACATTAACATCGTAGATTAAGATAACTATTACGATCTCAAACGCCCAAGGAAAAAGCGACAATATTTTGTACACTATACAAATCAATCAAACCAGCAGATTCTAGATCTATTATGATATAGTGCTGAATCACTACATTATGCTAAAGACAAGAGCCAATCGGTAGACGGGACAATAGACCGCGAGGCCGCTCCGACCACGTTTCTGATGCGAGTGCCCGCCGTCATCACGACGTTATTTTGTTTCAAGGCTCGATATTCATTCATATCGGCCCCGGGCTCATCGTGGTTCGTGCATCGTGCGGTTTCAATGGCAATCCAAGATTTAATCGAGCATTTTGCCTCTGATTGTTCAATCAAGCGATTGCCAATTTATGTGGTTATAAGTGCGGTGCGTTTAATGCAATACGTATGATTGTTAGTTTAGTCTCATGCGCTTGAACTTTTAGATAAGTTATTACCGTATATCTAAGGATGGTATACGGTAGGACCTAAGCCCGAGCCATGATAAATTTTCATTTTGAGGTCCCAGATGTCAGAAACTTCATTTGTTCAAATGTATAGTGTCTGTAATCACGATAAATTTTGAAATAAGCTCCCAATTTTAATAAAATATGTCAAGACTAGAGTACCCCCGAGCAGCGCAAAGCGCCGCTTGCTTGTTTTGCTCATAATAAGGAGGACTTCATATTGAATTTATTACATTTTAATAAATGTGAAGATTATGAATGATTAGTGAAGGGAGATTGGGATAAAAATATGTTTTAGTATGGCTAAATTATTAGCTGATATTAATAAGTATGCCATAGTAACCTTCAAAACAAATAATAATCAGCTGATAATAATTATCAGGCGATTTAATTAAATATAATTTTATGAAAATACTTATGTTAATTTCTATAATTTGAATACACTAAACAAAATAAAAATTGTAATAGTAGTATTTAGAATTTAATCGAAAAGAGAAAATCATATATTAATTTTTTTTCAATGTCTGATGACACGTATAGAGGTAGTTACAAATAAATTAAGACGTATACAAGTTAAATCGGTCCATTAGTATGGTCAGACTCGCTGTCATAAACTTTTAGTCGGTGTGTACTTAGGTCATTGTAATAAGTATATCTCTAAGTCACCCCCAAAGAAATTACCCATAATTGCCTCAAAATGAATCTACACATATTTCTGAACAAAATGAGCCATGTGGGAGTAAAATCGATTGGCTGTTTTTGTTCTCTTTCTAAAAAATTGACAAAAACAATAAAATAAGCGTAACGAAAAGCCAAGTGAACAAAATATTTGTTAAATGTGTACACATCTAGAGGTAGTTACAAAACAATGAGACATATATCAAGTAAATCGGCCCAGTAGAACGGTCAGGGTCGCTGTCTTTAGTTTTGGCAAAAGTTGTTTAATATATAAGAAAGATGATACTAAGAAAAATATAAACACCTGTAGATAAGAGGAAAATAAATGAGTTGTATTTTTTGCTGCATTATTCTTTGGCAAATCAAATGAACCCTCTTACTTAATGAACATATGTTTTAATTAATCATCTGATGTAAACAAACTTCCTCCATAAGATTAACATGGGAACTTTAAGAGCAACTGGGGCAAAGCCCATTGACGATATGTTAGTTTGGATGGGTGATGACATATCTAGGTATAATTATCTGTCATTTAAAAAAGAATCATGCAAATCGACCCAGTAGAACGGTCAGGGTAGCTGTCTTTAGTTTTTACAAAGTTTTTAATAAATAAGATTGTGTGGTATTTTTAAATTTTACTTATGAAATCTGAGAGGAAGGAGGTTTATGGCGTTTTTAAATTTGATAAAAAAACAGTTTTTAAGAATTTTTACCCTAAATTTGTTAAATTACACAATTTTGGTTTTAACCATTTTGTAAAGCTTAAAAAATTTAGTATTTTTAATCATTATCCTAACAGATTACTAGGTCAAGCGGGGAAAAAATTGCACAAATCGCCCATGTTAATGGGGAATAAGTAGTCAGCACACATTTACATTTATTATAAACCTCAGATTAAGTACTCAGTTTGGTGTAAATGAATTTTAGAGTTTTGCGTATTGATAATCAGCAATGATACTGTATTTTTGAAACTCAAATAGCAATGGATTTTAATTTAGTATTGATTTATTTGGACTTTACCTAATAGCGATAGGTAAAGTCTAAATAAATCAACAAAAATGATAATTACAGTATCAACATAATATAAATTAGGAGAAATTAAACTAAAATTTTTTATGAGTTGTGCTACAGATTATGTGCTATAATATGAAACCTCATGCAATCCCTAAATTTAAACAGTTCACGATAGTAAGAAGCCATACACATATTATGTAACATAATCCTATTAAACGTTAAAAATATTAAATCTTGTAAAAATGATCATTTTGCATAAATTTATATGAAATAGTATTTGAATTACATATTGTTTTTATTGTTCAAACCAAATCTCTTATACTTTTCATAGCAAATTAGTCAATACTATAAACAAACTATAAACATTTTCTTTAAATTAACAACAACAAAAATCATGATAAACCTTTAATGAACAAAGCGCTAACGTATTAAAACGATGGTAATACGTTTTGAGATAAGCGGTGAAATAAAAATTACATTTACCATGCCATTTTTTACTTTCTCCCTCTATACATAGTATATGGAGAAAGTATTGCCTTAGTCAAAATTTTCGAATTCGAGTTGTTAGTGGAAATATTCGTTTTGGTGCTCCCTGAACCCAAAAAAGTGGTTTTTACGTGATGTATGTCTGTCTATCTGTGTGTGTGTGTGTGTGTGTGTGTGTGTGTGTGTGTGTGTGTGTGTGTGTGTGTGTGTGTGTGTGTGTGTGTGTGTGTGTGTGTGTGTGTGTGTGTGTGTGTGTGTGTGTGTGTGTGTGTGTGTGTGTGTGTGTGTGTGTGTGTGTGTGTGTGTGTGTGTGTGTGTGTGTGTGTGTGTGTGTGTGTGTGTGTGTGTGTGTGTGTGTGTGTGTGTGTGTGTGTGTGTGTGTGTGTGTGTGTGTGTGTGTGTGTGTGTGTGTGTGTGTGTGTGTGTGTGTGTGTGTGTGTGTGTGTGTGTGTGTGTGTGTGTGTGTGTGTGTGTGTGTGTGTGTGTGTGTGTGTGTGTGTGTGTGTGTGTGTGTGTGTGTGTGTGTGTGTGTGTGTGTGTGTGTGTGTGTGTGTGTGTGTGTGTGTGTGTGTGTGTGTGTGTGTGTGTGTGTGTGTGTGTGTGTGTGTGTGTGTGTGTGTGTGTGTGTGTGTGTGTGTGTGTGTGTGTGTGTGTGTGTGTGTGTGTGTGTGTGTGTGTGTGTGTGTGTGTGTGTGTGTGTGTGTGTGTGTGTGTGTGTGTGTGTGTGTGTGTGTGTGTGTGTGTGTGTGTGTGTGTGTGTGTGTGTGTGTGTGTGTGTGTGTGTGTGTGTGTGTGTGTGTGTGTGTGTGTGTGTGTGTGTGTGTGTGTGTGTGTGTGTGTGTGTGTGTGTGTGTGTGTGTGTGTGTGTGTGTGTGTGTGTGTGTGTGTGTGTGTGTGTGTGTGTGTGTGTGTGTGTGTGTGTGTGTGTGTGTGTGTGTGTGTGTGTGTGTGTGTGTGTGTGTGTGTGTGTGTGTGTGTGTGTGTGTGTGTGTGTGTGTGTGTGTGTGTGTGTGTGTGTGTGTGTGTGTGTGTGTGTGTGTGTGTGTGTGTGTGTGTGTGTGTGTGTGTGTGTGTGTGTGTGTGTGTGTGTGTGTGTGTGTGTGTGTGTGTGTGTGTGTGTGTGTGTGTGTGTGTGTGTGTGTGTGTGTGTGTGTGTGTGTGTGTGTGTGTGTGTGTGTGTGTGTGTGTGTGTGTGTGTGTGTGTGTGTGTGTGTGTGTGTGTGTGTGTGTGTGTGTGTGTGTGTGTGTGTGTGTGTGTGTGTGTGTGTGTGTGTGTGTGTGTGTGTGTGTGTGTGTGTGTGTGTGTGTGTGTGTGTGTGTGTGTGTGTGTGTGTGTGTGTGTGTGTGTGTGTGTGTGTGTGTGTGTGTGTGTGTGTGTGTGTGTGTGTGTGTGTGTGTGTGTGTGTGTGTGTGTGTGTGTGTGTGTGTGTGTGTGTGTGTGTGTGTGTGTGTGTGTGTGTGTGTGTGTGTGTGTGTGTGTGTGTGTGTGTGTGTGTGTGTGTGTGTGTGTGTGTGTGTGTGTGTGTGTGTGTGTGTGTGTGTGTGTGTGTGTGTGTGTGTGTGTGTGTGTGTGTGTGTGTGTGTGTGTGTGTGTGTGTGTGTGTGTGTGTGTGTGTGTGTGTGTGTGTGTGTGTGTGTGTGTGTGTGTGTGTGTGTGTGTGTGTGTGTGTGTGTGTGTGTGTGTGTGTGTGTGTGTGTGTGTGTGTGTGTGTGTGTGTGTGTGTGTGTGTGTGTGTGTGTGTGTGTGTGTGTGTGTGTGTGTGTGTGTGTGTGTGTGTGTGTGTGTGTGTGTGTGTGTGTGTGTGTGTGTGTGTGTGTGTGTGTGTGTGTGTGTGTGTGTGTGTGTGTGTGTGTGTGTGTGTGTGTGTGTGTGTGTGTGTGTGTGTGTGTGTGTGTGTGTGTGTGTGTGTGTGTGTGTGTGTGTGTGTGTGTGTGTGTGTGTGTGTGTGTGTGTGTGTGTGTGTGTGTGTGTGTGTGTGTGTGTGTGTGTGTGTGTGTGTGTGTGTGTGTGTGTGTGTGTGTGTGTGTGTGTGTGTGTGTGTGTGTGTGTGTGTGTGTGTGTGTGTGTGTGTGTGTGTGTGTGTGTGTGTGTGTGTGTGTGTGTGTGTGTGTGTGTGTGTGTGTGTGTGTGTGTGTGTGTGTGTGTGTGTGTGTGTGTGTGTGTGTGTGTGTGTGTGTGTGTGTGTGTGTGTGTGTGTGTGTGTGTGTGTGTGTGTGTGTGTGTGTGTGTGCGCGCGCGCGCGCGTGTGTCTGTGTGGATGTGTACAGAGCTAGAGCCCTAACCAATGGGCCGATTTTTATGAAATTTAGTATGTATGTACTAATCCACGATATCTCCAGGCATTTTTTCATTTTTTGAATTTTTGATTTTTAAGGGTAATTATCCCCCAAAACCACCAAAAAACATGAAAAATCAAAATTTCTCAAAAACGGCTCTAACGATTTTGATTAAACTTTAGTCATTTGTAGAACTTTAGTTTTCCAACAAAATGCCACCACCCGCATTCCTGTAAAAATTCGGGTTCAGAAATTACAGGACTTAAAACATCCAAAATTCAGTTTTTGGGATTTTTCATTAAAATACATAAATATAAAAATATATTTCTATTCACCATTAAAAAGAGCTCAAAAACTAAACAATTTAGTCTTTTGAAATACTATTCTACGATTGCTGGTTTCGGAGAAAATTGAAATTTTCATTTAGTGGTAAACGCAGTACGTTGTCCAATGTTATTCTCGTGGGGAATACAAAAATTACTAATTCTCTCTTATTTACTGATCAGTATCATTAAGACTTGATATGCTTGTCAATTTAGCATTGACCAACAGAGGTATTTAGAAATATGTTGCCCCTTAATAACCCTGGGGGGTATAGGGGGCATTTCCCCTCCTAAAACCACGAGTGTAGCAATGGATTCTGTAGTGCCTCCAAAGCAGGGATTTGGGTGGATGTTTTTTAAAACAACTTGTTTACAAGATTTTCTGTACATTCGACTGTACTTTTTAGTAAATGAAAAGTAATTTATTCATTAAAGTTGGGCTAAAAGGGAGAAAGTATGTGTCTGTTTCCTGATACCGTTTATTTGTTCTTACAAGTAACATAGTTTAGGTTCAAACTGGAAAATAAACTGCCCCATCCAAACCGTAAAAAACTAAAGTGTTAATTTAATTATCATAATTTCAAAACAACGTTTCATAACTGATTGAGTAATAATCGACATAGTACTAATATTATAAATGTAAACGTTTGGATGTATGTATGTATGCATGGATGTTTGTATCGTTATTTGGAATTCCATCACGCACAAACTACAGGACCGATTAAGCTAAAATTTTATATGAACATAGTTTATATATTACATTAACATATAGACCTGAAAATCAATATCCAACATTAGGGCTCCATCCCCACGAGTCCTGCAAGTTCCAACGCAAATCATATGGGAGGATAATGTTACAGAATTACCAGGTGTTAAATATTTTGACAGTTAGTGCAAAGGAAGTCATATGGTAAAATGATAATAAAGATTTGATGGTGCTGTTCAGGTTAGTATTAACGTTTCGCGAGCGAAGCCGTGGGTAACAGCTGGTATAAAATTAATGGAAAAGTACTGATATGATATTTTAAAACTAAAGTCTTCATTTCATTTCTAGCATTATATTGAACATGTGTGCCCCCTAAAGTGTGTTACGTAATATGTGTACGGCCCCTAATGTAGCGAATGAGCTGTGATTTTGTGGGGTACATTGCTACTATATGTATCCGGGGGGAAATAAGTTAATTATGTAGTGCCCATGCGTGGGATTAAAATGAGGGGGACTAAATGGTTAATTGGTGGACTAAATTATTGGGCGTGCTGACTCTGCTACTGACTATAAATAATGAACTGTGCTACCTAAATGGAAGTAAGACTGTCTTCCAAACCTGTGTTGAAGTACCGGTACCAAACTATATAATTGAACTGGAAAACGTGCTTGGGGGACCAGAGGCTCGGAGATCTTTTACCCGAGACCAGAAAGCCTACTTAGCCAGCTTTGATTTAATCTAAATAACTGTAAAGAAACTAACTAAGATCCTTCCAAAAACTGATATATCCTAAATCGGCATCTGAGGTTATTGCAATATTGATCTAGGCATGGTAACTAATCTTTAAGGTAAATGAATGTATAGAAATACTGCAAGCTAATCAAAACTATGGATAATCCTCTGGGGAGTCTGATTAATTATGTCAAACATGCTGAAAATTTAACCTGTTGCAAAGTGTTCGGGCCAAGCCCGAACACTACTATTTGTTCCTACATTCCTGTATCGGGGCGAACCTTAAGGGTTTCCCCTTAATAAACTGTTTAGCCAGCCATACTGTTTCTAAATTGCCCTATGCTTAAAATAAAACTTATCGGTTGTGCCAATTTGGAGAGTTGAGGTTGAACACGTCCGTGGTGGGTGACGGTTGGATGAGGAAGGGGGAAGGGCGCCGCTAAGCTGGATTTCGTTGACAAGACGGAAAAAAGTTGTTCGGTCTGTCAACGGCGCGACAGGCGAAATGCTCCAGGCAGTGGCTCCGCGACGGAGTTTCGCGTACTATATAAAATAGCGTGACGCTATGCGTCACAACCACCCCCCTTACGGCAAAAGAAAAGAAAAAGAATCAGTTTTGCTGAAGGTGTGAGGTTGTTGAGTGTTTTGAGTGGTTTTGGTTCGATTTGCCTCCCTCTATCGTGCTCTGGGTCCCGAGATGTCATGGTCCCGGTTTTAACTCAAGGGAAGCCGAGAACAGATGAGGAAAGGCGAAAACCCCTGACCAGTCCGGCTTCGACTTGGAACCTCGTTCGCAACGTTTGTTTGGGGAAACAGCTGATTGTTTTGGTTGACCAACCACGGCAGGGATCGGGATCCACCCCCCCTCGCGAATAGAGGAAGGTATGTTGGGTGCGACAGCTAAATTAACCTAACCTAGCAAACTTGTGACTACTGTGAACTTGGTACAGCTGAAACAGATAGTCGGAAAGCGACAGTAAAAGGGACGGACAACTGCACGCACAAAAGATGTATTTTTTTTTTTTTTTTTTTTTTTTTTTTTTTTTTTTTTTTTTTATAAGTTCAAAATCGCACAGAGGTGGAGAAGATAACGTAGTCTTTGGTGATGTTTTTTTGTTTGGGAGGTGTCCGAGAGGAGGTCTTGCTCCGTCAACGACTTGGCTGGTTCCCCGCTGACAAGTGATGGAGAAAACTGGAACAGCCGAGGATTGCAGGCAGCAGGGTGAGATGTGCTCCCAGCAGGTCCTGATCACCGCGTTGCTGTTGGTGTGGACAAGGCTGAGGCTCTGCTGGATCTGCCTTTGAAGATGTTGCCATCCTCTCGGAACTTGGTGTCGGAATATCACTTCTGTCACTTGGAGCTGATGATGTGAACTTGCGGTTGAGAAAATGTCTATTTTACTGTCCAAATAGCTGACACTGTCCAAATAAAGCACTGGTAACTGATATTGCTTGAAATCACTTTATTATTCTGTCTTTAAATAATATCATTTGGTTGTCGGTTGTACTGTTTAATGTAAATTTTTTGATTGTGCAGTTGTCATGGTGTTACTTTAATAGTTGGGGGTTTTAACTGTATTGATCGGTGATGATTGCTAAACAAATTTTTTTTTTTTTTTTTTTTTTTTTTTTTTTTTTTTTTTTAAAGGTGAACTGTCGTGGTGAAGGTGATGAAAGGTTGATCGCAAGGCGGCGGTCCGATAACTGACGGGTTGGTCATTTCCTAACTGGGGTACCGTGGGATTGTCCCATGTTTGGCGCCGGGTTACCAAGGCCAGACTGGTGAGGTCCGCGGAAACTGTTTCTGAAGTGAGTGAGAGTTGTGGAGTTTGGAAGGATCTGCAAAACTGTTGAAAACCCTTTTTTTGTATTTTTTTTTTTTTTTTTTTTTTTTTTTGCTTCGCATGCAGAAGAATTGCGCTTGCAATTACGCTGTGATGAGCGGTAATTTCAGGTGAGGATAGGTGCTTGTGGACTGTTTGTGGGAAAACAATCTTCCTAGTGCCCGGTTCTTACTTAATTGAGAAAAGTCCCGTTCCTACTCGTACTTAACATCGACGTTTGTTTTGGTATACCTATTACAACATAAAAATCTTTAACTTAACTACCCTCTGATCTTCCCCAAACTGTTCCTAAACCTAACTACTACTACTTTAGTGACTAATTAAGCTAAGAAGGCTGAAAATGAAACAAGGGTTACAATAGGAAAGAAATAGAGAAGAGTTTTGTCTCTCGGCACTCGATTGACGTCAGGTCGCCACAGAAGGTGCCACCACTGGGTCCTTTCCTGCGGAGGTAAAAAATGAATAAAACCAAAAAAAAGGTAACCATCCGCAGAAAGGTTAATCTCAATCAGAAAAAAAAATTCTTTACAAGCCCCAGTGAGGGTGTCGGAGACGAAAAAGGGGGGGGGAAAGATTTGGCCGACAACGCACGGGGGAGGACGTGTAGGGCAGCCCATCCTAGGGAAGGATACCCTGAGACTCACAGTCCCCCGGGCGTTGGCGGGGACAGCGACAGAGAGAGAAGACTTAACCTAATATCACTTTTGTAGAGCGTTTCTGGTCTGGGTAAAAGGTCTTTAATATTTTGGCTGAAAAAAATCCTTTTTAACTGTGAACATGCGGGTTCCTAAGCATTGAGGGTACAAACCCAGGAAGTGCCCGCAGGCAACTCTTCGGGCGAATACACCCTTGAGGGCATTTTGTCTAAAAACCCGGAAAACTACAAAGTGAGAAAAAATATTGTAACACAAAACACCTACTGCCGATGGGTATCCATTATCAAGAGTCGTTGCTCAAAAATTCAAATTGCGCAAAAAGGGTAACCCAGGCAACGCGCCCAACACAAGAAAAGAGGTATTAATTAATTTATTTTTTTTTTTAAATTTTAATCCAGAATGCCAAAAAAAATCCCATTAATTTCGATAAGGGAAAAACAAATCCCTAAATGATTGGGGGTTGAGCAATTGCAAAACAATTGGCCGTAACAGACTTTCCCTGGAGCATAAAATTGCTGTTCGTTGAAAACCATTTACTAAAAAATCTAAGTCGGCATTGGTGATAAAAAATTTTCTATTACAGGAATCAACTCTATAAATGCATCGTTGTTGAAATGTATTCCATCACGACGCATTGATTTCCCATAATAGGCATGAAAAAATCGGGTGCGATTTAATTCGTCGGGGAGGTCTATCACTTTGACGAAGTGTGATCGTAATGTGAGCAAAAACCTATTTATTTGATGTAAAATGGTAACTGCTGGAGTGTATTTTTCTATCCGTGGATAACACGGCAATGTTGTAAAAACAATGACCATCCTTGGATATAAACGCCGTATCAGTCTCAAAAAGGACAAAAAGGAATCCTTGAAAACTGTAATATCTACGTTTGCCAAAAAATCGTTTGTACCTAAGAAACATAACAAGGGAATATGCGGCTGTATGGCTGAAACCTTTAACTTAACAAAATACTTAAGATCAGATACTCTTGCTCCAGAGATGCTCCGAATTAAAATTGGCCGCAAACTCCCAGTTAGGCCAGGATTTGCTCGAGAAAAATTGTAAAAACGGGCGGCATATGAGTCGCCAAGGACCTGAACACTAATCAAATTACTTGCTTGGGCCATAAATAAATTAACAGTGAAGGGAAAACCCAAGCTACGCCGACCGACACTGGAAGGTGTCTATTTGTGAAATGAAAGGAAAAGGTCGGCCCCTAATGTCCCGTATTTAACTACAAAAGAAAACAAATGAGCATGAGCTATTCTAAATTTTCCCCAAATGTAAAATTCGGTTCCCAGAACAAGTAACTGCACACAAGCAAAAATAAAATTGGTTAAAGTCCTGGTTTGACTTCAGTTAAACTACTTGAAAAGATTTTACTAGCAAAAAAGGTGCAGCGCTAATCCATTGGCCGCCCAACCAGACGTTAGCTGTAGGTAAGCTAAGTTCAGCACAAGAATTAGTGGCGAGTGACGTAGTTCTGACGTAGCGTGACCGGCCAGAGAATCGACCAATTTATAAACACTAGCCCCGACTGAATTACAGGAGGCACATTGTTGTTCAAAATGAATAATTATAAACCCATTTGGCACAAGGAAAAAGAAAAAATATATTCTACAGTACGTTACATTAATGCCTTGTTGTAAAATGCCAGCTGTACCAAGCCAGAATTCTGACTTAGCCTAAAAGTGAACCGAGTTGAAAACCAACTGAAATGCAAAATATAAACTGAATTGACTATGGGTACCCATGTTAAACATGTCCTGAGAACCTATTCTACAATTGTATACCATAAAAATCTAGCCTAAAGGGTTTTACTGATCCAAAATTAGCAAAAATATGCCTACTGCAAAAACCGCTAGGCCCTAAAAAATTTTACTATTGTCAGACTTTGGCCCTGTATTTCTGGCCTACTGAATACTTACACTAAGAGAATATTATTGTTACTAGGGATGACCAATAGTGTGAGAAAATATATTCACATAATCTTAAAGACAAAATCACATAATACAAAGAATAAATTAAACACTGGACCAACACACACCACAGATTGTAGCCACAGACTAACAGTTGCAAAAGATGAGGCTGTAGCATGATAATTATATTTTATTGAATAAATAAGTAACATAAAAAACAGTCACTGAATTTAACACATAGCAAGGTGTTAGCTTTAACTATTGAAACTGGTCTTTATTAGTAAAACAAAACAAAACACCTTGGCTTTGGCCAAATGCCATTCTAATTGTAATAAAAATTGGGTTATGGCCGTTATACCACCATACCTGAGACCTGTACCCAATACATTTTTTATAGACCAGATGTGCCTCTTGCTAGGCTTACAAATTAAAAATCAGAAACACTGAATCACATCACTGAAACACTTTTACTGCTGCCTAGGCCTGATGAGTTGCGGATTCTCACTGAAATACAAAACAGAGCAAACAAATACAAAATCCTACCTAAGACACACTATTTTCCCTTGGTCATCCTAGTTAGGTAAATTTGGAAAAGGCTTAACCTCAAAAATTGAGGGCTAGGCCCCCTGCCTTCCTGGTGTCAGTCTAGCATTCTAAAAAGTCTGATATGGGACATAACCTCCCCAGAAGATTGATCAACTAAATCCTAAGTTTTCTAACCTACTGAAAACCAAAGCTGCCTAAAGTTCTCTGGTCCTAGGCTTAAGCCTGCTACCATATGTAGCGAATGAGCTGTGATTTTGTGGGGTACATTGCTACTATATGTATCCGGGGGGAAATAAGTTAATTATGTAGTGCCCATGCGTGGGATTAAAATGAGGGGGACTAAATGGTTAATTGGTGGACTAAATTATTGGGCGTGCTGACTCTGCTACTGACTATAAATAATGAACTGTGCTACCTAAATGGAAGTAAGACTGTCTTCCAAACCTGTGTTGAAGTACCGGTACCAAACTATATAATTGAACTGGAAAACGTGCTTGGGGGACCAGAGGCTCGGAGATCTTTTACCCGAGACCAGAAAGCCTACTTAGCCAGCTTTGATTTAATCTAAATAACTGTAAAGAAACTAACTAAGATCCTTCCAAAAACTGATATATCCTAAATCGGCATCTGAGGTTATTGCAATATTGATCTAGGCATGGTAACTAATCTTTAAGGTAAATGAATGTATAGAAATACTGCAAGCTAATCAAAACTATGGATAATCCTCTGGGGAGTCTGATTAATTATGTCAAACATGCTGAAAATTTAACCTGTTGCAAAGTGTTCGGGCCAAGCCCGAACACTACTATTTGTTCCTACATTCCTGTATCGGGGCGAACCTTAAGGGTTTCCCCTTAATAAACTGTTTAGCCAGCCATACTGTTTCTAAATTGCCCTATGCTTAAAATAAAACTTATCGGTTGTGCCAATTTGGAGAGTTGAGGTTGAACACGTCCGTGGTGGGTGACGGTTGGATGAGGAAGGGGGAAGGGCGCCGCTAAGCTGGATTTCGTTGACAAGACGGAAAAAAGTTGTTCGGTCTGTCAACGGCGCGACAGGCGAAATGCTCCAGGCAGTGGCTCCGCGACGGAGTTTCGCGTACTATATAAAATAGCGTGACGCTATGCGTCACACTAATGACCATTTGTCCCCTGCGTTGCCTACCGGACCGGTAGCCTGGATAGCCGATGTACCAGATAGCAGAGCGCTAACACTGGCTCCCCGCTGTCCGGTACCGGTCCTATAGTCCTATCGCCGGCCGCACTACCTTTACGGTGTTAATTTGTGTGTTTATCCCCTCGCTAGTGTTGTATTTCTTGTTAAGAATTCCATAACCGCTTTGAACATATGGCTTTAGATACCAAATAAGGAAGTAAAAGTTAGTTTAGAAGAAGGAAATTTCAGTAATGGGAGTTTACTTCTTTATAGACTTAACTGTCATTGGGCATGTGAACCTTTGGCTCAGTGGGCTGTAATAGGGCTACTGCCATGGTTTTATGATTCTATGATTGGTGCTAGGTTTGAACCCAAACTAGGTGAGTTGTAACAACGTGTTGGAGAAAAACAATTTTAAACACGACAATTAACGAGTACTCAAACAATTCCGTTAAGGATACTCTCATGGGCTGCTGAGAAACGTAACTTATACTACTGAATTTACATATCAACGCATTACGGTCAAAACCAAAATTAAATTATATTTTGTTTTTTCTTTATAATTTCATTAAATATTTCCGTTAAAAGGCTCAATACATCATGAGATAACATGGTCGAAAGTGATTACAATAGATTTTTATTTTTGCACTACGTTCTTTTAGAGGTAATTACTGGTATAAACGGTAACAATCAAAGGTTTATAAAGTACAGAATACTAATTTGGCTTATAAAGGAATACTAACGAGAAAGTTGCTCTTGCCCTTATGGGTTTCGCGGCTTTATCAACCAGCATACAATTATACTATAGAGATATCGGTGAATTGTGTTAGGTTGAATCCTGGATGCACTCTAGAGTTAGGGTTTGCATAGCACAAAGAGAGGGAAAATCTTTATGGGAAAATAATAAGAATGAAAAACAAGGTGTTAACGATTATTAGTGAATTTCCTTTGGAAAGTGAACTATTAGCATGACCCGCACGGTGAAACTTAAGCCCGGGACCACCATAGAAGTTCCTAATGTGACCCCCTGAACACGTTTTGGGGGGTCGTTCAAAATTTTATATATATGTGTATGCACTCTAGCGGTCGCATTTTTTGTCAGATTTACTTCAAATTTGGTAGGGACCTTCCTTTCTATAATCTGTTGGACAAAACAATCGGAAAACTCTAAACCCATTTTTTGGGGATTAATCTTTCAAATTTCGAGTTTTTGGGCCCAAAAAGGGTCAGAAAAGCCCCAGATGTAAAATTAATGCATGTAAAAAGATGGGAATTAGAAAGGCAAAAGTTTTAAGCCCTCTCTCGTCATTCTAGCATAACTATTTACCAAGTTATTAAAGAAAATGTGCATCGGCTAAACACAGTACGTTGTCTTATGGGGGTTTTACACTAGAAAAGCCTGTTATTCCTTTGTTAGAGTACTTGTATTACCCCCAGCAACCTCACGCCTACTTTAAAGCCTGTCTGGACCTTCTCCTAACCTTCAAATGCGCAAAATTGTATTCCCAGCTTTGCAAGTAAATGAAACCAGGTGTATCAGAACAGCCAAAAAATCAAAGTTTTCAGATTTCGATAAAAATTGGACAAATGTATGTTTTTACACTGATATTTAGTTTTAAAAGTTTTTATCTGGAAATTCACTTCCCTCACGTCAGCGTGCTGCGTGCAAACTCGTTTTCAAATATGATGTATTTTTATTTTGTACTAGCTGACCCGACAGACGCTGTCCTTCCTAATGTCATTGAATTTATGTAAAATACTTGTTTATTTTCAAGATAGATAACGATTCAAAAACTGAGTAAACTGAGTAAACATGATAGATAGAAAAAATATACGCACAATAAACACAGAATTACAGATGTAATAAATCTGTATACAGGGTGAGTTTCTACTAAGTGCGTTAATTTTTACCAATTATTCTACTCACTAAAAGGAACAAAAAATGTCAAACAAAAATGTTTCTAACCCCACCCGTTAAGCTGTAATGGCCGATTTTGTGTATTTTTAAAATGACCTGTAGTAGCTTCACTAAATCAAGCATAGAAATCAAATTAATCACCGTACAGGATTTTGACTTACACCAATGAAAAGAACGTTAAATTTCCTATAAAAGTATTGTAACACCGTTAACATACAATCCTATGTCTACCGTTTTAAAACTCACATAACATAAACAAAGTAATTTGTAAATAAATTATTTAAAAATTCGAAGTGGTGTTTCAATTATTAACACTAATGTGATGTTGTGTCAAATTGCGTAAAAAACTTTCGAATGTAATTACCTTTAAAATGATGTAACCAATAAGGTAATTACTGCATTAAAATTTTGAAAAATTAGGTCCAAACTGCGTCAAGGTCAGAGTTTTGGGAATCAAAACATTGAATCAAATTTAATATCTGTCTTTATTTTATAATTCTATGACAAAACTATAGACTCAATTTGATAAAAAATCAAGGTTTAATACATTCTTACAGATAAAAAATTACATTTAGAAAAATAATCCTGTAGGGTCTGGTTTCTGGATTTCGAATCAAAGTAAATTTTCGATATGTCCACCATTCGCTCTAATACATTTGCGGATTCTTTTCCGAAAGTTTCTCACTGTTGCATTTAAGTTTAACTCATCTTTAAGAAGTTCGGAAGCTCTTAAAATCCGATTTCTTAGCTCATCCACTGTTTGAACTGGTGATCGGTAAACTTCCTGTTTGAGGTAACCCCCATACGTAGTAGTCCATAGGAGTTAGGTCTGGTGACCGTGGTGGCCAAGCGATTGTTCCACCCCTTCCAATCCACATTGGGAAACTATTTCCGATGTACGCAAGCACACCATTATCGAAGTGGGGAGGTGCACCATCCGCTTGGTACACTATTCGCTGACGCACATCCAGTGGGACGTCTTCAAGGAGCCTTGGTAGAGTATCAGTAAGGAAGTTGAGGTACTGACGGCCATTTAATGATGGTGGAAGATCAATGTAAGGGCCGATTAACTGGTTTCCAATTAGTCCAGCCCATACATTCACTTTAAACCTTGTTTGGTTTCGACACTGGTGTATCTGTAGCATAATGATGTTCATTATGGATGTTGAAAATACCATCCCGAGTAAACGTGGATTCGTCAGTCCACAAAATCGTCTTGAGAAAGTCACGATGATCAAGTCGACTAACAGAGCGACAAAACTGAAGTCGCTGAGGAGGGTCTCTTCAAAAGGGTATTGTGGTACATAGCACTTAAAAATTATGATATTTTTCTAATTTGTCCATGAAATAGTTAATAATTTGAATGTTTACAATGCAACAATCAAAATCAGCTGGTTTTGTAAACATAGTTTAAAACACAGCTGATCAGATGTCAGCTGATTAAAAGATAACAACGAAAATAATGACAATTCAATGTTAAATTTGATTCAATGTTTTGATTCCCAAAACTCTGACCTTGACGCAGTTTGGACCTAATTTTTCAAAATTCCAATGCAGTAATTACCTTATTGGTTACATCATTTTAAAGGTTATTAAATTCGAAAGTTTTTTACGTAATTTGACACAACATAACATTAGTGTTAATAATTGAAACACCACTTTTAATTTTTAAAGAATTTATTTACAAACTACTTTGTTTATGTTATGTGAGTTTTAAAATGGTAGACATAGGATTGTATGTTAACGATGTTTCAATTCTTTTGTAGGAAATTTAACGTTCTTTTCATTGATGTAAGTTAAAATGCTGTACGGAGATTGGTTTGATTTCTATGCTTGGTTTAGTGAAGCTACTACAGGTAATTTTAAAAATATACAAAATCGGCCATTACAGCTTAACGGGTGGGGTTAGAAAAATGTTTGTTTGACATTTTGTGTTCCTTTTAGTGAGTACAATAATTGGTAATAATTAACGCACTTAGTAGAAACTCACCCTGTATATAATTCTGTAAGTGAAATTTTTTAAGTCAAATTGTGGGAGTTTGGCAAATCACAGGATGATGGAAGACGGCTCAAATGTATCCTGTAGTCTACTTTGACCTAATGGGTTAGGGCCTGACCGTGGAACAACGAACCAAGTAAATCAAGGGGTGAGTCGCTCCAGTTGAAGCTAGGCAGTATTGTCACAATTTACTAGCCAGGACTGGGAATTTAAACCCACATCAGGCTGCTGTCATGTGCATGGCTCCGAAGTCCGTAGTCTTGACAGCCACTCACCAAATGGGCGAGTCTACGCCAACGACTCAACACAATTTAAATCAAATCGCCTTTTTGGTTTCTAACTCAAATATCAACGACCAAAGTTTTATAAAAACATGTTCATAAATATGCGAACTATACAATTTTATTTATCCTCCATGAGAATAAAATTGGACAGCAATCACTATCTCAGTAATGAATTGGCGAAGAGCAATAATTTAAAATACTAACATAAATACTAATGTTTTCTATGAAAACATACATCGGTAAACGTCTTATTGGAATATATGGAATAGTTCTATGCTTTAATATTTTACCTTTTCCTCATCTCTAGTTCAAATATTGGTTTTACTACGACCAGGATTCGACGCTGAGTTGCTTGCAGTTACAATCTTTTGTGTTTTGCTCTCTACAAATTTAGTTATTTCTTATTTCCTCAACCACACACTACATATATTTACTTTCTCCATGGTCAAAATATATGTAACCATCAACTACCGTCTGTCTATTAATTACAGATTAGAAGAAACGCAATATTCTTTTACAGAGACCCGCTCTTGAGCCTCTGGCACCGACCGGCTCACACCAAGCCGAGCCAAGGCAAGAAACCAGACTGTACATCCAGTGACATTCCTACAATGCGTACTCATATATTTACACAATAAAACATGCTCGGAGCCTGTATATCAGGCTAGTCCAGAGTCCGAAGACTGCCCGTCATTCCTCCACCGGTGTTGGCGCAACTCGCCGCGTCTCGGCGTCTCGACACCGGCGCCTTATGCGGGAGCAGATAAATCCGCGCGTCACACGCTACCGAGTAGAGAGGCAGTCACCGGCCGCCACTGTACCGCGGGCACGTGCGACTGATTGTTGCGTGAACGGAGATTTATGATTAGAAATAGGTTTGTAACCGAACTGAACAATAGATCGTAATTTCTAGATCGTGGACCTGGAAGGAAAAGATAACAGCTGCTCAACCTGGTCTCCAGATATCTCCAGATAGTAGTAGGACCAACCACTGAGCCATTCGTGTCCTTCTACAGCTTCCTCACTCATGAATGGCTAATATGTTTATATAATATGCTAAAGTGTGTTTTTGTGAACAGAACTCCTCCGCCATTTCTGAACTAATTTTGATGACCGAGGTCAAATAAATGGTCGCGATCCATAGTTGTGCAAAGTGGTTTTCAATTGTCGACAACCCCATTCTGAAACACCTAATAGGTCAATTTTCGCCCCTGAGGATAACATAGAGTTCAATTTTAATAAATTATACTCTAAAACTATAGAAAAACAGAACAGTTTTAGGGTATCAACATATATTTTGAGCTGAGAACACAAACCACTGGAAAAAGGCAAGTCAAACACTTCGAAGCAGACACATTATGGAACAACTAAGCTCGATGTTGAGCAAGGTCCACTAGTATTTCTCTAATATTCGTTCAATGAGGGAATAAGTCTCCAGACTTGCCCTGGTTCCAATTTGACATACCGGTGGCGCTCGCTCCTCCCCTTCACCCGGTATAAATCCGTCAAAGATCTGCAGAGCCTGACCCTCCTTGCAGGAATCACCCCCCATTTCCATTTTAGAAATAAAACAAATCCATGTAGAATCTTGTATTGTAGTGCCCATAACATAAATCCAAATCCACAATACACGATATGGATCTACACTAGTTACTTACATATGTAGTTTTGATTGTTTAAATTTAAGTCCCCAGCTATGCCCAGAAAAAGAATTCAAGTCGTTGAATTTTCCCATATTCAATTTTAAAATCGAGTTCCATACTCGTTGAGCTTTAATGCTTGTTCGAAGTATAGGTTGCAGATACAAATATTTAATCTACGCTCTGAGTTCCGTTTAAAAAAATAGCGTTTAGTACGTTCCCAAAGGAAAACAGTCGAGTGTTTCAGGAGGGCAAGTCAGCTGGATGCTTTAGGTGTAAGCGTGGCGTGGTGTGGGGCGTGTGGGAGACCGCTCTGATGTGTGTCAAGGGAAGATGGACTCATCTCTGGTATAATCGCAGCGGGATAATCACTGGCTCGCCTCGGCTCCCGCGCCTCCCACGACCAACAATCGATTACGTCTGAGGAAATTCTATTCCTAAATTACCTGCTATTATTGCTGCGATGGTAGCGAAATAATTTTAAAATAAATTTGAGAGTGTGTTTCAAACTCCCATCAATACCAACACAATTTACAAACGTCAAAGGTCTATAACAAAGCCAGAAAGAGCTAAAATTTATCATGAGCTCTTAACAAGAACTCAAACAACAAAAGCCTCATGCTTAGTTGTGTAACGTTAAGATTCAGGCTCTGATCAACAACCGTGTCTACGCACAGGCCACTTGCCTATGTAGACTTGTTCTTTATGTTATATTTGTGTTAATACAATAGTTGTTTATAAGATGGAGGTACAGTTTTTGTGGTTGTAGTTGTATATTATAATTGTTATATTTATTTGGGGAATATAATGTCATTTCATTTCGTTTCAATATGTAATTGTTTTCTGAATATTATAATTAAAAGACTAGCTAGCAAAAGCATACATGTTTTGTGTGCAAATTGTATCAGTACTGTACAACTCGTTCTGTAATGTCTCACTTCTTTCTTTGCTGGATACGTTCCACGCACAGATTCATAGTCTGTATAGACGGGAAAAGTAAGACAAAAAGTGGCTGCCAACCTCTTTAAAACAAAAGCAAAAGCAAAAATACCGTACCAAGAACATTTGAGAAAATTAGAGAGGGTAAATATTAGTTTTTGATACATTTTCTCCTAATGCCACGAATTAAATAAAAGCGTTAAATTAAAATAAATTTTTGGAATTTGCTTTGACTATAAAACTGAACGCCTGGTGAATAAGCGAAACTACTGGGAAAAGCTAGTAACATGTATAATAAAGTATAATAAAACTGTATTTTCCGTCGAGGTGTGGCGATAACTGTCTTTTGCGATCTTATCGAACTACAGGAACCAGAGTTCCTGGAGGTGGCCGTAATACAACTGGAGACCGAAACAGAAGAATCCGCGTCTTCGTAAATCCAGTCGCATTTGGGAAATATCGTATCGGAGTCTATCAGAGCATCGGAGTGAATTTTGTGAACATTGACAGCCTGTTCTTGATGCTATCTATGATTGGTATTTTCTTAGAAAGCGCAATTAACTAATAGGTAGGGTATGCAATAAACAGGAAGCAGTATATTCTACAGATGCAATGCTAGTCCAATGTCAAATAAAAATAGATCCAGGTCGGAACCCCTAAAACAATTTACGAGATATTTTTCGATCTGGCGAATCTCAGATGGCCATAGCTATAACTACTTCACTAGCCAGTGCTTTCGAGCTAGTGACCAACTTCCGGAATCAGATCTCTAGCGAAATAAGGTAGTGCGACAAGTGTTGTTTTTACCATGCAGCATATCAGTTCCCTCCTACGTCATCCGTTTGGGCCAACTAGTGGCGAACCTCCAGAAAACAAGGATCAAAAGTGGTAAATCTAGTAGCTTTTCACCAAGAACTTACCTTTTACTTTGTCTACTTGCCCTTCTGAAAGTTACTCACTGCTCTCCTTATTTAAATTTATATTTAAATAAATCCGAGGTTTGAATTCCGTTGCAAAGGCACGTTTGTAATTTTTTCAAAATTTCTGGAAGAATCTCAGTCGCGGAATCTCAACATCGAACAACGAAGTATCCCTCTTACATTGAACCAGCACAAATAACACAAAATTGCTTAATTTCAACTGGTAGGTTTATTTTTAAAAGTTGTGGGACACAAACGAATACTTACTTATATTTATCGGTATCAGTACTATACATTTTAACTCGGATCATTTCCATCACGACCTACTGTTACAGAAACTGCGTTTATCCCATTCCAGCTGAGCGTGAGTCGATTACTTTTTCACTGACAGAATCGAAAATATCATAATTATATTACTTGGTATTCCAAACCTGTATATAATTTTCATGCTGTCCAATTATCTTGATAGTTAGTCCAGTTGAGTTGTAACATTCTTTTCCTGTCTATGGGAAAGTTTAAACTGAGAGTCCTCCTAAACGGTGGGCGGCACGCCAGGAAGTTGTGAGTCGGACGTTGTACCCACCCTTAAAAAAAACGAAAAAACACAAAAAAAGAAAACAACACAGATTTAACCACTCCAATCACACGCGGCCCTAAAAGGAGGTAAACATAAAAAAATCATAGACAATAGACATTTATTGATCGTTAAATAACAAAAGTTACAATGGGTCTCGTCATATTTTAAGGCTACAATGAATACAATAATTCAAAATCAACTTTAAAATAGATACAATTAAGATCAGTCACAAGTTTTCAAAAGAAAATTATTATGCTAATTAAGGTTACAAGAGAATGAACTTACAACTTAAAGAATTTTTTTAGGTTATGCCATGGATGTTCGACACGCCACATCAACAGTTCCCACATAAAAACCTGTTCAGTAAAAAAAGTAAACATTCTTGAAAAATAACTAAATAGGTTTAATTATGCTATGTACTAACCATATTTGATAGGCCTATTACCAACGGCATAACGAAGATGTGTAAGGCTGTAAAGTATTTCTATCAATTTAATTACCTATAGAAACAATGAAAAAGTTAGCAATTATGATATTAAAACTTCAACATGTAAAAGCTATTCCCTTTTTTTACGACTCGGCCTTCAACCTAGGTATATTTATAAGAGAATCAAAGTATACCTTCCTTAGTTTCCTTCGATTGTTTACCACCTCGGTGTCTTTAACTGGGCTTCTGTTCACCTTGTAATTCTATTAGCCTTTAATATACCGTGTGTAGTACTATGTGACATGAGGAGAAACAATTTATTCTATCACTATTAGTCAGTGAGTCATTGAACGCCTCCAAAACGCCAAACGTGAAACGATCGGAAACACGCCCGTGGAAATCCCCCCGCAGCTCGGAAACTCCGTTCTTGCGGTTGAACGTATTCTCTGAAGATAATTAGGAAGACGTTAAGTAGCTTAGTTGGTAAAAACGTTTCCGTAGGGTAGGATTTACCCAAAAGCCCGTGTGTACGTTCTGCGAAGCTGGGTAGGGGCAGGGCCGCGCGGGCAGGTTTCGCAGTTTGGCGTGGCTGCGCGCCGGTGGGCCTTGGCCCTGTTTGATGCTCGGGTATTCGCCGCGCCGGCTTTCCATTCACACGACCAGGCGCTCATTCACGCGTGTGCAGTCTTAAGTGTAAGCGGGGATTTATTCGAATTTATTGGCTTTTAGGTTGTCAACCTCACGATATAGAGCGGAGTTATTTTTTCTTAGTGTTGTCTGGTGCGCCATCTAACTACAATTGGCTGGCGTACCAGACACAAAGAAGAGGTAAATATACTGTAATCTGAGTTTCTGTAAGACATTGACTTGATGATACTATTTATGATGTATTCAAGAATGACACACTTGATTGCACTTCACAGCGATTACGTACTAAAATCAATCTAAACTAGACGTTTGGAGAAAATGCAATCAAATGTTATCAACTGAGTAACAAATTTGAAGGTGATACAATGATGAAACCAACGGATATCAAAATAGTCGTTGGGATTCCTACAAGAGTGAAAATTCAGAAATTTAATGAAAGTTAATCTAAGGTTCAAACGTATTATTCTTAAGATTTTTCGCAAATATTAAGGAATTGCTAAACTCTCTTCCGCAGAAAAACCCCGTAATCATGAATGAAAACACCCGGGAAGAGTTACATGGTTTTCTCTATTGTGAGGTGAACCTAATTGACTTTCTAGAATAATGAACAATATAATATATTGGAGCCTGAACAAATCAAATGTGGCTCTACGATTGTCATGGGAACTCCAAGGCGAAGAGGACAAAACCCTGATGAAATATTATTGTGCACTGGACTGATGACATATCTCAGGCATACTCGGCTAGCTATTTTTGAGTTAAAAAAAAACAATTCTTAAAAGGGTGGTTATGTATTAAAAAATTGTGTAAACAATAATAATTGTGTATAAATATTTGTGTATACACTGGCCTGGGTGCTATTTTGTTTAGATATTTTTTCTGAGACTTTTATCAAATATCTTAAGCCCTCGAAAATAATAATCGGCTGGGTAACGCAAGGATTAAAGCGCTCGCCTCACAATACGAGGTTCGCAAAGATCGATCCTGAACAAATGATAAATGAATGAACAAATGAATGATCATAGTAAATGTTGCGAAGGTTCGAAACTGGATCCAGTTGGTCATTGGAATATTAATTAATTAATGATCCTGACTAAAATCACAGCAGGTGTTAGTCATCAATAATAAGTTCTACAAGGCATTCTTTTACCCTACACTCATGGTTAATTGGGTTTCGCCTTAAAATACGCTTGAGCACTACATCCGTCACAATAGCACGTTGAGTCTATTATTGTCTTATTATCTATTATTATTATTATTATTGTCTTATTGTCTATTATTGTCTGTTATTGTTATTGTTGTCTTGTATAGTTATCTACAGCGAACCTACAATTTGTCTCGCGATCAAAATTTGCCTATGGATACATTTCCCACAGAACTTTTATATAAGGAAAGACCAAGTTATGCGTTTTTCATGCTCAAAAATGTGAGATGAATCTGTTATGAGTTGTTTTCGAGATCTCGAGTTCAGAGAACTCATGTGAATGTTTCCATTGTCTTCACCATTAATGTTTAAATTTTAGGCCCTTAACATGCATAAACTACTGATAAAAAATAGAACAACTCATTTACTATTAATGCCCAACATAACATAATCTTATCAATTGTGTATGACCTTTTAATAGTTGAAAATAGAACGTGGGATATAACATGTTTTCAAATACAAATTACCTTATTTTATTGCCAACCCGGTAGAACTCCTGCCAAGTCCGTAAAGCAGAATTGAGAGAAATATGGGCAAGAATTTCCTTTCGTTTGGTTATTATCATTCCAAGACAGATAGCGAGCTATTTAATTACAACCGAACTCACACACGCCAGCCAAGAATGCGCTCGGCCGCGCGGCGCCATTTACTTCGGCCTAACGACCGGTGTCGAATCAGCCGCGAGTTTCGTAAGGTTACATACAATTCATAAATCTTGATATGGTGGCTGTAAAATAAATCCGTGACGGTTATGATATAAAGCGATAAAAACTATCGTTGCCTTTAGATTAATGACTGAGGCACAGTTTGCTCTTGACAGTAAACTGTCAACAATAGACAGTTTCCATTGGTGTTGAAATTATCGTTGAATAACTGTCTGGGTTTCGATTTATACATTTTCTTTTCAGTTATTCTTACAATGATTTGCAGACAACCCTGATGGGCTGGTTAAAATATATTTTTTTTTAAATTTTTGAATGACTATGCATTTGTGTTATGTTCTTAAATCCAACCAAATCGAGAATTAATTATATTCCCGACTGAATATATCTTTCTATTTTCTTCTTTTTGAACAATGTTTTAGGGACTGAGCGCTCTAAAAATGTAAAGCTGCTCAATTAGTAGTCCCAAAGTAATTATTCATCAAAGCGTATCGCCTAACTTTCTTCACACAGTCGCTTTAATATGCATAGTGCTTTTTATGTGCTTTTAATTCCGTTCACTCATTTCTTTCCAACAATTACCAACAATGACGAGCGAATCATCTTTCCTCATCCGCCTTAATTTACATGCTCGCTTTCGAGACAGTTTTTTTAGTGAATTTCCTTTGGAAAGTGAACTATTAGCATGACCCGCACGGTGAAACTTAAGCCCGGGACCACCATAGAAGTTCATAACGTGACCCCCTGAACACGTTTTGGGGGGTCGTTGAAAATTTTATATATATATGTATATATATAAACAGTAAAGTACTGTGTTTGTACTGTGTTTGCACTCTAGCGGTCGCATTTTTTGTCCGATTAACTTCAAATTTGGTAGGGACATTCCTTTCTGAAATCAGTTGGACAAGTTCGTTGGGCAAAAGAATCTTAAAACTCCAAACCCATTTTTTGGGGATTAATCTTTCAAATTTTGAGTTTTTGGGCCCAAAAAGGGTCTAAAAAGCCCCAAATGTAAAATTAATGCATGTAAAAAGATGGGAATTAGTGAGACGAAAGTTTTAAGCCCTCTCTCGACATTCTAGCATAAATATTTACCGAGTTATTAAAGAAAATATGTTTCGACTAAACACAGTACGTTGTCTTATGGGGGTTTTACACTAGAAAAGCCTGCTACTCCTTTGTTAGAGTACTTTTATTATCCCCAGCAACCTCACGCCTACTTTCAAGCCTGACTGGACCTTCTCCTAACATTATAATGCGCAAAATTGTATTCCCAGCTTTGCAGGTAAATGAAACCAGGAGCATCAGAACAGCCAAAAATCAATGTTTTCAGATTTAAATAAAAATTGGAATACTAGTATGTTTTTACACTAATTTTAAGTTTTAAAAGTTTTTATGTGGAAATTCACTTCCCTCACGTCAGCGTGCTGCGTGCGAACTCGTTTTATCATTGGGTACTCTAGTAATTCCACGGCTTGATGGCACAGTCAGGGAATGGGTTTTCATTAATTAATTGTTTCACTAGTTATTGTAGTAGAGTGTCTTACGTAGATTTAAAATTTGCCATTTACTTTTATATCAGTGTGTATTATTAATTACTCCGATAATTAATGGAGGGAGAATTTTTTAAAGAATTTACTTCTCCATCTGTTATATACTCAATAGTTCTGTGATTTTGGGTTTTGTATGGCTCTATTCATTTGTTTTAATTATTAAATTATTATTCTTGAGCCTAAAGTTGAATTATCAGCGGATTTAGACAAAAAAGTGTATAATAAAAGATAACACGAAAATCGTTAGACTGTCTTCGACATATTACATATGCCAATATTAAATTCTACATTTGTTTGCCACGACAATGCGCACAAAACCATATGACCGATTGAGTTTAAATTTAGTAAAAAGTATAACTTACCCATGTGTACAGTGGAGAAAACGTTATCGCTTTGAACACGTCAGTCTTCCCTTCAGAGCTCCACCCAATGGGCCTTCACGGTTCCAGTAATATAATGGACGTTGCAAACTCGCTTACACATAACAATAAAGCGAATTCTCTCTTAATCGAATGTGACATCAAAATCCTGGGTAAATACCATATTACATTCGAAAAAATAATTTAATTCTGTGCAGCCTGTTTCATTCTAAAGAAATTTTTACTACGCATTTCTTGAACTAGTCCAGTTAAGTCTGTGGTCAAACAACTATGAACATGTTCCACTCTCTGTTGAAGGTTTGTATCCTAGTAAAAACCCAGACTTATATATATAATATATATAACTGGTGGCAAATAAATCAATGAATACGACGTGTACTCATTGAATAAATCAACGGCGCGGCGGCAGTAACTGATCGCCGATGAATGGTTGATCAGCCCGCGTCAGCCGCACAATCAACGGTTGATGAAGTCCGGCCTCATGGTTGTGCGCTGGCTAGCTCGCACACATGGATGGGCTTGCTACCATTGAATACATCACCTAACAGAGCAGTTTGATAGTCAGTATCGCTCTGATTTCGAAATAAAACAATCAATGATTTTTTTATCAAAAATGATTGTCAAGATTATTTCGATACTCTGGTGATTATTCGTTTTGTATATTCTATCAGTTTAAAAGTGAGTTGAAACAAATAAAAATCATACGGTGTAGGTAATTTTGTAGTTTTCTAATTTGTAATTTGTAGTTAGTTTTGTAATTTGTATAAAAATATTGGAGTTTATTTGTTGTAGATTATAATTATTTGCTGAAAACCGTGCTGACGGGCGTTGTCCACTGAGGTGGGTGCACAACCTTCACTGTGCGAGATTCCAAAAAATGTATTTGCCAACATTATATTATTACATGTCTCCAAAATACTCTGTGAAAATTCTGTTACAATATTCAATTAACAACTTAGTTTGTTAATGCAATGCCATTTTACATTTACATATTATGTTAAGCCATTTTGTCCATAGCAAAACTGTTATGGTAGTACAGTACCAGTGGGCCAATCTACCCATATTTACAGAAGTTATTAAAGGTTATTCCATACATTTTATAATTGTGCCCTAACTAAAAATAAGTTAAGAAATATAAGAAACAATTCCACTTTAATGTATTAAAATAAGGGAGGGCTACTGTCTAAAAAATTATGCAAAATAAATTATATCTAATATACACTACCATTCCAAGAGAGAAAAGTAAAATGGGGGTACTCTATTCATGAAAATGTGACAATTCTACTTTGTCTTTCTGTAAGAGGAATGAAAATTTCAAACCATCATTCATCCCAGAAGATTAAACTTTGACTGTTATGGCTCAATATAGCAAGTAATCAAATATGTGGAAGTCAATTGTTTTGTTGCCAACGAAACTTTGAAAAGAAATAGCAAACAAATTACACTACACTACTTTGATATCAGCTGTTTTCGTTATGTGTTTAACACCTGCGAAACTTCATATTTACATACATATGTCAATGTTTACAGTGGAAAGTAATGTTTACTGTGGACAATTGTCACTTTACACTCTTGTTATCAAAGTAGTGTAGTGAAAAGTGTCGTTCAAAACTCGAGTGGAAAGTGTATTGCATGTTCTCGCCCATTTGAAGTGCTCGACAAGTCTCGCACTTCAAACATATCCCACTTTCCACTTTTGTTATGAAATATACTATTTCATTACTCTGTATTCGAAACTAGCCCATTACCCTACAGCTGAGATCTACGAAAATTATCCATTTCCTTGCAACAAAACAAAAAAATGATCAGATAACTTTTCCTGTCCCAAACGAAACTTTTCCTGTCCTAAACAATTGAAGTTCCCGTTTTGCACAACGGAGCACAAGGGTGATTTTGTTATTTGTTTTGACAATTCTATGATCAAACAGCTGACTTTAACACTAAAATGAATTATTGTAAAACCATGTTGTGTTTACTTATGGAAAATTAATATCAGGTAATTTTGTTTAAAGTTTAGGGTGGTTATTTGAATGGTGATGAAAAGTATCGTTCACTGCTCGTCACAAAAGTCCCATTTTGGGATAGTTTTTTCCGTGACTAGTAGTGAAATATACTATTTGTGATTTGTGATCACGATAAGTCATTGACTTTTAGCGAATTTCTCCTATAGGGAAGAAGCTATAACCGTAGGTCTCATGGTAAGATTTAAGCCCGGGACCCTGATAACTTGTCGTTTTGAGGTCCCCAGATGCCAAAAACACCATTCGTTCAAATTTATATACACATATATACACATATCCGTAATCACGATAACTCTCATAAAAAAGGTCCAATCGTAATTAAATTTGGTACAAATGTGTTAAGTACCAATTATTTGAACGAGTTCGAAAACCAGAAGAATCGCACCATCCGAAGGGTTTTTTTGTGGTGGGGGGGGGGTTATGTATCCCAATAATGAGTTTTTTGGGTTTTCCCATGTAATTTTTATTTAAATAAAATTGTAATTTTCACCATTAAATTCAGCTTAAAAAAACAAACAATTTGGAATTTTGATCATTGCTCTACATCAATTTGTTACTGAGATATTGAAAGTGCTAAACACAGGACGTTGTTTAATGTTATTCTTATGGAGAAAAAGAAACATTTTATATTTCGCTTATTTATGAACATAAACTGACACAACTTGGTATATTGCTTCGCCAATGGTTCCCGTAGCAACACACCTAGGTACTCGGTCCCCATGTTATTCTTATGGTTAATGATTAAAATGTTATATATAGCTTATTTATGAATGTATATGGACGAAACTTGGTATATGACTTCACTTCAATGGGTTCTATTGATATTTGCATAAAAAACAATTATTTTGTGTTCCTTAATTGTTGCAGCAAACCTGCGTTCTCATCCCCAATGTTATTATTGTGGATAGTAATTAATATTTTAAATATCACTTTTTAAAAATATATTTCTTATGAATCCTGGTAAGAGGCTTAATGTGTTATTAAGACATATATATATATATTCATTGGAGATTCGCTGAGTACGCAGGTTTGCTGCGACGGGGGTATTAGCTTTTTCGGAATTCAGATAAAGGGTTCTTAGATTGGTTTTTAACTTCAACAGCCGTTTGCCATGGGCGGACAGTACCGTAACGGCATTGACATGAACAAGCCAGGGGTGACACCTCATGAAAACGAATCTTACCAACCAACCGGCGTCAAAATTACGCCCGACCAATTCTGACGGAGGTAGGGAGGGAGGAGTTGTACCGTAGCTCTGAGCTAAAGTATCTGGTAGATTTTAACATATCATTTACATTTAGACATTAAACCATAATTTCTATCCTTTCTTAGGGAGGGAAGGATTTGAAATTAACATTGCTGCAAGGGAAGAAATCGAGAATTTAGAAACGCGGTCTTTTATGACTGAGACTCTCTGAAGTGTGAGCGTTTAAAAAATATATATATACAAAATATAGAATTATCACCCAAACCAAATAATAGAACAGCTCCCACCTTGAAAACACATTCGAATTGTGTAACTGATAAGAAATATTATCCGGGGTGTGGTAGACAGGTGCAAGACGGCCCGGACTGTTTACCACTGTGTGTATGTACCTGCGATCGTGTGTATGTCGCTGCGAGTGTGTATGTAGGTCGGCAACCAATGAGTCAGACCGCCCGCGGTCTCGCTCAATATTCCGATCGCACACAAGCACAGACAGACGGACGAACACACTGACACACGCACACGCCCGTGCTGACACCTTGCAGGATTCCTCGCAGACGCGCTCCGAATAGATCATCGTATTGCGCAAGTCGATGGTTGATTGAAGGTGATCCGACGTCGGCGATGTGCAATAGATATAATACACCGCCCGTGCCGAATGCTATAGGGGGTTGTTGAGAAATTGAATGGTACCGGAACAATTGTAGTCATTGAGTCAACGTGTCAACGGGAGAAGGCAGCAGAGAATTGGGGTTTCCGGAGTGGAGATAACATTTAAATAATAATAGGAATTCTAGTAAAAAAGAAGCCACTGATAGTCGTCAGTGCCCAGATGGAAAGTATACTACATTACTGGTTTGGTGCTGGTGTATGGTATAAGACCGGTTGCTAATAAAGATTAGGTAATTTTATAGTTTTATAAAGTTCATTTGAACATTATAAATAGGTATTAAAAAATACTTCGTAGCACGTTGAACCAAACCGTCAATCGTGAGATAAATGTCAAATGATCTGTTATAAAACTAAAATTGCCCATATACAGATTGCGCATTTGAACTTGAAGATGATATCATCTATACGTTGAAAAATGGATAAAAGTGAATCACCTATTAAGTTATCATTTTTATAGTTTTGAATTGTTTGCGTATTTTCGCATCTAGCGGTGAAGGTAATTTTCAAATTGACGACTGAATTATATAATTGATGCAGTATTAAAGAGATATGTCCTGACGACAAAAAACCTTAAGAAATAATACATTAAGATTTTATAAAAGTGAAAATTAATTTCACTCAGAAGTTTTAAATTACGGAAATACAACACAACGAAGAAAGGGAGAGCGAAAATCTTCAGTTTGTCTCCTCCAAACTGTATGATAAAGTGGAACAGTTAGTGGAATCGCCAGTCATAAGCTATTTTGTTATTTTGTGATCGCCGGGAATTAAATTATTTTAACGGGTATTAACATTATCAAAGATAGCTAAATATTCCACCTAGTGTCGATTCATAAATTTAAATAGCTGCGGATATCTTTGCATACGAACGATGCCGTCCCTTCAGTATGTTGTACTTGGGTGCTGTTGTAAGTATGATATGAGTTTAGTTACTTAAAAAATAAAACACCTATATGTCTCTGAAGCTAAGACACGTTAGTGTAGGTGAAAGTTTAATTAATCAGTTTTTAGTTTTAAGACGACGATTACGATTCGTCTTATTCTAATAAAATGCACTTATCACCGTAATTTAGGTTAATTTTTCTTCCCGTTTCCATTGAAAATAATACGGTAATACGGTTAATACGGTTTGTATAATATCAGTTGGATTATATATCGGGTTGAAACTAAGTCTGGTCATACAATATGCTATCAGTCATGTTATTTTATAAATGTATAACTCCTCTTTGGCATCAAGGGTTTCCCCAAGACTTTAATAATTTACGGATTATTTTCAGAAAATGTGTAACTATAAAGTTTAGATATCAAATGTCGAACGTAAGAGGGTTTGTAGGTATATGTTACTAAATTTGTGTTTAACATTTATCCCTGTTTGACCTCGGTAAAATTTAAAAAATTTGTCGCATATAGCTCTACGAATACCAGTTTTATCATAGCTTCATAATAGGAAACTTTGGGTGGATATCATCTAGGAGTATATTGTTGACAGTGTGGTTACTAATATTATGGACTCAATGATTTTTGTGAGTCAAACCAATCTAAGTAGGATTATATAATGTAACTTGTGTTACTGTTATCAAAATCTTATTCGTTTGTTCAAGTATTACCGTTGTGAGCAATGAACTATTTTCGGTCAAGCATGGTACTTCGCCATCACTGCATTTTGATACGTGAACTACAAGATAACTAAAAGATAAAATAGTAGTTTTTGGTTAATTCAGAATTTTAGAGTCCATCTATTGCACGTCACTGCTATACAAGCAATTCATACGACTATTACATTCAAGCAGTTATTTTGTACTAGTTTTATTTGGTTTCTATTGTTTCAAAAACCTATTAGGTTAAGCTTTCGTTTAAAGTTAATGGCAATTACCAATAAAATAAAGAGAATACCGCAAAAGGTAAAAGGAAAATGACTTTGATTGTAACTTTATTCATCCTTTTCCCTCTTAGTATTTTAAAAAAGCTAATGTAGCAAATTCAGTCTTACATAATAATAATCTTCTAATGAGTAAAATCCTTGTACTATTTATTTTAAGACGGTTTTAAAATTATTGTAAAAGTTCTTTTTATGCCTTTCAAATTTGATATTGTTTGGCGATTCATGTATGAAAGTCATTTTAATGCAGGTCAGTGTTTTATTGGAAAGAATTAAATAGTATTGAGTTGAAGTTAAATACCCATGTTTTGTTCTATTAAAACTTTGTCAGTTTTGTACAAGATAGTGTATACACCATCTTCTTTTGTTAATTGTGTAGTTACAACAACCGTATAATTTTGAAATCACCAAACGATTTTTTAACAAGGTCAGATATATACTTAATTATATATAATATATATATATATATATATATATATATATATATATATAATCTTACACAAGCACACACAATATATGGCAATCTTATATATATAACATTATCCTCAGCGCCTTTTGTTTAGAAGAATTTGTATTTTGTAAAAATAGAGAAAATAACACAAATTTTCTCCCTTTCATGTTACAACAGTTTGCTATAGTTTTATAGACTAGATTCCAGTTGCAATATTTGTAATAGATAATTTGTATGGCAATTCAAATTCGCAATTTTGTAATATTCCAACCCTAAAAACTTGGTTTCTTATACTATTTAACCTGTGTACATCGGACAAAATTTCAAAAATTGTCGATTTATTGTTGACGGTATTAAACGTTGTTTGACGAATATTTGAAAAATGGTTTTTGTTACTGAATTATTATTTACTACTTTTACATTCTAGTAAGAATTAGTTTAACAAAGTTAACTAATTTTCGTCTTCATCTTTGGAACATATAACAAGTTTTTTTTCACACACAATTTTTCACTTGGTAAATCTTTAGTGTAGCAAATAATTACACAAATTTCATCTATGTTACCGATTTCTTTGGCTTACGAAGATATTTTTATTTCATTATTAAAATTTTTATAAATGTACCTTAATACTGAAGGAAATAAAATTTTGTTGATTTGATTTTCATTTAAACTGGGCCTAATATAGATCCTTGAGAAACTTTAATATTTGTTTATTTAATCATTAGATGAGTAACTTTGTACCTAAGTTCCAACATTTTGTACTCGATTTATATAACATTTTGCGTTTTTTCTATTTGTAATATGACCTCCCCTCATTGTAAAAAAGTTAAAGGGTTTAAATGTTTACATTTTTTATATATTTTGTACATATTTTTACCATCTTTCCTTTCGTCCCAAAAATAAATAAAGAACGTAACTTAAGACTATAATGAGGAAAGCTATTGCCCACCACGGTAATGTATGTTTATCAATGTTTACTTTCCGAGTTTTTATCACCCTTAGGTTTAATTCCCGTACCAATCAAAAAGCACGTTACTGGCAGAAAAACACGATTCAATTTATTAGTAAATTATCACTTTATCTAAAAATCGACAATGTCTAGAAGATAAATTTTGCATGGTTTAGATGTAGAATACGTTAAAAAAATCCTACAGGGCTCTGCTCTAATTTACTTTTATGGCAATCTTATGAGTATTAGTATTTTATTGGACCTTGTAAGTTGAAAATCGGTAGGGACATGACTAATACATCAGAACAAAACACAAGCCTATTCCCTTTACGAAAATGTTTAATGGTTTCGCCCACGGATTTTCAAAATACAATCTTTTAACAATTCTGCACCTACTACTGGACTGATGGAGCTGAAATTCGGTAGGAATATAGCTGATAGCTCAATACAGACATATACCTACTCCAGATACAAATATACTCAGGGCTCTGGCTTACTAATGGCCTTTAATATAAGCGTGTTAATCATCACAAACCAACTACTCAACCATTTTTATCACAGTTTTTTTAGCCATGACCACACCGCCGTTCACTACCCGACAGAGTTCCTCGACTTAGCAAAAGTACCTGAACTCTCTGACAGTATATTTTGTCAACAGTATATTTAATCGTACATTAAACATGTAAAATGTAATTTAAATATTGAAAAATTATATTGTTATTTTCTTTAATCAATCTATTATACATACAACACGTACGAAGAACAGGTACACAGCTAGTCAAATATAAGGATACTAGCTGTGTACCCCTCCTTCGTACGGGTTGCATATAAATGGTAGATTAACTAAAGCAAATACCAATCCACATTGTTTTATAATATTAAAATTACATTTAACACGTTTAATGTACAGTTAAATCAAAGTTAATTAACGAAATATACTGGCAGATAGTTCGGGTCCTGTTGCTAAGAAGAGGAACTCTGTCGGGTAGTAAACGGCGTGTGGTTTGCGACTCAAAATCGGTGCATGTAACACATTCGCTTTTAGAAATAAAAGAACTCAAGTACAATAAAAATAAAAAAATATCGGGGAGGGAGGGAAGGGGGGCATTAATATAAAAACGGTGGGGGAGAGTAAAAATATAAAATCGGGGGGGGGGGCAAATATGTAAAATTGAGGGGGACATAAAATAAAAATATAAAATCGAAGAGGGGGGAGCAAAATATAAAATTGGGGTGAGGAAAAAATAGAAATGGGGGTAGCAAAAATATTAAATCGGGGGGGGGGGCAAAAAAATATAAAATCAGGGGGGCAAAAATATAAATGGGGGCAACAAAATATAAAATCGGGGGGGGGAAATATAAAATCGGGGGGAGAGCAGCAAATATAAAATTGGGGGGCAAAAATATAAAATGGAGGGGGACATAAAATAAAAATAAAAATCGAAGAGGGAGGGAGCAAAATATAGAATCGGGGTTGGGGCAAAAATAAAAATTTGGGGGGAACGTAAATATAAAATCGGGGGGGTACAGGAAGTATCGGTAAAATTGTTTTTTGTGCAAATAAGAATAGACCACAACGAGATGAAGCCACATTAATATTTTTGTTCATTAATATTAATCAATAGCTATCTGAAGTACCCGTTCTTTGCACAGGGGTTTTCTCTACCCGATCTTTAGTCAATGCAATTTCCATTTTGGTTAGCTTGAAACAGCTGTTCTTGCTTCTGCTCTTTAAGCTGTCAAATCGAAGTATCCACAGCTGTTCGCATTACAGTTTCTGAATGTTTACTTTCTTCTGAAATGTAAACATTGAAACTTAGGACGTTCACGGGGCGTAGCCCGAGGGGATTACAAGGAAGTGAATAGGCCTATGTGTTGCATGGGTTCAAGATCTACCTATGTGTAAAGTTTCAGCCTAGTCGGTTCAGTAGTTTTTGCGTTCACCCGGAACATCAGACAGACAGACAGACAGACAGACAGACAGAAACCACCTCTTCTTTATAATATTATAGATTAAAAGTCCCTTTTAAAATATTGCTATTCACAACATATTGTTATTACAATGGTCGTTATTACAATGGTTGTTATTGGTTATTAGCTGATACCGCTGATGTTGTGTTGCAGCGTGGCGGGGTTCTGGAGCAGCAAGGTGGAAGAGGAGGTGACAGGGTCGCAGTCATGGGTGGGGGCGGGGGAGGGGCGGTCACCGGTGGTCAAGGGCCCGGCCAGGAGTCTGCCGGAGCCTCCAGGCGAGGAGCTGGGGCTGCCCTTCACTCGGGGCTCCTACCGCAAGTACATGAACCATCTGATCAGGGGCAACTCCGACACCGAGATCACCAATGACCGGCCGTTCCTGGCGGACAGGGTGCGGCCCAAGTCGGCGGTGTTCGTGCGGGACCAGCTCCGCCAGGCGCAGCACTCGTCCCCGAGGTTCGTCAGCACTCTAGCCATCGACTCCGGACTGGCGAGGCTGAAAACACTCGACGGATCCAACGACACTCTGCATAACTCGGAGGAAAATGTTTTCGCGACGGGTTGTACCACGAATGTTTTCAGCCCGGCGCGTAGAGCGGTGTGTAGTTGGAGCGGGCGCCGGCAGAGCGCATCCGCATGCAGCGACATGACCGCCTCCACGGAGACCCTGGTGGGACGCGATGACAGTTGGGACGATAACACCGCCGAACGAACACCGGAAGCCGCGGTCGCGAGTGCCGGAAGTGTGGTCGAGCCGGAGGTGAGGGTAAGGAGGACCGGAGCCGTGACGACTAGTGGGTACCCCGAGGATATAGACCCGCCGGGGACGTCCAGAGTGGAGGCTCTCATACACCGGTATACGCAGCTTATCCGAAGACACATGGAGAGGTCGGAGTCCAAGCCGGCTAGGAAGTCTGTGCGAAGTTCGCTACCGAACTTGGAAACGGACTCGAGTAAGATTGATACTTCAAAAAAGGAAAAACTTTGTAAACAATTAAAAAGGTTCAGTTTGTCTCTTGAAAAAGAAACGATGGGCGGTTCGCACTCGTCTCCTGCCGTGACATCCCCTACGTACTTGGCGTTACCGTCGTTCCGGAAAAACAAACGCAAATCCAGTGGAAGCCCCAGCAGTGTTTCTGACGAAGGATGCTCGGATCCTTCACCTGCGTTGTCGAGTAGTCCACTCAGTCCGGCGAGCAGCGAGGAAGACCATGTCTGGTCCGCGAGCACTGTCGAGGAGGAACCTCTCAAGAGAAGCCAAAGTTCAGACTCCGCGGTGGAGTGTGTAGGCAGTGAAGACGAGGACTCTCCAATAGAAAGGACACGACCGGTAAGCGTAGGTGAAGAAGTGATCGCCTCCATAGACATACCTCCTAGAGCAGAAACACCGGAAGAAGAGTTAGCGAGCAGTAGTAAAACGTACCTTTTAGACGAGGTACTTTCCGAAAGAAGCGATATAGAACTACGGAGCGACAGATGGTTCATCGAACACTACGGCAGTTCCGTCTTGGAGAAACTGAACGACCGAGGAAAGACAGAATCGTGGATAGCCGATGTCGGGGAGGTTAATTTGGACAGGAGGATGAGCGAAGTAGACAGTATAGACGGAATAGACCCCGGAACAGAGAGGAGGGAGAGCAACTTGAGCTACTTCACAGACGACGACGAACACCCGGGTTACCGATACTTCCGCACGCCTTCCGTGGTCGTGAGCGACCACTCCGACGATCCCGCGTACGCGTCGTCCACCATCACCCTCGAGGAGATCGAGAGGTTCCGCAAGGAGTACGCCGAGAGACAAAACTCCATCGGGGACTCGTCCAGTGATTGTAGTGTGACCAGTTCGTGGAGCAACGTGTACTCCACTATAAGTGCGTTGGATGCTGAGTTTGTGTTGAGGAGCCCGGAGCGGAAGGCCTCGGACTGTAGTTCGTGCAGCACCCTCAGCGGCGACGAGGAGTCCACCGACCAGATCCTGCAGGACGTCAGGAACGTTGATAAGGTAGGCTGTACACATAAGAAAGGGACGCGGGATGATTGTTGTCAGTGTAGGTTGTGAAACTTTCAGGACAGAATTATCAACGTATATCATATCACATTATTCTTATTCATTAATATTATTACGTTTAAAGTAAATTTTTGATAGAAACAATACTTTCTATCCAGGAATGGTCTGAGGCTCTCATAAAGTCTTTGTAGTTTAAAGAAGCCTAGTTCGGCAATCTTAAGATATTTTAGTGAGTTTCGCGCCTCTTTAGCACGGTGTTTTTAGGTTGCAAATGAGTACAGCAGGGTTGACAGCCGTCCCGATTCTGTCGGGACTGTCCCGACTTCGGACTCATTTGTCCCGAGTCCCGACCAGACACTTGTCGGCATGCATATTGCCATGATTTATCGATTTTCAGAGTAAATTAATATTTTACTGGGCCGTGTTTGCAAAGGAATAACTTTTATATACACACAGTGTTATTTATAGTATAACTAATTTGTATTTTAATTTGATTGATGAAAAAATAATTAGCGACTATTTTTAATTAATAGTTATTCCCTAATTGTTTTGACTCGCTGTAAATGAAGTAGTGCCCATGGAGGGAGGCCCTCTAACAACAATGGTCCTGTTCCGATTTTTTCTAAAGAAAAGCTGTCAACCCTGGAATGTAGTCTTTCACACAAACTAAAATAAACTTGCTGTATAAATACATTTAAAAAATTAACAGCTGAAAATGTCTATCGAAATTAGGAGTTCATTTTCCCGAAACGAGCTCAGTTTTATAAACTCGACAAAGTAAAAACAGTTAACATCATTTTTCTTATTTCCTTTTAGCTAAACAAATACAAAATGTATAGAACAAGTATTCCGTTGTCACTAGATAATTTACTATCAAGTTTACTACGTAGTGTGGCTATAAACCCGACCTTAACTGTTTTCATTATCAAAAGATTTCCTGTTTTCGTGAGTGAAAACTTCGTAAGCTTGGATCGCGCGCTCTTCAATTAAATGTTTTATCTTAACAGCCCTCATTCATAGCCCACGCTGTATATTTTTACCGCATTAATTGCATTGACCCAGAAACTGGTGGTCGTACAGATCATGGCCTAACGTTTGCTTGGACAATTACTACTTTACAATTTGCCTTCATGTCGAAAACATCTACATTTAAAATGTGTTAATTACATGATACATTAACCTTAAACCAAATCGCAAGCTACTTAACAGTTGACGAGGTACGCACAGGATAATATTATAATATTATTTTATACAATTTACATATTTATTTTCATATTGTTGGATAGTTTTAGGATTTATTTTTAAAAAATGTTTGGAAACTCATATTCTATTTACTGTTGATATAAACAAATTTCATTAGAGGTAATTGTGAAACTTTGGAAATCCATGAAGCAGTCCTAAGGGATTTTCGAGACGCCATCTGGTCTCTCGATTATATACGTACATCATAAATAATTAAGACGTGTAACGTGAATAATACATTTTAGGCGATCATTTACAACACTCGTTCAGCTCAGATGCTAATATCCTGGATAGAAAAAGACATTTAGGTCCGATTTGACTTTTAGTTTAAAATTTTAGGCAACTCAGAACATACAGTACCGGTATGCGTATTATTAGATGTGATTTCATATGTTAAACAAAGTAGAACCAACTAGGTACACTAGGATGGTGTGAAAAATTCAACCCTAAATGGTAATACTGATTAAAAATATCTTCACTTTAAAAGCCTGACGTCTAAAACTTGCAGAATAATTTTACTTAGCTATAAATTATAATACTGGCAAGATTGTCGAGGTTTGCGAATACAATATCAAATCTGCACGAGCTAAGGCAATTTTCTAATTGTACTTAAACTGACAAGTTTGACTATGCTAATAACTTTCCATAACATTGTATTGTGTATTGTGTATATTTCAAGCGATCAATGATCACATTATAATTGCATTCCGAACTAGCTTTTGTTTCGTGAGAAACAAATACTCATTTCTGCTTATCAGTTGAAGTTTGTATCTCACAGAACAATAGCTGTCGCGGAATGCAATTATACCGTTAACTATTGAACCACATATGGTCGCTTTAAACAATGTATTACGAAATACAATGATATGCCAAGCGGTTAGCGCAGGCAATGGATTCGTCTTTCTGATGTTAGCTCCACTGCTTCATGGATGGACGGAAGATTAAGGAGTATTAAACCAGTGTAGAGTTAACGCCACGACTTGTGGGTACCCCGAGGATATAGACCCGCCGGGGACGTCCAGAGTGGAGGCTCTCATACACCGGTACACGCAGCATCCGAAGACACATGGAGAGGTCGGAGTCAATGACCTCCATGTGGGAACTGTAAATTGGATTCGGTTGGCATTTATTTGTATTTATTAATAGGCTATACATTTCAATTTGTAGGTTGAAATGTTTGCCAAAACATTTCTGTTATTTGCTGTCCAATTCACCAAGCTTGCGGAGACGTACATTTTCGGGTACTGGAATATATATGGGGGTTGAGCTCTTCGTAAAGCACATAACTTACACCGATTCCAACAGCTTCTTACTGCCTTGTAAATTACTTGTATGTTTTGGTATACATATTTGCTGATTTGGTATGCAGGAAAAACGCAATTCCTTGGACTTAATGTAAATTGGTTTTGAATAATGTAATTAAATATGCATCTGATATTATGGAACTTAATTTTCTATTTCTGTTAAATACTCCTCTGCGTTATCCGAACTATTTACCATCGCGACGCAGGGAGTTAATCAAGATAAGGCTGTTTAAACAATCCTTTCACCTCGGATAGATCGAGCGTAGAAGCAGAATAATCAGATTATCTCCCTTAATCGGTTTCACTCTACGCTGAAGTCGCCTCGTAGGCACGGAGCGCATATTGCTGGTATTTGTGTCCCTGTGTGGCACGAGGTCAGGGGACTTTACTGTTGTAGATATGGTCACACGATTTGCACCGTTACACGTGATTGGAGAGACATACAAGATGCAGCGAAGCCGACAACAGCGGTGATAGTCCAGTATAAATAAGATTGTACCTGGAACAAATTGCAACAGAAAGTTCCTTGATTGATTCTTATAGAAAAATATGTTATAAAAACAATGATGAAAAGTCTACTAAAATATGATGTGGCATAAGGCCGCCATATTGAAAAATAGTCGGCCATGTTGGATTTGTGTAAGCTTTTATTAAATATGTCACTGTGTATGAATTATTAGACTTAGAAACATGACTCTTATTTTAAAATGTTCCTAATACTCCTGGCTATAATTTAAATACATATGTAATTAGTTTTTAATAAGCTTATGGTAAAAATATTTAACTTAAAATCAATTTTTTCCACTTTATGTTTCGTATTTATACAATTATACAAATTGTTGATGATGACATTTTGATCTGACGTGAACGTGTTCTAGATCTCAATGTAGAGCAGTAAATTTGATGCAGATTAAGTCTGTTTCCATGATTCTATCGTGAAATTAACATGTAACGGGTGCGTGTTTAATGGTTAACTTCAGGATGCGCGAGCCGAGGTGCAGGCGCTACGCCACGGCCGCGCCGCGAGGTTGGGTTATTGTTATTGATTATTGGTGTGTAATACATTTATCTGACGGAATATTTTTTAAAATAAAAACTGGTATTTTTATTCAGCATTTAGTATAATTATTTTAGTAGAATATTTGCAGTCACGTTTGCAAGGTTTTTGTTTTACTGTCCGTCTTCTTTCATGTACAATTATATGTTGATCATTACCTCAGAGGTATCAAATAATAGATAAAAGATATCAATAAAGTCATATAAAATTTTGTTTTAATATTTTCAAAACAAAATTCAGAGATGTAATTTCGTGTGTTGCTTTGAATACAAATCAGTTTACTTTTGGGAAGTTTATGCAATTCTCTTAGAATACAATAACAGTTAATATGACATTTAATAATAAAGTAATAACACACTTTTACTAATACCAAAAAGTATATGATAAAACTCGTTTTTACAGTAATTTATAAAGATAAATAAGGAGGTAAAAAGCTAAGTATTATAATACTAAATACTTTGGTATTTAATGGTTTGTATTTTTGAACAATGAATTTTGTAACTTAAAACATTAAGGCCCTAATTCCCTTCTGTATCATACTGATTTCGCCACTGACCATTGCACTGATCATCTCATACAAACTTTTTGAAACAAATGGGGCCAAGTGCATTAAATTATAAATCAAGTGTTTTTAGCAGAGCAGTGATCAGTCCTTACTTTTGAAAACTTTCGCTGCGTTAAAAATGATTAAACATGGAAATATGATTAAGAGCCAACACCAGATTCTGGGTCACCCGCTCACTGTGTGTTAACCTTATTTTGATAACTAGACCAATCGTTTAAAAAACTGCATTAGTTGCAGTCATACATTTGTCCATTACACTGGTTTTACCTTAAGTAAAGTTTTATTTTATTGTTCAAATTTTACGGTAAAATAGTAAGTAACTTGCAAATTGTTGTATTCATCATTTACGTTGACTTGCTATTCAATAAATTTAATGTCTGGCTACCAAGTCTGGCAAGGCCGGATTTTTATTAACCAAACTAGACACACGTGGCTAGGGGCAAAACCACTACAGGCCTGTCGGTCGAGTGAGATAGTCAAAAGCTGAAGTCAAAAGCTGCGGTTAACAATAACCGCATTAGTGTTGAATTTTTGTATTAATGCCGATATTGATTATGTATTGTAGTTTTCAATATGTACCATATTTATTGGTAAACGATAAATCACCAAATAAAAACAACTATTTAGTGAAACTAAAATTGATATCTAAGAGAGAGTCGGTGCATCTTGCATCTTCGAAACTCTTTGAGCCCTAAGCTTGTGAATGGAACGGTTGAATCTGCGTTGTTTTCTTATTGTTTAAATAATCTGAAAACCTGAACATTTAAAATCTAAAAAAAAGTAAATCTGGTGGACACACACAAACACAGAAAGAATAGGTTAAAGGTAGCAAAACACCTGATCAGAATAATCCCGTCAGCTTGATCCGTGCTGTCCACCGTTTGCTTAAGGCACTTCCCCTGCAACTCTGCCACAGACAGGTGAACTCTCCATGAGATGCACATAAAACCATCATCTGAGACGGGATTCGAACCCTCGATCCAAGCACTACTCCCTGACCCCGGGGTAGTGCTTTAGACCACTCAGCCAATCCGATAGGCTAGCAGTTGTATCGGACTGTGTGGTATTACAAATAATGTGTCTAATATTTCCGTTTCTATCTACCAGACTACACCACATGTCAGCTTTACTATATATAGTTCTTTTAACGGTACAACTGCTTATTCCCCATCCACAATCATATTTTTAGGTATCACATTTAACTTGGGGCTCAAAGGGTTAAATAACGATCATGAATAATTAAATTATTACGAATCATGTTTTTGGATTTTTTTTAAGATTGTCATGACGCTGAGCAACTCACATACACCTATGCGCAAAACAAATCTTATGAAAATGTAAAAAAATAACAACATGATACTATTAAATGAGTTTTAATGTAATATTTATAAATGTTTTAATTTAATAATTGGTAAACTAATCTCTATGTGCAAGAAATAATTATTTACGTAACATACGTTATAGATTATATAAGAGAATAACTGTTTTAATTTATAACTCTGATTTTCTTGTTAGCTAAAAGTTCACAAGGGTCACTTTTTATTTATTTAATTTATTTCCACGGTCAAAACCAATATAACATTTTTGTACATTTTCTCTAAGGGAAATTAGGTTTTATGTCTGTGCATCACAAATAAAGTACCGTCAGACCCATGTTATGATTATGGTTATAATTCTAAAACCAGAAGCCATTATATTTTGTACTATTTAAAAAAATAAATAAAACCGAAAAAATAACAGTGACAAATACCGTTGTATAATTGGATTTAACCGTCTCATACTAACATGATTAATTGATTAAAACTACCCATACATAAAATAAGGATTTATTTTACAAGAGCTTACCCCGTTTAGAAAGATTTTTGAAATAAATAGTTAAAGGTTGGATATCTTAAAAGTTCCGTCCATGATGTTTATTTTTTGAATCATACTCTTGTTTTATTCACCAAATTTGTCTTTATTGCTTACATTTATACACACAATATACAAACAATAGAATACAACCGTATATAAGAAAAATAATATGCAATACAAATTTTAAGAAGGCGAGTGCTGCCTAAAGTTAATGTAACACTGATTACTAAATAATAATGTATAACGTTTTATAGTAAAATACCTTTAATATAGATAAACGTACAGTTACTCTTATTTAATTTATATTATTATAAAAAAACTCACATTTTTTAAAGATGTAAATTATGTTTAAAAATATTATTTGACTTCATTTTGGTATTTGAAATCACTAGATGAGAAAGAAGAGCACAAAATAAAATGTTATTTGAGAAATTATTGCAGTCATTTTCCATCACAGATTAGTAAAAACAATGTTTCATACTGTAACAATAAAATTAAAATTTTCTTGATAATTTCTATGTATGTCTTATTTATTTATTCAACGGTCATAACCATTTACAAATTAGCTTACAAAATGCGATGCAGTATAACTATAATAAGTAATTAATACAATTGAGAATATTTTTAGAAAATTAGGTTGCACGATACTCTAGGTTAGGTAAGAAAAATACTAGCTTACATAATAATTAATTAAAAATACTGTTAAGCTAATAAATATTCAAAAATATACATAATATCACAATAATTATAAATGCATGGCATTATTTCTTTTTTATCAATATGCTAACGATAGAATAAATAAATATAATAAGATGAACTTAAAAACAATATGTGATAAAATGCAGTTACAGCTTGAACGCTCTCTGACCGCAACCATGCGTTTTGACGAATCTTGCTAAATGTATCATTGTTAACAATTTGTTTAGTAAAAGGGCAAAAATTTACAAATTACATGCTATGATTACATATTTGTCTGCAATTTGATAGATTATTCACGCATATAAATTTGGTATTCAAAACACTATTACGATTCTTGGTTTTTTGTTTACTATTCAAAACACTATTACGATTCTTGGTTTTTTGTTTACTAAGTCAAGTCCATGCCAATCAATTACATTTTTATTTAAGAAAAGCGGACCCAGTTTATATGTTAAAAATATTGTCGGATAAATGTATTACACCCTAACGATAACCCAGCCTCACAGCGCGGCCGTGGCGAAGCCCCTGCACCTCGGCTCGCGCGTCCTGAAGCTAAGCATTAAACGCGCACCCGCTACATGTTAATTTCACGATAGAATAATGGCAATAGACTTAATCTGCAGCAAATTTACTGCTCTACATTGTGATCTAGAACACGTTCACGTCAGGTTAAAACTTCATCATCAACAATTTGTATAATTGTGTACATACGAAACATTTTGGGAAACAAATTTGATTTTAAGTTAAATATTTTTCTATAAGCTTATTAAAAACTAATTAAATATGTATTTAAATCATAGCCAAAAGTATTAGGAACATTTTAAAATAAGATTCGTTTTTCTAGGTCTAATAACTCATTGACAGTAAAGGTTTTAGTAAAAACTTACACAATCCAACATGGCCGACTATTTTTCAAAATGGCGCCCTTATGCCACATCATATTTTGGTAGACTTTGCGGCATCGTTTTTATCACATCTTTTTCTATAAGAATCAATCAAGAAACTTTCTGTTGCAATTTGTTCCAGGTTAGGCCGTTTTTTGGGCTAATTATACTGGACTATGAAAGGAAACGGTGTGATAAGGGGCGTTTCTACACTTACAAATTGGAAAATATACCCCGATGCAGAAAACCTGCGTACTCAGCGAATTTCCAATGCATAAATATATGTCTAACTACTACACAAAGCCACTTACCAAGTTTCATAAAAATACATTCATAAATAATTGATATATGACATTTTATTTATTGTCCATAAGAATTACATTAGGGTTGAGGACGCAGGTTTGCTGCAAAAAGGAAGATAAGTAATTTGTTTTTTTTGAAATTATCAATATAACTCAACCAGGTGAAGCTGCATACCAAGTTTTATTATTTTATGTTCATAATTAAGGGAAATATAAAACTATACTTATTCTCCATAAGAATAACATTTTAGGGCTGAGTATGCAGGTTTGCTGCTACGGGGATGGTAAATAATCAATTTTTTGTGCTAATATCAATATAATTAGGCTGTGGCTACCAGTACTAAGTGAAGTCACATGCAAAGTTTCATCTATATACATTCATGAGTAATCGATATATCAAATTGTAATCGTTCTCCATAAGTATAACATTGGGCAATGTACTGTGTTTAGCACTTTGAATATCTCTGCAACGGTTGGACGTAGAACCACAATTTTAACACCAAATTGATAGTTTTATAGAGCTGAACTTATTGGTAAAAGCAAATGTTAAGTTAACATTCAAATGATCTGAGGAAAATCGAAATACCTTTTTCCCATAAGATTAACACAAGAAATTTTATGGATACGTCTTTTTACTTTTCTACAAAACCACTTAACCTAGGTTAATGATTCAAAATACCAAATTATTTTGTTAATCTCTATAAAATGGCTATAAAATTGAGTGTTTTTAAAATTTTGGGGTAAAAAATGCAAAAAAAACGATTTTTGGAAATTTGTAAACCCCCATAAAACCCCGCTTCCATGGTCTGATCGTTCTAAAGTCATAAATGTTACTCTCCACCACATGCGTGCCAAATTTCATCAAAATCGTGCGTTTAATTCAAAAGTTATCGAGGTACATAAATGTAAATTTGAACGAATAGTGTTTTTGGCATCTGGGACCTTAAAACAAAAAGTTGTCATGGTCTCGGGCTTAAGTCTTACCATGATACCTACCGTAATAGCTTCTTCCCTATAGGGGAAATTCGCTAAAAATCAGGTTACAATAGCAAACAGGGAGTTTAAATTAAATACCAAGTCTACAGCTATTATAAGTTTTAATTAACTGTGCAAGTAAGTTTCTGTTTTTGTTTCTCTCCTCATCGTCGAGATTTTAAGGAGTGAAAACTGTAAAATATTTATGAAATACGTATTATTGGTACATAGGAATTATTATATGAATGTAAATTAAATCAGTAAGCAAGAATTAAGTCAATAAACGTATATTGATAAATATTTGGTATATGAATTCATCTGGTTGTGATTTTTATAAGGATGGGGAGTTTGTGGCATGTTTGTGATCTATTATTATCCGCATAAAATACCGCCGCAGTAGCAAACCTACACAGTCCTATGTATAAGTAGGGTCTATGGTATAAAGTATAAGTGGGCCTAATGTATACGTATTGACATTGTATTCTCCTATGTTATTCTTTTAGGGAATAAATACAACTTTATATCTCCCTTTGTTATGAGTAAAATTTGGTTAAACTTGGTATGTGCATTCATGTGGTTCTGGTATATTTATATTTGAACGAATATCCCATTTTTAGTCGTAATTTTAGCAAAACTGCATAGTTTGTTCAATGTTATTCTTATAGTGGGTAAATCAAATGTTTTTTCTAACAAATTTATCAATGTAATTTTATGAAACTAGGTAAGCTGTTTATTTTCGTGAGGTATACATGTTCACCGTCTATTAAATCACTAATTTAAAAAATAAGGTAACATTTTTATTTTTTAAGCAACTCATCAGCCAATGTCTGCTGATTCCCATGATCATAACTATGTTGTTAGTCAATTTCCTATGGAAAAGTGAACTATTAGCATGCCAACACGGTGAAACTTAAGCCCGGGACCACCATAGAAGTTCCTAACGTTACCCCCTATTGTTAATAGCAGACCACTAACACGAGTATCAACTAATTCAAATGACCAAAAGAGCATAACTCCAAACCACTTTCTTATTGGAAGATCAGGATCAAAAACACCTTGTATTCCAGTACCCAAAAATGTGCGTCTCCGCAAGCTTGGTGAATTGGACAGCAAATAACAGAAATGTTTTGGTAAAACATATCCATCTTTGCCAAAACATTTCTGTTACTTGCTGTCCAATTCTCCAAGCCTTGTGGAGACACACATTTTCGGGTACTGGAATACAAGGTGTTTTTGATCGTGATCTTCCAATAAGAAAGTGGTTTGGAGTTAAGCTCTTTTGGTCATTTGAATCAGTTGATAATCGTGTTAGTGGTCTGCTATTAACAACATTTTCAACTTCGGCAAACACAGTTTGTAACACTTCTTCTTTTGGATATCTTTCGTGTAAGCAAGTTTGTAATGCTATTTTCACTGTTCTAATCCGGCGTTCCCATGATCCACCCATATGAGGAGCTGCTGGTGGAATAAAATGCCACTCAATAGTTTCCGAATTTACCCTATTTCAGACGCTATTTCATATTGATCAAATTCCTTAAACGCATCTTTCAGTTCCTTACTTGCTTTTTCAGATTTGTCCCATTATCAGAAAAAATAACTTTAGGTGATCCCTTCAGACATGTGAATAATACACCATATTCTTCTCATGTCTTCTTCCCACTTTGATAGTTATTAGTCCAAATTAATCTACCCCTGTACTACAGAATGGAATTACTTGTGTGGTAAGTCTTTATTTTGGTAAACCTCCAATTTTTGGTTGTAGGGGTTGAGCTCTTCGTAAAGCACATAACTTACACCGATTCCAACTGCTTCTTACTGCCTTTCTCAGACGAAAAATCCAATAACGTTCTCGAAGCTCATTTACAACGGTTTCTTGACATTCATGGAAACATTTCTTATGATATTGGTCAACCAAAAGTTTGGTAAAGCAATGTTCTGGGTCCATAATAATTAGATGTTTTGCCTCGTATGTCATACATTCTGAATTTAACAGATCAAAATGGACAAAAGAAGTTAATCCTATCGAAGGAGAACTGCTAATCATTGCAGATCCCAATGGGCCAAGGTCAAACTGGAAGAAAGGGCTGATTTTTCGAACGTATCCCGGAAATGACTATCAAGTTTGAGTCGTGGATTTTAAGACGGACAGTGGAGTTTTCAAACGACCAGCAACCACAATATGCAGGGTAACGCATAGAGACAACTTGTAATATTCATGAGGTGCTTGTACTTGTCTGAGGTGGAACGATGTTCCAGCTTATCCATTTGATTTGTATTTATTAATTTAAATCAGATGGTTTATTTTTGTTCTGTGTTCATATGTTTTATAGATTGCATGAATTTAAATTCAGTTCTTTGTTTACCTTTCTTTAAATGAAAATATAATTTTTGGTTTACTACAAAACTCATGATTTATATTATTTACTTACCGTGTTCTTCCAATATTTAATGTAATTTGTATTATGTCCTGCACTGGTATGGAAGTGGCGCAGGACAAACTGTGTATCGATGGTGGTGGGACACTGGTAGTAACACCCCCTGAACACGTTTTTGGGGGTCGCTAACAACATTTTATATATATATAATATAGTGTGTGTGTACGTACGCACTCAAGCGGTCGAAATTTTTGTCCTATTTATTTGAAAATTTGTAGGAACCTTCCCATCTGTAAACAGTTGGACAAGTCCGTTGGGCAAAACAATCGGACAGCTCTAACCCCCTTTTTTGGGATTTCAATTTTTCAAATTTGGAGTTTTTGAACAAATAAAAATTTTCAATTTTACAAAAATATGTTAGCAGTGTTGTTTTAAACCATTTATCATATTTGTTAGAGGTTTTAATGCGGAAATTTGCTTCCTTCACGTCAGCGTGCTGCTGGCGAACTCGTTTTCATTGCGGCAGCTTTATAATTTTAAATCCCTAGAAGTTAAGACCAAAATAGTATAAATAGTATTAACCATACCATGGTCACACTTAAATTGTAAACAGGCTATAATGGTAATGAAATAAACTTTGTTGTTTATCGTTCGTTTCCATTGGATAATGCATTATATCTTAAGGTACTGACTTGGCACGTATACGTATATTATACTTTTATAAGACTAATTTGGTAATTAATTTGACGCTTCCTGCTCTTAACGTTTCAAAATGGTCGCCATTTCAATTATCTTAAGCTCTCGTTGTCTTGAAAACGATATTTTGTTTAATATTCTTCCAGGTAATAATCAAATATAGGATTTTAATCACACACAACAATGGTATACAAATCACTCTACCTATGGCTGAGTAACTGCAATATTTAGGAGTGAAAATTGTGCGTTAGTTACCAGAAATTACAATGGCTTTATTTGAGTGAATTAATTGCTATGGTCTGAGTAATCTTAAAAATCCCAATATACAATTGTTTGGCTTAAGATTTTACTTTTTTAAATCTATATGAACCTTTTAAAATATTACCGTTTTCAAGTTATGAAGTTTTAATAAATTTAAGTGTCCAACATTTTGAAACAGTAAAAAATGTAAAATTTAGTACCAATCTAAGTCATAAAAATAATTTCTTTATTTTTGTTCTGTGATTTTAGGCCTCTATAAAACAATTAATTTTCTTACATTTATGGTATCAATCAAATGCTGTTATACTGAAGTTGTGCCCTTTGGGGCTTTAATGTTCCAATTTTAATCTTATGAAGTTTTATGTAGTCAAACAGCTGATTATAATGTAAATGCTTTTAAAACAGCCGGCCCTATACCTGCGATATTCGCGTATAGAATACATGTGAAGTGTAACGAGATAAGCCCTATGTTTACATAAAATTTGTTATACCAAGAACAAGTTCTTTTAAACATTTGGGAGAGAGTTCGGCAACACACTGCATTATCATTGTTATTGTTGTAACATATCAGTAACAAACTATGGTAAAACACAGTTCAAAAATAACTCGGTGGACGTAGTGAAACAAATTACTTGGGTAGAAAACACATTAGCGATTGAATCCAGAAATGGTTCTTGTTGGAGGATGTTTTTAAATCTGCTAGCCTAATTTTAGCACTCGCGTAACCGTATTGCTGTTTGTGACGATAGTCAGACGTAACCATTTAGTGACGGTGAACGGCACCCTGATCAAGGCCGCCCGTCAGACGTGACGTCAGCTGTAACGGCGAATTGTATGTACAGTAGTTCTACAGTTAGTTTGGAATGCAGAGAAAAGCTTTCAAAAATAGATTACTTGTATGTTATTAGCCTTTTACATATAGAATGCGCTCATGTCATTATAAAAATAAAATCACACACTACATATTGTGATAAAAACATTAAACTAGTGACTTTAAGGGGCAATAGCCTCTAAACTTGATCCAATACTCTGCCTCATCTGTTTGTTTTACTTTTTACATGCTGAGGAAATTAAAACAATATAATTAGGAAGACATGGCAGTTCACAAACAAAGTAGACACTTAATCACAAGTTTAAAAGCAAACAAAGCAAACGTTTTTAAATCCCCATTAATGGGAACTATTTTATTCCGTAACAAATTGTTGATACATACTTAAGAAAAAATAATAATTTCCCCCAAAATGTGATGCCCAGACCTTTAAAATTAGATCCATCCCAGATTTCTACGACCTCCCGTTCGATCACAATTTCATTGTCAAATTTGGTCTGACGGAATTAGATATATAGGTATGATAAGTTTTTAACAAATCATTAAAATTGAAGTTTATAACGATACATGTTGAAGGTCTTGGTTTTTAAATTAATTAACTAAATTTAAAAAAATTACCACTGGCCAAACTTTACTTTGACAAATTATTGATTTTTAATCATAAATGGAAAAGACAGACAGGCTACTTGGATTTTGATTATACAAATGAAATGAATGCACTATAGAAGATGCTATTTCTTTTTATGCTAGGTTGGAGTTTTAGATCTTAAAAGAATGATAACACCCCAGTTTCAAAGACCGCTCAGATTGTGCAATCCTTGCGGTCTTCCTGATCAAAATATACAGTCATGATAGACAGCAGAATAAATTGTAATTAATAGTGATGGGACTTTGTTGTTACTATGATCATACTTCCGAAAAGACCTTCGAGGAAGGATCTGGAAATCGCATATCTGCCTCCATTTCCAGAGGATATCGCACTGTATTGCATCCAATCGCAATTTTTAAATGTTAAAATAATCCTGAGACGATGGCAGCTAAACCCATTGAATTACCTCTGACACGGCGGAACATTTTGTAGGATCCTTCCAAGGACAAGACTGTTTACTGAAAGCTGGGAGTTTTACGAGCACAACTCAAGAGGCTTAAGATTTGTTCAGATTACGCTCAAACAGATAATCTCTCCGTAGAGCGTCTTCTGTCGAGAACCAGCGTTCACCTTATATTAAGTAGGCAGTCACTAGCTTATAGTCTTGCTTCTGAACAACACAGTTTGAGCGTGTGTTGGGTCTTGCTGCATGCCATCTTAAAATCATGATATTACTCTCTAAAACTGTTATAAAATCGGTATTAGTAAAACCTTTTTTATCCTTTACAAATATAAGTGTTTAGTTGTTAATTTGTACTACCTAATGTGTGGAATTTATATCATGGTAAGTTAAATTTAATTTGATTACGTTGAACGTTGGGCGATTCTGTTCCTTAAATGTTTCGTTGTGTCAACTTTTAACTTGAAACTGAGTTACGGCTATTGACCGACTAAAATTAATTTCGGGCTTTTATTTATTTTTGAAGATATCTAGATTTTTTGAATATTCCCGTTAATCCATGGCGTAACAGTATAGAATTTTAACCGCATCCAGGCCTATAATTCAATAAGTTACATATGCTATAAGAATAGCCAACTCGCGATACATTTGTATTAATATGTAGAAATCAGAAATAAATTGTACGCTTAGCAAATTGTTTGCTGGACTAATCCTAAGTAAAATCACAAAGGTTATGTCAAGGTAAAATAATTGCCATTTATTGTTTTAAATTGTCATATTTGGCTATTAAATAATGAAATTGTCTATGGTAAAATGTAAAGCGTTCTCAAAAAAGCCTTACAGTTTAGAACGGCTATCTAAAAAAATGTCATTAGCGTTGAAGCATAAACAAGTATTTACTACTACACCACCCTCATACAGTTTTATTGAATAAATGGCAAAATTTGTTCAAAGTCATTTATAAATGTTTGTGATAATTCCAGAAAACCTTATGTACAGTTTTCAAATGATATCCTTTTTATTATTTTGAGCCCAAACCCGTGGTCATTTGGTAGAACAGTTTAATTGTATTTAGTTAGGGATCATATTATATCATTACACCAAGTTAAGTTAATGTACAGCATTTAATTATATCTGAATAATGTTGTTTCAAACAAGCCCGTTAGTAAAATTAGGTGTTTTAAAACTTATAAACCAAAAAGAAAAAGGTTTTATTGTCTTAAACTTCACAATAATTTTTATTTCAAAAAATGGTTTTTCATTATTTCGCATAACATTAGATAATTTCAGTTGAACGGCATTTAAAAATACTTTGCAGTTCGTGGGAGGAACTGTTTAATTCTGTGGCAATCTTTGAAGTTTGTAATCAGTTTGGTGAGCCACGATCCTACACTGCTAAATAATAAAAGACATGCGATTAGCATGTTCTAATTGGATAAAATAAAACAGTATAACTATACGGAATTTTTGTAATGTAATAATACGTATAGGAAATTATGTTACTGTATTAGAACATATGATTGAGTAGCCGGTTGGCCCGTGAGTTGTTATCTCTACTAGATAAGACCACAGCTGTGACAATGTGTGACTCCCACCTGTCACATTGTATAAACAACACACAGCACACAGCACACAGCACACACATACCCCGCATACTACACCTGATAGTAGGTCATCAGTACTGGCAGAAACACCTAGTACGAATCAATATCAGGCGCGGTACGAACAATATGTAATACAATACTTAAAAAATACTTATTTCCGTTGTATAAACACAAAGAAAGTACAAGGAAATTTGTCTTGTAGATGGATCTTTCCAGTTTCGCAAAATCGATGAGAGGGTGCAGTGCCTCAACGATTGATTAGTTCTTCTATCTCTCGCTTTTCGCCGGACTGCTGAGGAACCAAATAGTTCGTCCTTTAGTCGGCGTTAAAATGCAGGCCTTATAGAGACTCAGGATATTTTGTTCAGACTTACAACAGTAGCAAGAGCGAGTAGTAGAGGAGAAATACGGGTTTAACCCCAGAATCGGCGCTTTTTTCCCATGTTATTCTTATGGGGATCAGTTTTTGAGCCGACGCCCGATCCTACCCTACACAAATTTTCTTTTTGGCCCCTGCCTTATTTTCCCCCATTTAAAATTTGCATTAATTTTAATACATCCTTTGCAGAAATCCACGAGTTCAAAAATAACTCCACACTAAATAAACAACACATGTAAACAACTTAGAAGTTATTGTATAGTAGTGGGTAAAGGAGAAAGAGGCCCCACAATCGGCGCTTTTTCCCCATGTTATTCTTATGGGGAGCCGTTTTTGAGCCGACGCCAGCTCCCGCCTATAGAGCTCCCGCGCGTTGGCCCCCGCCTATATTAAATATATTGTCCCCATCCCCATCCCTCCTCTATATTTTTAAAAATTAATTTTCAAATTCTAAAAAACTATCTTTGGTGTTTACTGTCCGATTTGTCTGCAATTTGGATATGTTATTGTCCTAGGCAAGTGTTTTAATAAATTTCACTTACATTTCCCAAATTCACCATTTCCAAATGTGTGTTAATACCTAAAATGTGTATGTAAAAAATAATATTGCACGACCAAATTGGAAATTTTTTTAATTTTTGCAGTAATTAAACTGCAAAAATGTCTTATTTTAGAGTTAAAAAATATGTTTTTATTATTTAAAAAAGATAAAATTTTAAAATTTTCAACCAAGGATATATATAGAAGCCCCAAAATCACCACCCTCATTCCAACAAAAAATGTTGACCTGTGCACAGTGCTCCACGTCTTACTCCAACAGAAGCAATTTATTACGCCATTATCGACTTGTTCACAAAGTTATTCCTAAAATTTGTAAAATATGTCATCAAATATTTGACAACAGCAATTTTAAAATGCATATGCTAGAGAACCACAATACTTGTAATGTGTGTAAGAGAGTCATCACCCGCGACAAGAAACGCCACCACCTACGATGTGACAAGCGACCCTATAATGTGTTTAAGTTTTACGGCGAGTCCGCGGATATATTAGACACTCTCCAATCTTGTCCTCTACCCATCAAATGGATTCTTATTAGGAGAGTAAAATTCATCAAACACTCAGTGGACAATAATGGTGATTTAATCATTGACAAAGAATGTATTGCTGATTTTCGAAGTTTAACTAATTTATCAATTGAGAAAGCACAGCTAAAGGCTCAAATTGAAAATTCACTTTTAAAAATCGATACCTCCATGCACAAGTATCAAGCTCAGGGCAGTGGATGGATATATGACCGCACCAAATACTGGCAGTTGCATGTTTACAAATATAAGCCCCTAACTCCCAAATCATACATTCCCACGCCAGAAAATATAAAATCAAAACATGCTGTTTTAAATATAAAAAACACCGATAATAAATGTTTCACCTGGAGTGTTTTAGCAAGCTTAAGACCAAGGAATAGTAAACATGCAAATCGAGTATTTTACTACGAACCCTATGAGGGCCAGTTAAATATGACAAATATAAAATATCCCGTAAAAATATCTGACATTGATAAATTTGAAAAACAAAATAACATAAGTGTTAACGTATATGGAATTGAAGGAAAAACAATATATCCACTGAGAATAACTAAACTAAACGGCAATACGCACGTCAATCTGCTGCTTCTAAAACATGGTCAGAAATCACATTACTGTTTAATTTGTGATTTTGACAAGTTAATGTTTAATTCTACAAAAGACAACAATAAGAAATATTTTTGCAAGTTCTGTTTGCAACATTTTGGCACCAAAGATAAATTGGAACGTCACATAACATATTGTAAACCCTTTGATGCCCAAAGAGTACAAATGTCTAAAAAAGATACACTACAATTTACGAATTACAAATATCAACTTAAAGCTCCCTTTGTGATTTATGCAGATTTCGAATGTTTTATAAACGGCGGCAAACACACGCCTTCTGGATTTGCTTATGTTGTGGTGAGAGACTCTAAAATTATTTACGAAGAGTTGTACAGCGGTGAAAATGTGATGGATGTATTTTTCGAAAAGTTATTTAAAACTTATGACTTTATTAAAAGTCAGATGGAAGTATATGTTCCCCTTGTAATGACTCCAGAGCAAGAGGCATCCTTCAAAAACTCTAAATACTGCCACATATGCCAACAGCTGTTACTGGGTGATAAAGTGCGCGACCATTGCCATCTAACAGGCAAATTCCGAGGACCCTCCCACAACGCTTGCAATTTAAACTATAAAGTAACCAAGAAAATTCCAATATTCTTCCACAACCTTAAAAACTATGATGGTCATTTAATAATGCAACACTTGGGAAAACTCAATCGCAAATTGAATTGCATAGCCAAGGACATGGAAAAATATATATCGTTCTCTGTTGATGATTTGGTATTTTTGGATTCCTACAACTTTCTGTCTCTTCCCTTAAGCAAATTAGCTTCCAATTTAAATACATTTAGATTTATAGACAATCCACTACTACAACGCAAGGGCGAATTTCCATACGAATACATGACAGGACCAGAAAAGTTTTTAGAGACCCTACCACCCATAGAGGCATTTTACAGCAGCCTAACTAAAGAATGTATATCTCCTGCGCAATATGAACATGCTAAAAACGTATGGAATCATTTTAATATAAAGAATTTAAAAGAATATCACGATTTATACCTTAAAACAGATGTGTTGTTATTGGCTGATGTGTTTGAGACATTTAGGGACTTGAGTTTAAAGGATTATAAACTCGACCCTGTCCACATGTACTCACTGCCTGGACTAACATGGGAGGCGTGTCTTAGAATGACCGGCATAAAATTACAGTTATTTAGTGACATTGACATGCATTTGTTTATAGAACATGCCATTAGAGGCGGTGTAAGCATGATTTCCACGCGCTACGCTAAAGCCAACAATAAGTACATGGGCGAACATTATGACCCAAATCAAGAAAGCACCTATCTTGTATACTTAGACTGCAACTCGCTATACTCTACAGCAATGTGCGAGTCGTTGCCCATTGATGGCTTTAGATGGACAAATGAGAAAGATTATAAATCCAATAAAAATGAAAACTTTGGATTTATTTTGGAAGTTGATTTAAAATACGATAAAAGTTTACACGACTTGCATAATGACTACCCGCTCGCACCAGAAAAAATGAATGGAAAATTAATACCAAACTTAAATGACAAAACCAAATATATTCTACATTATAAGGCACTAAAAAAATACGAAGAACTGGGTTTGGTAGTTACAAAATACCACAGAATCTTAAAATTCAGACAATCAAATTGGCTTGCACCCTATATTAATTTTAATATTGAAAAGCGACAAAAAGCTGAACATGATTTTGAAAAAGACTTTTACAAACTGTTAAATAACAGTCTCTTTGGTCGAACAATTATGAACCAACGCAAGTTTCGTGATATACATCTTGTAGACGAGTCTAAGTTAACAAAGTATGTTACAAAGCCAAGATTTGACTGCAGCAAAAAGTTCGACAACAATTTGCACGCTGTGCATTTAAATAAATTAATTGTAAAGTTTGATAAACCAATATATTTAGGAATGACCATTTTGGATATCAGTAAAGTAATAATGTATGATTTCCACTATAATTATATGTCAAAATTTAAGAATAAAAAGTTCTTAATGACAGACACGGATTCTCTGATGTATTCTATAGTAACAGAGGACTTTTACAAGGAAATACAAAGCGACTTGGACCGTTTTGACACCTCTGCATACAGTAAAGACCATTTCTTATACTCTGATAAAAACAAAAAAGTTACGGGCAAGTTTAAAGATGAATTAAATGGTCAAATTATGTATGAATATTGTGGTTTAAGGCCAAAATTATACTCTTTCATTCCTCTACAGTGGTTATACGAAAAAGAAAAGCAAAATGAGCTAGAGGTTAAGAAGGCAAAAGGAGCTGACGGCGCTACAGTTAAACATCTCTTAAGACACCAACATTACTTACACTGTCTTGCAACCGGAGAAGATTACTACGAGAATGTTACAAGAATTAAATCCACAAACCACCATCTGCAAACATTAACGATGAACAAAAAGGTACTCTCTTTTGATGACGACAAGAGGTTTATTCTAGATGGCATCAACACCCTTGCCCTTGGTCACTATAAAATTGGTCAAACATAAATCTGTATTTACCATTATTCTTTGGCCTTTCCTTGTCTATTACAATAAAGCCATATTTAGACCTGTCCCAGCACTGATGGCAGAGATTTCTAAATTGGTTAAATGAAAAATCATTTCCCACGTGATTGTTATACACATGTTTTAAATTTAAATCGTCTTGTTTAAATAATATTAGGAAATTAACATTGTCACGTAAATGTTTGTTTACTTTACTGTAAGATTGACACAAGTAAAAACTGTTAATATTTTTGTGTCTGCCCATTGAGAAAAATTGTGTGATATTTGGACTATTTATGTCGTCAAATACAACTATTGAGTGTGATTCTACATCATTTGGTGTGATTTCACAGTTTGAATATGTGTGTAATTTAACTTCATCACACAGACGGAATATTTCAATTATTTTTTTATATTTTTCTTGTTCTAAAGATTTGGATATTATATATAAATTTGTAAACTTTAATCCTTGTTTTTTTACAATTAAGTTATAAATTACAACAGTCTTCCCCGAACCACTGGGCCCTATTATAAGACAGCGAATATTATTAGGAAATAGACCCAACTTCTTTGGTGTATTTTCTTTATGTGCAATTTTAAATTTGTTCTTTTGTTGAATAAATGACATTTTTTATATAATGGTGTATTTTCTTTATTGTGTTGATTCTTTGTTGAATAATTTTTTATATAATAAAAATGGCAAAGAGAAAGTGTAAGAAGGGTAAGGGATTATTCTTAAAGCCATATAGAGGCCGTGGCTTGTTAAATACCCTTATAAACAACCTTCCTTTCCCACTCCACATCCCGTCGTATTCATATTGTGGTCCAGGAACTAATATACGTGAAAATTTAGCCAGAAATGTACCTCCAAAAAATAAGCTAGACTCTTATTGTAAAGAGCACGACATATTCTACATGAATAATCCTGATACAGCCGCCCGGAACAAGGCAGATATGAGATTAGCGGACCAGGCTTGGACTAGAGTTTCGGCAAAGGACGCCAGTCTGGCCGAAAAAGCAGCAGCTTATGCAGTGACAAATTTGATGAAGGCCAAGGCAAAAATGGGAATGGGATTAAAATTTAATAAAAAAGATGGACAACTTTCAGCTGTTAGAGGCAGCAAGAGACGTGCCTCACTTTCGAGGGGTGTACCTAAAAAACGAGCTAAGAAAACTGAGACCAAAAGTAAGAGAATGTGGAATTATTAATTTAGACAGTGACAGGGGCACACATTGGACAGCATATCGTAAAAATAAAGATGTTGTAATATATTTTGACCCTTTCGGAATACAGCCTCCAAAAGAGGTAATTGAATATTTTGTACCATCTAAAATTTACTATACAACTGATCAAATACAAGATTTAAACAGTTCCATTTGTGGAATTTTATGTTTATCATTTCTGAAAAATTTTAGTTTATAAAAATGGATTCATTTACTATAACATTCACAGGTACAGAGCCAGAGTTGAAGTCGGTGTTCTTTCCTCCTATAGAATTAAATGGTGATTATGTAATTGGGCTGGTAGATTTTCAAAGTTATAATTCTATATTTAATGTTAAAAAACCTCTAAATACTTTGACATATTACAAAATGCACAAAATTACAACTCCAAAAGGGGAGGTTACAATTGACGAATTAAACCGGGCATTAGATGGTAAAGTTGAAGTTATTATACAAAATAAAGTAGCATTAATTAATACAAAAGTCAAACTTATATTTTACAAAGGCCTAGTTCCAAAATTAAATAAACTTAAAGACACAAAATTAACTATAGACGAGGGTGAGGATGTGTATTATTACGATCACAAAGCTCCAAATGTAATTGAAATTGCTGAAGGTACATACGAAGTGTTTGAGCTTGCGAAGGAAATTCAAAAGCAACTCCCAGATTTTGTACTTATAGCCGATAATAAAACTATGAAAGCCACATTACATTCTGGCCATGTGTTTGATTTTACAAAACCGTGTTTAGGGTCTGAATTATTGGGATTTAAAGGATTTTCTACTCCAGATATTGCGTTTAAATCCGTAAATAAAATCAACATAAATAATGTAAATGTGATTAGAGTAAAATGTAATATTGCGAATGGGTCTTATTTAAATGGTGACAAATCACACACCATACACAGTTTTTACCCAGAAGCTCCTCCGGGCTACAAGATTATTGAGGTCCCCAGAAATATTATATACTTCCCTGTAAATAAGAGAAGTTTAGATGTTGTTAGCATTACATTTGCAGATCAACACGACAAGCCAATTGACTTTAATAAAGAAGAAACTACAATTACTTGTCATATAAAAAAGATATGAGAATTTACAAGAACGGGCTGAGTGTGCAAAATGCCAGGTTTCTGCGATCAATTGGGTTGAAGTTAAAATTTTCTATTAATAAAAATGGAAGATTTTCTAGACGTTGCAGGAAAATTCCAATACGATGATAGCCTGGTTAAAATTACAAATCACTCCTATGTTCCACACAACACTTTAGCAATAAATAATTCCGATGAAATTCGAATATGCATAAATAATCAAGATTTACTAACACTCCCATGTAGGAGTTATTTGTATATTAAAGGAGAAATAGAGAATCATGATAAAGGACATTTTATAAATAATGCATTTGCATTCTTATTTGACGAAATTAGATACGAAGTTGCTGGTAAAGAAATAGATATTGTAAGAAATCCGGGAATTTCCAGTCTTATGAAAATATTGTGCTCTTACAATAAAACAACTAAATTGTCAAATGCAGCATTTGATTCTGATGAAAATTTAAAGGAGTTCCATAAAAGCGGCAAGTTTAGTACTTGTGTCCCGTTAGAGCTGTTAATGGGTGTGTTTGAGGATTTTAATAAGGTTTTAGTAAATGTTAAACAAGAATTGGTGTTGAAAAGATCCAAAAACGACTTAAATTGTATATTAACAACATCTAATGCTCCAACTGGTGTCGATCCTATTCCTAAAATTACACTTAAATCGATTCAGTGGGTGATGCCGCACGTGGTACCATCTGATGGGGAGAAGCTTCAATTACAAAAGATGTTATTGCAAAATAAAAATTTGCAAATTGCATTTAGAAGTTTGGAGCTACACGAACTTCCATCATACCCCGAAACCAAGAGACACACATGGTCAGTTAAGACGTCATCGAGTTTGGAGAAGCCCAGGTATGTTATATTTGGTTTCCAAACAGGTAGGGACAACAGTGCACGAAAAAGAACTGATGAATTTGATCACTGTAAATTGAAAAATCTCAAAGTGTTTTTAAACTCTGAATATTATCCTTATAGTGATTTAAATCTCGACTTTGAAAATGGAGATGCCTCTAAAGCTTATGAGATGTTTGTGAGGTTTAGGGAGAGTTACTACAACACTGTCCCCGATCCTATGATTAACAGAGCTGACTTTATAAATAAATATCCTCTAATTGTAATAGATTGTTCTAGGCAGAATGAATCAATCAAAGAGGGGGTTGTAGATATTAAATTAGAAATTGAAACTGCAGAAAACGTCCCTTCAAACACATCTGCATATTGCCTAATAATACACGATAAGGTGTTTGAGTATAATCCTTTGACAAATGAGATAAATAAAATGTAAATAAAATGAAAACAAATATTCAACAAGAATTGGTAGAGTCTGCAAAACAAATAAGAGAAAAATATAGGGCGTTAAAACGTGGTAAATTTCTAGAGGCTGAAGAGAGGTTCCAAACATTCCAACCGTTAATAGAGCCTTTGCAAGAATTAAAAAATTTAGCCACAAAAACAGAGAGGCCAGTTCTCCCAATGATTTTAGAAAAGACCCCGTCTAGAATACCAAGAATAACACAAATAACACCGCACAAATTAGATTTTGGTCTTTTAGCATCAGACTATTTAGGAAATTACCTTAGTAGAAGTAGTATGACAGACACCACATATGGTATTAGGCGAGAAGGAAATAAATTTTTTATTGGGAATCAGGAAGTTCAAATTGCCAATGACGATGTTACAGTTGGAGAAAAAATTTATAAAGGGACAAAGGGATTGTGGGAATTGTTAACTTTAAAAGAACCCGTAAACTATAGTCAGGCTGATTTGCAAAATTATAAAGAGATTTTGGAAGCTACAAATGCACATTTAAAGGGTTATAAAACAGGTGCGGCGATGTCAAGTAATAAACACACTAAATATCTTAATATAATTAAACCCCTGTTTAAGACTGTTGGTGAAGGTTTAAGGCAGGTAACTGGTAATAAAATAGACTATGTTTATTGGGACGATCCTAATGAGCTTGTAGATAGGTTAAGACTGCTTTGGTTAAGCCGATTGGCGGGAAATTCTGGAGTGGATAATGAGATAGATTCTATCATAGAAGAATTGAGGGAAAGTGGAATTGTTTATTAAATAAAAATATGATAGATAAATTTTATCGCGTATATAACCCATATAGTAAACCAGAAGCTAGAAGTTTTAAAGAAACTACTTTAAATCTAAAAGATGATTGTTGGAATGCTTTAAATTATAAAATTAGTAATGTTAAAGGTGGGGAGTTTACTGATGATGTATCGACTTTGGGGCAGACGTTAACCAGGAAAGGTGATGTTTTTGTACAAGGTAATACTAAATATAAGTTTTTAGAATCCAAGAATAATAATTGGAACGCTAATAAACGCAAAATTACTAATGTTAAACGAGGTGAAAGCTCAACCGATGTACCCACATTAGAGCAAACTTTAATAAGAAAAGATGGTGTCTTTGTACAAGACAATAATAATTATGAATTTTTGGAATCGGAGGGAAATGTTTGGAATGCCAAAAAGCGAAAAATAAGTAATTTGTTGGCTGGTAAAGAAAGCGATGATGTTGTAAACGTCTCTCAAGTACCAAAAATGGATCTAAACTTTTGGGATTTTAATAATAAAAGGCTAGTTCGTGTTAAACCCGCTGTTGATGAGAACGATTGTGTTACAAAACATCAGACTGTGACTTTAGACGGTCTTAAATTTGATGGTAAAAATAAGCAATTAACAAACATTTTACCTGGGACATTGCCAAATGATGTGGCTGTTGTTAAGCAAATATTAACAAAAGGTGAGAAAAGCATAATAAAACAGGGGGATAAATATTATAATGTATTAACATTAGATGGCGATGTGTGGGATGCAGAGGACAAATTAATAAAAAATGTACCTGAAGGCAAAGATAGGAGTGATGTTTGTTTAATGTCGCAGGTTTTGAGGTATGACGATAATAATAAAACTTTTAGACAAGACAATATTAAATTTGATATTTGTTTAAAATCACACGCATTAAGGTTTAACAATAAAACTAATAAATTTATGCAAGACAATAATGAAATCGATTTGATGATGTACAATCCTAAATTGTTGGTTGCAGACCCGACATCTTTAAGCGGATTTAAGACTTTAGATGGAGGGGCATATTTGCCAAAAAACTATGTATATCAAAGAATGAGTGATGGTATGTTAGTTGGTAGCAATGGAGGTGTTTTTGAAACGACAGAGACTGGCAGATACGTTAACATTAAAAATAAAGAATAAAAAATGGAAAAAATTGCTTACGAATTGCATAAGCCCGCGAGAAAGAACTTTGTTAGAAGGTCTTTTAAGGTGTTGGGTATAAACGAAACTGTTCAAATAGATTTAATAGATATGCGGAATTATGCTAGAGAGAATTCTGGGAATAAATATATTTTAACTTTAATAGACACATTTTCTAAAAAAGCTTATGCTGCTCCACTAAAGAATAAAACTGGATTAGTAGTCACAGAAGCTATAAAAACTATTCTCCCAAAGGGAGTTAAAAATATTCAATCTGATAACGGAAAAGAATTTTTTAATGAACATTTTACCAAACTAATGAAAATTCTAAATATTAATCACTACCACACTTACTCTACAACTAAGGCGGCTATTGTGGAAAGGTTCCAGAGAACTTTAAAGAATTGGTTGTATAGAGAGTTTAGTGCACAAGGGAGTTACAAGTGGTTGGATTTACTTCCAAAGTTAATAAGGATATATAATAATAAAGTACATAGATCCATAGGCATGAAGCCTAACCATGTAAGTGCTAAGAACTCTAAAGACGTACACGAAAGGTTAGCATCTAAAGTACAAGTTAAAAAGCCAAAATATAAGGTGGGGGATAGTGTAAGGATATCTAAATATAAACATGTATTTAGTAAAGGATATACCCCTAACTGGACGGGAGAGCTTTTTACAATAGCAGAAGTTAAGAAAACAAAGCCTGTGACTTATATTTTGAAAGATGAGAATGGCAATATAATCAAAGGAGGATTTTATACAGAAGAATTGTTAAAGACTAAATATAAAGACATGTATTTGGTAGAGAAGGTAATTAGGAGGAGGGGTGATTTATTATATGTCAAATGGCTCGGGTTCCCAAGTAGCCAGAACTCGTGGATTTCTGCAAAGGATGTATTAAAATGAATTTTAGGGTCAAAATATGGCAAGAGTCAAAACAGAAATTAGGGTGCAAAAGTCAGTAAATAGTTGGCAATTCAACCGTAATAGTGAATTTGGGAAATGTAAGTGAAATTTATTAAAACACTAGGACAATAACATATCCAAATTGCAGACAAGTCGGACAGTAAACACCAAAGATAGTTTTTTAGAATTTGAAAATTAATTTTTAAAAATATAGAGGAGGGATGGGGATGGGGACAATATATTTAATATAGGCCAGCGGGCGGGAGCTCTATAGGCGGGAGCTGGCGTCGGTGCAAAAACGGCTCCCCATAAGAATAACATGGGGAAAAAGCGCCGATTGTGGGGCCTCTTTCTCCTTTACCCACTACTATACAATAACTTCTAAGTTGTTTACATGTGTTGTTTATTTAGTGTGGAGTTATTTTTGAACTCGTGGATTTCTGCAAAGGATGTATTAAAATTAATGCAAATTTTAAATGGGGGAAAATAAGGCAGGGGCCAAAAAGAAAATTTGTGTAGGGTAGGATCGGGCGTCGGCTCAAAAACTGATCCCCATAAGAATAACATGGGAAAAAAGCGCCGATTCTGGGGTTAAACCCGTATTTCTCCTCTACTGCGAGTGACCCCGTAGAAAATTTCATGATTTTTTCGAACCGCATTACTAAAAGATTATTTTATAAGGTGTACTAAAAGTTATTAAAAGCAATATTAAAAATTTATTACGGCATTCTTCCAGGGCAATTGTTATATAGTTGTTGCCCATGGATATCTTATGAACCATATTACTCCAGGTGTGTTAGTCTACAACTTGGCAGATCTGATGTTTCTGGTTCCGCTTTGTCCAATGGTCGGGTACCAACGTTGGCCACTGCAAGGAAAAGCAGAAGTTAAGGAGTGGACACTCCGTATTAAATCAAATATTACAGTTTCCTCTACTCCTACTATTTTTCCGGGTCCAGTTGTTTATCGTAGATGAACATAATGGAAAACGTTATGCATGATTTTTACTCTGCTATAGTTATAATTTTTTGAGGACATGTTTTATTAGCTGAGGATAGGACTACCACCTAACCTGGCGGGGTTTTGCCCTTTGAGGATCCATCCCGGAATCTGCCTAGGGGAGATGAGAAACCGGATGAGAAACCTGAACTCAAAATGGGCGGTCGGGGATTTGACCCTGGGATCTCCCGATTGTGCGAATGTGAGGCGCAAGCTTTGCCATGGTGTTACTTCAAAATGAATCAAATTGTTCAGCAATAACACTGTAAGAATATAAATTCTTATTGCAGAACTGCAGACAATTCTATTTATTCTAAACATTTGAGTTATTTAGTAAAACAAACATTATTGTTTGAAAATCGCTAATAAAGACCTTATTGGTCTATTTATAACCTGTGAATATGGCCACCTATACTTTTCTAGATTAAATTCTTCTGATGTGTAGAGGTTGCAAAATGTAAGTGGTTTTAGTGTGGAACTTTAATACGATGAGACCCGATAACCCCTGTTGCATGGGTGTCAGAGGATACTGTAGGTGAAATACCCCCGTCGCAGCAAACCTGCGGACTCAGCGAATTTCCAATGCATAATATTTGTCTGAATTCCACATAAAGCCGTAAACCGCAAGTTTCATAAAAATATATTCACATATAAGCGATTTTAATTATTCTCCATAAGAATAACATTGGTAATGAGTATGTAGGTTTGCTGAAACAAGGAACAGAAAAAATTGGTTTTCATGCAAATATAAATAGAATTTAACTAGGCGAAGCCACATACTAAGTTTCATCGATATTCAATCATAAATAAGCGATATATTACATTCTAGTTATTCTCCATAAGAATAACATGGGGGCTGAGAAAGCAGGTTTGCTGCAACAAGGAACAGAAAAATGGGTTTTTATATAATTATCAATATAACTCAACCAAGTGAAGCTACATACCAAGTTTTATTAATGTTCATAATTAACGGAGTCAGTACATTTTACTTATTTTCCATAAGAATATCATGGGGCTGAGTACGGAGGTTTGCTGCTACAGGAATAATCAACAAAAAATCAATTTGTTGTGCAAATATCAATATACCAGTACTACTTGAAGCCACATACCACGTTTCATCAACATAGATTAATAAATAATCGAGATATCAAATTTTATTTATTCTCCATAAGGATAACATTGGACAACGTACTGTGTTTAGCACTTCGAATATCTCTGCAACGGTTGGGCGTAGAATCACAATTTAAACACCAAAATGATTGTTTTGTGGAACTGAACAGATTAGTAAAAGCAAATGTGAAGTTTACATTAAAATAAACTGAGGAAAAGCCAAAAACCTTTTTCCCATAAGATTAACATGGGAGATTTTATGAGCAGGTTTTTTTTGGATTTTCTCCGCAACCACTTAACCTAGGTTAATAATTCAAAATACTAAATTATTTGTTTTTTTAAGCTCTATAACATGGTCAAAACCAAAATTAAGTTTGTTAAAAATTTTAGGGTGAAAAATGCAAAAAACTGATTTTTGGAAAATTTAAAACCCCCATAAACCCCCCTTCCCATGGTCTGATTTTTCTGGTTTTCGAACTTAAAGTCATGAATGTCATTTTACACATTTGAGCCAAATTTCATCAAAATCGGACGTTTTTTACTCAAGTTATCCTGTTAACGGACACATATATGTAGATATATATATATATATTAATAATCAAATGAAACATTTTTCAACTGAGTACCCTTAAGGATGATGATGGGCTTATGTCCCGAAACATGTAGTCTTAAAAATAAAAATAAAAATAAAGAAATTCCTTAAGGGTACTCAGTTGAAAAATGTTTCATTTGATTATTATTATATTAGTAGCCCTAACAAATGAATGCAATATAATATATATATATATATATATATATATATATATATATATATATATATATATATATATATACATATATATAAATTTGAACGAATAGTGTTTTTGGCATCTGGGGACCTCAAAACAAAAAGTTATCACGGTCTCGGGCTTAAGTCTTACCATGAGACCTACGGTAATAGCTTATTTCCTATAGGGGAAATTCGCTAAAAAGCACCTATTTTTGAATATGAAATTAAGATGTAGGACTTCCGAAAAACTGTTCAGATTACGTATGCTGCATAAAAATACTTCAACTGTCATCATGTAATTTTGTAATGAAAAGTCTGTTCATGTTTGCAAATATTTATACCCTCCTACCTCTATTCCATAAAATCATATACAATTAGTGAATTTCCTATGGAAAAGTGAACTATTAGCATGACCCGCACGGTGAGACATAAGCCCGGGACCACCATAAAAGTTCCTAACGTGACCCCCTGAACACATTTTGAGGGGTCTCTAAACCCTTTATAAATATATATATTTATATATATATTTATAGATCTTTATATATATATATATATATATATATATATGTGTGTGTGTGTGTGTGTGTGTGTGTGTGTGTGTTCGCACTCTAGCGGTCGCAATGTTTGTCCGATTTACTTCAAATTTGGTAGAGACATTCCTTTTGATAACCAGTTGGACAGGTTCGTTGGGAAAAACAATCGGAAAACTCTAACCCCCTTTTTTGGGATTTTAAGTTTTCAAATTTTGAGTTTGTGGGCCCAAAAAGGGTTAGAAAAGCCCCGAATGTACACTTATTGCACATTAAAGTATTGTACGTAAAACTCCAAAGATTTTAAGCCCTCTCTAGCACAAGTACTTACCGAGTTACTAAAGAAAATGTTATTTGTCAAAATACAGTACGTTAATCTTTTGGGATTTTACACCGGAAAAGGTTGTTTTTCATATCTTAATATCGTTTTATCACCCCCAATAGCCCTATAACAACTTGTTATCCCGCTATACCCCTTTATAAATTTATAATGTACAAAATTAGCATCCTATTACTGAATTTAAATATAGCCAGGAGCGTCAGAACAGCCAAAAAATAAAATTTTCCAATTTAAAAAAATGCATCCAGTGTTAGTTTATACCCTTTATTTGATCCTTTTAAGGTTTTAATGAGGAAATTCACTTATCTCACTTCAGCGTGCTGCGTGTGAAGGAGTTTTCTTTCTTGTGCATTTATAATACAATGGTTGAGACTATTCACACAAATACCCTTTTCTTTCTTCAAAACCAGGCTAGTAGTGTCAAGATAGGAATTAACAAGGACACTCCTACACCAGAATTTCCAGGATTTTAAAAATTTTACTTAGGCCATCTCACGGTATATCCAAAAATATAAATACTAATAACAAACTACAATATACCATCAAACAGTAATTCCTTCTTTAAAAAATACACTGTAAGAAAATGATATAATGGACTGTGAGGAGAGAAGAACTTTTCATTTTATCGGTGGCGCTGATGAATGCTAATGCATTGTTTTTGTTTGATGGCAATAAATAAATATTATTTTATTTTATAGAGCGTTTCATCTTGAATAAAATGGCATCCTAGTAGCTTTTCAGTCGAGCTGTACACTGACATGATATTTTCAGGCGTAACACTTTAAGGAAGGCTATGCAAGAGTTTAACCCCCATATTCAAGAGGAGGCCCTCTGGTAGGATAGTTATAACATCTAACGAATCATCATCTTGCTAGAGTCAATAAACTCGGACTGGCTGGTAGCTCTAAATGGTACATATTTATTACCATTGAACTCGCTTAAAAACGATGCAGAAAGAGGCAATGACGCGGTTTGACGGAAACTGGTTGCAGACCAGATCTACAAAAACTGGAAAGTCGTGATTGTAAAATCAAGGTTGGGCAAGTATATGGTTCAAAGCCGGAAGTTATTAGTTCACCGTGTGCGTTTTAACTACAATAATACAAATAAAGTCAATCTCTTCATTTTTGTGTTAAAAAAGTAATTAATAAATAAAAATTATACAGAATGGGCTTGCATTATTAATTATGTTTTTAAATATTATGACATCATCCAGAAAGAAGATGTGAGTTTTGAAATTCGTAACCTGAAGATGTGCTCAACAAGAACGAAACAGCTAGGTTATTTTTGAACTACAAAAGATCAATTGGTGTTCAGGTGAATTAAACATTTTTTATTAAAAAATCAAATTTTGGTTTCACCACTAAGAGTTTGTATGGTGTTTAATAAACATAATACACTTATTATTTTCTCGTTCACTCTTTAGAGTCCTAGAGAACTTCCAGTTTTGTCCAATTAACCTCGAACAATATAAACAAATGAACTGTTGTCGAAGTATATAAACTGTTGCCACAGCATGACAGTTCTTATAATTTTACATTGATTCGGAATGTACTACAATTTAATGTGTAACAACATAAAAATGTACGTAAATACTAAATCTAGTGTGTGCAAAATATAATTGATTGTGCTATACTTTAGCTGTATAATTATTTGATTCATAACAAAATAATTTAAAAAAGGAAACACCGAAGTTTCTTCGATGGGCAAATACAGAATAATTAAATGCCTGCAGTGTGAATATAACAACTATTACTTGTTGATTAAATACAAATTTACTTAGTACTCCACTTTTATGGTTGTTCATTAGATAAAATTGTTTCCCATAGCAATCTAATAGATTAAAAAGGAACATTAAATTTGTCCAATTTGTAACTAAAGTACTAATTTGGAATGGAGTTTATGTTCTGACAGGCAGGTTAACTGTTTGTCATTAGATTCTTCAACATCGTAAAAACGTAAAGAGAAGATAAGCATTGACCTTGGCGATAAACATTTCTCTCATTGTAATCAAGCTGTTTACACGTTTGAAAATAGTGTTTACTTGCTAATAAACTTAGTTTAACCAAGTGAAGATAGGTTCCTTTTTTAGTTTTTATAATTTAGGGTGAATGTTTCTTAATTTAAATTTTTTTCAATAATTTTAATTTAGTATTAAAACCTGGAAATACAACAGTTTAAATTTGTGCAAATATGAAGTACTCCATAAAAAACGTAAGCTCTTAAAATAAACTGTATTTATTTTCTTTTAAATAATAGTACAAAACATCCAATTTGTGTGAATTATTATTTAGAGGTTTAATCCATTACTAATCTATAATCTTTCCTTTAATGGTTTCAGCTTTTGAGAGAGTTTTGATCACAGGTTGTTTTGTCAAACAGTGAATTAACCTGCAAAATTACATATTTAAATAGTAAAACAGCAGAACCCAACACGTTGGTTGCTGAGCACACGTGTGCGGCGCCACCTGCTAAAGAGACCACGTCACAGTATAATGAGACACATTTGCTTTGTTTCGCGTCTCATGTTACGCCGTTGTGACGTCACGTGTGTGGTGTGTTTACGTTCCGTCGTGGCGCGCTGTAGTCTTTGTGTTTACCCGGGCTGTGTGACCGCCCAATCTAAGGAGCGCAAGCCGTTCCGTACCAGACATTCTCCAGGATATAAAAAAAAAAAAAAAAAAAACTGACAAAGAGATCTCTGAGATCGGAGTGCTAAATGTATTTTTCTTGAAACTACCATATTATTCGTTGTAGTTAGTGTTAAATATAATATAGTCTACTGTAAAACAATATTGTTATTCTGTTATAGTGCAGCTGGGTAGCGTAGTGGCTAGACCGCGTGTGGTAACCTGGGCTGATCCTGACTGAAATCATGAACATTATACGAAGTTCCTAAAAACAAAACGAGCTGTCATTTATTCCTGGGCAAATTAATCATGAATAACAAAGTAGACCTTAGATCGTAACAACACCAGCATTTGATCCGTTCCATATAAAACGTTAAAAACACACACAGGCTTTGACAGAGTCGAAGCAGACTTTTCATACTTCCTTTAGTTTTTCGCTGGTGGCGCAAAATATGATCAAGTTTACTCCTGAGATATAAGGATAATGACACATATATATTGCTAACGACTGTTGGGTATCGATGATGCATCGTAACAAAACTTGGAGGATAAACGGACAAAGTCCGTTGCGTCGCACGTCCGTTACATCTGTAATACAGCGGGGCGACTGAGACGGTCACGGTAAAGCGAACAATTTCTCCCTCGTTAAATCACGGCTAATGTCGTTAGCCTACTCCGCACCGTCGTCGACGTAACAGTTTGTGACACACGAGGACGTTTCAACAAAGTCCGTTGCGTCGCACGCCCGTTACATCTGTAATACAGCGGGGCGACTGAGACGGTCACGGTAAAGCGAACAATTTCTACCTCGTTAAATCACGGCTAATGTCGTTAGCCTACTCCGCACCGTCGTCGAAGTAACAGTTTGTGACACACGAGGACGTTTCAACAACGTCCGTTACATCTGTAATACAGCGGGGCGACTGAGACGGTCACGGTAAAGCGAACAATTTCTACCTCGTTAAATCACGGCTAATGTCGTTAGCCTACTCCGCACCGTCGTCGACGTAACAGTTTGTGACACACGAGGACGTTTCAACAAAGTCCGTTGCGTCGCACGCCCGTTACATCTGTAATACAGCGGGGCGACTGAGACGGTCACGGTAAAGCGAACAATTTCTCCCTCGTTAAATCACGGCTAATGTCGTTAGCCTACTCCGCACCGTCGTCGACGTAACAGTTTGTGACACACGAGGACGTTTCAACAAAGTCCGTTGCGTCGCACGCCCGTTACATCTGTAATACAGCGGGGCGACTGAGACGGTCACGGTAAAGCGAACAATTTCTACCTCGTTAAATCACGGCTAATGTCGGAAGCCTACTCCGCACCGTCGTCGACGTAACAGTTTGTGACACACGAGGACGTTTTAACAACGTCCGTTACATCTGTAATACAGCGGGGCGACTGAGACGGTCACGGTAAAGCGAACAATTTCTACCTCGTTAAATCACGGCTAATGTCGGAAGCCTACTCCGCACCGTCGTCGACGTAACAGTTTGTGACACACGAGGACGTTTCAACAACGTCCGTTACATCTGTAATACAGCGGGGCGACTGAGACGGTCACGGTAAAGCGAACAATTTCTCCCTCGTTAAATCACGGCTAATGTCGTTAGCCTACTCCGCACCGTCGTCGACGTAACAGTTTGTGACACACGAGGACGTTTCAACAAAGTCCGTTGCGTCGCACGTCCGTTACATCTGTAATACAGCGGGGCGACTGAGACGGTCACGGTAAAGCGAACAATTTCTACCTCGTTAAATCACGGCTAATGTCGTTAGCCTACTCCGCACCGTCGTCGACGTAACAGTTTGTGACACACGAGGACGTTTTAACAACGTCCGTTACATCTGTAATACAGCGGGGCGACTGAGACGGTCACGGTAAAGCGAACAATTTCTCCCTCGTTAAATCACGGCTAATGTCGTTAGCCTACTCCGCACCGTCGTCGACGTAACAGTTTGTGACACACGAGGACGTTTCAACAAAGTCCGTTGCGTCGCACGTCCGTTACATCTGTAATACAGCGGGGCGACTGAGACGGTCACGGTAAAGCGAACAATTTCTACCTCGTTAAATCACGGCTAATGTCGTTAGCCTACTCCGCACCGTCGTCGACGTAACAGTTTGTGACACACGAGGACGTTTCAACAAAGTCCGTTGCGTCGCACGTCCGTTACATCTGTAATACAGCGGGGCGACTGAGACGGTCACGGTAAAGCGAACAATTTCTACCTCGTTAAATCACGGCTAATGTCGTTAGCCTACTCCGCACCGTCGTCGACGTAACAGTTTGTGACACACGAGGACGTTTCAACAAAGTCCGTTGCGTCGCACGTCCGTTACATCTGTAATACAGCGGGGCGACTGAGACGGTCACGGTAAAGCGAACAATTTCTACCTCGTTAAATCACGGCTAATGTCGTTAGCCTACTCCGCACCGTCGTCGACGTAACAGTTTGTGACACACGAGGACGTTTTAACAACGTCCGTTACATCTGTAATACAGCGGGGCGACTGAGACGGTCACGGTAAAGCGAACAATTTCTACCTCGTTAAATCACGGCTAATGTCGTTAGCCTACTCCGCACCGTCGTCGACGTAACAGTTTGTGACACACGAGGACGTTTTAACAACGTCCGTTACATCTGTAATACAGCGGGGCGACTGAGACGGTCACGGTAAAGCGAACAATTTCTACCTCGTTAAATCACGGCTAATGTCGTTAGCCTACTCCGCACCGTCGTCGACGTAACAGTTTGTGACACACGAGGACGTTTCAACAACGTCCGTTATAAACGCTTGTTACACTAGATTAAACGCATCTGCGAGGGCAATCGTCAGTGCTACAGAGTGTTATTGTCTATTGTGCACCTCTGTTATTATTTTTAATGACCGCCATTGTACGACCGCCTCCGCAGTGAGACAGATTGGCAGTTGGCAGAGGGAACGGTAATTAGTAAAAGTGGTAAAAGGAATAATGATAGGTGTGAATTAGGAGTACTTGTACATTAGGAGTACTTGTACAATTAGGAGTACTTGTACAATTAGGAGTACTTTTACATTAGGAGTACGTTTACATTAGGAGTACTGTTTAATAATGGATTCCAATAAAGTTAAATGTGATAACTTAAGCTAAACATATGCTACATTTGGTTCGGTTTTGTTTGTTGAACATGACTAATTCGCCAGTTATGTAAGGAGAAAACAACAGAAGTAAATGCCAGTAATTTTTTGCCGGCTTTCATTAATATACTAGCTGGCCCGACAGACGTTGTTCTGTCTTAATGCCATTGAATTTGTTTTATGCAAAAATGCTCGTTCATTTTCATGATGAGCTCGTTCGCTACGCTCTTTCGCCTATAGGATGAATAGGATGAGCTTGTTCGTTTTGCTCTCTCGTATAAAATAGGCCTGTATGTTAACCAGGTTTATAAGGAATATTCCTATAAATTTTCATGTCGGTTCAATAGTTTTGAGTTATAAATGGGGTAACCAACCCGACTTTGTTTTATGTATTTAGATGAGGATCTTATATCAGTCTTGCACAACGTGAAATGTATAATTTTATATTACACATTGTATATTTTATTCCAGTGATATTTAACTTGAAGATAAATTGTTGCCTATGTCGACGTTTGATACTTTGGTTGAATGCACAGTTGATTTATGAGATGTTGTGTGGCCATCGTTATAATTCTCAACTATTTACAGGATATTGAATATATAATTTTAAACAATGAAGGCTTTCTGGAGATTAGAATGAGGTTTAGTTTAAAAACAGAGTCAAGTACAAATCCACAAAAGATGATTTTAACGTTATATTCAGTGCTGAGATACAGATTAACTAAAAACAATTATCAGCACCATACTATTGAGGTACTAAGCAGGATAGCTTCCCTGAGCTACGGTTGTGCAATTAGAATTGGAACTTTATTAACTACGTAACCTTAAACTTTGACAAACTAAGCAATTACACGTTTTTATCGATTTTCTCTACTTATACTTTTGGTGTAGGCGAACAATAGGGTACCTTCGCTGAAGCAAACCAGCATATCTCAAGACATTTATTTATGCCAGAATATTTTTATTTTGTAATAATATTGAAAATAAATGCAATTTTTAAGTTTATTACAACTTATATAAACTATAAAGGTGATCAGCCGTAGTAATCATATGCCTAAATTGGACTCTCTTAAACGGCGCTTTTATATCTTTCACCTGAGAGGTGAATTCGCAAACAGATTCGTCTGAGTAGGTCAATGATTTTTTTGCGCATACATATTTAGGTTGTCGTTAACAAGTATGTATAAGATTATAATTATTGTTTGCTTCCTATTTCTGTATATTTTACTCATTGTTCCATCAGCCACTTATACCATCGTATTTGTATATGCACCGCCTTTTATGTGTACGGTTTAAGTTTATATACATTTTGAAACATTGTAAGACGTCTTTTGATTACATTCAATTTCAGAAATGTGTATGTTGCTTCATGACTTTCCCAAAAGTAATATAATTTGATATCCAACATTTATTTTGGATCTTTGGGAATCCTGAAGATTAAATTTGAATTCTTATTGCAAGCAAACCCCTGTTGAACAAATAACTTTTTGACAGTATTTCCTCTCAAATCTCTGCATTTTACGGCTAAGACAGTGCACTTGTAAACAATGAAATAATTGTATTATCCTTCGTATAAGTAGCATGGTGAGAATCAAAGGAGAAATTATCCTGATTTCCTCATCACGAAGAATATTTTAAATCCAAAAAATGTACTTTAAATGTATGTACCAACGCAAGTCCGATTATCCTTACACCCCGATTTCCAAGTCCGATTGGCCTTCACACAATTTATAATAATAATAATTTTTTATTGATATAAAACAACTCCAAAATATTCAATATCATTTATCTTACTTAAACTAAATTGGATACATACCCGAACTGCACTTGCCATTTTCAATTTCTCTGCAACACTTAAAAAATATTTCAACATTTTGAATTAATTGTAATTGGTTGTTTGCAATATTTGTGCAGCATTTTAGATACGCTTATCATGGATATTTTAGAGTTTTTCGCAGCACAATTTTTTATGCTACTGCTAAGTACCGGAATTTATTGCCAAGAAACAAAGCCTGCTTCCCCATTGTCAACTAGCTGACGACGAGAACCCTCGCTGACGTAGACATTCTCACCGTGGTCTCAGCACTTATCCTCAGCACTAGACACTAGTTTAACAGTTTTATGATGGAATAAAAACCAAGAAACGTTGTGGCGAATTTGGACTTACTTTGTGCCTTTCAATCTTATTAATCTGGAACCCCGCCTTTAGTTCTACTATAATTTATAGTCACCTAAAAAAGGTTATTATTTTGCCTTTTAATGCTTCCTCCAATAATTTATAAACGACCAAAATATGTTTTGATAATAAATTTAAAATAAGAATGAATATAGTTTTAAAATAAATACAACCTTATTATTTACGAAAAATCTATGTGAATGGTAATATAATTACTCGAGAATACAATATTTGCATGTTCTATTTTCATTTTGGTTATGAACGTATTTTTATTTTATTACTTTAAGCCTTCGTAAATAATTTATTATTAACTGATATTAAGGACCATGTGATCATTGTAATAAATAAAAATCATTACCTACCTATATAATGTATTATTATCTATCGAAGTGCGTATAGTTGTAAAGGGTTGAAACTCGGGCGTTTAAGCTTTTGTTATGAATACACAATTAATTGTGTGAGGATACTATTATGTTGGTGATAATATTGGTCCAATATTTTGAAGATGTTAACAAAATCAATAACTGTCCCAGTTTTCCATACCACAACGTATCATCAGGTAACAAAAGCAGTAATCAATAAATAACAAAGGAATGATCAATATTAAAGTACTCAACTGGTTAACAAATTGTCTATACGAAAATGACATGAGAAAGGTATATAGTGTAAACCCCTAATAAAAGAATGATAACAGAATAAAATAGACTACGTTTTCAATACACTACAAATGTTTTGTAGGATAGAGAGACGGAAGTTTATTTTATCCTGTTAATCATAACAACACAAATTATACTACTAAAGAAATTGTTAAAAATGATAGTGGAATGCCTGACGATGTATCTGGGTATAAAATGCTCATCATAAAAATACTTTTCAAATTATCAGAAAATCGGCCAGATAGACTGGTCAACCTGCCTTGAATCAAACTTAATACATAGAGGCGGTAATTTTGTAATAGTTATAATTTTAATATGCTAATGCCACAAGTTTATTTAATTAATGCAGTTCACAAGGCAAATTTTCATAAAATTAAACCTCTGAATTCTTGCGGTTGCTGTAGGATAGAAAATAACTATTATAAATCAGACGGTGACGAATGCGCCCAATTTTTGAATCCCAGAGCGTAGGATAAACACAAATGTCATTAATAAGTTTCTTGGCTGTCCTAACATTTTAAACTCTTTTCCAAATCTTTAAATCAGTAGTTTTTCAAAATAATAGACCAATCGCTAAAACATCAAAATACTCATTCGAGAGTAGTTTTAGTCAAAGTATGTTATTGAAGTAAACATTCATCGTATACGACAATTTAAGTTTTAATATAGACTTCCGGGACTTAAATATCTTAAAGGTGTTTGATTTTTGCCTATTTTTAGGTATATCCGGTTGTTAGCACTAAACACGGTTTAGCGACCATATTCAACCTATTTAGAATACTAGCCTTAACTCTTAACAAATGACTTTGCACATTGTAGGCGAATTTACTCCATGTCAGAGAGGCAAATGGTCAAGGCGAGTTCGCCCTTCTTTGAATGAAGGTGGCGAAATACGGCCGTATGTGAAAGGACATAAGCAAACCATTCTTTATGGTAGGACATTTTTCTTGAATTAAAACGATTATTTTCAAATACAAGTAATCAACTGTATTTTTAAAACTCATAATAGTTATGGATTTGAATTTAGTATTGATTTATTTGGACTTCACCTACTAAACACAAGAAGAGATAGGCAAAGTCCAAATAAATCAATAATAAACAAGTAATACAATGGCAAATCAGCCATACCAAATTTGAAGACGTTATCGTGACAAAAACCTACCACATTGTATTTAAAAAGTTTGTTAAGATTCCTACTTTAGACAAAATTCAGATAAAAAAGTTATAAAGGATTCGCCGTATCAGTCTTGAAATTTTTATTGTTTGTAAATGGCAGAAGATGACTTTATTTGTTGAGGTATGTTGGTCAACCAAAATAGAAAATATAAGTTGCACGCTGGCTATTTTGTTGTCTCCATTATTATGCCAGATCTAACGAAGTTTTCTTAGAAGTCCTTCAATAGATCCTTAACAAATAAAAGTGTACAAATTACTAATAGCTGTTTATATTTTGTTTGCAGCAATAAGAAGCCACTATAAATCAGTTGCCTATATTTAAGCCTGCCTACTACCAGGATTAGGATGGTTGATTATTAATAACCGCAGCGAGAACATTTTTCACAAATGTAAGTACCTCACGCTTAAGGCTGCAAAAATCAAAGAAGATATTCAATTGAATAAAAGATATTCTGCTTAACAGAAAATATTACTCTAAACTATGATCAAGTCCATATCAAATCTTCAACCCAAGATGCAAACAGAAGTCAAAAAAAGAATAAAAGATCTAATTCGAAAAAGGGTGCTTTGTTTTTAAAATATTAATACCTCTCTGTAATTATAAATAATTCTTTGCTGATAATAATGACCGTAACATTATGGGCATTATTATTAAGATAAGATGCACCTGTATCTTATATTTTATTTATTTATTTTATATGTAACTAAACATGTTTATGTTGGTCGTAAAGTTCCTCAGTTTCTCCTCAGAATGCAGCACAACAAATGTTCTTCGCGTTCCATTAATCTTTCCTGGTGTAACTAAAATCTGTTGATAAGTGGATCAGTTTCATTTACCATTCATAAAAGCCTTAAGCATAGGCATAGACATAACTTAGGCATCGAGAATGCTAAACACCGTGGGCCCCTAGCTAGCCTGACGGTTAGCGTTAAACTTAGGTTCTCGGGGTCAAGGTTCAAATCCCAGGATACCCATAAAAGTTTGGCGTTTGGACAGCTCTCTCTTAAAACACTTTGAGTATAAAATCTGGAGATGAACTAAATAACAATTTTCGGTTACCATTAAGGGCCGCTTTCCCCAAGAACAGTTTAACTTAAACTTTCGTTTTAACTTACTTTCATGAGAAATACCGCTTTCCCAATGTTTTATAGATAGTTTAAACCTGATTCATCACATATCTAAAGAGAACACGGATTAATTATTTTATTCCATAATAACATAATCTTAAATCCTGTGTAAATATTTGTTTTCAATTTAACGTGAGGGTAAACAAACAAACAAAATCATATTAAAATGTTGCCAACTTGATGTTTCGTGGATTAAACTTAACTGGCTGGATCAAGTTTTTGGGAAAATGAACCGCGCCTTAATCTCAAGTTCAAAATAACCCTAGGTTTAGTTTAAACTTGAGTTGGGGAAAGTGGCCCTAAGCCACAGTACTACATAGGTTTACAGTAGGGCCTATACTAATTCCATCCGATAAAACAATTCTGTACGTCACTAATACAGCAGTACGTATGCCCAGCCCTACAAGAGGTGTCATCAGTTTTGCGGGACTCGTGTGTTTTCCTCGTCTAAGGCCATTAATATCCCTTCCGATGACGTGTGGAGGCTCTTGCCATTTGACTAATATCAGCATGAACATACATCATGTCGCTCCGTCTGCGATCACGACTCCGACGACCGTTCGACCACTATTACAAAACGTTATAAATAATACACCGTTTTAAGTATATGTGCGATACTTAGGTGTATTTTGGGAAGCAGATAATAATATGCCACTCTTGGTACGTGTAATGAAATATACTAATTTAATACACTGCCTTTAAAAATTGAACCAAACAATTATTTTAAATGTTCTAAATATTTATTAAATTTATATCCTCAGGAAATTTGTTTGTCCATTTGAAGGATATTTAAACTATTATAACTAGAGGAGTTCTTATAATTTATCAAGGCAAGTTGTTAATTATTTGTTACTATGATCGTATATACATTTGGTATTATTTAATACTATTAAAATTATTAAGTTATTACATTTTGTTAAATACATCTTTATGATTTAAACTATATATACTTTACAATTACTTAAAGTTGTATTCCCCTCAACTGATTCATTATGTTATTTATCAAAATTAATATTTACAACTAAAAAAACAGTTAATTGGGACCAATATAATTAATCAAGGTAACAAAATATGTTGGTTTACAAAATCCAAATTTGCTGCACACCACAGTTTACAGCTGCTGGTAACGTGGCTTTAGGTGGAAGTGATCATCGGGCTCTCTGAAACAAGATAAATATTATAATTATAACAAATATTTATTTGCCTAGTGAATTCATAAAAAAAACACAGGGCGTGGAAACCTCTTAAAAATGGGCTCTTTAAATAAAATAAAAACTGTTTGATCCAAGGAGGTTTTTTTGTAGGCACAAAAACCTGATTAATGAACAGGATAGATTTCATGGATTTTTACCACATTCTGATGAAATTAATCAACACTAACGATATAATTAGTTAAATTGCACTAATTAATCGTGACACAGCACGAATTAACAAATGAAACGTCTAATTTAATTCCTGAATGGCCCTAAACAGAAAACGTACCAAACCAGATTAGAAACCTACCTGAAATACCTCTATTAGATCGCAAGTGTCCTTATCAGTCAAGAACTTCAATCCGAAGTTCGCAGCCCGCATGACACTGATTACCTTCGTATAAGGAAGTCAGCCTCAATTGGAGTCACAAGACAAAAACAAGTGCACAAAACACCTCCACCGAGTGCGGGGGACAGACCTCCAACACTTGTTAATTCCGCGCAATTGGTGCTAATGGACAGCTAGTTATGTAGGAATGGCGGCAGGAGTTTATGACCGCAGACGTTTATTACCGTCTGCTTGTTAGTAGTCTTCAGTGTTTATGCTACTAACCGCTGGCACTGTATACCGCTATATTGCTAATATATAGCTAATTGGATGTGTTTATTTGCATTATTTTAATGTGGAGCGAGGAAATTTGTACTGTAAATGTTTAAATAGTAATGTATGATGGATAATAAAAAAACATGTGATTCAATACAACTGAATTCCTGTAAGATCTAGTTCTAACTTTAAAAAGCCCTAATTTGGTTCTCGAAATCACAATAGTCCTGTAGAATTAGCCTACCAAATTTCCTACCAAATTTAAACTAAATTTGTCCAGTGGATAACAACTGATGAAGCTACTAACATATATTCAGAATGAAGTAATATTATAATGAGAACGGGTGTTAATTGCTATCAATTCTGAACCTAACAGACCCTCAAAGTACATTAAAGTTCCGAATCCTACATTTAAAATAAAAAACCTTACACTAACACACCCTCTTGCACGCTAGATGTTAACAAAATGTTCATGATATTTTAGGAAACCCATGTTGTTACCTCTAAACCAGGGTTAAACCAGATTCTGAAATGTTTAGAATAATAATCTTAGTTTATTAGGAGTTTGCAAATATTTTATTCCATGTAACTGTCAGAGAGATAAAGGGGCAACGCGAATTTGCCCTCCTTTGAAAGAAGGGGGAGGAAATACTGTCATATGTACAAGGACATAAGCAGACCATTCTTTATGGTAGGTAATCTTTCTTTATATTCAATGCTTTGTTTCAAACACAGGAAATCGAACGGGAGATCCGCTGTTCCAAACTTGAAGAAGTTTTCATGACAAAAACCTACCACATTACATATCAAAATTTCCGCTAAGATTGATACAAACTAAAAATTTAGAAAATAAAAAAAAATCGTTCAGGGCTTCGCTCTATCGGTCTTAACGGTTTCAACGTTTATACATGGCAGATGACGATTTTATTTTGTTAATTATGTCATAGAATAAAGAACGAAAACAGAAGTTGCAAGCCATCCATTTTTTGCCTACATTTCTTTATTGGAGATCCATCGGATTTTCTTAGAAGTTTTTGAAATTTATAAAACAAATCGCTTAGAAAATAACAGCATAAAAATAAACATAGAAGAACATACCTGTGGACCCAAATCGTCCTACCAAATGTAAGCTCAATTTGCCCAGTGGAGCATGTCATATGCAGTTCTTAAAATGTTATAAATAATTTAGTAATATTAAAATACCACTTTTTAAACTATAAATAAGTAGAGCTTCAACCATTCGTTATGTTAAATAGTCTGAGGAGGCATTAGGCCTGTTTAGAATCGCGACGCCAACAATTGGTAAATAGAGCAGTGATTGCCTGGTAAAGGCTACATCCTTATTGCATGCAGCATTGTTGATAGTTGTTTCAGTCTTTATTGCAGTAGCGTTCATATCCTTGAACTTTCAGGAACAATTAAGGGTCAAGCAATATGAACAAAGTGAATAGTATTTATCATCTTTGCGATATATTTATTGTATAGCCTCAAACTACTGTCATTGCCCAATCCAACTTGTATTAATCCGTTTCATAATGCAATTTTCAAAGGGATATTCAAAACTGTAAATAAATAAATAAATAAATAAATAAAACAAACCTTGCAAATATTTTAAAGAACGATTGTGCGATCTAGTCGTGGAATTTAGTTGGGAGGAATACCTCATTTCCAAATTTAATTCAACCCAAAAATATGAGCCATAAAATACATTATTTTTGCACCACTGGGATAGGTTTTATTAAATGGCATAACACAAGATCAATGAAGGTTGTGTCCACTGGTGTGATTGAAATTATCCCTATACATAATCATTTGTTTATACGAGAAAAAAGTGATTAGAACTCCTAAGTCACTTGACAACATTATCATATCATTATAATGTTATTATACCTTTCGTGGTTGCAAAGTTTCAATATAGAAAAAGGTTAATTGTCAGATAAAAAACAGATCCCACTATTTTTACCTATTTACTACAATTTAATTTATTCAACTGTTTTATATGGCGAGGTTTATAAAATGATTACTATTCCCGGATTATATCGCGCAAATTTCACATTTCAAATTTCGCGCAAATTATTATACAGACCTACGCCTACAGACCTACTATTATCTGTATTGCCTACGGAGTTTGTTGTTGGTATATTACTATGGGGACCACAGAGAAGCAGGAATATTTTTAATTCTGATCTATTGTCAGTATATTTACAGTAATATTAAATTTTAGTTTAATTGATCCAGTAGGTTTTGAGTAACAAAGAGACAAACTTTCCATTCCTACGCTGATATTCATCCCGTTTATATCATATTTTACGAACATGCATTACGTTTTCCTTAAATGGAACAATATACAACCGTTTCAATTGATGTATAATTGAGTAATTCACTTCCACCGTCCAAGACTTCTTATCCCAACCGCACTTTAATGCTTCATTACCGCCACATACAAAGGACTTTATATATTCATTACTCTTTGCTACCACACATCGAGTAAACTCTATACTGCTTCGGATAACAATAGCTCCAAATTTAACCAGAATACCTTTTTCAGACAAAACTATCCCCGGTGATAGTTTCTTTGTCCACGTAGGTGTCAAGGGACAATGAAGTGATTATATTGATTGACTCAACAACACGATAGCACAAATTGAACACGTTGCGCGGGCACGGCCACAGACAAGGGGCTGACGGACTGACAGAGTGACTGACACGCGGACACCAGGCGTCTGTGACCTTTGCATGTCAGTCTCCAGTCTCTTGTGACAGGCGGGTCGTCGCTGGATGGCCAGTCCGCACATGGACTGAGCCGTGTGACCACTTGCCACGCTGCATGCATTCATCAATACTGTCATACTATCCACCTTGACTGTAAATTAGCTTGGAATGACCATGTTGAGCATGTTTGCATGAAACTAAATATCTACATACATAAAACATAATTATATATTTTTAAGGCATTCGAAACTGTATATATCTGACATTTACTTGAGAATGATATTATTTTACACTTTTCACAGAATTTTGTTTTGGTCTGCTATTGTTGGGAAATTCAAGTTTAGTATTACCAATGTACTGACTACACAAAATAATTCTAGAGGATTCTAGCTGGTGCAGACTGTAAAGCTCTCTGTAGGCCTATTTCTATATTAATTATTTCTGTTGTCAACTTGTATATACTTTTCTGTCTTCTTCGTGGCAAAAAGAACAGGAGTAGTTGAATTGACATGTTCATGACTATAAAACTAAGAACAAGTCTAAAATCAATAGTCTAAGTCTAAAATCAAGTCTAAAAGCACTAGGTTTCTACCAGGCATGCATATATTGAATATACTGCCAGTAAATGCACAGCATGTCACAATCAATAAGTTTAAGAACAGTATGAGTGATTGGTTGGTTGATACCCCTTTTTACAAGATCAGTGAGTTTTATGAAGCTGATCTAAGCATGTTGGTTTTCTTCTAGCATTTTTTGTTCTGCTGGTACTTCAATTCGAGCATGCCACGCATTTGTATATTTCGTGTAGGCTTAGGGTGTTTTTTGCACGTTTCTGAAGTTATCCTAGTTGAATATTCATAGACAATGGGACATAGACATGGGAAAGAACCCAATGGAGCCAATTTTGTTTTATTTTTTGCCCTTATGTCCCCATTAAAATGTCCTTAAAGTACAAAAACAAGCCAAAAGTGTAAAATAAGCTAGTTATTTATACTATTTCTGTAATATTATAGGTCTGAAATGTAAACATTAGTATTTATTTACTATCAAGTAATTAACATTACATTATATTCTCCCTTGCATGCTGCTCACTCATCCCTCGAGCCCTCAGCCCTGAGCCTGAGCGGGGTCCCTCAATCCCTGAGTCTGAGTGGGGTCCCTCAATCCCTGAGTCTGAGTGGGGATCCTCAATCTTATAACAGGCTCTCTGACTCGGTATCCTTGCTCAGATAATGATTACGTGATAAAAAACTTAAAAGAACCAAGGTAAAAGGGCCGCTTGTCATAATATAACTGTAGTACCACATTTGTATACCCCATCACCTATGTCAGCTTCCGAACCAACATAGACGAATTGAAGAGTTACACAAGGAAGTGTAGAGGGAATTATACTATGGAATAAGTCTATGGTATTACTAAGTAATTGTCTAGCAGTTAACTTGGTTTACAAGTGTAGCAATCAAGTATGGGGAAAATATGAATGTGACTTTTCAGCAATTTGTACTGTAGTAAGAAAACGTGCTAAGTTCAGGAAATAAGGCTGTTAATATTTTGATAAGTCGCTCCAAGGTTTGCGAGCGGCAGTGGTAGACCTTGGTAGGCACATACCTGTTATACATGGACCACCTGGCTGTCGGCGCGGCGAGGTGGGCCTGTTGTATACATGTGTAATGATCTCCGCGGTAGAATTTAGTCTGCTACTAAACCACAGTGTTCCCGACTTTCTAAAATATAAACAAAATTATTTATTTACATGTTGCATAGATTACAATTAACATCAATTGTTCATCTTCGGGGTTATTCATGACGGTCTTGAGACGTAATAGAAGCAATATATTTTGATTTTATAATGAATGTAATACATCTATCACTTAGGGAGGGCTGAATGAGTGGTTAGGATTCCAAACTAGCGGAACAAATCTAGTGACTTGCCAACAAAGGTGGGTAGCGAGTGAGATACGCGTCAAGAAAAGAAAACTAATAAACAGATATAATTCGCTCCCTACTTACTTTTCCAAGAATTAAAATATATAAACTAATTTTTTAAAATACTTTATATCTGTAGATAAAATGAAACCATTCCAGGACCTTTTGAACCAACCACAAGTTTGGCACCCTTGAACCGTATATAGTGCAGTACAATTAGCATTTGAGGGAGGAAATTTAAAAAAAGTTGAAACCTGTTGGAAATCGTTTATTAAGGTCTCCTAAACCCACTGAAGAAAGTCCCAGAAAATCCCATAGGGACTTTTCTGCCATTTTGAAAAATAGGTCGGCCATGTTGGATTTGTGCAAGGGTTTACGGAAATGGGTATTACTAGTAGACTAATGGACTTAAAAACCTCCCTTATGCTTAAAAATGTCTTGTAATAACCGGACTAGCTATTATTTGAAAATATATTTACTCATCATTTTTTAGATTTGGTTGGTAATTAAAATAAAATTATTTGTACAAATTGTAACTACAGTAATAGCAGAGAAAAAACCAGGTAGCATTTTTCACCAAGTATCCGTATAGTTTGCATGTATAAAAACAACTGTTAATACAAATTGTAGAACATAAAATCCCCTTTCAAACACACTCTAACAAGTTTTACCTGAATATTTCAAGTATCCTACTCAGGAATCAACAGAAGCGTTCGCTACTTTTTTACACAGGCGCTCGGTGAGGCGCTTGGCCACCTAGCCCAGTCAATGAAGGTAAATCACGAGCAATGTCGAAGGAAATTAGTAACAGGCCGAACCAAAAACCAGTCGATAGCACCCACCTAGAGGAACAACTCCCCAGAAATCCCCAAAATATCCTCTGGTGCTTATCTCGTAGCCCCCCTTTAAACCCCCCTAGCCCCTTTTCTTGCAAGCATGTACGAAAATATTCATATCTCTATTAATATTCATATTGGTTTTTTGTTTGGTTGAAGAAATTACGTTCTGCAACAAAGGTCCTGACAATAAATTAGCTCAGAACAACGGTTAAGTAGATATTTGTATAATAATAATAAATATTTTAAAAATGTAAAATATTTAAAATACTATTTAACGTTATTCTTCTCTAAAATACAAACTCGAAAGTTTTCGACAAAACACTTTGAACGAATGTTGTAGTAAATCGTATTCCACGTAAAACGATATATGCATTGTCATACTTTCAACAATGGGAACGTAACTTAAGAGGTTCAAACACGACGCGTGCACTTTATGCCGCGACGCCACAGCGGCTGCGGAATTTCGGCACCACGTTCGCCACCCACGTTTTAAGGCAGAATATCGCACGGACAATATAATCATGCAGCCTATATTAATATTGTAAAAAGAATCTAAAGAAATTATGATAGTATCCAAACATTTATTATGTAGAACATTGATTTTGGTTAATAGCTGATTTTACAATTAAAATATTTTTCAGAATTAACCATTGTATATTGAATAGTGTATGCATAATATGGAACAGTGAAGTTATAAGGTAAATAAACAATTCCATTTTAGAAAGAAAAATTACAAAGGGTCATGTAACAACAAGTTTGAAATAAAGTGCGTGCAACACTGAAGTGCAATGCGCGCACCTTTGGTGCTTGATATACAACAGCTACCGTACCAGCGCAGCGCCGGCGCGGCGCCGGCTGCATCGCGATTTGTGATTTATAGTCCGTGGCGTTAGGTTGAAAATATTTCACCTCTGGCTCCCGGTACCAAATTCTGAATGTTGTTTCTTTATCTGACGAGCTTACGAAAAAAACAATCTCTCAGAGCTTTCAACACCCTATGATGACGTCATCAAGATAGCGCTCTATTTTAAATTTTCAAATATTTATTATTATAATGAAAATCTATACTTAACTATGGTGCCAAGCTTTGGTTAGACCGTCATTTTGGCAATCAAACAAAAAATTAATATGAAGAAGATACAATCAATATTAATGATATGAATATTTTTCTAAATGCTTGCAAGAAGGGCGTTTAAAGGGGGGCTGCGAAATAATCACCAGGGGAAATTTTAGGGATTTTTGTAATTTGTTCCTCTAGGTGAATGCTGTCGACTGGTATGAGTTTCGGCCTGTTACTAATTTCTTCCGACATTTGCTCGTGATTTACCTTCATTAAATCAAAATTATATGAAGCCAATACAATTATTTGGCCGAGCGCCGCACCGAGCGCCTGAGTGAAAATGTAGCGAACGCTTCTATTGATTCCTGAGTAGGACGATTGAATTATTCAGGTAAAACTTGTTAGAGTGTGTTTGAAAGGGGATTTTATGTTTTACAATTTATATTAACGGTTGTTCCTATATATGCAAACTATAAGGATACTTGGTGAAAAATGCTAACTATTAGTTATAATATGTAAAAATAAATATGTTTTAAATTATTAACCAAATTTTAAAAATGAATGAATAAATATATTTTCGAATAATAGCTAGCCTGATTTTTACAAGATATTTTTAAGGAAACGGGAGGTTTTTAAGTCAATTAGTCTACTAGTAATACCCATTTCCGTAAACTCTTGCACAAATCCAACATGGCCGACTTATTTTTCAAAAAGGCTGAAAAGTCCTTTTTTATTTTATTGTGATTCTGGGACTTTCTTCTGTGGGTCTAGTAGACCTTAATAAATAATTTCCAACAGGTATAAACTTTTTTGTAATTTCCGACATTTGGCCATTTTGGAGCTAATTGCACTGGACTATTAGCAGAATGACAGATATCGGTGGGAAAGTCTGAGGAAGAATATTAGTTTTGACAGATACCCTCCTAAGGCTTTAAATTAAATAAAAGCGTCATTTAAACAAATTTTAATATTGTAATTTGATCATCTTTTTGATTCGATTTTCAAACTGAAGTCATCGGAACAAACGAAGCTGTTCGGCAAAACCAGCTGTATAATCAAGAAGGGCTTTATTTTATACTTTAATATGGAAGAGATATATTTGAACAAAAAAATCCAGCAGTTTAGAGTATTTTTAAAAACCCTCATGTAAGTAATTTAATATTGAGGATAGGGTTTTATTTAAACTTTGACGATGCAACAAATTATAAAACGTGTTGCATTATAATTATTATTTTCTTTTCGAAATTTCATATTGATAATGAGGATTGGTATATTTTTATCTCCGAAGAGAAGTGGCAGGTAAAGTAAGAAATTTAAAATATAATATTTTTTAAACCAAGCATGACAAGACGATATATTTTGTAAACCATACGTTTGACAAAGTATAAATACATCTTTAAAAGCCCAAAATTGTTTCATTAGACACTGCCAATGACGATAAAAAAGGGAAATTGCAATGAAGAACAGATTCATTTTTATGGTAATATATATATATATATATATATATATATATATATATATATATATATATTATTGGCTTTTTAAGCTACTTAATTTTAATACCTAATAAATAATGTGAATTGCTTCGTAATCGTCGTAAAATTGTGACAAAACACAAAAACCAATGTAAATGTTTAATTCCTTATTAAATGTTTGCTATAGAACAAACTAGAAATACGTGTAGAGTTTAAAATTAATGTTCCATAGCGTACTACCCATTACGGAGTATTTTCACGATCGAATCGAGGTGATACGAGCAAATTACAAGCAGCAGTAGCTCGCTGGATCCGGGTGTGCAGATGTCGGCGCCACCTGTGTAGTAGCAGTGTAGTAGGCTACGACTACAGCACACTCGCTCTCTCGCGCATGCTACTTCATATCAGTACGACACCGTCAGTGGTCCCGCTTGTCGCCTTATCATCGTGCCTGATAATCAACTAATTTAATTTATGACTGGATATATAGAATTGTTTTCGTAGTGTAACATTCCTGGAAGAACAGGGAAATCAGTTGATTAAAGTTATTTGGTTATATGTATTTTGAGGGGATACTGCAACGAGATTTTTTATATATTAATACGCTAGGGGTTTTTTCTTCACAGTCATAACTCGATCACGTCTGGACGTATTTTAACGTTTGAGATGCCACATTAAAGGTATTTTTACGTAGATTTGCCAATACATCTCAGAATTTTAAGAAAGGGCATCACTTAAACACAGTAAAGGGCTGAATGTTTGGAACAGTGGCGCTATCCGACGACGGAAGGCTAAACTACGCGTTGATTAAAAGTATACGTTGTTATCATCCGTTTTAATATCAGAATCAGATGTTTTGTTATTTTTGTTTACAACTGAAGAAACCTTTCGTTTGGTACAAACTTGCTCGGTTACGAGCAACAGGACAACTAGTATATCTAAAGTTCTCATCTAGGGCTGGGGTTTAAAAGTTGTTTTACATAGTTTTATTTACAATCTGTTACATTCATATTACAATAAGTAAATGTCATATTTTACATGACATGAGTAAATAACTACTGGGGGTGAACAAGTAAAGCCTCACAACGAGCTTAATATGTATGTTAAGATCCAAGAGAAAGTGACGCCTTCGTGGTGTTCGCCATTTTCCCTAAATTTATAAACAAATCCGTAAAGAAACCCCTCCGTGTCGATGGTAATCAAATCTGCTCTCCGTGTTCGTGGCATGTGTCCATTCTTTATGCAGAGAGAAAAATTCATTGTGTGTTTCGTTTATGCAGAGAGAAAAATGGTCGCCATGTAGTCCCCCACTTGCACTTCTTTACCCCGTATAAGACCTCTGGATGTATTAAGCTCGTTGAAGCCTCACTTGAGGACTTTTTGTAAACTACACAGAATAATGAGAATAATAAGGATAAAGGTTTCCAGCAAACATAGGTTAGAAAATATGTTCGACACATAAGTTGTATTTTAAAGACAGAATTATTTTATTTTTATTGTTTTCTCCTTGTGCTACACATTTATTAACGATGTAAATGATTGAATCTAAATAAACACACTATTTATATAACTATAAGATATACATTTTGTTGCGATAAAAAAGTGATTGAATATTTACTACATTAATATTGTAGTACGCCTTAATTAATATTGTACGCCTTATGGCCAAGGTGGCGTTTTGTTTTTGAAACGACTTCTTGACTACTAGACTTCTTTAAGTATTAGATTGGAAATTATAGCAACAAACTCGAAACTCGAAACGTAGGATTACATCAAAGCACTACTTGCAATTACATGCAAAACAGGAAATAATTATTTAGTTTTTGAACAAAATTACCAGTTATAACAATAAGAAGGTTGTGAAATTAATGAATTATCGATTTAAGAGAATTTTGATGAATTAAGCTAAGCACCAGTCACTTAGTTATTTCAATTTAAAAACCAAGAACAATCGTCAAGGGAACTATACATCACTTAGAAACAAAGGTTTTGCTCTTGTTAGCTTATTCGTGTCACAACTATAAAATTATGTTTTACGTGATAGCTATTTCTTTGTGACCACAAAGCACTTGCTTCATACTAAAGGCAAATGTTCAGAACGAGATTTGCGTCGGAGAGCCGTGTCTTTGATATTGCAAGATTTGTACGTCAGTGATGAGTGATCATTATTACTTGTTCTCTGTGTTGCAGTGATGCAAGGTTACATCTTATTTATAATTATTTATAATTCTTATTCATAATTGGTTACATCTTAGTTAAGTACGGGATATAATAAAAGACGTCTTACAACACTTAAGGATATATTTACACTTATACTGATTCCCATAACAGACGCTAAACATAAATAGCAGATGGTACAAGGCTATCGATTTCGACTAGTCACACCGATCATCATCAGCCCAATCACTTTGCTCGTGTTGGTATAACCAAATGTCAATTAAAATAAAACCCAATACCACATCTGGTTTTTATTAACTAAATTTGACCCATTCTCTATATCCTCAGAGCAGAGGGACATTTGACAGGCTTTCAAAGAGTTCTCAAACGTTCCTTATGTGGTAAAGTCTAGCTTTATTGTTACAGCGATAAGTTAGTATAGTTGTGTAACGTTGACATATTGCGCAGTGTGATCAATAAACTAATATTTAATGGTTTTCTATAAAGGTCGCCACAGATCTTGTCGGATGGATCGGTGGTTCTAGCCATTTTGAAAACAAGACTGTTTCGACATCGTGCTGACTACATTTTGTTATATAACGTTCAACTTTTATAAAACCTTACAATCGTAAACACGCTTCTGTTAGCCGGATAGCCAGCGTGACGTCGAATCAATCTTGTTTTCAGAATGGCTAGTAGTGCCGATTCATTTGTCAAGATCTGTGGCGACCCTAATATTACTATATTACTATAGTTTACTACGGATTACTACTACATTTATCAAAACTAAGGTGAGCTGGTTTTATTATTAAAACTTGTAAGACTGATGACAAACAAATCCCTACAAACTTGATCTGTATTATGAAGCAGGCAAGGAACCGAGCGATCGTTTGACTTTTATTTGTAAAGTAAGTTTGCTACGACCTAACTTTTCGGAATTGGGACCAACAATTGGAACAATTATTACAATTACAATTACTATTGTTAATAAATACAGCTTTAAAAACCCCTCAACGTGTAAACGTTTGAAACCCACCTATTGTTTTTAGTTAGACTATTAATAAGTTTCAAATGGATTACAAAGATTTCTCTTTAAGTATGAGTTAATTCAATCATTACAAAAACATACACAAACGACACTTCAGGTTTCGGCGGTTGCTTAACAAGAAAGCAAATGTAATTATCATTATTAAACACGATGATTAACGCAGTATTAAAAGGGTCGATGTCTTGATAATCGATGCACAATTGAAATACAGTCACACAATCACACTGTTGCGATGTGATTAACGAGGTCTATTGTGACAAGTTAACTAATCGCATTGATACCTTATTAGTGACCGATCGCTTGATAGCAGAGGAAAGTGGCTGACTGTACACTAATACAGCAGTGAGTCAAACATTGATGGTTTTACGTGTTTCCGGTGGATGGTATTTCTGTATTGATCATAGAAAGTCCGGGGGATCGAATTTTGCTTGGAGAAGGTTAGTCAATTTGTTCAATAAACCTGGAGTAATTTTTATCAACGCCCCAACTCAATAACGAGCAGACTTACTTCGCTCATTTGCCTCTTTAATGCATGTTTTGTTTACTCCAGTTGTTATTTTAGTTCAGTGTTCCACTCAGGTAGTATTTGTACATCTTTTATTCATCATTTTGGATTGTCCGCTCTATATTCATCCTTCTTTCAATGGATATAGTCACTGCTTTCAATAAATCACATTTTGACCTTTTTATTACAATAGTGTTACTTTGATATTTCATTGGTAATTAATTATGATAATCTGTTATAATACTTTTGTTTTAATTTGAACTTCTATAATCCTGGCGTTAAAATTAGTTTCTTTAGTAATTTAATTTAGATATGGGACTTATCTAAATACTTTTTTAACCCAGATATTAGTTACTTCCAACAATTGAATGAAATTGTTACTGTATTTTTATTATCATTTACTGAAATTTGTTATCATCAACCAAGCCCAGTTTTAAATCATTACAGATTCTCACATTGCCATGTATTTATATTTATAATACTATTCTATTTACCAAAAAATACAATCAAAATTTGTCTTTTCTTTCTAGCTCACATTCTTATGACACCAAACATAAACATATCCTGGCATAACCTCAACACAAAACAACCTCTTTTGAAAAATTACCGTATTACACTGGGATGCGCTTGATAAATAAATTACTCAATGAATTAAAAATTGAAATGTCTTTAAATAGTTTCAAAAATAAATTAAAAGAATATTTATTGACAATTGTTTTTATTCGATTAAAGAATATTTAAACTGTTTATAAATTTGTACCAAGTTTATAAATGGTAATTAACTGTAGGAAAGATTGTATTATAATTAAATTTACCTTTACTTTACACGTCATATTGTTAATTTGAATTATTATTTTGCATTTGTTTATGTTAAGACCAAATTTATGTATTACTTACTTACCGTTACCTGTCATATAAATATGGTGTTATGTGACTGACTGAATAAGCAATAAACAATAAACTGCCGTTATTGAGATAACTGTACAAGCGGAAAAACAAACCTTACTCATAAGAAATGTAGGACTTGTGTTGTAATGCCTCCAGTGTATAATGGAAAACAGAAAATGCATCAACACACGCATTCTAGGCATTAAGTAAGAATAGATCAATCATAGTCAACACCTCATGAGATGAATGAAACTGTAGCGGTGAGTCTACAGGAGGAGGAGGTGGCCATTGACGTCATAGGCGGGTCCGCCGTCAGCACTCCCTGACCGTGACATTCAACACCTGCCGCTCCGGACACGGTGCCCGGGCATGGGGAAATGGAACTGCCGCTCTGCTGTGGGGAAACAGAGTTTAGTTTTATCTCGTAAGTTTACGGGTTTTCAGTTCCTGTAAACGTTGTTAGTTTCCCACTGTTACAAACCTAAATTATCAGAACACTCGAACAATGATAATGTATTTATATCTTTCCTTATATACGTAAATTATTAGAAAAACACTGGTGAAGGACGGAGTGACTGGACGACGCTAGCGGATATGGCGGATACTGTGGACGTTCCTGCTAGACTCGATTCGATTTTGCCACCCGTCGTCGCCGGCTCGCCACGCGACAGAATGCCACTGCTGTTTCCACGGCCGCGTTTTAACCGGCATTGTGGACGCAATCATTTTAAAACCATGTGTTTGGGGTTCCCGCTAAAACATTCCTATGCTTTGTTCACATATTTAGTTTTTAGAGCAGGAGATACGACAGTTGGCAGACAAAAATAACCAAACTATTTCGTTTTTACGAACTTCAGCTTAAAATTCAGTATTAAAAATACATTAATATATTGATTGAATCAATGGATACATAATCAATCTGTGGTAAACAAACATGCATATGATATATTTTACCATCGGGTAACAATGTTTTTAATAACGAATATCCAACAAATGGTTAAAATGAACACCCTCTGTTAACTTACGTGCCTCGTACTGTATCTAAAATATTTTTGACATAATAAACTTTTCAAACCAAATCAAAAGAAAAATGTGGTTTTAAAGAAAGCAACATATTTTGTATAGTTTCTAAAGAAAAGACATATAACGATTTCAACACCAGAAATAAGCGAGAGAGGGACATCCAGTCAACTATGACCAAACTGCCAGGAACTGCAGTATTTTGTGGGCTTTGCACTTTACACTCGCATTTATCATTACTGAAATGAGGAAAACCCAAAATTCATATAAAATATCTAATTCCGGAAATACGACACTCTATTAGTTTGAGAACATGTTTCAAATACGAATTGCAAGCTTAAATTGATGAGTGGATTCAGGTATAATACGTAAAAACGGGAGAAGACCGGGCCCTCGTTGGACATCTGATTAAATAAGCCTGTGGGCCTACGGTGTGGTTCAAAAGTAAAAGTGTCCGGTTCGTCGCTATTCGACTTTGATGCATCTGTACATAAATAAAATTGTCCGGATTTGGTGCCTTAAGCCTAGTCCACACTGGGATACAATGTTTGCAGATTGTCTGCAGACTGTGTTTACATTATTCCTGAAACATCTGTTCTTGCTGTGTCAGAATTAATTATTATATCAGCTGTCAAATCTACATATTCGAAAAAACCCTGCTTTTAGCAAATTTCCCCTATAGGGAAGAAGCTATTACCGTAGGTGGCATGGTAATACTTAAGCCCAAGACCATGATAACTTTTTGATTTAAGGTCCCCATATGCCAAAAACACTATTCGTTCAAATTTATATATATACATGTGTGTGTCCGTTGCCGTGATAACTTTTGAAAGAAGCGCCCGATTTTGTTGAAATTTGGCACACATTTGGAGAGTAACATTTATGACTTTTAAGTTCGAAAACCAGATCGATCGGTGTATGGGAAGGGGGTTTTATAGTGGTTTAAAATTTTCCAAAAATCAATTTTTTGAACTTTTTACCCTTAAATAAAAAAAAAAACACTAGATGTTGGTTATAGCCATTTTATAGAGCTTAAAAAAACAAACAATGTAGTATTTTAAATCATTAAGCTAGGTTTAGTGGTTGTGGAGAAAATTAAAAAAATGCCTCCATAAAATTTCTCATGTTAATCTTAAGGGAATACGGCTTTTAGATTTTCCTCAGATAATTTCACTGAAAAATCCACATTTCTTTCTACCAATCAGTTTAGCTCTACAAAACAGTCATTTTGGCGTTTTAATTGTTGTTTTACGTCCAACCATTGCAGTGATATTCAAAGTGCTAAACACAGTACGTTGTCCAATGTTATCTTTATGGAGAATAATTAAAATGTTATATTTCGATTATTTATGTATGTATATTGATGAAACTTGGTATGTGGCTTCAACTAATTGCGGTATATTGATCTAGCACCAAAACAGGTTTTTTTTATTTTTCCCGGTAGCAGCAAACCTGCATACTCGGCCCCATGTTATTCATATGGAGAATAAGTAAAGTTTTATATCTCCTTTAGTTATGAACCTAAATTAATAAAACTTGTTATGTAGCTTCACCTGGTTGAGTTTAATTGATAATTGAAAAAACACATTTCTTATCTTCCTAGTTGCAGCAGACCTGCGTACTCAATTATAATGTTATTCTTACGGAGAATAAATAAAATGCTATATATCACTTATTAATGAATGTATTTTTGTGAAACTTGAAGTGGCTCTAGGTAGTAGTGATACCCATATATACGCTTTGGAAATTCGCTGAGTACGCAGGTTTGCTGCGACGTGGGTGTTTTTATTTAAAAGATGATTTCATGTTCTAAGTCACTGTGGAGCCAGAATTTAGATTTAAGCCCCAGGGCTCTTCCCCACTGGACTTCCAAGTTCCCATGTCATTCATATGGAGGAGAGTTTTATTTGATTTATATCACATTTGTTTTTTCTTAATTCAATAAACAGCTGTTATAATGATTATATCAGCAAATGTTTGCGGGGAGCAGCTCGTTTACAATTAAATTGATAACTATTTTTCCATATTGTTAACATAACTGTTAACATTGAAATATTGAAGGCCTGTGGGGCGTAGCTCTGAGGGTCGATGTAAGTTATAAGGGGTTTCTACACTTCTACACGACAATACCTTTCTAACGGTATGCGTGAATTTCTCCTACGGCACACACCCTGAGAAAAAGGAGGGACAGTTTTGTGCTTGCCTATTTATATGTTGATTTTAAAACAAGACTTCATTTATGTCTAAAAAATGTCACAGTAGATAATAATGTAACAATTAATTAAATTTGTTGTCTTCAAACTGTACTGGTTTATGGTTGTGATATTGATGTGTATTAGGCTACATCACTTGAATTTAAAACCGCTTCGTAAAATTGTGTGGCTGTAAAATGTGGCAGGACGATATAAATGGTAGGAGAAACTACAAGTATACGCTTTCAATAGTAACTAGTTTTATTTCATGTTATGATTACAAAATAAATCAATAATATCAAATATAAAGTTGTAACTATTGCAAGGTGTTGTATCCAGTCTCTTGTATCTTGTATCCGTGTTTTCCATTAGGCTGGAAAACAGAAAAAATTGTATTTTGTCTGCAGACACACGATAACTTGTACGCAGACTGTATGGAGACTGTATGCAGATTGTATGGAGACTGTATGGAGACTGTATGGAGACTGTATGCAGATTGTATGGAGACTGTATGGAGACTGTATGGAGACTGTATGCAGATTGTATGGAGACTGTATGGAGACTGTATGCAGATTGTATGGAGACTGTATGGAGACTGTATGCAGATTGTATGGAGACTGTATGCAGATTGTATGGAGACTGTATGGAGACTGTATGCATATTGTATGGAGACTGTATGGAGACTGTATGCAGATTGTATGGAGACTGTATGGAGACTGTATGCAGATTGTATGGAGACTGTATGCAGATTTTACGCAGACTGTATGGAGACTGCAAACATCGCCACTTACAACGAGATACAACTGGGATACAGTCTGCATACCAAGTATCCAGATACAAATCTGTCAGTGTGGACGAGGCTTTACGCACCCGACAAGGACAGTTTCAAAAGTGCCCGGATTTGACACTGTCTGACTTTGACGCTGTCTGACTTTAACGCTGTCCAACTTTGTCGTCGTTCGAATTTGACGCTGCCTTACTTTGACGGTGTCCGACCTTGACGTGGTCCCTAAACTACGTGGAGGCTTCTCCTTGTACACGGGAAATTTTTAGTAAAATCTGATCAGCGAGCAGAATACACGTCAGGAGACTGAGATCGATCAGTGGTATTTGCTATGGAGAAAGATTAAAATAATTATTTTCATTACATCAAATCTATTTGGAAGACCCCCAGCGACATACGGTGGCTAGAACTAAAAAACGTTCGTACAGAGTTTACACGGCAATGAAAAGCTGACCAAATTCATTGGAGAATTCTGTTTATCAACAGGGAACTAAAACAACAATTATTTATAATCCCATCATTTAGATATTTATGTAGCACCAAATACAAGTTCTATGAAGCATACATTATCGAAATTGAATAAAGGAATAATATAAGCTATTTAAGATAAAATTATATTTGTATTTATAAATATAGATGATAAATCCAAGTTAGTATTCAATGTTTGAAGAGAGATTGATGATTAAGCCGAATTTTCAATTCTTTTAATTACAATTTTTAGTTTATTTTGTAGGGACCCTGGTTTATAGACACTGGTTTTATGCTTAAACCTGGTTATACTTAAAGTACGTATAATCATGATAATATATTCATGAGTAAGAGTAGAACGAAGTAAATTCAATTGCGCCATGTTACTGTACTTAATCTAAAACTCATAGAAAGAAAAAATTAAAAGTTTATAATTAAGACGCTTGCAGTATCTTAACTTTTTTATCTTGACTCTTTATTTGTTAACCGTTTCACAATATAGTAGTTGCCAACGAGTATTACTCAACGTCACCTAAAGGCGTTCCCACGGATTTTTTCTATTAGCCACGCGACAGGCTGTGAACACGCAGGGCTCCTCAGTGTGCCTGTGTTTCCGAACCAGCGCAGCGACTAAAGCCGAACATATTACTTGTGTAGTTTGATTTTTACGCTTTTTTTAGTTTCATCCAAATAGTAATTTTAGGGATTTCGTATTTCAATGACCATTCAAACTTCCTCGACAAAGAAGGCAAGTGCTTTTATAATATATTTTCCTTTCCTTCCTTATTATGTGTATTAAGTGGGGGACCCCATTAGATCTTTGGCCTAGGGACAACCCTTTCATTTATCAGGTTTGTTCATAAATTAAAAAGTCATTTGATTTTTCTCTTACAAATTCGTATAGATTAGTTGTTATTGACATTTTACAACTTATGTGTTCATTTACTGTTATCATTATGTATATGCATATTGTAATGTATTTTGGTGAATTAAGATTTATTATTATTATAATACAAGTGGTAATTAGTATTATAATACAAGATTTATTAAGTGAGATGCGGGCTAGTTCAATGTGTGGACAATTTATTTTGTTTAAGCCCCTTTTGTTTGTTGTTAGGTACCTGTCTGAGATGCTAATGAAGATAAGATGTTTGTAATCATTGTAAAAGGTAGATTCCAATCCGTCAGCCTAAGATCACACAGCTAATAAGATCACTTAAATCCCTAGCAATTACGTCAGATCGAACTAGCTAGAAAAAGAGCGCAAAGGACAATAATTTTCTACAACCGACATATTTTGTCTCATTACCCCGGGTTCAGAAATTACAGGACTTAAAACATCAAAAATTCAGTTTTTTGGATTTTTCATAAAAAGACATAAATATAAAAAAATATTACTATTCACCATTAAAAAGAGCTCAAAAAACTAAATAATTTAGTATATTGAATTACTATTCTACGATTGCTGGTTTCGGAGAAAATTGAAATTTTCATTTAGCGGTAAACGCAGTACGTTGTCCATTGTTATTCTTATGGGGAATACAAAAATAACTATTTCTCTCTTACTTACTGATCAATTTCATTCAAACTTGATATGCTTGTCAATTTAGCATTGACCAACAGAGTTAAATCGAAATATGTTGCCCCTTAATAACCCTAGGGGGGGGTATAGGGGGCATTTCCCCTCTTAAAACCACGAGTGTAGCAATGGATTCTGTAGTGCCTCCAAAGCACTGGGGGTATTTGGGTGGATGTTTTTTAAAACAACTTGTTTACAAGATTTTCTGTACATTCGACCGTCCTTTGTATTCTATATTTAGTAAATATAGAATTTTGTTCACTTCATCAGAGAACAAAATAAAAATTTTCAAAATTCAAAAACAAGCAATCCGAATTATTTACAGTATACCACAGACGGAATCATGTCACAACTATTTTAAAGATTCAAAAATATTAACTGTATTCGGCCTGTATATATTTGATTTAGCAAAATTTTTCTTAAAAAATAAAAGCCAATTTACTGAATCTCAACAAGTAAACAAATATGATACAAGACAACATTCTTTAATATTACATCATATTCATAGAACAACTTTGTACGAAAGATCAATTACATATACATCTGGAAAATTGATTAATCACATAAAAAAATACAACTTAGCAATGGAATCAAGAAAAGATTTAAATAAATTAAAAAAAATTTTGCTTGAAAACCCCGTCTATTACGTTGATGATGATTTCCACCAACTATAAACAAAAGAACCTCATACGAATAACCAAGTGCCAGCATGATTGCGAACTTTTTTACATTTTGTTCTCTACTTTTATAACAACATGTTTACCTTTTATATTGTACACATTGTAAAATACAATGTTTATACAATAAAGATCTGTATCTGTAAAAAAAAAATAAAAAAATAAAAAGTAATTTATTCATTAAAGTTGGGCTAAAAGGGAGAAAGTATGTGTCAGTTTCCTGATACCGTTTATTACTTTTTGATAGGAAAAAGTCCAATTCCGGTATAGTTGCCCTGTAAGAACGACTTTTTCTTAGTAAGAGTAATAATTTGTGAGTACTTTTGGAATAGGCCAATGCAAAACGACAAGTTGGTCCAGTTTATAACTGTCAACGATTTTTAATTTAGTTTAGGATATATTTGGAGTACTTCACATTGTGGGAAGAGCACTATAACCACTGTACTAACAATTAATTTTACTATAGATTCTTTCGGGGAACGGCAGTATTACGAGGCGCTTGTAGGATCCAAGGTATTACCTTATTTTATAGCCTTATTGACTTCACTCTCATGAATACACAACATACATTTGGCAGCACAGAATAACCTAGAAGCGGAATAAATTAAGGACAATGCTGTTGTGTTAGAAATACAGACCTTTCACAGGGGTTACAATGCTGTGAAATTTGACTTTTTTTACCTTTCACTGGGAAGAAGACGTAATTAATAGTGAAGGAGCAATATCAGGATTACGATTTTCTAGGTCAGTTTAGTAGAAATTACAGAACGCAGTAAGTAATCCATGAAAGTTGTGATCATGTTTTTATTCTAATTTTGAACCAAGTGAAACCACCAATTTAAGGGTGCGCCCTACCCCAGATTGAATGATCCGCACATTGTTGTTTAACGCCGCGCCACCACCAAGCAGGGTCATGCATATTTAGAAGACCTTTTTGTTCTCCTCAGTCAACCTGTCATTTTATAGATTTTTACCAAACTATTTGCAGTTTCACACTTTTCAGATTCCAATCCAGGTATTGTACGGTTCCTTTTTTCCAAAATAATTGTTCTCCTTACATTACGAAGCTTTACGGAAACGCTTAATGTGAAAACTTTACTAATGGCCTACCATTTATTTTGAATTAAAATCACGATTTTTAAATAGTATGATACATAGATGAACATTTAGTGAATGAAATAACAACAAATTATTTTGAATTGGTTAACAATTGAGTCTACAACGTGGGAGATGCAAAACCCTTACTTTAGCGTGCGGAAGGCAAGTAGGGCGCACCCTTAACTGTGTAGAATTGTGTACAGTGCACAGTACTAGCTCAATTTCAAAATCCTGACTTGAAAATTGGCACCTGTATGCATCAGAGGCAACGGATTGAGCCTGATTTTCAAGTGCAGAGAACAGGTATGCCTTTTAGAGATGGAACAAAAATGTATGTGTTTAACTCAAGATGTGTAAACCCGTTTTATTTAATGAGCTGGTAACAAGGTTACCTAGATATTTTAGGTTTTGCTAGCGATCGAACATATGACACCTTTGCCAATGAGAAGAAAATTGTCCTTACTTTAGTCAGTAGAAATCCAGCAAAGCTTCTGTGTTGGAACACAAATCCCTCATGTAAGATGTGTTTTTCCACTAACAAAAACAGAGTGACTAGGTTATCTATATAAATAATTTTCAAATAAAACTAAACTATGTCGTCATTGTTAGTCAGTTTATTGTTGGCAATATGAATCTAAAATTAAGATATGAGTGATCTTATCTGAACCTTTATTAGTGTAGCAGTTAAGAGTTAATGTCCCGGTTTGCCGCTATGTCACGATGTGTTCAATACCACTGCTTGGAACTAACAGTATTCATTGTAACAAATTATATATTGTATACAAATGTGATGTTAAATTTAAGGATTTAAAATTACTATAATTGAGACTTTTTACTTTCTCCCTCTATAGTATATGGAGAAAGTATTGTTTTCGTCAAAATTTTCGAATTTGAGTTGTTAGTGGAAATATTCGTTTTGGTGCTCCCTGAACCCAAAAAAGTGGTTTTTACGTGATGTCTGTCTGTGTGTGTGTGTGTCCGTGTGTGTCCGTGTGTGTGTGGATGTGTACAGAGCTAGATCCTTAACCAATGGGCCGATCTTTATGAAATTTGGTATGTAGGTACTAATCCACGATATCTCCAGGTGTTTTTTTCATTTTTTGAATCTTTGATTTTTAAGGGTAATTATCCCCCAAAAACCGCCAAAAAACATAAAAAATCCAAATCTCTCAAAAACGGCTCTAACGATTTTGATTAGTCGTTTGTAGAACTTTAGTTTTCCAACAAAATGACACCACCCGAATTCCTGTAAAAATTCGGGTTCAGAAATTGCAGGACTTAAAACATCAAAAATTCAGTTTTTTGGATTTTTCATAAAAAGACATAAATATAAAAAAATATTACTATTCACCATTAAAAAGAGCTCAAAAAACTAAATAATTTAGTATTTTGAATTACTATTCTATGATTGCTTGTTTCGGAGTAAATTGAAATTTTCATTTTGCGGTAAACGCAGTACGTTGCCCAATGTTATTCTTATGGGGAATAAAAAATTACTATTTCTCTCTTATTTACTGATCAATTTCGTTCAAACTTGATATGCTTGTCAAGTTAGCATTGACCAACAGAGGTAATTCGAAATATGTTGCCCCTTAATAACCCTGGGGGGAATAGGGGGCATTTCCCCTCTTAAAACCACGAGTGTAGCAATGGATTCTGTAGTGCCTCCAAAGCACTGGGGGGATTTGGGTGGATGTTTTTTAAAACAACTTGTTTATAAGATTTTCTGTACATTCGACCGTGCTTTGTATTCTATATTTAGTAAATGAAAAGTAATTTATTCATTAAAGTTGGCCTAAAATGGAGAAAGTATGTGTCAGTTTCCTGATACCGTTTATTAAGATTACATTTACTACTAAATTTGAAAAAGAAATAAACAAAATAACGCATAAGCCTATTGCATTGACTATAGTCAATGCTTATTGCCATCTCCATATCACCACAGGCCATTTATTTCCATTGTAGAAACTTATTGAAGAATGGTTTCAAGACTTTAACATGTAAATTACGTGTAATCGCGCTGTTTTAATCTGTATTTACTCTGAACGTTGCTTGTTTTTTAAAACTTGTTTGTTTACACTTTTGAGAGAAAAAAGTTCTACTACCAGTTTTAATAATGTGTTTTATATAACTTTTAGGTATCTTTTTAAAAATCATGTTCAAATGTTAACTTTTACTGACCGACTACTTGGCCGATTGAGATAGGTAATGCACCATAATCATACCTCAGTCTTCTTACGACACGCCAACCTTTTTTGGCTACGCATCATTGGTATTCAAATTTTATTATGGTTATCATCATTCACCAACTACCAACCCGATTTATCTTAAATTTGGTAGCAAGGTCTACACTCGAGGCAGACTCACGAAGTATATCCATGTTAATCTTGACATTCGAATTTACTGAACCTATTGATCTGTAATTTGAAAGAAAGGTAGGTTAATACACCAGAGCATAATTACGTACCGAAAATCTTGAGGGCTCCGTCCCATCGACATTTAAAGTTCGTATATTTACCACCACACATCTTATCATACACTGATCTTTTAGCTAAAATTCTTAGGATAATCGGTAAACCTCAGGTTTTAAAAGTAATACAGTATTTAGTGGAGGTCGACGGGTGTAAGATATTGTGATCAAAATGTTCTTTAATATATTTTACAATAAATTATTCACATTACATTTTTAGATACTGCGATGAAATTATGAAAAAGGTTTATATTTTAAAACTTCTCATCCTTGCCCACGTTATTCTTGACCAATATATATGTTGTTATAATACATTTTTATAATTATTGCTACGGTAAAGTTAATACATACATTAATAAGTATTTGAAATGTTTGTGTAATTTAAAAATAAACAAATCACAATAAATTATTTTTCACAGCGCAACAAAATAAATTTATACCTATTCTCGACTTATACACAAGATGCTAACTATACAACAAATCTAGTACAAGGCAATCGATTTTTACCAGTCACACCGGTCATAGTCACGCTCAACCTGAGAGCGGCCCAGGGCCCAATCGATTTTTACCAGTCACACCGGTCATAGTCACGCTCAACCTGAGAGCGGCCCAGGGCCCAATCGATTTTTACCAGTCACACCGGTCATAGTCACGCTCAACCTGAGAGCGGCCCAGGGCCCAATCGATTTTTACCAGTCACACCGGTCATAGTCACGCTCAACCTGAGAGCGGCCCAGAACCCAATCGATTTTTACCAGTCACACCGGTCATAGTCACGCTCAACCATCGAGGTAAAACTACTGGAGAGATCGCTAAGTGAGCTAAAAACGGTCCGCGTGGGACTGTGCGGAACAGAAATGGTGGGCCACTGTGTGCTCAGAGCTGTTTCTGGCGTTGAACGCGCTGTCGTTTACACGCTCCTGGACTTCACTGCCATGTTTGAATTGTAATGAAGTTTATATATTCTTTGTGTACGTGAACTAAGGAATCCGAAAGTATCAATATTGTTTTATTCTACAGTGTTTTAATATTTTTAATAATTAAAAATCTTACGTGTTATTAAAGAGGGACATGAAAAAGTTACTCAGCGAGAAAGTTTTTTATTTTTAGGTTAGAAACAAACTTCCAGCGGGAAAGTTGTAGATAATTAGTTTCTCTAAAACTTTTATTTCAAACATTTTTCGGTAAAGTTGTTGGTTTGCCTACAATTCGTTTGGAAAGATGTTGAAACTTTTCGCCGCGCTCTATCCAAGACGTGCCACGCGCCGTGCCATGCTGTTAAATTCAACTCAGTGATGCTGTGTTACAACATGGCCTAGTTCTTTGATAAAATACATAGTTATACGACTTTTGTTTTAGTCGTCTTTTGCTAAGTAATCTTACAACATTCTACAATGCAACTGTAATGTGTAATGTAACAGTTAATCAGTAAATAAAAATTAATTTTGAGAAAAATCATTTAATTTAATCCTATGCCTTCCAAAATACTCTTAAAACTGACTAATGCTACGGATACATTTATACTATACCCCATTATTATTATACTGTATTTGTATCGTCTCTTAAATAAATCATAATCAATTGTTATCATACACTGAAGATAAATTTTGTGTTATTCAATAGCGAAATGTTGTATTAATGCAACATTATGTAATCGTTCTTACTACTCTATGTGGACGGGTGAACGAACCATGTTGGTAATTAATGTTTGTTAAGAATACATTTGATATTAAAAAGTATTTGTCTAAGTATTCATTCATCAACAAAATTTTATGATATAGGACAATTAACTTTCATACAATCTACAACTTTTGGCGAACGTCGAAGTTTATATGCTAAAATTCAAAGTTTCACTAGTCCAAAGAACGATATTACTGCTCATAAAAAATCATTTCAGTACCAAAAACTTCAAAAAATCATTATTGAACAACACCTAAAGCCTAGTGGATCGAACATAAATTTATATGACTGGAAATATGAAAGAATCAGCCATCGAGGAGATTATTTTACAAAACTCCCAACTTTCTGTTATTTTTACGCAACTAACCCTGGTCAAATATAGTTAGTTTCGGTATTAAAAATTCGAGAAACTATTCAGGAATACGGATCAGAAGGCCATTCAACCATAAAAAATGTTCCCTGGCTGCAAATTCAATGCAAGTGAGCGCGCGTCGTGTTTTTCCCTATATCCCCCATGCTAAGCGCTGCCGCGGTAGCCCACCATTTGCGGCGCGACCTCGAACGCGGCCGGACCGAAATTTGGTTCGCTTCACCACGGGCGCGAGCGGTCCAGTAGTTTTAAGTCTTTGCGCTCAACCTGAGAGCGGCCCAGGGCCCAATCGATTTTTACCAGTCACACCGGTCATAGTCACGCTCAACCTGAGAGCGGCCCAGGGCCCAATCGATTTTTACCAGTCACACCGGTCATAGTCACGCTCAACCTGAGAGCGGCCCAGGGCCCAATCGATTTTTACCAGTCACACCGGTCATAGTCACGCTCAACCTGAGAGCGGCCCAGGGCCCAATCGATTTTTACCAGTCACACCGGTCATAGTCACGCTCAACCTGAGAGCGGCCCAGGGCCCAATCGTTTAAAGAAATCTGAAATTACTATAACAGGTTAAGGCACCATGATTTGGATAATAGTGGTGCAAAATAAGAAAATAAGTCATACTCTTGTTTAGTAACATTTTAATTTAAATAGGGGGCCCCTCAGAAACCAAAATTTGCTGATAAATACAATGTTTACGTAAACGAAATCTTAAGGTGAACAATTTTAAATATATTTTATTCTTATAATGATTCTTTAAGATTCTTATTATGATGATGATGATTTCTTATTAATGATTCTTATAATGATTCTTTTTGTAAGATTTTGAAGTAATATAGTATAGAAAAGAAGCTTGCATCATTATACATTTTTCCGATACTTTCCAAGATAGTAGTTGCCCAATGATCCTAAAGATGTACCCGTTGTTTTTGATTATTTACATTGTCTGATTTTTCTTCTTTAAATCAGGGGTACTGAACTCTTTAGCAATTCCATGGCCATTTGAAAATGGCCTCTCCCCATTTCCGCCTCTCCGCATTACCGCGGCAAGGGGCAGTCAAAGCACTACTCGACGCACCTTGACGTCACAAGATGGCGACGACGGGGTCACAGAGCACAATTAGCCGCTTTATCACCCGATAAGCTAATTGATAATGATTGGTTTTGACGCAGCCAGCTGTCCGCTTATCTGGCAGATGGCGTTCGAGTTACATATTTAAACTGATGAGATATAAATAGACGTGGAAGTTGACGACACTGAATGAATCGTCAATGGACTGTTTAACTGTTTGTATTTATATTTAGTGACCCAATTTATATGTTTATCATATTGCTACGCAGACTTTGGCTATAAAGAGTGTAGAAAACGGCCCTATGGTTTGCATTGTAAAGAACTAATATTTTTGTAGAACAGCTTTAAATGATTTTTTTCTTCTCTTTTCCAAAACAAAGAAGAGAAACGCATACACTGTAGGTCAAAATTGCTACTGATAATTACATCACTTACATGTGTAACTTTAGCACATAACGGTACTATACCAAGAACATATGATGACAAACTTGTATGTCTGACACCGTCCATCATACTAAAAGGCGATGAAAAGATCTGAGACGTATAGATATGAAGTTGTTGTTGCTATGTAATAAACTCTCTCCAAAGGGCATAAACTATATTAAAGCGTAGTTTAAGTATTTGAACGTCATATGTCCATTTGAAATATCGAACGTTAATAAGGTGTGCTATTTGATTCGGTTTTAAAACTAAAATCAGGCAAGCTAGTGGAGCTAATATAACTGAGGCTGACCCTGTCCATAAAAAGAGTTTGCTAAACTGAACTGAATTATTTTTAAAACCGTCTTTGTGTTAACCGTCATTTACAGTTTTTTATGGTATTTAATAAAATATGGAAGCCGAATATTCTACTATTAGATGCGGAAATAATTCCGGTTTGTAAATTGTAAATCTTGATCATAAAGGAAACTGTCCAGGTTATATTGTCAAGAGTATAATTAACTAGACTATTAGCTGTAAATAAACCAATGTCAAAAATATCTTTATCTTCATAACATCTTGTAGTATATTTATAACTTTAAGTTTCTTTTAAAATTGTAGATTTAAAAATGGTGACAATTTAAATTTAACAGTCTCCTGAAGTAAGTTTGTAAGTAAGTTCGAAGTAGTTTTTGAAGTAGTTTGAAGTAAGTTTGTAGTTAAAAAATAATCAGCATAAATGTATTACATAATATTGTTATTAAAACGGGCACAAGTATTAATTTGTTTATTGTTATTGTGTTTGTTTGTTTTGTATTATTTCTTCTTTGATAATTTTTTAATAATTTATTACACTTGAAGTAATTCCAATTTCTATAATATTTTAAAAAATAATTTGCTAGGTAAAGACATAGTCTGAACCATCTACATCTAAGGGCCTCCTCGGAAATTTCCCGGGTTGAATTAAAATTAACAGTATGTTTTGTAAAATCTGCATGGCTTAGTAAAGTAACATGAGTTTTTAAATTTGTTGATGTAGATATAAATAAAACGCCTTCATACTGCAGTAGTGTTGTGAATCACTACAGCTAAGTGTTAATATTGCGTCGGCACTCTTGCAGGCGGCCGGCAAATGTGTAGTTGATCCAGGGATTTTCAAGGAGCTTATTATATGACATTTAAACAATATATTATATCCTACATTCTTTGTAAGATATTTTCTTGAATTACAATAACAAATGTAATGTAAAAATATTAAACTTTGATAAAGTGTTGAACAATGGTCTTAATAATCAGCAATCTTAATACAGCAATCTTAAATAAATGATCAGCAATCTTAAATAACATACGTGTTTTGCTATAGTTTCTTATTTTATTGTTTAGCAATTTAAAATAGTTTCGATTTGTATTGTTTACTTAATTGTGTGCTATACACTATTGTATAAATCCTTTGACATAGTACAAATTATTTTTGTAATTTTTACCGCATGCAAATTAAAAACTAGGGTGCGTAGATAATAATAATTTTTGCGTAGATAATAAAATTGTGCGTAAAAATACTATGCGTAAAGGGATAAATCTCTATAATTCTAAGATTCATAAAATATTTAATATATTTTTATTACTGTAAATCCTCATTTAACCTAACCCCTCAAAACTAACCTGGGGATAACCATAACCACAAGGGAGTAAGTAAAATATATAGCACTGGGTAAATACCGATATGGAGAAACTGCCTACATCTGCTTTAATGGTAAAAAAATATTGGTAGTTATTTAAAAAAATTAATTTGCTTTATGCACAATCAGAAGATTTTTGAATCCGCAGTAAATAAAATAACTTAGAAAAGTATGAATTGGATATATTTCACTACCAAGTTATACTTTTAATAAAATCAACCATTGATCGGAAAAATCGGGTATCCAAATTGGTTCAGTCTCTTGACTTAAATTATAATCGGAACCAATTATCATTTGTGTCATAGTCAATAGTATTTGTTGTATGTCTCTGTAGTGTGACTGTTAGCGTCTTCAATGGGCCGCCTGCATGACTTTGAGAGGACAGATTTAAAAATAACCCCGTCACAGCAAACCTGCGTACTCAGCGAATTTCTAATGCATGCATATGTTTCTCACTACCACATGAAGCCACTTAGCAAGTTTCATAAAAATACATAAATAAATAAGTGATCTATAGCATTTTATTTATTCTCCATAAGAATAACATTAGGGCTGAGTACGCAGGTTTGCTGCAAAAAAGAGAAGAAATATGTTTTTGTGCAATTATCAATACAACTCAACCAGGTGAAGCTAGATACTAATTTTTATTAATTTATGTTCATAATTAAGGGAGATATAAAACTTTACTTATTCTCCATAAGAATAACATTAGGGCTGAGTATACAGGTTTGATGCTATTGAGATAATCAACAAAAAATCAATTATTTGTGCAAATATCAATATACCAATACTACGTGAAGCCACATACCAAGTTTCATCAATATACATTCATAAATAATGGAGATATCAAATTGTATTTATTTTCCATAAGGATAACATTGAACAACGTACTGTGTTTAACACTTTGAATATCTCTGCAACGGTTGGACGTAGAATCACAATTTAAAGACCAAACTGATTGCTTTGTGGAGCTTAACTGATTGGTAAAAGTAAATGTGAAGTTTACATTAAAATTAACTAAGGAAAAGCCAAAAACCTTTTTCCCATAAGATTAACATGGTGGATTTTATGAGCAAGTTTTTCTTATTTTCTCCGCAATCACTTAACCTAGGTTACTAATTCAAAACACTACATGTATATTATTTGTTTTTTAAGCTCTATAACATGGTTCAAAAAAATTAAATGTTTAAACCATTTTAGGATGAAAAATGCAAAAACCAGATTATAGGAAATTTTAAAACCCCCATAAACCCCCTTCCCATAGTCCAATTTTTCTGGTTTTCAAATTCATAAATGTCACTTTAGACATTTGGGACAAATATCATCGTTATCGGACGTTTTTTACTCAAGTTATCGCATTCACGGACACACACACACACACACACACACACACACACACACACACACACACACACACACACACACACACACACACAAAAATATAAATTTGTCATTTGGGGACGTCAAAACAAAAAGTTATCATGGTCTCGGGCTTAAGTCTTCCCATGAGCTCTACGGTAATAGCTTCTTCCCTGTAGGGGAAGTTTGCTAAAAGCAAGGACAAAATACACTGTATAATAGCGCCATAAAATTCATAATTAACTAATTCATCATATAAATTATCAACATAATCCATAAACACCTTTCTCAATTAGGAGGTGTGTGACCATCTTTCCGAAGCTACTTCTGTCATTAACTTTACTCTTAATAACGTCAGGTAGACCATTGAAAGGTTTTACCGTTGTATAGAGTAAGATTTTCTTTAAAGGACGTCTTTTTGCAAGCCACCTAAAATTGTAACGAGGGTTGTGATGGTCGTGGAGTTCGTTTCTGTGCCTAAAAGGTTAGAGTATTCACTGAGAGTGAGAGAAATGTTAACATTATATTATAAACTAAGCGGGGGATCACTGTATAACGTTTATACAAACTTCGATTCATACTCATAGCATGGAATATTTCCAGAGTTATAACAGTCCTATTAAAATGATGACCTGTACTGTACCTGATGTTTATAAAACTAAATGTATCCATGGTCCAACTGGATGTATATTTTACCTTCTAGACGTAAGAGGTGCAGCACACAGTGAGGCTAATACAACAGTTAGGACGTCGCTATTTCTTTCAGAAAATGTAAATATAACATACGAGAGAAATTCATTGTGATCATCTTCCATTGTAGTTCTCCCACGTGATACTCTAGTTAGCAATGTGAATTTAGTGTGTGGAGTGTAATGTTATAACAAATTGCCGAGGACTTAGAAGGCGTAAGGCCATAACAAACACACGCACACACAAATAATGCTTGTGAACAGTAATGCAATTGTTATGCAATCTGCTCAGCTTTAAGCAATTAAAACACTGCCAATAAAAATCACATCTATTCTGTTTTTGTAATTTTCTGGGGGTTTGTGCTTTGCAGTTATTTCTGTACTCTTAATAGTAAACTAATATTTAGATGGCGTTTTTATACTCTTTCTATAATGATGTAGCTATATATGTGGGGTTTTCTCTTTGAAAAATGCCAACCACCAGGGGCCAGGGGCCTACTGGACTCCTTCCTTCCAGTAGGCTCTTATTATTACAAAAATAAGCTTTTTAAGTGTTTTATTTTAATCATTAAACACGTGTTTCAAAATTCCATCGATATTGTCTCATAAAACTACAGTACGAGGACGTGATTTTGGTATATTGTATCCTATAAAGTTGTATTAGACTACATTACTGCCTCCCACCCCCCAGCATATATGTAATAACAGTTGCATTTGCTGCATTCTGTTTGAAACCTTTGGAATTACCCCGAATAGTCATCAGTTGCATAACCGTTGCAATGGTTATGCAATGAATACATAGTTTGTATATGATGGCATCTGTTTTAAGTGATTATATCATCATATGTAAAAAAGCCCAATAAGATTAATATTGGCAATTTGAAATCCGAATGTGTAAAGCCCCAAAGGTTTAACAAAACGTTAATATGCCTTTTTGTGCCCGGGTATATCAGCTATATGTTTGTATCAGCTGATTTAAATAAACCGCCCGTGTAGGTGATACTAATTTGCTCACATGAAGTTTATACACATCAGCTGTTACAAAAAAAGGTGAGCACATTATCGCATATACAGGTTCAATATCGCGAATATAGTTTGTTAGGATATGGGAAAATGTAATCAACCGATTGTTTGTTCTATCGAATGAATTTAGCCCAGTAGTCCAGTGGATATGTTGCCAGAATTGTCAGATGATTCAAGATCATATGGTCACGGGTTTGAATCCTACTTTTAATGCTTACTTTTTGAGGTTTGCAATTTCTGTTTAATTTGACTTTATTTTGTTTTTACAAATTCATTTATTTTTAATTATGTTGCACAACGAACAGCTACCATATAGCGCTCTGAGGAGTTAGGTTAGGATACTATAATTTTGTCGTGAACTGAATTCTAATTTGTCATTTTTTAAACTTATACCATTTGTAACCAATTTATTTATTTATTTATTTATTTAACATTGCAACCAATCTAATTGATTTTTTGATTGAGTGAGCACTTTATTTTTTGCTTTTATACATCGTAGTCGGGAGTTCATTCGATAAAACGAACAAGCAGCCGGTTGGTAAAATGTTTCGATATCGAACCGATATGGGACCGCCTGTGTAAGTGTTAATGTGCTCACCAAAGGTCTTTGCTGTGTTGTTTTTCTTTGGTTAATGAACTAAAATAGTTGACTTTGATAAACTTGTGTTGACTGATGAATGTAAGTGAGCGAAGCGAACTCTAAAAGGGGGTTTGGGGGCGAAGCCTCCAAAGACGATAAGCCTAGTCAGCTATATTGCTATATTCACAGAAAAGTGAAGTTTAATCGGTCCAGTAATTTGCACGCAATATAGTAACAAGCATGTGACAATCATATACTGTATATTACGTTTATTATAAGGAATATTAAACAACGATGTTGATATTGTTTGTTCCTTTGGGGCTAATTATTAATGTAGTTTTATGTTTTCAGGTATGTGTTTGGCGACTTTAGCTGCTGGTAAGCTGTACATTATTGCTTTATTATTATTATGAAGAATATTAATTATGTGTTTTATTGAGCTTCTATGTCGGTTATTATTATTCGATAACTGACGTCTATAATGATTTTCTTTTTAATGAAAATGAATTACTGAATCTGTTGTTGGATTTGATATATCATGAAACAGTTTTAGATGAGTTCTATTATACCTGTGGTAGTACAGGTTCTACTCTAATGCTATAACTAAGAGAGATATAATAGAGTAAGTTTAATCTATACTATAACCCAGTCATCGATAATTTTCATTGCAGTTCCTTCAACCTTACAGTTGGCTACACCCAAGTGTCGCTGTATTCACATTGCGTAGTTTCGTTTGCGGGCGCTCCAGTTCTCAATTTAAATCTACATTCATATCCATTCTGCTGTAAGGAAAAATCTCTTCATCCTCCACTTAATATCTCGGGGTATACTACATTTTATTGTATTGTGCTATAATACCCCTTCATGTTCATAATGTGTTGATGATTTATATACTAGATTGTATTAATAAAAAAGGCCAACTTTTTCCAAAACATTAAACAAATTATATATATAGCTAATAAGCTACCTACATAAAATATAGTGTATGTATGATGTGTATGTAGTGTGTAGATATGGAATATCACAAGAATTTCAATATCTAAGGAAATAAAATCCAAAATCCAACAATGGAATGGTATTCAGTTGTAATTCAAAGATAGGTAAACTATTTTGTAAGATAAACGCATTTAAGTACATTTTCACATCCGACTGATTAGCAGAAGGAAATATGTGAAGATTCATTGGGAGAATTTGAATTTCTAATGTATATTTTTAATGAAATAATATCGAGGTAGTTATACAAATACATACAAGTTGTATACAAACAAAATTATATTAAAACTATAAGTATTCGATTTTATATTAGAAAGCAAGAAACGTAATAAGATAATACAAATTTGATGGATATAATATTTTGCTTCACTGATCAAATTTTTGTTCTTCAGGAACTCGTCAGAGTTTTGACTAGTTCCAAAAAAACAAAAAGAAGGTCGATGAAGCCCAATATAATATATCCAACAATGAAATACTTCTCATTCACAAACATGACATTCGGAAGTATAATGACAATTTGATTTAGAAACAAATGAGAAACATATCCATTATAACTGCAAGCCCTTTTTCAAACATACAGTTGATATTAAGGATGCACCAATCTTCCCCATCAAGCTTACATCAAGCTTACACCGCTGCCCGATCTCGCCTGTTCATTACAAGCCAGGGCGGCGGACCACCGGTTATTACCGGTATGCCATACGCGCCAGCGGGAATGCATTACTGGCCACACAGAGATGACGCCTCTATCACCTCCGGATCGCCGTTATCTCCGCTGTTATCACCGGGGATTACAGTGATTCTGGTGATATCATCGGCAGATAAGTGCATCCCGCCGCGCCTGCACCGCGCCTGCGCCGTCTCTGGGTGGGCTGTGCAGTGTGCACAGTTGCACGGCCGTCGAGTCGTAGCCAAGTATCAAATCAGATCTCTCTTTATTGCCTGAAACAATACATTAAATATATAGCAACAGTATAGTTACGTGAAAAACAGTCTATTCGCACAGTCAAACATTTCGAATCAACAGACACTTTTACATCCAAACTCCAAGACACGCTCAGCGAGGTGGTTTCTACCACCCAACACACTGATCCCAAAGCTATTAAATATAAATACATAAGAACTAGTTACTCGAAATAAAGTTTTGTAGAACACCTCTTTTGTTGTTTTTGTATTATCCCTGAATCAACAGACGTATCATATTGTTTAGGTCAGTATCCCAAAATAATGATAAATTAATCAATAAATATTTACAAATGTGAGATGAAAATTTAAACTTTCGGTTTGCGGTGAACGCAGTACGTTGTTAAATGTTAATCTAATAAGAGGTTTTAAAAAAAAACAATTTCTGTCTAACTTTACTGATCAATTTCATTGATACTATGCACATTAAGTTAATATTGACCAAAAAAGGGGTTTCTGAATATTTTACCCGCCAACTATAGGCAACTGTAGGAAGGATAAGGGGAATCACTGTGAGTAGCAAGTAAATTACTTCTTAATGCCCCCAATAAAGGGATTTGGGTGGACACTTCTGAAATAATAGTTTACTAAAAGATTTTCGATGCATGCAGTCGTACTTTATATTCTATATTCTTAGTAAATATAGAGGAATTTATTGATACAAATAGTGATAGAAGGAAGAAAGTATTAGTCACATTTATGATACCATTTATTTATTGGAGTTTCATTAGACTTCTCATCATGGTTTATATTTGTGTAATGAAGTTACTGATCCTAATAAGCTGTACTGCTTACAACAAAGACAGTACAGTATTATTAGTTGTATTTGTTGAATATTAAAGAATTGTAAAATAGGGATTGGTTTAAATCGTAAACCTTGTGTTATGTGTATGCAATGGATCCAACTGGACCAGCAGCAGATAAACTGGACCAGCAGCAGATAAACTGGACCAGCAGCAGATAAACTGGACCAGCAGCAGATAAACTGGACCAGCAGCAGATAAACTGGACCAGCAGCAGATAAACTGGACCAGCAGCAGATAAACTGGACCAGCAGCAGATAAACTGGACCAGCAGCAGATAAACTGGACCAGCAGCAGATAAACTGGACCAGCAGCAGATAAAGTGGTTAGATAAATGGTTGATTTTCATTTAAAAATATTAATTATTAATCTCCGAATCACTTTAACAATGCGGATTTGGCCTTAATAGACCACTCATCACATCGGGGTTTTTAGCAACAATTCATAGTAACTGTCGTATTGCTAGTAAATTATTTAAGTGCTTGCCAGCAACAATGGTTGTGCCAATCTTTTTAAATAGATTAAAAATAAACTTTAGAAGAAATTTTGCTTACGTATTTATTTGTAAAGTATTATATTTATTATTAACATGGTTCAAGATTTAAAACATTACAAACCCTTGGAGGAGGATGCCAATACATGTTGAAACTCAATATGCGTTGGGGTCCCGACGTGGAGCCCAAGTCGTAAACATAAGAGATGCGAACCCGAAGCCCCCGGCTACAGAACTCATTACAGAACAGCTGTTTAATTACTTTTCGATCGGCTGAGTGATGTCTTAATTTGGCAGAAACGCGACACCCGCACTCGCACACACGCACACGCCTAGTTGAAGTATGGCCGACACAGTAATAGACCCAAACCGAAGCTCATTTCGAACTCGCTTCGCCTAAGGTGTGTTTAAATTTCTCGTTCTCATTTTTCTCTCTGGTTCATTCCCCCTTTTAATTTTGTACTTGGACAATTAACCATTCTCAGCCGTATGTTGCGCCGCGTCCGCTCTGTTGGAGAGGCAGCACTCTGCGCGGCTGTTTGTTGTGCGCTCTGACGTGCTCAAGTTGCTGCTGTCAGAATGATAGATGGAGAATGAGAATTGTATAGACATAGAGGGTCCCAAGTCGAGGATCACAGAGGAGACCCCATCGGAGTAAGTTGTGTGCGTCAATGTTCATGGTTTTTGCATTCAGTTGTAGTTTTAATCTTGTCTTAAATAATATACTCGACAAGGTTGTCTTTGATACAATAATTGATAGAAGTTTGTTTTTAGGATTTTCTCTTTATAGCATTTTAAAACCTGTATTCTTTGAAGAAGCAGGTCTACATTTTTTGCTTAAAATACTTTATTAATTATAATTAATGAAAATGACTTAAATATCATGGTGACAATCTAACTCTGATAGGCCTACCTCAATTGCCTGGCACGGTTCAAAAGTAACGAAGGCATTCTTTTAATTTATTTGTGTGTACTGTATAATTATTCTTTATTTTGAAATTTTTCCGTAAAAGTGCACACACCAATTCATTTTGCCTGCTAAGTTACTGTCTGCAACAGATTACTGTGTGGTTGCCCCCCTCCGAGGTCTTTTGGCACTTGTGAGGTATTTCTTCCCATACTTTTTATGAAGATTAAATTTCATATTATAAATGAACTTTTAGAGCAGCATATATCCTCCAGAGTAAAAATATCGAAAACCATTATCGTGCGAAATAATAAACTAGGGAAAATGGTTGTATAAACTAACGGGCAAAATACCACTGAAACGTTCAACTTCACCTTGAGATTCCAAACAACACAAGAGTAGTCAACAAACTAAAGGTTAAAAAAAAGAAATGCTTAAACACACGAGCTCTGTAATGTTGAGAAGACCAACACGCCTAGAAATGCCTCCATAACGGAAAGTCTTGACGGGAGCGCGAGCGGGTCAAAGATCGTTGCGCAACGCAAGCCGCTCAACGCGATTATAATTATAAAATCTCGAGAACCAATTAGATTAGGCAAACATAAACTGCGAGAGGCCTCCCAGCCAATCACCCGAGCGAATATATCAAGCAAGTAATTGAATAGATCAGCTGATTGGCCTTTGTTGCACAGCTGATTAAAGTAGCCAACCAATTAGCTCGCCGGGTTAAATAGTTTAATTGGGATAATGTCTATCTTAGAGTTTAAGAATTACCGTAGGGCTCAGTATTTCTTGATATCTAGCTATCGAGACGGTTATAAGCAGTTAGAGATAGAAACCCCAAACATTCCTTAAGAAAACTCACTATAGATGCATACATTTTTCGATGGTTGATGTTTGAAAGCACATATTTGTACTTTTCAAGCAATAATTTGAAAACAACAGTAAATCCTATAGGTCTCCTCTAATATGAGTAAGCTTTGCTTGCTTGCATCTCTGATCTATAAACGGCTCCATTGATTTCCTTCGAATGTTGGAAATAACTCATTTCTGGGATGAAAAATGTTATAGACATATTTAATTCCTAGGAAAAATTGAATACTATTAACATTGAGCTAATGGAGTTATAAATCAAAACAAAAGAATCATAACAGCTGTTTATAATCAATCAATGAACTATCAAAGTAATACTCTGTAGTTTCTGTGGTTTCCTGAGAGCAAAGACTAAAACTATTGAATGAAGTATAAATGGTGCAGAGAGTATGGTCATATCCGAATTGAATCAAAGGTACATTGAGCTACAATAAAAACTGGAGTGACCTTAAACATGCACACAAGAGGCAAATGAGGCAAGCAAATCTGCTCATCAGGGTGGGGACTTGGTCAAGACGAAGTTCTCGGAAAGCAAAGCTCGGCCACCCATGTACTAATATTAAACTAATATAAACCAGCTGATGTAGAATAAAGTAAAGGAAGAAGGGATGCCAACTTATGAACTTATCACTGGATTTTAGTACTAGTTTTGCTAATACAGTAGTTTGTTATCCTTCACCCTGTGCACTAGCTTACTAGACACATTGTATTTGATTTGTTAATTTTCAATATCTATTAAAAAAAACAGAGACTCTTTGAGTTTATTTGATGGAATGATTTAAAATCTGATTCCGAGGCAGAGTCAGTTAGTCGTGTCGATTTGTCAAAACCTGACAAGTTCATAGTAATATCGTATTCATTATAATATTTGTTTAATTTTAAAAGCTTTGAATTTAAAATAACAGATAACATTTTTCGTAAGTTGTAATTTGAATAGCAGGCCTACTGTTAAAATCGTTTTACATGATACCGAAATGTAAAGCAATTACATCAGGTACTTAAACTATATAAAAAATAATCGATGAAATTAGTGTAGTATATTGTATATTTAAACATTTTTGGGTGTAAGATTTGTTGTTGCTTAAAATTTGCGTGTTAACTAAGAGCAAATTCAACAAATCGCATTGACCAGTATTGTGAGTAGTTTTTATAAAGGGAAGTTAAAATATTTTAAAACGCAGATGGCATTTAATCAAAACTGTTCCTGGATTGACTAACTGATTAACTCTTAGCGATTAAAAAAATTACCAAAGGAAATTACGTACAGGGCCTGAAAGTCTATTCACTTTCTTAAAATTAGTTTCCGCCTGATGATGAAAGATTTAATGGACCGGAAATAGTAAAAGGACAAGTGATAAAGTATATACAGTGCTTCCTTCAACTATTGCGTTGTCTCTATCTTATAAAAGTGGTGAACTCGAAACAAAGTAACCATTGTAAAGAATTCTAGCCTGTGCGTGAGACGTGCTATGAGAAGCATGAAAATCAGAGTTCATACAGTAAAAAAATCAATATGAAATATGTAAATAATTTCAAAGCAGAAAACAATCTTTTGTTAATTTATCTGTGATGTTTTGACAGTTTCTGAAAGACATAGTTATTAAGCATGCCAATTAAGAAAGAATACAATTAATATGTTTCAGTTTTCTAAATAAAATTATTTTAAACTGATTAGAGTAGCTAAACAACTGTTGAACTACAGTGAAATTTCAAAGAATACATTGAAAACTTGATCAGGAGTGATGGATGTTACTAACAATATTTTTCTTTAGTTAGATTAGTTATTATTTATTATTATGCTTGAATTGAACATTTAATTTTGACACAATTTCACGTTATGTACATTATCGATGAAATAAAGAAAGTTTGAGTTTGAGATAAAGAGAACAAATTCGTCCCTTGGTTCAGTTTTGTAAGTTATGGAAGTTAAGATGCGAACGAATATTTTGCACATCTTGCAAATTGGCTGGGTAGCGTAATGGTAGAGTGCACCAGCGCAGCGCCGTTCTGAGCAAAATTGGACAATTTTATGAAAGTTCACTAAATTTGGATATCAACAATCCACTTTTGACAAACAAAAGTCACTTTTGATCTTAGTTAGTAACAAGGCACGCACATTCTAACCTCGCATTAATTTAATTTATATTCGCATTCAAATGAGTGCGTGTTGTCTTTAGTGTTATAGTGAGTAATGGACATCCGTTTAAGAAATCTGGTCCTGTAAAATAAAATGTCGTAAGGTGATAAGATAATAAAGTAATAAGATGTTTATTCCAGTAGGTGGTGTGGTTGAGCCTTAAGCTATTGAAAAAAATCAATTTAGTTTCAGCCAGTTATACGTGATGGATCAACAAACAAACACGCATGCTGCCTTATAATATAGTTTAATATAGTTTAATTTGTATTAACTCTTCAGAAAATTGTAATTTCAATACAATCATTGTCGTTTATTATCTGCCGCTTAGGAAATTCACCTACAGTTGTTAAAACCACTTTAAACTCCATTATTACCGTATGAAAAAACATACAATAACTTGTAGGAGAGTTGACTTAACACCTTTAAATTTAAATTTATAACGCCGGATCTTGTCTAAACACAATTAAAAAGTCCTGGCTACAAAATCAATTTCTATGTCAACTTGTCACCGATAAAAACTTCAAAGACAGCATCAAAAGTGGAGGACCCCACCCAAGGGCAGGCTTGAGTTTTGCCCAATTACAGGTGTTGCTTTATGGGCCCCGACGAGAACGCGCGTCCAATCGAAGCCCGCCTGTTATGAAAAATAGCTTGTATATATCCTCTTTAGCTGACAACTACTAAAATGTAACTCTTTATCTTAATTAACTCACTTACTTAAAATCTAATACAGAGATGTGGAAGGCTGCTGGGCCCGGGAAACCTTCGTGGATCTCTGAATATGTGTGGGTTGCTTTCAATGAGAACAATAGTTGAAGGAAATCAGTTTATTAAGTATAAGTTTGTCACATGTCCTTTGGAGGAACAAAGAGCCATAAAGGGTGATCTTGAATTATAATTACTTTAAGTTAGGTTATTCAATCGTTTGGCGGATTTTAAGGCCTTACTATTTACTTATTATTGAAGAGTTTAATTGCACTTTAGTAAATTACACAATGTGAGTCAGCAGTAAGATATGGACCTAACAGGGTATAGAATAATATTTACTGGCACGTGGCACTGCCGCAAGCGAGTTCCTGGGAATTTAATATAATGTACACTATCTCCACCTAACCTCCAGTACTCTAGCCTTCAACAATTGCCACTAATCCATTTGATGTACTCACAGCATTGACTAGATCGAAGATGACATAAGAGTGTCCTCCTATCTGCTTATTTGTGCATATTATTTATTTTGTAAAATCAACCAAACTCATGAATCCTTTGATATTCAGATTTGATTTAATTTACTGGCACGATTTACAGCTCTTACAATAATTCTTTACAATATACTCAATTTAAACAATTTTAATTTTAAATACTGAATTTCCTGTATGTTTCAATATGATTCCTAAGGGATGAGTTCACACCAGATTATTTCACAGTGTTTTAAAAATATAACAATAAAATTTCAAGAATTAACAGTGAATAAAGAGACGAGAATTAACAATATAACAAATAAGATTTAAATACAATATCCGTCAACAATGATATACTACAATGTTATAGAAACTGTGACCAAGTACTAAAATTACAATATTAAATCTAGTTACTTACGTAAACATTTGATGTACAATAATAACACACTATAAACTAAATAACGATAAATGATTTTGCACTTTAAATAAATTACTAATCCCCTTTAATTGTTACCTTTGCCCAACTTCTGCCTGACTCGACCTGAATTTTGAAAAGAAATGTGCTCACAAGATTTGTTTAAAGTTACCGAATTGAATTTAATTCAAATCGCGCGTTTATACTTTCCCGTTAATAATTCGCGAAATAGAATTACGTTGGTGGGGTGCACCCGCAAACAAATCGACGAATTTTGAGAGAGTTTAAAGTAGCGATTTAATTTTGAAGAACGAAGTGAAGCACGCGGTCAAGTTACGAGGAATGGGGCGATTTCGCGGTTTCCAGGAGTTTTGTTGGTCGGGCTGTCACGTGACTGCGCCGGTTGCCTGGCTTATTCTCTCGGTCGAGATTACATTGTTGTTTGTTTCTTGCGTTTTCGTGTTTGGCAATGTCTTGCATGTAACAATTTTCCCCCCCTAAAAGCTTTTTAATTTTTGTCCAACCCTGATCTAAAAAAAATTTCCTACCACAAAAATTAAAAATTCCAGAAAATGAGGAGCGCTTAATACTAAAGGTACATTTGACAATTCAATTTCAATAGCAGTAGAGGTGGTGGACTCTTACGGCGATGATACCTGTAAGTTCCACTTCGGTCGAAGACTCACCCCTAAAACTTGGTGAAACCTAACTGTCCAGAGCGATGTTGTAACTAAGTCCATTGTGTCGCGTTGCACTTAACTTAAACTGTACTTCGTTCATAATTAGAAAAAATGCTTTGTGATTTAGGTGAATTCCATCTTTCCTGCCGTTGCGATAAAAATGTTCAATCAATGTTGTGATGTTGTGACCAGAAAAAATTGTTTGTAGGTTGAGGATAAAAACATTCGATTTTGAGTTTAAAGATTGAATGAAGTGGTTTAATTTCTTAATTTTCTTGTTAGATTCACTGTTGAAAAGAGTTTGTGGCACTGTCAAAATAAAAACTGTCCTCCCTGAATAAGTTAAGATGTTGCATATTGTCTTGATGTTGTGCGTGGAGACTGTGTGAGGGATGTTGCGTTTCACGTCATTCGTGCCGATGAGCAGGATACAAGTTGGTTGTAGATGTGCAGTGGATCTGCGCACCTCCGTGACTATTGTATGTGTCGTCGCCCCAGAGATAGTGATGATGGTTGAGGGTGACAGGTGCCAATGTCTCGCTGCTCTGCTCAGATGAGAGTCTCCCACACATGAGAATCTGTTATAATATGGGTTTACAAAATGAAGCTTAAATATAAGGTCAATTGATCACAACAGTTTAAGTGCTAAAAATGAAATCAATTAATTACGTTGAAGGAAAAAACTTTTTTATTTGATCAACATTTACAATCTGTTTGTGAGTTGGACCACTGTCCAAGCTTATCTCAACATTAACTGGTGAAGTAAGTCGAGTTATTGTATAAGGACCCTTCCACTTGTGATTAAGTTTCGCTGTTATCTTCTTGTCTTTGTTACTAAGGGAATGCCTATACAACACGACTTTATCGCCTATTACGAAGGTAGATGGAGTTCGATTTCTGTCGTATCGCAATTTTGTCCTATTATGTGCCCTAGTGAGATTCTGAAATACTGTGTCTAAATTCGGCTTATTTGTGTTTCCGGCTTCCAAGTTCCAAAGAAATTGTAACGGATGTGTTAGCTCTCTGCCCAAGAAAATACTTGCTGGAGTGAACTTTGTTGCTTCATGAGCAGCGGAATTAAAGGCAAGCATTAAATATGGCAAATAAATATCCCAAGATTTGTGGTTCTGGTTGTGAAAAATTCTTAAAGCTGTGACTAAGTTCCTGTTGACTCGTTCCGCGACATTAGCCTGAGGTCTATATGGGGAGGTTGTGATATGCTTAATTCCTAAACCAAAAAGAAATGAAAAAAATTTCTGTGATCTGAAAATGGAGGCGTTATCTGTAATTAATCGTTGCGGAAGGCCATGTTGAGCAAAAATGTTGTTTCGAAGAACATTTATAGCGGAGTCTGACGTTTGTCTCCTAACTGGGTATAAAAAACAATATTTTGAGAAATTATCTACCAAAACAAAAATTGATTCGTTACCTCGCTGCGTCCGTTGTAATGGTCCAACAAAGTCGCAAAACCATTGCTCGTTACAATTTGTGGGAATGTAGGAACTTAACTGACCTATTTTCTGATTTTGTGCCGGTTTTGAGAGTTGACATTGTTCACACTGCCTAACAAAATTCCTAATAAACTGTATCATGCCTTTCCAAATAAATTGCTTCTGTATGTGATTGATTGTTTTGGCTATGCCCGCATGTGCAAACATAGGGTTCTCATGAAAATATTTAACAATAAAGGTGTGCATGGACTGTGGTACTACAATTTTACTCTTTCTGCCCTGTTTACCAAAGTATAAAATATTGTTGCGCAATGAATAGTCCTTAACTGGAATTCTATTTCTCAAGTCTGAAATAATTAAACTAAGTTCTGTGTCCTGAGCCTGTTTCTCCCTAATTGAAGTGAATAATTCTGGAAATAATTGCAGAGTACAACATGCGGAATCTTCGGTGATTTTAACGTTTTTGTCCGTATCACCCTTGAAGACCCTACATAGTGCATCTGCTACAACATTTAACTTGCCCCTAATATTCTCTATTTCAAAATCAAATTCTGATAACCTTAGTTGCCACCTGGATAACTGACTACTAACTTGTTTATTAGCCTTCAAAATATACATTACTGCTGAGTTGTCGGTTTGTAATGTAAATTTGCTATTTAAATATGGCCTAAACTCCTCTACTCCATACAAACAAGCTAAAAATTCTTTTTTGTGCATCGGGTACTTGCGTTCTGTTTCGCTTAAGGTGCGTGAAGCGAAGTGAACTGGTAAAAGATTGTCCCCGTCTCGCATTTGTAAGACTGCCGAGATTGCCTCATCACAAGCATCGCACGTTATAACATATTTTCGCTCAAAATCCGGCAATGCAAGCGTTGTCGATGTTGCTAGAGAATTTTTTAGTTTGTCAAAAGCTTCCTGGTGTACTGTTGTCCATTGAAATTTTACGTTCTTCTTCCTGAGGTTATTTAATGGTAGTGCGATCTTAGAAAAATCCTTAATAAAACGGGAATAAAAATTGACGCATCCTAAAAATCTTTGAAGCTGTTTCAAATTACGTGGTCTAGGATATTGCAGGATAGGTGCTATGCGGTCGGGATCTAAGGAAAGTGTCCGGTTTGAAATAATGTGTCCCAAATATTTAATTGAAGTGTGGCCTAGCTTTATTTTCTCGGGATTTATGGTAATGTTGTACTCCTTGAATTTATTCAAAACTTGTGTTACATGCTGTTTATGAGTTTCCCAATCTTCACTATAAATTAAACAGTCATCTAAAAAATTGAAGACAAACTTGAATTTAAAATCTCCTAATATTTCATCCATGATTCTAGTAAGGGCTTGGGATCCTATTTTTAAACCTTGTGGAACTGTGTTGAATTCAAATAAACCATACGGAGTACAAAATGCTGTATACTGTCTTGATTGAGAATCTAATGGGATTTGAAAAAAGGCATTATTCATGTCCAGTGATGTGAAGTACTTGGCTTTACTTAAAAATTCAAATGCTGAATTTAAGGTAGGTAGCGGGTGAGCATCATAGGAAATAAATTCATTTATTCTCTTATAATTACAAACAAGTCGGTATTTATTTTTATCAGCTTTAGAAACGAGAAATGCTGGGGCACAGTGCATACTTGTTGATTTCCTAATAACCTTATTATTCAGTAAGTCGTCTGTGATCTGTCTCATCGCCGCTAATCTGTCCGGGGGCAAGGGGTAGGGAGGGGAACAAACTGGTTTGGTTGGCAAACAGCTGATATGATAAGGAGCAACCTTCGCTTGACCGATGCGCTTAGTTATAACAGAGGGAAAATCACTTTTTAATTTCTGTAAAAATTCTTCTGTTTGATGTGAATGTGCTTTATATGCTTCCGATAACTCCAAAAATAAAGAATTACTGGGTTGTGATTGCTTGACAAAAATATCTTTCATTGGAAGATTGACATTACTATTGAAGTTAAATCTTATGGTATTACTGGAAAAATCTAAGTTCATTTGTGATTTCTGCATGAAGTTAACCCCTAAAATAATCGGGAAAGGTAGCGAATTTACTACAAAAAAATCAAATGTCCAAGAGAAATGACCTATCTTGAAGTGAAGCTTAACTATTTTCCTAACTGTAGCGCTTTGTCCATTTATTGATTTAACTGACATACTTGTTTTAATAATTTCCTTGACACCTGGTGATGACTTGATATTTTGAAAAAAATTCTGGTCTATTAAACAGTTTGTCGATCCTGAATCTATGAGTGCATCTGTCATTAAACATTGTGGAATAAAAAACTTGACTGTCGGTAGCTGCAAGGAGAAATTCAAAGGAGTAGCAGAAATAGAGGTGTTAATCTGCGGCAATTCAACTACCTCCACGCCAAATTGCCTCTCGCGTTTCCCTGTCTACAATTGCGTGCGATGTGTCCAAGTTCCCCACATGTGAAACATTTGATAGGGGGTCGCTGCGCAAACTGCTGTTGACTTCCTGAAGTGACAGCGGTCGCTTGTTGATTCTCAGGGAAGGCGTGAAAATAAAATTTGTCCGCCTGAATCGACGCATTCACTGAGTTCGCCAAAGATTTCAATTCCCAAATTGTTTGGGGCTTGTTCTGGAATGTGAAGCTACTGCGCATGCGCGGATTCATGTTTGAAAGTATTACCTCTATTAAATAACTATCCTGGAAATTACACTGTAATGCTGTAGCGGAGGAGATAATATCATTAACAAAACTCGAAAAAGATTCCTGAGGTCCCTGTAGTCGCTTTACAAACCTGTTTGTCACTCGTTCTAACTGTAAGCCAGGAAAAAAGGCTGTTAATATTGAAAAGTGCAAATTGTCCCATCGAGCTCCAAGCTCAAAATCTTTTCGAACTTAGCCGCTGATTTCTTTTGACTTTTTTATGATAACAGGATCCTACAGGTATTTACTGCTTGCTGTTTAGGTTTGGTTTGGTTCATCTTTAAATTAATGAGTTGGTATATTCATGTTGCTGATATCGTAACGTGTGTGTATCATGCAGTAATTGTAGTAGTAAAACCACATATCTATGATAGATATAAAGCACAAATGTAAAACACATTAAATGTTGCATTTGGTCAAGTTGTTAGTAATGTTGAAGTTTCTCATGTATCGGGCTGATCTAAGAACTGTGGTGGATCTTTTGTAATTTATTTTCAAGTGTTGTAATCTAGGGTGAGAAAACCTAAACAGACCCGATTTGTTCCCTAGATTAGCAGCCATGGAGGAGTCATTAATTTATAATACTTCCATGGCTACAAGATGAATGAACCAAGGAGAAATAGAAGAAATATAAATAGAAATAGACAACTAAACGATCGTAAAAAGGCTGAGCATTATTTGACATCTTTATTTTTTGTATCTAAATGGCCGTTATCCAATCCAACTGTCACTGATCTGTCCAGGGTTAATTTAAAAGGGGCTTTCAGAATTTAAAAAAATACAACATAAGTCGCCAGCAACATATCAAAAACTATTCATTCAAACCCGTCTGACTCTGTTCATGATCAATCTTGATACCTTAATCAAATGATTCGTTCATATCTGATCAATTTTGATCAATTTCATTTACGAAGTGAGTTTATCAGGTTATATAGATAATGTTTCTGTATTTCTATTAACAAATACATCAATTGCTATTGTTGATTAATAGTTGAGAAAATGCATGCGGCTATGGCAATCAGTTCAAAGGGGAGAACGGACGACATATAAGATGAGTTAATTCAGCTCATGTGATTTCTGCAGATCTTTAAATATTAACGTTTATTTTTAGGTTCCCAGGTTAAATGAGTTACCTAACAAACCAATAAGCAGCAAGAATAATCAATTTGTCAAATTGCAGAGCTGGTGGAAGACATGTGGGGCAAAACGTGATTTAATTTTGCGAGGGTGACCGCGGTCTGTAATTTGATCAGATGTTTGCTGGGACGATTATAGTTGGCGTTGATATTGCCACCACGATAAGCTGTCACGGCGAGCGAGGATGGAGGTACTTTCTGGATTTTCCAAAGCAAAAGATACTACAGATGAACAGACTGATGATATGTATTTTCTTAAGGACTGCTCGTAGGAAGGTTCCGTGGGCGCAAAACAATTAAGCATAAATCGCAGAATAAATTAATTTAAACATAACTATACAGAGTAAGAATTTCTGTCCTTTCATCCATTGCTGCTAGGAGTAAGAATTTCTGTCCATCATAACATTTTGTCCAGCAGGCGGAAAATATTGGCTACCTAAGAGAAAGGTTATGACTGTTTGGAGGATGTACAGCATTTAAGTTATCACGTTACTTATTCGTGTCACGTGATGTAGTTGAAAATATTCAATGGAAAATTAGCAGCTAGTGAATCTGGAGGCAGAACACCAGTCGAATTTGGCGGAAAAGTGAAATAAATCAATTTAGAAATAATTTTGATAGCAAGAGTATTTTTCTGGTAGAATAATTTACTTTCTTGAAAACGATGGGAAATTGGTGAAACGACAAATGACTCCAAAAATTGTGTCGTTGGGGTATTAATGGAACCATTAATTAACCAAGACCATAAGGTACGGTTACAGCTAGTAAGTTCGAGAAAACTTGGAGTGTTCGAGAAAACAACCAATTTCAAAATGCTAGGAGATGAATCTCTGATCGTAGATGTATTAGCCAAAAACATGTTTGCTTAATGCTCATGAGGAACATATTTGACCAATAAAGTATGATAAAATACATGCTTAAATTTTATGTTTATTTATTACCATAAGAACTGTAAAACTATGATAGATTCATTTTAGATATAGAAATGCAGCTCTGGATAAACCACGGTGATAGTTGATGAAACATGAGCACTGACTCTTGTTGCAAAACAATTATTGATTCAAACTAAACATTGGTTTGGAAATATCATGTTTTCCTTTTTCGAAACCCATTACATAATTCAATTTCTGTAATTTTACGATTTTGTCAATTGGTGAACTGAAGAAAATTTTAGCTTTGTAAAAAGGTAAGAATTTTGTATCTATGCAATATTCCCCACCACAGAGAGTGGATCTTTCCGTTCTCTAGCTGTGACCTTACTTAACCTTTTTATAGGCAATCAGACTCCTTTTCACCTGGTGTGCGGTTTTAAACCAGTTGACCTATCAAAACTATTTTTAACCAAAATTTGTATTTTGATATTGTACTTAGAGGATTATGTTTTTAGATTATTAAGAAATGTAATTTTTACACAACACAGAATTTCCGTTACGTAAAAATCGATGCAAGAAGTTTTCTTCTCGTTTCAGCGAATTTCCCCTATAGGGAAGAAGCTATTACCGTAGGTCTCATGGTAAGACTTAAGCCCGAAACTATGATAACTTTTCATTTTGAGGTTCCCAGATGCCAAAAACACCATTCGTTCAAATTTGTATGTATGTATATATATATATATATATATATATGTCCGTAAGCACGATAACTCTCCTAAAAAAGGTCCGATCTTCATGAAATTTGGTACAAATGTGCAAAGCACCATTTATTTGAACAAGTTCGAAAACCAGACGAATCGCATCATCCAAAGGGGGGCTATGGGGGGTTTTGTACCCCAAAAATGTTTTTTTTTGGGGTTTCCACATGTAATTTTTATTTAAATCAAATTTTAATTTTCACCATTTAATTTAGCATAAAAAAACAAACAATTTGGTATTTTTATCATTGCTCTACGTCAATTGGTTCCTGAGATATTGAAAGTGCTAAATACAGTACGTTGTCTAATGTTATTCTTAAGGAGAAAAAGAAAAATTGTATATCTCGCTTATTTATGAATATAAACTGGCAAAATTTGGTATATGGCTTCATCTGGTTGGGGTTTATCGTTGTTTCCACAAAATACAAAATTTTCAGGAATGGTTCCCATAGCAGCAAACCTAGGTAATCGGTCCCCATGTTATTCTTATGGAGAATAATTAAAATATTATATATCGCTTACTTATAAATGTATATGAATGAAACTTGGTATGTGACTTTACTTAGATGAGTTCTAATGATATTTGCATAATAACCCATTATTTTGTGTTCCTTGTTGCAGCAAACCTGCACTTAATTCATACCTGCAAACCTGTACTCATCCCCAATGTTATTATTATGGAGAATAATTAATATTTTTAATATCGCTTGTTTGTGAATATATTTCTTATGAATCCTGTTAAGTGTTAATGTGTTATGTTATATATTCATTGGAAATTCGCTGGGTATGCAGGTTTGCTGCAACGGGGTATTTGATTAATCTATAGAGTTTCTTAAGTCCGAACTACACTTACAATGTTTATAAGTCCTCGTCTATAAATGCTGACATGAATTATTTACAGCGGTGTTTAACAGAGAACGAGGCCGTTGCGCTCGGGGGCGGGCGGCGTACAAATTACAGGATGCCAAAACAAACTATTCCTCTTGTTTAGTTAATATTCATAGGGAGCATTCTTTAATCGCGAAAAATTACACTTGCAAATCCCACCGCAAAGAGTGTATTTATTGCGGCGTTTACAATATTCTATCAACACGCGCCATGGTTTATGAGGCGCCGCAGACGGACAGCTTACAGCGGCGAACACATTGGGATACCCGAGTAAAATTTACGACTTTCAAGCATAAACTTGCAATTTTGTTTTGTATTTTTTTTTTATTTTTTTTTTATACATTCAGTTATTTATTAAATTTAAACTTTTGGGTATTATGCTGCGTCTCGTGTGTTTTAACTCTAGTTATTGGGCCATATCACAATAGTTATAGCCAAGGTGGAATCCTCATAATTTTTGCACGCAAATAAAATATAGGAAAACTTAAATACAGGAATATTACTGGTGAAAATGTTTTAGGAAACGAAGGATCTAAATTCTGAAGGGGTTTGCAGAATGGGTGTGATCATCGTGCGTAGACGAATACTGTTTTAGCTTTGATTCCCCCACTGCCCCATTTCATAGGCAAAACTTACCTTCTCCTAGAGGTGTTGTTTTAGATAATAGGGTAAATAGATTTTATTTGAAAACGAAATAACAGTTAGCTGGTATTAACGGTATAAACTGTGATTTCAATGAATATACACGGGCTTTATACTGGAGTTGTAGAGGGCTAGTGACGTACCTATGATTACCCAAATATTTCGCACGTAACAAATTTAGTTTATAAGTATTACTGCGCAGAAGCCAAACAAGCCCAATACAGTTTGGGGTAGCTTTAATTTGAAGTCAAAGTTATGTCGGAGAATTTATTTTGTAATTCAATGGCTTTTAATTCCATACCATTCCCCAAGACTCAAAATCATGTGTTTCAATTTAAATCTGTGAAATGCTTAGAGGAAATACTTTCTTTGCAAAACATATTTCCAATAGGGAATCTTTTAAAAATATCATCAGGACAAGTTTTAACACAAACCAATGAAGATTTCGATTATATTTTTGTTGTAAATTCCCCCAATTAGAAGGGATCAGTCCAAAGTAGCTGCTGGAAAAACAATTTCGAGGATGCTCAAAATTTTGAGGCTGCTTCTTCAGCGGCTAAAGGGGATTTACAAGAAACTGCTGTGAAACAATTTCGTTTCACAAATTTCAACGAAGGCTTGCAGAAATTAACTGTAGTAATGTACCTTTTAGTTCAAAGCCTTATCTCATTTATAAGGTATAGATTCTTAACTCTTTAAAAAGGCTATTATACACAGATAACGTTGTTAAACACTAAGTGCTGCAGATTTGGTATGCTTTCCAACAGTTAATTTTCGTAGTAGAATCATTGACTTTGTATACTGAAGTAGACTTCTCATTGCCATTGTTAAAACTTTCCCTACTTTTGTGTGTGCCAGGATTTAAAGATGACGTAGTTACATGAATAACCAATAGAGTGCACTTCTGTCTACTATTACATATCCTGTGAATGAGATGATAATACAACAGTTGGTGTGTCAGGAAGCAAACATAAATAGATTCTTACTTGCTATCAGTCAGCTGAAGATGCCGATGTGGCGAAAGAATGCTCCTGCGACCATCAGTGTCAGTGAGTGCAGTTCGACGGAAGACGACGTTAGTGAAGTCACTTACTTATTAACACGAAATTCCTGTTTATTTCGCCTCTACTGAATATTAACCGCTTCATGATTTTAACACAACAGGTCTAATGATTTTAGAGAAATATAATCTTATTTAACTGCAAAACTGCAACTTTCAGCTCTAAAAGTATCTACCTCACAGAGCAAGTTTTTTCGCGCAAAATACCTTTTTTCAGAGTTTCTTTTACCCAAATAACTGTATTGTGTTAAAAATCATCTACCTTTGATACACTGTACCACAATAATCAGCAATAATGGCGTACTGGCTAAGCACGGGCTGTGCATATAAAAGCGTCGTATTAGTTGAATGGTTGAGGTCTCATGATCCTGCGATTTACCTGACGTTCAAAATTTATCTTTAACATTTTTAAGGGATTTCTTCTGGCAGGTAAGGTTTGTGAGCGGTGACGTTTCCAGCCACATGGATTTGAAAATTGGTCAACAATTTTCGGGATAAATTAAAACTGTGTAGGGCGGGGTAAGCTGGAATTGCAGGAAACATGTGTGCCAACTGATATTAAGGACAACGATTCCCTTTTTGTTGGAGTTAAAATACACTATTTTAAACATCTATAAGGCGAATATTAGCAAACAAATGTAATGTTGTTTTGTTGTGTATTCCAGAAATTATTTAAAGAATACATAAGATCAATTCGGTATAAAAAATAAAAAAAGAACAATGGATACACAGTTTGTTTTATTAAGGTTGTACTGTTTTATTACACCCAGTTATTTTAACTAGGTGGTTGTTTAATCACTTGTAAATGCTGTTTTTATTTTCTAAATATCATGGTGTTTTTAAATAGTACAGTTTTTAGAAAGTTTGTTTACTCCTCTTACGTATAAAGTCTCCAACCAATATTTCCGTATTAATTTGAATGTCATTACACTTTTTGAAAGCTACTATGGGGATCCGGGGGCCTACAGCATCCCATCGTAGCCAGAATGAATTATTAGTGAATTTCCTATGGAAAAGTGAACTATTAGCATGACCTGCACGTTGAGACTTAAGCCCGGAACCACCATAGAAGTTCCTATCGTGACCCCCTGAACACGTTTTGAGTGGTCTCTAAAAACGTTTTATATATCTATATGTGTGTGTGTGTGTGTGTGTGTGTGTGTGTGTGTGTGTTCACAATTTTCGTCCGATTTACTTCAAATTTGTTGTACATACATTACTTTTTATAATAAATTGGACAAGTTCGTTTGGCAAAACAATCGGAAAACTCTAACCCCTTTCCTGGGATTTTAATTTTTCAAATTTTGGGTTTTTAGGCCCAAAAAGGGTCAGAAAAACCCCAAATGCACACTTATTGCACATTAACTTATTTTACGTAAAAAACCAAAGATTTTACGCCCTCCCTCATCATTCTAGCAGAAGTACTTATCGAGTTATTAAAGAAAATATAAATTGTCAAAATACAGTACGTTGTCTTATGGGGATTTTACACTGGAAAAGGCTGTTTTTCAAATCTTAATATCGTTTTAACACCCCCCATACCCCAACACTAATTTGTTATCCTGATAATACCTCTTTCTAACTTTATAATGTACAACATTGGCATCCTATTAGTGAATTTAAATATAACCAGGAGCATAAAAAGAGCAACAAAATAAAAATTTTAAATTTAGAAAAAAATGTAAAGATGAAATGTGATGTTTATTTGATCTTTTTAAGGCTTTAATGCAGAAATTCACTTTCCTCACGTCAGCGTGTTGCGTGCGATCTCGTTACCTAATGTTACACGTACCAACCAAATATAAACTAACTAATTTTTCGTGATAGGTAAGTCTAACTAATTTTTGTAGTTATTTTTTTATTCGCTATTTTAAATGGCTGTGTGGGATGTAGACAAAACAGGAGAGTGCAAAATCAAGGTTCTACGTCGCTTGTATGTATCACAATTCCAGGATTACTAAAATTATTGTATTAATTTAAATTAAACTTGGCTAAAACCCATGTTAACCAGCATTTGTGAAGGTCATGCAATACCAGCTAAGCAAACAATCTGTTTAGTTTGAATTATAATTACATTGTTTGTTGTATTATTTACGCTACTACCAGAGCTGTTGTGAGGTCTCAACATGAGCGCTCTACGTATCGTAGCTTTTGCTTGTTCGGTAAGTGTTATTCTAAAGCCTTAAGCTAAAATGCAAAAATATCCGAAAATTAAAAAACAAATCAAAATTTCTTTTAATTGAATTTCATATTTTGATTAAACTTAAATGTAGCTTTTGTTTGGTATTTATATTCATTACTCTTAATCTAATGATACACCAGTAATATTATTTAGTTTTAAATTATCTTTTATCAAACAGTACTGTTACATAGTTTATTTATTATTTATTTGGACTTTACCTATCGCTTCTAGTGTTAAAACTACACTACGTTTCGGGAGGTAAGGAAACTCCTCCCGTTATCAAGTGAACCCTACTTACATCTAAATATCAAGTTCTTACACCTAACTAACCTACTTTTTTTGGATTTTCTTAATTTTTTTACATTTTAATTTACACTAACATAAAAATAACAAATACGTATAAAAAAATCAAATACAATACACTAAAACAACATTTATACACACGAACAAATGGAAAACTGACAATACATTACCTGTTCTGCTTCGTTGCCTCCAAGCTGTCGCAAAAGCTGGAGAAAAACATGACAAACTGACGGCTCCAGTTCTTGCCGTCAGCTTGGAGGCAACGATGCAGAACAGGTAATCTATTGTCAGTTTTCCATTTTTTCGTGTATATAAATGTTGTGTTAGTGTATTGTATTTGATTTTTTGTATATGTATTTGTTATTTTTATGTTATTGTAAATTAAAATGTAAAATAAAAAGATTAAGCAAATAAAAAAAATGTTGGTTAGTTAGGTGTAAGAACTTGATATTTAGATGTAAGTAAGGTTCACTTGATAACGGGAGGAGTTTCCTTACCTCCCGAAACGTAGTGTAGTTTTAAACACTAGAAGCGATAGGTAAAGTCCAAATAAATCAAAAATATATTCAAATCCATCGCTATTATGAGTTTCAAAAATACCGTTACATAGTTATTTGTTCAACACAATATCTAATTACAGTAAAAGGTGAAGTTAATTAAATGTTGTAAATCATATCATGTTTATTCTGCAGGTGACTTTCTGCTTGGCAAATAAGTACTTGAGTAAGTACCGTATTTTAAATATGCAACTTTGATTATTTAAAACTCATATAGTGTTACATATTAAGTAAATGAGAATATCACTCAATGGGAAGGTCGGGTATGAATTATTTCCGAGTATTTCACAAACTAAGTCGCATGTAAGTGTCATAACTTATTTTGTTCATGTTTGGGATCATAATGAGTAGAAATAACTTAATTATTAATTGTTAAACGAATTTGTTCACTGTATTATTTATTATTTTTAATAAACCATTTTTAATATTGCCAAACAATCTATATTTGCAAGTTGAATGTTTATAGTGCATTTTATTTAAATAATGTATTACATTTATAATCTGTTATCATGCGTGAATTATACTGTATTATTCTATCTACAAAAGTGGGTATTCCGTAAATAAACAAATAAATCATTAAATGTAGTCACTAAAAGGAAGTGAAGAGATCTTGCCGAAGGAAACCTCTTGTATGGCTGTCATGATTAAATCTAGTAGTTCATTATCAGTTATTTGCAATACTATGTTAATGCTATTACCTCCGAGCTGCCAAACTTAACTTCAGTAAGTTATTGATTACATTGATAGAAAGCACCCAGTTAGATGGATAGATAGAAATTCATGGCAGCTAATTCAAGTAGTAATTCAGAATTACATGCTTGCTTTTTGGCAGACAACGCAACGTTTGCGACAGTGGACATCATAGTGATAGCGAATCTGATTTGACCGCAATGTAAAGAATAAACGGTACCAGGAAAATGACACATACTTTCTCCCTTTTAGCCCAATTTTAATTAATAAATTACTTTTTATTTACTAAATATAAAATTCAAAGCGCGGTTGAATGTTCATAAAATCTTGTAAACAAGTTGTTTTAAAAAATATCCACCCAAATCCCTGCTTAAGAGGCATTACAGAATCCATCGCTAAACACGTGGTTTTAAGAGGGGAAATGCCCCCTATTACCTCCCCCTCTCAGGGTTATTAAGGGACAAAATATTTCAAATTTCCTCCGTTGGTCAATGCTAACTTGACAAGCATATCAAGTTTAACGAAAATGATCAATAAATAAGGGAGAAATAGTAATTTTTTTGTCCCACATAAGAATAACATTGGACAACGTACTGCGTTTAGTGCAAAATTAAAATCTAAATTTTCTCCGCAACCAGTAATCGTAGAATAGTGATTCAAGATACTAAATTATTTAGTTTTTTGAGCTCTTTTTAATGGTGAATAGTAATATTTTTATAATATATTTTTTAATGAAAAATAAAAACTGAATTTTTGATATTTTAAGTATTGCAATTTCTGAAGCCGAATTTTTGCTGAAATACAGGTGGTGTCATTTTGTTGGAAAACTAAATTTCTACAAACGACTAAAGTTTAATTAAAATCGTTAGAGCCGTTTCCGAGAAATCTTCATTTTTCATGTTTTTTGGCGGTTTTGGGGGGATAATTACCCTTAAAAATAACAAATTCAAAAAATGAAAAAAACCTGGAGATATCGTGGATTGGTACCTACATCCCAAATTTCATAAAAATCGGACCATTGGTTAGGGCTCTAGCTCAGTACACATCCATACAGGCAGATAGACAGACAGATAGACAGACAGACAGACAGACAGACAGACAGACAGACAGACAGATAGAGACACAGACATCACGTAAAAACCACTTTTTTGGGTTCAGGGAGCACCAAAACGAATATTTCCACTAAAAAATCAAATTCCAAAATTTTTTCGAAACCAATACTTTCTCCGTATGCTATGTATAAGGGGAGAAAGTAAAAAACGAATACGCTTAGTCTATCAAGTATGTCTTAAGTAATTCGCAAGCTCTAACAACCGACAATCGCAAGTGCAATGGGAAATGTATTTTAAAATAAATGTCTGCTTTCTTATTGAATTGGAACAAAAGAATGATACCGCATACTTTTCTGCTAAGAAAATGCGACTTTTGATACAGTTTGTAAATATTAAAACATGCTTCCAACTGAAATTTTAGTGGGTTTCTATTAATCTCAACAGTAAATCAGGCTACTTTTATTTTTAGTTTTGCACACACACGTATTTCATTATAATATCAATTTGTTACTCCCTTAGAAGTTGTACCATTGACTAGTCAATGGTTGTATAAAATGTGTTAGCGTAAAAAACATATTTAATTCAAGTTAATAGCTCATTTTATATTTTACGTTGAAGTTGTGTTACGCCTAGATTTATGATAACGAACTGAGGACTGCGTTACGAATTGCCAAAATATCCGGTAATATCTAAACCATAGTAAAGTCTACAACCCGTACTTTATGTTTTAACAACATATCATATACTCGTCAACAACACGTATAATGTAATCAATAGTACGTGTTAAATGGTTTCTGCAGGTATTACATTCGTACCAACATGGATATTTGCTATCACTATTTTGATGTTCCAGTTCAGGATCTGGGATGGTACGAGAAAGGTTGTCCAGGAGGTTGTAACTACTTCTTCAGCCCGATTTACCAGAAGCCCGAGGCCATCCGAGGATATTGTGACAAGGGAGCGGCTTGTCTCAAGAGGTATGACTTCTACCTGACTATGAAGCTGTGCTGTGACGATATCAGCTTCAACATGGACGGAAGTGACGCTTACCGTGTAGACTACTACAACAGTGTTGCAGTCATGTACGGCTACTACGTCCTGGACTACTTCAAACCCACGGAACTCTGGAACAAGAAGGACGCTAAGATCGATGAAATTGTAAAATCCTCCGTCATCCCTTTTTACCCACAAAAGGACGATGACCCTTATCCCAAAATCACAGTCTTGTACGCCACCGAAAATGGCAAAAAGTGTTTAAAAAAGACATATGAGCTGGGAAAGTGCTTTGAGGAAAAGAAGTGGTTTGACTACAACGTGTTTCTTATATCAAAAGAGTTTAAAAAGGAGGAAACGATCCCATGTACGACGTTCGAAGCTGCTAGGAAAGCAAACGACTGCGTTGACTGTTTCGTGTACAATGAAGTAATTACAGTAGAATAAGTGCGCAGAGCCTATCCAGAGCCGCTTACTAAACTTCGTATTACTTTAATCATGATTAAAGATATATAATTTATTTGTGAATATTTTCTTAGAAGTACCTCATCTACTAACTGAAATAGCTTCATCTACCTATGATGGTTTCGATTATATTTCTGGTGTAAATTCCCCTAATAAGAAGGAATCAGTCCAAAGTAGCTGCTGGAACAACAATTTCGAGGATGCTCAAAATTTTGAGGCTGCTTCTTCAGCGGCTAAAGGGGATTTACAAGAAACTGCTGTGAAACAATTTCGTTTCACAAATTTCAACGAAGGCTTGCAGAAATTAACTGTAGTAATGTACCTTTTAGTTCAAAGCCTTATCTCATTTATAAGGTATAGATTCTTAACTCTTTAAAAAGGCTATTATACACAGATAACGTTGTTAAACACTAAGTGCTGCAGATTTGGTATGCTTTCCAACAGTTAATTTTCGTAGTAGAATCATTGACTATGTATACTGAAGTAGACTTCTCATTGCCATTGTTAAAACTGTCCCTACTTTTGTGTGTGCCAGGATTTAAAGATGACGTAGTTACATGAATCACCTATAGAGTACACTTCTGTCAACTATTACATATCCTGTGAAGGGGAGGATAATACAACAGTTGGTGTGTCAGGAAGCAAATATAAATCGATTATCACTTGCTTTCTGGGGCGGAGATGTTTTACGAGTTAACGTAAATAACTTAAATAAGTAGTTGACAGCAGCACATTCTGTCGGTGACCTAATCAAACTTCGTCCACTTCAAATTCTGGCTAACACTAAAACAGGGACAGCTGGGCCATATAGATGGGATGTCTCCTTCAGTATATATATACATATATAGTCAATGGTAAAAGCTTTTGTTTATTTATATCACTAAACAAATTGTACTAGTGTTAAATTAGTAATTATTACAACTTCCAACAACTATTATTTATTTCACTGCACTCATTAAAAAAATGCTAAGTTAAACTGACCCGACGTCGAGGCATAAAACTCTGGCTCTTAATTCCAGAAACCTCCCTGAATGTCCCTTAAACTGACACTGTATTTACAGCAGACAGTTCACGATGAGATGATCATGTTTCTCCACTCCCCGCCATTTTATAATTAGCTGTTTGTTTACACTAGTGGCGAGAATTGTAATAGAAACTTACAAGCGGTTCACCGTCAGATGTGAAAGGTAGTTTGGTTAAGTTTTGTTATGTTTTATCTTGTGAACTATCGTTAGACTTTCAATAAAGAGAAAATACTTCCGTAGCAGCAAACCTGCGTACTCAGCAAATTTCCAATGCATATATATGTATGTTCATACCACATAAAGCCACATACCAAGTTTCATCAATATACATTCATAAATAAACGATTTGTGACGTTTTTATTATTCTCCATGAGAATAACATGGCGGCTGAGTATGCAGGTTTGCTGAAGCAAGTAACACAAAAAAAGGGGTTTTTATACAAATATCAATAAACTCATGGAGGTAAAGCCACATACAAAATTGTATTAATTTATGTTCATAATTAAGGGAGATAACACGTTACGTATTCTCCATAAGAATAACATGGGGGCTGAGTACGCAGGTTTGCTGCTACGGAAACTATCGGCCAAAAAATTTTTTTAGTCCAAATATCAATAGACCATAATGATATAAAGCAATATACCAAGTTTCATCAGGATAAGTTGATAAAATAAGCGAGATATACAATTTTTCTTATTCTCCATAAGAATAACATTGGACGACATACTGTGTTTAGCACTTTCGATATCTCTGTAACCATTTGACGTAGAGCAATGATCAAAACACCAAATTGTGCGTATTTTTAAGCTGATTCCAATGAAAAAACTAAAATTTGACATTTTCAAAAAAATTATACGTAAAAAACTCAAAAAACCCCATTTTTGTGGTACAAAACCCCTCCAAAATACCCCTTCGGTAAGTCGATCTGTCTGGTTTTCGAACTTAAAGTCATAAATGCTGCTTTACACGTTTATACAAAATTTCGTCAAAATCGGATTATTTTTACGAGAGTTATCGTGCTCACACACACACACACACACACACACACACACACACACACACACACACACACACACACACACACACACACACACACACACACACACATATATATAAACAGTTTTGAACGAATGGTGTTTTTGGGGTCTGGGGACCTCAAAACGAAAAGTTATCATGGTCCCGGGCCTAGGTCTTACCATGCTGACTACGGTAATCGCTTCTTCCCTATACGGTAAATTCGCTAGAAGACACTAGCATGAGGAATTTTAGAGTTTCGCACCGTTTTTAAAGGTACTAGCTGCCAATAAGAATGGACATTCATTCACGATCTCTTGCATGTAAATTATTTTCCATAGATGTTCATTTTAAATGTCGTGATTAAAATTGTGAGATTATATTATTTTATAAAATGTCTCCTAGAAATTTAACGACCAAGTATACATTTTTATACCATCCTATTTTAAAACAACTTAATACTAAAAAATATCTTTATAATCTCAGTAACTTTGACTTTATTTTGTCACAATAAATTAATATTTACTTATTAACATGAAATTCCTGTTTATTCGCCTCTACTGAAAATTAACCGCTTCATGATTTTAACCAAACAGGTCTAATGTTTTTAGAGAAATATAATCTTATTTAACTGCAAAACTGCAACTTTGTGCTCTACAAGTATCTACCTCACGGAAAAAGTTTATTTCACGTAAAATACATTTTTTCAGAGTTTCTTTTACCCAAATAACTGTTTAGTGCTGAAAATCATCTACCCCTCGTACACTCTACCACAATAATCAGCAATAATGGCGTACTGGCTAAGCACGGGCTGTGCATATAAACGCGTCGTATTAGTTGAATGGTTGAGGTCTCATGATCCTGCGATTTACCTGACGTCCAAAATTTATCTTTAACATTTTTAAGGGATTTCTTCTGGCAGGTAAGGTTTGTGAGCGGTTTGTTTTCAGCCACATGGATTTGAAAATCCGTTTGGCAGATCAGGTTTCACTGGTAATTTCAACCGCACCCTGCTTGGACGCTGTTGGTAGACAATTTTCGAGATAAATTAAAACAGTTTAGGGCGGGGTAAGCAGAGATTGCAGGAAACATGTGTGCCAACTGATATTAAGGACAACGAGTTCGTTTTTGTTGGAGTTAAAATACACGTATTTTAAACATCTATAAGACGAATATTAACAAACAAATTTAATTTTGTTTTGTTGTATATTCCAGAAATTATTTAAAGAATACATAAGATCAATTCGGCAAAAAAAGAAGAAAAAAGAATGATGGATACACAGTTTGCTTTATTAAGGTTTTACTGTTTTATTACACCCAGTTATTTTAACTAGGTGGTTGTTTAACCACTTGTCCAAGCTGCTTTTTATTTTATAAATATCTTGGTGTTTTTAAATAGTTAAATTTTTAGCAAGTTTGCTTACTCCTCTTACGTATAATGTCTCCAACTAATATTTCCGTATTAATTTGAATATCATTACTTTATTTGAAAGCTACTTTATTTGAACATGGCCTACAGCATCCCATCGTAGCCATGTTACACGTGCCAACCAAATTTAAACAGGATGAATAAAATACGTCTTACGACACTATAAAGTATATTTACACTTATACTGTACTTACATACAAGACGGTAAAATATACACAAAAGATGGTACAAGGCGATCGATTTCAACCAGTTACACCGGTCATCATCAGGCCCAACCAGAGAACAGTGATGATGACCGGTTCAACTGGTTGAAATCGATCGCCTTGTACCATCTTTTTTGTATATTTTACCGTCTTGTATGTAAGTACAGTATAGGTGTAAATATACTTTACAGTGTTGTAAGACGTATTGTATTGATCCTGTTTAGTTGTAACAACACGTTTCATGCTAATAAAGAAATTATTTAACCAAATTTAAACTAACTAATTTTTTGTGATAGGTAAGCCTAACTAATTTGTGTAGTTATTTTTTTATTCGCTATTTCAAATGGCTGTGTGGAATGTAGACAAAACAGGAGAGTGCAAAATCAAGGTTCTACGTCGCTTGTATGTATCACAATTCCAGGATTACTAAAATTATTGTATTAATTTAAATTAAACTTGGCTAAAACCCATGTTAACCAGCATTTGTGAAGGTCATGCAATACCATAGTGGTTCCCAGCTAAGCAAACAATCCGTTTAGTTTGAATTATAATGACATTGTTTGATGCATTAATTACGCTACTACCAGAGCTGTTGTGAGGTCTCAACATGAGCGCTCTACGTATCGTAGCTTTTGCCTGCTCGGTAAGTGTTATTCTAAAGCCTTATCTAAAACCCAAAAATATCCGAAAATTAAAAAACAAATCAAAATTTCTTTTAATTTAATTTTATATTTTAATTAAACTTGAAATGTAGCTTCTGTTTGGTATTTATATTCATTACTCTTAATCCAATGATATACCAGTAATATTATTTTGTTTGAAATTATCTTTTATCAATCAGTACTGATACATAGTTATCAGTTCAACACAATATCTAATTACAGTAAAAGGTGAAGTTAATTAAATGTTGTAAATCATATCATGTTTATTCTGCAGGTGACTTTCTGCTTTGCAAATAAGTACTTGAGTAAGTACCGTATTTTAACTATGCAACTTTGATTATTTAAAACTCATATAGTGTTACATATTAAGTAAATGAGAATATCATTCTATGGGAAGATCGGGTATGAATTATTTCCGAATATTTCACAAACTAAGTCGCATGTAAGTGTCATAACTTATTTTTTTCATGTTTGGGACCATAATGAGTAGAAATAACGTAATTATTAATTGTTAAACACATTTGTTCATTATATTACTTATTATGTTTAAATTATTATTTTTAATATTGCCAAATAATCTATACTAGTAAACCCTTTGCTCGAAATCGAGCAATTGAATTCCGATTATGGTAAAAAAAACAACAACTTTGTTATTATTTTTATTTTGTAACTGTAAATAAAATCACGCTGGATTATATTAAATCCCTGTATATTATATTTTTTTGTGAATATCTTGTCATCATTCAACAGTTTACCTTGATCTTTGGCGTTTTCTATAAACACACACATCAAACGACCTAGCACGACTCGCTGCTACATGGAGAATGTCGTGAATTCGGAAGTTATAAATTCCCCCTAGTGACGATTCATCTAGATGCGATTTTGAACTCACCATGGCAAAAACTGAGTTGTATGATCTAATGTTTGTCATGTTGTTTTGACTTTTTTGCTTAGTTCCTCGATTTGGTGAATTTAATCCTTCAATCAGGGTCTTGATTTGGTTCGTTGGTGTATAGTTTGGTAACACGACCTTTCCTTTGTAGCAACACAATGTAAAATGTCTGTCGTTTCTACCAGTTTCCTCACCCTTAAAATGGCAAGCCCCACAGGGCATGCACTGGACATTCATCGGCCCAATTGAAAATGGGAGTAGGCTACTTCGGCGGGCATCCTTAAACCTCTTTTATATGAATCCGTATTATTTTCGTAGTTTTCACACACTCCTCGCATGAGGTCGCGGCGATGCTCACGTGTCCTGCGTAAATGCCTATTTCTGGTTAGTGGCATGTTCAAAATTAACACTGTTGTAGAAATTAACACAACAAATTACAAGGTTAAAAAATTATACGTTTTACTTTTACTAAATTTATAAACATATTTTACCAACAATAATATTTATCTAAGAATCTTTGTTTACAAGTATTTTCGTTGATTCCAAAAATAACAGGTGGTTTTATAATATCCTTACAAATGAAAATTGTGTTACGGTTCCAGTGCTATCATAATAAATAGATAGTAATTAAAATAAATAACAAAAAAAGTTTGATTCAAAAGTAAGTTTATCGGTTTTAAAAATTGGAGGTGGTTTTACAGGCCTAATACTTACATTCCCGTATAAATATTGTGTTACCGTTCCAAAGCCAACATGGCCTGCTGATTAACTGTGTTTACTCTATCCAGCTGATTGCTTAAAACTTATAGTTATTTCCCAATGTTAAGCTTATGGGAAAAACTCAACTTTAGCCCCAGGGCCTCACTCACAAATTATGTCTCTATAAAAAAAAATTCCTGCACACCTTCACGTTAGGCTCTTTCCAATGACACCAAAAACATGAAAATCGGTTGGGTAGTTTAGGAGGAGTGATTGTCACAAAAAACCTGCTCGCCTATTAAATAAGTATAGATTTGATAGTTGAATGTTTATACTGCATTTTATTTTTAACACATTTATAATCTGTTATCAAGCGTGAATTATATTGAATTATTCTATCTACGAAAGTGGGTATTCCGTAAATAAACAAATAAATAATTAGATGTAGTCACTAAAAGGAAGTGAAGAGATCTTACCGAAGGAAACCTCTTGTATGGCTGTCATGATTAAATCTAGTAGTTCATTATCAGTTATTTGCCATACTATGTTAATACTACTACCTCCGAGCTGCCAAACTTAACTTCAGTAAGTTATTGACTAGATTGATAGAAAGCACCCAGTTAGATTGATAGAAATTCATGGCAGCTAATTCAAGTAGTAATTCAGTAGTACATGCTTGCTTTTTGGCAGACAACGCAACGTTTGCGACAGTGGACATCATAGTGATAGCGAATCTGATTTGGCTACAATGTAAAGAAAAACGAATATGCTTAGTCTATCAAGTATGTCTTAAGTAATTTGCAAGCTCTAACAACCGACAATCGCAAGCGCAATGGGAAATGTATTTTAAAATAAATGTCTGCTTTCTTATTGAATTGGAACAAAAGCAGGATACCGCATACTTTTATGCTAAGAAAATGCGACTTTTGATACAGTTTGTAACTATTACAGCATACTTCCAACTGAAAATCTTAGTGGGTTTTTATTAATCTCAATAGAAAATCAGACTAGTTTTTTTATTTATTTTTGCACACAAACGTATTTCATTATAATATAAATTTTTTACTCCCTTAGAAGTTGTACCATTGACTAGTCAATGGTTGTATAAAGTGTGAGAGTGTTAAAATATATTTAATTCAAGTTAGTAGCTCATTTTATATCTTGCGTTGAAGTTGTGTTACGCCTAGATTTATGATAACGAACTGAGACTGCGTTACGAATTGCCAAAATATCCGGTAATATTTAAACCACAGTAAAATCAGCAACCGGTATTTTTATGTTTTAACAACATATCGTATACTCGTCAACAATACATATAATGTAATCAATTGTACGTGTTAAGTAGTTTCTGCAGGTATTACATTCGTACCATAATTGTAATAAACAATTTGTGAATGCAGCCTGTGAATTAAACATCTTACCTGATAATGAGACCGCAAAAATATTTCTAAACAACGCTGGAGAGCCAGACAATGAATTTGAATTTAATCCAGGTACAAGACGTAAGGTGACTGAAATAATAGTTAACGTAAAAAATAAAAAATCAGTTGGATGGGATGAAATCCCAATACAGATGGTAAAAATAACGCATTTCACTTCCTTTAAGCTGGATAATGAATCAGTGTTTTTGTGAGGGAGTTTTCCGAAGCCAATTAAAATATGCAAATGTAATACTACTTCACAAGAAATGTAGCAAAGATGATCCCGAGAACTATAGGCCCGTTTCAATTCTACCAGCTTTATCAAACATTTTTGAAAAATATGCTAATGACCAGCTGAGTAATTTTTTAAATAGGGAAGGAATCATTTTAAAAATCAATATGGATTTCAAAAGGGGCATAGTACTGTGGATGCAGCTGCAGAGATGATAAAACATGTGACTGAGGCTTTGGATGGGTCACAAAGTACTGCAAGTATTTTCTGTGACCTGTCCAAGGCGTTTGATTGTGTTGACCACCAAATCTTATTAGATAAACTACATTTTTATGGAATTACAAAAATAACTCTTAACTGGTTTAGATCATACTTAACGAACCGAAAACAAAGAGTTATTTCAAACAGAAAAGAACAAAAATACATATCAGATTGGAGTGACGTTAATCGTGGGGTACCGCAGGGTTCAATTTTGGGCCCACTATTATTAATTATTTATATTAATGACTTACCAACAAATATTATTCATGCCAAAATAATACTATACGAAGACGACACTTCATTGGTTTTAAAATGTGCAAATAATATTGATCTAAACTTGGCAATGAAAACAAATTTAACAGAGCTAAAAAGTTGGTTTGACGTTAATGGATTAAACTGTTCAAAAACTAATATTTTAGATTTTCAAACACTTCAAAATAAAAACAAGTACAACAGTGACACATTTTTTGATGGGAGTTTCATAAATTTAAATAATTTAGTAAAGTTTTTAGGTATAAATATTGATAATAATTTAACTTGGAGGCCACTGATAGAAAAGCTAAGTAAAAAATTAGGTTCAATTTGATTCCAGATGTATATTTTAAGAGAAATGTGGACTTAAAAGTCAGGTTTATGTTATATCATGCTTGTTTTGGTTCTTTATTGCAGTATGGTGTAGAATTAGGGGGAATTCTTCTGAGGTCTAGACTAGTTTTAGAATACAAAAAAGATACATTAGAACGATGATGTTTTTAAAACGCAACCAATCTTGTAAATCTTTTTTTAGGGAATTAAATATTTTAACTCTTCCTTCATTGTACATTTTTAAATGTTTAATTTTTGTACATAAACAAATTGATACTTTTTATGATAGGCAAGTAGTTCATTGCTATAATACACGGTCTAAGGATCAACTCCAATATCCCATACATAGACTAAAGTTATATGAAAATACTCCCCACTATATGGGTTTAAGGTTTTACAACAAATTGCCAAATCATTTTAAGGAATTAAATTTAGTAAAATTTAGGTGTGCCTTAAAATAAATTTTAGTTGATAAGGTTTATTATAAAGTACATGATTTTTTGAATGACAATACACTGGAGTTGGTCTAAACAACAAATTTATTTGATATCTTGTTCATGTATAGAATTAGTTTATTTTATAAGAGATATTGACGTGCAACCTGTTTACTTTGCAAATAATGTATTGTTTGTAAACTGTGTGAATTTTATGTTGCAACAAATATCTTGAATTTTGAACCAACTTGGATATTTGCTATCACTATTTTGATGTTCCAGTTCAGGATGTGGGAAAGTACGAAGGTTGTCCAGGAAGTTGTAACTACTTCTTCAGTCCGATTTACCAGAAGCCCGAGGCCATCCGAGGATATTGTGTCAAGGGCTTGACTCAAGAGCCTTGTCTCAAGAGGTATGACTTCTACCTGACTATGAAGCTGTGCTGTGACGATATCAGCTTCAACATGGACGGAAGTGACGCTTACCGTGTAGACTACTACAACAGTGTTGTAGTCATGTACGGCTACTACGTCCTGGACTACTTGAAACCCACGGAACTCTGGAACAAGAAGGACGCTAAGGTCGATGAAATTGTAAAATCCTCCGTGATCCCTTTTTACCCACAAAAGGACGATGACCCTTATCCCAAAATCACAGTCTTGTACGCCACCGAAAATGGCAAAAAGTGTTTAAAAAAGACATATAAGCTGGGAATGTGCACTGCGGACAATTTGTGGTTTGACTACAAAGTGTTTTTTATAAAAAAAGAGTTTAAAATGGAGGAAACGATCCCATGTACGACGTTCGAAGCTGCTAGGGAAGAATACGACTGCGTTGACTGTTTCGTGTATGAAAAAGTAATTTCAGTAGAATAAATGCGCAGAGCCGCTAAGTTAACTTCGTGTAGCTTCAATTACGATTAAAGATATATAATTTCTTTGTGAATGTTTTATTAAAAGTACCTCATCTAATAACTGACTTAGCTTCATCTGCCTCATTGTCTTTATCTTAGTTACAGAAAATAGTGTCCTGTCCATAGGCTTCCACTTTTATAAAGGAATCGTTAGTTTTATCCTAGCAGACACATTACTTAAACTATGATATGGCCACGGGGCTGAATGACATCAGGTGCCTTACAGGAGGGTTGCAACAGTAATTGCATCGCCCGTATTGTTGTTCACAGTCGTTATTAACTCTGTGACTGCGCATGCGCAGAGTGCACGACATTCCTGCGCGTCTCTGCTACGGGCGATGCGATATCAGACATGCGAGAATTGATCATCTAGAAATGGGCAACAGATGGTTCAAGAATAATTTGAAGCTAAAATAATCAAGTTATTATTGTCATCAAGTACATCTTCCCATCTGAGAAAAAGTAACTAATAAAGAAGCTTCCCAAGCGGAAATCACTTGGACATGAACTTATCATAAATTTTGTTCTAAATACTCACTTCAAAAACAATGTCGGAACCTCAATTTGTTTGCTATTTGGGGAATTATTGCGGACATTTTCCATCACTGGTTAGTAAAATAAAATTTCACGAAGTTTCGGGATTTGGAATCGGATCCCGCCTTCAGGTAACCGTAATTCCGAGAACATAACAAAATTAGTAGCACAATCCAGATAAAGCTGAATAAAATTGCAGAAAAGCTAAAACAGAGAACTGTAGTGGTAGTAAAAAATAAAATCATAAGAAACAAAAATACCCCCGTTGCAGCAAACCTGCATACTCAGCAAATTTCCAATGAATATATAACATATCACACTAAGCCACTAACTTAAACAGGATTCACAAGAAATATATTCACAAACAAGCGATATTTAAAATATTAATTATTCTTCATAAGAATAACATTGGGGATGAGTACGCACGTTTGCTGCAACAAGGAACATAAAATATGTTTTTAATCCAAATATCAATATAACTCAGCTAAGTGAAGTCACATACCAAGTTTCTTCCATATACATTCATAAATAAGCGATTTATAACATTTTAATTATTTTCCATAAGAATAACATGGGGACCGAGTACCTAGGTTTGCTGCTACGGGAACCATAGGCGAAAATGTTTTTGTGTAAACAACAATAAACCACAACTAGATGAAGCCATATACCAAATTTCGTCAGTTTATGTTCATAAATAAGTGAGATATAAAATTTTTCTTTTTCTTTATAAGAATAACATTAGACAAAGTACTGTGTTTAGCACTTTCAATATCTCAGTAACCAATTGACCTAGAGCAATGATCAAAATACTAAATTGTTTGTTTTTTTAAGCTGAATTCAATGGTATAAATTAAAATTTGATTTAAATAACAAACACATTTGAAAACCCCCCAAAAAACATTTTTGGGATACAAAACCCCCCAAAACCCCCCCTTAGGATTGTGCGATTTGTCTGGTTTTCGAACTCGTTCAAATAAATGGTACTTTACATATTTGTACTAAATTTCATTAAGATCGGACCATTTTTACGAGAGTTATCGTGCTTACGGACACACATATATAAACATTTGACCGAATGGTGTTTTTTGGCATCTGGGGACCTCAAAACGAAAAGTTATCATGGTCTCGGGCTTAAGTCTTACCATGAGACTTACGGTAATAGCTTCTTCCCTATAGGGGAAATTTGCTAAAATGAAACGGTCAAAACGAGACAACAATACTGCACGAGTGTACAGGGCGGGTGCTCAGACAATACTGACTTTTGTATTCTAATATGGACTTTTGAACAGATGCATTATCCAGCCCCTTGCATTTTATACCTGTCACATAAGGGGCCTCTTTATTTATTCAAATAATCTTTCCAAAATTGTTGGTTTTTAGAATAAAGTGCAGGACGTTGTTGTAAATTTACCTTGGTAGAAATAAAATATTCAACTACTCCGGTAACTTATAGCTCCGGTTGACTTAGTAACGGAACATAAAAAAGCGAGACATTTTGGAATTGGACTACAACTTTTTAACAGAAGATTGAAACGTAGATTATACCAAGACATTTTGCCAAACGTCTTGTTACTAGTTTAACTTGGTTCAATACATTTTATTCTCTTTTTTTAAGAAAAACTTTATTTCAAGTTCATATTTTTATGAAGAATGGTCTAAAGGTGTCTCTGATTAGAACAAACATACCTTGTTACTAAATGTTATCTACTCATCCTAATTAACGAATATTTTAATCTAATCCAATTGAAACATTGAAACTTTAAAAGACAAACTAAAGTGAATCCCTAAGAATTTTTTAAATATTTTAAGAATTTTGATTGTTTTAGGAATTTTAACTAACGAAGTGACTACATACACGACCAATGTAAAGGCAAATTCACATCGCTACCGCTTAGGTTAGGTTAGGTTAGGTTAGGAGGTTTTCTGGCTCTCAATCTGTTTTGGAACGGACGTGAACAGTAGCGGCTCACGTCGGACGTGTACGTAGCCTCTGCCTTTAACTAACATACTGATATGCTATATTTTTGGTTTTGGTCACGTTAACATTATAAAATTTTGTTCTAGGTGTTTTCTATTCGATTAAATTTACTTAAAAATTAGCTTTGTAATTATGAATTTGTGAAGTACATTCCGGAGGACGGATGTTGATTACCTAAGACTAGAATGGTCGTTTGATATTTCAGAAACTAAATTATCTGTTGATACCAAACGTTAACACGTTCAGTGCGGCGCGCCGGATTTCCCGCGGTTGCCTAAAAAAGAAACAAATGCAATTATCCTGAATATACACGATTAACGTAGTGAATGCGTTAATTAGAATCAAAGCAAACAAGATCCGTATTTAAAATTATCATACATCTCTAGCTCCAAGTAAATAAGAGGCAAAAAAGTGGGCCGCGGTCACAGAGCGTTTTTTGCCCTATTTAAAATATAACTCAATTTGAATTGCACTGATGTTATGAGTTGCCACGGCGTTAGACTAAGTTAAGTTTCACAACAAGCGAGAGTATCCGTAATACACAATTTAACACCAGAAAAAGATAACATAATTTGAAAGTTTTATTACGTTAGAAATTGAGGAAATATTTGGTTAAAAGTTAACAAAAGAATCAATAGGCATTCTTAATATGAATTGGAACGAATGTAAGAGACGAACTGTAAGGATGGTAGCCATATCGTCAGATCCATATAAATACTATCGATACATATTACTAATAATGGATGGAGGGTGGTAGCGGCCCCATGATCTGATAGAGGGAACTAGTTTGTATGATATACTTACCATCGGTAAATCAGAAGTTGATTTATAGAATCATTTAGAAATCGACGACGAATAAAACTACTTTATTTCAAATTTATCAGGTAGAAAGAAGCACATTCACCCTCAACGGCGAGTAAGCTATGTAACAAATCCTTGCGGTTTCATTTGGAGAAAGGTTCTGTCAGTTTTAAATATGATTTATTTGAACTATCTGGGTTTATTGATTGAAATACAGATAAAACCGTGAGCACTTTGGATTTCAAACCCAGCTAAAGCGCTAAATGATGACAAGTGAGGCTTCAAATCGAAATTTGGTAGTAACTAAAAGATTCACAAAGATTTAGAAAGGAATTGTCAAGGCAGAATGAATATAATAATTTATAAATTATAATACTACATTTATCTGTTATTTTCCGAAACAAAATTACTTACAGTAAGGCAATTATACATTAAAACACTGATGGTTTATACATACACTCATAAAGAATTAGTCATAACTCCCGTGCGACACAACTATAGGACAAGGAACTCCGTTAACGTTGGCCTGCAGGTGCCCCGAGCAGTTAGATCAGTCTGTCACTCCAACTCATATTTTATTGCAAACTTCATCTACAGGAACATTCCTCCTGCAATTAGGGACCTGCAGGTCACAACTAAAGTTTACAAAAGGTTAGTTCTTAACTGGCTGTTGGAGATCGGTTCTGAACATGCTGAGTCCCTCATCCGTTCTGAGTACTACAATGACTAACTTTACATCACCAACTGATCACTGAATATAAAGCTAACAATACCGTTTACTTCTACTTCTACCGTCTACTTCTACTTCTACTTCACTCCCTCCATTGCCTATTGTCTTTGTATTATATCATATGTCATTTTTATTTTTTACTTATTTTAAATTAGTAATATTTAAATGCAAAACGAATCTTAATTTTGTTCATGATTAATATGCATACAACTGCCGATATTGTTTGATTTTTATTTTTTATTTGTGTTTGTAGCCTATTTAATCATCAAAATGTAAATATAATTGTTTTAGTAATAATACGATGTTTTTTGATATATTTTTTTTTAAGTGCACTGAATTTGATGCAGAACTCGTTCTCACGCACAGGCCGATTGGGCCTATGTGAGAATTTTTTTCCGCAATATTGTTTGTGTACATGATGTTGTATTTGTTTTTATTTGGAAATAAATTTGATTTGATTTGATTTATAATAGTAGGGAAAACAAATCATACAGCGAAAAACTACATTTTTTCAGACGTGCGAGGAATTAGATGGGGTAGTTTTAGCTGCAAGTTATTGCGATAGTGCTTTAGTTTTAGTACAGTATAATATTTCAGTTTCAGTAATGAAATGATGGCGAGTCAAAATTAAGTTTTCATGTATGGCAAACTAGACCCCTCTGAGCTCTTCCCTCCACACCAGTCGGCTGATCGCCGTGGCAATATCAACGCCATCTATAATCGTCCCAGCAAACATCTGATCAAATTACAGAGCGCGGTTGCCCTCGCCAAATTAAATCACGTTTTGCCCCACATATTTTCCGCCAGCTATGCAATTTGGTAAATTGATTATTTTCGCCGCTACATGATTTGTGTGTGATACCTAGTTTAAATAAATACACGACAAGTAAAAGTCCGTTCTTATCTTGATGAATTACAGTATTTGTCAGGAATTTGAATCAAGATGTTCGATATGCTGTAAGTCCAATTAAGATAAGATTTTTACCGGTTCAAGGTTTTTAAATTGAAGAGTTGATTGGACTACTGTTTGCCGTTACATCGGTATATGTTTAGCACGCATCATGACAGTGACGACAGAATGGAGGCGACGAAAATGACCGAAGTGTGACGGAAACAGCCGAAGGGTGCTGGGCGGAGGAGATAGCGGCAACCTTTGCTCCCACTTATCCGACAATAACTCAGCTTTATTAAGTCTGGAATGGTTTGTGCCACACTTTGCCGCCGTATCTGTAACCCATGAATCTGCTAAACTGTTGCTGTCGATCATCCATCCTCTGTCAGAGGCCCCACAACGGGTGACCGCGGGCCGGGACTGTAAAGATCCCGCAGATATTGTGGAGGAAGGAGGTGCCGCGGCTATATTGATAAGCTAGTTGCAGACGAATGTTCATGACTATGTGACGATGACAAGTGACTACTCTTGTAAGATTACAAACATTTGAGATACAAACTCATCATGGATCAAACAGTATGGTTTCATACCGGTCCACTAACTTGAGCTGACCTACACCTCAGTCTAATTTTGACGTATGCCGATCTCCATCATTCGGCACTCGAGCGATGGATTTCCTGATGGGTTTCCCTCGCGCTGATTGATGCCTGGGGCAGAATTAGATTTTGAAATTGCGATTTCCACACCACCCGACAATATTAGGAGAAACGATTGATCTCTGATCTACATCAGGATGATTCAGTATCATCGATGCCTATAGAACATTATTTTTAATCGTTAGATCAATTTAGGAAGATAAAGTAACATAGAATGAAAATGTTTGTGTTATCACAAATAAGTGTGCTTGTGTTGCATTTTTTAATTTTTTTTATCTGATAAAGACATGAACATAATCTGCGATTTGGATTTGACTATGATGGGAAAATAAATACTATCTATTCAAAATATTATATCCAGCAAAGTAAAACATCGCCTGAATCACCCGGTTCATCCACGAGGTTCGACCTGGTACGATGGCGCGGCTAGTGATTGGGCCAAGTCGGTGTTTGAGATTACCTAGTATGGTCGGTGATATGAAAAGTTTAGCAAGGTTTAGGTCTGTCAAGCTTTTTAAAAAGTTTTTGTTTATATTTTGGAAAGGCTTTTGTCTCTGGAATTTAGCCTTCTTATATTTAAAAGTTTGTTTAAGTCCTTGTGTCCATAATGTATATTCCACACAAGTTTTTTTTAAATTTCGTAAAACAGAAAAATGCTACCGAGTGGTATTTTTAAGTTTGTACCAACGATAACAAACATGTGGGCCAGCACCTGTGTTGTGCAACCTCCACACATGCCAGTTAACTAATTGGAGTAGGAAAACAGGAACATTTTTAAGGCAATGGACAGTTTATAATTAGGGTTTATCTCAATTAATCTACAAAAGCTAATAAATTAGTATTGGACGTACTTTCTCACATAGCATAAATAGAAATCCCTTGGCAGTATCACCGGGTAATTTAACCCATTTTGGCAAATCGATTGTTAAAATATACTTTATACATCCAGATAATCACAACCAAAAAGAAACGTACTCGTTAATCTAACGCTATTGGGAATATGTCAAAAACAATGTCACAATACAAAGATCGCAACAAAGATGCGTACACAACGAATTTCTGATGCACTATATGCCACATGGAATCACTTACAAGTGTCGTCAAAATATATTAATAAATTAACGAGATTTTATTTGATCTCACACATTTTATTTTATCTCCATAATGATGAACTTAGGTTTGCTGCAACAGGTACGACCAACAACAAACAGGGATTTTAGGATAAAATAAATTAGCCACAGCCAAATGAAGCTACGTTGTGATTTAAGCCACTTAGTTTTGGCCAAATATATTAATAAGCAAACGAGATATGAATTCTGATTTATGCTTCTTAAGAATAACTTTGGAGAACGGACTTAGTTTAGTGCTTTTAATATCTCTGCAACAGATCGACATAAAGCAAAAAATACTAAATAGTTTTTAAAGCTAAATTTAAAAAAATAATCCGAATGTGGATCTTAAAAGTAATTTACCTTTGTAAAACGTGGCAGTAAATTTATTTTCTCAGTGCTTCCGTTCCCTAGTTAAATCATAATCAACAATAAAATCTCAGTCATACAGTATGTTTAAAACTACACTTTCCCATGCATTTTAAAAACTAATTCTGTAAAACTATTCGTAATATGCGTTACTAAAGCCACACACCATATACAAATATGTATGAAAAATATATACATATACGGAAAGGAATTATTAAAATCCCACGCGCCGACATGTCTCTATTAGCTATTAGCACTTGGCTATCAGCGCCATCTTAAATATCAGCAGCAAAGATTTAAATTACCTCGCTGGTAGGCACTCGGCATAATTGAGACATTGGTGAGCCCAGCGCGGTGCATTGTCGCCTTAGTCGTGGGAAGATTCGACCCTCTAACAAGCTGTTAATGAGTGGTCCATAAATCTCCAAGTGTAGGTATTTATGCGCAATGCGCAATATTTAAAGGACGCCGACACACGTACACGGCGCGAGCTGCGCTCTTGCGTGACTCTGCACGCAACGCGCCGATCCTTGCTTTATCACGGACATTCTACAAGGTGATAAATGGCTATCTATATATGGTGATAAATGGTTATCGTAGATAATTTATCTATCAAGTTAATAAGCCGATTTTTGTACAGATGCTGTCTTAAATGACCATTGATGTGTTATTTGAAACCCCTTAATCGTATAGATGTGCATTGCGACTGTGAAGTTAAGGCGAGGGCCAAAAATGATCGGGAAGGCCTCAAATTACAGGTTTGGCCTATTCAAATAACATTATCTGCTGTTTTTACTGTGACTATTTCATAAATGTGTAATCGTTTCTCTATTCTGTCAATTTAAGGATTTTTTTTGCAGGATTATAATGTAAACGGAAAGTTTTATATTATGAGTTTGTTTATCAATATAGGAAAAGTGACAGCCCCCGCGGCACCTTTGTGGATTTTACTTTTTCTTGGAGTTTAACATGTAATTGAACCCTCTTTTTAGGTATTGACCTTGTTGGGCCCATCAGCTTCGCATTTTTACTTGATTTCAGATTTATAGTCAATTCAAATCACAAAGCTATATTTTTCCTCCGATTATCTCCCCGATGCCTTGCACTCGATAATATGATTCATCCCAAGTTCTAGGGATGGCTCTATATATGGCTTAGCTTGCGAATATGCCTTTTTAAGGTTTTTACATTCATCCAAAGATCTTTGATGTCAAATGAAGCCTTTAAAGTACATATGTTAATCACATTTAAACCTTCAGAACAGTTTTTTTTAATTTTAGCTTTCCAATCATGGAAGGATGACTGGTTTACCAGTTACAAATGTATTATATTACAAATGTTTCAAATAGGCTTCTAAAGCGTATAATTTTAATGTATTGTGTTAACGGAGGTACAAATAATTGCTGTAAAAATGAACAAAGCAGTTCTTTGTCATTCGATTTTTAAGAATAAAATACCCCTCTCTCTCTCTCTCTCTCTCTCTCTCTCTCTCTCTCTCTCTCTCTCTTTCTCTCTGGCCGCGGGTTTTCCACCCAGTCTCGTCCAAGCAGACGATCGCCATCGGAGTCATCACATCACACTAAAAGCCTCAGACCCAGCATTTACAAAACAATTAGTGTCAATGAACCTTGTTAATATCCACAGCGCCAATTAATCCAAATTGAAATCTCGCGATCTCAGTTGGACGCCAAATAGTGTTTTTACAGTCAATTAGTCGAGCAAAGTGATCCATCTGCATAATCGCACTATCTGTTTGCTACCAGGACGAGCGGCTGATTAAAGTCCGGCTGATTGCTTAGCAAGTCCAAGCTCACAACAAGAATCATATTTCGGGTCATGAAGTATAACGTTTGATTTCCTTTGTTGGTATCCTGGTCGTACACTAATATACCTACTATCACAGTCTTTGTGTTCGTGGAGTTTATACGCTACCAAAATATGTGTACTTTCTCATTGGCATTGTATTCGTTGTGATCGATTTTGAAAGAGTATTTGTTAAAACATCCGTCAATACATAATATTTTGGTACGTAAAGCACTTTACCTCTGTATACCTCTTTACCTGGAACACTTCCTCTTCAACGGATTAAAAAACTTGTATAAACCAGCAGCTGGTCATGATGTAAAGATGTATTTCTCTGAATAAGAATTAATAGCTTGTATTTACTCTTGTTACGTTGATATAGTAAAATGATAAGTTACCTCTTTCATAGCCAATACCAGGTTATATTAAACATATGCCAGATGTTGTAGTCGAGAAGTCCCAAGGTCCGGGACTTCTCCGTTCACCGTTGTAAACACTGAATGCTGCCCGTGTCCGACATGTGGTTTGGCAGGGCGGCCCTTCTGCATGCGGTAGACAGCACGCGTCGAAATTGAAGTATGGACTATTTACTCGTCAGATCCACATTTCATTTAACTATGATGAACCTATATATCTTATACGCCTATCCTTTCTGAGTGTGACCATCGAAATAGATATCCTCTTAATTAGCAAGATACGGGTTGTTATAATCACGTAATTTATAAAAAAACCTCTTTCAACCCTTAAAATATATTTTCACGTAAACTGTATCCATACACAATACAGTAAATATACATAAAGGCTTTCGATTTTCACCTGTCACACCGAATTTCATTATAACGTCCAAACCATCATCTTGGATACCAATCCAAATCACCGGGATAGGTAAAAACCCACCGGAAAGCACGTTTAGAGAGTATTAACATTTAGGTGTCCAAAGAATTTAAAAAATAAACGAAACAACACATATTCAACCACCCAATTCACCCTTGAAACTCAAAGAGTTCAAAACGGATTCCACTAAACATTACAGCTGTTGCTGTACATCCAAAAGGATCAAAGCTAAGCGAGCAGTTTGAGTGTTTGGTCACGACCGGCTGCTAAACATTTCCGCTCAGATAACAAGCTGTAATATCAAGACAACTAATTAATTATGCAAAGTATCGCGGATTATTTAAAGTAAATCAAGAATAATTGACAAGCAAAATAACCAGATGGCCATTACTTGATGGTCTCGAGATGTTCATTTAGATTAATTGATCCTACGGATATTAAACTCGTATTTGTGTTAGAGACTGCCGATCACTGCGTGCGATGGGAATTAGCTGTCAGGGTTCTAACAAGTACTATCTGATCTTGAGTAATTGAAAATATTGAATAATGTCATCATGGAATAATATGCAGATGTGGGTTTCATGCATTAACATTTTTGTAATTATCATATTTAGCATACGAATGTTATTTTATTGGTAGGAAATATATTTAAGAAAAAACTACACAAACTATATTTCTTTATTAAACAAAGAAATAAAATACAGTATAACCTATGAGAATCCAATACTTACGTTATTTATTCCTGCTAAGTATAACTTTTCTAAGTCAAGGAAAAGTCCTATTATCTTGTATGTATTAGAATTAATTTAAAGTAAGCCATATTAATTAATAATATTTAATCATCTAAAATTAACTGACGTTCCCTTCCAATAAAATAAATTACGTCTCTATCACATCTAAAAAATAAAAATAAAACAAGTTTCTCTTTTACTATCCATCGTTTTAATTAAAATGACATCATATAGTTTTTAAAACTAAATGCTACTTAACAAATTGCAAATAGAATTTGTATTAAAATACACTAATCACACATAAAATCATATTTAGGTACAAGCTCTAATTTTATTGCAGATATTTTTCTTGTGAATATCTACTGTAACCTGGTTGTAGACTACAATTGAATTTGATTTCCTTATGAAACATAAATACTGTCTAATGCGATATCAAACTTATTTTCCCAGCAATTAGATTAGGAGATACGAGCCATAATCGCGTACTATCATAGTCTTACTAATATTTTATTAGTGTATATATTCAATAACTAATCAATACAACCATGCGATAGAACGGATCTAGCAGGTTGGACCGGCATGGCTAGAGCGGCTTTGTAGATTGTCAGTGGAGATATACACTAGATTGTATCTAAATGTGGCGAGTATTGTGACGAGCCCACACGGCGCAACTCACTACTTAGTCATCAAATTAGCACTAACGTAAAATTTAACCCAGAAACCGCATTAAGTTTGAAAAATCCTAGTCTGTTCTTGCACCAACTAATAGTCAACAGTTTTGTTTTAACCAGTTTTTTTTAAGTAACTTCTATTTGTTTACGACATGAATATGAGTAAAATTTTTGTTAAACCTCAACTGCCCGTCACCATAGGCTATTGACCTGTGCGGTGAACCAAAGACAGCGAGGTACCGTGTCAGCATTGGTCACATGGGCTAGCCAGAGGTGACCGCTCATGATCTTACAGGAGTCACCCGGGACCGGGAATTCCCAATAATAAGATCATTTAAGAATACATCTCTATGTTTTGCGAATTGTTTTAATGGAGCTATTCAATTTTCTCCTCCAGAAACTGTCATTTCTTATTACGAGTTTGGGGATCTGAACTTACGAAATAGCATAAGTCAGCTTTAAGAACAAAAACAAAATTAGGATAAAATAAAATCTATCTTCTCCCGCATTCCACACAGCATATAGCATAAATTTCGTTCTGCTCAATGCTTAGTACACTTTAAATAAGATACTATTTATTTATTTATGTAACAAAATGATTTATAGATTTTTGGTGATTAGGATACCTCTAAAACGTCTAAAACATCTAAAACTATTGTTTTGGCTACATGTTTGGTATCAATCGAAAACTCTTACCCTCAAGATGTGCCTTTTGCGGTTTTGCAAAACATACAAATTCAGGGCTCCATCCCATGGGTTTTTAAAGTTCCAGTGCTAGTCTTGTGGAGTTATATTTGATTTAGTCATACAACTGATTGAAATGTGACCGCTTCAAAACATCAGACTGTTTGTCTGGTGGTTTGCCCAGTGCGGGGAACGGGACCATAGCTATAGTCAGGAGCGTCAAATTAGGCGGGTGGGGGATTTTGCAATGTTGCCATTTTGTGCAAGCTAACATTTGGGGGATTTGTTAGAAACACATGTTTACTGAACCCTTATTGGGTTTTCTTTCTCAGATGATCAGCTGGCTTGTTTTATAAAACTACAACTGTAATTTCGTATCAATGATTCTGTATATTTAACATATTGATCTAGTACCCAAAGAAACTATTAGACTGCGTAGGGGTACACCAGATAATACACCACGGCAATCACGGCGTGTAACCCCGCTTCACGGGTTAGAGATGCCGGGCCCGGTTCAGTGAAGCAGGCTTAACGACCAATGTACCAACATCATCAACAAGTATTGTCAGATTAATTTTTATCAGAATTGGATTGAACGGTATCCGTATTTATTAAATAATTAGAGCTGAATTTATTGTTACAAAATGTCCAAGGTCATTATTGTCTCCTTTCCAAACACATTAATATTACGTTACGAATTAATACATTTGTACTTTAATGCTTCTGTATTCTGTGGTTCTGTTATTGTGTTTGAAGTTCGATAAAAATTATCCATCCTAAAGTAGTTTTAGTTGAATTAGTCAAGTAGTTTTCCACAGCAATCTCGCTTAGACCACCTGCTTTGTGTAAAGCCCACCATATACACGGGTTAGCATTTATCCTACGGGAACAATCACCCGAATGTTACCCCGTCTATGGTGGATTTTTTGCCCTGACGCAAACCATTTCTGTCGGTTTTCTGGCGAAGGTCAAGGGAATCGTCGGCGTCCGGCAATGCTCGGCCGTGCATGGATGGCTGTAAACCCAAAGTATTAAGTCAAATTCATAGCTATTTTATATTATGTTATATTAATAGAACTATTGTATATTTCTTATATTATTTATTGTATACAAATGTTAAAACATTGGCAATAACACTTGCTGTTTGATAATTTAAATCATTATTTATAATCCCAGCTAACCGTCGTCTTTTAACTGGCGTTTTATCAACCACTTGACACTTTCCACACGATAGTCCAGAATGAATTTGGTTAGAATCCATGTTGCAACAAACAGTATAATTTACAAATATTACACAGAAACAAGGAACAAATAATCAGAGAATCACATATTAAACAAAGGACTGAAGATAAAACTACTACTACTTGAACAAAATAGTAGTAGTAAGTTATAATAATTATATACTTTGAAACTATTTAAAATAATTATCGCAGTTATAAACTTCAGTATTTACTTATTCTCAAAACAAAAATATAAACAAAGGCAAAAACATATGACTTTATACATTTAAACAAATGCATGGCCAAATTGCAGACACAAGATCCTGGCTGGCATCATGGGCCTCTCAGCGTTGCCAGTTCGTGCCCCAAACCCACGATTTTTGACCTAGACATATTATGCCATAACGACATATGGCAACAACGCAAAATCCCCCACTCGCCTAATTTGACGCTCCTGACTTTAGTTTGTATTACTTATTAAAATAACATCATTATTTTTACACCGTGTACTTATGTTATGACGTACAATATTCTGATTATTTCTAATGTTTAACCTTAGTATCTTAAAAGCTATAACGATAACATGGCTAAGTGAAAGCTACGCGCTGACTATTTATCAATGGATAAACACTACAATGTAATAACACTACAATAGACAATTTAAATCTAATTTTGGTTTTTAGCCTCCGAATCACTTATATAACGTTTAAAAAGGTTATATTAGGCCTACCTGGTTATCAAGTGATTATATCCAGTTTGATTACGAATTTTTCGAGAACACCAATACGTTCCCGAAGCGATCGTAATCTATTAACTGGATTATAGAATCACTTTAACATTTTTAAAACTTAAATATTTTTGTAATATTATTGTATGACAATGTGGTAATAGAAACCTAAATATTTAAACCACGTAACGTCTAACAAAAAACTGTTGAAAGACCGAACCGCTGGAAGGTTGCATGATCGCGGCCCGCGTTCCGGCCGGCTGGCTACAGGGGGGTAAATCCTCGATAAACTGACTATTAAATAACAATTACATGTAATAAGTGCCACCCGGTCGTTGCGTAGCATTCATTGGACGTACTAGAACCAGATGCAAAATAATTACTTCGAGTGTAACTTATTACCCTACCTCGAAACATTACTGCAACTAGAGCAGTTTCCCATCCAAAAGAGAATTTGAAAATAATAAAGAGGGAAAAATAAAATATTTCCGATATAAGTTTAATGTTGTTTGATCTATTATTGTTTTTAATATTTAACACGCAATATGAAGTTTCAGTTGAAATTACCCTATCCTATTCAGGTTTACGATGAAATATTTCTATAATTAAGAATTGTCTATTGACATTCATCTCAAAATAAGCAGTAAGCAATTTGGCTGCTTGGTTATAATTGCCAGATCTTTGTTTAGGTAACATTAGCTCGGTTTTAATTTTTAATGGGGTATTTCTTTCAACTTACTTTGTAGCAAAATGAATGCTTTTAATAGTTAGCTATGCAGTACCAATGCAGAAAATATAGATTCCCAAGAAATAGCGAAAGACATTGAAAATGAAAGATTTTAACTGGTATCTTACTTCAAAATACCATGCTCCACAAAACCTATAAGACCAATTGAAATGAAAATGCAAAAAGTGAATTTTCCTGAGAGCATTGTTGTTCCCTATATACTCCAGAGAGAGCTATCCTCTCATCAGTAGTCTTCCCGCTGCAGTGGAAGATTCCTGCGCCTCGTCGCTCCATAGCCAGGACGGATGAAGCGTTTCCTGGCCTGCGATTGGTCGAGATTCGATCAAGATATGACCCGACTGTCACTCCAGGTCGCTTGATGCATTTTACAACGAAAGTACCTTGTTTGGTTTTTACCTAGTTGCTACATAACAACCAAGATTCCCCAGTGGCGTTGGGAATATCGAGCACCTCACACTTCCTTCGCTTGGGTGGTCTCGGTACATTGTCAATCGGGGTTGCAATAACCTTGTTGGAGCAAATATCCCTAACAAAAAAGGAAAACAGTTAAGATATTTATTATGATTTTTCAACAAAAACAACCTCAATACACATTATTTTCAATTAACAAACTCAAATTTTCAGCATAAGCCATCATTTTAAGTACAATTTTAAAATAAACTTAACAAAACTTATTTGTTTTTTGTTGAGTTTTATTTAGTTATTTTAAATTGTACTCTTAATGAAGGCTTATGCTAAAATTTGAGTTTGTTAATTGAAAATAATATGTGTTGAGTTTTTTTTTTTAGTATTATAATTTGTTGTTGTCCCCTTCAAACTTAAAATGAAAGCGGTCTTTCATTAACAAAGACGAAATCAAACATATAGCGAAAAAACCCGTCATTATGGCCTTTAAATTGGGCCATGAAAAGCCATTTAATGTAGTGTAAAATTATACATTTGTCACCTTAAACTATTTCTGTCCAATGACTCTTAGGCTACTTTAAAATATACGCTCACCCGTCAAACAATATTTCTAAACATCTACAACAATTGTTATATATCGGCTATATTAACACATGCTTTTGCGATTGTGTGAAAGGAATTGATTGCGAAATGATAAACACATATTTAGTCACATTAAAATACTCTATGTGTGTTTATTTGTACGTATATCGAATGGATACGATATCTATTTTGAACTTTAAATCAACCCCATAATATACCGAGAATACTTCCCACGCAGTACCTTCAAATTGTTACGTGTAATTTGTTAATCTTTTACGAGCCATTTGTTAGAACTGGTTAAGTGTCTGGCATAAGAATCGTATCTAGCTATTCCGCATCTGGATAAGCCTGGAATCTACATTCCAGATGGATTTATAACACTTTGTTGACAATGTGATCAGATATGAGAGCCTCACTGCCCGGTGGTCCCGGAATACCAGCTTCTACTGCGCCGCCGCGCCGCCGTCTATCGCCGTAGATGTAAAAGCAATTTTTATTAACTGACTCGTTAAATATACCACATAAGCATACGTATAAGAAAATGAATGGTCGATTATCCGGAGTAGCTGGTAAAGAATAGCTTGAAGCGTGTTACTATGAGGCAGCAATTTTGAAACAGAGTAAAAGGATGCATATAAAGGCGATAGAACATAGATTATCTGCCCCCACTGTATAGTGTATATGAAGACGAATAACGTAGAAAACGTGCCTTGTTTTTAAAAAGAAAGGTAAAAATATAACAATTTATTCACTACTTCATGTAATGAACCCCGGTGTATCCATAACCATAAGCCTTAGTTGAATTTATACACAATTTGTATCAAATTACAGTTTGAGAGGAAAACAATGTCACCAAACACATTTACTGATGCTGAGGTTATAATTGTAAAACACAATTTCTCTCCGCTGCGAGGCATGGTCGCAATCGTGGACGACGGAAGGTACGTTCGCCACGCCCAGTGGCTTCACGACTCCATGCCGCTTCGTGAAATAACACAGCGTCTCCGGGCGTGCCGACGCTGACCAAACAAGTGTCGGACGGTCACGAGAGGCGGATGTGTTTATTGGACGTCGAGGACGAGACGGATGGAACCGTGATGTTCAGAGTGGAAGTCTCGGGGAGGAATTACGTAGGTGCTTACTGAGCAATTTATTGAGGACGTGTGGACTGGAAATGGGAGGATTTCTAGGACTGTTTGTTCTTTCAGCAGTCCTGATCTGTAATCATTCTACGTATCTGTGAGACAATGTAGGTCATCACAAAGATGCATAATGGTGCTCTCAGATACTTAAGACACAAAGGTGATGAAATGTTCTTGCTGTGGACCTGCTTGTTGTTGTGGCCTGAAATTGTAAACTGGACGGGGAAACTAGTGGGAGTGTTGCGTCTTGCTCGAATAATAAAGTCAAAAATAAGAATATTTGGCGTAGACATCATGGGCGGAACCATTCATCAAACCTCACTCGCTCTAAAACGGCTTCTAAACTCCCTAAACCGGAGAATAGGGATTGATGTGTTCATAATGTTAAAGATAAGAAAGGTTTTCGACAATTTTATTGCAAGTAGGGACGATAATTACTTTGAACTAATGTTTCCGACCAAAGCAGTAGATTTTTTTCCCATAAAGTATTTGTTCTGGTCCACTTGGTCGTCCTCGATTCAATCAGTAATATATTTCATTTTACCATTTTCTTATTACCAAAAACAGTTTTCACTGTAGTTCAACAAAAATACAGCTACCGCAAAAGCATTCAGCGCTTTTCCAGAATCCTGGAAACCATTTCACCTAAGAGATAATCTAAAACTATAATACTGTAATTTAATATGATGACTATTAAATGGATGCCAAACTTGAATTCGCGATTTTAGAGGATGCAACCTACAAATTAGTCGCTCTATAACAATAAGACTTACCCTGTTCTTGATTAATACATCATATACATCACAAGCACAACCGACATATATCGTGGAGGGATAGTTTCCTCCCACGACAAAATGAGAAGGGGGTTTATATTTAAAAATAAAATAACACATTAGTCGCGTGACTTCCCTTGTTTGACGGGGCGCCGTGTGTGTATATCATGGCCGATCCCCGACCTACACCAACACCGACGTTGTAAATCCCCTCATTGGCGCAATGAACCCTTCCTGCCTCGACGTTATGCTTCCTCGGCGCCGCGGGCTGCAATACTGCAGCGCTGCAATGTTGCATGTAAGCACCTGGCTGATTTAAAACAAATCACAATACCAATTGTATTTATTTGATCTCTCGTCTTTATACAGTTTAACAAAGATTGACAAGCTTGTGTCGGATGATAAAACACAACTACAACACTTGTGAGAGTCGCGCCGACTCGTATATCGAATTGTTTTTCTTATTTTAAGTTTCCTTGTCTTTCAAATTGAAATTAAAATCAAAGAAATCGATAATATAAAAAATTCTATATAAAAAAACACTATTTACTTTGCTTCCTATGCTACATTTTAGAATACGTTTACCAATTTATTCAGTTCCTATTAGTTTCCTGATTGCAGATAAACGTTATGGACTAAATTTGGACTAGTTTAATGGTTACTGAGTTTTTCTGGTTAATTTTTTACTTTAAATTTTGTATTAGTGTTGATGTTTTGCTTCAGAAGTGATTACCTTTCAAAGAATTTATTAATTTTTAAATTTAAACCCTCATTTTCAGTGCAGGCTTATTTGCAATCTGACCCTGCGAATTCTCTGATGCATTGATGGTAAACACAATGTAATTTTAAAACTATGTAATATATTTAAACAATTAAATTCATTTTTTTCTGTATGTAAGGTTATGGACTTCCAATTACGGCCAATCAGATAAGGCGACTCGCGACTTCGGTGGCAAATACTAGCGAAGGTGTATTAATTAACTCTCATTATAAGGTAACGAGATTTTAACAGCTGGTCTAATCAAAATAGAATCTCCTGGAATCACGAGGAGTAAATTAGTGGTCTTGGTAAATTAATTGAGGATGTATTTTACATAAACACTGATTAATATCGGGGCTATTTTCTAGAGTTGCTAGTAAATATAGTGCTGAAAGTGCTCTATAACATATCCCTTACATCAAATACCTACTACTCTGCACGATATTCCTTATAGCTATCAATACTAATTTAATTGTTAAAATACAAAATACATAATTATTTTATCAATAAGTAAACAACTTAGCTGTTATTCATAGTTGTTTAGCACTTAAACAGTGGTTGAAATAGTTAAACTCATTCATTTTATCATTTTGAAAAGTTGCCTAACGCAGGGTTTTTCGAATTGGGGTGTACCTCTGTGCTCTTTGGTGATATAATTGAGAACAAATCAAATAAAAAGTATCTTTATTAGATATAATTGCGTATGATAACAATTATCCATAAATTGCTATAAATAAATATTATGACGGTATTTATAAGGTATTTAATGATACTAATAAAAATAGTTATGCTAATAAATAATAATCCTTCCATAGGACTAATAGTCTGTGCATAAGAGTGATTCGAATAATAATAAAACTAATGTTTTAATCGAAAACAATTTGTAGATTATAATCTTTGATTACTAAATAAAACATTTTGATTAAATCAATAAAGGAAATAAATTTAACTAACTTAAGAATAGAGAATGACAGAATAAAGGAGATTTAATGTTACTACTGGTTTCTCTTATATTATGCGAGTAAATAAAGCATATAACATTATTTCCAAAACTTAAAAAAACTTCTTAGGGGGAACATCTCCGAAGACCCTTTTAGACCTAAGAGGTTTCTCCATCCTCTAACCATTCAGGGGATGCACATAATCGAATGGTAACTAACAAAACCAGGAGTAGGAATGGTACTAACGAGGGCTAAGAAATAATCGTGCGGGCTACAGTGGCTGTGGGTTTACTAGTGTGCTTACATCGAAACACAAAATGTTATATTTAAGTCCAGGGTTAGATTAAATCATTTATATTCAGCCTAACTGCGAAACATATATTTGTTTGCCTTATGTTAAAAATCTTTAATTAATTGTGGATTTTATTTCAATAATAACTGCCATCTATACTCTCAAAATCCACATTTTTAAAGGCAGGCATGGTGATCTAATAAACGGTTTAAACAATTGTCTAAAATGTCTGGAATATTTCATTTCGGAAGACTAAACAACTATTACGGTCATGGTCTCGGGCGGTCTTGTCTTATACATTTACAACTCGCCTACTGATCAAGTTGTGTTGCTTTATCCGAGAAAAAAGGTTGGCCCTCTTGCTGTATATGTAATGTCTAATGTATAATCATTACCAATGTATGTCTAATGTATATATATAAATCATTACCTGTGTTCACATAATCCTGTTTACACGTAAAAGGCAAAGCTCTCACTAACTCATCGCAGATTTTTCAACTTCCCGGCATGCTTCAGTGATGAAATGTGTATATATTGATTCTTTAGGTCTAAAATAGCACAGTGTTTTCATATCGATTCCGCTATATAGGGCTTTGCTCCACGGGGCTTCAAAGTTTCCATGTATTTCTTATGACATTCACTTTGGTTTGAGCTGGACATTCAATCTCGATTATTAGAAGTTCCACGGGCACAGCACACACAAAACTGTCATAGACGGCGCCACGCCGCATCGGCCCTGCTAGAAATTTTTAATCTTCTACGGACACATTTTAGTTTTAATTTCTTCATTTGGTAGAATAAAAGTTAATTATAACTTGTTAGGCCGGTTGACTCATTTAGGCTATTCCATATGTACTGATTTCTTTGCAGCTAGAGGACAATTACTAACTATGTGCATGGTCTGGTAGTTAAACCCACAGGATTGGTCAAAGATCTAATCCCACCTTGACTTCTTAAAGTTGCAGCTCTCATATCGGTTCTAAATCTGTTTGGTACTGTCCACCTCTCCCTAAGACTCTTCCTAGGCCTCCGCATACCAACCGTCGGAGCAGATGGATTGGTGACAAAGATGGAGTTACTCCCTTCAAACCATTTCAAAGATTCAGAAGTTGTTTGGGGCGAATCGTTTTCTTCAACCAAGGAGGGGGCTTGGTTAAACCAACTGGTTTACGAGATCGTAAGCAATATTTTTTAGTAGATATCTTGCAAGATGGATACAGTGGGGGCTGAGGAGGTCTTCTTATACTCTCTCAGAAGCACCTCTTCAGGAAGGGAAAATGATATTCCATTAACACTAACTACCTGAGCCTAGTCACCCGCCTCACCTCGCCTCTGCTTGTATCCCTCAGCCACAACCTGTATTCCAATTACACTCAACTACCTGAGCCTAGTCACTCGCCTCGCCTCGCCTCTGCTTGTATCCCTCAGCCACAACCTGTATTGCAATTACACTCAACTACCTGAGCCTAGTTACTCGCCTCGCCTCGCCTCTGCTTGTATCCCTCAGCCACAACCTGTATTGCAATTACACTCAACTACCTGAGCCTAGTTACTCGCCTCGTCTCGCCTCTGCTTGTATCCCTCAGCCACAACCTGTATTGAAATTACACTCAACTACCTGAGCCTAGTTACTCGCCTCGCCTCGCCTCTGCTTGTATCCCTCAGCCACAACCTGTATTGCAATTACACTCAACTACCTGAGCCTAGTCACTCGCCTCCCCTCGCCTCTGCTTGTATCCCTCAGCCACAACCTGTATTGCAATTACACTCAACTACCTGAGCCTAGTTACTCGCCTCGCCTCGCCTCTGCTTGTATCCTTCAGCCACAACCTGTATTGAAATTACACTCAACTACCTGAGCCTAGTCACTCGCCTCGCCTCACCTCTGCTTGTATCCCTCAGCCACAACCTGTACTGCAATTACACTCAACTACCTGAGCCTAGTCACTCGCCTCGCCTCGCCTCGCCTCTGCTTGTGTCCCTCAGCTACAACCTGTATTGCAATTACACTGAACTACCTGAGCCTAGTTACTCGCCTCGCCTCGCCTCTGCTTGTATCCCTCAGCCACAACCTGTATTGCAATTACACTCAACTACCTGAGCCTAGTTACTCGCCTCGTCTCGCCTCTGCTTGTATCCCTCAGCCACAACCTGTATTGAAATTACACTCAACTACCTGAGCCTAGTTACTCGCCTCGCCTCGCCTCTGCTTGTATCCCTCAGCCACAACCTGTATTGCAATTACACTCAACTACCTAAGCCTAGTCACTCGCCTCACCTCGCCTCTGCTTGTATCCCTCAGCCACAACCTGTATTGCAATTACACTCAACTACCTGAGCCTAGTTACTCGCCTCGCCTCGCCTCTGCTTGTATCCCTCATCCACAACCAGTATTGCAATTACACTGAACTACCTGAGCCTAGTTACTCGCTTCGTCTCGCCTCTGCTTGTATCCCTCAGCCACAACCTGTATTGCAATTACACTCAACTACCTGAGCCTAGTCACTCGCCTCGCCTCACCTCTGCTTGTATCCCTCAGCCACAACCTGTACTGCAATTACACTCAACTACCTGAGCCTAGTCACTCGCCTCGCTTCGCCTCTGCTTGTGTCCCTCAGCTACAACCTGTATTGCAATTACACTCAACTACCTGAGCCTAGTTACTCGCCTCGCCTCGCCTCTGCTTGTATCCCTCAGCCACAACCTGTATTGCAATTACACTCAACTACCTGAGCCTAGTTACTCGCCTCGCCTCGCCTCTGCTTGTATCCCTCAGCCACAACCAGTATTGCAATTACACTCAACTACCTGAGCCTAGTTACTCGCTTCGTCTCGCCTCTGCTTGTATCCCTCAGCCACAACCTGTATTGAAATTACACTCAACTACCTGAGCCTAGTCACTCGCCTCGCCTCGCCTCTGCTTGTATCCCTCAGCCACAACCTGTATTGCAATTACACTCAACTACCTGAGCCTAGTTACTCGCCTCGCCTCGCCTCTGCTTGTATCCCTCAGCCACAACCTGTATTGCAATTACACTCAACTACCTGAGCCTAGTTACTCGCCTCGCCTCGCCTCTACTTGTATCCCTCAGCCACAACCTGTGTTCCAGTAACACTCCACCAACTGGGTCGAGTCACTCGCCTCGCCTCATCTCAGATCGTATCTTTTAGCCACTTCAGGAGCCGCTCATTTCCATGCTCTGTCACGCTTCACTGGCGCTAGCCCGGTGGAGTTCCGCGCCACTTACATTTTTACAATGTTCCACCAGAAAGCACATAAATTCAAGCATTACCAGTCACGACTTTTCATCGCGCTAATGTCTTAATAACCAATCTGCCGCTCGTGTTGTACCAGTTTGATGCTATCTCGACATTCGTTATGAGCCTCGATCACGGAGTTGGCAGGAAAAGATCCTTAAAACTGACCAAATGGAATTTGTATTGAAAAAATGCTATTCACGCATTATATCTTAACACCACTTTATACAAGTTATATTCCAGCATTTATAAAGTAATTTTCTTCAGCGCGACTAAACTGTATAAAATTCGAATTAATCTCGAAAATGTCATACAATTTGGATCTCACATAATCAAATTTTAGAGAGTACTAGCTGTTACCCGGCAGACGTTGTCATGCCTTTGACTATTACCAACTAAAAGCAATATCACCAAGATCACCCGTTCAAGTAAACATGTCATTAGCTTTAATGTAAATAACAATATATTTTTATAAGGTTTATATGGGAACCCTTTTGGGCGTCTTGGGAGGAACCCAATTGAGTTAGGACGAAATGGATGGCTTAAAAACCATCTCCGTGAAATTGTACCCCTCATATATAGTTATACCCCACAAATATACCAAGTTTCATGGCAAACGGTCCAACGGTGTCCGAGTCCATAAACGTAAAAAATATATATATACATATATATTTTTGTGTATATATATATATACACAAACAAACAAACTAACATCCTTTTTTATAAATATAGATTAGAATATTAGTCCAGTGGAGCTTTGGGAGAGTATTTATGGGTGGAGTAATTAGTTCCTTAGCCTAAATGGGCCACATAGCACTTAGTAAGTGAAATTTAAATCAGAAAAAATGTATAAAACTGTATAATTATAAATCTCAATCACCATAATTAATTGTATAGACCACCTTTGCCCTTGCACCACTCTTGACAACTAATGTTTTGGATAAGTGTTTGACATATTTCTTAATTATGTGTTTGATAAATATGTTCTTTTTTTGAAAAGTAATTATTCTCTAAAATTAGTGCAAATAAGGTTTTACACAAATGTTCAATTAATACTTCATCTTTGTAAATACGTTTGATATTTTATGTTAGTGTAAAACTAGTTTGTTGCGTTTATTTTTATTTCTTAAGTAGTATCCTTATGTTGTAGTATGTTTTTAATGGTTGGTATAAAAGCAGGCCCAGGAACTACTGTTGTATTATATACAACAGCTGTGTACCCGTCCTTCGTACGGGTTGTATATGAATAGTAGATTAACTAAAGCAAATAACAATCGACATTATTTTATAATATTAAGATTAAATGTTACACGTTTAATGTACTGTTAAATCAAAGTTAATTAACGAAATATACTGGCAGTTAGTTCGGATCCTGTTGCTAAGTCGAGGAACTCTGTCGGGTAGTTAACGGCGTGTGGTTTGCGACTTCAAATCGGTACACTAACACTTTGGATTCGCTTTAAAAAATAAAAGAACTCAAGTACGATAAAAATAAACAAATATTGGGGAGGGGGGCAAATATGAAAATCGGGGGAGAGAGTAAAAATATAAAATCGGGGGGGAAAATGAAATGGAGGGGGGACATAAAATAAAAATATAAGCAAAATATAAAATTGGGGGTGGGGAAAAAATAAATACCCCCGTAGCAGCAAACCTGCGTACTCAGCGAATTTCCAATGCATATATATATATGTATCTTAATACCACATAAAGCCACATACCAAGTTTCATCAACATACATTCATAAATAAACGATTTATGGCATTTTAATTATTCTCCATAAGAATAACATGGCGGCTGAGTATGCAGGTTTGCTGAAGCAAGGAACACAAAAAATGGGGTTTTATACAAATATCAATATAACTCATGTAGATAAAGCCACATACCAAATTTCATTAATTTATTTTCATAATGAAAGCAGATAACACGTTACTTATTCTCTATAAGAATAACATGGGGCTGAGTACGCAGGTTTGCTGCTACTGGAGCCGTTGGTAAACAATTTTTTTTGAGCAAATATCAATGGTCCACAACCAGATGAAGCCGTATACCAAGTTTCATCAGTATACGTTCATAAATAAGCGAGATATACAATGTTTATTTTACTCCATAAGAATAACATTAGACAACGTACTGTGTTTAGCACTTTCAATATTTCGGTAACTAATTGACGTAAAGAAATGATCAAAATACCAAATTGTGTGTTTTTTTAAGCTGAACCCAATGGGAAAAACTAAAATTTGACTATTTCCAAAATTATATGTAAAAATTTCGAAAAACCCATTTTTGGGGTACAAAACCCCCCAAAATACCCCTTCGGATAGAGCGATCTGGCTGGTTTTCGAATTTAAAGTCATAAATGTTGCTTTACACGTTTATACCAAATTTCATCAAAATCGGATAATTTTTACGAGAGTTATCGTGCTCACGGACACACACACACACACACACACACACACACACACACACACACACACACACACACACACATATATATATATACATATATATACATATATATATATATATATATACAGTTTAGAACGAATGGTGTTTTTGGGGTCTGGGGACCTCAAAACGAAAAGTTATCATGGTCCCGGGCCTAGGTCTTACCATGCCGACTACGGTAATAGCTTCTTCCCTATAGGGGAAATTCGCTAAAATGGGGGGAAATATATAAAAAATATAAATTCGCAAATATATAAAATCGGGGGGGGGGCAAAACATATAAAATCGGGGGGACTATAAAATCGGGGGTGGGGCAAAAATAATAAAATAGAGAGAGGACAAAGTAAAATAAAAATATAAAATCGAAGAGGGGGTGGGACAAAAATAAAAATGGGGGAGCAAAAATATAAAATCGGGGGGGCAAAAAATTATAAAATCGGGGGGAGCAAAATATAAAATCGAGGGGGGCAAAAATAAAAATCGGGGAGGAGCAAAAATATAAAATTGGGGGGCAATAATATAAAATGGGGGGGCATAAAATAATAATATAAAACCGAAGAGGGGGGTTCAAAAATATAAAATCGGGGGGAGAGCAAAAAATATAAAATCGGCGGGGGGGGGAGCAAATATATAAAATCGGGGGGACAAACAAATGTAAAATCGGGGGGGGGCAAAAATATGAAATGGGGGGTAAAAATATAAAATGGGTGGGCAAAAATATAAAATGGTGGGGGACGTAAAATAAAAATATAAAATCGAAGAGGGGGGAGCAAAATATAAAATCGGGGGTGGGGCAAAAATAAAAATTGGGGGGGAGCAAAAATATAAAATCGGGGGGGATACAGGAGGTAACGGTAAATTTGTTTTTTGTGTAATTAAGAAAAGACCACAACCAGATGAAGCCACATTCATATTTTTGAACATTAATATTAATTAATAGCTGACGTACCCGTTCTTCGCACAGGGGTTTTATCTACCCATTCTTCAGTCAATTCAATTTCCATTTTAGTTAGCTTGAAACAGCTGTTCTTGCTTCTCCTCTTTAAGCTGTCAAATGGAAGTGTCCACAGCTGTTCGTATTACAGTTAGTTGCTGAATGTTTACTTTCTTCTGAAATGTAAACATTGAAACTTAGGACGTTCACGGGGCGTAGCCCGAGGGGATTTTAAGGAAGTGAATAGGCCTATGTGTTGCATGGGTTCAAGATCTACCTATGTGTAAAGTTTCAGCCCAGCCGGTTCAGTAGTTTTTGCGTTCACCCGGAACATCAGCAGACAGACAGACAGACAGACAGATAGACAGAAACCACCTCTTCTTTATAATATTATAGATAAATGAGTCAGAGAGACTGCAGATTTACCAAGGTACATACCGTTTTGATAATTTCTTTTAATATTTGCTTGGTCTTGTACTGTACCTATAAATGTGTATAGTTTATATTTACTGGTTTTAAACGCATGCACGCTCATACGTAGTGCTACAGGTACAAACTTTGCTAAACTTGGGGTTCTCAAATACTAATTCATGTTAGTTAAAAGTTTAATTTTTACTAGTGAAACTACTTTCAATGACCTGTTTATCCATCACTTTGAAAGTTTTGTATTAAAGAAAGTCACACTAGTTTAGAATATATATATATATATATATATATATATATATGATACTAAACATCGGTTGTCGTCAAAGTGGAACAACGCGAGCAGGTCATTCATAAAAAAAATATTCACCAATATAAACCAAATTAATTTATTTTTACCACAGAGCAGTATGTGAAATCTGTCCATTGCAAGAAGAATTCACTATCTATATATGATGTCTATTAACACTAGTCCATAGTTTTAAGCAAAAATAAATGAATTATGAATGTAGAATCAGTGAAGCAAATTACAACTATTTTTCAAAATTTGTTCCCGGTTGTCCACCTGCCAATCGGAACTAGACTAAATTAAATCTGACATGATTAGTAGGATTTCAACAGTGGGGATTGACATTCCGGCTCAATATTAAGAATTAATAACATGGGTCAAGAAACTGTGCGAGGCCAAAGTTGCGTATTTTGTTGACTGCGTGAAGTATGTCTTATAACCAGTCATAATGCTTTGTCTGCAAGTAGCATATATATATATATATATATATAGCTGAGGCACCTCCTTCCTCCACAATATCTGCGGGATCTTTACAGTCCCGGCCCGCGGTCACTCGTTGTGGGGCCGCTGACAGAGGATGGATGATCGACAGCAACAGTTTAGGAGATTCATGGGTTACAGATACGGCGGCAAAGTGTGGCACAAACCATTCCAGACTTAATAAAGCTGAGTTATTGTCGGATAAGCGGGAGCAAAGGTTGCCGCTATCTCCTCCGCTCAGCACCCTTCGGCTGTTTCCGTCACACTTCGGTCGTTTTCGTCACACGGTTCTAAAGATATTTTTCCGATCAAGTCCGAGTGGTTGAAATCAGATTTTAACAATCCAGTTTGAACAGAAAGCATAATATCAAAAATGATTGTTAACTGTTAAATTTAAAACTGTTATCCTTGGACTGAAGGGGGCATTGCCATCAAAATATAAAAAATCTGTAAATACTCTAATACTGAGATTGATACCTTAGTAGTGTTTCTACATCTGTTCAGGGTACAGAGTGGAAATGTATTTCCTGATTCGACCAGTGTGAGTCATGTACTTCAAATTGTAAAAAAGGCCACGTAATCAAGTCAAGATTAGTTACAGAATGAGAACTGTTCAACCTCTTATCCACTAAAGGACAACTCAAATCGTAACGAAATATAAAATCTATGAGAACAATGCTACTTCCGACAGACCAAGCTTTTTGTAGTTATTGTGTAACACTCACTGGCATAAATTTAGCAAACTACTTAACAACCTTAAGATTTATTGCTTAACTGACGGAATATCTTACCTAGTTATTCTTAAGCTAACTTAATATTGGACGACCATTTTTTATTCTTGTTTGGAAACAATTATTATCGAGCTTCATGAAAGACTACCTTAAAACACTACTTGTTATAAGACACCGCTTGTTATAAAATCATCGCAAAGCAACTCCAACAAAACACTCAACCGTGGCGCGTAAGAGGAAATACGTGTAGAAGACTAGTGTCGGTGAATGTGTAATGTGTTTGTTATTTTGTTTTTTACTTTCTCCCCCTATACATATAATATGGAGAAAGTATTGTTTTCGTCAAAATTTTCTAATTTGAGTTGGTAGTGGAAATATTCGTTTTGGTGCTCCCTGAACAGAAAAAATTGCTTTTTACGTGAAGTCTGTCTGTCTGTGTGTGTGTGTGTCCGTATGGATGTGTACAGAGCTAGATCCCTAACCAATGGGCCGATTTTCATGAAATCGGTCCATTTTTAATTTTTGATTTTTAAGGGTAATTATCCCCCAAAAATCGCCAAAAAACATGAAAAATCCAAATTTATCAAAAACAAATCTAACGATTTCCATTAAAATTTAGTGGTTGGTAGAAATTAAGGTTTCCAATAAGATGACACCACCCGCATTTCTGTAAAAATTCGGGTTCAGATATTACAAGACCTAACCAAAATTCAATTTTTCATAAAAAATCGTAACTGTTAAAAAATATTACTATTCCTCTTTTAAAAGAGCTAAAAAAACTAAATAAATTAGTATTCGTAATCACTATTCTACGGTTGCTGGTTGCGGGGAAAATTTGAGTTTAAATTTTTCGATAAATACAGTACGTTGTCCAATATTATTCTTATGGGGAATACAAAAATTACTATTTCTCTCTTATTTACTGATAAGTATCATTAAAACTTGAAATGCAGGTCAAGTTAGCATTGGCAAACAGAGGATGTTCGAAATATGTTTTCACTTAACCCTGTGGGGGGATGAGGGGGAATTTCCCCTATTTTAAGCACTGTGTGTAGCAAAGGATACTGTAATACCTCCATAAAATGGATTTGGGAGGACATTTCTGAAAACAACTTATTTAGAAGATTTTCTGTACATTCAACCGTAATTTATATTCTATATTTAGTAAGTAAAAAGTAATCTTTTTCATTATAGTTAGGCTAAAAGGGAGAAAGTATGTGTCAGTTTCCTGATACCGTTTATTTACCATTCAACACATCTTATTTGGATCCCAATTATTTGTATTGAATATGATATATTTGCAGCGAAAAATGTACTGCTGTTACTTTAAATCTCGTAGTGACCTGTTAGACGATAAGATAAACCTGTTTAATTCATACACAAACGAGAAAACAATTCACGAATAAACTAACGTAGCCGTGCAAAAAATGAAGTTTAAAATAAAATATGTTAAGATTCAGCAATTGCTGTTCACATAATCGATTCGGAAATACTGGAAATACTGGTAATAGTACAAAGCTGTAATCTACTTAAGAATATTTATCTAAGAGCTGTATTCCTTTTATTTTGAATAAATTTGTTGGATAACAATAGTGCAGACATTTCTTTAATAACACGTATAGTGTACCTAGCTAATGTCATCAATAACTGATAAGAGCTGTGTGGGCCCACAACAATACTTGCTACATTTAGATATCATCTGGCCTATTATAGGCCATGGATAAAATATCTAGCACATCTCCAATCGCTGTAGTAAAGCCGGTCCGACCTGCTAGATCCGCTAGCAGATATATCGTATCTATAATTTAATAAAGTATCTGTGAAGTTATTATTGAATTACTTTGCAACTTTGCAACTAGTAACCCGTTTAATCCAACCATTTCTGAGCGGACATTCAAGATATACCTTAGGAAGTTTTGCAAGATTCCCGCGTCAGGTCCTCTCGATAAGTAAATAAATCATGTCAAAATTATTCAATACTTTCAACAACTTAGATCAGGTAATTCACCCATCGCATGCTTGAAGTGAGTAGCTGTTTCTAACAATATCTCGAGGATCACTAGCCTACGTGAACATCTTGAGAGCTACACAGATTGGACATGTGGCTATTCTAATCGTCAATTATTCTTGATTTGCTGTAACTAATCCGCACTATTTTGCATAATTAATTAATTGTCTTACTACAGCTTATTATCTGAGCGGAAATGTTTAGCAGCCGTGACAAAACACTCAAACTGCTCGCTTAACTTCGAATTATGTTGGTAACTGATCTCGTTTGTATATAGTTTGCTACACAATTTTAATATTCAAATCTCGGTTTCAGAATATTCGGTAAGTGTTCATATCATAGTATATTTTCTCTTTAATAACATTAATCAGTCCTTCATCTGTACGTGTAATTAAAAAAATGTAATAACAATTTTAAGAAATTTTTATTTTTCATTTACTATACAAAATTAAAAGGTTGGAATCCCTCTGAGAACGTTACTTTTTCATGGTAATGTTTAAACGTATCATAGAATAATCTATAATTTTAAGCATTTTTTGTTTACAGTGTCTAACTCCTATACAATAATCTGAACTAGTATTTTTATTCACTGTCCAAATGCTTCTATAGGACCTAGGAATGTAGTATGCAGCCTTCCCAGGCCCTCAAATTGCACACTACGTAGTAAAAAGCTGAGCTGCGCATTAGTGCAGAGCGTTAGAGGCCCATTGATGTCCAACTGTGCAATAACACGAGTGATCGTTATTTAACGTACGCCTAAATTGAGCCAGGTAACGACAATTACGGGCTACGGCGAATGGCGTAGTGAATGTTCACCTGTGAATTACAAACTCTACTGCTGTCTTGCCGCGTACTCCGTTCAATTAGGCGTCTTAAATGACGTACGTTGGTTGTAAATTTATTGCTGCAACGTAAAAAACCATCGCTGGCATTTATGCCACTAATGTGAAGCTGTTTCCTCGACACAACTCGCTGTAATTTGTGTGTTTTGTGCACGTTAAAAAAATGATAAATTATTTTAACAGCGAGCCATAATTTAAGTATGTTTTCCAGTAATAAAAACATCCATTGGTTCACCACATAACACTATAGTTTTACTGGAATAAGTTCAGGTATAACATGCTACGGAGAACCAGAGATAGTTCATCTCAATTCATTGTTTTTTAATAGTTCGATTTACTGAATTTTGAGCTGTTCTCGTTGAAATTTCTCGCCTTTTTAAATTTCTTCATTTTAGTATTTTAAAAGAACCATTTACTGAATTTTTAGCTGATCTCGTTGAACTTTCTCGCCTTTTTAAATTTCTTCATTTTAGTTTTCTCACAACGTTACATTTTTAAATAATACAATCTACTCACCATTTATATAAGGTTGCAAATTAATCTTCAAATTCAGTAAAAGTGAATATTATAATCCAAAATGGTTTTAGTTACATTATGTAATATATTTTTGATTTATTTGGACTTTACCTATCGCTTCTAGTGTTTAAAACACTAGAACACTCTAGTGTTTAAACGTAGTGTAGTTTTAAACACTAGAAGCGATAGGTAAAGTCCAAATAAATCAAAAAATAAATATGTAATATACTTATTTTAAATATTGGTAATTTGATTTAATAATAGTTAAAATTAATTAATAAAGAAAAAACCTTGCAGCTGTGTGTTTAAAGTCGCATTCAACAATTTTGTTTAACTAAATCTGGTGCGAAGGTTCAAAGAAAATGGCAGCTTGTTCTTAAGCGGCAGGATGTAATTATTCATTTATTTTTTAATTTTTGTTATGAAGGCTATGAACCAGGGAAAGCGAATAACAAAATAGGGGAAATGAATCCCTATTTCCCTTTGTCATTCCATAACTTGAGAATGAGTGCACCAAATTGAATAATTTTTTTTGTTTGTGTTCATTAATGTTAGGACACGGTTCTTATAAAAGAAAATTTTTATTCCGACCTAAGAGCTCTGTCCCACTGGCCTTCAAAGTTCCCATATATTTGATCAAAGTTCAGTTAGTTTCACCAAACAGCTGTTAACAAGGATTATATCTAAACATACTTGAAATACATAAACATATGTTCATTATGGAAATAAAAAAACTACTTGCAATTCTCATTATGAAAATAAAAAACCTACATGAATGGCAACTGTCATTATAGAAATAAAAAAACTACTTGAATGGCAACTCAAACTCTTTTTCGATAGGTGAGTGAGCGTAGCGAACGAGCTAATCCGGAAGGCGAGTGAGCGGAGCGAAAAAGCTAATCCGGGAGGCGAGTGAGTGAAGCGAACAAGCTCATCTTGAAAATGAACGAGTATTTGACATAAAACAAATTCAATGTCATTAGGACAACGTCTGTCGGGCCAGCTGGTAACTAATAAAATAAAAGTTCATCAGATAAAATTTGGCACTTTGAAAGTAAGAGCCATGGAGTGTTAGAGAGCATAAGTATAGTTTTTTCGCTTTTGTCCACGGATTATCCGCAGCAATTTTCTGTTTTTACGTATTATGGCAAGTAAAGGAAAGGGTGTATTAGTGATGACTTAAAGTTAGCTGATAAAATCGCTTTTAATGAATAATATTAATGTGGCAGTACATTTTACAAATATCAGAATTGTTTTTGCAAGAAAATAATTTAAAGTATGATCATCGTAACTATAGCTATGAAAAAGAAGGATACGATAATAAGGATCATTCTATTGTAAGGAATCGCACAGCTAAGTCGGCACCATAACTCTTATAAAATACCCTACTTTTTTCCCAGACTCCAAATACAGAGTGCGATAAATGGCGGAAAAAGAGATCGCTTAAGATAGCAATAACAGGTTACCCGTATGTCACCGGTATCGCAATTACAGGTACTTTTATGTCGCTGGTGGCACCATCGCGATCGCGCAGATGTTTCTCAATGGGAACAGGCGTGACATCAGGAAATCCATTGTACATAATAGCAGGAAACCTACACGCCGTTTGTGTTAAAATTCCAAGCCCAAAATCCTATATATTAATACACGGTTGAAACGCTAAGTTCTCAGTGACTGCTGAACTGATTTACAAGATTTATGTGTCAAATTAAAGGGGATAATTCGTAGGTTTTCCGAATTTCTTCACAATTCACATTATTTCCAGGACTACGGCCCACAGCCCTTCAAAAGTTGTAATGTTAGAACAAGAAAGAACAGTAATCTGCTTTTAAGAAAGAACAGTAATCATTGAAATTGAGCAATTGACAGCTGAAGGTAGCAAAATACAGTACTTAAGCAAGAGCAGCTGGATTGCTTTAGGTTTGGTTTGGCTTTAGGGTTTTCAGATTTCACTGTAGGTTTTTAAAACGTAGTAATCTTTTTGGAAATTTTAGCCATCCCAAAATGTTTTTCACTGGAAACGTTAAACGGATTTAAGTCCCACCGATGTGGCCGAGCTAACGTTATCCAATATGACCTAATTCCTAGAGAGTGAAAACTCAATTTAGAAATACGATCACTCTAATTAAATTATTAATAAAGCAAGTGTATGTACTGAGGACTGAACTAAACTATTTACTGCTTTATAAACCTAATTTGATGGATGGAAAGTAAGAGAAATATTAGCATCTTTAATCTTAAGAGCATTCTTGAACAATAGCCCAGTCACCAAAGAGAATACTTTTGACCTGCAATTTATCATATACTCTAAACCACAAGCCTATTTAGATTTATTATTGTCTACTAGCTTGTCATTCGATGACATGACTGAGCTGAATTCCATCTGTCACCTCAATGTAATGAAATTTATAAGGTGTACATCCCAAATACAAATACGTTTTAAAGTAGATAGTTAAGGGTACTGCTGGGAAAGCAATTAAGTAAATCGAACATGACAAATTAATTATAAAACATTGTTTCTTGATCCGCAAACAGTAATGACCTTCACCATTATCAAAACGCGGAACATTTGCAATGACTGGCACCTTTATATTTCTTGTTATGAGCTTGGACTTGCTAAGCAAACGGTCGCGAGAGACTTTAATCAGCCGCTCGTCCTGGTAGCAAACAGATAGTGCGATTATGCAGATGGATCACTTTGCTCGACTAATTGACTGTAAAAACACTAGTTGGCGTCCAACTGAGATCGCGAGATTTCAATTTGGATTAATTGGCGCTGTGGATATTAACAAGGTTCATTGACACTAATTGTTTTGTAAATGCTGGGTCTGAGGCTTTTAGTGTGATGTGATGACTCCGATGGCGATCGTCTGCTTGGACAAGACTGGGTGGAAAAACCGCAACCGGAGAGAGAGAGAGAGAGAGAGAGAGAGAGAGAGAGAGAGAGAGAGAGAGAGAGAGAGAGAGAGAGAGAGAGAGAGAGAGAGGAGAGAGAGAGAGAGAGAGGGAGGGAGAGAGTGAGAGAGTGTGAGACGGGGTTGAGACATCCTGTGTTGGTGCAGGACGGTCTTATTTTTGCAAACATTGAGAGTTGACTTTTAAAATCAATCAAGAATAAATTTTACTGAAGGAAGGCTGGTCTGTTAAATATTTCATGGTCCTTTGAACATCATGGTGATGTATTTAAGTATTTAGACACATGGAATCCTTTTTTAAATGTTATAATAATTAGATGCAAATTAAATCACCTGAACGAATTTATCCATTTCCAAATCAGTTAAAAAATGACTTAGTTGCAATTATTACACTTTTTTCTATTTATAAAATGGCGAAATACGATTTTACATATTTTAAGTATAAATATGATTTACTTGTAAACCAATAATAAACATGTTTTCTATCAATTAACAACGTGCTAACAATAATACAGTAAATAACATCAAAACCAAAATAATATCATGATTCTAACTTGCCTGCCTGGGCAACTACGTTATTAGTCACACAATAATTGTTGACAATTACATAAAAATTATTGTTGACTCTGTACATTTTTATTTATCACCCAGCATCTTGTTTTTAGTCACACACAAGGCTGGAACCTAAAGACTGATTTTGTATGCTTTCAAACCGTATTTTTTGTTTCCAATGAAATGTATGATATCGATTTTACCGTAATTTGACTAGAAATTGGTCTACGAGAGTTTTCTTTTTTTTGGGGGGAGGGAGCATGGCGAAAAATGATCATTAACCAGGCAATAGTGTCTTTGGGGAAAAATTTCTTCAATACAATTTACAATCTGAAGTATTTACAGTTTTTAAGATACAAACAAATAAGGTTTATAGAGTTTCTGCGGAATCGGCAGCAAATACTGATAGGCCTACTGATCATAAGAATAAATTATTTATTTGTAAATTCTAATTTTTGCAAATGCCCATTCTTAATATACGCAGCAGAATTAGAATATGCGAGCATTTGAAGACCGCCAGCTACCACGGTGTATAGAGACAGTTAGCCGCCTAATGACCGTCATAAAGCAAGGATCGGCACGTTGCATGCGCAGTCACGCCAGAGCCAACTCGCGCCATGTAAGGCGGCCTTTTAAATATTGCGCATTGCGCATAAATACCTACACTTGGAGATTTATGGACCACTCATTAACAGCTTGTTAGAGGGTCGATACTCCCCACGAGTGGGGCGCGACAATGCGCCGCGCATAGCTCACCGATGTCTCAATTATGCGGCGCGCCCGCAGATGGCGCAGATAAGTACTGTTGAAAAGTTCAAACATGCATCTTAATATCGTCTTGGTTTGGATAAAATAAACAAGAATGAAATGAATTTTAGATATAGGTCCACGGACTCGCATTGTAGAATTGTAGTAGTACTAACTTTCGTTTCATACAGTAGTTTTATAACTATCGAGACGCAAAGACCATGTCGAAATATGCAATTATAACTAAAATGTTTGGTTTTTAAGTAGTCATCATGAAGGGTTCATCAGCGTTTAAAATTGTAGTTAGAATCCCTAAATTCCTGGCCTTCAATCTTTGCCAACCAGGAGAAATCGTCAGGATATTATTTTTCCCTACAAGTACAGCACAACAACAACAACAACAACAACAACAACGATACAACAATTACATCGACTCACCTGAGCTCCTTGGCGCAATATTCTTTCGCTGCTAACTTTTGACGAGGTCCAGAGACATTTTCTGGTGATGGTCCCTGAGGAAAAACTATGAGTTGTAAAAATACCACTTCGGATGGGGCGATCTGTCTGGTTTTCGAACTTAAAGTCATAAATGCTGCTTTACACGTTTGTACCAAATTTAATCAAAATCGGACCTTTTTTACGAGAGTTATCGCACCCACGGACACACACACACACACACAGACACACACACACACACACACATACACACACACACACACACACACACACACACACACACACACACACACACACACACACACACACACACACACACACACACACACACACACACACACACACACATAGATAGATAGATAGATATATGTATACAGTTTCGAACGAATGGTGTTTTTTGGGGTCTGGGGACCTCAAAACGAAAAGTTATCATGGTCCCGGGCCTAGGTCTTACCATGCCAACTACTGTAATAGCTTCTTCCTTATAGGGGAAATTCGATAAAAGGAGGGGTTAAAAAAATCCACGGATCTAGACCCCTGATTGCCCAAGCGCTGGATCCAGCGTTTGGGCAATCAGGTGTCTAGATTCGTGGATTTTTTTAATCCCTCCTTGCATAGCTTCAAGAGCAGCGTTCAACGTCTCCCTAGTCTTTGATCTCACGCCTTAATGTTACCTTGTTGTTATTAGTATTATTTTATTTTCTATGTTGCCACTGTTACTATCGTGATGGTTATTGAAATTTACGTAGTCTATTAATTTCATCCTTTGTCATATTTGTACTTTTTCCGTCAAGTTCCTTTTCTTGTTCCTAGTCACAGAGCTTTTATATCGTCGTATTTTTCTATTTATTTGTTTGTTGACTGATTGATTGATTGTTTTTCTTTGTTGCCTTGGTTGTTATTTTTCTTGTTATGGTTTTTTTGCATTGCTATTTCTCTATTTATATTGTTACATATCATTGTGACCACCTTAAATGGTAATGTTTCGTTTCCTTCTGCATCAGAAGTTATGTCATATTAGCTCATGACTTTTGTTTGCTGTATGTTTTTAAAGCATGTCTCATCAAACAACTACCCCTAACAACTATCTGTAACACCTTAAATTCATCCTCACGGGGGAAAAATAAACTAAAACATGTTTAAGAAACACGTTTGTAAATATTCAATTTCTGTACACACCGCCTCAAGACATACTTACATTAGCAGTATCTTCTTCCATAACTGCCAATACTTACCAACCTGATGAGCACTGGTGTAAAGCGATTGAAAACTAATATTCATTGGGTAATTGAGTATCAAATTTCCATCTATCCGATTGCCATAAAAAATTATCAAAAAATAAGGCGAACCAGTTCTTACCATAATGAATTGAGAAACTTGGGAGTAAAAAAGAGAAGGAGAGCAATGATGAAACCGTTCTCTACTTGTACAACGAGGGTAATTGGTCGATCCGGTCGAGATCGTGATCGATAAAAACGATGATCGATTCCGATAGTCGATGGTCGAGGAAGGCGGCGCGTGTGCAACACTGCATGCGAGCTGCAATTACGATGGGGCCGGATTGCTGCATTCGTTTAGGTCTGGGAACGATCGCTACTGGACGAGAATTCGAAGTAATGATCTTAATATAAGTGGTTCTCGAATGATAACCTTTATAATTTTTTAATAGTCATGTAATTAGTATTGAAAAAGTTTGACGATTTATGAATACAAATGGTTTTTTATTGAAGAATAAAATATTTTTGAATCATTCAAGCTCACAGATATCATGTCAGCGCGGCTATACAGGTCAAGCTATTCAAGGCGGAAGTAAGGACCTCGTCGTTTTAGTTTGTAGTGGAAAGTTTGTTAAACAGATACAGTGTGTAGCTTGTGTAATGGGTTAAAAAGTACGGAAAGTAATGATATTTTTTATTCTTAGCCAGTATTCATATTTAAATTTAGTTGTGTTATTAATGCTTTTAACCATGAGGCTTAGGAATTCAATGGTTTAACTTCTTCGTGATTATTATATAATAGTTTTTATGTGCCTCAACTGATTGGACCTAAAAATATATGCTTCCGGTGAACATAAACACACAAGTGATGCGTCAAAAATAATTAATCAGTTAAACATGAGTTTGATAAGAATTCTTTCTGCTTGTCAGCTAGAATCCGGTTAGTTTCCGGCATGCTTTAAACGTTAAGTTAAATTCTTTACTGGTCGCAAAAGAGTCATATAACGGAGTTCAAATCAATAAAAGCTTCAAGGAAAAGCATCAACTATGTCATATGGCCAAAATGAAATACGACATGACTTCCCGTAATAACAATATAGGTTTGTAATCCGTTTGTCAGCAGACCGTAAAAATTAATACAGCAAGTAGTGTTAGTAAAATTTTCCACACAGTTTGTATATTAAACAGGTAAATGTGAAGTTTTTAAAATTAAGTGTCCTCCTGTGGCACCCAAATCAGTTTATTAAGAGAGTCTATCTATATGGTGATTTTTAAATGTTCCCTCCTACTTTTTTCCTCATTTTTTTAAATATCAACCCCGGACCGCCACTGTTTACTGTTGGGTAGTAAGCACAATATTTTTACTAGGTTCAATCTTTTGGCCAATGACTTAGATCCGCCATATTCGATTAAATGTTTGTTCAAATGTAGTGGTGGTTATTGTGATAAATAATTTTGAACTTCTTTTCACGCTAAACACAATCCTTATTTAAAATTACTTCACAAGATATTCCAATTTTAAAATACAAATTTTAGGTGAGTTTTAAATGCCTCAAATTCAAAATATTTACCGATTCTCGTCATTACATCAGATAATGACAATACATCACAACTGATCATTGTTGAGTGGAATTTTATTAATTTAGGATAATTTAACATTTTCAGCTGCCATCCTGGATCTGCCATATTAGAATGAGATATTTTTAATACATTTAAAGGAGGGGTCGTGCCCCATAACTTTGAACTATTTATTTGCGCTGAATCCAAAGCCGAAATAAATGTTTAAGTGCCTCCTTTAATTCTCATGATTTTGACACTTTTAATGAATAACATTTCATAAATTGCCTTGAGAACATAACGAATATTTAAACCCCCGTCACAGAAAACCTGCATACTCAGCGAATTTCCAATGGATATATACATTTCTTAATACTACATAAAGCCACTTACCAATTTTCATAAAAATATATTCACAAATAAGCGATATATACAATTTTAATTATCCTCCATAAGAATAACATTGGGGCTGAGTACGCAGGTTTGCTGCAACAAGGAACACAAAAATGGGTTTTTATGCATATATGAATATAACTTAACTAGGTGAAGTCGTATACCAGTTTTGATTAATTTATGTTCATAATTAGGGGAGACATGGCATTTAATTATTCTCCATAAGAATAGCATAGAGGCTGAGAACACATGTTCGCTGCTACGGGAGCCTTTGGCAAAAAATTGTTTTTTGAGCAAATATCAATAGACCACAACGAGAAGAAGCCGTATACCAAGTTTCGTCATTATCCGTTCATAAATACGCGAGATATAATTTTTTTATTTTCCTCCATAAGAATAACATTAGACAACGTACTGTGTTACGCACTTTCAATATCTCGGTAACTAATTGACGTAGAGTAATTATCAAAATACCATATTGTGTGTTTTTTAAGCTAAATCCAATGGTAAAAACTAAAATTTGACTATTTAAAAAACTATATGTAAAAAATTCAACAAATTTATTTTTGGGGTACAAAACCACCCCAAAATACCCCTTCGGATGGAGCGATATGGCTGGTTTTCGAACTTAGTCATAAATGTTGCTTTACAAGTTTATACCAAATTTCATCAAAATCGGATAATTTTAGCGAATTCCCCTATAGGAAAGAAGCTATTACCGTAGGTGGCATGGTAAGACTTAAGCCCGAGACCATGATAACTTTTTGTTTTGAGGTCCCCAGATGCCAAAAACACTATTCGTTCAAATTTTTACTTTCTCCCCCTATACATAGTACATGGAGAAAGTATTGTTTTCGTCAAAATTTTAGAATTTGAGTTGCTAGTGGAAATATTCGTTTTGGTGCTCCCTGAACCCAAAAAAAGTTGTTTTTACGTGATGTCTGTGTGTGTGTGTGTGTCCGTGTGTGTGTGTGTGTCTGTGTGTGTGTGTGTGTATGTGTGTGTGTGTGTGTGTGTGTGTGTGTGTGTGTGTGTGTGTGTGTGTGTGTGTGTGTGTGTGTGGATGATTTTTTTTTCATTTTTTGAATTTTTGATTTTTAAGGGTAATTATCCCCAAAAACCACCAAAAATCATGAAAAATCAAAATTTCTCAAAAACGGCTCTAACGATTTTGATTAAACTTTGGTTTAACTTTAGATCTTTAGTTTTTCAACAAAATGACATCACCCGCATGTCTGTAAAAATTCGGGTTCAGAAATTACAAAACTTAAAAATCAAAAATTCAGTTTTTTAGATTTTTCATAAAAAAACATAAACATAAAAAAATATTACTATTCACCATTAAAAAGAGCTCAAAAAACTAAATAATTTAGTATTTTGAATTACTGATCTACGATTGCTGGTTGCGGAGAAAATTGGAATTTTCATTTTTCGGTAAACGCAGTACGTTGTCCAATGTTATTCTTATGGGGAATACAAAAATTACTATTTCTCTCTTATTTACTGATAAATTTCATTCAAACTTGATATGCTTGTCAAGTTAGCATTGACCAACAGAGGAAATTCGAAATATGTTGCCCCTTAATAACCCTGGGGGGGAATAGGGGGCATTTCTCCTCTTAAAACCACGAGTGTAGCAATGGATTCTGTAGTGCCTCCAAAGCAGGGATTTGGGTGGATGTTTTAAAAAAAAACTTGTTTACAAGATTTTCTGTACATTCGACCGTGCTTTGTATTCTATATTTAGTAAATAAAAAGTAATTTATTCATTAAAGTTGGGCTAAAAGGGAGAAAGTATGTGTCAGTTTCCTGATACCGTTTATTATATATTTGTATGTATATATATGTGTCCGTTACCGCGATAACTTTTGAAAGAAGCGCCCGATTTTGATGAAATGTGGCACAAATGTGGAGAGTAACATTTATGACTTTAAGTTTGAAAACCAGTTCGATCGGTTTATGGGAAGGGGGTTTTATGGGAGTTTAAAATTGTCTAAAAATCAGTTTTTTGAACTTTTTACCCTAAAATTTTAAAAACACTAGATTTTGGTTACAGCCACTTTATAGAGCTTAAAAAAAAATTTAGTATTTTGAATCATTAAGCTAGGTATAGTGATTTTGGATAAAAGTCAAAAAATGTGTCCATGTTAATCTTATGGGAATACGGTTTTTAAATTTTCCTCAGATAATTTCACTAAAACCTCACATTTATTTCTGCCAATCAGTTTAGCTCTACAAAACATCATTTTGGCATTTTAATTGTTGTTTTACGTCCAACCGTTGCAGTAATATTTAAAGTGCTAAACACAGTACGTTGTCCAATGGTATCCTTATGAATTATAAAAAAATGTTATATTTTGATTATTTATGTATGTATATTGATGAAACTTGGTATGTGGCTTCAACTAGTTGTGGTATATTGATATTAGCACAAAAAATGTTTTTTGTTGATTTTTTCCGGTAGCAGCAAACCTGCATACTCGGCCCTCATGTTATTCATATGGATAATAAGTAAAGTTTTATATCTCCCTTAGTTATGAACCTAAATTAATAAAACTTGGTATGTAGCTAGCTTCACCTGGTTGAGTTAGTATCTGGTAGTGATACCCATATATATGCATTGGAAATTCGCTGAGTACGCAGGTTTGCTGCGACGGGGGTATTTACAAGAGTCATCGTGCTCACGGATAACACTATATCTATGTAGTATATATATACATATATATATATATATATATATATATATACAGTTTCGAATGAATGATGTTTTTGGGGTCTGGGGACCTCAAAACGAAAAGTTATCATGGTCCCGGGCCTAGGTCTTACCATACCTACTACAGTAATAGCTTCTTCCCTATAGGGGAAATTCGCTAAAAACGGATTACAACATTACTTTCAGTGCGAATAAATAGTTCAAAATGATGGATTACACCCCTACCTTTAAATATAACAAAAACTTATCTCTTTCCAAAATAGCGGATCCAAGATGGCGGCGTAAATATTTTAATTACTCAAAATGAAGTGCCACTCATTAATGATTGGTGATGATTCATGATCTACATTTTATGCAATGACGAGATTAGGGTCATGTTTAAAGGTTTGGGCATTTTAAATTCTCTTAAACACTATTTTCATGAAGTACCAATCTCTGTAGAACTAATAAAGACTACCAATCTCTGTAGAACTAATAAAGACTTCTAAAAACTAATTGCGGCAGTGATTAATGACAACAAATTTGTTAAGATGATTGGTCACATCCCCACCTGTGAACATCAAATTTTAAATCAAAGATGGCGTACCCAAGATGGCGGACAAACATGTTAACACATTCAAAATAAAGAAGCTACCAAACAATAATTGGTCTTAGTCTGGAATTGATATTTTAACAAATGTAGAAACAAGTATAGACGATGGGACTTTAAAACTCACTCTGTTTAATAATCTTCTGGAATGTGTAACAAACCAGCGCCGCAACGTTTAGACGGTGTGATGGCGAATAAAACCGGTAATAAAACATGTCCATAACTTTATATAGACTATTGATATTGATTCTTTGGACTCTAAAAACTTCAGTTTCTCCAAAGTAAGTAGAGTTCACCATACATTTAATTTAATTACATTTAACGAGCCGGTGTCAGTGCAGCGCCCGCGCCGCCTCGTTCCCATTTCGCACTTGCGATTCACCTTATTTGGCCCCCAATAGCTCTCACTTATCAGCTCCTAGCAGCTTCATTTGCTTATCCCACCGAGCCCATAAATTTAGTAAACCGGCTACTCCGAAGGTAAAAAGAAGGTAACATGTTGAACAAGTGACTCCGGACCACCGGTATTTCGGCGGAGCGTGGGTACCGGTGACGGTTTGTCAATGGAACTGGTTCCCGGTCTGGAGCGGGTAATATATCTAATTGGCAGAAACAAGACCGACTCCTAATACCGGCTGTGAACGCTGATATCTCGGTATTTATAGCGGTCCCGCACACGACCTGCCCTGCAACTGATGCCGCGGAAGTAGTTTTAAACTGATATGGAGATAAGGATCAATATCTTCAGACTAATAAATAAGTAAAGTCCAATAACCGTCTATAGGATTGTTTTAAATATTAGTAAAACAGAGCGGGTATTTTTTTACGAAGACCCCTTAGGGAACCTCCTATGTAATGCTGTGAACAAAATAAGTAATGTAAAATGTTTCATTAATGAAACAAATATGTTTCTGTGTTTGTTTAATCACACCACAGAGAAGAAAGAATCTACACCTAACGCATTCTGTAGCTGTTCTGTATGTTACAGAAAAGGTTAAGGTATTTTTGACAATTTTAACATCTATAACGATTGTATTCTTCTTATTATTGTCCTCATGAGGGTGGCAGAAAATGTAAAAAATTACTAATCTAGTGTTTTTAAATTCAAAAAGTATTAAGACGCCTACTTCTAAATTTTACTTTGTTATTTTATTAAATTGATGTAATGTTTTCAATGGAATTACTAATTATGTGGGGTGTATTTTAATAATATTTAAGTATAATACTTTTACACACGTATTGCACATTACATATAGTTATTGATTTTGAAGACAATCTTTACAGCTAAACGGGAAAAGTTAACAAAACAATTAGAAAATATACAAATTATAATTTAATGGGATTCTCACTTGTTTCTTTGTCAATGCACTAATGACACCTTAGAGCGACAAGTTTCAACTATCAGGTCCTATTACAAAAGCTGCGTATGGGCAATTCTAGTGTCGCTGCTTTTAAGTGCAATACAGGGATAGGGAAAAAGTGAAGCGATACAAAGTACATCCAAATCTTAAAGTTTATTGACAGACTCAGTTTATTGCCAACACATTATTTCACCGTTGTAAAAGGTCGAAGTTGTTCTTTAGGCTTTTTATTTAGTTCAGAAATTAAAAACCTAATCTATACTGTTGTAAAATCAAGGTGGTATTAACTCTCTAAATTTATTATTTTATCCTTAAGGCGTTATTAAATTAGGAGCGGGCGTTCTATTAGGTTTAATTCAGCTTATGAATCGGGGCCAGCGGTTCAATTTAGGGAGGTGTTTATTAAAAGTTGCCCGCTTATTATAATTTGGGCGACTATAAACAATGCTGAAAACACCATAAACTAAATCTGCTTGGTCGTCTGTAACGATTGACCAAACGTGAATCGGTAATTTATACATGGCTTGGTAGTTACTTGAGCTACGAACTATAATTTAAAATGCACATTACAATTTGTAATACTAAACTGGAGGCTTTTGATTCCTAGTAAAGTATTAAATCATCCGTCAAGGGAGTTGAATCAGAATAGAAGTTGGGCTTGGCTGTAATTTATTTTACATACATCTTGCAATGGAGATAGTATTACAATATGTTACATGTTTAATTTTAGCAAACCTATACCTGAAAACCTTTATTCTACTGTTTTATTAAAAAATGTTAGAAACACAATTTTGGGAGACCTTGTTTAAAAATAGAAATTGGGTGGATGGACAGCTGAGTTTTACATGAAGCGTGAGTATTTAAAATTTAAACCGGATAATCAAAACAGATGTTTTTAAATTCAGTCACACTTTCAGATTAGTATATTTGTTCCCACAAAAATTTAAATGCATCTGTCATACCATCACTCAAGTGAAAAGTCAATATACAACCTTAATCCGGTGATAATAAATACACTCTGAAGATGACAAGTTGTAATAATATACGAGTGTTTGCAAGAAAGTTCCCGCCAAGAAAAAAAGGCCATTTGAAGTAGTTCACACGCTATTAGAAAAAAATAAAAAAAATATATATATAAATTTGAACGAATAGTGTTTTTGACATCTGGGGACCTCAAAATAAAAAGTTATCATGGTCTCGGGCTTAAGTATTACCATGAGACCTACGGTAATAGCTTCTTCCCTATAGGGGAAATTCGCTAAAAGCAAGGGATCATTGCAAGTGTTTTACATGTAATAGGGGGAGTGCAGAATTACTCTAGCCCTAACTAAACAACTAGGATTTGACTTAACCTTGGACCCTTTGTAATTGGATAATTGAACGAAGTGAAAGTATCCTTATACACAACTTTACCGCTTAGACTGGTAAGAGAATCAACTGAACTGGCGTGTCTGTGACCACAATAACTCGAGAATGCCTCCACAGTTAAACTTAAAATTTTCCAGAAAAACTTAACAGGTCAAAATCTCGGTCAAGTTCGTTATTCAGATAATTTCGTTCAGTATTAATCAGACGTCTATGTTTCAACAACAGAGTAACAATAGTTAGTTTACTAGAGTTTACTTTGTTATACTGGATAACAACAGTTTTTTTACCAACAAAAAACACACAAGAGAGATAAATCGAAGTATATTTTTAAGTTGTGAGCATATTTATTATTTTATAAATTATTAAGTGTACTATACAGTTAATATTCCCTTAGTACGCCTACTCTGTGTAAATATCGTCAGTCGTTGAAGGCGACGATTGTATCAGTGGCAGACGACAGACGACGCGTGTGGCAGATCGAAAACTCAAAATAACTTTTTGATGACTGTAGATACTAAGATATTAACTTATAAAATAGTTTGTTTTATTACATTTTCTTAGACAATTGGTAATATTGTGATTGTCATGTGTAAAAAGTATACAAAGCCTCAATTTGTCTAGAAAGCGTTGATGAAGTTGGTCACAGTAAGCGAACAACCTTAAAATTTATTTTGTAGGACAATTATTTGCTAGGTTATATTTTCACTAAATTAATAATAAAAATTGTCTTCATTACCTAAAATACATTTCCAGTAATGTAGTAGGTAACCACAATAAAAGCTATAGATTATTCGAACCAAACAGCCTTTTTCGGAAGGTTATCTTGAATGATTTTACATAGCCTAGGGTTGGATTACAGTAAGAGTAAGCCGACATTAAACTGGTAATACAACAACTGTTGTAAAATACTTTAAACACATTACCAGGAATGTTGTAGTGAACCAAAATAAAAGCTTTAAACTATTCTAACCAAACTAAGCCTTTTATACAGGTTATCTGAAATGATTTGACAAATCCTAGGTTTGGATTATACTGAGCTGTTTTCAGCATAAACTTGGACCTATGGCTATAAAATGTAGGCCTATACACTTAGACTACTTGCCATTTTAGAAGTTTCATGTACGGTCTTTGACCAACCCATGTTTATAGAATTTAATTTCATGATAGCCTAGGTTATTGAAACAATATATTGAAATATCATTTTGTAAAATACAACTGTTGTAAAATACTATAAACACATTACCAGGAATGTTGTAGCGAACCAAAACAAAAGCTTTAAACTATTCTAACCAAACTAAGCCTTTTGTACAGGTTATCTGAAATGATTTGACATCTCCTAGGTTTGGATTATAGTAAGCTGTTTTCATCATAAACTTGGACCTTTGACTATAAAATGTAGGCATATACACTTAGGCTACTTCTCATTTTAGAAGTTTCATGTACGGACTTGGGCCAACCCATGTTTATAACATTTAATTTCATGATAGCCTAGGCTATTGAAACAATATATTGAAATCTCATTTTTTCATCTAAATAACTGGGCCTGACGATTTATTGTTAATCCTTAAAGATATTTTGACTTGACCTATAGAAATTGTCAACATTAGTTCATATAGGAAACTCGCTGTTCTCTTAAAAGTTAAATTAACCACACTCCTAAAGTCACTGCTTAGCCCAAAATGCTCTGTTTGTTCTAAGATAGCGCACCCATGTCAATCCTAACAAAAAACCATGCCTGAAATCTTCAATTTATTTTAAAAATAAATTTACGTATTTATACAACATTTACTTTGATAAAAACAAGTGATAAATGTATGTAATGTTATCGACATTACGCTCCAAGAGCCAGTGCGATACCCTCAGCTACCGCCATAATTGATTCTTAGAGAAGTGACTAAAATTATAGCTATACTGTATAGACATAAAATCCGGGTGGCAGTTAAATGATAACGGAATGTATTCTGATGATGTTACTCAAATCAGAAAGTATTGAATTTTTTATGAGACTCGATTTAAGTTTGATCATGTGTTTCCTTATACGCGATGAACGAGCGTACCTAGTAATTATTCATCTTACAATACAAATCTAAGTTACTCAATTTAAATAAACCATATAACCTCCTAAACAATTGTGAGTCCGCGTTACATAACCTTTTACATGGTTATATTACTTGTACTCATACCATCATATTATTTTCTTGGTTTAATCGCTGGAACTGAAGAATATAGTACCTTTCGTAGAGGGTTTTACTGTCAAGGAAGATATGTAACAACCTAATGTACGTTTTTACTAAAAAATACCTGTTAAAATACCTTGTTCACGCTTAATGTCAAATCATACATATCGAAATTTTATTGTTTGATATTTTGTGTTTGCATGGGTTTGCATGGGTTTGCATGGGAGTTTGCATGGGTCATCATCAAATAAAAAAACAAGTAAACTATATTAATTCCTAAACACGTTTAAATTCAAATTTGTTTTAAGTTCCGGTTGCTTTGGTTCTTAAGATTTTAGTCTTATTTTGTAAAATTCCCAAATACAATTTTGCTACGTGAACATAACTGGGTAGCGTATGATTAAATGAGTATACCGTCTTTGGCAAATACAAATTACAAAAATTAATTCATTTATGTTGTGTTTTGTCTGTGTTTGTATCACCTTTTTGATATTTTTGCATGGGGACCTATATAATCTATTAACGCCAAACCACATACATTTTCAGCTCGTCTGAAAATGAAATGTGTGTCAAAGGGTCAAATACATATTTTGATTTTCGGAGTTTTTGCATAAACAAAAGATTTTCAGTCGAGTCAAACTCATTATATTTTCACCCAATTAACATATACAATGTTTTCGGTCGAATAGAACAGTTTACACATTTGGCGAAGTCAAACAGCCGATCTATCTTGTTAACATTTGGTCTTGTGAAAAACATTTTTTTCGGAGTTGCTAAGCAAACTAACATTTTGGAGCTATGGGATTCGGTGTTATGGCATCGCACCCTATTGTTGGTTTATCATAAGAGCAGGGATGATTCAGGAGCGTTGTTGGACGGTATAGTGTAAGATGATACTGTCGAAACTCAAATTAATTTAAACCTCGTCAACTGATTATGCAGAGGTAGGAATAATCCTTATTAGTGGTAGTGTAGCTCCATGTGTGCTATATGAATGTGAAGGATTGTGTTAGGATTTAATTTAAAGATAAATTTTTCTCTGATTATGGTTTTAGACAATATATATCCAGATGAAATCAAGAACAAAATTATGTTAAAAAGATTAAAGTATTGCTGATATAAAATCCAGAGGTTTTCTGAATGTGTCAAACCAGTTAGTAGGAGGACGGCACTCTCCTAGTGTAATAAGATGAATTACACTGATGCTGATATTTTTACTGTACGTTATGTCTCCTTGTTTCTGCTTATCTTCGCCTACCTTTTCCTCTAACTTTCAAACAACATGTTGCTAAAGATCATACGGCAGTGTCTGAGTATGCCGTCCTTGTTGGGTGATACTGAGATGAGCTATGCCCTATGTAAGCTGTGTAACCTGCACTACAATCCGAATGAAACCAAAGGAGGAGTTCAACCCGCGGATTAATTTATGAAAGATAGTAGCGGTCCGGTCCGCCGTAATTTTGGGCCAATGAAGATTTATCGCTGCTCGGGAGATGGTGATAAATATGCTATTAATTAGAGCCGAGCCTCGCTCTGTGACGCTATCGCAACCGGTTCCCTCTCTGTTTGAACACTGAATTTATGCCGTCGTCTGCGTTTACGGATCATTTTACTGCCGGTTCGAGTATTTAGGGGAATTCCTTGTTTACCGATAAGTGATGGTGTATGGCCGGTTTATTGTGTGCTAAAATAGTGATTTGGTGGACAATAAACTATCGCAGAAAGTGCGTTTATTTTTTGTTGTTTATAATAACAGGGGAAATTCAATGAAATCATGTGGAAAAATGTGTGCTGGAAATGGCTTATAGTGAAAATTTTCTGTGTAGGTAAAATATCGCTTCAAATATTCTGTATAGTGAGAGTATTTTAAATAATCCTTTTGTTTTAAACATCAGAGACATGGTTTGTATAATAAGGTCAAAGTAAAATGTTTTGTTGTTTAAAAATTAGAGATGGTTATCTATTCTCTCAGTGAGTAAATACAATTTTATCTGAATGTATTATTTATAATCATACCAATTATTAACTTATTTTAAGCATACATAGTATTCACATTTTGATGCATGTAAGGTTTGTCCAAAATATTCTATGCTTACGAGTCGCACCGGGTGTTTTAAGGAAACATAGACGCACGATTAACCTGACTACATTTATCTTGCAGTGTTTGTAGATCTTTTTATGTCGATCGCATGGTATTGGTAGCAAAACAGCAAATTTATCCCTAGCAGTTCATGTTAACACACTAACGACATTAGTACAAATACGCAACCATGTTTGAAAGAAGTTTGGGCATCTCGCTAGCCTAACGTTTAGCGTCTTGGACTTCGGTTCAAGGGGTCACGGGTTCGAATCCCGGGATGTCCACAAAACTTTGAGGGTTTAGACAGCTTTCCCTTAAACGCGTTTGTAATTCACTCTCAAAAAATGCCACTGGCGTTGAAAAAATTCTATCCCACCAAACTAAGAGCTATTTGACTATAAAGATCCACTTTCTCTTTCAAGAATGCACGCATACATGTTAAGGCAAGTGATTATTAATTATTTAATTCATACTTAGATCAAAGAAAACCAATTAAAACCTCACCTCGACTGGAATTGCAAAAATCGTATCTATTTTTGTTAAATAAGGTCCTTTATAACCTTAGAAGCCATTCATATGGTGGAAATGGCTTCTGATTTTGATTTAAAGTTGAGTAAAAGAAAGCAGACCATGAAGCAATTGTGTTCTTCAAACTCTTCCTAAGATTCAGCGGAATCCGTTATGAGTAGCGTTCTTCGATAAAGTTTAAGAGGTGCATTGAACTTACGGAAATTGATTATAGCTTACAATATGTTGCATTTAAATTCAGAAACACTTGAATGTGGTTATGCCTATATCACACCCAGCAACTGGATTAGATCTTAAATGTCGTAGTTTCCGGACCGGCCGGACTTCAAAAGCACTAAATTGTTTGATTTATCTCTGATATAATGACAGGAAATCTATAAACCGTCATTAAGCCCAATTTCCGACACCATTTTGGCCAATTTTTCCCGAGTTCGCGCTGTCCGAAAAGTAATTATGATTGATAATCTTTACTACATGCGTCCGGACCGTGTCCGCGCCACTGTCAAATTATCGCGTTAGAGATGCGGAGCTCTCGCCGGAAGATCTCGCTTTTGCGGAGTTTTGAGTGTTAATTATAATTATTAACACCCGTATTATTAGTGTTTCAAAATAATAGTCAACGTTTGGGCTGAGCAAATTAGGTGAAAACCTACAATTATCCATCTAGTTTTTGGTGAATGTAAGTTTGAAATCCAAGAAGAGCTGGAGGTTTTGCACTACCTCCGGGAGTGGTTCAATACAAAATCTTAATATTATAAAAAATCCAAATACCACTGACTGACTCACTGACTCAGTCGGTCACTCATCACGAAATCTCAAAAACCACAGAACGGATTGCAATGAAATTTGGAACATACCTTCCTCTTGGGTCTTAGGTGCTCACTAAGAAAGGGTTTTAAGAAATTCGCATAGGGCTCCGCCCCACGAGGAGTCAAAGTTCCAATCCTGTGTTGTTCTTATGGATATTCACTTTAAGTTTGAGCTGATGAAAATACAAACAGCTGATCTTGATTCGTAGTAGTTCCACGGCATAACCACATATTGCAGCACACACAGCTGTCAGTTTTTATATATTAAGATTATTTGGGGGGCGAAGCCTGCGGGAACAGCTAGTATCCTATAGAACAACATACAGGATAATTAAAAGTCTGGAAACCCCTTCTTAACTTTTGAACCCATTTTATACTCCATTTTGGGGTTGTGGGCAAAGTAGTAATACTGACCAAAAAGTAATATTTTATGCCCCATGAAGGTGTGCTGAGTTTAATTTTTCTAGTATGACCCTTCAAAAGTTAAGAAGCGGTCTCCAGGCTTTTTATTAACCCTGAAAGCTTAAACAATCCCTATAAGTTTGAAAAATGTACACTTGTTACATTTATTTGTTGTTTGCAGGTAACAAGACAAGTGAAAGACGACTACCTTCCTCATCTTTTTGTAAGTTATACACATTATTATACTGTACGAATTCATTGTTTTATTTCCTATTAGAATAAGTTACAAATCAATAACATATTTAGGAATTTACAGTTTTTTATCACTATAAGTTTTACAGCTGAGAGAAGGAAACTCAAAGAACAAGTACTCCTGCCAGAAAACCTCCGCAACCTTCACTATCTAGGTCTCCACCTAAGTAGCCACAGTTGTACGGTTCCGGAACCGCGACCCATGCAGAGCGGACTGTAGCTGTAGTACCAACCATAGATCACAAGAACTGGTCCTGAATCGCTGATATGTCTTGGTCTGCTGGACCACTCACTGGGGGATAAACTACTGCCAAGAGCAGCCGAGGTGGGGTTTGGTTTTAGAAAATGGAAACGTTGTGTGATATTATGTTTGTTTTTTTATGTATTAATTGTTGCAAATAGGTTTGGTTCGTGAGTAAAGTAATTCAACAGTTTAGTCTAACTTGGCTTTAACTCTATAACTCTGTTGACGTGTTTTAGGAGACGATTTACTTAAAAAATAAGGTCTTCGACCTTATTTTTAAAGTCATAAAATCAATCCAGGAGGCAAATAGCATGAATAGATTTAACCAATTCCGAAACACTCGTAGTAACTAATACGTCAAACAATGTAGACTACATTTATATAATAATTTGATAATAACCCACATTTAAGTAAGGATTTATAGGTCCTTAAATAAATTACATGAGAAGTCCTTATACTTTTTAGTTGTTATCATGGTAACTATACAAACCTTTTACCTAAGTGATAGATATAATATAGCAAACACTGTGATCACACGAAATTCTAAAATTGACATGTATGACAACTGTCTTAGTTTCAAATGTATTCTTTAAGCTCAGAAAACTATAATATTGATTCTAGATCTTAAGCTAGACCAGATATTATAAGTCAAGATAAACAAATTCTTAAAATATTTTAAAAAGTCTCAATATAGTTATGAACACGTTCAACCACCGAAAATGTGTTCAGCACAAAAATTAAATTGATGATTATCGTTGAATAACTATGACAATTAATTTAGACCTATAATCGAATTTAAATTTACAAAACTAGAAGAAGTTTATCCGTCTAAAAACATCTGACACAAGTTAATAATAACTTAAAATAAATTATGATAAAATAAATAGATAATCAGTAAAATACCCTACCACACTCCAGACTACCTTATTTTAGAAGAATTATAGGTACATCTTAAACTAACAAATTCGCTGAACACGCAAGGGGAACGCGAATTCTCGAGTGTTTTGCGTGACTTGGAAGCATTTACTGTCAAATGAAGGGTTTCGCCGTGTTAACTGCACCTGGTCCCTGTTTAAACCAGTTAGTAGTCTCTTCGATATTTACGATCTCAGTATTTTAGAGCTGTTAAAATACCAGTGGGATCACTGGTGATATTTAATTATGCTTGCGATTCCTCAGTGCACGTATCTTTCGATTTATTTTAAATCAGTTTTTTTTTAAACAATTAAGGGTTAATGGATTACTCTCATTAATGTACAATAAAAACGTATTTGTTATATATAACAAATTAGGATAAATGTTATACCAAATGGAAAACAACCACTTTAAAATTCATCAGCACCAATATGTATTTAGCTTGTTTACATTGGAATAGCCCTAAAAACTGAAATATCACTGAAAATACTGTCTGGATTGTTTACTTTTGTATTTATTTTGTAAGGCGATGATAGCATTGCTATTGTAAGGTCTCGTCCAGTAAACAAATACTGGAGGGTGATGTAGCGAGTCAGTAAAAAATTTGCCTACAGTAAATACCTCTATGTTAAAAATAAATGTTTATTAAAATACTCAGAAAAATCTTGTATGGTTGGATGTACTTGATTGAAAATGTACTTAAATAGATGTTTTCTTCCATCCACTGTTACAAAAAAGCAAGGTCACATGTTTCGAAACAGAACATCAGATTCTATTTATGATAATAATTATTGTTGTCTATGTTTATAGCCATTCGAAATAGATGGAGTGCTAAAAAGAATGCAACTTCCTAAACCATCAATATATTAATTATTGTCTAAGGCTAGAACTCTCTTTTGGGCGCTGCGTGTAAAATCTCGTATGTAAAATCGGTGTGGAAGGGTTACGGGATGTCGTCGACGTTTAAGCACTTCAACCACGAGCATTTAAAACGTAATTAGTAAAGTCAGAGGAAAGCGTTTGCATGTACGCGTCTCGTCCCACGCATGTCTTGCTGGTGCGCCGATCTACTACAAAGTTATACACCAAAGAAATGGAGCGAATTATTTATAACTGCTCCATATTACAGTCGCTGTATTATTATTTCACTCCCGGAGGTCTATCCCGGTGGCCGCTGATCATTACAGCTAATCGCTTACATTAAGCTAATTTTATAGCAATTACGATCCCCTCGTTCGGTTCGCAAATGTTTTAATGTAAGACGGCAAACAGCCTGAGGCGATCCTTCAATTAACGTTGAATCGAATATTACCGAGGTAATGGCAGTATCAGTGTTATTCGAGAATGTTTAAACAGAATTATCGATAGTTGGAGTCAACGGTCTATTCAGTATTGTATCCGTCAGATGACTGCGTAAGGGAAATTGCTTGTCGTTTGGAGAAGGTACGCAATGAAAGAGTGCCTTCGCCAGTAAATCAAGAAGATAAGCAGGCATTTATCAAGGTTTGATAGGTGCTGTCCCATCGTCCGCGACCGCATGACAGCGTGATAGATCTCCGCGTCGGCGTCGGTTGCTGTGACGGTGCGCTAGACGGCGGACAGCAGTACACGGGTACCTGCGTTGTCCCGGAACAGTGGGCAATCTTTCATTATTACTGTAATGGTGAGGGATCTAGTCGACAGTTATGTGACTGTAGGAAGTTTAGTTGTATTTTTGAATAAACTATCTAATCATCTACAATTTGTGTCGCCGGTCATTATGAGAATGACTCTTTTTTCTAATCTAAACGTTCGTAAAAGTAAAGGCTGTGACGCAAAACTTCAGAGCACAATATCCTGTAACAATATCGACTCTACATATATAAGCGAGGTATGGATCACAATCGTTAGGAAAATGTTTCGAAATCACTAGCAATCTAAACGCAAAAATAATTTGCAATTGGGCGCTAATTTTCTGGAAAACTAGAGATATTTTATTTTAAAATGTGGCATAGTACTGTTTAGTTAAATTCCTGCGGAAATATGATTACAATGATACAATAAAAGCTTTTGAAAGAGGATAGTAAATAAGTTGCCCAGTAGCGGATTATTCGGCGAGTTATTCCATGGAATCCGTTTTAAAATTGGAATTTTTTAGATTCAGTATTACATTGTATATTTTACGGGGGTCTGTGGGATCCAAGCGGAGTCTACACTAGGTCAATTAACATCTAAAGTCAATGACTATAACAACGATCAATCATTATCAATTTGTGTTTATGTTTACAAAGTTAACATTGAGTTTGTCATTCAACTATTTGGCGTTGTCGATTCATAATAACAATTTGTGAAGAAGGTGCCTAATTAATACAATCGTGATATAAATTTGTTTTTATATTTTCAGAATTCTAGGACTTCACTGTTTTAAGCCATACGAAAACCTTTTGCAGAAAACGTCTAACCCTTTCAAGAAATGTTAAACAATACAATTATTTTTGTAATGACAAATTTAAATATTTAATATTGTTCAGAAGTTTTAAATTATTGCCATTACATATATATATATATATATATATATATATATATATATATATTACTTATATATATATTTATATATATATTTATATTGCATTCATTTGTTAGGGCTACTAGTATAATAATAATCAAATGAAACATTATTTCAACTGAGTACCCTTAAGGAATTTCTTTATTTTACAGACTACATGTTTCGGGACATAAGCCCATCATCATGGTCAACAAATAACCTAACCTAGTTTTACAATATTAAAAATATTACAAAAACAGACACACAAGGAAATTACTTAGCAGATTTTTCACTTTGATGAACAAGTTTTCTATCCATCTATTCTCATTTTCCGTATCTTTTCAAATACTGGATTACTTGTACTGATTTGAGTATTTAGTAATTACTGAGGCATTTCTTTGTGAGCGACAAATATATTCAATTATTCTGCTGAGTTCATTTTCTCGCCTTTGGACATGTAGCTCATTATCTTTAAATTCTCGTCCATGGCCAATCCATGTTCTTGTTGGTAAGAGGTCGCCTCGAATTCAAAATAGTTTTGATTGGTGCATATTTTCGTGAGTATAACTAAATCCTTAATGCTCTGATGACTAAGTGTATTATTTTTCTTTAAGTCTTCTTCTAATATTCTTACTGTTTAATTAGGAGGAATGTTCGTGTACACGACTTTTATATCGAATGATATGAAAATGCAATCATCTGGAATATTTATATCTTTGATTTGGTTAACTATATCTACAGTGATTTTTACTGTGTAATTATTTTCCCATATTAAGCTATTCTTAATTGTATTATTTAAAGACTTACAGAGGTTATAAGTCGGAGCTGTTTGAAAGTTAAGTACGGGCCTCATCCTTACGATATTTATTCCCAAGTGGTTTCCTTTACAATATATGAAGTGGTTTTAAAAAGTTATAGGAATCGCCCACATATTTACTATTTAAAATTACATTTATTATCTGCCATTTTGTTTTGTAACAACTATCTAGTATTTTAATTCTAAATAACGGTACTTTTTCCAGTTTATAGTTAACTCTACCGATTGTATTTCTTTCGAAATACTCCTGGACCTAAAGTAGACAATAAAATGATTTTTCAACTGGTATGTCAGAGAAAATGATATACGATAGTGTGACAGTGGCAACAATCCATTAAAGGCGGTCCCACACCTCTCGCGGTCAGGCTTGAACATTCGGCCGAACATTCTCCCGAATGTTCACTGAACATTTCGCCCCGTATTTTCCAGTATGTATTCAAAAGTTCGTGCAGCTCCCACACTTCTCGCGAATTCTCTGAACACTCGAAGTTCGGCCGAATGTTCGGGCGTGTTAAGTTCCTTAATTAGTGAACTGGATCCCCGATCAATTGATCAGGCTTAAGCTACACCTGATGAAATAGTTATAACTCAAGTGTTTTTTGCACATCTGAGAACATCTGGTGCTCGCCGCGCGATCTGTTCGGCGAACGCATCCGATATTCAGCAAGCGCTCTACATGTGGCACGTCTCGTCAATATATTTAATTTTCCCACGATATATAACACCAAGGTTGCACTCATCATTGTGTTCAATGATTTACATTAAATGGCTGTACATTGTAATCTTTTTGTTTAAGTATTGGGTGAACCGTTGATGTATATCGAACTAGAGTGGACAGATAATAATGAGATTGTCATTGCAATCAACAATATGGGTTGCAAATGTTTCAAGGTAAAATCAGTAGCAGAACTGTGTTTAGTATGTTTTAGTCAATCGGCTTACAACTAATATCTTCTCACTCTTCTATCAGAGATGTTGTGCCACTCATCAGGGAAGGAAAAATATAGAGCCAATTATTTCAGAACGCCAAACATCTTAGTTTAACAACAGAACTTTGCGAATAAAAATAGAATAAAACTTTAATAAAACAGATGGCTTAAAACTCCTTCTGCCACAAGCATTCAACGTGCAAAAGAAATAATATAATTTTAAAATATTCATTTTCTTTTCTAGCCACTGTCAGCACAGACTTTGCCATATAATGCTTACAGTTAGGCAAGGAAAAAAGTTATAATAAACTTAAACTTCGAGAGTCAAACATTAAACACAAATAACATGGGTAAGTTACTTCATAGTAACCAAAATATAAATGGTTCATTATCAATCATAGGTAATTTATGATTATAATATGATTAAGAAATTTACCAAGTTAATATCAAGTAGGGTTTTGTTGCGGTGTATGTGTTGGCCGTGCCACTACCCACCTCTGCAGTGTAATTGGAGAGTGATTTATTCTCAACCACTGCTCATGCATCATCGGACCTTTGTAGCTAAGTGCGAGCATGAGTAATGCCTGCAGCCAGTTCATGTAGGCTTTACTCACCATTCCTCTTATTACTTTGCTGTTTTAGGATAAAATGATTTAATATATCATTCTACAAACTCCTATAAACTTCCGTCAAGAAGAGGGTCGAACATGGTTTAATCTTCCTCGAGAATCACATGCGAATAGCTGAATGATTTGGTTTATTGTTAGTAAAATAATAAAACGGCTGGAAATCGCTAAAATGAAAGTTAAAACTTACACAAACGTTAAAAACAAAACAAAACTGTTGTTAAAAGTTGATATTAAAAACAAAATATTATATATTATTTGTCCCGTTAAATTATTTACGGCTTATAAAAAACCTTAACTGTTACCATATGCCCAACGAGTAAAGAGAAAACTACTTTTCAATCCAGTCCTAACTGGGCGCTTTCACTCTCTGAAGAGTTCTGCCTATTATTAAATTAATTGGTTTGTTAAACACTACCCACTTCAGATCTAAAATGTGTAATTGTTACTACAACACGTTTTATGTATCCCTAAACAGCGTATATTATAGTAGTCAGAGTAAACTACACCATCTTAGTTAACCTTTTTTCGCCATCTGACTCGATAATTGGTAATTTCCTTAGTTTCTCTCCAGTTAGTTAAATATACTAGTTTAATTATACTTCAATATAATGTACTCCGTAGTCGATCAATTTCTATCAATGCATGTTAAAAGTGTTTTCAGTATAGTATTAACGCAAGGTTATAGTTGGGCAAACATTTGTAGTCTATAAGGTGGTACAGTGGTATGGAGAAAACAAAATGAAAATAACTCTTTAGCCACTAATTACGATTATGTATATTGCATTAAGATAAAACCTTAAGTGCAAACTCTCTGATATGATTCAAATTGTCCAGGTTCAAACAATATTGACCTGCTCCTGTGGGATAAATGGAAGGCATTTGCGTCTTTGTTTATTTATGTGCCTAATTTACTAATTTATTTCTGAAGTGAGAGGCTTTATTGAAAACTAATATTTTACCTCAGATTTTCTAACCGAGATTTTTTATCCTATAACTTGGTTAGTGTGGTCAGAATTACAGTTTTGTTAAAAGTTTCAGGTACAGTTTAACGTTATATACAGGGTGCCTCAAAAGTCAACGAGCATACTATTTCCAACAAAAATGTAATTTATTTTTTAATTATATTCTTCATAGTTTACGAGCTATTTATATTTTTAATGTATTTTTAAATCAGTATATTGCTATCTCATGAATTATCTGTAGGCAATAAAAAATGCATGTACACTTTTAAACTGTATAGAAATTAACAGTAATTATAAAAAAATACAGGTTTTAGGAGTTTAATCAAATAAAATAAAAACAAATAAACGCAATTTTAATTTTAATTTTACATTTCAAACAAAATTTTTATTTCAAACGGTGTTTTCGTCTACAGTTTCTGCCTTAGAGGGCGATCCTTTGCCTTAAAAACATTCCCATTTATTGCAAATAATAAAAGTATTATGATGTTAAAACATCCATTTCCCTAATTTTAGTATTGACGTATTTTTTTAGCCATTAATTTCTAGTAAAAAATGTATGAATTAAAATAAAACTGCGTTAATCTGTTTTAGCGAATTTACCCTATAGGGAAGAAGCTATTACCGTAGGTCTCATGGTAAGACTTAAGCCCCAGACCATGATAACTTTTTGTTTTGAGGTCCCCAGATGCCAAAAACACTATTCTTTCAAATTTATATATATATATATATATATATAAAATTAAGTTTTTTTTTAATTTGTGTGTGAAAAATGCAAAAAAAGATTTTTGGAAAATTTAAAACCCCCATAAACCCCCCTTCCCATGGTCCGATTTTTCTGGTTTTCGAACTTAAAGTCATGAATGTCATTTTACAAGTTTGAGACAAATTTCATCAAAATCGGACGTTTTTTACTCAAGTTATCGTGTTAACGGACACATATATAGATATATCTATATATATATATATATATATATATTATATATATATATAAATATATATAGATATATCTATATATATAAAGTTCGAAAACCAGAAAAATCGGACCATGGGAAGGGGGGTTTATGGGGGTTTTAAATTTTCCAAAAATAATTCTTTTGCATTTTTCACACAAAAATGTTTAAAAAACTTCATTTTGGTTTTAACCATGTTATATAGCTTAAAAAAACAAATAATATGGTATTTTTAATCATTAAGTTAGGTTAAGTGGTTGCGGAGAAAATCCAAAAAACGTACTCATAAAATCTCCCATGTTAATCTTATGGGAAAACAGTTTTTGGCTTTTCCTCAGTTTATATTAATGTAAACTTCACATTTTCTCTTACTAATCTGTTCAGTTCCACTAAACAATCATTTTGGTGTTTAAATTTTCATTCTACGCCCAACCGTTGCTGAGATATTCAAAGTGCTAAACACAGTATGTTGTCCAATGTTATCCTTAAGGAGAATAAATCAAATTCTATATCGCGATTATTTATGAATGTATGTTGATGAAACTTGTTATGTGGCTTCATGTAGTACTGGTATATTGATATTTGCACAAAAAATTGAGTTTTTGTTGATTATTCCCTTACCAGCAAACCTGCGTACTCAGCCCCCATGTTACCCTTATGAAGAATAAGTCAGATGTATTGAGTCCCTTAATTATGAACATAAATTAATACAACTTGGTATGTAGCTTCACTTGGTTAAATTATATTGATAATTGCATAAAAACCCATTTTTTCCTTGTTGCAGCAAACCTGCTTACTCAGACCCCATGTTATTCTTATGGAGAATCACCAAAATGTTACCTAGCGCTTATTTATGATTAAATATTGATGAAACATGGTATGTGGCTTCGCCTAGTTACATTCTATTTATATTTGCATAAAAACCAATTGTTTGTGTTCCTTATTTCAGCAAACCTACGTACTCATTACCAATGTTATTCTTATGGAGAATGATTAAAATCGCTTATATGTGAATATATTTTTATGAAACTTAGTATGCGGCTTTATGTGGTATTAAGACATATATTATGCATTGGAAATTCGCTGAGTATGCAGGTTTGCTGCGACGGGGGTATTTAATTTTATTAACTCCTAAAAACTGCATTTATTTATAATTATTGTTTATTTATATACGCTGTAAAAGTTGTATGGTCCTATGTGCATATTTTCTTGCCTACAAATTATTTATGAGGTTGCAATACATAGATTATAAAACAAAATTAAAAACGTCTTTATGAAGATTATGATATGAACATAATAAAATTTGTTGTTGGAAATAGTCCATATAACAAACCTGTGAAGTTTGGCCGTTTTGAGACACCCTGTATAGATGTAGAAGCAAGCTATAACTGTGGCCGACAAACGAAGCGACACGCATCAGTCAGTCGCCAACCTTCCTCGGCACCCGGTCTGGTTATGTTACGATTTATTTCGTCGATTTACATGCAATTCAATTGAAACACCGCGCAATAAGTGGCCATTTAAATAAAACTACTTTCACTTGCTACGCATCGGGCGGACATTTTAATTGGCCGAGCAACAGTTACCGGCGCAATCGATTAGAAAATTTGTCGTGTCACAGGTTATGAAGACTAATGAGAATCTAACTAGTTTAGAATATAAAGGACAATCGCGGATACCTGCCCACTCCTCAGCTGCAGTGATTATTCTGTGATTTATAGGGCGGCGTGGAGCATGCATCATATGGGCGGCGTGCTAAATATTGTCCCGCACTCATGCGGGCGGCGCGGCACGGCGACCTCACTATTACTCACTGCAAGAGCGACTTGCACTTCCTTGTTCTTTGGGATGAAATGGTAATTGTATACAACAAATATTATGTCAAACAAATACTGACATTTTTAATGACGGTCAATTTAATTTCCCCTTCGCACTTTTACATGATTAAATTCGATGATAAAATTTGGAAAATGTGCAAAAGTTAGCACCTTTAGGGCCTAATGAGCATAAGTTTAATTGTACACTCATAAACCTCCACTAAGATTGACCTAATGAATAAAATCCTTGTCATTGGTTCAAAAGTTCCTCGCAACTCTCCAATTGTGATAATGCAGAGGTCCTTTGGTTCGAAACCTATCTTAATTTTAAAGTACATCAGCTATCGACAAAAATGAATAGGTATCAGCAAAGAGAACTATCTCTGTGTTTTAAATCGACCTTCAGTGAAAGTCATGCGACTTAATAAATAATTCGAATTTGGAATTTATATAGTAATAGAAACAAATAATAGTCATCGTAACATTTATACCTATTGAAGTTTTCAAATTTTCAAATAAATTATCGGTGCAGGACTCTCAACCAAAGTCCTCTAAAAGCACCAGAGATTAACCTATTATCAATGCAAGATATACCGCTGTTGATAAAAATTACCTTTTACATACAACAGATGTCCAGAATAGAACACGTACTTAAACATACAGATGAGTACATAAACATGCAGATGGTCCATGGCGTTGCTTTATTCAGCACCCGAAGCACCGAATGCTCTATCTCAATGTTTAGTCTGTTATCTAACAAAATACTGTTAGATAAGTTTGATTACTTAGATCCTGTATTTTCAGGACATTATCAAAAGAGGATTGTCAAGCCAAGACTTTGCTGGGCAGAGGCGCCACGTGAAGACCAACATTCCCCACTTGGCATCGCGTGAGCGGCGAGCATTTATTGTGTCAAATGAGAGGTTTCGCCGTGTTAATCGCCGTCGCGACGCCCCTGTTCAGACCAGTTGGTCGTCTCCTCGATATTTACGACCTGGTCGAGTCAGGTTTGGATTAAAATTATGATTTGTGTCATTAATCTGGTGCTTAATTAATCTTGGGTAATTTTAGCATGACGGAAAAGAAGACGATGTATAAGATCACATGGAAAAAGAATTTGACGGTGAAAAAATGCTCTTTAAGTAATTAAAAGTTTCATAAGGAAATTAAGTAAATATTAATAAATATATATTAACAAAAAAAGATTTCAGTAATATAACTTAATTGATGTAAAATAAAATGTTATGTAATTGAATCGCCACAGGACGTTTTCACAACTAATTTGTATTTACAACTGTATGGTAAATACACGAAAAATATAGTAAAGGAAAACAGTTATTCATCGATTTTGTTCAACACTATTAAGTCCAATAATGTTTCTGTTACAATACCAGTATCGTCAGTGTGTCGTCTGTAAAGAAATTTTAAACAAAATCAATTAATGCTATCTCTTTAGCTCAATATGAAACAAACTTTTGCAAACGAAAAGCGATCATATTCATTATCGCATGTAAAGAATTTAACTTCACTATGAAGAACGTACGCCATAAATATTGTGCAACATACTTTAAGTACTTTAAGTGCGCACATTCCCAAAAAAATTATATTTTATACCTCGAGTTTAGAGATAAATTTATAATATTGATAAAAATGTATCGTTGACCAGGTCAGTGCAAAAACCGTTCACACTTTGATTTGTCTGTGGAATAACATAAATATATAGGGGTAAATTAGATTATAAGCGGGTAGCTTTCAGATTCCTGAATCCTAAGGTCAGTTAGGTCATTTATACTGTATACAATTTACTGTATGTTCTAAATAAGACGAATGATATATCTTACCACATCAGTGAGAAATAAATGTGTAAAAAAAAACTAAATAATAAGCGACATCTTATAAAACAATTGTAATTTGTTTACCGCCTCTAAGCAATAGATTACGCCATTAATATATCAGGTTTCAGATAATCCGACAAAGTGTTACTCGACTGACCGTTCGCGGCATAAACACTTTCATTTGGACGCACACAAATTACGTACATAAAAAAGGCGGGCGAAGGAAATTCCAGCTTCTAAAGGTGGAGAAAAGTCCAGAACACCTGGGGCTCGGGAGCTGTTTTGCAAAACATAAATTTCACGAGTGGCCGGCTCAAAATGAGGTGATAACTTTTTGCCGACACAAAATACAGTTATGAGCGTTTGAAAGCGTGAATAATCACACACATCAGCCGCGAAAATTACAACCGTCGTGGCGAGAACCATAAAGAAACAATGGGCTGGATTAAAGAGAGTTTTAGGCCTGAGGCCGAGCTGAGAGATGTCGCGGGCGAATTTTACCGATATGAGAGATTTTGGGCAGATCTGTATCTCACGTAGGGTGCTGAAAGAGTTTCTTTCTCGCCCCCGGGTTAAGAAACCAATAAGAAATAGACGCCATGTGAGATAGATGTTATCTGAAGTAGTGTTACAACGAACTATGTAGATTGTCAATTTCATAATGTATTCATCTGACGCTGTATAAACTGGAAATAACTGTGATCCTGACCCTATATTTGGTTATATAAGCGTATGAATGGCGATTGTACAAGCCAATGAATCGCTTGGGCATTTACGACTGGCTTACATTTTCTAGAGAAATCGTAAATCCGCAGTTCATGCAAACGTAGTCATGTGAACAACTCGCATCCCAATAAAAGGTCCAGCCCATGATCTTAATGAGGTCTGGACTTACTTCCTCCGTTACGGACGAGCAAGTGAGAGAAACGCCATAAACAGGCGTAGCCACTTTTAATTATGTACACTGTCAGTTTTTATCTTCGTTTTTGTTAAGAATGAATGTGTTAGCCTAAACTCACATAATATCCATTACAACTTTATTTGTAGACACTGTATTTGTGATGTCTTTGTATCAACAATTTGTTCTGCTTTGATTTGTATAATTTTTAAATATACTTGCAATTTCAACAGATATAAAGACAGTCACATAAAAAACCTAGTGAAACACCTTCACATGAAGCTATTGTATATTTGTGTTTTTGCCTATCTAGTATTTTTTATACTTATGACAATAAATATTATCCGTTTTTAATCGACCTTAGTTATTACTTTAATTCTTAGAGTATGAATTGCTATACACATTCTCATAACAACCACTCTCATGCACAATCTCTCTCCAATTTTAGTTAACAGAAATGTCGAAAACCATCGAGAGAAAAATAAAATAAAATGCTAACGGAGGATTTCTGGATTATGTGTAAGAAAAATAAGTAAGCCAGAAATAATATTGTGAAGTAGTATATTCAAATTATATAAACCGGATACGCTATTTTTTATGATTCAAAACCAGTAAGAAGAGGGAATTTGAGTGAATAAATTTTTTTTGAGGTTTAATTTACGTTTGCACGGTTTTGGAGAAACGATTGAATATTTTATGGTAACTACTCATTTCTCTTTTGTGACAGAATATATTACTCTTATTAGTTATGTTTGTTAACTCATTAAAATTAACTTCCAAAATTCCAATTTTCCAAGAATAAAAATTCCTTAGAATGCTCATATCTTGCTCTCTTTAGTTTCCAACTTTACGTAGCCTAATACATTCGTTTAAATTACTTAAATGACTCAAATGGTGCCAACACCTGTGAAAAAAGCTTTAGAATTGACAGTGTGTGAAAATACTTTCTCAGAGCATGTTTGTAACACAGCAATATGACTTAACAATAACAAAAATACGTTGTTTTAAATATATATACATGTATATTTCTATATATATATTTATATATATAAGTCCTGGTCAGCTCTATATTAATTTTAGGTTAAAAATTATTAATGTACGTAATGTATTTGGATCGCGCATATTATTAAATATTCAAACATATAACGTTCTGCGAAAGTCGAGTTGACGGCGATGTTCTGCGTTACGAACGCGATAATTTGACTGCGGCGCGAACACGGGTCTCGGACCTTGTAAGAGAGTTTATCAATCATTATTACTTTTAGGTCAACGCATACCCAAGTAAACTGCTCAAAACATGTCATGAATTGGGATTAATCGCGGTTTATAGATGTATCGCGATTATCTCGATGATAAATGGAATAATTTAACGGTTGTGAAGCCACCGCAGATTTGAATATAAAGGAATATAAATCTCTCTTACGTATTTCAGCGTATATTATTGAGTTATACCTTTTTTCAAGTGACCGTTTATGACAGTTTTGCAGATAGTCATCGTGAACAATGGAAAGAAAAGATGGTACGGAATAAGGTCAAACCTTTGGGTATAGATTAAAACCTAGCTTGCCTTTCCCCACATTGTTTCAATGTTTGACAATTCTTAGCTGATAAAAAAGCGTGTTAAGCATTGATTTGTAAAAAATATTCTTGATTTTTAGTTTATAATTCAGTTTATAAAAAGTTCAGGTGGTTTAATAAAATAGGAATATTTCAAGGGCATTAAAATAGTGTACGGGAATATTACGATTTACTTCGTAACTGTTCTCTATACAAACGGGACTCCGCTCAATTCAAGACCCTCTCGACGGCTCCGACTATAAAAGGAAGTGTTCTCTGGCACTGCAGATATGACAATGCAGCAGTCTGCAGCCGCTGTTGCACAATAGAGAAAGTGAGTAGCGATTAGCAAAACCCAGCTGCAACTGTGGGCCCGGTACTTGACGTCGAGGGGCTGCAGAGATCGTGACTGGTGGTGTTTGGTGTCGAACATAGAGAAATTGCGCGTCATGAAAACATCAAACAGCTTAATTATTCCTCATAAAGCCATGTGATTATTCCATCACCTCGGCATCAATTGAAAATGAATGAAGAAAACAAAATACATGAAACAAAATTTGTTTAGTAATTAAATAGTTAATTAATTTAAATTACATATTTTTTTGCAAAACCCAGTTGCAATCGGAGCTTGGTACTTGACATCGAGGGGCTGCAGAGATCGTGGGTAGACTGTAAATAAGTTTAAGACTTCGGCATCTTCAAGGGAATCTGTCACATCCGGCGACATCAATCCTCAGACTATCGTCGTAGGGAATATGAATTCATATTTATTATTTTTATTTAGACGTTCGAAGTATTTTCAATACTTTCATGCTGAGATATACTGCATAACGTAAAATATGACTTACTGTAGAGATTTTCGTACGATACACCGCTAAGTGTAAATTATCTAAATTTAGATTAATATTCAAAACGCACCGATCTGTTTATCATTGGCAATGATTGAGAGGGCTTAAAAAGTACTAAAAACCTAAAAAAATACTAAATATCGTTATGAAACATGCAGTTAGTTTTAGATAAGTAGTATCTTAAAATTTAAACAGAAAGTACTTTTAAGAAGTTCATTACAAATTGCCTTGGATAAAATAAATTAATGTTGTAAAGTTACAACAAAACAATAATAGGTTCGCTCTCAGAACTTTTTAGCCACCGAAGTGTGCATGGCTATACAGACAGCTCATCATTTAACACGCCGCTGCCGCGCCGCTCCTATAATGCAACGCTCCTTCAACAGCAGAATGAGATAGGTGTAATGGTATCCACAATTGTCTCTTAAATTCTACACCACTTGGATTCTCATTAGCCTTTACAACCTGCATAGCAGACACGACAAATCGTCTAATCAAATAAAGGACAAATGGGCTTGGACGATCAATTAAAATGTTTACACAGCGCATAAAAAGTGAAAGACTATTAAATAGCCACCCGGAGGTTTGCAGGATGCAGTTTATAGTGAATTATATAGGGAATTTTGAAATAAATCACAGCATAACTAGTGCAGGTTACTAGACACATTGCCGCGGGTCGGGTTGGCAACACTGATTGATTCATGTGTGCGTCGCTTGATGCATGTTTGCCAACTGAATTACGACATTTCCCTCACATATTGCTCTTGATTATTCAATTGTGTCGATGATTTAGTTATTTACCGACATTCCCTTTTACCTAGGCTCGGCCTTGTGTTACTTTTGTGTATTGCTGGGCTGCTTCCAACAGCTTTAGGTACTAAGGACGAAATAGTTTGACGAGATACCGTTTAATTGGTTTCAGGTTACTCATTAAACCGAAGTACCCTGAGGGTGTAAAATCGCATATTAATTTACCACTTGAGTAGGACTTTACAGTTAAAGTTTTATTTACTGCTAATATGATTATTATGATTATTAGTGAATTTCCTAAGGAAAAGTGAGCTATTACTATGACCCGCACGGTCAGACAAATTCAACGCATTTCCGTTGTTATATTAAGATACATGGTAAATTTCAGATTATTATTTTTATTACAGATTATCTTTTATAGGTAATTTACATAATTCACATAATAATAACTTTTACATAATTCTTCATGTAAAACCCCTATTTCTCATGATAACGACTAACTTTGTATGCTTATATAGGGCTTTGGGTTACACCAAAGTTTTGAATACGTTTAATAATTAAAAAGCTATTCAGCATTTGAAATATTAACACTTCCCTTCATGACACCAAAAACAAGTGAAATACGTCAGTGTAACGATGATTGTAGCCAATACCAGTTACATTATATTTTGCTTAATTGTTGAGGTACTATTTAATGTATTACACCCCTTAATTTGTCCAATCCTGCATATATGAAGCTTAATATCTTATCTTAATCTTAATATATTAAGCATATATTTATGCTTAATATCAAGTGTTTGTTGATTAGACAGTTTGTTTATTTGAAATGAAGGAATTTACAGAAGTTGTTATGAACTGATTACATAAATGAAATTGGAATTGGTTAAATGAATAGACGTTTGGCTGAGGGCTAGGATCTTACTTTCAATTAAGATGTTAGTCCAGTAAAAAGGTATTTTGAACTAGAAAGTTTATGGATAATTGTTTTTCGTGGCTAATTTTATATTGGTGCTGAACACGAATATGAAGTTGTCCAACAAAATTTACTTCGGAAAATATGAGAAAAATACAAAAAATGTATGAAATCTTTGATTATTTCCTTATTTTTGCTTGCAACTTGCAAAGTAAGCATTTTAAGCAAAATACCATTTTAAATTAAAATTAAAAAAATAAAATTACCTACAATTTATGTCCTAATAATTTTCTTTGTCAGACGTAAGGTATCCATGCTGTAATACATGGATATCCTACGTCTAACAAAGAAAATGATAAGGACATAAATTGCAGGTAATTTTCTCTTATTTATTTTTTAAAATAGAACAATATTTTGTGTAAAATGCTTATTTTGCAAGTTACAAGCGTAAATAAGGAAAAAATCAAAGATTTCTTATTTTTTGTATTTTTCTCATATTTGCCGAAGGAAAAACATTTTTGGCTTATAGTTCCCGTAGCAGCAAACCTGCGTACTCAGCGAATTTCCAATGCATATATATGTATCCTAATCCCACATAAAGTCATATACCAAGTTTAATCAATATACATTCATAAATAAACGATTTATAAAAATTTTAATTATTCTCCATAAGAATAACATGGCGGTTGAGTATGCAGGGTTGCTGAAGCAAGGAACACAAAAAATTTGGCTTCATATAAATATTAATACAACTCAAGAAGGTAAAGCCACTTACCAGATGTTATTAATTTATGTTCATAATTAAGGGAGATAACTTATTCTCCATAAGAATATCATGGGAGCTGAGTACGCAGGTTTGTTGCTACGGAAACTATCGGCCAAGAATGTTTTTTAGTGCAAATATCAATAGAGCACAACAATATGAAGAAATATACCCAGTTTAATCAGGACAAGTTGATAAATAAGCGAGATATACAATTTTTCTTATTCTCCATAAGAATAACTTTGGACAACTACTATATTTAGCACTTTCAATATCTCTGTAACAATTTAAGCAATTATCAAAACACCAAATTGTGCGTCTTTTTAAGCTGATTCCAATGAAAAGAACTAAAATTTGACTTTTTCAAAAATGATATGTAAAAAACTCAAAAAACCCATTTTTGGAGTACAAAACCCCCCCAAAATACCCTTCGGATAAGGTGATCTGTCTGGTTTTCGAACTTAAAGTCATAAATGCTGCTTTACACGTTTATACCAAATTTCGTCAAAATAGGACTATTTTTACGAGTTATCGAACGCACGCACGCACGCACGCTCGCACGCACATATATATATAATGTGTATATACAGTTTTGAACATCTGGGGTATTTTTGGGTGTTCTGGGTGTTTTTGGCATCTGGGGACCTCAAAACGAAAAGTTATCATGGTCCCGGGCCTAGGTCTTACCGTGCCGACTACGGTAATAGCTTCTTCCCTATAGGGGAAATTCGCTAAAAGTAAGCCACAAAAACTAATTAACCCTAATCTTTCCACTTCAAGCCCTATTTTAAAACCATTTGACTGGATTATGTATATCACTGGGTTACCGTATTTTAACCAATCATAGTTTAATGAGTCAAATAATTAATAACGATCAATTAACCTAAGTGAAAAGAACACCAATTGGAAGCCAATCTACAGATACATTATTCCAACAAACAAAGTGAAATTGGATGCCTGTGAAACAAAACACCACAATTACAACCGTCGCTAAATAATCCGTTAAATTAATTTATAAAATATTCCATGGAGTCAAATTGTTGATTGCGGGAAAATTGTTATGGAAATAAAGACCGAAACTGATATATCCTCGTGACAGTTATGTTATAACGTTAAAACAAGTGTACATTATAATGAAACATAAAGAAACTGGTTTGTTTACCTTAACTAAGGAGAAACTGAGGAAACGGGCGATTATCGTGTCAGAGGCCTCGTACACCGCCACGAGGTAAAAACTAGCCGCACCACGCGACTCGTACCGCTGTCAAGAGTGGGGCAGGCGACAAACCTGCGATCAAAAACTGGTTTCAATAAATCAGGAATTAGGTAATAGTTTTATGCTGTGTTTCATACGCTACTAGTCCAGTCAATTGGTGTTTAAAATAACCTAATCCAGGGAAAAAATCCGGAAGATTTTTTCTCAATGGTCCTGTATGTTTTTTGGTATGCTTAATTCGAATTTCATGTGTGCCACCTGGAGAAAGGACGGCTTCACTGAGAAAATCACAAAAACCCTTAAATACTCTGCACTTTTGTAGTTTTTGACTTATATCTTAAAAAATATGCGTTTTATTTATCTGAAAGACTGTTTGGTACAAAATTAAAGAGGACAGAATTCCCTACAATTTCATATATTAATTGCATTTCTATAACAAAGAATGTAGGAAATACAGCGCGTTGAAAAACGGCGACTTTTAGGCCAATCTGGCCAAAACGAGAGAAACGCCCTCTCACACACTCCTGTTCAGCGGCAACGTTAAGTCATGGTTGTATTAACCCACTTTTTCAACGAATAAATTGCATTTTCAGCTAACTACTGTAGAATCAAGACTGGAGTTAAATAATTACATTAGATCTGTAATCAAATTTCAATAGATTAATTGAAGCGTAATGTTCTGGTAATATATAAGTTTGAATAAAAAATAATTATACGGTAAATTTATTTAACGTAATAGATTTTTCAGTCTTATATAACGTTAAAGGCTAGGTTAGAAGGTTATGATTGAAGTCCCAATACATTCCTCGAAAAAATCTTAAATAATTACATAACTGTTAAAATTAAAATCTTTTTTATATTTTATTATTTTTAATATTTCTTTATATGGTTGATATCTGTAAACTGTATGTTAAAATTTATCTTTTTAAGATTTTACTGTCGGGATTACACCAATTGTGACAAAACACAACTGTATTATTATTATTATTTTATATATGAGTATTATTACTTTACTTATCAAAAATTCATATAGCAGTAAAAGGGAAAGTCTTCAACAGGATACACTTTATGAGGAAGGCTTTTTCGTGTGACTTTCCTCTTCAAATCTTTGATTAGGCGTATTTGGTCACATTTTTCACTTTGGACCTGTTTAACAATAACAGCTTCTGTTTCGAAAATTGGACAATTTTTATATATTTTTCTGGCTACATTTGTACCTCCCAAAATCATGTATCATAAGAGGAACTTGATGTTACCAATATATATATAGTGTTTCAACGATTCTTAAAAAGGTGTACCTTGACTGTCTTTGGATGAGTACGGATATCGCCTTTAATCTCATTGATCAATTCTTTATTGGTAAATTTACTTTCCTCCACCCTATTTTCAAACAAACTTATAATACTTTGCATTGCTGAATCTAACTTTTCTTTTTAGGGTCTGCCTGCAACTTGTTTTTAGTCACCATAGCCAATTATATTGGTAGCATCTCCTTTTCACATACAAACCAACTGGCTTTTAAGCAATACATTAGGTATACATTATACTGTCTAAGGTGATTCAGGGTTATTTTAGGATTTCTTCACATATATAATAGGAATAATCAACACATTTCTCATTGATAAATTGCTTCCTATTGGCAAGTATTAAAAGTGTTCATAACGAAAACATATAAATTTCCATATATAAATTTTTTTTGTTCGTATTCTATTTAGTGGGTTGGTTTTGGATACAATAAAACTAACATACTGCAGTGCAGATGCCATTTACTTGCTCATTAAAAGATTTCAATCCCATTTGTTTAACAAATACTGTCTGTTCCCCAAAAATTTCAACGTTTTATCGCAAATAATATAATCCCGACAGTTCCCAAACATCTGTTGATAAGCAAAACAAAAAACATTAAAATAAAGACCTTTATTTTGTTAAACCCATCCATCAACCCGAGGATTATAAGTTGGTTTTACTTTCGTGAGATTTTTTAAATGTCTTAACAAAAATCCATCTGCTTTAATGAAAGAAACTGTTAGTAAGATTATAACTTTTATGGCCAGTGGTGCGAAGCGTTCAATCATATTTTGAATGAGAACAGATTTAGTTGTACTGCATTACACATCTTCTTTGAAGTTCAGAGTAATCAGTCCAGTAGATCATGCAAGTTGGAAAAACGAATTAACCGGCATTTAAATGTATTATGTTTATAGGATCAAACGTTTGAAAGTTATTTGTTTCCCTCTGGGATCTCAAAACCAGATGTTAGCAAAGTCCAGGGACGGTAATATCTCTTTCACTAAAGTTGACATTCGCTTATAGCTACGGAAATGGGTTTAAACTGCTAAGAAAAAATGCGTTAAACTACGCGAAAGAAGATTACTAAAGCGCGTTCCTTCATTTATAAGAAATGTTCAACTGATTTTCGGACGGTTACTTTTGCCAGACCAAGGTCCAAGAAGGCTGAAAATAAGTACGTATTATCTGCAGTACGATTTCAAATAAGTCAACAGTCTGAAACGGTCGCTGTGATACAATCAACACCTACTGGGTGTGGTTACGATTAAACAGAATGTTTTCATCAATCTATTTCGAGATTTATCGTATATTCATCCAAGATAAGACGTTTCGGTATTATTAGTCCTGTTATCTACAGTTTATTTTGTAAGGACAATTTTAAGCGTAATTTGGAGCTCCTATTTTACAGGCTAAGTCTGGTCCACACTATCAGCATGGAAGGGGAAAGATAGAGTGACGCGTTTTACAAAACGACCATTTACTGAATGTCGGATCGGATCACTGAACAGAACGCGTACCGAGAACAGGAAACAACAGTTGTTGTCTTATGTGCGTAAAAACCGCCGAGATATAACTCTTTCATCAGGCGTTGCCGGGCCTGATGGGAGATAATTGGTCGGCTTGATTGGTCCAGTTGATTAATCTGCCACTTATTGCCGCTTGGTCACATTGTCGCAACTGCAACATTCCGGAGTTGATGTCTGTTTAAGGCCGAACATCACTCTGCAATCAATGTTCAATATTTATCATCTTGCGGACTGAGACAACCTGAAGAAGTTTTAACATGTTAAACAAATGAATTATACAAAACCATTTTTGGCTGTGGTTACGACATAGAAGCCAAAAAAGATTGGTTTATATAGTTTTTCCTTACGTGATTTAATATTTAACGAAATTTACTCACAGTGAGTATTGTAAAATCATTTTACGAGTTTGGGTAAATTAAGTATGCATTATACTTCTGGAAACGACCCTTTTATTAATTATTCATTAAAAACAATACTTTGGACTAAACAATGGGTCCAGATTGTACGTAAAATTGTAATTTTTTATGTTTTAAGTTGTGTTAAAAAGAAATACAAATGTTTGTCATATATACAAGTTTAGTCAGTTGATGATTGCTAATGTTTTATTACAAGTAGAGATTTACAGTTTTCACTATAAAAGTGATTAATATCGATGAATATACGTCGTCAATCAAAGGGCGATGAAAATTCCCCATGAACGTATAAAAAAGACGAACGAGCGAATCATACTAAAGGAGAAAACGGGCAAATAAGCGAAGCGAAAGATGAGATTTGTATGAGACCAGTATGAGCTATTAACGATTTAATTATAAAGACAGTATAGTTACTCTTCCAATATCTTATGTACTGCTGTCCGCAGTCCAGTCACAGCGATTGGGGGGATCTATCACGCTGTCATGTTCTCATGGACGATGGGACAGCACCTATCAAACCTTGAAACATGCCTGCTTATCTTCTTGATTTACTGGCGAAGGCCCTCTTTCATTGTGTACCAATTTCTATGAAACAGACAGCCAATTTTCCTCACAATGTTATTTGAAATAATCAATGCTATCCTTAAGTAATTATATCTGAAATACTGGCATATTATGTAGTGTATTTAGTTGATCAGTAAATACAACTGGATGGTTAAATATTTCACAAATGAACTACCGGCATGAACTACCGGCTAATTTACAATTGGATTTTAATCATGTGTTTTGATTCCAATCAATCCATTTTCATGATGGATTTCAGTAATAATTATGATAATCTTCCAGTCTTTTACACTACTTTCTTGTAAAGAAATGATAAGTAAAAGGTGTAAGATAAGGTATTATTATTCGTAATTAATTCTCAACCTATTTTACTGACTTCCTATAATACTCATCTGTCTTCTGGTTGTATGATGGCGATGTGGTTCTCCGGCCCATTACAATAATAATGGAATGCGAGAGTAATATATATTTAAGGATCATATTTAGTCTAATATACTCCTTAAATATAGTCAAATGCTTTCCTTTTCTATGACTTTGTAATTCCATAAGTATCTTTTTAAACTTTCAATCACATTTGATCAAAAGGATTTCAGATTTTGTTAAAGTCGGAAAGATTAAACCCCAAACAACAAATATATGACAAAGTCAATTAAATAAAAACAAACAGTTATATTATATATATATATATATATATATATATGTAATTTTATAAATTTAAGACTTGAAAAATCAAGTTTAGTTGAATTTAAAAGTCAAGGCTGTCAAACGTAGTCAGGTCTGATCACGATCAGCTCCTATTATTTATAAGGGTAATAGTGAATAATATAAGCAAGATATTATTCACCATGATATTTAAGAGTACTGTACCTCATATTCTTTCAACAGTTGCATACGTATTAATATAAAACGCGCATTGACCAGGTGGTGGGAGATAAAATCCAAGGCTTAGTTGGAAAAAAGTAGAATGAAATTCAAAATAGTTTAAATGTTAGTTCAGCGTATTTTGGTTATTATTAAAAATGCGTTCTTATAAATTTCAATAAAATATTTTTTTGAAATGCCTATAGAGTTAAGATTGTTTTAGAATTATCAGGTTAATCAATGTTACAAAAATATGTTCTTTAAATTAATTAAAAATAACTAATGCACTACTAAACAAATTTTTGTTTTCACGTGTTTTTGTTTTCTTCAATCATTTTCTATGGATGCCGCGGCGATTGAATAATCACATGGCTTTATGAGGAATCATGAAGCTGTTTGTTGTTTTTATGATGGGCGATTTCTCTATGTTCGACACCAAACACCACCAGTCACGATCTCTGCAGCCCCTCGACGTCAAGTACCGGGCCCACAGTTGCAGCTGGGTTTTGCTAATCGCTACTCACTTTCTCTATTGTGCAACAGCGGCTGCAGACTGCTGCATTGTCATATCTGCAGTGCCAGAGAACACTTCCTTTTATAGTCGAAGCTGTCGAGAGGATCTTGAATGTTAAACGGACAACTCTAACCTACATATGATTTGTAAACTGCTGTAACTTATGAAATCAGCTACAGTTCAAAAACCTTTAGTTCCTAACTCTTCAGGAGTTTCCTTCTTATAAAATTATTACGTGGACAAGCTTTATTGTTATTTTTAACAATTTTTACCAAAACAGCAGTCAAATTAATACAGCAATTCAAAAATTGTTTCCTGTTTCAAATAACTATCTACATCTGAAGATAGATTTCATTGGTTTGTTTTTATATGTTTTTATTAATAAACAGGCTACGTGTTTTTAGAATTAATCTCTAAAAAAACTTCCCTCTTTATATTGATTGTGATATATTTGATTCGTTTTAATACCTGGTGGAAACAAACAAATCAAATGAAAATTGCATGCAGTTTACAACATAGTTTTTTGGTAAAAAAAACTATTATCCATGAAATGTTGTAGTAACCTGTATATTACAACACAGAGAAATTAATACTCACATGGGAAAATACCGTGCGTAAGAATGAATTTATATTCACTAACACGTAACAATTTTGGTTTTAGCGAATTTCCCCTATAGGGAAGAAGCTATTACCGTAGTCGGCATGGTAAGACCTACGCCCGCGACCATGATAGCTTTTCGTTTTGAGGTCCCCAGACCCCAAAAACACCATTCGTTTGAAACTGTATATATATATATATATATATATATATATATATATATATATATATATATATGTATATATATGTGTGTCCGTGAGCACGATAACTCTCGTAAAAATTATCCGATTTTGATGAAATTTGGTATAAACGTGTAAAGCAACATTTATGACTTTAAGTTCGAAAACCAGCCAGATCGCTCTATCCAAAGGGGTATTTTTGGGGGGTTTTGTACCCCAAAAATGGGTTTTTCGAATTCTTTACATATAATTTTAGAAATAGTCAAATTTTAGTTTTACCCATTGGATTCAGCTTAAAAAAATACACAATTTGGTATTTTGATCATTTCTCTACGTCAATTGGTTACCAAAATATTGAAAGTGCTAAACACAGTACGTTGTCAAATGTTATTCTTATGGAGAAAAATAAAAAAAATATATCTCGCTTATTTATGAACGTATACTGACGAAACTTGGTATACGGCTTCATCTGGTTGTGGATATTTGCTCAAAAAGACAATTTTTTACCCAAGGCTCCCGTAGCAGCAAACCTGCGTACTCAGCCCCATGTTATTCTTATGGAGAATAAGTAATGTGTTATCTGCCTTCATTATGAAAATAAATTAATGAAATTTGGTATGTGGCTTTACCTACATGAGTTATATTGATATTTGTATAAAACCTCATTTTTTGTGTTCCTTGCTTCAGCAAACCTGCATGTAGCCGCCATGTTATTCTTATGGAGAATAATTAAAATGTCATAAATCGTTTATTTATGAATGTATATTTATGAAACTTGGTATGTGGCTTTATGTGGTATTAAGATACATATATATGCATTGGAAATTCGCTGAGTACGCAGGTTTGCTGCTACGGGTGTAATTAATTTTTTTACTCTTTTGTTAGTTATTTTATTTTTGTTCAATAGCAGAAAATTGTTAAATATTTTCTGAAAAAATGTATTGTTTATGATATATTATTCTAGCAGATATTATGCTAGACTGCTGTAATAAACAACTTCTCCAATGTAAGTGTGTTTTGTTGTTTTTTTTTTTATAAGATATTAGCTTTCTTTTAGTATTTTATTAAAATAATCTTACACGCTAAAAAAACTATCTTCAGTCAGTTTTCCCTTTACTGAAATTCAATATTATACCAAATTACTCTTCATATCAGTATAAAATGAAACACAGTAGGTTCTTAATGTCTTCAAGGGTCCATTGCGTGTGTCGCAAGGGGCGATTCGTCAATTGGACAGCACGGAAGTGGCCGGCCTAGATTCGGCGTTCTCGAGTTAAGATAATCCGGCGCTGGTTTCAAAATGGGTTTTTAATACAATTACGTAAAGCCGATAAGCCACCTCACACGTCGCTTAGAGGATATTAAAATCGTGACTGCCGATACCGGAGTGATAAATCGGAGCGAGCTCGTGATCGGACCGCGTGTCTACTGTTGTAGTCCAGTGATTCCCGAACCTCGGGGATGGAAACACATTATTGATTTGGTGAAACTGCTCTCTAACCATGTTTTATTCACTTATCACACCGTTTGTTAGAAGACACGTTGCATTAATGTTTCAACGTTCAAGAAGCTAGGGTGAGACTAGCCGAAACATTTTATTAAGAATGAAATATCGTCTTACTCAGTGATAGTAAATTACGATAAAATTGCCACGGAGTGGAAAATTATCCGTATAAAAAGTGTAAAGGGTGAAATTACAAGGTATAAACAAATAAATTCAAGGTGTAAAAAGTAAAAAGGTCTAAATTAGAAGGAGTCAAAACATATTTTACAGAAAAAGGTATTCCATCGCTCACTAAACCTTTATAACACTCTATTAATTAACTTTGTCATAGGTAACTGCAATGTTTAAAAACCAGTCTACGTTAAAAATTCACGAGCAAAACGCAAAACTCTCTAAGATAAACACAACCCAGCATATTGTACTGTTTTATGTACTGAATGGCAATAAAGAAATTTGGTTTGATTTGATTTGTGCTGCAATTTAAAAGATATCCTGAAAAATTATCTATACAAATTAAGGTTAAAAAACAGTTGGATATAATGTCAGCATCGCACTGGATTAATTATGTTATTGTATTTAAAAACGTTATCAACTCCAAACAACACATTTTTGCATCAAATTGAACCACGGAACAGGCACATACTGGAACGGTTTGATTGACTATACTTAATGTCAGAGTGCTCGATAACAAAATAAACGTTAGCTTTTACCAGGATGAATTAAAGTCGTGACTCCCGATGATGGAAGATAATAAATCAAGCTGGACCGCCGGCGAAACGCAACACCGGAGAACAATAATGTGTGGGTCCGCGTTACCAGGGCGCGACGTTGGAGCTAAATTGTTCACTTTGGAGCCGGTCGCTGGTAGGCGAATACATCACAGGCGCCGCTGTAAGCTTCGGACATTTAAATGGAAAAGTGGTTTTAAAAGACCTTACAAGTTAGAAATAGTTCTATGTTGTGTCTGCTTCGATGAACGTTGTGGTATCTTAATATCATAATTATTGAAAACATTTGTTTTTAGTTCACTGTGATAAAAATGTTATTAGGGTGATTTATTTTACCTACTATTATAAGCTTGTATATCAATTATTTATTAAAATACTAAGGCGATTTTTGTGAGCAGGCCATCAGCGAAATTATTGTGTCATAAGTCAAGGTTTATGTGTTATTTGAGCACCTTTTTTGGGTTTGGAAAAATCCACCTTTAGGGCTGTGCCGCCTGGATTTACAAAGTTCCAATGTTAATCTTGTGGGGGAATAAAAAATCAATTTAATTGAAAATGATCTAACAGCAGCTATTGATAATAATAAACAGAGTAGGTACAGAAACAAGAAAAGCGGGGTTTAAGCTACCTTCTGGAATAACATCACAATATAAATTGTATATGAGCGTGGTAATCCCAAAAGAAAAATATTTGCTCAAATTCGAGCAACTGGACTTGCACAAAAATAATATAACAAGAATAAGGTGGGTTTTGTGACAATGCTACCGGAGAAACGATTATGACTTAAATCACAGTTTAGGTGTTACTTGGGAGCTCTTAACGTCTAGATGTACCTTTTGCGGTTTTGTAAAATATCCATAAAGGACTTAAGGACTTCGTCCCATGGGCTTTCAAAGTTCTAATTTTGGTTTTTAAGAAGATTATAAATGCACATAATAACACATAATACACAGTACGGCAGAAAGAACAGCAGATCAAGGCTAACAACTGGACATCACAATATGAATTAATAATATATGAGCTACATAATCGAAACTAAAATAATTGTTTGAATTCGAGCAACTAAATACATTTTTAATACTCAGAAACAATGCTGGTTAATGTATGAAACATTTAGGACATAGCATAGTATGTATACTTATAATCAACCTGACATCTTCTGATGACCTACCTATGAAATAAACGTATGCTGACATATGGATGAGGGTTATGGAGTATCAGATAGTTAATGAAACAGAACTAATTAGGTTTACCAGCATTTCCCGCTGTTTTAAAGTCGAATTAAAACAAAATAATTCAAAAAGGAACAAAATAAAATAATAAGGAATCTAAACCAAAATTTAGTAAATAGCTTTGTTCAGACCCTTAGTTTTTTGTCTAGTTGTAAAGCAATAAAAGCTCTTGTTACAAGTGTCCCCCGGAAGGTTTGGTCTTTCAGTTGTTGTTTTTTTTTCACAGGACATTTCTATGTAGTTTTATGATAGGGTTTTTCAAAAGTGTTTTTACAAGGGATAGCAGATGTCAAACTAATTGTAACTGCCATCCCCAATTCATAGAATCAAAATTAGTTCCACACCCAAGCAAGGGGATCTCACTCAGTCTGGTACAAGGATTCTTATCGGATAGTTCAACAATGTAGCTAGGGCAGTGAGGACTCCTCCTGCATTTAATTTCTTTAGTATTCACAATTATAGGACGGCGAGACGCATCTCCCGTATAGCATATTATTATTCTTACATCATTTTCATTATTAGTATTTAAACCATAATCAATCATTAGTACAGTCCACTAATTTATAAGTGCAAATACAATAAACTCGATAGTTTTTTATTCAACAAGTGTATAGTTTTTAACGAATTTCCCCTATAGGGAAGAAGCTATTACCGTAAGTGGCATGGTAAGACTAAAGCCCGAGACCATGACAACTTTTTGTTTTGAGGTCCCCAGATGCCAAAAATACTATTCGTTCAAATTTATATATGTGTATATATATATAGCAATATATATGTATATATATATATATATATATATATATATATATATATATATGTGTGTGTGTGTGTCCGTTACCACGATAACTTTTGAAAGAAGCACCCGATTTTGATGCAATTTGGCACAAATGTGGAGAGTAACATTTATGACTTTAAGTTCGAAAACCAGATTGATCGGTCTATGGGAAGGGGGTTTTATGGGGGTTTCAAATTTTCCAAAAATCAGTTTTTTGAACTTATCACCCTCAAATTTTAAAAACACTAGATTTTGGTTAAAACCATTTTATAGAGCTTAAAAAACAAAAAAATTAGTATTTTGAATCATTAAGCTAGGTTTAGTGGTTGTGGAGAAAAGTAAAAAAAATGTGTCCATAAAATTTCCCATGTTAATCTTATGGGAATACGGTTTTTATATTTTCCTCAGATAATTTCACTAAAAACTCCACAATTCTTTCTACCAATCAGTTTAGCTCTACAAAACAATCATTTTGGCGTTTTAATTGTTGTTTTACGTCCAACCGTTGCAGTGATATTCAAAGTGCTAAACACAGGACGTTGTCCAATGTTATCCTTATGGATAATAAATAAAATGTTATATTTCGATTATTTATGTATGTATATTGATGAAACTTGGTATGTGGCTTCAAATTGTTGTGGAATATTTATATTAGCAAAAAAAGGTTTTTCTTGATTTTTCCCAGTAGCAGCAAACTTGCATACTCGCGTCCCATGTTATTCATATGGATAATAAGTAAAGTTTTATATATCCCTTAGTTATGACCCCAAATTAATAAAACTTGGTATGTAGCTTCACCTGATTGAGTTATATTGATAATTGCAAAAAAATACATTTCTTATCTTCCTTGTTGCAGCAAACCTGCGTACTCAATTATAATGTTATTCTTATGGAGAATAAATAAAATGCTATATATCACTTATTAATGAATGTGACTTGGTGAGTGGCTCTAGGTAGTAATGATACCCATATATATGCATTGGAAATTCGCTGAGTACGCAGGTTTGCTGCGACGGGGGTATTTATTTATAGTTTTAGCGAATTTCCCCTATAGGGAAGAAGCTATTACCGTAGGTGGCATGGTAAGACTTAAGCCGAGACCATGATAACTTTTTGTTTTGAGGTGCCCAGATGCCAAAAACACTATTCGTTCAAATTTATATATATGTATATATATATATATATACATATATATATATATATATATATATATATATATATATATATATATATGTATGTGTTTGTCCGTTACCGGAATAACTTTTGAAAGAAGCGCCCGATTTTGATGAAATGTGGCACAAATGTGGAGAGTAACATTTATGACTTTAAGTTCGAAAACCAGAGCGATCGGTCAATGGGAAGGGGGTTTTATGGGGGTTTAAAATTTTCCAAAAATCAGTTTTTGAACTTTTTCCCCAAAATTTTAAAATCACTAGATTGTGGTTGTAGCCATTTTATAGATCTTAAAAAACAAAAAAATTAGTATTTTGAATCATTAAGCTAGGTTTAGTGGTTGTGGAGAAAAGTAAATAAATGTCTCCATAAAATTTCCCATGTAATCTTATGGGAATACGGTTTTTAGATTTTCCTCAGATAATCTCACTGAAAACTCCACATTTCTTTCTACCAATCAGTTTAGCTCTACAAAACAATCATTTTGGCGTTTTAATTGTTGTTTTACGTCCAACCGTTGCAGTGATATTCAAAGTGCTAAACATAGTACGTTGTCCAATGTTATCCTTATGGAGAATAAATAAAATGTTATATTTTGATTACTTATGTATGTATATTGATGAAACTTGGTATGTGGCTTCAAATAGTTGTGGTATATTGATATTAGCTAAAAAATGGTTTTCGTTCATTTTTCCCGGTAGCAGCAAACCTACATACTCGGCCCCCCATGTTATTCATATGGATAATAAGTAAAGTTTTATTATGTCTCCCTTAGCTATGAACCTAAATTAATAAAGCTTGGTATGTAGCTTCACCTGGTTGAGTTATATTGATAATTGTAAAAAAACACATTTTTTATCTTCCTTGTTGCAGCAAACCTGCGTACTCAATTATAATGTGTTTCTTATGGAGAATAAATAAAATGCTATTTATGACTTATTAATGAATGCATTTTTGTGAAACTTGGTAAGTGGCTCTAGGTAGTAGTGATACCCATGTATATGCATTGGAAATTCGTTGAGTACGCAGGTTTGCTGCGACGGGGGTATTTTAATTCCAAAACATAGACATGACTACGCGCCGCAACAAGCTTACAAGCTGTTAAAGGTTAGTAGTCATTTGGTTAGATTTGACATCATTTCAACATTCGCAATATATTTTTTAGTAGTTTCATAAGATAACAGGGATGCCAACGTTTACGCACAAAAACCAGCGAATGAACGAGGTAAACTAATCCGATAAGCGAAGTTATCTTATCAAACACTTCCTATATTAGCTTAAGGAAGCCAGGAGAAGAATGGGGATTACTCCTTTTTCGTAACCAAACAAAGAACATTTTTTTGTGAACTTAAAATAAAATAGGCTTACCCGTCATGTATACATTATAGATATCATTGTTATGCTACATACCACTAGAATAACGGAAAATAGTTTCCTTGTACCGTTACCACTCTCCAACTTTGGGATTCATTAGCATCTTGTACGAATTTAAGATATGGATGATTTCGCCACACAACTAATCCTACCAGAGGCGCGCGCTCGAATGTGTCTCAGTCTCAGTTGACGGCTAGAGTTGCAGAAGTGTGTTCTCCTGATGCTATCGCAGATCTGTTCTGACACCTCGTTAGCTGAGCAACCAATGGACGAGTTTATTTGCTTTTGTTGTGGAATAATTGCGGGAAAGGTTATCAGATAAAATAAATGGCCTGGTTAAATACGACCGACGTGGTTTAGGAGCGGCTGGATGAAAGAATATGGTTTTAAATGTTAACTGTATTATTAAAAATGCTATCCAATTAACAGTGCATTTAAAAGGATGCGTAAATGAGTAACAAAATCCCAAGGTCCATAGATACTTTGTAAGGTCTATGCAGTCGATATGATTAAGGTGTTCTAGCTAACCGGAAGAGACTTCGTAAAAACAGCTGTAACGTCACGTAATCACCAATCCAAATTGCAGTGTTGCTGGAAACACGATATTTATCGTACACGTACCATATTTTCCTCATCATTATAATTACAACAAAAAAAAATGTTGAACTGCTTACATACTTTGATCAGCTGTTATTTGATACAAATATATTGTTTTGATTTATTTGTATTATTAGATTATTGGATTAAGGGTTTAAATTTTTTCTTTCTGCATGTCCAGTGGCAATTTAAAAATACCCCCGTCGCAGCAAACCTGCGTACTCAGTGAATTTCCATGCATATATATGGGTATCACCACTACCTAGAGCCACTTACCAATTTTCACAAAAATACATTCATTAATAAGTCATAAATAGCATTTTATTTATTCTCCATAAGAAAAACAGTATAATTGAGTACGCAGGTTTGCTGCAACAAGGAAGATAAAAAATGTGTTTTTTTTTGCAATTATCAATATAATTCAACCAGTTGAAGCTACATACCAAGTTTTATTAATTTAGGTTCATAACTAAGGGAGATATAAAACTTTACTTATTATCCATATGAATAACATGGGGCCCGAGTATGCAGGTTTGCTGCTACCGGGAAAAATGAACGAAAACAATTTTTTGTGTGCTAATATCAATATACCACAACTAGTTGAAGCCACATACCACATACAAGTTTCATCAATATACATAAATAAATAATCAAAATATAACTTTTTATTTATTCTCCATAAGGATAACATTGGACAACGTACTATGTTTAGCACTTTGAATATCACTGCAACTGTTTGGCGTAAAACAACAATTAAAACGCCAAAATGATTATTTTGAAGAGCTAAACTGATTGGTAGAAAGAAATGTGGAGTTTTTAGTGAGATTATCTGAGGAAAATCCAAAAACCGTATTCCCATAAGATTAACACAGGAAATTTTATGGTAACATTTTTTGACTTTTCTCTACAACCACTAAACCTAGCTTAATGATTCAAATTACTAAATCGTTTTTTTAAAGCTCTATAAAATGGCTATAACCAAAATCTAGTGATTTTAAAATTTTACGGTAAAAAGTTAAAAAAAAGATGTTTGAAAAATTTCAAACCCCCATAAAACCCCCTTCCCTTAGACCGATCGATCTGGTTTTCAAACTAAAGTCATAAATGTTACTCTCCACATTTGTGCTAAATTTCATCAAAATCAGGCGCTTCTTACAAAAGTTATCGCGGTAACGGACACACACACACACACACACACACACACACACACACACGCACACACACACACGCACACACATAAATATATATATGTATATATATATATATATATATATATATATATATATATATATATATATATATATATACATATATATAAATCTGAACGAATAGTGTTTTTGGCATCTAGGGACCTCAAAACAAAAAGTTATCATGGTCTCGGGCCAAGTCTTACCTACGGTAATAGCTTCTTCCCTATAGGGGAAATTCGCTGATAGCTTTACCTCCTCTGTAAGGTTGGCAACACTTATAGTATGTTGTGGATTTATGCAACAGCTAGACGCCCTTGCAAGACATATTTGCTGCAACATTACTCTTATGGAAATGATCATACCTGGGCTAAAAGCTCTACGAACCTTGTCAAAATCCCACCTAAAAATAACGAAGTGCGTTGGATAAAAACTCACACACTTGTTAAAATGTTAGCATGTAAATTGTTTTAGTTCTGAAAAATAAGTAACTATCTGTCATATAAATATTTTTAGTTTGAGCCCAGTTCATGAGGGTTGTATATTCTGTTGGGGGAAACAAAAGGTTTCTTGTGCATGCGAATATAAAAACATCTCTGAATTTAAGACCCAGTAATTCGTCTAAATTAACAAGACTGAATTCAATCGAGACGGTAGGTGCTATAAGAATCAAGTCGAGATAGATCGTTTTAGAGGATATTAGTTATTTCCCTTCGTATTATTCCCTTGTATAATCTGTGACAACAGTTTTTTTTTCGTTCTGTATCGTTGGTTTAGCTATTTAAGTGATCTTGTAAACTTTGAATTTATTTTATCCCAAAATGAGGAATAATTAGGCTCTTATTACAGTTTACTTAATTTCTTAGATAGGGTTTCTTAACTCTTACTTTTATTTAATTTCCCAATGCCCCCTTTTCGCCTCTGTTAACTTTTTTTATCTTGTTCGTTAAGATTACTATTTAAAAGCCAGCTGGTGTCAGAGGCCCTTTTAGCATTAAGTAAACTTTTCAATCGTCCCACTGCGATGATTTTTAGATAGGCCCTTTTAGCAGCTACCATCTTAATTATCTTTAAAACAAACAACTACTATGTAAGACAAACCATAATTTAAATAAAATAACAATCTCGAAGATTTTTTTCACGTAATTTCACGCATCTACCCATTTACCAAACAATTTATAATTCAGTGTGTTTTGATGTCATAAGTATTGCATTTGGATTATGTCAGCCAAATGCCAGTTTGACGTTTATTTGGGGAAAGAATCTAAATTCAGCGGCAGTTCCACCCCAAAGGGAGAGAGAGGGAGGGTGTGGCTGTCTCTGTTATTGTCTGCTCCTCGCCGCTGGCTCCTCTGATTTATCATCTGAACGTCACGAGTTCGAGTCCTACTACGTGTGAGGCCGCCTCGGCCTACAGTGGAGATGTGATACGGCTTGCCAGTCCTCAATTAAACAAACAGGGTTTACTTTTATTCATTTAATTTAAATTGAAAGGTAGACGATGTTGGTTTCTATTTTATTGATTAAAATATGTTTTGTTTATCAATACTTCACGCTATTTTACCTATACGTTTTCAGTAGGTTAATTATTTTTGACATTTCTTTTATCTGTCCAATTGAAAAAACTCGTATTGTTATATAGAGATTAAGTGTTAAAATATTATTGATATTGCTATATAATATTGGTAGTACATGTACATTTATCATCAATAGGGTACCTGTGGTTTTGCTTAGTTTTAATTTTCAAGACCAGTAACACATTTCACGACTATTAGAAGATAATTACTTCAATTAGAACTCTTTTTTACCTTTGTTGCCATTGAAATACACTCTAAATATTTTATCAACTTTCCAAATATTCTTCCATCCCAATACGTAATTGGACATATACAAATCGTATAATATAATAACCGTTATATGCAAATGGACATAATATATTCCTCAAGTCTGTTTTATCAAAGTTAAGTTAATGGAAAAGTGAAACTAGATGATTATTCATTGTTTAGTGTATTATTAAATCGCCGTTACTTAAAAAAATTCTTTTCGACCATATTCACTTTTTTTAAGCTGTAATGTTGGGCCGACCATAAAATTCAAGGCATTCATTTCCTTAAAACATATTTTCGTCATAAGAATGGCACCTTGAATTTGAATGCTAACAGACGTGTTTTCATCGGCACATTCTAACCGAACATTAACATAAATGACTAACTTAGCCCTTGAAATAAGGTACTTAGGGTTAATTGAATTAAAACTTCAACACAAAGTAGAAAACTCATCTTTAAGTCAAACAGAATCGACGACTGACAACGTCACGGTCCGACGTTCTAAAGCGGTAAGAGGTTCTCACGGTAAACGAATGCAAATGAGCGAAATGAAGTCCGATTAGAGCGACGTAGACCTGCAATTGATTGTAATAACAGTTACATTACAACCGTTAATACGACGCGATAAGGCTAGACATTAGAAAGCCGAGTTAACACACATTACAAGTTATCCCCGTGAAGCTCGCTCACACACACGCGCATCAGCTGTTCCCGCGGGTGAGGTGTAAGTGGCGCCTCCTAGAGGTATCCTTCCATAAAATACCGTGTGATTGGCCGGAGATGTCGTAAAATCCACACCCTGAATGTGATGCTAATGAAAATGTTTCCATCAGTTTATTTTAATCGGACTGGTTATAATGTAACACTGTAGCCTGTACTTGCTGAATCAAATGGACTGGTTTTTAATGGGCATGTGTTTAGTACCAGTGACTCCACCTTATCATTCAAGGGCATCTTAATTTTTTTCTTGTAGCGCTTCTAGTCAGTAATTCCTTTCTTATTCGTGTGATGCCATCATTTAAAAGGTTTATTATTTTATATTTCACGTTTAGTATGAATTTTAATCAAAATTGCTCATTTAAGAAATAAACTAATAGTAGCTATAACTCAAATAATAAATTAGTATTTAAAGTCTAAAAAGTTAGATTCACCTTAAACGGTTGAAATGCATAAAGGCTTTACTAAATATTGCTAATCGTCTGACTTAAATCAGTGATTTTGAATTGACCACAAAGCTGTTATCTCATCACTGATTCAACATGTCGAAAAGCTATTATGAAGAAAAAGATTTCGAGTAAAGTATAGAAAATACCCCCGTCGCAGCAAACCTGCGTACTCAGTGAATTTCCAATGCATAATATATGTCTTAATGCCATATAAAGCCGCATACCAAGTTTCATAAAAATATATTCATATATAAGCGATATATACAATTTTAATTATTCTCCATAAGAATAGCATTGGTGATGAGTACGTAGGTTTGCTGAAACAAGGAACACAAACAATTGGTTTTTATGCAAATATAAATATAATTTAACTAGGTGAAGCCACATACCAAGTTTAATCAATATTCAATCATAAGTAAGCACTATATAACATTGTAATTATTCTCCATAAGAATAACATGGGAGATGAGTAAGCAGGTTTGCTGCAACAAGGAACTAAAAAAATGGGTTTTTATGCAAATATCAATATAACTCAACAAGGTGAAGCCACATACCAAGTTGTATTAATTTATGTTCATAATTAAGGGAGTCATTACATTTTACTTATTCTCCATAAGAATAACATGGGGGCTGAGTACGCAGGTTCGCTGCTACGGGGATAATCAATAAAAAATCAATTTTTTGTGCAAATATCAATATGCCAGTACTACGTGACCCCACGTGCCAAGTTTCATCAATATACATTCATTAATAATGGAGATATCAAATTTTATTTATTCTCCATAAGGATAACATTGGACAACGTACTGTGTTTAGCACTATGAATATCTCTGCAACGGTTGGACGTAGAATCACAATTTAAACACCAAAATGATTGTTTTATGGAGCTGAATTGATTGGTAAAGGCAAATGTGAAGTTTACATCAAAATTAACTTAGGAAAAGCCCAAAACCTTTTTCCCATAAGATTAACATAGGAGATTTTATGAGCAGGTTTTTTTGGATTTTCTCCGCAACCACTTAACCTAGCTTAATAATTCAAAATACCATATTATTTGTTTTGTTAAGCTCTATAACATGGTATAAACCAAAATTAAGTGTTTTAAAAATTTTAGGGTAAAAAATGCAAAAAACTGATTTTTGGAAAATTTAAAACCCCCATAAACCCCCCTTCCCATGGCCCGATTTTTCTGGTTTTCGAACTTAAAGTCATGAATGTCACTTTACACATTTGAGCCAAATTTAATCGAAATCGGACGTTTTTTACTCAAGTTATCGCATTCACGGACACATATATAGATATATATATATAGATATATATATATATATATATATATATAGATATATATATATATAGACCTTAAATATCATATAGTAGCCCTTCTATGTGAATTTAATTTAATATATATAGATATATATATATATATAAATTTGAACAAATAGTGTATTAGTCATCTGGGGACCTAAAAAAAAAAATTTGTCACGGTCTCCGGCTTAAATCTTACCATGAGACCTACGGTAATAGCTTCTTCCCTATAGGGGAAATTCGCTAAAAGAGGGATTAGTCCATAGTCGTTCACTTGAACGGTAATAGATTAATTGTTCAAATAGATTGAAGAAGGTAGCATCAATACGATCTCGTTTTTTATCGCGATTTGTTTTGTAATTTGACACACATTTATATACTATACAAAATTTGTCTAGAGATTTTGTAATGGTTTTCATAACAAACGTTTAGAAAGGAGACTTTTTACACAAACAAATTTGTTTAATTTGCTGTTATTTTTAAGCACCACATTTAAGTTCCAAAAAAGGTTTTTAGAATCTTCTAAAAAACTGCTGTTTATTGAACGCGTTATATGGCCTTTTTGATCAATAATAAATGAAATATCCTAGACAACAAATAATATTTTAAACTATGAAGTTATAGGAATTAGTTTCAGCAAGTGTTAAAAGCATATTTTAGTTATGCAATATATTTTTAGTTTTCACTTCCTTGATTGTGTTTTAAAATAAACAAACCAGTACAACTGGTGTACATACCCTAAAGGACGTCTTATAATGGGCAGTTACACAGAATATGTTATGGTATGTAATATTACCTTAAGTAACTAAAAAGAGTTTAACAATTTTTAATTAAAATTTCGTTTAAACGTGACTCTCTAAAGCTGGTTCTCGGTCAACTTAGTGTTTCTAAACTTAAATTTTATCTCGCTGTATCTTTAATCCCGTATTTGGCTGTTTAATATGGACATTAAATATCACTTACGATTGCTATTTAACATCGGTATTCCCGTTTACCCATTTCCTCCACCAAAGCCACTCTCTAGTGCACACTTCAGTAGGCGTATCGCGCTCACTGTTGTTTATGGCGCGGCATTATTCTTCACAATAACATAAACAGACTGCGCACCGTGATGGCTATTTATTGTCCTTGTTATTCCCGTTATTAATATATTCCCGTGATAAGTGACCGGTGCGGATGCGGGCTAGTCGCTGCCTCGCAGGTTCCACTACCTCTGTGCTATAAACCAGTGTAATAGGATGGCATTTGTTATCCTGCGGAGGGACGCCAGATTGTAATACAGTTTAATGTATCATTTGTGATATAATCTGGTTTGAAGAAGCAGTGCTGGTAAGAAGCGTTCTAGTAAGGCTTTGCTTTTGCATGTAACAATAAATTAATTTTTTTAATTTTTGATAAGGGGCAATAGTTGCTTTAATGAGCATAATACTTCAAGTACTATATAGATAACTTCGAAATAACAGAAAATACAAATAAACCCCATTGCAACAATACAAATTAACTGATGGCAAATGAAGTATAGGAATTAGGGTTTCTACCATAGAACTTATTGGTCTGAAATTAATTTTGGTGATGGTGAGTTTTGCGGTCATTTGCCATCACTGATTGAGAAACAAAGACTTAAGAACTTAGTATTATTTATCATAAATAGTGTCCTTTGGTATGTGGTAAGAACATTGTCAGAGAGATGTCTATATTAATTTCAACCACTATTTAAATTATACACATTACAAAAATTGTTACCCACATGGTAAAATATAATTTCATTTATCATACGACATTTTTTTACCATTTTGTAGAAAATGTATTACTATGGTTGTGAATGATCAATGCACGAATGTAGTTGCAAATGGCGACAACCAAATGTTTAGTCTAACAACATGAATGGAATACCGGGTAGTGAATTATTTGGAAAAGTTGATTAATACTGATTTGATTTCATAATATTCTACTACCTAGAGTAATTTTTTACGTTCACAATTCAGAATACACTTAGTGAACAGTAACGATTAGATTTTCTGGTCAAACCTCAATATCTGATCATATGCCGATCATCTCAATTTAATGTTGATCATCATATTTTTGAGTGGTAACCGAAATTGTTGACAATCAAACGAACTTTTCCGAGTGTTGAGTTCCCGAGTTACCAATTGAAATGTTTTCATTTTTTCATTGTTTAATTATGTGTTGGTAACCACAACATCTTTTGTAATAAACATTTTACAAGATAGGCAGGCACTTTTGGTAAGGATTAGATACCATTAATTTCCTCAGGTTTTATAATTTAATATCGTTCTTAACTTTCAATGAGCATATTAATTTACCAGATATGTCTAAGATATACCAGGTATATTGACTTTTTAATAAATTGTTATCCAAATTAGAACATTTTTGCACATTCGGCTAACTCGATTGCCTGGGTGCAAAAAACCAGTGAAATCTAGTGTTACACAAGTATACTGACACATGAAACTTAATACTGTATGTGTGTAATGGCAAATCGCCTCATAAAATGTCAGCTGTAGTACAAGGCGACGACACCAGTCGCGCTGCGGTTGTGGTCAAATTACGTCACATTCTTGTTTTCAGGAACTAAACCAAGGCCTTGTTAGTAAAATTTCACTCTAAGTATATGAGTTAACAGGTAACAAGTATACATTTAAGAATAAAAGGTTAGATTATATCTAAGTTTTAATAATCAACTTCAACATAAAGCATCATACTTTAACAGTGCTCAGTTTTTGGGTCTCTCAGAAGTTTTAAGCAAGACGTCATAACTAACTGTACGGCTCAGTGCAAGCCGATGCCGTTTCCGAGAACCGACGCGAGAAACTAATGAACCAATTTTAATTAATAGACACTGTGGATGATGGATAATCGATAAGAAACCGGGATAAGAAGTTTCATAATGGCTTCCGATTCAGGAAGCTAAACATTTTGAGTCGTATGTTTTATTAAATTATCATTTACTTTCTACGATTAAAACCAAGTGACAACGTCCTGAATTTTCTTCACTGTTGTGATTGCAAAAATTCTCCGATTTGAAATACAAAATCTAATATTGGATTTTGTTATATTTAACTTACCTTTATTTACGTAACGTTAAAACTAACAACCAATTAAAGTAATTCGGATTCAGATCAGCCTCATTGATATTGTAAAAGTTTATTTGGATTTATGTTAACTAAAATTAACCTCTAAATACCAAATTATATTTAACTATAACAAACTAACGTGGCGTTAGGTATAATGCTAGTTTGGACCAAAATGACCAATTTAGGCTAGTTAAATCTACAAACGGGCGTGATGGTTGTGCCAGTTTATTAAATTCAATTTATTTAATACATAATAATAATAATAATAATAATAATAATAATGTTATTTCATATAACATTATAAAAATGTGTGCAAAATTTAAAAAAACAGGATTTTGTTGTCTTTTTTCTATACTTGGTTGAATTTATGATTAAGTACATATAAAGGATTTTCTAAATAATATAGTTTTACTTTGTTGATGTCTCTCCTTGAATTAATTGAAATTTTGTGATTTTCCTTTAATTTGTTTAATAATTTGCCAATTGCATCATAAATAGTTTTTTTCATATATTGTTGTTCGATGTATTGGATGTTGCATATCATATTTTTTCCTGTGTCATATTGGCTTTAGCATTGCTTATTAGCAAATATTTTGTTTTTAAAGTAGTATTTTAGTAATTCTACAACATATAATCCGAATATAGTTAATATTTTTACTTCTTTGAAATGTTCAAAGCATGATTCGCATTATGAATGCTATTCGTCACATTACTCTAATAGCTCCTTTTTGTAGCCGAACAAATATTTCTTTGTTTCCCATTGATGTCGCAAACCACATTAGGAGACAATAAGTTAAAGTATTTTGAAAAAAAGAAAAGTATGCAGCTTTTAAGGTGGTTTTTCCACACATTGGACTAAAACTCTTAAACAAAAACAACAGGAATTCAGTTTTTTTTTGACATCTTCTCAATATGATTAGTCCATGTTAATTTGGTGCCAATAATGAGACCTAGAACTCTAACGTCGTGATCCGTTTTAATTATATGGTTATAAAATTTGTAGGTGGATGAATTTTCTTGTTGTTACTTTTTGAAATTGAAATTGAAAATATTTTTCTTAGAACAGTTTAACACCATTCCGTTTACCGAAACCCAGTTATTGAGATCTAAAAGGGAGTGGTTTAACGAATATTGTAAATTTTCACATGAGTTTCCAGACACAACAACACTAGTGACATCTGCAAATTGAATTATTTTTTCGATGGTGCATTACATGCAATGTACGAAACATAAATAACAAACAATAGAGGTCCCAGTATTGACTCTTGAGGTACTCCCATTTTTACAGTTTCCCAACTAGACTCCTGTTCATAATTTTTAAATTGTATTTTAACCTTTTGTTTTCTATTGTATAAATATGAACTCATGATTCCTCTTGCTACTCCTCTTATTCCAATTGCTTCTAATTTATCAATCAAGGTTTTTAATGATCGATGCATTAAAAAGATTTGTATAGATCACATTGGATTGATACCACAAATTTATTGTCTTTAATATGTTTAACCAAAAATCTATGTGCTCAGCAAAGGCTCAGTTAAGTATTGAAATCCATATTGTTCAATATTGATTAAATTGTGGTGTTTTTCCAGGAAACATACAAATCTGTCATATATGATTTTTCAGTTATTTTTTATAAAAAAGGAAGAATTGAAATGAGCCTAAAGTTTTCAAATGTATTGATGCCATCATTCTTTTTTATAGGTGTCACAACTGATAATTTTCGTTGTTCTGGGAATATTACATGATATAAACAGAGATTAAAAATAAAAGCCAAATGGGGTACAATTATAAATATACAATATTTTATGAGGTTGACAGAAATATCGTCCCATCCAGTTGTGTGTTTTCCTTGTAACGGATTGACTATTTTTAATATTTCTTTGTCACTGGTGAGATTTATATATACGGACGTTTGAACCTTGTTAGGGTAGTTTGACGTATTTGCTTATAGCAGTTATTATTTTTTATGGCAGATTGTAATTCAGAAGGAAAATTAGATCAATAAATATATGCTTTTAGTTATTATTTCACTATCTAACCTATTGTATTACATTTTGTTTCGAATAAATAACAGTTTTTAATTTATTTTAATTACTACTGGGTGTTCAATTTTACCAAAACTGTAATCGGGATTTCATAATCCTTTCTACAATATAATACACAACCTATAAATCGTTTAGTAGTGAGAGTACGTAGTATATTCGCCAAATGCATCTCAGAGTTAATCGATATCATATACCGCTTACACTGTCCTATTTTATGTTAAATGAAATATTTTCATTGGCAAGCGGATTGAATGCTGGCTTTCTTTTCGAAAACTCCATTACTACAACTAACCTTCATTACTGCTACATAACCTGCAACCACCTGACGATGGTTAAATTGTAATTTATAATTATGCATTCCAGGGAATAGATTGATCAACTTCAGTAAAAAGACCAGAGTTTGGACCGTTCCCTTTAAAAACCTTAAAATGCCATAACATTTTCAAATTTCATACATCAAAATCCAAACACAAAGCATGTCGTATAGGGATCAGTAGATATGTAGCGTTAGCTCTGAAATGATCAAATATTCTGCTTGCACTGTGTTCAAATCACATGCCTATCTGACTACAACAAAACATTTACCGATTTCTGTAATCCGAATCGAATTGCAACCGGCTTGCACTGTGGCCGTACAGTTCAGCACTCCAAGACCGCGCCGGCCCGCTTCCCTAACTAACATCCAGCAAGGTGGTGAGAAGCACATGTTGATTTAGAACACACGGCGGTGTTCCCTTGAGCCGAAGTGGTTGCCCTTTAACCCAGCAGACGGCGCTCGGAACGATTTTTAAATTGCGCCCATTACACTTTTGGGCTGGAGAAAATATTGCAGCGGTCAGTCGCTCAGATGGACGCATCAATCATCGGTTTCGCTTGCAATTCTCATTATTGTCGGTCCACACTATCTCACGGGGTCCAGCCGAAATTGATTATCATTCGTATCTTGAGGAGTTCATAGGGATTTCTTGCAATACTTGATTATAGAGGGACAACGCTAAAAAAAACTATTTTTGATAAATACACATTGGAGTGTGTTAGGATAGTGTGAAATCTGCTTGTGAGAGTTATACGATATTTCAAGTTAAATCGTCAACTGAATTGATTAAGGTAATTTTAACTAAACCCTAAAATCTTGTTGGCAAAATATCCTTATAAACTAATAAAAATCAAATGGTTACTGCTAGTAATAAAATAAACGGTATCAGGAAACTGACACATACTTTCTCCCTTTTAGTCCAACTTTAATGAATAAATTACTTTTTATTTACCAAATATAGAATATAAAGCACGGTCGAATGTACAGAAAATCTTGTAAACAAGTTGTTTTAAAAACCATCCACCCAAATCCCTGCTTTGGAGGCACTACAGAATCCATTGCTACACTCGTGGTTTTAAGAGGGGAAATGCTCCCTATTCCCCCCCAGGGATATTAAGGGGCAACATATTTCAAATTTCCACTGTTGGCCAATGCTAACTTGACAAGCATATCAAGTTTGAATGAAATTGATCAGTAAGTAAGAGAGAAATAGTAATTTTTGCATTCCCCATAAGAATAACATTGGACAACGTACTGCGTTTACAGCAAAATTAAAATTCCAATTTTCTCCGCAACCAGCAAACGTAGAATAGTAATTAAAAATACTAAATTATTTAGTTTTTTGAGCTCTTTTTAATGGTGAATAGTAATATTTTTTATAATTATGTATTTTTATGAAAAATCAAAAAAACTGAATTTTTAATGTTTTAAGTCCTGTAATTTCTGAACCCGCATTTTTACAGACATGCGGGTGGTGTAATTTTCTTGGAAAACTAAAGTTCTACAAACGACCAAAGTTTAATCAAAATCGTTTCATCCGTTTTTGAGAAATTTTGATTTTTCATGATTTTTGGTGGTTTTTGGGGGATAATTACCCTTAAAAATCAAAAATTCCAAAAAATGAAAAAACCGCCTGGAGATTTCGTGGATTAGTACCTACATACCAAATTTCATAAAAATCGGCCCATTGGTTAGGGCTCTAGCTCTGTACACATCCACACACACACACACGGACTCACACACACACACACAGACAGACAGACATCACGTAAAAACCACTTTTTTGGGTTCAGGGAGCACCAAAACGAATATTTCCACTAACAACTCAAATTCGAAAATTTTTTACGAAAACAATACTTTCTCCATATACTATGTATAGGGGGAGAAAGTAAAAAACCGTATAAACCTTAGTTGAAACATTTTATGCCAAACTGTGAAAACAAATTAATTTATTTTGCCATTATAATTGATTTATAACACTACTTTAATTGTATCCCATTTAAAATCCTCCAAGAAAAGTTTAACTATTATGGATATACACTTTTTAATAAATAATTTACTAAAATTATGATAAGCTCAAAAATTATAAGAAACAATCAAATGATTTTTAAACTGTCCCTAATTGTTCATGTACACTTTTTCATCTACCTCCACCGGATGAACTAGAACCGGTAATGTAGAAAGTACATTAGGCCGTATTACCATTATTACTTCTCATCAACATTAAGATGCATTTTTATTGTTATTTGTAGTATTTGTTATTGTGTTTTTTTCTGGTCTTTTAAAAAGGTATTTTAGACGCATTAAGTATAAAGTGATGTATTTAATTTTTCACTGTGATTAAATTCGTTTATGTTGCCGATCGAAGCCATTGCCAAACCAGTAAGATGATCAGAAACATACTAAACCATTACAGATTATACTTGTAAAACATCTTCTGTTCATTCGTGGTAAAATTCAAACACTTAACTTATAACGATTAAATAATAAAATAAATGTTGTTTGCACGAAATGCTGGAAATAAAATGAGCTTCGAAATTGGACTCAGGATGTTGTCATGCCATTTTGCTATCGGTTGCCGTTTAGTTTATAGGCAGACTGACAATAACCCTGATGACTCCTTGGCTCCGAGCAGGATAAGCCTCTTGTAATTAAATACAATGATCCACACGCAAAAATATTTAAATCCTTTATTTTTTTTATAAAATGAAATTGGGTTTTGCTTCTCAAAGGGAAGTAGATACGTTGCACAATTGAATATAATATTTTACGCGACTGTGACGCATGAGCTAAGATGTGTTTTCTGTAGTCCACAAATCATCGTTAGCCACATACAGTGCCGCGAGACACCTTCGATGTGTGTTTTATACGCTAGAAATAAGCGCGATGTACGACGCTATGTTGAACATCAGTTCAGTCTAGTTTACATCCCAGATCACTCGATACGCACGGAGTTATCGCGCCATTATTTTGAATCGCTTCACACGTTCAACTCCGGTACGAGGTGCGATGAATGATTGTAAGCATTTCGGATGTAAATCATTTTCTAGTTCAAGCATACATGTTTGTATGCATGTGTGATGCTTCAAGTGCAGTCTAAGAGGTCTGACTCTTGAGTTCAATGCGGTGTTACAAATCAAATTCTTTTACATTAAATACACAAGTAGAATTTTTTTGGAAGAGCGACAGATAAGGTAGGTAATATACTAACCCGATTATTATTATTTTATGTAATCATATTAGGCCTGATGATGACCGGTGAAACTGGTTGAAATCGATCGCCTTGTACCATATGTTGTGTATATTTACCGTCTTGTATGTAAGTACAGTATAAATCACAGTAACAGTATCACAGTAAGTACAGTGTAAATATACTTTGTAGTGTTGTGAGACGTAGTTTATTTATTATGTTTATTTTATGTAAACGTAAAAAAGTTGAGTTGTAGATTATTGGGATTTACTTGTAATTTACAATCGTCTTTAAGAACGCTGAGCTTCACATTACATTCAGAGCTTCTATCTAGATTTTATGGAATGTTATAAATCAATTTATTTGTTTATTTATTAGCTGTTTACATAATACACAACAGTATTATAGGCTTTGTATTTTATTGTTTGTCTACAAAATGTCGTAAAATCTGTACTTCTTACATCTTTCAAAAATACATTAACTCAAATATTGCCAACGGAGTAGGATTACACTGTTCATTTACACATTTCCGAGAGATTTACACTATTCGATTAATTACTTTTTAATGCAATTAATCGTTAAAAATGTTATTTAAATAACTGATTACAGTATTAGCGATTGACTGTTTCAAGTCACCAGTTAAGGAGTGAAAACTTAGCACGTGGAACTATCAACAATTTGTGACATCCGTAAGAGAAACCACGCTCACACACGCACACACAGAGACAATCACATTAACAGCAATAGACATGCTGGACCTGCACCTCGAATCGACTTGGGGGTTCCTCTAGAGTCGCTGCAGGAATGACAAGTGAGTCTAGCCCAGCCTTCGCTCCCAGCTACTCGCTCATCGCTTGGCTCTTGCTGCTCTGTACGAATGTTCGACTTGTAAAGTTCACATAGCCTGCCCTCTAAAGTGTGTAAACTGTTTCCCTTGGTAGTTCCTTGAAATGCTTTCCCTTGTAGGACAAGAGTAAATAAAATAAAATATCGAATGATCCTGTATGATATGGTCAAATTATTTGCCATATGTTAAAACTCGATGTTGGGTTAACGAAGATGACAGACCATTTAAGGCTACTTAGTCAGCCATAGGCTATTTTTTAACAGTTTTAGACGTTTCTTTTGATTTAATTCACTTCCAAAAACGACGATTCGGAAATGGTTAAGAAACTTCAAATAGACATAACTTTTAATAAAGAGGAATTAAAGATCATTCAATGGCAACTAAAGGGCTCCTTCTTTTATAAAAACTCTAACACACTATAAGTACGTGAAAATAAATAATACATTAACATTCAAACAAATTTACTTAGAGCATTTTGTTTTCAATGTTATATTAATTATTGAGAAATAGTTTAAACATTGCAATGCTTTAAGTTCCACAATAAGCGTTTTATAACGTCTTAAAGTGCAATAAAAAAACATGAATCTCATTATTTTGTTCTGATTGTAAAACTCACAAGCTTCTACTAAGGAAAAATTTGGTAAAAAGAGTTTTAACTGTTTTAATTCCTGCACAATATTCAAGGATCCTTTCTTAATTTTACCTTACACAACTCAAAACGACCTTGGCAATAAAACACCAATCATCGAAATAATTACAATACTTTGGAAGGTAATTGCGAAAAGTCTTTAAAAAAGAACATACGTAATACATTACAAAACAATCAGCACATTTATTAAATACATGACTATTTTATTGTTGTCAACATTAGTGTACTTATTAATTTACTGTATAAATGGTTTATAAGCTCTCAAAATACTCTTTACTTTCTTTAGTAGCACACAAATTCACTCAAATGTATAATCATAACATTATTTTACGTAAACCGGGATTCTATGTTAAAACCTCGACCCACTCGATTTGAAGGTGTCACATAAAACGTTGATGGGATCATCAGTGTTATTTATGCATCGTCTTACATATTCATCAAGTGAAAATGTCATCAGCGATCGAGAGTTTAATATAGATCTTACTGGAGATAAGTGGATAATCGGCGTGGAAATCTGAAGAAAGGTTCCGACTTGTTTATCACCTGGCTTGATCAAAACTGTCATAAATTTGCCCGAGTGATTAAGATTTACCACTTAACACGTAGCAGCGAATCGTTCTAGCAAAAATAAAACAAGAACGCAAATATATTTTGTTGATCAACATTTGAAAATAAATTGTTCTTAATTTTATTTTAATTCGTATTTCCTTACAAATGTCATAAAAAGGTACATGGGGCAAACATAAGATGTTCCTTATAGTTTAAAATAATGAATTCTCAGCCACTTCTTGTATTTGTATAGTCTAGTTTATCTAGGTTTCGATGGCATTCAAAGCGTTAGGGTTGAGATATTTTTAAACCAAGGATCTGTTAAAAATGTGTTAAGAATTACTAGCTCACCAGCACCAATGAATAGAAGAATGACAATAGTCACTACCCATTTTACGAACGGGCATCTTGCAATCATTCCGCCAGATATTTCAAAATTGTTATATTTTACAAAAAGTACCATAGTAAATCAATTGCCTCAAGATTATTACAGAAACGAGGACGGCCAAAGAGGCAGAGTATGGCGTGTTCCTCAGTGACGTATGGTGATTCTGAGCAGCATAAATGATACTCGCAGCTCCACGCAACGATAAGAAGCAGGCCTGATAAATTACAGTAAAGCCGTTTTACCAAGAAAGCTGGTACAATTTGGCTGACAAGTGTAACTGAAAAGGATTTTAAGTTCTCTGATGCATAAAACATCAATGTAACTAAAACCTTCGATAAGCTACGTACAGAATAAAGTAAAATTTGATTTATAAAGATATAGATATTCAGAGACTGCAATTCAAACTACCTACACCAGACCTTCTAAATTTGTAGTTAATATTCCAGCATTTTATTTAAATTTTCCTGAGATGATTGTGTCTAGTCTCATTTTATTCCCTAGCATAACTAAACTTATTTCATAACACGACATAAATGATTCTTCATAGCTTTTGAGTTTGATAATATATATCCATATCACTAAAAGAATTTCTTGATTTAAGACTTGAAAAACTATTATTATATAGGCCTACACAAATGGTACAAAATAAAAGCTATTTCCCCCTAGATGTCCCTTTACTTCCATCATCAGGTCTCTACACATTGGGCTTTCAAATTTCGAATGTTAATCTTATAGAACTATGTTATTTGGTTAGTCAGATGACTACAATGTAAAATGTTCAAAACATCTGGTCTATGCACACGAAATTTCCGTGCGAGGACCAAGACACCAGCTAGTAATATTTAACGATAAAAAATAAGTATGTTTTCATCTTTACACAACTGAATACAGTTTCGACACTGAGGTTACAATGGAAGGATGAAATACCTTGCAGAATTTGGTGTGGTAAATGCACTGATAGTGCAACTCAAATATCAAATGTCGAACTCTCAGATCACGATCTAGAAGGAATTGTATTTTGCACCTTGTCAAACGTCGTTCCCCTCTCTGTCGCAGGTTACTTTCTAGTAATGTTTATCGAATGCAGAACACGACGGAGGAGGTATCGGAGGGAGCTGGGGAGTCGGGGAGTTGGGGAGAACCCCTTCTCCCACCCGTGGGAAAGTCGTGTAAAACGCAGTACGTTGTCAGTGTAGCGAGTCTGCTCACAGCATAATTAACATGAACATTAGGTAGCCGCGAGTTGGCAATATTCATGGCCTGTCTGCAGCACGACGATGCTTGTTTACATTGCAAAATATCTCTGAGAAATCTGTTAACAACTGCAGCCAAGAAAAAATACCTCTGTGAATTTTTCTTGAGTCTCACAGCCACAGGTATTTAGGAGGTGTAAAATGGAATTACTCAATACAAAATACAATATGACATGTAATATGATATCTATGCCTATAAAAGACAAAGCCGTCACTCGTCACTAATTCTCCAGCTTCCCGGCATGCTAGAGTGGGGATTTAATACATTGATTCTTTAGGTATAAAATAGGAAAGTTAAAGTGTTTTCATACCGATTCTACAATATGGCTTTGCCCCACGTGGCTTCAAAGTTGCTTTCAATTTTTAAGGACATTGTTTGAGCTGGCAAAAACTTAACAGCTGATCTTTATTTGTAATAGTTCCACGATCTAATGCACACGTAACTGTAATAGTTTACGCAGGCGAAGCCGCAACGGGTCTTCTAGTTAAACATTGTTATGATTGTTACAAACATCCTTTCAGCTTTTCTTTAACTCTCAGTAAACAAATAACCGCGTCAAATAACTTATCACTTAAGTGTCCAGCGGATAACTCAAATGTCGGTATTCTTCAAAAGAGCTACAAAATGTTTGACCAGTAGCGATATTGATGTATAATGAATTAAAGAACTGAGGAAAATCGGCTTGGTTAAAAGGAGATATCTAATAAGAAGTTAACGGGTTGGACTTAAGTTAGATTGACGGGCAGATTGGGCACGCGCTCCGTAACTCGACAGTAGCGGTCACACCATCTGACATCTGACTAGGAGACCGCCCTTGTTTTCTAATTGAGAAATTCAATAGCTGTGTCAGTCTACACTGACTGCTGAGCTTGAAAGTTCCTATTCCATTCTGTAATGCCACTGATTATTAGCTGATCATTAGCTAATTCCAAAATCTTAATAGCCTACATTTAATCAATGTTACATGAATTGTAATAATATAGAAATTAAATGTCATTGGATTTTTCATTTACTTGTGGTCTGTGGTGACAGCTATCTTAAATAATGTCACAAGAAATATATTTTCATTTTTTTATACGTCTTGAGTAAGATATGAAATGTGCAATGTTTACTGCTTGAAAATAGAACGCAAGAAATACTTATTTTGTCAAAGAAGTAATATTACTTTGACATGAAGTTCAATCATCTTCGTTTGAGATGGTTCATAAATTGACTACTTTTTGTTTGTTTTTAAGTATATCTAGTATCTATGAGTAGTCATGGAAAAATGTATTCCAGAGATATTGTGCCGGATCCTATTTAGGTCTCATAATGTTTTTGCAATAAATGGAACTAAACCCATGGGTAGTTGGCTATAAACACAAACCTTCGTGGAGTTTTTTGGTAGCGAAAATGCAATCATCTACAATTTGGAACCTATCTTAATCTAACTCAAGTACATTATTACCATGCAGATGTGAAAACCTTAAAACCCATGCCACAAATCTAGTGGGTAAATTGTTTGTTCTAAAGTTCCCTCAATTCTCAACTCCGGTGTTTTCAAGCAATTTCGCACTGTTAAATTTTAAGCTTTGTCAACTGGATGCTTATTCACGGGCCATAAACCTGCGGTGTCCCAGTTAGAGGTTTGCGATACCGCGTCTGCCCGATCTTCCATCCACTAATATCCGACATTCCGAAGAACAGAGCGAGTTGGTCACGGAGTTAAAGGACACAGTTGATATCGTAGCGTTTAAAACAGTTTACCGCGACTAAACCGTCTTATGTTCAACCAAGATTTATCAGACCGATTCTTAGTTTATTTCTGGAAATAAACTCATTTGGTATTAGTTTATTTCTGCGTGTTTGATGCGTATTCTTTATGCGTATTCTTGTTTTTAAGTATTGAGCTAAATCTATATCTAATTTATTTTTCAAATCAAATACTGTATTCGTTTTTTAGAGGCTTACAACGTTTCAAACTATATTTACACTTACACGTTATGCAGTATTCAGAACACAGTATTAGTGTAAATATATTCTGAAGCGTTGCAAGACAGTATTTTAATAAAATTCCGTAATTTTCAAAACATTTACCACGCTATTGAACATTTAAACCAAATACTCATAAGAAAGCGTCATTAACTATAATAATATGTCTCAATAATAATAGCGTCATTATGTCTCAATAATAAATTACACTTTGGGTCAGTTCTTTATTCAGAATTGGACCTTAACACTTTATCTTATTCACTGCATTAAATATGCATTCCATAGTAACGGCGAACTACTTAAAACAGTTTTTTTATAATCGTTTAATTGTTGGAACAGCAATAATTAATTAAATTGTTGTTGTTGATTGTTGCGGTTTGATTGCCAGAGAATTCTAAATCGCCGAATGTTCGGCTCTGACAGCAGGAGGGCGGACCGGCCGGGCCTGGGGGATAGACTGATCAGCTGTTATTTGGAGTTGTTATAATTGACGCGGACAAGTCCCGTCGATACCACACTCTGATAGCCACGCCAACACCTTGTTAAGCCGTAGTTTGTGCTCGCCATACATTTACCTGGATAAATTATTATTGGGGGATAAAAATAAAGGTCGAATTTCAATCCTTTACCGCCAAGTTTATGGTGAGGTTTGAGAGCCGGGTTTTGTGAACTTTTAAAAAGACCGCCACCCTTTTAATGTGCCCCTCTAAGAAGAAAATATTTTATTATTATTTACGGTTTGCATACATTTACAAAATATTTTACTAAATTGAAACCTTTGCAAGATTTTGAATGAAAAGACTTTTCTTATGAGTTCAAAAACGCGAATTGTCAATATTCACAACAAATTAATACTCCAATGACATAATTCATCACCTTTTAAGTTTGTTGTCAGAAAACTAACCTAAAAATTATATTGATCTCAATAGTTAATAGTTAATTGTTTAAATTGGGAAACCGTTGATAAATAAATAAATAGTATAATTTATTTTATTCCTAGCGGGAAATTGATCGTCTGCAATGAATGTAGAAAGTATAAAGACTCTTAGAATGTTTTGCGATCGCAGGGCACTGAACTTTGTGCGTCACAGCTGCAAAACTGAGGCTTTCTTATACGTCTTGACAGAGTCTACAATAAACAATACACTGCAACGACTAAACAGCCGTTCAGCTATGGTGTTGTGAGATGCAAAACTGAGGCTTTCTTATACGTCCTCCCTGATTCTACAATAATCAATATTAGAGACCACCCAATGGTCGAAATTCGACCAAATATTTTTTGAATATATGAAAAAAGTTAAGTCCTTACCCTATTAATACATATATTATATGTCTGAAAAATTTGTTCATGCTATTTTTCTGGCATTTGTTATATCAACAGCTGTCAAATATACAATTCAATAAATTACTGTTCTTCCATAAGATAAACATTGGAAATTTGAAAGCCTGTGGGGCGTAGCCCTGAGAGCCGGTGTAAATTATAGTGGGTTTCTGCTCATCTACAGGACAATACCTTTCTAATAGTATGCGTGGATTTCTCCTACGATGCACACAAGCTGAGAAAAAAAGAGGGACAGTTTTGTGCTTGCCTACATTAATATAAAGACTAGTGGCCCGTCGCGGCTTCGCTCGCGATCCCAGTACATAGTTATGTTTGAGAAGCTAGTAACATTTGTTAAAGCACTTGGGGGACCGAGCTTTGCTCGAATAGCCAGTCAGTTTGTTAAAAATGCCTACAGTACTTATATTCACGGTTCCTCTCCAAGGCGAGCAAATTTGCTTTCCTTATTTGCTTGTTTCTTTTTATTTTGGGCATTTCCGTTTGATATCCAATCTTCAGTTTGAATGGTTCTCACAATGTATACATAACCTAATGATGTATATTTAAAGTTATGTATATATTGATTCTAATCACTCTTCTATCAAAACTCATATGATACTTTACCAAGTGAGTGTTACTTTTACAATTGAATGGTTGCTTTTGAACAGCTGTTATGATTCTTTTGTTTTTATTTACAAATCTTAACCATAACCTCAATGTTAGTTTTTTAAATATCTTCTTACACAATACTATATTTTTCCATGGATGAGGCCTGATTATATCACATTTATTAACTAATACATTCGATTGTTCCAACATTTGGAGAGCCCTAAGGTAACGCATTTTTGGTTTAGGAGCAAGCCTGCCACCGTTTATTTTACTTGGGCCCTCCCACCAACGTTGCCACAGACCGGTTAACTCATTGAGAGTTGCACAACTGGTCAGTTTTGGTCGTGTGCGGGAATCGAACCCACGAACATCGTATCGCCACCTGGCCAAGGTGTTTCCACGACGTAGCCAACTCAGCTAACACGACCAAAGGCCTGGCGGCGATATTAAGGGTTTTCAGTCAGTCCGCGCCCCTAGCGGATAGAACCGTAGACGCCCGCGGTCATTAGTTACATATTTTGCTACTAGAGTGCAGCACCAATCAATTCCCGTTATAGGCTACTACAAATAGAATAAAATTACTACCTCAATGGGTTAACTAATACATTCGATTGTTCCAACATTTGGAGAGCCCTAAGGTAACGCATTTTTGGTTTAGGAGTAGGCAAAGGTTTTATTCTGATGTATCCTCCTAACTAATGTATGCTCAATCGGTCCAGTGAACTAATAACATCAGTGATGATTAAATTACAATTTTAAAGGCCGACGGAGCAGATAAGTCCCAAAGGACATACGGGATTGAAATAATACGTCTGTTTCTGATTATAGTGCATTGACTGCTGTCTTTCTACCAGATATATTTGCTCAGTCGGTCTAGTAAGTAATTAACATGGAAATATTGAGGGTCGTTTAGGGATGAGCCTCATTGGAACGGGAATAAGCCCATAACTGTTTTTTTTCTTTTTTTGGAGGGACACATCTTCTGGCAGATAACTCCTTAGTTTTTTTAAATTATTTATAGTGGACTTAAAAACACAAAAAATATTCAATGTTTAACCACAACGACTACCTAGACAAACTGATCTTTACATACGATGTTGCAAGGGCTTATGCGTTACATACCCAAAGATTCATTGCCATGCATTCATTTAATATGCTTAAGTATACCTTTGTAGAGCAGTAAAGCAGAAGTATTTCCACCTTTCTGCGATAAAATATAATATTTATTTATATTTTTGGCTGTTCTGATGCTCCTGGTTATATTTAACCTGGTTATATTTAATTCACTAATAGGATGCCAATGTTGTACATTATAAAGTTAGAAGGGTGTATAGTCGGGATAACAAGTTGGTATAGGGGTATTGGGGGTGATAAAACGATATTAAGATACGAAAAACAGCCTTTTCCAGTGTAAAATCCCCATAAGACAACGTACTGTATTTTGACAATTAACATTTTCTTTAATAACTCGGTAAGTATTTGTGCTAGACTGAAGAGAGAGGGCTTAAAATCTTTGGATTTGTACGTACAATACTTTAATGTGCCATAAGTGTACATTTGGCGCTTTACTGACCCTTTGTGGGCCCAAAAACTAAAAATTTGGAAACTTAATATCCCAAAAAAGGGGGTTAGAGTTTTCCGATTGTTTTTCCCAACAAACTTGTCCAACTGATTATAAAAAGGAATGTCTCTACCAAATTTGAAGTAAATCGGACACTTTGAAGAAAAATTGCGACCACTACAGTGCCAACACACACACCCCTCAAAACGTGTTCAGGGTGTCACGTTAGGAACTTTTATGTTGGTCCCGGGCTCAAGTCTCACCGTGCGGGTCATGCTAATAGTTCACTTTTCCATAGGAAATTCACTAATAAATGTGATATAATCAGGCCTCATCCATGGAAAAAAATATTATTGTGTGGAAAAATATTTAAAAAACTAACATTGGGGTTATGGTTAATATTATTTGTAAATAAAAACAAAAGAATCATAACAGATGTTCAAAAGCAATCATTCAAATCCGTTCTGAGAACTACAATGACTAACTTTACATCACCAACTGCTCACTGAATACAAAAGCTAACATCACCGTCTACTTATACTTCACTCCCGCCATTGCCTATTGTCTTTGTATTATATCAAATGTCGTTTTTATTTATATTTATTTTAAATCAGTGGTTGATATTTAAATGCAAAACGAATCTTAATTTTTTCATGGTTAATATTTCAACCAACTGCCGATATTGTTTTATTAGTGAATTTCCTTTGGAAAATGAACTATTAGCATGACCCGCACGGTGAATCTTAAGCCCGGGACCTCCATAGAAGTTCCTAACGTGACCCCCTGAACACGTTTTGGGGGGTCGTTCAAAATTGTATATATATATATATATATATATATACACACACATATATATATATATATATGTGTGTGTGTTTGCACTCTAGCGGTCGCAATTTTTGTCCGATTTACTTCAAATTTGGCAGGGACGTTCCTTTCTGAAATCAGTTGGACAAGTTCGTTGGGCAAAACAATCGGAAAACTCTAAACCCCATTTTTTGGGGATTAATCTTTCAAATTTCGAGTTTTTGGGCCCAAAAAGGGTCATAAAAGCCCTAGATGTAAAATAAGTGCATGTAAAAAGATGGGAATTAGAGAGGCGAAAGTTTTGAGCCATCTCTCGTCATTCTAGCATAAATATTTACCGAGTTATTAAAGAAAATATGTATTGACCAAACACAGCTAGTACGTTGTCTTATGGGGGTTTTACATTAGAAAAGCCTGTTAATCAATTTTTGGTGTTCTTTTATCATCCCCAACAACCTCACACCTACTTTAAAACCTGACTGGACCTTCTCCTAACCTTATAATGCGCAAAATTGTATTCCCAGCATTGCAGGTAAATAGAACCAGGAGTATCAGAACAGCCAAAAAATCAATATTTTCAGATTTGAATATAAATTGGAATAATTGTATGTTTTTAACTGATTTTGAGTGTTTATAGTTTTTTATGTGGAAATTCACTTCCCTCACGTCAGCGTGCTGCGTGCGAACTCGTTTATACATTGTGAGAACCATTCAAACTGAAGATTGGATATCAAACGGAAATGCCCAAAATGAAAAGAAACGAACAAATAAGCAAAGCAAATTTGCTCACCTTGTAGAGGAACCGTGAATATAATTACTCTAGGCATTTTTAACAAACTGACTGGCTTTCGAGCAAAGCTCGGTCCCCCAAGGTGCTTTCAAAATGCAACTAACTTCTCAAACATAAGCCGCGACGGGCCACTAGGAATGTACTAACAGCTGCAATTCTAATCAAATAATTGCCCATGTTAATCTTATGGGCAAAAACGAACTTTGAGGGCGGCCCGTGAACTTCAGATTAAAAATATCGAAAAATGAAAACCTTTATTCACAACTCCAAATCAGGATGAATATTTTGGTAGAGGTACCTTAATCGTTAAAATCGGTTTAGAAATAACGGAGGAGTTCTCTTTAAAAAAATCTGCTTAGCGTATTAATAAATAAGATTGCAGCGACTAAATAGCTGTTCAGTATTGAATCAGCTCAAGTAGTGTAAGATGTAAAACTGAGGCTGCCTTATAAATAATAATAAATATATTTGCTGCAGCAACTACCCAAATCTTTAATATTAGGGGCAGCTGTGTTTCAGGCACTGGTGTCTGCTATTGGCCGGACTGCTATTGGTCTTACTATTGGCCGATCATTTTTGAAGGTGACAAGTAGCCTACTTCCCCAAACCATATCACGATCCTCACTGCCGACTAAATATCCAGCTAACATCCCGAGTAGGCGCAGCAACATTAGTGGGAGAGTCGTGTTAAATGCAGATCCTGTGAGTGTGACGGCGAACACTGACACGGCAGTCAGTCTGTTAATATTCATGTGTTCCTACAGCCGTGTCTACTGTCCAGTGGTCAGTTCCCGCGTGCTTCTGAACTGAGTGAACATAAATGAAGTGGGGGAAAAAATAGTAATTTTATGTGGATGAGATAGGAGATGAAAACTTCAGTAGTATGTAATTAAAATAATTAACTGTTTAAAACTACTTAAGTAATTGTTAACCACTTAATTTTCACCCAAGCCGTTAAACGATTTCAAAGGTTTTATTAGTAAAAATATTTAAGCTTGTAAAAATAACAAAATTACCACTTTAAAACGAGTAAAAGCAAAATAATAAATATCATGAATTGTTACACCCTGTATTGCTCCGTAAAATTATATTCCGCTTGATGAGATAAGTCGAAGGCTTATACAAAACAATAAAACTGTTGTACAGTCGAAGATCGCTCAACTGTTATGGGACAATGACCTAGAGTAGTACTTACCAGTAAGAAAATAATAATTAAACGGGTATTTAAGATATTCCACTTGTTATATACTCTAGTGCCCTTTCCGCCTTTAAATTCTCATCACGTTATCCCGTGAAATGAAATTTTAATCAGCAATTTAGAATCAGATAGCCTAGTCAGATACGGAAGATCGGAGCGTTTTATAGACATAGTTAGATACATGTGTTAGATACGCGATCCCCAAATCTCCCATAGACAATAAACCGGCCGTCCAATATTTCGGATAGAGATTTCACGATAGCGCGATCACGAAAGGCGACGTTTATGGGACGATTACTCAAAATCCCCATAAATCTGAGCGGCGCCCACTCTGCAACAAGCCCCGAATTTCGGGCCATAAAACGAAACGGGTGATATAATGTTCCATCAAGTACTTGTGGCGCCCATTTGTTGGTTTTTTAACCGCGGGATTTCCCCTTGCTCCACGTTAATTCGACATTCATCGCCTCCGATCAGTGTTATTACATGGTTTACTCGGTAATGGCGTCGGCGCTCGTTAGAAATTCGCTAATCGAGGAGTTAACCGAGTTGGGAAAAGGTTTGGTGTAAAACGCAACGTGGTGCGAATTCGTGGTGGGGTTTCTCTTTGAAATGTTCTACTTGCAAATTTGAGTGGGCCATTATAGTTTTCAATTTTGAACATCCACATAAAACGTTTACTGGTAATAAAGGCCAACAGTTCAAAATACTTTGAAAATTGTCGTGGATATTAGGCGAACTGAATATTTACATGTGATCGGTTTAATAATTGAACATTAACAACTCCTAAATCAAACCAAAGACCAAGAAATCCCTCATCATTAACTTGAATTCGGATTCAAGTCCATAACTAGTCTTACTCCGAAGTAAGACTAGCTATGGTCGATTGCCCAATAACTATGAGTTCAAAATAACTAAACTAAATTACCGCAGCCATAGGAAAAATCTCGGGTTTAAAAGAACTAAAATCCAGGCTACCTAATTTGTACATTTGGACAATGTAAATTTTTTCCAAGATGTGAAGTGTTGTAATTTACAGGGTGTTTTTAAACTCTACACAAACATCAGGGAGTTTTTCTATGTTGTTAAATCAAACACAAAAATATTTAACATCAACATATTTATTCCTTAGGGAGACGCGGAAAAATTTGTTTATGCGCCCAGGTAAAGTGTGGAACTCCTACCAGACATAGTTTACCCCCTACAAAACTTCTCTTCTCTTTCGAACTCTAACCCGGCAACAGTTTATCACATGGCTCCAGGCTATACATTTGTTAACCTAAGCCGTTATGGCTCACTTCTTTCTGGACTACAAAACCTTGCTAAGACCTAGCCCGCATCCCGGCATATGGCATAACAAAAACATATGGTGTTGCTTAAGGCGAATATTGCACTAAATTGCACTGATTGACTCACCATTTCGTTTTTAAAACTATTGCTCTTAAGATATTTAGTTCTTTAAGAGCAAATAAAAATCATTATTTAAATTACCACGATAGTATAAATGACCACTATCATTATACTGAAATATTTAAAAGCTTGAAACCATTGTAACAAAATAGAGCTTAGCGTCGGTCATGATATGCGAAGATTCAAGTCAATATGTTTATTATTTTTTAACAACAAGTAAAAATAAACATTCACCCACAGATAAATTGTGGGACGGTGTAAGTTGCATATATGTTTGCCATACAAAAATTACAACAGTGTACAGCATTGGCTTATAGTCAATGATTGGCTATAAATACTGAAGATTTATAGTCAATGGTGTACAGAGTTTGGAAACTTGTGTACTTTTCATATTAGAAACTTGAAGCTGGACCAGTTCAAACCCGTATGCTAATAAACGCAATAGTTAGTTAGCCATTACATTGTGTGCCTAGTCAGTTATCAGGAGGCCTAACTCACGTGGCTGCTCGCACCTGGGCACATCAGTCCAGCCTCGTTTACATCCTCGATCGCTTGATACGTTCCGAGTTATCGTGCCATTATTGTGAATCATTCGCACGTTTAACTCTAGTACATCTCTAAGACTTCGTTAGACTGATAACAGCTTCCTTGCTGAAACTATAACAAATGTTTATTCAGATTAAACATATTAAACCGTAGCAGCATACGACCTTCAAACAATAAAACCATACTTAGTGTATTTTGACTGTAAAAGCTGAGTGATAAGGAAAAATACCCCCGTTGCAGCAAACCTGCGTACTCAGCGAATTTCCAATGCATATATATGTGACTCACTACCTCATAGAGCTATTTACCAAGTTTCACAAAAATACATCCATAAATAAGTGATATATAGCATTTTATTTATTCTCCATAAGAATAACATTAGGGTTGAGGACGCAGGTTTGCTGCAACTAGGAAGATATGTAATGTGTTTTTTTTACAACTGATACAATACAACTGAACCAGGTGAAGCTACATACCAAGTTCTCTTAATGTAGGTTCATAATTAAGGGAGATATACAACTTTACTTATTCTCCATATGAATAACATGGGGGCCGAGTATGCAGGTTTGCTGCTACGAGGACTATCAACAAAAAACTTGTTTTTTATGCTAATATCAATATATCACAACTAGTTGAAGCCACATACCAAGTTTCATCAATATAACATTCATAAATAATCAAGATATAGAATTTTATTTATTCTCCATAACATTGGACAACGTACTGTGTTTAGCACTTTGACTATCTCTGCAACGGTTGGACGTAGAACAACGATTAAAACACCAAAATATTTGTTTTGTTGAGCTAAACACATTAATAAACAGAAATGTGAAGTTTTTAGTAAAACTATCTGAGAAAAATCTATAAACCTTTTTCCCATATGATTAACATGGGACAGGTTTTTTTGGATTTTCTCCGAAACCACTTAACCTAGGTTAATGATTCAAAATACTAAATTATTTGTTTTTTAAGTTCTATAAAATGGTTATAACCAAAATTGAGTGTTTTTGATATTTTGGGGTCAAATTTGCAAAAATCAGATTTTTGGAAAATTGTAAACCCTATAAAACCCCCTTCCCATAGTGCGATCGATCTGGTTTTCTTAAAGTCATAAAGGCTACTCTCCACATTTGTACCAAATTTCATCAAAATCGGGTGTTTCTTTCAAAAGTTATCATGGTAACGGACACACACACACACACACATATATATATATATATATATATATATATATATATATATATATATATATATATATATATATTGAACGAATAGTGTTTTTGGCATCTGGGGACCTCAAAACGAAAAGTTATCATTGTCTCGGGCTCAAATCTTACTATGCCACCTACGGTAATAGCTTCTTCCCTATAGGGGAAATTCGCTAAAAGAACAACGGATTGTCTGTTAAGAAATATTGTTTTCTCTATATGTTCACCGATGGTTGATAAAAAGCAAAGAGAGAGAAATCAACTTTATTTACACTAGCTTCGGCCAGGAATCCTCCCTTGATTGCCTGATTTTCAGTTGTATAGTCAATTCAGATCACACAGCTGGTCAAATTTAAATATTTAAAAATATTGTTTAGCTTGACACTTGCTAAATTCATCCTCCGACACCTTTTATTGAAGTATTTAGTTTTTGGATGTGAGACATGTGGTTTTCTCAGAAAATCCAGGGATGGCTTGGCTTCTATATACGTTCCAGGTGATCATGATTGTTCCAGTTTTGGACATACCATTTTGGTGGATAACAATAGTGTTATTGTGAAATGAGTTGTTCCAAAATCTGATGTATCAGAAAATTCACAAAATAAAACTTATTTTTATTTGTTCAAAATGCTTTAGACATGACGAAGTGTTGATTTAACATATTTTTCTATGCAAATTTAATTTTAAAATACAATAAAAATAATAAATTCTAATCAGTATTAGGGTAACACCTATTTCTTACTGTCAAAAACACCAAATTTTATTGTTACCCTAGTACCAACAACCTTTATCACAATTATATCCCAGTTAATGTTCCTACTTACCACGAAGACGACATTCTATCGCTTGTAATCCGATGTAAAATTAAAATAGCTTGTCGAGTTTTAATTCATACAAGCGCAAATTATAATCCGCGCTTGGCTTGTAGCGATGCGGTTTTTGCGCATGTTGAAGGGTTTCATCAACTCTTGACAGTAGCGCAATCTGGTGTCAATCTTAATGGGTCTACACCTGCGCCACTGCACCGCGCACCGAGGGCTTCTACTTGAATGTCGTCTTCATTTGAATAAGCCTGATCCGAAATGGTAGATATTCAATATTAAAAAACGAGGTGTCAAGAAATTGCTGACATAAACTTCGTCATGCTTTCTGTAGGTCAAAACTAAGAAGATTTAATATATTTATCTAATTGATTTCTGTCCATACAGATTTGACAGAGTAATTATTGATTCTTATTTCTTTTAACTATGAAAGAAACTTGTGATGTTCGGGTGATCAGTTTCTGAAAGTCCATGGAATCGGTAAAATTCAGTTCACGATTTGATTTGTTTAAATAAGCCATAGTGTACAGTAATTAAGTTTACATTTGGCGTAAAAATTACTTTGAAAATGAAATGTGTACAGTATAAACCCTTTAATCAACATAACCATTCGGAATTCAGAGTTATGTGTTATTCTCATAAGATCCTCTGTTTTATATTTCCTTGAAATAAATATCCTCCTTTATCTTCTTATCTTCCTTATTTTCCTTTACTAGCATATTTTTATTTCTAAGGATTTCTACAACTAGACTCATAATATCATTTAAATGTCTTCAAATGACATACGATGGTAAATTATTGGAAGGTTTTTTCTATATATTAATGTTGGAGTAATAAAATGTAATCTCATATCTATAAATAATATGTATTTTCAATATATCCCTAATTGAAGGTTTTATGATGATAACACTTTCTATAGATGCTACTTTTATTGTTCTTATAGTATAGGTTATGAATTATATAAAAAGCAAAACAATTATATGAATATACTAGCTGTATACCCGTCCTTCGTACGGGTTGTATATAAATGGTAGATTAACTTAAGCAAATAACAATCCACACTATTTTACAATATTAAAATTACATTTTACACTTTTAAAGTGGAAATAAACTAAATTTAACGAAATATACTATGGCAGATAGTTCGGGTACTGTTGCCAAGTCGAGGAACTCTGTCGGGTAGTGAACGGTGTGGTTTTTGCGACTCCAAATCGGTACACGTAAAACTTTGGATTCGATTTTAGAAATAAAAGAACTCAAGTACAATAAAATATTTACCCTGTTTAATTTAACATTTTAAATACTCTGATACATTAATCTTTACATTCCAATAAATTAATAGTAATGTAACGAAACATTAAACTTTAAAAACATTGACAAACCACTTTTAAAACCACCATTCTTGCCAGGTCCTGTTTTCATTATAATTGTAAATAAACAATTTAAACTTGGAAAAATCATATGTTTTAAAAACATATGTCTACTTGATTTTATTTAAATAAATGTAAATCCATATATACAAACTGTTCTAACAGTGGTCATGGTTAAATGAACGGTATTAAATATTGCATATGTTCGTTCCTCCCTTTTGAATAGACGTACATTTGTGTTGGTCTCCGTTGCTTGTTCATTGGTGGACGTGAGGATGGCACAACCACAGAGCCAGGCACTTTCCAGATTAAACTGTTTATGAACCTCGGTGTAACAAACTGCCAATCGATAGTGCCGAGTGAAGGATAGATGTTTCTGAGACCTTAATTTGTTTTTAATGTCCCAATCTCAACTTTTAATAGCGCATAAGAATACTGCTCAACCCCTTAATCTTCTCAAGAATACATTTTCATATTTACTGTTAAGTTCAGACGCTCAGTGGTCGGCTACATAAACTATATTTTTAGAGAGGCGTAGACTCGTCCACTCATGTCTCACTTACGACAAAGGGTCTATGTGAAATCTCCAGAGAAGAACACCGTGACTCCTCATGATGTTGTTTCTTATTTCTTTTAAGGCATCAAATTTCAGCTCTACTGGTTGAGTAGTTGGTGTGTTATGACTAACACGCTTATATTAAAGGCCATTGGGCCAGAGTCCTTGAGTATATTTGTGTCTGGAGTAGGTAAATGTCTGCACTGAGCTATTAGCTACATTCCTATGGAATTTCAGATCCATCAGTCCAAGAGTATGTGCAAGATTGTTAAAATATTGTATTTTGAAATTCCGGGGGGCGAAGCCCTTAAACAGAAGCCCTTAAACATTTTCGTAACAGGAATAGGCTTGCGTTTTGTTCTGATGAATTAGTCATGTTCCTACCGAAATTTAACATACAAGGGTTCAGTAAATACTAATACTCATAAAATTGGCATAAAAGTAAATTAGCGAAGAGACCTATAGGACATTTTTAAACGTATTCTTATTGTGAATCTGCAGCATAAGGGGAACCACCATCCAAAATTTTATCTTCAATAGACATTGCCGTATCTTAGATAAAGTGATCACTATGTCAGTGAGTGCATGAGTCTGACAAATATAGATTTATATCATATATCCACTTATGCTATTCATTACCAATCTTCACTCAACTTTTTAAAAAAGAACTACAACACCTATTTATAGAATAACTATGTCATCATCTTGTTCAATATAAATAAATGCTTTGTCCATAATAATAGCATAGGATCTTAAACCGTATGGGGCAGTGTCCTAAGGTAATTTAAAACAATCCAATTAGCCTAAAACCTTCTAACGCACATATAGAACATAGAACAAAAGTTGCATGAAAATCGGTGCACCCATTTTCCTGTGAAAAGCGAACAAAACATGACCAAAACCTCACAAAATCACATTTTTGAGCGGCCGCCATTATTTTTTTAAAAGGCGTATGCCAGTTTATAGTGCCCTAAAACATTCTCACGCATATATAGAACAAATTAACAAAGTTTCATTAATGTCAGTGCACCCGTTTTCCAGTGAAAAGTGATCAAAAACCCGTCCTTGAGCGTTACCGGCAGACAGATAGACAGACAGACATAAATTGAGATAAGATTTGTTTTGGTTTCCCTAGAGTGTAAAACGTGAAAATATTCAAAAATTTCATAATTCCAAGCAATGTACAGACAAAACTCTAATTTTATTTATATAGATTCACTATACGGTATATTGAAATAAATATATATATATATACTTGATGTACACGTTCTTCGCACAGGGGTTTTCTCTACCCGTTCTTTAGTCAATGCAATTTCCATTTTAGTTAGCTTGAAATAGCTGTTGTTCTTGCTTCTGCTCTTTAAGCTGTCAAATGGAAGTGTCCACAGCTGTTCGCATTACAGTTTATGAATGTTTACTCTCTTCTGAAATGTAAACATTGAAACTTAGGACGTTCACGGGGCGTAGCCCGAGGGGATTTTAAGGAAGTGAATAGGCCTATGTGTTGCATGGGTTCAAGATCTACCTTTGTGTAAAGTTTCAGCCCAGTCTGTTCTGTAGTTTATGCGTTCACCCGGAACATCAGACAGACAGACAGACAGACAGAAACCACCTCTTCTTTATAATATTATAGATAGATATGTTTTACGATCGATCTATATGTTGAAGTAATTTACTTCCGTAAATTATCTTTGCAAATTGTCATTGTTTTCGAGTTTTTATGGTTTTTACGGTTGATTCGTTTTGAAGATAAGCATTTTTTATTAACTTCTCATTATAATATGAATTATACCTCTTCATTCCACTGAATAGTATCTCTCTAAGATAAAACAAACCATTTTGGCAGTTTATTATCCTAGTATCTCTCTTTACTTAACGACTATTTTATGTTTTTACTTATGTATGTCTTTACTTATATGTTAAGTATGTATGTATTCATGCATGAAAGTATGCGTTAAAATCATAAGATTCGCTTCGATATTCTGAAGTGACAACGAGGCTTCTCGGGTAGTTCATATCCTTACCCGAGGGCCTAAATTACATTTAAAAGCTAGATAAATTCCGACCCGATTCCTGATAGCTTAACACACGATATATCTACAGCTTCTCTAATGCTCTCGCTTCGAGCTCAGATCACGTTTTGGTCTGTTAAGTACATAATAACACGTTGTCATGCCAGTGGCCCGCGTAAAGATTTGGCCGCTTCAATTTTGACACCTACGAAACAGCCTGTAATGATACCACCTTCAGTGGCGATATTGATTTGGGAGGGGTTTTATCAACCTCTTCTGTCAGGGATACGCCCTTCGGCGTTGCCAAATATCAACATTATCTAATACCTCCGCACTTCGCCCACGGTTACTTGATGAAAGTCCTCTCTGTTTGGAACCTTCGTGATCTATCTATTGTAATTATTGCTTGAATACACTTATAGAATAAAGACCCATAATATGTTAATGAAAGCGAAAAAAAATAATGTAGGTACGCTAAGTTGGTTTTTGGAAACAATTTTGTTATATTTTTTTGGGAAAACCCAAATGTTTGAGAAAAGATTGGGTGAAAAAGACATTAATAATCTTAGTCTTAGTCTTTCAGTCGGTCTTAGCCAGTAACAAGGCTAAAAAAGGAATCTCATACATTCTACACTCATGATTCATTCATATTCGCCTTAAAATATACCCTATTTGTGTCGGCGTCTTACAAAGATATTAAAATAGTTAATAAAAAGTCTAAATTTCTGAATAAATTTAAGCTCGCAGATGCTGTTGGTCTTTTAATCAACAGTAAGAAGGAAATTATAACACTACGCAATATCTATTAAGAAATCTTTTGAGTTAAAATTAAATTTCGACGCGTTTTATGGCATCTTCACGAGCGGATTATTGATTTGCTAAGAGGAAGTTTAAATGTTCTTATACAAAGTCTATCGATGAAATAATGTGCCTTCTTTACTTCTCACAGTCAAAACACTTTATACATGAATAAAGACTAAATCATCTTGATTTTAACAGCAAATATTTAATTGTTTGTAATGTTTGCAACAGGATTTCAGACTAACCATTCATTTGGTAGTAGATTTCGTTGTCGTGTTCATAGATAAACATTTTCACATATTCAAGGACTTTATGCGCACCTTCATAACTTTTCACTTCTTTACTGATCTTGTTTATTGTTTCAGGTACTGACGTGTTGCCACTTACTCATCTTGTTGCACGATACGACCCCCAGACGTCGCTTGTATCGTCCACTGAGTAGGTCAGTTATTTGATGAAAATCCTTGATTTTAAAGGTTGTTTAAAGCCTATAAATTTTAAAATATGCTCATAGAAAACCATGTAATATTAACAGTTGGGCACTTAACTATTGTAAGCTTTAAATGTTTCATTTGTTTAAACACCAACTGCCCTTCTCCATAGGTTATTTTTACCACACAAAAACAACAAACTAAAAAAAAACTACAAATTAATGTGAGTCTAGATAGTTTTTATTTGAGACTTAGGTTTAAGGAAACTTGATAATGATACAAAAGTCTGGAATCTTGTAATCTTTATTTTAACAAAACAAAGACGGCATTGACGACAGTAAAGGATGAAACTCACAGACGCACCTCAACTCATCAGGTACCTGTAAAACATAATTACTGTAAAAATAGAACCAATACATGTGATTCATGTATTGATAGATGTGATAGTAATTGACAACCGATGAATTTGTGACAGTGATATACAAACCTACCTGAGATAGCTGAGATGCAAGATTACTAGCGGGGGAATTGTATGGGCGGGGTCAGAAAAAAGAGTTGGCGAAGGTTGTCCTCGCTCAAACTCTGTGGAGGATTAATGGGGAGAATCGCGTCAGCTCGACCCCCTCTAGAGATCGCTCTGGAAAATAACATCAACACTTACTCTACAATTGCTTTGCAAATGGAAATCTATTAGTTTTATTACCAATACATTCTAAGCTGGTTTCAGGATGTTTCGCCCTATATTTTGTTCGTTTAATCATTATATACTATACAAAGACTATGCTAAACAACTCACTAAATCCAGTGAATCTACCATCAGCCACTATGAACAAAAGTAAAAATAATATTCTGAAATTGTCTACGTTGTTACTTAGCAACAATATAACAATGGTTTATTAATTCTGATGGGAAACTAATGTATTGCCAGTTAGCCAGTCAGAGAAACTGCCTGCAAATCCCTATGCTGAAAATATGGCCTAGTTTTTCTCTGGCTTAGCCGTACAGAAATATTTCTTTTCAATGAAATTTCTATATATTTAAAAATATTCCTGCTTTTAGCGAATTTCCCCTATAGGGAAGAAGCTATTACCGTAGTCGGCATGGTAAGACCTAGGCCCGGGACCATGATAACTTTTCGTTTTGAGGTCCCCAGACCCCAAAAACACCATTCGTTCGAAACTGTATATATATATATATATATATATATATATATATATATATATATATATATATATATATATATATATATATATATATATATATATATATGTGTGTCCGTGAGCACGATAACTCTCGTAAAATTTATCCGATTTCGATGAAATTTGGTATAAACGTGTAAAGCAACATTTATGACTTTAAGTTCGAAAACCAGCCAGATCGCTTTATCCGAAGGGGTATTTTGGGGGGGTTTTGTACCCCAAAAATGGGTTTTTTGAATTTTTTACATATAATTTTGGAAATAGTCAAATTTTATTTCTTCTCATTGGATTCAGCTTAAAAAAACACATAATTTGGTATTTTGATCATTTCTCTACGTCAATTGGTTACCGAGATATTGAAAGTGCTAAACACAGTACGTTGTCTAATGTTATTCTTATGGAGGAAAATAAAAATTTTATATCTCGCTTATTTATGAACATATACTGACGAAACTTGGTATACGGCTTTATCTGGTTGTGGACCATTGATATTTTCTCAAAAAAACGATTTTTTGGCAAAGGCTCCCGTAGCAGCAAACCTGCGTACTCAGCCCCATGTTATTCTTATGGAGAATAAGTAACATGTTATCTCCCTTAATTATGAAAATAAATTAATGAAATTTGGTAAGTGACTTCACCTAGTTGAGTTATATTGATATTAGCATAAAACCCCATTTTTTTGTGTTCCTTGCTTCAGCAAACCTGCATACTCAGCCGCCATGTTATTCTTATGGAGAATAATTGAAATGTCATAAATTGTTTATTTATGAATGTATATTGATGAAACTTGGTATGTAGCTCTATGTGGCATTAAGATAAATATATATGCATTGGAAATTCGCTAAGTACGCAGGTTTGCTGCTACGGGGGTATTTACTTTCTCCCCTTATACATAGTATATGGAGAAAGTATTGTTTTCGTCAAAATTTTAGAATTTGAGTTGTTAGTGGAAATATTTGTTTTGGTGCTCCCTGAACCCAAAAAAGTGTTTTTTACGTGATGTCTGTCTGTGTGTGTGTGTGTGTGTGTGTGTGTGTGTGTGTGTGTGTGTCCGTGTGTGTGTGTGTGTGTGTGTGTGTGTGTGTGTGTGTCTGTGTGGATGTGTCCATTAGCTAGAGCCCTAACCAATGGACCGATTTTTATGAAATTTGGTATGTAGGTACTAATCCACGATATCTCCCCAGGCGTTTTTTTCATTTTTTTGAATTTTTGATTTTTAAGGGCAAAAATCCCCCAAAAACCCCCAAAAAACATGAAAAATCCAAATTTCTCAAAAACGGCTCTAACGATTTTGATTAAACTTTAGTGGTTTGTAGAGCTTTAGGTTTCCAACAAAATGACATCACCCGCATTTCTGGAAAAATTCGGGTTCAGAAGTTACAGGACTTAAAACATCCAAAATTCAGTTTTTTGGATTTTTCATAAAAAATCATAAGTGCTGCAAAAGATTACTATTCACCATTGAAAAGAGCTCAAAAAATAAATAAATTAGTATTTTGAATTACTATTCTATGATTGCTAGTTGCGGAGAAAATTGAAATTTTCAATTAGCGGTAAACGCAGTACGTTGTCCAATGTTATTCTTATGGGGAATACATAAATTACTATTTCTCTCTTATTTACTGATCAATTTCATTAAAACTTGATATGCAGGTCAAGTTAGCATTGACCAATAGAGGATGTTCGAAATATGTTGCCATTTAACCCTGGGGGGGACAAGGGGGCATTTCCCCTCTCAAAATCTCTTTGTTTAGCAACGGAATCTATAGTGCTCCAAAAAAGGTATTTTGGTGAATATTTCTGAAAACAACTATTTTAGACAATTTTCAGTTCATTTATTTGTACTTCATATTCTATATTTAGTAAATAAAAAATCTTTTTTTCATTAAAGTCTGGCTAAAAGGGAGAAAGTATGTGTCAGTTTCCTGATACCTTTTATTATTCTCTCACTTCCTAAATTTAATACTTAACCGATTTTGATAATTTTATTTATTTAAAAGATACTTAAATTCAAAGTCACAGTGAAGCCAAAATTTTGATATTTACTTTTATTTTGGTTACATTCCGAGTTTTAAAACGCATTTTCTTAATTAAAAAACAGCTGTTATAAGGATTTTATCCGCAAAATATTGTGGGGGAGCAGCTCGTTTATCTTTAATTTTAGTTTCTTCTTTAATAATTTGTCATTGGGCTATTAATTAATGATGCTTTCTAAGAACAGGTCTTAGATAGTAACTAGACCAGGGTTTGGACCGTTCCCTAGCAGAACGTTAAAAAATGCCACTGGCGTACATGGAAAAAATATATAGCTTCAGAAAAATACTATTGCATAAATGCCGGAACTTTAATTTTGAAGCCACACCCTTCTTACGGTTTTATTTTGGAAATCCTAAACACAATAATATACGCATTCCAATACTACCAAAAACTCCCCTTTTGGGCAAGAACTGTGATTGTTTATTTTACAAGCGGACAAAGCTAAATATAATTTTGGAAAAAAAATTTCCCTATCACAATCGCACACAATCTTCCTATTGGAGTAATATAGTTACATACAAACAAGCAAAAACTAGGGGATAACCGTTTAGACTTTTCCGATAACTACCATTTTTAATGTTCAAAGGTGGTAACACTAAATAGGAAAAACATTACTTTTACTTTCTTATATTAAAGCATAAAAAAATGATTTTACTTTTTTACCACGTTTCGTGTATTAAAACGCAATGTATTAACAGTGTACTTAATAATCACTCTGAATAAACCGTTTCGAAGTATATTTGGTTTAGGTACTTTCAAAATTATACTATAAAAATCACGAGCTTCATAACAAGTCATTATACAAGTTTTTAGCTCTTTTGAGTGCTGAGAAAACATCACTTTACGAAATTTATACCAGATTTCATGAAATGGAATTTAAAAATCAAAACGTTTGACGTATCAAAATTTGGAATCAATAAGTTTACCCGTTTCGGAAATATGAATTTTTAAAGTCCGTAGTTGCTAAAAAAAGGCAAAAATCGTGTACTTTTTATATTCTACCTGCAATAAAAATGAGTTACAATGATATTTAAAATATTTTTATACAACTAACCACGAAGAGTAAGGCAAGGACAATTTTGATTTAACCGCCTTTATTGTAGCTCAATCGGTTTATCTGGGGTGGCAAGTCAAACTCGAGTATCCATAATTTTGAATCCGACAGTAGTCGGGGGAGAAAACTGTAAAACTCAGATCAGGAGCTCGCGGACGTCGCTTGCGGTGTGAATTGGCCACCAGTTACGTTACGTTACGTTACGTTACCGGATGTTATGTGACAGATGTTGGTGTGAAAAGGCCTTAAGACTCGTGGTACTATAATAGCATTGCATGTCCATGTCGTTAGATGGCAACACGTCAATCCCACGTCTGGCTTATTGCTACAGTTTTTTATGGGTTAAGGGTGATCCTTAGATTACGGGTAGTACGAACGTCAGATATCCCACAAAGGCATTTTTTATTTAGTACGAGGACGAAAAATTTAACTTTTTGAATTCACAAAAAAAGTTGATAGAGCAACAGCCCTCTTCCCTCCTTAAATTTGGGCTGCACACACGGCGGACCTGTGGCGAACCACCAACGCAAATGAGCTTTCACTCGTGGTTCAACAAGGAGTGCTCATCACTACATCCGAATGTTGATCTATTTTTTAAGAACTTACACCCCATTGACAGACGTGCATGTGCGGCTAAATTCGAATGATTTCCCCAAGAACCGAAAGAAAACCTGTGAGAGACGGGACTTCATTGTTAAGAAAATTGAGCAGCTAAATAATAAAGCAATCGAATTATTCAATAAATGTGTAGGATTCAAGAATTTACCGTCTGGTTAGCCTCAATACATTATTGATGAAAAATTAGTTTTTTTATATATTTACATTTGTTTAACCACCCGTAAGATGTCTCGGAAGAGAATAGGTGCTCAATATAGGCAAGTCAGGGGGCAGCCTCCCGACCAAGTGTGCAACTTCGGGAGGCCGCCCGAACTTGCGACTACCTGAATTTTAGTGCGCAACATCTCGACGATTGGCGGAATCCACTTAGGTTGGTTCGGTACAAAATTATTGTATCATTTCATAGGAGATAAATTTATTTTTCTTGTATTTATAACAATGTTTACATTCAATAATCTTTTTAAGATACTCTCAGAAAGAAAGGCTTTAAAAATAGTATTTAAGTAAAATTTAATAGAGTAAAAATGTATTATGTCTAACAAACTACCGTGTTTTCCCAACATATTTAAGCACAGTTTAAGCTCTTCAATTCAATGGCAGCCAAAACGAATCAGTGTTATCAACTACAATATATTTGTTGCTTTCCGCATGATAACAAAGGACAGTAGATGTGAACTGCCGGGGAGGCATACTATTCGGCGCTTTTTCCCCATGTTATTCTTATGGGGATCAGTTTTTGGACCGACACCCGATCCCGCCTATACTAATAAGCCACAAGTTTCCTTGTTGGCCTATATTAATACCCAACCCTTGCCTATATTAAATATATTGTCCCCATCCCTCCTCTATATTTTTTAAAATTAATTTTCAAATTCAGGCTAAAAAACTATCTTTAGTGTTTATGGTCCGATTTGTTTAAAACTTGGATATGTTATTGTCGTAGGCAAGTGTTTTAATAAATTACACTTACATTTCCCAAATTCACTATTACAGTAAAATTAAAAAATATTTTTGAAAAATACTGCCAATTGCCAACTTCTTTATTTACTGTCCGATTTATTTAAAATTTGGATATGCTATTGTCCTAGGCAAGTGGTTTAATAAATTCCACTTACATTTCCCAAATTCACTATAACGGTCAAATTAAAAAATATTTTTGAAAAATACTGCCAATTGCCAACTTCTTTATTTACTGCCCGATTTATTTAAAATTTAGATATGTTATTGTTATAGGCAAGTGTTTTAATAAATTAGCCTTACATTTCCCAAATTCACTATTACAGTCAAATAACAAAATATTTTTGAAAAATACTGCCAATTGCCAACTTCTTTGTTTACTGTCCGATTTATTTAAAATTTGGATATGTTATTGTTGTAGGCTAGTGTATATGCACCATCCACATTTTACAAATATTGCGGTTAAATTTTAAAAAATTTGGAAAAATACTGCCAATGGCAACTTCTTTATTTATGGTCTGATTTGTTTAAAATTGATATATGTCATTATTCTAGGCTAGTGTATATGTACCATCCACATTTGACAAATTAACTATAATGGTCAAATTAAAAAAATATTTTGAAAAATATACTAACAATTTCAAACTTCTTTATTTACGGATATGTTATAGCTCTTATATAGGTAACAAGACCACACTACCACACGTTCCATTACCCCCTACAATACAGTATTTTGTCTTTTTTGTTTGTTTATTTTGCTGTAATCCCAAAACTGACTTTGCTGTTTATTGTCCGATTTGCCTACACTTTGGATATTGTCCTAAGCATTTATTGTCTGATTTATTTTTGGATATGTTATAGCCCCCCAACTATTATATCTAAAATTACAATATTATTTCCACCTATAATACAGTTGATGTGTTGTTTGTTTTGCCGCAACCTAAAAACTAATATTGGTATTTGTGTTTTTACAAAACTATATTTTGCAAATTACTACCAATAACTCCTTTATTTACTTTTCGACTTGTTATATCCCCTTATATCTAAATTTACCATACATTTTTTCCCTTTTAGTGTTGTTTTGTCGTAACCAAACTTTGGATATGACTGCAATATATTACTGGCCATTGCATAAGTAAATACCCCATTTCCAAATTCACTATTACGGTTGGATTAAAAAAAATAAATACAAGCTTATTATATACATCCAGCTGATAAGTAATATATATCCACAATTATGGTCAGAACTGCCTAAATTTTGGATATGTTTTAAGCCAATGCGATAACAAAAAATAAATTTTTAAAACCCAAAACAACTAAACACAAAACACTAATCTTTCTTTGTGCTTGTTTGGAGTAGTCTTTATTTTATCCAACTTAATTTTAATTTTGTAGTTAAAATCAAACTTCCCACATTCTAGCTCCCTTTCCAGCCAGTGGTTGGAGACATAAAGGTTACGAATATTTTCAAACTGTACAATATATCTTTTTCTACCCCTATGTTGGACTTGTTTAATAGCGCTTATTAATAATTCCGCATTCCAAATCCTCCAGTCTACTACATTCTTTAAATTTAACATTGCCTTTAATATCTTGCATCTCTATGTCTTCTTGTCCAACATCATCCCACTCATTGTTACGGAAACTTAGGTTTTCTATTTTTGGAAAGGAATTGCCATAAAATGTTGCGGTTCCGTTAGTGTTAAAGCTTGCAAGTGGCTCGTTGGTAGGTAGATAAATAATGTCCAAATCACCACTGTATGGCAACACGCTATAACCTTGCCTATTCTTATTTATATCTATAAATACAGTTTTACAGACACCTTTAACATAGTATACACCCCTCCGTCCATCCTTTTCTGCCAACACTCCCACAAACTTGTTGTTTACTACAAACGCATACACTATATAATGTCCATAATGCTCTAGATCCTCCCAACGTCGCAGGAAGTAATCTTTTAATTTATCCTCTCTTTCCCTTCTTTCTTGTTCTTTAGCCAACTGTGCTTTGTATTCCTCTGCAACAGTATTTTCCACATATTCCAATTTACGCTTATTACTGTCAATGTCTTCTAATTCCAATTTCCTCTTTTTGGAACAACTCTCTAAGAAAGGCTTGGAAAGTGGCTCTATTTCTTTAATAGTGTATGGGTACAGTTTATTGGTCCGGCTTCTTAAAACGTAGGGAGTAAGGTTAGGACTTTCCACTAAGCCTAATTCTTCTAAATTGATGTGTTTAGGTATAGTGGAGAAAGGTGTATTTGATTTTGTAAAACATGTGCCCCCAGATTTGATGTAACACTTATGCTTTACACTTATGGCATCATGAAACTCCTCTATTACCTCTACATAGTTAGTTGGTAAACAGTTAAAGCTAAATGCAGATAGAGCATACTTTATTAACTTTTCCCTTTGTGTACTATCTTTTGGCAGTTTTAGTTGTACTCCAGTTATCTTCTTCGTATTACTATTACCCCAACATGCGTATTGTAATAAATCATTAAACACTAAACAACAACTGTTTTGTAATTGATTTGCAACCTTCACCCACACCTTATGCAGAGGCACAGCATAGAATGGAGCATTTTGAAAGTACCGTTGTCTTCTATTAGACTTAAACAATCTCTTAAAGGTTCAAACCCTTTACCAAAACCTCTACAATAGTTATAGATTGTTGCCTCTAACCTTGTTATTCCATTCTCTCTAGCTAGTTTAGACGAGAACGTTTCTTTTAGTCTCGCATCTGGACAGTTTACAAAGTTTATTATATGGTTTCCTATACTTTTAATTACTCCAGGGCTTGTAATCTGGCATATAAATTTATTATATATTTTTACCCTGCTATTTACATTAAACCATGTTAAACAGTCTTTACTAACATTATCTACAATAACATTATATCCATTCTTGTACGCCCCTTGGTAGCAAAAGTTAAAGTTTTCTGTAAGATATTGGCACATTTCCTCTTTATTAAATATTCCAGCCAAATATAGTGTTATATCGAAATCCATAAGATAGTACATTTCTTTTTACTTGCAGTATCTTTGGAAGATCTTCCAACAAATCCTTAATTTTAACATTTGCAAGCTCTATTTTATAGGGAATTGCTATAGGATCATCATACTTTTGTTTAATTTGGTCAATATCTTTCTTTATTATTTGTAACACACCCTCGCTTTGGACCCCAGAGGACCTCTCCAAGGAGAATGGTAGTTTGGCCACAACACCATGTCGAGCTAAAGAGAACTTTTTAAATATTCCTCGTAAGTAGCTATTAAACGAGCCACATATTTCCTTCTTAACTTTAAATTTATTCCGAACGTCCCCATCACAATACGTAACATTGGTTATCTTAACTAACATTATGTTATCACAAAACGCATCCGTTATAGATGTTAAGTTATTTAATTTTGGTTCGCCCTCGCAATAGTTTATATTACCTATGTCTGTAAGAAGGTTATTATTACGTAGATTTTCTAATAAAAACCATATACCGAATCTTTCGTTAGTAGGTTTAATACAATTTCCCAATAAATGGCTAACAGAGTACATTTCTTTTATACAAAAAAGTAGCGGAAACATGTAAACAGGACAGATATAATTACACTATAGGCATATAGAGGTTGTAAATATATGGATATTGTATATAAACATAGGCGATTGGTAAGTGTAACATGTAAGTGGACACCCACATGCAAATATGGAATACCCACTATTAATATAATTCCAAATTCGACTAAATAGTCTCAATATAATTAACATATTAACTAACTGTGCCATCCCGCATTAGTACCCAAATTGTCGAAATTCTATAATTCTATTCTTAGTCCTTGTATAGTATTAGGTTTTGTACTATTAAACCCTACATTCTTATCCTGTGCAGTAGAGTAATATATGTATTTAATACAGATACGCACATTCTACAAGACCTATACATAGATCTGTTGTATAAGCAGCAGAATAGACGTCTCATTGTGTTGTTGTAAAGTAAAACATAAATGTAAATTGTGCTGGATACAACCGGCCAGATATTAGACAGGAAATGTGTTGGAAGTGTATTGCCAAATAGTAAGACAAACACCACATAGTGCAGCATGTAATCAATCCATTACTATTTAGACAAATGTATAAGATCAGTATTGGTACAACATCCGATATATTAGCCAAACCCACAATCAAACTTGGAAAACAAACAGTAAAAAAATAATATTATAGTAACAGAAATAGTAAGAGTATAAGGACATAGTAATATTTAAAGTTTATAAAACAACACAAATGCAGAGACACAATAAATGACACACTCCAACACATTACGACACAGGCACAGATACTGGTTTACAGCCATTTTACACAACTTTACAGGTTCTGTCAACTGACACAAAAATAGTTTGTAAATTGTGTAAGAAATATATGTAATATAAACAAATTTAACACAATCATAACATTTTGAGGACACAATGTTTGGACTGGGTTTGGCTAATATATCGGATGTTGTACCAATACTGACCTTATACATTTGTCTAAATAGTAATGGATTGATTACATGCTGCACTATGTGGTGTTTGTCTTACTATTTGGCAATACACTTCCAACACATTTCCTGTCTAATATCTGGCCGGTTGTATCCAGCACAATTTACATTTATGTTTTACTTTACAACAACACAATGAGACGTCTATTCTGCTGCTTATACAACAGATCTATGTATAGGTCTTGTAGAATGTGCGTATCTGTATTAAATACATATATTACTCTACTGCACAGGATAAGAATGTAGGGTTTAATAGTACAAAACCTAATACTATACAAGGACTAAGAATAGAATTATAGAATTTCGACAATTTGGGTACTAATGCGGGATGGCACAGTTAGTTAATATGTTAATTATATTGAGACTATTTAGTCGAATTTGGAATTATATTAATAGTGGGTATTCCATATTTGCATGTGGGTGTCCACTTACATGTTACACTTACCAATCGCCTATGTTTATATACAATATCCATATATTTACAACCTCTATATGCCTATAGTGTAATTATATCTGTCCTGTTTACATGTTTCCGCTACTTTTTTGTATAAAAGAAATGTACTCTGTTAGCCATTTATTGGGAAATTGTATTAAACCTACTAACGAAAGATTCGGTATATGGTTTTTATTAGAAAATCTACGTAATAATAACCTTCTTACAGACATAGGTAATATAAACTATTGCGAGGGCGAACCAAAATTAAATAACTTAACATCTATAACGGATGCGTTTTGTGATAACATAATGTTAGTTAAGATAACCAATGTTACGTATTGTGATGGGGACGTTCGGAATAAATTTAAAGTTAAGAAGGAAATATGTGGCTCGTTTAATAGCTACTTACGAGGAATATTTAAAAAGTTCTCTTTAGCTCGACATGGTGTTGTGGCCAAACTACCATTCTCCTTGGAGAGGTCCTCTGGGGTCCAAAGCGAGGGTGTGTTACAAATAATAAAGAAAGATATTGACCAAATTAAACAAAAGTATGATGATCCTATAGCAATTCCCTATAAAATAGAGCTTGCAAATGTTAAAATTAAGGATTTGTTGGAAGATCTTCCAAAGATACTGCAAGTAAAAAGAAATGTACTATCTTATGGATTTCGATATAACACTATATTTGGCTGGAATATTTAATAAAGAGGAAATGTGCCAATATCTTACAGAAAACTTTAACTTTTGCTACCAAGGGGCGTACAAGAATGGATATAATGTTATTGTAGATAATGTTAGTAAAGACTGTTTAACATGGTTTAATGTAAATAGCAGGGTAAAAATATATAATAAATTTATATGCCAGATTACAAGCCCTGGAGTAATTAAAAGTATAGGAAACCATATAATAAACTTTGTAAACTGTCCAGATGCGAGACTAAAAGAAACGTTCTCGTCTAAACTAGCTAGAGAGAATGGAATAACAAGGTTAGAGGCAACAATCTATAACTATTGTAGAGGTTTTGGTAAAGGGTTTGAACCTTTAAGAGATTGTTTAAGTCTAATAGAAGACAACGGTACTTTCAAAATGCTCCATTCTATGCTGTACCTCTGCATAAGGTGTGGGTGAAGGTTGCAAATCAATTACAAAACAGTTGTTGTTTAGTGTTTAATGATTTATTACAATACGCATGTTGGGGTAATAGTAATACGAAGAAGATAACTGGAGTACAACTAAAACTGCCAAAAGATAGTACACAAAGGGAAAAGTTAATAAAGTATGCTCTATCTGCATTTAGCTTTAACTGTTTACCAACTAACTATGTAGAGGTAATAGAGGAGTTTCATGATGCCATAAGTGTAAAGCATAAGTGTTACATCAAATCTGGGGGCACATGTTTTACAAAATCAAATACACCTTTCTCCACTATACCTAAACACATCAATTTAGAAGAATTAGGCTTAGTGGAAAGTCCTAACCTTACTCTCTACGTTTTAAGAAGCCGGACCAATAAACTGTACCCATACACTATTAAAGAAATAGAGCCACTTTCCAAGCCTTTCTTAGAGAGTTGTTCCAAAAAGAGGAAATTGGAATTAGAAGACATTGACAGTAATAAGCGTAAATTGGAATATGTGGAAAATACTGTTGCAGAGGAATACAAAGCACAGTTGGCTAAAGAACAAGAAAGAAGGGAAAGAGAGGATAAATTAAAAGATTACTTCCTGCGACGTTGGGAGGATCTAGAGCATTATGGACATTATATAGTGTATGCGTTTGTAGTAAACAACAAGTTTGTGGGAGTGTTGGCAGAAAAGGATGGACGGAGGGGTGTATACTATGTTAAAGGTGTCTGTAAAACTGTATTTATAGAGATAAATAAGAATAGGCAAGGTTATAGCGTGTTGCCATACAGTGGTGATTTGGACATTATTTATCTACCTACCAACGAGCCACTTGCAAGCTTTAACACTAACGGAACCGCAACATTTTATGGCAATTCCTTTCCAAAAATAGAAAACCTAAGTTTCCGTAACAATGAGTGGGATGATGTTGGACAAGAAGACATAGAGATGCAAGATATTAAAGGCAATGTTAAATTTAAAGAATGTAGTAGACTGGAGGATTTGGAATGCGGAATTATTAATAAGCGCTATTAAACAAGTCCAACATAGGGGTAGAAAAAGATATATTGTACAGTTTGAAAATATTCGTAACCTTTATGTCTCCAACCACTGGCTGGAAAGGGAGCTAGAATGTGGGAAGTTTGATTTTAACTACAAAATTAAAATTAAGTTGGATAAAATAAAGACTACTCCAAACAAGCACAAAGAAAGATTAGTGTTTTGTGTTTAGTTGTTTTGGGTTTTAAAAATTTATTTTTTGTTATCGCATTGGCTTAAAACATATCCAAAATTTAGGCAGTTCTGACCATAATTGTGGATATATATTACTTATCAGCTGGATGTATATAATAAGCTTGTATTTATTTTTTTTAATCCAACCGTAATAGTGAATTTGGAAATGGGGTATTTACTTATGCAATGGCCAGTAATATATTGCAGTCATATCCAAAGTTTGGTTACGACAAAACAACACTAAAAGGGAAAAAATGTATGGTAAATTTAGATATAAGGGGATATAACAAGTCGAAAAGTAAATAAAGGAGTTATTGGTAGTAATTTGCAAAATATAGTTTTGTAAAAACACAAATACCAATATTAGTTTTTAGGTTGCGGCAAAACAAACAACACATCAACTGTATTATAGGTGGAAATAATATTGTAATTTTAGATATAATAGTTGGGGGGCTATAACATATCCAAAAATAAATCAGACAATAAATGCTTAGGACAATATCCAAAGTGTAGGCAAATCGGACAATAAACAGCAAAGTCAGTTTTGGGATTACAGCAAAATAAACAAACAAAAAAGACAAAATACTGTATTGTAGGGGGTAATGGAACGTGTGGTAGTGTGGTCTTGTTACCTATATAAGAGCTATAACATATCCGTAAATAAAGAAGTTTGAAATTGTTAGTATATTTTTCAAAATATTTTTTTAATTTGACCATTATAGTTAATTTGTCAAATGTGGATGGTACATATACACTAGCCTAGAATAATGACATATATCAATTTTAAACAAATCAGACCATAAATAAAGAAGTTGCCAATTGGCAGTATTTTTCCAAATTTTTTAAAATTTAACCGCAATATTTGTAAAATGTGGATGGTGCATATACACTAGCCTACAACAATAACATATCCAAATTTTAAATAAATCGGACAGTAAACAAAGAAGTTGGCAATTGGCAGTATTTTTCAAAAATATTTTTTTATTTGACTGTAATAGTGAATTTGGGAAATGTAAGGCTAATTTATTAAAACACTTGCCTATAACAATAACATATCTAAATTTTAAATAAATCGGGCAGTAAATAAAGAAGTTGGCAATTGGCAGTATTTTTCAAAAATATTTTTTAATTTGACCGTTATAGTGAATTTGGGAAATGTAAGTGGAATTTATTAAACCACTTGCCTAGGACAATAGCATATCCAAATTTTAAATAAATCGGACAGTAAATAAAGAAGTTGGCAATTGGCAGTATTTTTCAAAAATATTTTTTAATTTTACCGTAATAGTGAATTTGGGATATGTAAGTGGAATTTATTAAACCACTTGCCTAGGACAATAACATATCCAAATTGAAGACAAATCGGACAGTTAATAAAGAAGGTGGCAATTGGCAGTATTTTTCAAAAATATTTTTTAATTTGACCGTAATAGTGAATTTGGGATATGTAAGTGGAATTTATTAAACCACTTGCCTAGGACAATAACATATCCAAATTGAAGACAAATCGGACAGTTAATAAAGAAGGTGGCAATTGGCACTATAGTATTTTTCAAAAAATATTTTTTAATTTGACCGTTATAGTGAATTTGGGAAATGTAAGTGGAATTTATTAAAACACTTGCCTAGGACAGTAACATATCCAAATTGCAGACAAATCGGACCATAAACACTAAAGATAGTTTTTTAGCCTGAATTTGAAAATTAATTTTAAAAAATATAGAGGAGGGATGGGGACAATATATTTAATATAGGCAAGGGTTGGGTATTAATATAGGCCAAGGAAACTTGTGGCTTATTAGTATAGGCGGGATCGGGTGTCGGTCCAAAAACTGATCCCCATAAGAATAACATGGGGAAAAAGCGCCGAATAGTATGCCTCCCCGGCAGTTCACATCTACTAAGGACAAAGGGACCTGAAAACATCACAGTAACCGTAGCAATTTTAGTGTTTCGCATAGTAGATTTGTTTTTAGTAGTAGGGTTACTTTACTACTAAACATCGCAATTCTAGTTAGCTTACCTAGTAACAACGCGCCGCCGGTTCTGCCGTGATGTCAACATCAGATGTCAGTGTTCCCAGTGACGGGTGACGTCACGGTGTTACGTCACGGTAAACACGACTGGTTGGCATTCTTAACGCCGTCATAAAGGTGCAAATTGCAGAGAGCTCCATGACAGCTTCAGGCGCGTGTCGGTGCACTATGTGTCGAAAGTCAACTTTTATGTCGGAATGAGTTTCTTCAGTAAGACGTTGTGTTGTATCGTTGTGTTGTGTTTTTATATTTGGTATGGAGATACTGGAGAGGATATTGCTACCCTCAGGAAAATTAATGAAATTTTACGATTTTACAAAAAAGGGTGCATTTAACAAATAATAACTTTAATTTGGATAGTTATTTACAAACTATCCTCTTATCGCATTTGGTTACAAGATTTATTTAGTGAATTTATATTTTATTTATTAGAACTTATACAAAATAATCGTAGTAATCGTGCGTATTGCGCAGGGTATTTACACAATTGAGTTCAGAGCAATTACTGAAAATTCCGTCCAATAATAATTCAATATTTGCTTTTTTATAAATATCATCTACGTTAACCCCTGTACCGGGCCATGCCTTATATTTGATTACCATTGTAATTCGCTAAGTTAATTCTCCTTTTAAGTGGGCGAGCGAATTCCCTACTAGGTAAATTCGCTTCACTCACTCGATAGCCTGTAATTTGACAACAGCTGTATGTGCTGCATTCTATGGTGAAATGTGTTCAGCTAACTTAAAGCGTGGTAGCTCTGTTTGAGAATAAAACAGGTAGTTTCGTGCTCCTTTTCGAAGGATTGAATTTAATCGAATCTCTCTTTTTAATTGTCGTTAAAACAATGCACAAAATTGCATGTTTACACCTTTAACACCTTTCCAGCCTTTTACTCAAACACTCATTCTTGCATACTACATCGAAAACTTTCATACATAGGGAACTCCAAACCTCCTTTTTGAATTTTAAAGATCGACGCGGAACTCGTTCACCTAGAAGAATACAGAAGCCATTAATTAGCTTTTCGCATAAGATAAACATTGCAACTATGTTAACTATGTTGGTTTAAGAATATTTTGAAAGTAAAACTTGTATTTGCCTGGGTATGAAAAATGAACAAATCGAAAATGCAATGCCCTATTGTAAAGCTACCTCGTGCATGGCCTCTGCTTTAGTCTCGGTGAGTGAGTTTTTAATAAATTTACAAGGAGATTGTAGATGGTGACTTTTTGCTGTGTGCCCATAAGTAAGGGAACGGACTGGAGCTGTTTAGTGTAAGTCCATTGACTGTTACAATGCAATATAATTTTTTTTTTACGGAAATAAGACATTCGGATTTATCTTACAAGCGGGCAAAGCAACATATAATTTTGGAAAAAACTTTTCGCTATCACAATCGCACTCAATCTTCCTATTAGAAGTGAGTGACTTACATACAAACAGGCAAAAATTAGGGGATAACCATTTAGACTTTTCCGATGAACTACCATTTTTAATGTTCAAAGGTGGTAACACTAAATAGGCAAAACATTACTTTTACTTTCTTATATCAAAGCTTCACTAAAATAATGATTTTGTTTTTTCACCACGTTTCGTGTATTAAAACGCAATGTATTAACAATCGAATCACATCCTCTCTCGATCTTTCAAAACCTGTAATATATTATAAAAATAGATGTATAAAAATATTTTAATTTACAAAAAAGTAAACATTTCCTCGCCCGCTCCAGTTGCCGTGGGGGCCGGGCCCGGGTGTGCGCGCATGTGTGTTGTGCCCGCGCCGCTCAGTGCCGTCCCCACCGTCGAGGAGGCAGGCCGTGCGCGCCTCCGTCCGCCCGTGCGCGTGTGTAACAGTGTCTGTGCTCCTCATGTTGTTGATTATTGTATTGTACAATCATTAGTCTTTATTGGGTAACGTACCAAGTTTGCATATTGTCAATACACCATCAATTAGTATAAGTTGGATTATCGCAATTGGATTGTTTTTCTATATGTGTTATGTTTTAGTGTTTAGTTTTGTGTACAATTTTTTAGGTTTTAAAAATAAGTATTTTGTTTAGATACATTTTGGAAACGTTAATTGTAAATATTTATGTTAAATACAACACTAAGTTGGGTAAACTAGCATATACTATTTAGTAAAAAGAGAGATAAAAAACATGCAGATGTTTAGAAATCAGTTCAGATTTAACTTTTTCAACTCGTTTAGGTTGATAGGAAAAAATATTTTAAAACGTATAAACCGCAGAATAACACACGGGCCTTGTTTTTGTTAATTTTACAACTTTAATAGTGATCTTAATATAAAAATAGTTACCAAAAATACGAATTATAAGAATGTTTTTATAAGTTTTTAATAATGAGTGTCTAATAAACAGTAACACGGCTTTCTTACTGTCTTGTGATGTAAACAATAAACAAGGAAAGCTGAAGTAAAAAATTCATAAATAGCGATAACCAACAAATTTTGTTTTTGTTAACAGTGTAACAAATCTTAACCTTGACTTTAAACACATCTTTTTATTGTTAATTGTTGCTAAGTATTTTATATTCCTCAAATATAATTTTATTCAAATCTGTTTACTAGCACCTGAAAAGCCCTTGTAGAAATACCCACAGTACTATCCCCAAATACTAAAACACCATCTAATTTTATGTAAATTAGCACTTGCTTATTTATGACAATGGACAAAAAATAGTACTAAATACTAATAATTTGCTTCAAATTTAATGCCAGACAGAGTTTTTTCCTACTAAAATTTCCAATATAAAAACGCAAATCTCTTATATTTTTGAAGCTCACATAATAACCTCCTTAATTTAGGTCAACTCAACTGACCCCGTGACCTACTTTAAGACTAACGTGGAAAGTTTTATTAATTTATTTGGAACGTTATTTTAGCACTAAAAAGGTTGATGTAAACTTACGTAATAGTTAAATTTAAAATTATTTTATACCTATCTTTTATTTTGATCAAAAATTTGGTTCAATAAACCTATACAAAATGTTTTTTGACACTTCACTTTAAGTCTTGATTATTATCACCAAGCTTGCACTCTTTTTATAATTCCAAAGTATAAAACTTTCAACAGTTAAAATTGGTTAAATATATTTTTGAAATAATTATCTGTAAGGCCAGCCAACTAACAATAAGTTCCCAAAATTTGTACAGTTAATTTAATGCCCGTTCATTTGAAATACTTAAAATTATTAAAGTAATTTCAAATCGTTATTGTTACAATGTTTAGTGAAATTTGGCATACCAGTTTTAAAACATTTTATGCTTTGCGAGAATTTAACCCTTAATTTTGTGGATCCAAAATTATTTTATGATATAAATTTTAAAATATTGCTAATGTTTAAAAAATGCAATATGTACTCAAAAACGATAATTATGTATACTGGTAATATCTAGGAAATGTAAAACGCAAAAGATGAGAAAAGTTATTCAAATTAGAGCTTAAAATCTAGCAGTACAGGTTTACTTAATCCGCTTACGATGAGATTTATGAGGGTGGCGAAATCCGATTAATAAGATTACCAAATTTAACAGTCGGCGGTCGTTCCCGCTAGAGTTTATATAATTTAACTTTCTGTACTATCCTAGATAGAATATGAATATAATGTTACAAATTATTGTTCGGTGCGCCAGACAAAATACAATTACTGTTTATACATTTCCGATCTCAGTTAGTTTATTTAAAGTAAAGTTTAAACATGTTTTTACATGTAGGTTTATATAGAAGTATACAAACTTCTACCTCTTTAACATTCTTACATTTAAATACTTGTTAAATCTTATTGCTCACTTGATTTTGTTTTAACTTTAAAACAAAATAATTGCGATTAATTGGATGATACCATTCTGGTATTTACTTCATGGTTGTATAAACACGCCATCGTTTAATCTGTATAGAGTTATAAAACAATCTTAATGACAAGTTTGCATAAGCTTCTTTATATTGATACTGATACATAACACTGCAAGCACACCAACACTTGAACAATATTTAACATCTCTATTTTGCAGTACTGTATTAAGTTTGTTGATTAAATAAAATATGCAAATCTTGACAAATATTTTTTGAAAACTTGAGTTATAAATTTTACACAAAATTGAAATTTAAGCTTTAGAAGGGTTAATAAGTGATTTTCAAAAAATGATTAAATAACAAATTTTTACATATTTAAACTTGTATATGAAATAGTTTATATACAGTGTATATGGTCTTTTTATACCCTTGTAATGGCATACAACCTTTTACTCATTTCCAACATTTTTCTCGCTTGAAGTTTGTTTCTACCCCAAAATTGAAAAAGTGTACGCTTAATAGCCTTTTCATGTTCCAAGTTTTTAGCTGATTATATATTTTATTATTATAAATATGTTAACTGACTGATCTGTATGTTATTTACTCCGTTGGAATCCTCAACTCTCCGAGATAATAAATATATAAGTTTCATTACAATCGGATAATCCCTTTACTATGGAGGAGAGTGTTAATGAAAGTGCCCATTAAAATATTTTTCTGCAGAAATCACTTACTTAGTTGACAAAGATGACATGATAGTGCAGGGAGAATTACCGTTTTTCGCTTCCAAAACTCCTCTGTGTCAGCTTTCCAGGTGACACAGAGGAGTTAAATGTGAATTGCACATATTAGGGATTTCTCACACTAATTAGGATTCTGAGTGCCTTCAGTTGTGAGCATAGGTGATATTAATACTGCAGTCAAATTGCCTAGGGCAGCGCCGTAAGGGGTGCTGACCATATTCAAATGCTCTGAAGCAGTCATTCCGAAATAAATATCTCCGTGTCATACGTCACACCAGAGATCATGCGAACTTTATACGTAACATTGTATTTTATTTGGAACTGAGCGTTTTTTTTTTCACTACTTAGGGCTCGAAAGTAAAAAATACAAATATTTGCCACGACTAAATTCTTTTATTGCTTTTTATTTTTTGGCTACAAATAATTCATTTAAATTTACTAAATTATCGCTATACGAGAGTGCAAAGTTGAATAGGTTTACCTTAAGCACTTATTCAATAGTCCATCCACTCCTTTTAGTAAATTTAAACCAATTTCTTTACTTTTAATGTTATAACAAACTTCAATAACCCAAATAAAACATAAAAACATTGCAAACCAGCTAATGGAGAATGAAATGAAGGAAGTTTACTTAAGTATACTAGTAAGTTAATTAAGTGAAGGTTGCCAACTTATAACCTAGTATTGATCTTAATCAAAATGTTTTGGTACTTTTAAATTGGGCTTAAAAATGTATCAGAATCCTTCTTTTTGTAGGTAAATTTTAAGGTGTGAATTAAAATGAATATTGTATGACATAAGTTATCAAAGAAACATATAAATAAAATGTCTGTTGATAAATATCAAACGTAAATTTGGAACATTTTCTATTTAGGACACAAACGTTTAATGTCATCAGTGTCGATATTTGTATTTAATTGTAAACGATGTGGTCTTTGACGATGAATTTAAAAATTGTACTGTAAGAATATTTAGCTTAAACATTACTAGCATGAGTAGTTTAAGAATTACTATTCGTAATAGAGCTATCAACAAATACAACAAATCTATATATATATTAGCAGAATCATGCACATCACAACGACTTATCAAACCTGTTTAGATTTCCGTATTGCGTTTTGAATCCCTACTAATTTTTCAGTTTGCATTCAATGTACATGTTGTATTTTCCCTCGTCTAACATATTGTAAAAGCCACCGTAGCTGCCCCAGTACTGAACAGCTGTTTGGTTGTGGCAGTCTGCAGTTTATTGTTTATTGTTGACTCTGGGTGGACATATAAGGCAGCCTCAGTTTCGCTGCTTTGTCACATGGAAGTCGTGGCCCACGATCGGTGACACTTATAAGCTCTTGGTACTCTTGTGCATAACATTCCGAGAATCTTTACCACAAACTTGAAAGTTTTCTGTGGGTTGTAAAATATATTGTATCGGTTACTTTAATTTGGTGAAGGATAGAAGCAATACAGTTATAATTATTGGATTGTAGGGGCTTAGATTACTAATACACGTTAGTTTGTAAACAAAGGATACGGCTCAACGGTAATAGAAATGTAATCAAATCAGGCATTTCATAATCCACACATTGGTCCTCTTTTGGGCTAACTTCAAACCTAATCAACTTTTCCGCAGTTACTTACGCTAACACCTTTAATCTGAACCATCTCCATTATCGTGCAATATCCCAAACTTCCAGTTTATCTTTCAAAATGTATCTTAGAGAATTAGATAAAAAGATTATCGTATTAATTTCTATAAAGATTTTCTTTATATTTAATGACTTCAAATTTACCCTTAATTTTTCTCACTTGTAATTAGATTATTATCTTTATTATTCTCGACATAATAAGCAAAGAAAAGTTTAAATATTTGATCACTCTACAGGTAGTAAATTGTTATGTCAGCAGTCTTGTTTTATATAATAAGGAAACTCATTTAGAATCCTATGTCATAGATATAGTAATAGTGTAGTAATTTTTATATAGCATAATATAATAATTATTTGAGCATAACTTAAATATTTAATTACATCGACGGTAATTGGTGTGTTATATTCGTTGCATAGTGGTTTTCTTTCGTACCGTATTAAATAATGGTTATTAATTCCTTTTATCTGGACAGAGCCTCTGGAAGAGCATTAGTATAGTATAGTCTAATAGACCTATTTTGTAATTTATTTGGGAAAACACATTAATATGTTAATACATTACGATATACATTATAATAATTTCTATCGACGATAATTGATATGTTATATTCATTGCATATTGGTGTTCTTTCGTATAGTATTAGTCGTTATTTACATTTACCTCCTTTAATGGACAGAGCTATTGGAAGACTACTTCAGTGTCCATCAATATTATAATAAACTTATTTTCCAATTTATTTGGGAAAACCGATTTAAATGTGTCACTCTATCGACGATAATTGGCGTGCTCATTACATATTGGTTATCTTTCCTATCGTATTAGACTACTCACATTTCCCCCCCTTACTCCGATCAGAGCCAATGAACTCCACTCTACCGCACGTCACCGCAGCGCAGTAGGAGCCAGTGGTAGTGACCGCATGTACCTCGGAACCGCACCAAACACGACCTCTTTGCCACACTTTATGTCTCGCGCCGTTCAATCGCCGGTATTGTTCACCGCAGTAACTCTCCGAGGCCCGACGATGTGTAATAGCCATAGTTATTGTTATGGCTTGTTATTATGGCTCGGTTATGTCCTCCGTTTTTGATCTTGTTAAACATTTTACAACCTTGTGTTGCAAGGTTTAATTTATGGCTTTCGTATGTATTTGTTCTAAACGTAAGTTAAATAATACCAAAACAATTGTTTAGTAGCTCTTTGAAAACTGTCATAAAACGAAGTAAGAGTAAGTTTTTATACTTCTTACTTCCGCTTTAGTGAAGTTATTTTCGTATACAAAATTACTTTAACGAACACAGTTATTCCTGTAAATGGACCTTTATTGATGGACTTTTATAAATCCATTTTTCCAAGTAACTATATTTACGAATATTGTGACAAATACTATTCTGTCATAGAAGAGCTATCGTAACCCTGGTTAATGCAAGTAATAAATAAAATTTAAGACGTTTATACATTTCCTTTAGAATTCAATAATATTTGTTTCACACATATTGTTAAAACAGAACTATACAGTACGGCGACGACTTGATAGTAAATGAGGAGGAAGAGAAGAACAGGAAAAGACTAATTCTGTTATTGTAATGGCCAACCAAGAACATATTAATTAACATAATATACCGGTAAGGAGTATATCGATCATCTACATAAGCGTAATTTCATTATTTTGATTGGAGGGGCGAAAACGGTCGTGATCGTGATTATTATGATTTTCCATATATTACAATAATATTACCTCCAAATTATTGGGGGGCGATGAACCCACTTGCCACCCCCGCATTACACCTATGATCAGCTGTGATACAATCATGGATTAGAGACAAGAAGGTTTGTCCAATCACAAAAGAAAGCAAGTTGGGCGATAACTTTCTCTCAGTTCCAATATCATCTTCGAATTGGAATTGGAATTGTTAAGCTTATCAGTAGAAAATTATGTTCTTTATTTTAATACCGTATACCTCTGTTTACACATTGAGCATAATTCGTACACCACTAACAAGCGTTGTAGAGGAATAGTTCCTATCAGATTGGATTTAATATTCGTAAGGGTCGTTTTACTTCATCGCACCCATCACGCAATAAGACTGCCAGTTATTACTCGTAGTCAATGAAAATGAACAGTGTATTATGTAATAGACTAAAAACAACTAAAATATCGACAAGATATGTGAGCCTGCCAAGCGGTATCGGGCTAGCGCTAATTATTTGGCTCGTCTCTCTATCCCCGTCTCTCTCGCCGCTGTTTAGTGCGCGGTTGATAAGTTGTTGGCCGTAATAAATTCATTCCCCGACAGCGCCGTTCGGAACTTGTTTATGAAAAGGATACATTACATACACGTCTCTGTAAATTATCTGGACGGATGTAGATTGGAAGAAATACTGCGGCTCAAGAAGCGTTTCGAACGCGCTTTACAGAAGTTATAAATTGTGTGAAATACGTTTAAACAGTAGTAGTTTTTGTTGTTGTTTGAACACAAATATATTTACTTTTATTTCAGTAAAAATATCTTTATTCATTCATAAAGATAGCAGTCCATAGTCCGCAACGTTTAGGAGTTGAGCCATTAGGGGTTGATCCATCAAAAGGTTATAAACAGTATACATTTTGGCGGGACATACTTCATACTCTGTTTATAAGTCCGCCTGAAAGAGTCCCCAGTTTTTTATATGCAAACACTTAAGTAATAATAAACTAATCTTAACTTAGCCTTACAAAAGAGAATGGAATAGATACGTTTCGGCTTTGGCAATGGCAGGTAACACTTAGAACCACTTAGGCTTCGTGTAAGGTTCTTTGATTACAGATCGCTTGCCGCGGTTTCCCTAAGTTTGCAGGTGATCGTAATTGCGCCGGTTACTAGGAATGCTTTCACACCATTAGATTTGTTAGGCAAGTCCTCAAGATTACAAATACAAGACCCTAATTATTTGTTAGTTCCCATTAAACTAACAAGCAATGAAATTCAGAGATTTAGGGTGAACAATTCTTTTAGGAATTTGGGCATACATGTCTTAGACGTACTAAAAGATAGTTAAATATTGCTCTTGCTTGCCTCCTACTAAACACGCCTCCTTTCATAACTGTTGATAAAAAGATTCTTTAGGAACCAGAAAAATATCCCTTCTCACTTATCAAATAATAATAACACCCTCATAACCGCATCTTTAAGGAGCCATTAGTTACAATCCGAGCCAAATTTATTTTAAATTCGAAATAGAAACCCCTCCCTCATGCTAAAGAGTACCTTTCCTCCGCCTCTTCAACAACTTAAGCAAGTTCTAAGCAATAATGTGGTTGTTAATGTTTTATTTTCCACATTCTGCTATTCACAATAACGTTCGGTATTTACAACAAATAGTTACAATCAGATTGAAAAGGCAGACACATTGCAGATATTTTTCGGCTGTAAATTTCATTATATGAATTCAACACGACATTCACTTTGAAATAGTTCATAACGCTGATCAACACCCCCTCCCCTCCCTTGACAAAATAATGCATCGTACCGCTAATACCACCCCTTACAGGGACCACTACCACCTACTACCACATGCTACCACCTACTACCACTTCATGTCTGCGTAGTCTTGCCATATTATCATCGTGCGCAGGGTTGCCAACCGTACTAGAGCTACGGCTACAGCGTGAGGAGCACATCACGGTGTCTACTCGTGGTCGCCGCTCTCTCATGTTTATTTCATCAACTTTATGAGACGTTGACGAGCGTCAAATTGTTGCTGACGTACAACCCCTCCCCTCCCACTTCCACACCACTCCTCCTCCTCCTCTTACTCCTCCTTCTCACACACGCCGTATCTCTCTGGCTTAAGAACGCACATCCAACATTGTAGTTTAATTTGAGTTTAAATTGTAGATTAAGTTTGTAGTATATAACAGAAAACATTGCAGTTTATCATCATAGCATGTATTGGGTATAATATGTTTTAGACTATTTCAGAAGCAATATAACACTTCTCTAATTAAGTGTAAATGTGTCTAAATTCGTTGATGATTAACAGGAAAACCTAATCCTATGATTAAGTTTAGATCTGTAATGAAACTTTGATTACGTTTTACATTTGTGATATGTACTAAAACCTGGCCTAGGACACCGAGGTTTCAACATATTTGTTTCTTAATTTTGTAAACCGTATCATTAAAGAATAATCATGGGTAGACTTTGTGATAACAGATCAATCTTGATGTTTATAGGTCTGTGCTTTGTTTTGTTTTTAGAAAATTTCCCCTATAGGGAATAGGGAAGAAGTTATTACCGTAGGTCTCATGGTAAGACTTAAGCCCGAGACCATGATAACTTTTTGTTTGTGTGTGATAACCGCATATGTGTGTGTGTGTGTCCATGAATGCGATAACTTGAGTAAAAAAGTCCGATTTCGATTAAATTTGGCTCAAATGTGTAAAGTAACACTCATGACTTTAAGTTCGAAAACCAGAAAAATCGGACCATGGGAAGAGGCGTTTATGGGGGTTTTAAATTTTCCAAAAATAAGTTTTTTGCATTTTTCACCCTAAAATCTTTTAAAAAACTTAATTTTGGTTTTTACCATGTTATAGAGCTTAAAAATATAATATAGTATTTTTAATTACTAACCTAGGTTAAGTGGTTGCGGAGAAAATCCAAAAAACCTACTCATAAAATCTCTTATGTTAATCTTATGGGATAAAGGTTTTTGGTTTTTCCTTAGTTCATTTTAATGTAAACTTCACATTTGCTTTTACCAATCAGCTCAGCTACACAAAACAATCATTTTGGTGTTTAAATTTTGGTCTTACGCCGAACCGTTGCAGAGATATTCAAAGTGCTAAACACAGTATGTTGTCCAATGTTACCGTTATGGAGAATAAATAAAATTTGATATCTCGATTATTTATGAATGTATATTGATGAAATTTGGCTACTTGAATGTGGCTTCACGTAGTACTGGTATATTGATATTAGCACAAAAAATTGAGTTTTTCTGATTATCCCCGTAGCAGCAAACCTGCATACTTTGCCCCCATATTATTCTTATGGAGGGTAAGTAAAATGTAATGTCTCCCTTAATTATGAACATAAATTAATAAAACTTGGTATGTGGCTTCAACTTGAGTTATATTGATATATGCATAAAAACACATTTGTTAACGAATTTTTCTTAGAGGGAAGAAGCTATTACCGTAGACTTAAGCCCGAGACCATGATAACTTATGGTTTTGAGGTCCCCAGATGCCAAAAACACCATTCGTTCAAATTTTTATTTATGTATATATATGTATATATATTATGTGTCCGTAAGCACGATAACTCTCGTAAAAAAGGTCCGATCTTAATGAAAGTTGGTACAATTGTGTAAAGTAACACTTATTTCAACGATTTAGAAAAACAGACGAATCGCACCATCCGAAGGAGGGTTTTCTACCCCAAAAATGGGTTTTTAGGGGGTTTCACGTGTAATTTTTATCAAATTTTAGTTTTCACCATTAGATTCAGATTAAAAAAACAAAAAATTTGGTATTTTTATAATTTCTCTACGTCAATTTGTTACTGAGATATCGAAAGTGCTAAACACAGTACGTCAATTTGTTACTGAGATATCGAAAGTGCTAAACACAGTACGTTGTCTAATGTTATTCTTAAGGAGAAAAATAAATATTATTTATCTCGCTGATTTATGAACATACGTTGACGAAACTTGGTATTTGGCTTCATCTGGTTGTGTTTTATTGTTGTTTGCACACAAAAAAACACTTTTTAGCCGATGGTTCCCGTAGCAGCAAACTTGTGTACTCGGTTCTCATGTTATTCTTATGGAGATTAATTAAAATCTTATGTATCGCTTATTTATGAATGTATATGGATGAAACTTGATATGTGATTTCACCTGTCCTGTTGATATTTCCATAAAAACCTATTATTGTGTTCCTTGTTGCAGCAAACCTGCTTACTCAGTCGCCATGTTATTCTTATGGAGAATAATTATAATTGTATACATATCGCTTATATCTGAATATATTTTTATGAAACTTGGTATGCGGCATTATGTGGTATTAAGACATATATTATCAATGGAAATTCACTTAGTACGCAGGTTTGCTGTGACGGGGTATTTGTTTTGTTGGGGGGGAGGGGAAATAGTCTGCAATAATTAAATTTTTTCAGATGTAAAAGGAGGAGTGAACAAAAAATCCATATTTTAAAGAAATTCATGTTTCTTAATTAATGTAAACAGTAAGAAACTGTTGGACGGCAATATTTAATTTTACTAAAAACTAAAACGTCGTTCTCTGTTTACTACACCATTTCTCGTTAACGAATTCACGTTAACGTCTTCTCACTTAACTAAATGTAACTGTATTAACTACTTCATCAGTCCATTATCGTTTTGTTAAAGAATGCTTTTAAGTTTAGCTAATGTGTCAGAAGTGGAAATGACACCTAACCTTTTACGACTAAATAGTTTAAGATAGCGTTTCCCACGAAGTTAGTGTCGTTCTGATTTCACAACTAGTTTATAAGTGTGGAAAAACTAACGGAAACTATGAGCAATTAGCGAAGACCAATTACAATTCCTTTCATTCCTCGTATTCTACTGATAAAAAGAAGACTTTTTATTCGTCAAAGTGAAAATGTAACTAACTACATCTTCAAACAGTGTCTAACATTTAATAATTCCAACTTAGCAAGTGTTTAACGCTCGTGTATTTCGTTATACTACTGAGACGAAAATGTGATCATAACGGGGCTTTTATTTACATTTAAAAACTCTGTATATTTTGCTGTAACAGGTAATTAGGCTCTCAGGAACAATCACAATTGTTTACACACATTCCGCTCTAATCAGGGCAGTAAACTTCTCGCGGGGACAAAAACCCACGGGGAAATTTAATTTTTCAACATTCCCAAGAGTTCTTTAACGACTCGGCTGTCATGTGTCGGGCAAAAACAGCGAGGGGGGAAATTTATAACTTTGTTAGCGAGTATTTTGGTGATTCATGGGAAGGAAAAAGAACCGAAATCGGTAACAAGCCAAACAAAGTCCTTAGCCGCCGCGTCTTTGACACATGTCAATTATCACGCTTGATTGACGGCGTGGTGGTGACGTCACAGCTAGCGGCGCCTGTGATACAGACACCCTCTGGCGGGGAATGAGGTGATTATCCGAAGTAGTGGTACTGTATATATTAATTAGCTTATGTTGCGGCAAAAGGTGGTGTCGTTGCACGACGTTATGTTAGAGGCAAGTGGAGGTTTAACACGGGGTATAGAAACGTCAAAGGTTCAAATACGTCCTAAAACAATTTAGTTGACAGTAATCTATGTAAATATTCTGCTGGGAAATATCAGCTTGCCATAAAAATGGTTTTGGGATGTTTGACATTCCAAACCCGGATATTTCGTATCATGTCAAGAGAAGGTAATTTCAAACTCATGTTTTAAAACGTATTATGACACTACTACTGAGCATCATTTTCATCAATATATACCAATCTGTGGTGGAAAAAGTGTGCAACACTGCACCCTCCTATCTTGTAATTTCAGTCATGTTGGTCTATTTAGGGTGAACAAGTTCCCACCAACCGAGGCGATGACCGAGTTTCGAGGATAATAAATATTACAGAATAAAATATAGGCCGATTCTGCTAGAAACTCCCAAAAAATATTATCCAAAACAATACTTGAGCTAGATCAAGAGGCTTATAACAAATTTAAATTATTTATTTTCAAACATTTCAGTTGTGTACAAAATAATGTATGGCATTACGTATGGTATAACTCTCACTCAAACTAACCCTCTTCACTTTATTCACCGTCACGTCTGCAATATAATGGAAATATCTACAGAACACACAGCTTAAGCGTATACAAACTTATTAAATCTTGTATTGTAAAGGGTTTCCTTTAAAACAATAAACAAATATTTTCTGACGTTATGATGAAAAGGGCAAAATATATCTAATACACATAATTACTACTAAAATTTTTCCCACCACATTAAATTCAGATACACATTTTAGATGTAAAATAACAAAACCGCAAGCTGATCATTACAAATTACAGCAAATGCAACTGCTGAATTCGTAAGAGTATTCTCTCTTTATGCTAATTTCTAACCCCTCCGCCCAAATAACCGACGTAAGACATCTGTTTTTCCACGATCTCGTTTCTTATTTATTCATATAGAATATTTTTGTCAGGAAATAATATAAAACTAATCAATAATTTTAGTTTATACACAAATGTAAAATTTTGTACGCAACTAGCGAAGAAAAACCATTATTTGCAAACTGCAAACTTTAATCCACAGGTAAAATTACGTCCTCCACTTCGGCATTCCTAAACACAATATAATTTATAATAAAATACGCAGTGAAAGCGCACACGTAGTAAAATAAGCGGCGAGGAGATTTAATCTCTTAACGTAGATAAATACCAGGCGGCCGCCAATCCTATTCAATTGACGGGCATATTTTATTGGGGACCAATCAGATAACAAGGTAATGGCGGGAAGCGGCGCGCGCATGCGCATTGTCCAAGTGTGAACGTGTAAGTGAGGTTAGCTTATCAGATCCTATTGTTGGATGCTTTTACAAGAACCGGATTAGTTTTATTGTTATTCGGCAGGGGAGTTGGATTCGTTCACGTACTTCTATAATGGACGGCCCCGTTATTACTTTATTTAAATACCCGGGATTTCCGAGCTGGAATTTAAATGCAGCAACGTAGATAGATTTAAACGTTCGTAGATAGAAGTATGAAATAATGGTGTGGAACAACTTTTCAAAATGCTTTAATTCAATTTAATTGCTTTATTTGTTTACGGTATTTTAATTACGATTCCCGGAGAGCAAAATTCTCGTGTGGGGTACACATATTTAAATTAACGTCACATTATTTCCTTGAGTAGGCAATGTCTTCCAGTCTATTTCACTTCACTGTAAACATATCATCTTGAGATCAGTGTCAACCAATACCTTTTTCCCTCAACTAAGCAAATGAACAACACTTGAGTGATAACAATACTTAAATAATTATTTATATTTTGCATCCCTAAGTGTCATAGAAACTCAAACTATTATTTTATTATAGTGATAATTTACGAGTAAGGGGTCAGAGGGCCGTATTATTGCCACTGGTCTCCTCTAACCCCGCACAAAGTTAATTGATCTCTTTTCAATAATACCTTGAGCAGTGTTAACTATTAAGTTATTTTATGAGGTACAATACAAATGCAAGTAAGTATTTGACTATATTTTGTTGTAAACGTATAGAATGTCAATGACCTCGCCTAAAGTTCAGATTTACTGTGTGAATCTAGTATGATGTTTCATTTGGTTTCAATTTCTATGCTCGCCAAATGTTCTTATGTACTGATTGTTGGTTAAAGCTTTAAATTTGGCCATCCAAATTACATTCATTGCATAACATTTTAAATTCACTCCTACTAAAATGTTTTTAAATTAATATAATAATTGGCAAAACGAAAAGTTGCCTTCTGAGAAAAAAATGTTAAACATTTATTTTTTCAGCAATGAGCAGTGGCAAAAAATTAAATCTAGGTCGTCCAAAAAATTAAATCTAGGTCGTCTGAAAGTGATTACAAGAGCGATTAAGCCCGCATCTTAGCCGCTACACTGCCGCAGTGCGTCCGCGTTACAAAACTAGAGTCGGGTTTCCGATGCCGCAACACTGCTTGTTTATATTACCGCAGCTGTCACATTATACTCGGTGGCGGTGGCGGGTCTCCGGCCATCACATTATACTCTGTGGCGGCTCCGGGTCTCTGGCCATAACTCTATGGAAACCCTAGCCGCTGCGATGGAGGGAACTTGTAATAGTCTACATGAAAGTTCCGCGTCCACCACCATAAACATAGACTCTTCTTTTAAGTGGGCAGGGACGTTATCTATTAAAACTAGTATAGATGTGAATGAGGCTTTTATTGTAATTTTCGTAATAAAGATACCTCTTTAATTTACTATTTGCAAGAACTACTTGGTAAATTACCCATTAGCCTTGGTTCATTGGTTTAAAATAATAACTTATAATCTAAAACACTCATTGAGCAGCAACAGAGGAGCTATTTGGAAATGTAACTCTCAAGGAATGCCCGTAAAACATTGCTAAATTTATATTATAATTCTGTGATAAATTTAATGAACTCAGTCGGCTAAAAGGAAGTAACCATCTGATCAAATTGAATCTGTTCCACTAGATTAACATGGAAACGTTTAATACTTAAGGGACGACATCTATGAAAGTGATTATATGGCTAGGTAGGCATAAACATTCGCAATTCAATAACTAATTTAAGCAAATGTGTCAGACAGAACGAACATACTCTCTGACTTAAATATTTAAATTATTTCAAAACAGATTATTATTAGGTACAAGGAAATCTTCCAGTTTGTACTTTAAACCTCACCTTTATACTAATTTGCCGTCATAAGTGACAAGACCAGAGCAACAATATGTTATCAGATCAGCTGTCCAGCGATTGAGTGATAAAAGACGGCGCGGCGGCAGTGCTTGGTAGATTGGTTGATATCACGATAATATCTACACGGCTAAGGTGCTTGTCTATGCACAAGCGCTCCACATAACTTATAGAAGCAAGTCGCATAGGCAAAAAACTGCACTCAAATTAACCAAGGGATATATTCTTCTAAAAACTTATCAATATGACATAGCAATTTACAGTACAAATTTAACAATTCCTATCAAATTTAAAACAATGTTTTTAATGAGGAAATATCAAAAGAGTATATATTTAACAAATACAATTTTTCAGCACAAGTGAACGAATATAAAATGTTATTTCGGTAATAATCCTCTCATTGCGCAAGTAGCAGAAGGTAGCAGTAGTTAGAGCTACATCAGTGTTGTATTGATCACCGTGTTCAATGTTGTTTTTATAAGTATGTTTAATGTATTAAATTATTTTTTTTTATTTAGTAAAAAACAATTTTACCACTTATATGCATTATCTTTAGTCATTAACACGATTACACGAAGTAAAAAATAATTTAATCAAAAAAGTTGCATAGAAAATGCGGGGGCGGACTTTGCTCGCAGAAAGGAATAGCTTGCATAAGGGGGTCAAACTTTGCCTGAAAGATAGGAAGGGCTTACAAATTTTGCTCGAAGGATAAATTCAAAAAGGGGTTCAAACTTTGCTCTTGGAAGGGTTGTGAAAGTGGCAGTGCCAAATTAGTTTTACGCGGCTCAGTGGAGTCGCAATTTCTATACACAGCTTAGCCTGCAGGTGATATACTCGACGATCCGCCACGCTGTGCAGGGACCGCGGCCACCGCAGGTTGTATATAACTAGGTAATTGGCGATCCGGCTGACATAAACTACAGCACAAAGACGCTCCGCTACGGAGCCGCACTACCGTCACGCTGTACCGGTTATCGCAAGGTTTATCTCTCCATTTACATACGTATTGTTTGGTTTGTATAGCTTCGCTGAATCGAAAACTGAAATTATCATGCAGCTTTTGGTAATTATATTTAGTTATATGTAATGTAGGAAATGCGTGCGGATTTTAACACTCGGTGTACATTTAAGTAACTAGCCTGTAACCATTATGGTTTAGTTTAAATAACATTCAATCGTAAGACGTAGACATAAGGACAATTTATAATGGAATTTGTAAATGCAGATTCAGATTTAGGGTGATCAACATCACAACATCAACAACAACATTAACATCGTAACACGAGTGTAAACAACAGTTATGTAGCCTTTGAACCATTATGGTCACCATACCGTCGACCAATTCAAGGTACTAATTTGCATTTCATTCGAAGACCTTCATGACTTACTACCCAGTAAGTTTAGTATGTTGAAACTAATATCTCTGAAGATTAAGTAAATTACAGCGTGAAATGAATAAATAAACCACTTAAGAAGCTTTTGAGAAGTAATCAGATCCTTCGAAAGGTCGGTAGTCACAACTTATCCTAACGAGTTCCGCTTCTTCTGCCCTGATCTGTATCATGCGCTGCTCTCCTGGTACCCGTCTTCTGACGTCATTGTCACTCATAGCACTAAAGAGGCCACGATCCCTAACCTAACGTGTTCCGCTTCTGCTCCCCTGATCATCATTGTAATACGCTCTTCGGACACGCGTATTTTTCCATGCTCACCGAGGCCAGCAATGTCTGACTACGACATTTATTTGGCAATGCGGTGAGCGGAATCACAACCTGCTCTCCTGTTACCAGTATTTTTGAACGATCGCCTCACCGTGTGCCTGATAAACTACCGGGTTCGTGACCAGCGTCATCTAGGGAGCTTCTCTCTTTCTCAAATCCTCATCCATTTGAGATCTTTCTATCATATACTTCTTCCATTCAATCGAAAGGTTATCTATTTGTTCATCCAAAATTGTTCATGCTTCATTAATAAATCCATCCTCAAAATGATTACTGCCCCTTTATCAATTTAGTGTTCACTTCCTTAATTGAGGGTAAGGTTTTGTTCATCTTTGAACAGTTTAATCAAATGTGCCGATGGAAGAAAACAACTGTAGTCGTCTGAGAATACTGTTAGTGCTGTACTGTACATAAATTAAAACAATTCCAATCAACGATAATTTTTTATGTTAATTAAAAATTGTATTTTTGATATTGTCATGTCTTAGTTCAAGATTTAAATTAATTCCAATTACAAGCTTTTGGTACAGTATGCATCACTAGCTAGCATTTTTATTATAGAATACAATTCCTAATTGTGTCAGAACCTTCAGTATTAAAAATATTAAAATAATCTGTAATTAAGGGAATCGGAAACGCCAGGTTTCTGTTTCAGGTATCTATAAATATATTGATTTTATTTTGCTTAATGTTTATTTTTAAATTTTCCAGTGAGGGTAAAAATTTACAAAAAGAAGGAGGGTAAAAGAACTTTTAAATTACCTTCAAAGCATCCAAATTGACCGTATTATCAAAAACCATTTTTATGTGTAAAAAAGTAAGAGCAAAACGCTTGGTGGCGCGGCTACACGCAACCCGCTGCTCGTTAAACTAATTGTCTATTAGCCCGTCTCCCACTTCTCGCTATTCTCGTATTACCGCCAATTCACTTTTATTATTATTGCCAAGTGCGAAATTGCTATTTGATACCATTAGTAGAAGTGGGTGGAGCTTGCGAAATTGTGATGCAATCTTTATTGCTCCCACACCGCATTTCCTAATCTCGCACCTTTTTGCGCAGTACTTAACGTGTTGAAGGGAACGGTTGTTTTTTAAAACGGGGTAAGTGGGTTCGATATATTGATCAGCTGTTTCAAAACTGTACATGTATTTGGTCAGGAATTTTCCAATTTATGAGCATCGCAATTTCGGTAAGTGTTAAAATTGCATCGATATTTCTGTACAAATTCAAATAGTTTAAACTCCACTCCTTCAGATGCCCATGGCTTTTAGTTGTATTTTAAGTAATTTATTTAGTTCAACGTTTTAAATTAATTTGAATATCCCTTAAATCTTGTAATATTTGGCATTTAAAATTGTAGCATTTTTTCAATTAATGGTATGGTCTCAAACTTGCGCGATCAGGTACAGAAATCAAATGATCTTTGAAAACTAAAATTACATTTTTGTTTTCCAACATTCTCCATTCTTGGGTTTTTAAGTTAACTATGTTAATAAAACAGTTAAGTACGGTATTTTAAAGTAACATATATAGCCTAATATTCATTTTAAGAACGCTCAATTTAATACTGATTCAATGCTACTGTTGGGATTTTATGATTAGATTCTTTTCAGAAATAAATCCAGGCACAGTAAGATTTTAACGAATTTAAGTCATCTCTGTGTGTATTCATTTCTTTGAAAACGATTTATTTTAATGTAAAAAATTGGAGTCATCTCCATTAATTACTCAAGGAATTCGCATATTACTAAATGATTATTACATTTAGCTTACCCACTCCCAACGATTGTTCAACATTTTGTTTAAAACAAAATTTATTTAACCTAAAAGTGTCAAAACAACGCTTCCTACAATTTATCATTCCGTTTAAGGATCAAGGCTGTTATTTTTTCCCTGAATTATACGACATCATTGAACACACTAAACACTCGGAACTGATGCCATAACACCCGAACACCACCTTGGAACTATTTCCGTTTAATCCCGTATTGAATATCTTTATTATGTATTAATATATTCCGCAAGGCTGCAAAGATCTGTGTAACAGACTGCGAACGTGAATGTGTTACGCATTATCAGATCGGGTGCGCGGCGATGAAGTGATAACAGCGGCGGCGATGCTGCAGCAGATTGACTGATAACACGATAAGATCGACACGGCCGCGGCGCTTGTCTCGCGCATGCGTCGCAGATAAGCTACCGACCACTGGCTCACTGTGGGCAGCACGCAAAAACAGAGGAGCACTAATTGTATGCATTATTAGCTCAGATTACCCCCCTGATAGTTCTGATAAGAGACACTGAGATAAAGGGGAACAGTGGTTACACTTTGAGCACTTAGGTTGCGAATGGAATGGTTGAGTGTGTTGTTTTATTGATTGTTTTAATATATTGAACGCCTGGACATTTAAAATTATAACAATGTGCTTCCGGTGGACAAACAAACGTGCTCGACCGAGTGGTTCCGTTAGTTCCGTTTATATTTACCAGGTTACAGGCATTGCAGACAGTCTTACTCTGCATTGCAGAAACATAACGCAAAAAGGACTCGTAGCAGGACGACTGGTTTATACAGCAATTAACAATGTTTAAGGTGGTAAATTCGTAATCCGATATATTAGCTCTTGGCGCTCAAAGGGTTAACAATCTTAAACTTTTGCTAAAATGTTATTTTAAAACATAATTCTTGTGCCCATACTATATAAAAGTGGCACATTTGTATGTGTAATTGTCATTGGCTGTTGTACAATAAACATGTTCAAGCTATCAACTGATGAATGTAAACTCGTGGAATTGGAGATTTTACAGTCAATACTTGAGGATATTAAAACTTCTTTAGATATTAAAGCTGTTTGAAAACATCATGCAATATTAAAGACAAAAGGCTACGAACAGAAAAAGAATGGCTGAATTCCAGTTCCGGTTATGCGGTTGTTAAGTGAAATGTGTAAAATTGATAAGTGCATTGCGTCAGGGGCCTTTGAAAGCTATGGTTAAACAAATCGTAATACCTTAACAGTCAGCCAAGCCAAACAATAGAGTTTGAATAGAACCAAGCAGCCATCCTCAAGCTTTTATTGTTGTATTATTTCTCATTGAATTATTTCTACATCCATCTGCCAACTAATTAGAATAATGGGCTAAACTTAAACTTTGATAGTGCATTTGTTTATGAGTATACCTAATATACTGATTTATTCTAGTTAGATAAACATAATTTTTCCAATTTTTTGTAATTTTTTTTTGAGACCATATATATGATTACTCCCTCTTTAATATAAAATATAAACATCGCCTCATATAAGCTTTCTGAAAATGTCTGCTCATAACTAAAATAACGGAGAACCTTCGTCAAATCTTGTTCAGCCTCTAAGATTCTCTCAACCCGCCAGGTGTGTTGCACCCCTTTTTGCCCGCGGCAAGCAACATTCTCCAACAATAGTTGTCTATCCGCCTAGCAAAGACGTGATGCACGATTTAACATTACGTAGAGACAATTGTTATTCCCTCAGTTACAGACGATTTAATTCACCTCTTGGTGAAACTGTGATGGCGAATTGCAGCTTGCATTATTGAAGAAAACGTTTCTCCGAAGAATAGTTGTTGCGATCATTACAGCCATTATCTGCCCACCGTCACGGGGTATAACAAACTGTTGCCAATCAGGTCAATTTCCCTGAGGTTTCAATTGGCTTAGGATAAATCGACTGATCGTGCCGGGAATGAGCTGAGTGCTGGGTGGGTTTCCACGCGGGATTTAGCAGGAAATTTTCATAATATGTAAATACAGAAGAATGGTATGAAAAATAGACTTGCTGAGTGGAATATTTTAACTGACGTTTACTTAAACGAGATCCTACCGGTCTGATTAGATATGTTTTTATTCAACGTCACAATTGCTTTAAATCGTGTTATCGACTGAGAAAACCCGAATTGCTACTACTTAGCAATTAATTACTGCTACCGTATGAATACTCGGTAGCTTACTCGAAGGACATTTCTCTACCAGTGTTTATTTTGAATGACAGAAATCATTTATCATTGGGCTATCTGGGCTGGGATATCGGGCTACATTACAACCAGTCTGTAATGCAGCTTGATGGTGAGGAGGTGGTAGGGAGAGCAGCTATAACGGAGGCTCTGGCCGCATACTTTAGCTCAGTGTATGATAAATGTTATCTAAGTCCTGATGAGCTCTGGTGCCGGGCGCTCGATTCGCCGGTTATGGAGAATGTCCCTTCATTTTGTTTACATGAGGTTTCTGACCATGAAGTTTTTTTTATTAAAAAAATATTAAAATCTAAAAGATCCTTGGGCGCATTCCACCCTACATTTTTAAAGCCTGTACTGATTTGTTGGTTCGTTCTTTGCGCCATCTTTTTAATTTGTCAATCAAAAATAGTTGTTTCCCTGATGCATGGAAGCTTACACGGGTTGTCCCAGTGCTGAAAAAGGGGTCAAGGGGCGATTTAAAGAATCATAGGCCGATTGCTTTACTTTCCACACCAGCCAAAGTGTTTGAGGCAATAATATAGTACAATCGGTTACTTTCACATGTTAAAAACTTTATTAGTGATTTCCAGCATGGTTTTTTCCGCGTAGATCAATCAATTCCAATTTATTAAATTTGTTACAGTTTTGTATTCATTTTATATATATTAATGTTCAAGTTGACGTAATTTACACAGATTTTGGAAAAGAATTTGACAAAGTTTCTCACTTAAAGCTGTTGTTTAAATTACATTTTTGGTTCTAACTTATAATGCATTACAATTTTTTGCTTCATATTTAAATAAAAGAAAGCAGTTTGTTAGTTATGAGGGGTTTTCTTCCGAAGGGGAAAATTTCATTGCCGACTCAGGGGTTCCTCAAGGATCAAATTTGGGGCCCTCAATGTTCACCATATTCATTAACAACATCATAACTTGCATAATAAATAGTAAACTACTTTTGTATGCCGACGATTTAAAACTATTTAGAGCAATTAAAAACAAATCGGACTTTGATAAGTTACAACAACACATAAACTCCTCGGTTGCCTGAGGTCATGACAATTTGAAATTTAATGTTAAAAAATGTGCTGTCATAATATTCACACGAAAAAAATATGAAAGCATTATTAGATTTGACAATCAAATGGGAAATACAAGTGTAGTCAGAAATTCAAACTTTAAAGTTTTGGGTATTTTATTTGATTTAAAACTTACATTTGGGGATCATATAATTTATATGTGCAAGTCAGCTTATTCTATATTGGGTTTTATTAAACGTTCAAGTACTTTTGTAAGAAACTTAAATTCATTAAAATTATTGTATTTATCGCTAATCAGATCGAAGTTAGAATATGGGTCAATTGTTTGCAGTCCTCATGCAACTTATTTAACGGAGATGATCGAGAGTATTCAAAACAAATTTATCCGTTTTTACACTTTAAAGCATTTGGAATTTATGCCAATGACACCCATTACTTTGATCAGATAAATGTGTTTAAAAGACGCAAAATCTCAAGCCTGTTGTATCTCCATAAATGGTGGGGTGGGGCGCTGGACGACGGCGCTCTCTTTATCTCAGTTGGACCAATGAATACAGAGTCTTATAAGAAGAACAGGTCCCGTGTTAAAAATTCTGTCGCTTATTTGAAGTTGGCGCGTTGGAAATCCGTAGTTTTAGTTTTGCACCCCGCCGCTGGGAAGCACCTCTAGCACTGCAGACCGGTACTGAGACCACGAGGTGTTGTAGTGGCCTAGGTCCCTTCGCTCTTGTAGTAGGGCGGGGTTGGTTGTAGCGGGAGTCGGGGGGAGGAGTGGCTGGGTAGACAGCGCGCGCTGCCTCGTGGCCGAGCGCAAAATTAGCACGGCAAGTTTCAAATACTGAAAGACTCTGGCCCATAAAAACGTGTTCTTCTTATAAGACTTATAAGATTTATTCACTGGTTGGACTTTGCCCCCCTAGACCCGACAAGTGAAGTATTGTTTTCTCCCCGTTTCTTAAGAACCAATCTGGGTTTATTGTCATCTTAAAATGTAATGACGAGGTTGTATACTAATAAATCATCTCATATCGACATAGCTGTTTTTACAATTCATTTTATAGTTTTAAAGCTCACTTACTTATCAATCATAATTTCAAACTGAATATAATTTGTTTAAATATTACTCTCAGTAAAGTGATTTTGCATAGTGTACTTATTCTGTTATTTTTTATATTATTATTAGAACTTTTTTACTACTATTCAATATTGTTTGTTGTATGTTAAATGTATTTATGATTATGCTTATTAATGTTAAATTGTTGGTCTCAGTAGTAAATATGGTATATAGTTTTATGTTAATAGTAATCTACTTATATAAAGCTAGACGTGTTCACTCACTCACTCAGTCACTCGCTGACATAAACTATGAGGCACTTCCCGTAATCGAACCCCCCTCGACCCCATACTTGAATTAAAGCTCTTGACGAGAAACTCCCAGAAAAATTACCAAAAGTAAACATTTTTGGGGCGGGGAAAATTCCACTTTTTCAATTTTTCCACTTTGAGCTTGTTTTGTACGGAAATGGTAAGAGATGGCAAAAATGTTAATTACAAAAGTTGTAGAAAATTTAATTTCCAACTAACGATTTTTCGTCAGATTTAAGATCCGATCATCCGTTTAGCCGCTATTCATCGGAGAAGAAGTATTTTTTAGTATTTTGGCCCATTTAAATGTGTACAGTTTTGGAAAGCCGTTTAATGAAAGCACACTATCTTTGGCTAATACCACATGTTTGTATCAGCTGATTTAAAAAACCGCTCATGTAGGTGATACTAATTTGCTCACATGAGGTTTATATAATCAGCTGTTTCAAAACAAGGTGAGCACATTATCGCCTACACGGGAGGTTCAATATCGCGAATATCGTTTGTTACGATACTGGAAAATATAATCAACCGATTGTTTGTTATATCGAATGAATTTAGCCCAGTAGCCCAGTGGATATGCTGCCAGATGATTCAAGCTCATGTGGTCAGGGGTTTGAATCCTATTTTTTATGCTTACTTTTTGAGGTCTGCAATTTCTGTTTAATTTGACTTTACTTTGTTTTTAAAAATTCAGTTATTTGTAATTATGTTGCACAATGAACGGCCACCATACAGCGCTATGCGGAGTTAGGTTAGGTTAGGTTACTATAATATTGTTGTGAGCTGAAGTCTAATTTTTTGTTATTTTTTACACGTAAATCCATTTGTAGAACTCCAATTTAACATTGTAACCACAACTTTTTATTCATATCTGTAAGACTTTGATTGAGTGAGCACTTTATATTTTGCTTTTATACACCTCGAAACAACCATTGTAGTCGGGAGTTCATTCGATGAAATGAACAAGCAGCCGTTTGGTAAAATGTTTCGATATCGAACTGATATGGGACCGCCTGTGTAGGTGTTAATGTACTCACCAAAGGTCATGGGTGTGTAGTTTTTCTTTAGTTAATGAACTACAATAGTTGAGTTTGATTTAAACTTGAGTTGACTGCGGAGTGCAAGTGAGCGAAGCGAACCCCAAAAGGGGGTTTGGGGGCGAAGCCTCCAACGGCGATAAGCCTAGTAATATTATAAAACTTCAGTGGCAACATGGACTAATGGACTCAGTCAACAATATATTTGTTCATATATACATTATATGTTTTAGCGAATTTCCCTATAGGGAAGAAGCTATTACCGTAGTCGGCATGGTAAGACCTATGGCCGGGACTGTGATAAATTTTCGTTTTGAGGTCCCCGGATGCCAAAAACACCATTCGTTCAAAAAAAAAAAAAAAATATATATATATTATATATATATATGTGTGTGTGTGTGTGTGTGTGTGTGTGTGTGTGTGTGTGTGTGTCCGTGAGCACGATAGCTCTCGTAAAAAATCCGATTTTTACGAAATTTGGTGTAAACGTGTAAAGCAGCATTTATGACTTGTATTTATAACGTGTTAAGTTCGAAAACCAGACAGATCGACCTATCCGAAGGGGTATTTTGGGGGGGTTTTGTAACCCAAAAATGGGTTTTGTGAGTTTTTTACATAGAATTTTTGAAAAAGTCAAATTTTAGTTTTCTCCATTGGAATCAGCTTAAAAAGACGCACAATTTTGTGTTTTGATCATTGCTCTACGTCAAATGGTTACAGAGATATTGAAAGTGCTAAACACTGTACGTTGTCCAATGTTATTCTTATGGAGAATAAGAAAACTTGTATATCTCGCTTATTTATCAACTTATCCTGATGAAACTTGGTATATTGCTTCATATTGTTGTGTGTTGTATTGTTGTTGTGTGTTGTGGTCTATTAATATTTGCATTAAAAAACATGTTTTTGCCTATATTTCTCGTAGCAGCAAACCTGCGTACTCAGTCACCATGTTATTCTTATGGAGAAAAAGTAACGTTTTATTTCCCTTAATTATGAACATAAATTAATAAAATTTGGTATTTGGCTTTACCTTTTGATATTTGATATTTGTATAAAACCCCATTTTTTGTTCTCCTTGCTTCAGCAAACCTGCACACTCAGCCGCCATGTTATTCTTGTGGGGAATAATTAAAATGTCATAATTCGTTTATTTATGAATGTATGTTGATGAAACTTGGCATTTGGTTTTATGTGGCATTAAGATACATATATATGAATTGTAAATTCGCTGAGTACGCAGGTTTGCTGCTACGGGGGTATTTGTTTCTTGTTTGTATTTAAAGAGGTTGTATATTAATACTATGGTGTAATTGGTTTTGGCTGTATTATAGCATTATTAAAATTGTATAAAATATAAATAAATAAAACCATCCATTAATGATGCTTTCTAAGAGCAGGTCGACCTTAGATAGTAACAAGACCCGGGATTGGACAGTTCCCTATCAAACCGTTAACAAATGCTTCTGGCTTCTGACTGCTACCAACGGCAGAGAAACTTATACAAATTTAAATTCTCCTCTGTTCCCCAAAATATAATTTAGTTAGCTAAATAACTGTCATTAAAGATGGATTTGAACTGATTGCGTGCTGGGTTTTGAAGCCAGGGCAACCTCTGAGTGGTGGGGATGAATCCACGTGAATCGTCCACTACCGAGTGTTGCCGTCGCTGGCGCTGTCTCGGTGCTGTATTTAATTCAATATTTTCCCTGTACCAACAGATTTAATTTAATTCTTATTATTTACCTCATTACCCTCAGTGAATAACATTTGTTCAATAACATATTGCCTTTCTCACATAAATAACATTTCTCATACGAAATATACGAGTATAAGTTTGATTGAGATTACTCCTAACTTTGAGGCTACCTGCAGGCTAAACCAAGCATTTTGAGAAAAAATATGAAGAATAAAAATTTGTTTTTCTTGTCTTTTCCGAAAATTTCTCGCTGACAAAACTTTCCTGACCAAAAAAAAAATAAATCTTCACAGATCAACTTTTTCATGTCTAAATTAAATTACAAAAACTTGATCTCCTTAGTTTATTTTTATTTTTTAAGTCATTTATATATTTTATTTTTTACTCATCTTAACCCACTGCTGTTTACATACTGTTTTATTCAATTTCACACAAAAATCTTAGCTTTAACTGTACGTTTAGACGGTTTTAATGAGACGCGGCCAGTAAGCCTCTGAGTGGTGGGGGACCGCCTTCACTACAGTAATGTATACTGGATAAGGATTGCCAGTCTATGTTATTCTTTGGCCTTTGGTGAAGTACCGTGTTTGATTCCCGCCAACAGCATACGGTTATTATATATATGACAATGTTAAGTGGTCTCCAGTGGTTCAAACCCCTCCTTAAACTGGTGTCAACATTTCCATGAAATAAAAGTGGAGATCTCTGAGACGGTAAAGGTTGTACAACAAAACCATACGGATTAATTATTAGGTATGACTGTTTTTAAAGAATAATACAGCATGAGAGCATGTACGTAAAAACATATTATTTAAATAACGAGACTCCTATATGCAAACTCATTGAAGATTTATTCACCGCGATGGTTGTAACCATTCCCCTGATCACGCTCACTGCAGCTCCTGGTAATATTATATTGCATCCTGGACTTACTGTTCTCCTAATATTGTGGCATGATCACAGGGTATCATGACAGTGTGGTGTTGCGGTGTAGGGTCATAACCTCGCCTGACAGATTCCGCTGCTGCTCGCTGCTCTCTTGAACCTCAACGTGCTGCTTTCCTGATACCGGTATTGTAGCACGATCGTCGTTTATTTAAATTGTCTTTGATTCGTGTCGTTCGTGATCATGCGAGCGTCTTTCATACACCTCTCAGGTATTGAATGCCCTGATATTTCTTTATGATTTGTATTTTTTTAGTCTGTTCAATTATTAATTGTTGATTTGTTTAATCCTTCAACGAACTTGAATACCCTGCTAACTCCATTTTTTTATTCGAATTTTTTAACACAAAATAAAGTACAATTACCACCCCACCTAGAGTTTTGAATTTAACTTTCTCTCCTTATACGGGCTACTGGAGTCGATAAATGTTTATCATGAAACCTTTAACGAGAAATGTTTATCCAATCAAGTATTTACAGACATTTTAGTACAGTACTACTTATATAGTTTGAATTGTCTATAGAATAGTGAGTTATTACCATGACTCGCATGGTGAGACTTAATGCCGGGACCATGACAAATGTTTCTAACGTGACCCCCTGAATATTTTTTGGGGATAGATTGAAACTTTATTTATATTTATAAATGATTGCAATGTGTGTCTTTGAACCCTAGCGGTCTCATTTATTGTCCGATTTACTTTAAATTTGGTGGAAACGTTTCCTTCTATAATTAGTTGGACATGTTCGTTCTTAAGCAAATAATTGGAAAACTCTAATACTAACACATGGTTGGACGTTAGGGGATTTGAAAATTCAAATTTTGAGTATTTGGGCACAAAAAGCATCAAAACCCCGGAATATAAAATACGATACAACGTAAAAAAAAAATAAAAATATTCTCTCTTTCACCATTTTAGCACGTCCATTACCGATTTTTTAAGAAATATGTAAATTTACTAACACTACGTTGCCTAGTAAGGATTTTACATTGAAAATGCTGTTTTCCACATCTTGGCGTAGTTTTATCATCCCCACTACCCCAATACCTACTTCTCTTCTGACAGGACACTCTTCAAACCTCACAATGCATAACACTGCCGTCATAGCATTGCAGGTAAGAAGATCCAGGATAATCAGAACAGCCAACAAATCAAATGCTTTCCAATTCCCCAAAAAATCGTAAGTATTTGTGTCAACACCGTATTTGATATTTTAAATGCGGAATGTTTAATAGTGAAACTCGCTCTCATCAAACATTGCGATACGTGCAAACTCGTTTTATTTTATTGCGATTTGAGAGATAGTTTGTCCATAAACGGTATGTGACCTGATGGACACTTAAAATATGTATCACCATTACACCCAGGAGTGTGTACTTAGGAAAACAATAAAATTGCATGTACACGTTGAATTAATGTGCAATATGTTACTTTCCTTAATGGAATATTTATTGTATTTTGCAATATAAGGAAACTATTATATGGTTTCGAGTTCAGATTTACTTTATAACCTAATGTACACTCAAATGTTATTGCTTCCCATGTAAGGCGGCAGTCTTAAAACTGCAGTTCATAAAGCCATTAATGCGGGATTGAGAGTACCGGTAGTTCCATGTACGTTTGCAATCTTGAGGAGAAATAGTTATCTGTACTACAGGTACGTGGTAATAGCCCCTGACCCCTCACTCGCCAACACACACTCACCCAGGACCCGGAATGTCTGATTTCCATGGTAAAAGTCCTTCTCATTACGATATTTCTCAAGGTATGTTTGTGTGTATTTAAGAATACATTGTGAACGTGTTACATGTTTGTACTTGCACAAAATAGTGGCTCCATGCAGCCTTTAAATGTTTAGCGATTACAGCTTCAGAATGCGATGCACTTAGAATAGCATACTATTTATTTCTCCAAACCATTACATTACACTACATTACATTACACTTCACAGTTTCATACAGTCAGTCAAGTCCAAAAATGAATTAAAACTGTTTCTTGTCATCTCGTATTGTGAAGTAATAGAACATAACTGAAGTTAAAATTATTAACAGCTAAAGTATAAAAACGTTGTTCAAAAAGTTATTGCGGACATTTGTCATCACTGATTACAGAAAGAAAATCAGCGATAGAAAATTCCCGCAACAACATAAACTCAACAACAAACAATATCAACATCAACTTAAATAGAATTTTAAACAAAAGTATATACAAAAATATAACTAAAACTGCATTCCTTACTTTATACACATCCTGGTATATACATTTAATTACGATATAACAAATAATGAATATTATACATATTCAAACTGAAAAGAAGACTTTTCTGGGTTTGGGAAATGTGGGGTATCTGAGCAAAGCTGTCACAGGTTCCTTATCACTAACTATAAAACTGAAAACATAATTCTGCACAGCTTAGCTTGACTAATATTGATATTCGTGTCTTTGGTTTAACTGCCATATTAGTTTACTGTAATCAAATTATATTTTACTGTATTTTTTTACATTCAATCAAAAAACTTCCTCATTCAACTTATTGTTTGAATGTATCTGGAATTAAATTATAAATACCATACTAAACAATTATTAATGACTTTCAAGCTTATCAAGTATCAAGTTTGAAAAGAAAGTCTATATTTTCATAACCTAATAACCTTTGTTTAGCTAAATATTACATATTTTTGTACTAAAATAATTTTTAATACCAATAGGCAATTGATTGTATAGTCTAGAAGGTAAAAATCAGACATTTGGTGTATTAAAGGTAATTTTTGGACGTGAAACTGGAATTTAATGTTCAGCATTTTTTTTCTGTAGTTAGTTCGGGTTTCAAGTAGATTCCCAATTTGTAAAACAACTTTTAGGTACACCTTATTTTCCCGTTTCTATAACATGTATTTAAAAGGGAGAATATTACGGTTCGTGAATAATGGAAAAGACAACACCATTCTGGAATTCTACAAAATTATCTTGATAAAACCATTTTGTTAAAAAACTTCTAGAATTAGTGTTGTCATTGTAAGCCCAACATATTGTAATTAAAATTATATTATGAACAGTAAAAAAGGTCGTCGTATGTCATTCAATTTTACAGTGTGTGCTATTTCTTAAAGGAATTTCCTCTTGTTGCGGGATCATTTTATATAAATAAACATTTCTTAAAAACTGTTACTCACCAAATCATATAAAGTAATTATATCTAATCTAATAATACGTGATGCCGAGTTTTGTTAAGAGAACTCCTCCCCTTTTTTTGAACCGATTTTAATGATTGAGGTGCCAAAATATTCGTCCTAATTCGTAGTTGTGCATAAAGGTTTTTATTTTTATATTTTCAATCTGAAGGGCACGGGCTGCCCTCAAAGTTAGTTATGTATAAATTGCAGGATCCATTAAAACTGAACATTGGATATAAAGATGACATGTGCAAAATGAAAAGAAACGAGCAAATAGTGCAAAGAAAATATTGAGAGGAACAGTAAATTTTAGTACTCTTGGCATTTAAAACTAACTGACTGGCTTTTCAAGTAAAGCTCGGTCCCCCAGGTGCTTTTAAAAGTGTAACTAACTTCTCAAACATAACAATATACTGTGATCGCGAGCGAAGCTGCGACGGGCTACTAGTTAACTATTATTTTTAAACCTGACGATAAACGTTAGCGTACATCAAACAGCTGAAGTTGCGATATTACTTAAATAATATTAAATTATATTTAATATGAATTAATATTAAATCTTAATATATACAAATGAATCACTATCTCCCTTGGTTACGCCATCACTTGAGAATGAGTGCACCAAATTGAATAATTCTTTTTCTGTTGTGTTTGTTAATGTCAGGACAAAGTTCTTAAAAAAGAAAACTTTTAATCCGACCTAAGGGCTCTGTCCTAATGGCCTTCAAAGTTCCCATTAATTTAATCAAAGTTCAGTTAGTTACACTATTGGGTTTACATAGACCCAATGGTTACACCAAACAGCTGTTAACAAGGATTGTATCTAAACATACTTGAAAGGCATAAACATATGTTCATTATGGAAATACCAAAGTACTTGAATTGCAACTGTCATTATGTAAATACAAAACTACTTGAATGGCAACTCAACCTCTTATCCGGGAGGCGAGTGAGCAAAGCGAACGAGCTCATTTTGAAAATGAATGAATATTTGACATGAAACAAATTCAATGACATTAGGACAGGACAACGTCTGTCTGGCCAGCTATATAATATATAATAAACGGTATCAGGAAACTGACACATACTTTCTCCCTTTTAGCCAAACTTTAATGACAAAAATATTTGTTATTTACTAAATATAGAATATGAAGTATAGATAAATGTACAGAAAATTGTCTAAAATAGTTGTTTTCAGAAATATCCACCCAAATTGCTTTTTTGGAGGCACTATAGAGTCCGTTGCTACACACAGTAGTTTTGAGAGGGGAAATGCCCCCTTGCCCCCCCCCCCAGGGTTAAATAGCAACACATTTCAAACATCATCTGTTGGTCAATGCTAACTTGACCTGCATATCAAATGAAATTGATCAGTAAATAAGATAGAAATAGTTATTTTTGTATTCCCCATAAGAATAACATTGACAACGTACTGTGTTTACCGCTAAATGAAAATTTCAATTTTCTCCACAACTAGCAATCGTAGAATAGTAATTTAAAATACTAATTTATTTAGTTTTTTGAGCTCTTTTTAATGGTGAATAGTAATCTTTTTTAACATTTATGATTTTTTATGAAAAATCAAAAAAACTGAATTTTTGATGTTTTAAGTCCTGTAATTTCTGAACCCGCATTTTTCCAGAAATGCGGGTGGTGTCATTTTGTTGGAAACCTAAAGTTCTACAAACCACGAAAGTTTAATCAAAATCGTTAGAGCCGTTTTTGAGAAATTTGGATTTTTCATGTTTTTTGGCGGTTTTTGGGGGATAATTACCCTTAAAAATCAAAAATTCAAAAAAATGAAAAAAACACCTGGAGATATCGTGGATTAGTACCTACACGCCAAATTTCATAAAAATCGGCCCATAGGTTAGGGCTCTAGCTCTGTACACATCCACACAGACACACACACACACACACACACACACACACACACACGGACACACACACACACACACAGACAGACATCACGTAAAAACCACTTTTTTGGGTTCAGGGAGCACCAAAACGAATATTTCCACTGACAACTCAAATTCGAAAATTTTGACGAAAACAATACTTTCTCCATATAAAAAGTATAGGGGGAGAAAGTAAAAATGAATCCCTATTTTCCTTGGTCATGTCATAACTTGAGAATGATTACACCAAATTGAATAATTATTTTTTTGTTGTGTTCTTTAATGTCAGGACAAGGTTTTTCTAAAAGAAAATTTTTTATCCGACCTAAGGGCTCTGTCCCACTGGCCTTCACAGTTCCCATTGATTTGATCAAAGTTCAGTTTAAAGTTACATCAAACAGCTGTTAACAAGGATTATATTTAAACATACTTCAAAGGTATAAACATATGTTCATTACGGAAATAACAAATCTACTTGAATGGCAACTCAAACTCTTTTTTTCGATTTCGAAGTTAGCACTATATAAAAATAGCCGAGTGAGTTATCTTTAAAATAAACGAGTATTTGACATAAAACAAATTCAATGACATTAGGACAGGAGAACGTCTGTCGGGCCAGCTAGTAATATTATAATTTCCGTTACCGTTGAAATAACAACCAAAATTATTAAGATAACACAAGGTAACAAGAGAGACTCCAAGAGAGACTCAAATACCAGGTCATTTATGCTAAAAATATTCTTCGGTCGTCATATAAATATATTTATTTGTATAATATGATTTTATTATTGTATTTTTCTTATTTTTTTGTGAGGACATTTAACTCCTATGGATAAAGATATTACAATATTGGGCATTTGTTTATTTAACAAGGACGAGTTAGGAGTCCTACATATATTCCAGTCACCTGGCTGGATACTGGGTGGGGCCCTGTATGGAACCATTCACTAGTAGTGCACGGGGATTCAAAGGAAAGGGCCCAGGGCCCGGGGCCCGAGATGGGCCTGGTCACTCACGACGCCGACGGGGCAGCGGAATTGAAAACTGCGAGAGCCAACCAGCGACTACCGTCAGGTTCAGTGGCTTCTCGGAAGAGACCTCCGCCCGGATTGAAGTCCTGTAATCCATTAGCCTGCGTGATCCATTTGCTAAACGATTAGCGGTAGGCGGGCTCAAAGCATTTAAATAATTAAGCTTTAATTCCTTTTATCACCAGGGGGTTTTCCAGAGGATTGTTTTAATTGTAATCTTGGTTTATAGAATGTGTTGGGATATTGTTAACTTGTTTTATTAATAACACTTTTTTTAAACATCAGAAAAATGTACGAGTATTTTATAAAACGTAAAGGAAAAATAATTAGTAAATAGTAAAAACTAAGTACCGAACTAAAAAAAAAAACTTAAATAACTTTTAAATTTACCCGGTGCGGACGACGGCACGTCAGTAGCTCAGAGACAGTACCTCACTGTTCTTAGGTCGCCGCACATATTGTCCCGTGGCAACATGTAGTTAAGATAAAAATTTAAAAATAAAACAGTAAAGGAAAATTTAATGAACAAAACTCATCATCTCGATTTATTTAGATTGAAAATAAAATATTAATCGAAAATACCAATAACAGGCTACTAAAATAGTTGTGTATTTTTAAATTGATATCCTTAAGTTCATATTGCATTAATTATAGAATTATACACACAGGCGGCAGTAATTTAAAAAATCATCGGCCTATATTAGTTTAATTGAAGGTGGTTAGAATATAAACTTTAAGATGTTTCGCCATAAAATGGGTCATAGATCTCTAATAGTCAAATAATAATAGAACAAAGCGTACAAGTGACTTATAAAGAGCTAATCACAGACAGAGCCGAGCCGTGCGCTGCCTAAGCCGCGGTTGTGAAACGGTTATTTGCGACCCAAGTCTTAACATAAGCTATCATAATCGTAACCACTATCTGATCAGCTGCTGCCGCTGACTTACGATACTTTGTACTCTATGGCTGCAATTATACTTCCATTGTCTGTGACTTATACGCACTGTTGTTGCTCTGTGTCTTTCTCGCGGTGTTTGTTTGTTGTCTTCGACTCTAACTATAAGCACAAGGATTACAATTTGTTCCACTACTATATCGATTGCTAGTTAAATGTTTGTGTTTTTTTTTTTAATAAAGGAGCTTTTGATAATTTGATTAGTTGTTATTTATCATAAACGGAAATATCCAAATAATGGTAGTGCCGTTTATTTCTTACAGAGTATTGTAAAATAACTCTTCACAATAGGTTGCACAATGTGCACTCAATTAAAATGTTCTTTACAGCTTCGGGAGGCAATGTAAAAAACCTTATACTGAAAATTTGTCCATAAATACAGGTGTCATAATTCTTTGTATATATTTTTCTGTCTTTTGACATTGGCTCTTTGATTCCTTCACTCGATTTTCAGTACCCTCAAGCTTATTAAAAATATGTTGGCTGGGCATCTACGTGGATATGAAATGTTTTCTTAACATAATACTGAATTATATTTGTATCAAGATAAGTTATGTCGTGTTTCGTTTTAAGCATATAAATAAATTAATGTGTTACAACGTATTAATCCACATTTAATGCTCAACCCCTAAACTACAAAATGATGACGTTATGTTCTACATGCTACATATTTTATTGTACCTCGTTTCTATCCAAATTTTATGTGTTTGTTGTAACAGTATGATAATGATTATTTAATGTCTACAAACAATACAATATTGCAGATACATAAAAATCTATAAAACATATTGGGTTTTTATGATTTTTATGATGGGTTTCCTTTAATATTATTTAAAATTGTAAGCTAAAATAAAAAAAAATGAATATGTATTTTTTAAATATAAAACGTATGTTTTGGTTTGCATATAAAGTTGTATTTAAAACATTTTTTTAAATATTGTCCAGATTAAAATTTGATACTCTGGAGGTTGTCTTGTGAAGTGCTTATGGATAGACTACTCCATGTTATGGATTGTTTGTAAGATGAAATCTACAAAAAAAATGAAAAATTAAAATAATTTTAATTTTAAAATTATTGTTATGTTGATTATGACAACCATTAAAATTTTCTAGCCTACATGATTGTTTTTTGTGATAGCCTAAATAGTACTCTAGCTGCTGATTTTTGTGTCTTGAGGATAATTTTATTGTAGGGTCGACTTCGTCCTCCGGACGAGCATGCATATGACATTTAACTCTTGAAATATACAAATTATACACGTTTTATTACGTCAAACTAAAGCGACACCTTTATTAAGTTAAATTATAGAATATAATTGTCAATTAATATACATGACAATCATTAAAAATTTACTATCTCAGAAATTATTTTAACCTGGAAACATATTTGGATTATTATTTCGATTAATCTATACTGGAAATTAAATCGTGAATTTTATATATATTAACGGTTACATGATACTTGAACTTATATTTTATATCACTTATCTAGTCTAAAACAAGTTAATTAGAAGATAAATCTATTATAATCATCCGTTTCACCATCTTTTCGTCAGTAATGGACATTTCTATTTTCAATGGCCTACCACCAAACCGGGGACTAAACTACGAAGGAATAGTGAAACGCAACCACTAAAACCACTAACGGAATCGCCACTTGCGTCATTTCCTTCAATCCCATCCTGTCCGTTGATATTCCTCATCATCTTCCTTTCCCACCGTGCATCATCTGTCACACATAATTGAAACTAGACCGCGGTTTATAACAGTGGAAATATTCAATAAATTTATATACTGTTCTGCACGCCACCATATCTCTTATACAACTTGATTGCATTAATATTCATGAAAATTTCCCAGAGCTAATAGTACATTAAATTATAACAAGATCTAGTCAGTAGCGTGCTGGCCGCGCAACATATTTGGCCGGCCACCAAGCCGCATGTAGGCCGCATAAAGTGTGCTGATCTTGTGTCTGTGTGTCTGAGTCTGTGTGTCCGTGTGTCGCGTGTCCGGCTGTCCGTCCGTGTGTGGGAGGGACGGTTTTATCACGACCATCGTCTTGGTTAATGAGCAATGCGGGTTTATGACCATAACAGCGCCATGTCACGTTCATAAGTAGAGTTAGCCAATCGGCGAGGAATGCTGCATTCAACGTACCGCAGTGGCTGGCGGTTCTGGTTTATTTTGCATATATGTGGTTTACCATAGAACTATTTTTATGTGCGATTGTACGGACTTTTAATTTACGTTTTTAATTTGCTGATCCGGTAAATTCGTTAGTCATGGTAATTTTCAGGCTATTGCAAGGGAAATGAATTCAAGGATGGTAATATGATAGGGTTTATCCAACTAATCATTTTGTAATGATAAATTCCCTTTAAATATCTAGCCTGTTAAGGTTTCCTTTTCACGACAAGTGCTTGGGCTTGAGCTCTTTACTGGGTATCCAAGTTCGATCAAGAGTTCTGGACACTTGCTTCTGAAGGGTGAAGAATCAAATATGGAAGCAAAATGTTGCTTAATAGGCAGCCAGTGTTAGAATATAGTTAATTGTAAACTTTATAAAGAACCATAATTTAATTTTTGTTGGCATAACAAATATTTTTATTTTACTGGAAATAGTTCATATTAAACTTCTAATGCTGCTCCATAAACTTATGTACTTACTAATCACAACACAAGCAAGATCAATCTCTCACTGTTTAATTGCCATTGACAACTAATCTCTTCAGGATAGCATGATTGATGGATTATCTTGTTATTAGAATTGCTTTTTATATCCCGGAATCACTAGTACTAAAATTTGTTTCTGGACCAAACGGAGCTGCAGTACCAGACCTCCAGATAATATCTTCCCCAAAAAACATTCCCATAAACATTACTAGAGAGGAAAAAATGTCCCTACAAAACGGCTTCTCCCACACAGAGGACAACTAAGATTTGTAAAGCTTCCCATGATCTTGATAGTGTGAGCGGTAGGAATCTCGGAAGAAGCTGATCTCTGGGATGCTATCCCTATTAGTTGTACAATAAACCATGACCGCAACATGTCGGGTAATCAATTCGCCAGGGGCCCGAGGCCGCCATTACTGCGTCAGACAAATCATCAGCTACTTCAGCTAGTTGAAAGACACTCTGTCAAGTGGCAAACAGGAAAATTGCGCGGTAAACGTATCCTGAACACTTGGGGCGGGCACTGTGCTGTTGGTTTATACACTTTACCCCATGTGGGGTACATTTCCAGAGGGATTGTTCTTGGTAAGTGGGCACTGTGGTAACCCGTTACTCGTTGCTAGCTAAAGTTCAGGCTAAAACTGAGAGACATAAACTTCATACGTTGCTAGATCTTGAATTAAGGTTTACTATGACGATCACAAAACTGGATAAAAAGTTATTCTAATCCCAAAATTCTTTAATAAAAATATAATATATTTAAGGAAATAAAAAAAGACTGATAACTTTTCTTGACTGTAATTTCTTTGGATCGACGAAGTGAATGAAGCGATGAAGTAAATGGTTAAGGTCAATTTAGCAATATTCTGTATTTACAGTAGTGGGTATTTACAATTTTATTACTTAATACCCCCGTCACAGCAAACCTGCGTTCTCAGTGAATTTTCAACGCATATATATGTGCTTCGCTACTATAAAGAGCCACTTACCAAGTTTCACAAAAATACATTCATAAATAAGTGATATATAGCATTTCATCTATTCTCCATAAGAATAACATTAGGGCTGAGTACGCAGGTTTGCTGCAACGAGGATGATAAGAAATGTGTATCTTTGCAATTATCAATATAACTCGACCAGGTGAAGCTACATACCAAATTTTATTAATTTAGCTTCATAACTAAGGGAGATATGAAACTTGTCTTATTCTCCATATGAATAACATGGGGGCCGAGTATGCAGGTTTGCTGCTACGGGGAAAATCAACAAAAAATCTTTTTGTGCAAATATCAATATCCACAACTAGTTGAAGCTACATACCAAGTTTCATCAATATACATTCATACATAATCATGATATCAAATTTTATTTATCCTCCATAAGGATAACATTGGACAACGTTTTGTGTTTAGCACTTTAAATATCTCTGCAACGGTTGGACGTAGAACAACAGTTAGAACACCAAAATGATTGTTTTGTAGAGCTAAACTGATTAGTAAAAATAAATGTGAAGTTTTTAGTAAAATGATCTGAGGAAAATCCAAAAACCTTTTTTCTATAAAATTAACACGGAAAATTTTATGGACGCGTTTTTTGACTTTTCTCTACAACCAATTAACCTTGGTTAATCATTAAAAATACAAAATTAGTTTGTTTTTTTAAGCTCAATAAAATGGCTATAACCAAAATTTAGTGTTTTAAAAATGTTACAGTAAAAAAATTAAAAAACTGATTTTGGAAAAATTTAAAACCCCCATAAAACCCCCTTCCCATAGTCAGATCGATCTGTTTTTCAAACTTAAAGTCATAAATGTTACTCTACACATTTTTGCCAAGTTTCAACAAAATTGGGCATTTTTCAAAAGTTATCGCGGTAACGGACACGCACACACATATATATTCTAAATTTGAACGAATAGTGTTTTTGGCATCTGGGAACCTCAAAACAGAAAGTTATCATGCTCACGGGCTTAGGTCTTACAATGCCACCTACGGTAATAGCTTCTTCCCTATAGGGAAAATTTGCTGAAACTAAGAAAATAAACTATTTATTTGCAACTAGTATTAATATATTATTCGTCGTGATCTCCGACTCAATTAATACAATCATTTCCTATAACATTTTAATTTTGATAAGTAAATACCAAGATTATATCACGTTGCAGAAAAGTGAGAGTTTCTGGTCAACTATAAAGCCCTATAAAGCGGCTTGTCTGGGCTAGTGAAATACTCTAAAATAAATAATTACATACAATAAAGCATTTTAACCATTGCAATAATATAATAAACGCAGAACCTTTGATTTGTATATTCGCTATTTAAACTTAGTCAACAAATAATGACAACTAAAATTTTTTCAAGATTAATTTTCTTTGGAAAAAGCGGCTTCTCTCTCTCAAGTGAATTATCGCTATCACATCAAAAGCCAGCCGCGCTGTGGTCAGTCAACTTATACAGTAGTGCGTGGACAAGAAAGACAATCTGAATCAGCTTAAGCGTCCGATTAAAAATGTATGCAATGCAGTTCACGATACGAGTCCGATGATTTATTGCTGGAGTGCAAGTGTAAGGTTCTCTCTCCAGTTGAAAACTTGTACGTTGCTGAAGTCAATCAATCCAGTCTAAAGTGATTTCGCCTTTTACTGTTCCATTTTAATCATAATTTCTATTGCTATTTATGTTAAAAGTAATGGCAAATGAATTGTTAAATATGGGTTTTATTCGGAGTGAAAAAGCTATAAAAGTAGTAACATATCAAAGAGTTATTATATCGCTCCATTTTCCATTTGGGATACCTCTCAAACACAAAGATCGGCCTAATTTAAACAAAGACAATTCCAAAACCTATCTTGTTGACTGGTAAAAAAACAAGTATATTTATAAATCTCGTGCAAGTTAATTGATGACACGCGAATCAGTTTCCTCTACTTAATTATAGGCATATTGTTAATTATAATAATCATTTATAAGGCTTGACCCTTATGATAAAAATGTCTTCAGTCAAAGGTCTCACTCCTTTTTTGATACGACTTTCTTCCAGCTTTTCTCTACTACCTTTTACATGCCCTTTTCATATTAAAGTTCTCCCCTCTTCTTACAAATCGTTCTCTTAGAATATCTCAAGCCCATATTAAGGAGACCTTAGTCTTTTCAGCAAAAAATAAATTGATGGTTTTTTATTTTAAATATTTTTTTGTTAGTTATTATAGTTATTATTTTGTTATATATCTAGTTAGCCTTTAGATAAAAATTTTACGATATTTTTTTCTGAGAAAAGCCTTCAGCGGCTAAAACCCTTGCCTATATCTTAAATTTAATTTTTCCTGTAGAATTTTGAGCGGTAAAACTCATGTCTATGGCATGACCATATTGTGTGCCACAGAAAATATGAAAAATACTCCATATTTGTATGCAATTAATGTTTTGATGGAACGATTTAAGTCATTGCTAATAACTTTGCTGACAGCAATATCGTTCGGGGTTATCCTAAGCGTATATTATAATGACGCTCATAATTCCGTCTAACAACACACAAGGGGGATTAGACTAGGTTATTTTGCCAATGTATACTGATTTATTCACGACTGAACAACTTTACTCAGTTAATAGCCCAATGAAAATGAATCTTACTCTACACTGATATCTCGTTATGATTACAAATTTGTCAACGCAGTTACTTCATCAGATAAATAAACAAACACATATACACTGTACAGAGACGAAACACGGAAACCATTTAATACTGATAGGCCTATCATGGCGTGCGGCGGTCCCGGAGCGGATACCAAACAATCGCACGATATCCGTCCACAGCATAATCACTTTATATGTTATACGCTTTTATGGTAACCAACCTCTCTCTACAATATTAAGCTGAACCCTCCCCCCATTTTTGCTTGGCTACCACCTTGAAATAATTCTCATCAGTTTTCTTGACACAACACTTGACATGTATTATAAATACAAAAACCCTATTTTTATAAGAGAGTTTCTTGTAGAATTATACAAAGATGTCTTTGGAAAACAAATTGAGCTATGACTATAACGGTCCAATACAAAGTTTCTAATACCAACGTCAATTAATTAAGCTTCTGAGAGATTCTAACTGGCAAGATCGCCGGGAAGGAGTTTTTATTGTCTTTTATAGAGTAAACTATAATTCGGACACTTTCAGCCAGGCCACGTGACGTAGCAAGGGAGTGTGCAGGTATGTGCAATATGCGTAAGTCAAAGACAATAGAGCATAATCATGCCCATAGAGCACGGTCACATAGTGCCCATAACTTTGCCCCGGGCCGCTAGAGCGCTCCACCGTAGATCTGATACCACAATTGAGATTACAGCGTAACGTTCTATCATAAACCACGTGCTGCTTACGGTGAATGGTGATTTCGTTGAACAGACAACGTTAGTAGGATCGATTCTGGATCTAATTTCTCCTGCTTTTCGTGTAACCGTAAGTTAAATTACGTCTAAGTATATTTTTGCATTGAAAAAATCCAATTATAATAAAAAAAATTAAATAGTATTAAAAACTAAATATAGTATATTTTTATGGGTGGTCATCAGGTAACTAAACACATTAAGTAGCTTATATATATAATGGATTACTAATGGAAAAAGTAAACAGTTTTTAGTTAAATAAGTCCTGAGAAGATCATCCGAGACATAATTCAAATAAAGTCAATTTAGAGTGACCTTTGAAAGTGACCATGAAATTTCAACGGAAGAGTCTTCATCATCAGAAGTTGCCTGACGTCATCTTAGTGAAATGCAATTCAGAATTTATAATTTGTTTATAAATTAATTAGAAACTGTACAATTGAAAATGGAACCTTTTTCTATAAAATCATAATTCCCAAATTATAGAAGTCAAAAGTGTAATTACCTTGAGAACTACTACACCTTTATTTACACACCTAAACGAATGCATTATGATCATCGGGTGAGGAGAAAGTTTACACTGGCCTTTTGGAACAGAACTCCAGTATTGCGTCTGATAACTTTCGGTGATAAAGACACTTAAAGCTGCTTTGTGTAAAACCTTCAGTATTCATCCCGAGATCTCCACAATCTCCTCATCTCAAGCCAGCGCGTTGTGAGCTAGTAGAGCCAGAGGAGACCTCTGAAATATGCGCAGAGGAACTCGTACACTGGTTCTGTGACAAATGTATGGGGGCATTATACAATTAAATATTGTAATGCCCGGCGAGGGGTCGATTATGACAAATGACACAAGCACCCGCACACACGCACACTCGCACACTCGCACTCTCGCACCCGGAGCACGCTAAGCCGCCACGGATTGATAACATCCACTCTCAAAGACATTCGCTGCCTCGCTGGCTTCCCCGCGCGGAGGTTTTTGCAATATGTCATACCCGCATTCCCTGTTATCTCGACTCGGAAATGCTCTCTTTGCAGCATTTTTGGGCGGTCGATCCTTCAAAGTGTCAGCTCCAACAAAGCCGTTTGACTGTAAGGCTTAGGTGCGATGAAAACATTTAATACGTAATTTGAATAATTTGTCATGCTCGCATGATATTTTTATCTTTTGTTCTGGATTTTTCTTATAGTAGAGTTGAAAAGGGTGGTACTATTAACGTGGTCGGTCGGGGGGGGGGGTAATTCTAAGTTACTATACTACATTGTTTGGCTGTGGATGTTTTTAGCGTAAATTGGTTTCTTTTACCGAGTCTTTAAACAAAATATTAATAATACTATTAAATTTACAAGAATCGCCAACTTTCCTAGATCATCGGAATAAGATGTTTCGATCCAAATAATTGAAATATCGATGAAAAATATAAACTGGAAGAGCCACATTAATTACTTAAGTACATTAGAGTTTTTTTTATTTTTTATATGTTACCCTTTTTATGTAATTTAACTTCTCAGAACAGTACTTATGCATTTAGCAAACTATAAAATGGAATACGGTTTGACCTCATGGATATGAGTCCCTACGACTTTAGAACAACTAGTGAGTTCAAAAAAGGTTATTTTGAATATGAATAAGAAAAGTTCAGAACATTATATGACTCAGTTTTCCATCTTTAACGCGTCTATCACTTGAACAATTATTTATTTTTATGATTTTATGTAATTTATGTATATCCGTGATTTGGATATAACAATTCGCTTACAATGTGTGGGTCAGAAACATTAAGAACCCCAATTTGGCATAACAATTCATAAGCCCAACACAAATTAAGACGTTTTATTCATTTCTTGATTTAAAACTATTTACCTGTTTACCTTTCGACATAAAAACTTGTTGTAATAAATGTTAAAACCATATTAAATCCACCACAGCAGGTATAACCAAGCATTGATTCATTATGAGGTTTTAATTTTAATTTGATACTTTATTGTTGTTTTAAACTATGAAGAGTTGTAACACAACTGAATAAAAGTGCGGGTTGAAAAGTATGACAACACTTTGCTCGGGATCCATGTTAGTTTTCTTCATAGTTTACACCCACTTTGTCGAATTCATTTGTTTGAACTCTTTGCATGTATTCAGTTTTGTTTAATCTTAGAAGAATAGGTGTTCTATCTTAAATAATTTTTTTTAACTTATTAAACTCCATAAATGGTTTGGATATTGTACAATGTAAATTTTCGTATTCGTCTAGGTATTATCACTGATAATGGAAATGGAAAATGGGAAATAGAATTTTAATTTATTACGATCAAACTACATTGAAAATTGATCGTGTTTACTTTTTACGTATTTTTGTAAGGATAACTTTAAATATATTACAGTTATTACAGTCCTCCTGCGATTACTCCCCGCTCTCTTTTTCCCTGTCCCCGTCCTGATGACCACTTCGGTGTCGGTACCTTGTAAACAGCAAGGATGCTCGAATGTTTCCTGCGCGACATGTCCTGTTGTAAGCGCCCTGTTATCCGGACTATCAATTACCCGGACGCCGTGTGAATAGTCGCATTAGCGGTAATGGAGACGACACTGCGGCCCTCGGCTTCCTGCACTGCTCGGTTATAGCTTCATCTCCATCGTTTGAAAGTTTGATCGCCCCTTATGATCGGCGCCGGGAGGAGCTGGGTGGTCCACGCCGTTCCCACGTCCCGGGTTGATCTGACCGCCGAGTTGGGATAAACGTACACGTAATCGATCTGCAAAACGCTCTTGTTTCCGTTGCGAAATTATCAATTTAGAGCCGAATTCAGACTGGAACTTTTCTACAGCCGTTATCCTTATTTGATCGTAGACACTTTCTCACTTTCATCTGCTGAGGGAAAAGTAATTATTAGGTGACATAAGTGTAGGCCTACTCACTGCTGTAACGCATTTGGTATGACTGAAATTATTTTAAATAGGTTACGATAATCATTCTCAGATTTTTCTTAGATATTTTAAAAATTAAATTATTACAATCTTAATGTTTTTGTTTTTGTCTAGAATGGTTCTCTCTTTGTTTCTTTATATTTATGCTGTTATTTCATTGCAGTCACAATAAAGATATTTTATCGATTGATTCATCTTATATAAAAGTCTGAATTAACAAGATATAAACCACCTATATAAAATAATAGGATAGTACGAGTATATACAAATTTACACCCCATATTTCACCTTTCTTAATTATGGCCTTGAAAGATTAAGATTTATAAACATAGATGAGTGATCTGAAGTAATTACATTTCAGAACGCGATGAAATAATTTTGCCATGGTTTAAAGATATTTGTTATTAATAACGTATACAACGTATCCCATAGAGTTAGTAATATTCGAATTGATTATTATTCATGCCAACGACGCGACGATAAATCCATTTGTTTAATTAAATTTCGTTCTCTCCTTGGCAATATTACATGTACTTGATATTTCTTAATCATTACTAATACATAATTTTCTCGATATGTGTATTATTGATGTATCTTGTTTGGAACAGATCATTCAAAACACACTGAAAACACTAATTATTTAAAACCTCCTATTGGTGCTATTTATTCCTCAGTACAGAAACACAATTCGTTTTTCGACGTTGTATATAACCAATCGAAAAGTTATTTTAACACTCAATTTCCGGAAGCTACAAACATATATTTAACCCCGTAAACGATTTTCAAACTACTTCCACACGGGCGCGCTTGACTAATTACCCCATGTGTTCGCGGTCCCTTTGCCCCCGGAGAGAGCGGATTTTGTGACCTGCCACTTAATAACTTTATTACTCTCCATCAAGCGCACTAGCCGCTGCTAGATCGATGGCCGCGGCGTCTTTGACCGTAATTGAGGGGTCCAAGATTTCGATCTGCATGCATATTCATACACTAATAGGTATATCTTGTTGAAAAAATTGGATCGCACTTTGTTACCATATTAACGGCGTAACGGGCGGTTATGAAGATTGCGAAGCGGCGAAAACGGCGGTTGTGAGGCGGAGAAGAGCGCGGCGATGGGGGTGAGATGGGTGAATGTGGGTGGTTGAGTTAGGGGATGAAACGTGGAGTCAAACAAGTCATTTTAAACCGGTTATGATTACAATGGGAATATTAATAAAATAACGTTCTAGATATGAACTAGATGATACTTATATGCAAGTTTTCCATCAGGTCATTTTTCATGGACATCATTGTTACAGTACAGGATATTGTAAACAGGATATTGGCTCAGTCAAGCGTGCGTCAATACTGCCTTTAACATCGTCAAGCTTTAAATTACCAAACAATGGATGGCAGTGACAAGGAAAATTAGCATGCCGTTTAAAACAGTGGGTGATCACTGTTTCAAACTGTTTTGAAAAAACCCTGTAGTAACCATAAGTTGAAATATGAATGTTTTTATGAGTGGTTAAAAACGCAATTGTGAATGTTAGAAATAAACCATTTTATAAACATCGCAAGTTACAACAATGTGTACTCGTTAACTCTCAGTCCTTGGTTCGATTACGTCCGTTAATATCGCAAAATATACTACTTAATTAATTATAAAATCAATAAACTTTTCGACATTGAAAGTATTTAAGCAAGTGTACGTTAATTCTAAAATAAAATCACGTCAATATAATTTGTAAAGCATTGTTCAGGTTTAGTGTTACCTAGAAGTTGTAATGTACTCTGAGAAACTACCATAATTTGTAAGTTTAGAAACAATGTAGATTCCCAACAATTAAAGCCTAGGTATATTTTTCCAATTTGTTTTTAATTCCTAGAAATTCTGATTTACCTTCCTACAGTATTGCGATAGACGCTCTCGACATATCACTCATTTCCTCCAAAAGCAGAATATCCCTTGACGTTTGGCCAACTCACGCAGGCGGCACCGCTGCGAGCTCAGTAGTAGGCCCTCATGGTAGTCGCAGCCTGCCGAGGTCTCAATGGGTTATTGCTAATTACAGAGCCATTGTGTGCCCGCTGTCACAATATAACCGATAATTGGACGATAATGACTTGCTGTTTATTATTCACTCGCTTCATTACACGCCGTGATCCGTCAAACGACTTCTGTGCCTCATTAAATCCAAAGGTCGATTGATTTCGAGCCGCCCCTGCCGTCGAGTAAATAAGGTTTAATGCGGGAACTTCTCACACGGCTTATAAAGGTAGTGTCTACTTCCTACGTATTTATCCAGTTTTTTCTGGCGTTTGAGTTTTTTATGCGATGTGATCGGAATGGAAGATTTGTTTTGAGCATTTCGGATAAAAAAAATACTGTTTAACCATGACGTGCATGTACACGTTTGTTGTCTATTGCTTCCCTGACGGCAAAAGGTTAGGTCTTAATTCCAATTATTAAGACCGACATTAATAACTTTGCTTTATGCAAGCTTTCGTATTGTAGTTCCAACTAAATTGTTTGGTAAAAACAAACAAAAATTAATTAAAGCTGAGAAATTGGAGCGGTTAGTAAGTCCTACGAAAGTTTCTGCACTTGAGAACTATCTAGTGATATTGCTATTTTTTTGTATGAGCGTTTTTTCCATATTGAAAATTCTTGAGTTACTTTACATTAACAAACGAAAACGTACGCTATTTAAACTCGTCTTAACACAATTTAAGATCTGTCTTAGCTGTTTAAAACTAGGCCATACACCTTAAATTAGTTTTTTATTATTCATTTGTATATATAGGCTCTTAAAAAGTTAGGATATTGGAGGAGGAATTTACTCTAGTCTACATTCAAACGCCTCCTTGGAACTATTTGCATAAATGAGTCCATATAGAAAGTATATCATAGGATTTATTTTTTTGTCGTTGCATACAGAAAACTAAACTTTAAAATATATGATATATTCTTCTCGACCGTACTCTTACAATGGGTCCAAATTGGCCTTCCGTAAAACAAAACCTTCAGTTGCTGCCGAAGTATCAGCCAGTTGTCGAATGTGTTCGCACGTTCGAAGGCCAGCCCGTGGGCCATTCACCCGTCCACATAAACAGCAGATTTACAACTCGTCTAACGCCGACGCTCAGCTGTTTACGACCTACATTTTATTCACTTTATTGATTTTACATCGCAGAGGATAGATTTATATCGCGTAAATCTCCTAGAGAAAGGTGCATATTATGCATTGTTGTGTATTCTCACTCTCCGACTAGCTTGACACTCTCTTAACTTCGCAGAAATCTGCTAACTCTTTTGATACAGTCTTGAGATAAGAAAGGTATTAGTGCTTAGGGCTGACTTAATTTTCATTACAGATGTACTTCAGTACTTCTACGCTGGTAGAATTCTCTGAAAAATTAATGTTGTAAACACATTGGTTTTATTTATATAACAATATATGATATTTGTTACAAATATTTTAATTTGTAATTCAGCTTAGTTTTCACTGTAATCAATCTATCAGTTACAATAATATATAAAACTATTCAACAAAACCCCAAATGAATAACCAAACCTTTTCATTATCTGGTTCAATGTATAGTCAACTAAAATGAATAACTTATCGCCTGTACGAATGTGTTTTCTTTTTTAATTTTCCTTATATTACTGCAGAGTCAATTTCCAAAGCAAATGGTTCAAATAACTGTTCGTGATATTCAAATATTTTAAAATCTCTCCTCTTATACGCATTGAAAATAATCCTACGTAATATGATAAGATATTTCGGTTTCGAAACAGGATCAGTCGTCATAAGGCATTGTCGTCGTGGTGACAGCCTAGCAACATTTCCTTGGTTCTAACTGGGTATATATATGTTGAGTCAAATATTCAGCTCAGCTCAGAAAATACTATAATGATTACGGCAGGATTTGACTTAGTATTAAATCTGATACTGAAATTCAGTGTGCACAACCCAACAGTTCCAATATCAACTGTCGTTCTCCGGATTTGAATTTCGTCTCGTTCGAACGATTTAAATAAAATATGTTGACACCTTAACAGCCTGTCATGTTTAAACTGTTCAGGAGTTTCTGCTGAATGGCAGGTTTGTCCGTCCTGCAACAGTGTGCCGGCTACCAGTGATTTAGCTGACAGGATAATCCGGATGATTTAAACCGCTGCGGGCAACTGTTCCGCAAATTGATAACATGGTCAGTACACGGCGCTGAAGGCAGCTGTTCTCTCCTTCCGTCTTCCCTGTCCTTATCCTTCATCCTCCCTCATCTGTCACGTACCCGTGTGGTCACTGCGGTCGCCTCAATGGTTTACCTACTCAGGTAAAAATCAACAAATCCACTTACAGCATTACTGTATATATTACTCAAAACCACTCGGCAGATTTAACTGCAATTAATTATGAAGTTTTCATTTTTAGCGAATTTCCCCTACAGGGAAGAAGCTATTACCGTAGGTCTCATGGTTAGACTTAAGCCCGAGACCATGATAACTTTTTGTTTTGAGGTCCCCAGATGTCAAAAACACTATTCGTTCAAAATTATATATATATATGTGTGTGTGTGTGTGTGTGTGTGTGTGTGTGTGTGTGTGTGTGTGTGTCCGTTAACACGATAACTTGAGTAAAAAACGTCCGATTTCGATGAAATTTGACTCAAATGTGTAAAGTGACATTCATGACTTTAAGTTCGAAAACCAGAAAAATCAGACCATGGGAAGGGGGGTTTATGGGGGTTTTAAATTTTCCAAAAATCAGTTTTTTGCACTTTTCACCCTAAAATTGTTAAAACACTCAATTTTGTTTTTGAGCATTTTATAGAGCTTAAAAAAAATAATATAGTATTTTAAATTATTAACCTAGGTTAAGTGGTTGCGGAGAAAATCCAAAAAACCTGCTCATAAAATATCCCATGTTAATCTTATGGGAAAAAGGTTCCTCAGTTCGTTTTAATGTAAACTTCACATTTGCTTTTACAAATCAATTCAGCTCTACAAAACAATCATTTTGGTGTTTAAATTGTGATTCTACGTCCAACCGTTGCAGAGATATTCAAAGTGCTAAACACAGTACGTTGTCCTATGTTATCCTCATGGAGAATAATAAAAGTTGATATCTCGATTATTTATGAATGTATATTCATGAAACTTGGTATGTGGATTCACGTAGTACTGTTATATTGATATTTGCACAAACAATTGATTTTTTGTTGATCATCCCAGGAGCAGCAAACCTGCATACTCAGCCCTAATGTTATTCTTATGGAGAATAAGTAAAGTTTTTATCTCCCTTAATTATGAACATAAATTAATAAAACTTATTATGTAGTTTCACCTGGTTGAGTTATATTGATAATTGCATAAATACACATATTTCGTGTTCCTTGTTGCAGCAAACCTGCGTACTCAGCCCTATGTTCTTCTTATGGAGAATAAATAAAATGCTGCTATAGATCACTTATTTATTTATGTATTTTTATGAAACTTGGTAAATGGCTTTATGTCGTAGTGAGAAACATATACATGCATTGGGAATTCACTGATTACGCAGGTTTTCTGCAACGGGGGTATTTTTATATTCATCTTACTCAAGAGCAAAGCGAGTTTCGTTAGCTTAGTCTTAAGGCTCCGGTCTACCCTAGAGAAAAATCTGCGGCACCGTTTAAAAATATATTGTTAATTTAGGGAAAAGGAGCGGTGTGGAGGTCCGCAGCATTACTGTTTGCGGTTATGGTAATTATGTTATCAATATATTATAAACGGTATTTGATAGAAGAAAGATAATTCTATTCTTGCTCTTTTTTATAATTTCAAAATAATGTTTCTTTCTAAGTTGTTGTAGTTTGTAAAAGCTCATTTTTATACATTTAAAAGGGCTTGTAAATACAGCTCAGTTAAATCAATTAAATAAACAATTTAAAAATTATATTTGTAGATCATATTTTTCGCTTAAATATTATACTTTAACTTAATCAAAGGGTTTATGTAGCAGCAGTAAAGATTAATCCTGCAAACCCTTTCCTAGCGGTGCGCGGAAGATGTAGACCGGAGCCTTGACGGGTTAAGCAGTTTTAGGGATGACATTTTTCTTGGATAACTTATATGTTAGGTTAAGATTCATCCATTCGCTTGTTCTTTAAGGATTACAAAATTAATCACATTTTAGCTAATTAATCTCTTAAATTTGCATTACAAAGACATATTTACTTTGACTACACATGTGTGTAATACAAATTAACAAGTAACATAATAATAGTTTCAGTTCGGACTGTTGTCTAACTATTGTTTTTCACTTTTATGAATTTCATACCACCCGGAATTCCTCTCAGGCACTCCCTACATTCCTTCTCTCCAACCGAGGATCCTGCTGGATACATGTAAAATTGTCTCCATAAACCGTTTCCTTTCATACATGTTGCGTGACGACATGAACTTGGCCATAAACCTATAGTGCTCATTAACTATTCAATGGCCACTATAACCGTACGGTCAGACACAGTGTTTCGAAGTTTATCGACCTGCATACACGGCAGTACCGGTCAGATCTGTTTCACATTCACTTAAAATAGAACACCGCAGAGCTGAAAGTCCTAGAATTCATCGTCATACAGTAACGATATTTCTAAAAGAAAGTTTAAGAGTATAAACTAGCAATAAGAATTGAGCCACCGGCTTGTTGGGGACTAATGATATGCATTACAGATCGTTCATGTACCTCATAGGCTATAACACATTCATCTCTTCCTATTCCATATGTTTAACGTTACAGTCGTTTCCTTTGCCTTGTTACAGTCGTTATTCTCATAATAGTTTCCCAAATTTGTTTGAGACTCTTATGCACTAGAATGCCACTATCATAAATAGTAAAAAACAAACAAAAACGCTTCTCATTTCCAAGTTTTTCTTTAGATTTTTCTATGCTACTTTTATTTGCCGAGTAAATCAAACTTCACGATACCACTTTCTTTCATATACGAGATGTACGCATTTTCATAGATCGACAACGTCAGGAAACAACGTGCTTATGTCCTAAAATGTCTCGTGTGCGCAGTACGTACGCACTTGAGCGATCGATCCAAATCAGGCGCTAAGAGCTCGTGTTTACATAGCGATAAGAGACCCACGCACCATTGTGTTGCTCTTATCACGCTCACTGCTACGGGAATAGTAAACAGTGCCGGTCCGAGAGTGGAACCCTGAGGTACTCCGGTGTCACGATGATCTCCAGCAGCGTGCGCGGAACGATGCTCATCTCCACCTCGTACAGCGAGTACATCGTTAGGGATGAAGTGATCGTCTCGTCGAGGGTGTGCCTCAGCTATCCTTCCTTCAGAAGGTGTGTGTTCCCGGGCGAGAAGAGGGCTTCGTTTATCAGGGTAAAGTATGAAATTAAGCTGAGTTACGCGTGATAATGTATCGTAATGATTAAATTGTGATCCTTTTGTTTTACCGATGCAACAGTTGTACATTGCTAAATAATTCTTTGCTGGGGTAATAATGCATCGTCCCAAACAATGGGTTTGTCGAAATAATGTTTAAACAGATTGAACGCGACCATGTATGTAAAATATAATAATGTTTTTAGTTACAAAAGAATTATAGTTTTTTTATGTTTACATTTAATGTATTACAGCTCTTTATATCATAAAACAGAATTAACTTGTAAGAATTCAAGATTGCATAAACAAAGTAGCAATGTTTTATTTTAGTTTTATATTTTAACAATTACCCATTGCTATGATATATTTACAGAGTATAACATAATGCGCGTTAGAATGGAATGTCTTTGTTTTCCAGCACCTTAAAAGTGTGTGTAGATGTGTTGCAAGAATGTCTTACTTCAATACTTAATCACTGTACATAAATGTTCTTAGGATGTAATTAAGTAAAAACTTCATAAAAACACCTTGTTCCCAGTGTTAAAAGGAAGTTTTATATTATTCATCACTTATACCAAGAAGTTGTTATTTAATCAATCTTACAATAGTTTGGAAATTTTAAATGAACTATACGAATTGAAGGGAAATAGTTGTTTTAAATTGGTTTCTCAAAATTAATAGATTAAAATCTGCTACATAAAATAAGAGAATAAAACACGTTGATAGGTTCACTCACAGGTTTTGATTAAAGTTTAAAATTTGATCAAAATATTGAATATTGTTTTTCCGCCAAAGGTTGAAGCTTAATACTTTCAGAACCACTAACACAGTCAGGTAGTTATATATTTGTTTTAAACAAACATTTAAAAGTAACTGTTTTATGAATTCTTCCTTAAAGACCTACAGCCTGAAGTCGAGCTGTTAGTAGTTAAGTCAAACAAGTTAATGTAGATTCTTGATTCAATAAGCAGATCTGGTGATTATCATATTACAGAGTGCCCGGAGCTCGGTGTTCTGCCTCAGTGACATTAGAAGTAATTACAGTTTAATGAGATAGGCCCTGTAATGACGGCAGCCAATGTAAATGTGGACCACCCGCGACTGACACACTGAGACGTCCGTCGTCCACGGTCCTTCCCTTGCTTTGCACTGTGCTGTACTGTTGCAGGGTTTAGTGTGTTAGGCTTTCGGGGTTAAAGGAAAAGTTATTGTAGATATATTGCCATTATTTCATATTGGTCGATAGTCTATCCACAACGATTTTTTAACTCTGCACCACTAGATTCTGTTTTATGGCTCATTGCAGGCAAAGGCACTAGAATTTTACAACAGGATGGTATCTAACTTAACAAACTCATGCCTCGCCATAAAAAATGTGCATGATAAAGGTTAGAGAGCCGTGCACTTTTGGTGACTGACTGTTCCTGGTTGGCGAAGGGATAGCTGTAAACATTGACATTGCGTCTCCGCCCCGGCTCGATCTAGACACTTGTTTTGATATTTGTTTACAAACATCCAGCGGGTAGACAGCCAAACGTAAGACTCAACCGAGCAGTGGCCTTCGATAGACTAGAGTCACGCACGCTCTACGCGACTGTCTACGCCTACATTGCAAAACTACACGCAACTTAAGTCTACAATAATTATATAGATCAATAAGCTGTATAAAAGAAAATTAAGTAACGCCTTTCTAAACTCATCATAAACATTTTCATTGTCACTTGAACAAATATGTCTTTAGCCTACGCCCCCTGTAATTGTCCACCCCTAGGACGGGGTCTTGTGTGACTAGTGGTAAATTTACTGTTACTGTAGAAGGAAAGACGAAGATAAATACATCGCGGAACGAACTAACGAGATCTCGCCAAGCGCAGAAAAAGTGAGCATCATTACACATGTCATATCAGGAAAATGTCACTGTAAATTACGTTCCTACCTGTAATGAAGTACGAAGCTCAACATACGCATTGAACACTGACAGATAACATCAGGAATTCTGATTTTTAGTTACAATACGGATAATTTAATGTTGCATAGATATTACAGAAAATATCAAGAAAATTAATATCTATTTAAAACGGAGAGATAAATTTGAAAATAATTTAATATAAAGTAGTAATTTCCTTTGACAGTTTGTATAGGTTTTTATCTTAAATTTGTTATAAAGATTTTTTTACTAACTCCTGGTAAATTTACATTTTAAGTTGGTGAGTTTATTACACACTTGTGATGAGTTTATGAAATTCGGGTTCCTTAGTGATTCATCATATCTACCAGTCTGGAAATAGTGCTCATTTTTTATTTTTCGATAACTTGTAAACAGTTTGTAAATTATAAATCGTGTAATTTGGTAAAATAAATTGTGTGAGTAAGATTAACCTTTGAGAACATGATGAATTTTTATGAACCTAATGTCTCAAACAGAAATAATTTCCATTTTGAAAATTAAGGATATAATAAGGAACAATTGAAATATGCCAACAGTTTACTTTATATTTAACAAGTGTAAAATTCAGTATTGAAGTATCAATAAAAATTAGCCTCCAGGCCCTCAGCTGAGGCCAAAGGATCTAGAATAAAATCAGTGTTTCGTATTAAAGTAATGGTATTTTAATTTGCTCCATTAATTTCACCTTTTGTACAACTATTATTTTGTATTATTATTATTACTTATTATTTTGTATTTTACTGTTGTATTTTCGATTTATGTTATGTTAGTATTGCTGAATGAGGGGGTTTCCATTCGCCAACATCTGCAACATTGGTCATGGGACCAACTATGTAAAACATATCAAACGGGAGTGGTAAATTGAAAAATTCCTTCTGTATGGATCTAATTTGACGTTTCTGAAGATAAACGAGTTGGTGCCGTCAATGATATCTGGTCATTAGCGAGTTTAGTGACGTTCGCTCCTGTGTTATCGTCTCCTCGACACCGCGTATCTGGACCATGCGTCTCCTTGACACATGCCTTCCTGGGACGGTGTGCTGCACTGTCGCGATGTCGCCGCCAATCGGGAGCGGAGCGGTCGGTCCAATTAGCACACTACGACTAGCCCAATTGGCCACTTCCTAATGGCCAATTTAGCCTAATAACTACCGAGGTAGCAATACAATGAGGTAGAGGCACTGTAATAAGGAAGTGAATGAGATTTTAAGGAATTTATAGTGTGTCACCATGCTCACACGCTCAACGTTTTCACAACGCGAAAGATAAATTTGAAATATCTTGTAAACTGAAATTGACTGTAGTAATCAAGATATTTGTAGTTTGTATTTGTTTAGTGGATTTTTTATATTTATTTTCATGTGTACAAATTTACTTGGTTACTTAATGTTTAAAATAATACACAGAAATAACATATGTATACTTTCATTATGGTCACAACAAGTTAATACTTCGTCTTAGAGAGAATAATTGAAGGTAGCTAATAACGAACTACCCCCGTCGCAGCAAACCTGGGTACTCAGCGAATTTCCAATGCATGATATATGTGTTAATACCACATAAAGCTGCATACCAAGTTTCATAAAAATATATTCACAAATAAGCGATATATACAACTTTAATTATTCTCCAAAAGAGTAACATTGGGGATGGAGTACATAGGTTTGCTGAAACAAGGAACATAAACAATTGGTTTCCATGCAAATATCAATATAACTCAACTAGGTGAAGCCACATACCTATTTTCATCAATATACATTCATAAATTAGCGATATATCCCATTTTGATTAATCCCCATAAGAATAACATGGGGGATTAGTAGGCAGGTTTTCTGCAAAAAGAAACAAAACAAATGAGTGTTTAGGAAAATATCACTATAACTCAACTAGGTGAAGTAATATAAAAGGTTTTATTAATTTATGGTCATAATTAAGGGAGATATAGCATTTTAATTTTTCTCCATAAGAATAACATGAGGGCTGAGTACGCAGGTTTGCTGCTACGGGTACCTTTAGCAAAAAATTGTTTTTTGAGCAAATATCAATAGGCCACAACCAGAAAAAGCCGTATACCAAGTTTCATCAGTATACGTTCATAAAGAAGCGAGATATAATTCTTTTCTTATTCTCCATAATAATAGCATTAGACAACATACTATTTAGCACTTTCAATATATCGGTAACCGATTGACGTAGAGGAATGATCAAAATACCAAATTGTGTGTTTTTTTATGCTGAATCCAATGGTGAAAATTAAAATTTACTATCATTTACTAATTATATGTAAAAAGTTCAAAAAAACATTTTTGGGGTACAGAACCCCCCCAAAATACCCCTTTAGATAGAGCGATATGGCTGGTTTTCGAACTTAAGTCATAAATGTTGCTTTACACGTTTGTACCAAATTACACCTAGGTCCCGGGCTTAGGTCTTACCATGCCGACTACGGTAATAGCTTCTTCCCTATCGGGGAAATTCGCTAATAACGTTTACCTGAAAGCTAGGCATCACGGAACATTGAACCATTGAACCATTAAATATTCAGAGTATTCAATACTTTGCTGAATATACTCTTGGTAGAACCTAGGGTAGAACCGTGCGTTCGTCTTCCGCACCATAGCTGTGGGCGTACTGTAGACACCCAACTTGGGCCTGGGAAGTGCTCACTGATTGATTATTCTCTATAGCTACATCATAATTAACTTGGATATGAAAGGTGCGTTATCTTCAAAAATGTCATAGGTTTATTAGTTTTACCCCATAAACTTGTTGTTATTCCCTGTTATTTTGCTAAAGGTAATAAACTTTCAAGTTATTTTATAAACTCGTCTCAATATCATGAACTGCTACGTCTTCGGCTTAACAAGTCTATGCATAGCAATAGTCTGTTAAGAAATAGTAATAGTAATAGTTAATAGTAATTCTTAAGAAAACCACAAACCAAAAAACATGCACTCAGTGGAGACAGATCCAATGTTTAATCAGACTTATGAACCAACGCCCCCCCCCCCCAAAAAAAAAACATTGTAAACGGGTTGGTTAATTCCCCCGGATGTGTAAACGCATACATACATAAACATTTTGTTTGGGACTTTCTAAATCAGGAAGATTATTTTAAACTAGTTTTTCTTTCAGTAAAAGCAAAAACTCTGTTTGCCTAGTCATAAATTCCCCACCAATCGAATCTAAATAAGGCAACTATCAAGTTTAAATTAAAACATTGCGTTTGTCTTTCCACACTTCTCTAGTTTGGTCTAGGAAAACAACCGAGACAAACTCTCGTGAAAAAACCGCGAGTTGTCAGTTGGCCACTTAACTGGAGATTAATTGGTTGCCGAGCCGTTAGAGCAGTAGTGTTCCTAGAAGTGAGCAATTGTAGCGTTCACTTCATGTCCTGTTACATACCGAGTAGCGACACTTTAAACTGGTCTGACAACAGTAAAAAGGAGCATTACCCGTAAAAACCCCGTAGTTGTTTGGAAAACTCGTAGAGGGACAATTAAAATCATTCTGTTTGTGACGGCATAATTCACACTACTGCTAATTATTGAGGTAGTTTTGAATTATTCCAAATGATGAACTGTTTTTTTATATTTTTTTTTACTTTTGAGGTATTTTTGAGAGTTTGATGTTTTATCACAATTAATAATGAGAAACATTTATTTACTTTTTGGGCCGGAAGGTGAAACTGAAGACGTGTTACTGATACTCATTGAGTCTGTTGAATACAATTAATGCATTTATTTTTATTATCCTGTTACAATAGTAAACAGTCACATCAATGGATGGAAACAAATGATTGATTACAATGAACACACACAATGCAACAAACCTTTAGACTGTACACAAATTATGTTTACAAATATACTTTTAATTTTCATTTACGAGACAATTACATAGTTAATTATTTATTTTAAAATCACATTTTCTTATCTCGTTTTAAAATAACTCATCAGAGTCTTCTGACAGCAATTAAAAGCTCTATCAAAAATCTGAACTTTTGATAAAGGTAATGGCAAAAAATGTGCACAAAAAAGACTTCCTGAAACGATCCTATATGGTTTTATGTGCAATCCGTAGTTGTTTAGTCGTAGAAACGCAAATTGTCTCATGTGAACTGACGTGAAGATAGTGAAATTGTTTAAAATAGATCTTCCTCAACCTAATACTTTGGCCAACCATTGTAAGAGGACGATAAACCATTTGATTGAGTGATATGGTGCACTTCAGTTAGTCTGCATTCTACGTTCTACGTTCCAGTTCAGGAGTTTTGGAATCATCACCACTCAGGTCTCATCAGACCTCAATATTTAATACTATCTAAACTGAAGTTCCTTCTTTTTTCCTAATGGTATTTTTATCGGTTATACATAAGAGGCGAAGGTAGCCAAATGTTTCACTGTATTAATACTATAGATAGTTGCAGATATGACGACCAAGAAATACAGCAGTTAGGATCATCGGGGCGCTCGCTCCCCAGACCGAGACAGGTACTACCAACTACCTCGAGATCTCGGCAAGCAATTCCCTCTAATTGATCTCGTTTGCGGTACGTCTGTTCTCCTGTCCCCGCAATTCCCGGTTAACATTTCAATACTCTATTTATCCACGTCTCCCCTCTCGTCTCGGCGAGTTCATCTGATATTTCTCTTTATGGTGAGCAGTCACCGCCTCCATTTGTCTTGCCGGTGAGTTTATGTAAGGCCAAGCCTGTTATTAATCGCCTTGTCATTAGGCTACAAACGATGTTGAAACGCTGATACAATCAGGGTCCAGGGCAGTAAGTGTTGTTTTCAAAGAAGGAAATGTTAATTTACATAGTGTAAGGACACTTTACTTTAAAAGTGGGGTTGGATTTTGATACCGATGACAGCTTATAATGAGAAGCTGTGTTTTGGAGTTTAGGCAATATAATCTGATTGAACTAAACCACTGATTCTGCTGCAGCAGACTCGAAAATTTGCAATCTGATTTATTGTGTCTTATTAAATGTGGTGATGCATGATTAAATGGAGTAATTTAAACTGCGCGCTAGGAAAAGGTAAAAAAGTCTTAAGTTCAAATATAAGTAGGCACTCGCAAACAGTGTCTAATACTATCCACCTTATGCCTAAAGTCCATCAAAACTTCTGTGTGTGACGCGTACATAAAATTAACCATGCACACAGTTACATCAAAACCACTGATTGAATTCTAAGATATTTGTGTAAAACAGTTTTATTTATATGGTGTATTATTCGCAGTATTTAATATTTCTACAGTTTAGTAACCAAATGTGAAGTCGTAATAAACTTGATAAGTACAGTACAATCATTTTTCCAACAGTCCTGATATAGTTTAAGACTATGGCACGATTGACGTGCCACTACCAAACAGATCTCCCGCTTGTAAATCAACACCCAACCGATCGTCTGTCAGTTATTATTTATAGCGCCGTCCGGCCGGGCCCAACTCGCCCTGGGGCGCCTGGGGTCGACGTTTCTGCCAATTTTCATAACCAAAATCGCTTCCCCAACACCTACCGTTCCCCGCCAGGAAGTGAACAGAATTACACCCGCGGATCGCTCCCGGCGCTGACGGTCATCCACTGATGAGTTCTGCAAATTTCTCTGCGAAATTGCTTTAGCGCGGCGATTGAATATAATGAATTGCTCGCGAGAAAATGTAACACTACATAAATTACGATTTACGACGTGTAATTTTAAATTCTGCAACATTTGCTCCTGCGTACTAAACTCGAAGGGTGTGCTATTGAAATACAGACTATTGTAAGCGTTGAACTCAAGTCGTAAAAATAATAAAGCAAATAGAGGTTGTTCATAAAGTGTTCTGATCAAGCGATAATAAATTAGGGAGGTAAATTAAGTAATAGAACCCGATAATATTAACACTTGTTTAGTGTGACATTGGTTGAATATATTGAATAACAAACAAATAAAACTAATTTGAAATTAACTATCCAATATTTAGTAATTTATATATATTGTGAGGCCTTTTCCAGCAATAATGCCAGACAGTTTGTGAGTTGTCTGTCAGTGCCAGAATTTATAGAAAAAACCTCAAATATTAAAATTGTATAATACTGGTAAATTATTATATTTTATATTAGTTACCAAACCAATATTACGGCTCCTCACTGAGGATTAAATAAATACAAGTTAGGAAAAGGTAACGAACGACTATTTGGAGATACTGATCCTTCAATGAGTGCGCACATAAGCTTACAGACAAAATTATTTTGTAAGTTACAAATATATAAATTTTCAAAGGGAAAGATCACCAAAACATGACACAAAAAGATTTAAAAAGTGCCTTTATAAACCAATATAACACCTTTTTTAATACCTTCACTCTTACCCTTAACCCTCCAACAGTGCAGCACAGTGCAAAGCAAGGGAAGGACCGTGGACGACGGACGTCTCAGTGTGTCAGTCGCGGGTGGTCCACATTTACATTGGCTGCCGTCATTACAGGGCCTATCTCATTAAACTGTAATTACTTCTAATGTCACTGAGGCAGAACACCGAGCTCCGGGCACTCTGTAATATGATAATCACCAGATCTGCTTATTAAATCAAGAATCTACATTAACTTGTTTAATTATGTCTGACTTCAGGCTGTATATCTATAAAGAAGACTGCATAAAAAGTTACTTTTACATCTTTTAAGAAATATTACTAACCGACAATTCTAGTGGTTCTGAAAGAAATATGGTTTAAACCTTTGGCATTTTAAATCAAGAATCTATACTGTCTTGTTTAATTAGACACTGAACGACTATATGCAACTCATTTACATTTATATGTAACTCATTTATGAAGTTACAAACCTATTTAATAGTTTAGGTAACTGATTGATATTAGTAGGAGGCTATAGCCCCCTACTGATATTATTCTTATTCTGGCTTCACCTTTACGATTTCTCTACTTTAAATTTGGGTAAGGATCTGTTCCACTTTGTATTGAATCTGTTCCGAAACTCTGTCGCCTAATAAATTTATTAAATAGGGCGGCGAAACCAAACAATAGGTTAATCCATCTTTCTTTAATCACCACCATAAACAATCAGGAATGTGAAATGCAAATGGTGAAGGCGCGGAGATGAACCCGCCTGATTGTGAAGCTGATTTATTCAGTTGACGATATAATAATTTTAAAACCTCACTTTTGCCAAATATTTATGTGACAGTTTGCACGCGATTGTGTAAAGATTCTCGGGAATTGGGATTGGGAACGGGTTATTTGATGAGCGATTCGATAACTAATGGTTATGACTTTTATTTTAATAAGATGGAGCGCATGATTTTACTATTTTGCTTTTAAATCGACGATACTCACTCATTCATTTTCAAGGTGACTAAAAATAAATAATAGTGCGGGACTAGTGATAGCATTGTACAGCTTTGTTCCTGACAAAGACGGGATGCTGCTTTAGTACAGTTAATAATTGTTTACAAAAGTGAAAATTTTATTTTAAAGATAATTACTACTTTTTATCACTATTTCGTGTGGCGACCGTGAAATCATGTTTAAGAAGTTTATCCATATAGAAAACATACAATTAAAACGGTGTACTTTAGCTAGATACCTAATAGACAATTAATTATATGAACTTTACATTTATGAATTTTACATTTATGCAGTACCTATTTTGAATTATATTTAAACAAATATATCTGCTCAGATCAATTTTGATTTTGATTTTTGTATTGAATATTTAGTTAAGCAAATTTTGTATACAGATGTATTTCTGAGAATACTTTCAAAAGCGTTTTTCAAGTGCCGATAAGGTATGTTCATTGCCTTAAATATAGATGGGAGTGCAGGAGCTTACATACTTATGTACCCCCAACTTATCATTTTAGGTGTTTTAATTGGAATGTACACTAAGAATGTGATGTTTATTAAGCTAATCAGACTGTCAATTACACTTTTCATGAAAGAATATTTTTAATAAATTACCATTTTTTAACTTTTATATGCAACCATGTAAAAATGTATATTTTTAAAAATTAATAATTTAGATCCATTGCAAATACATGAGGGTGATCTTCTATTGGTTCGTTTCCGAGAAATAGCGCATCCTTGTGAACTGGAAAACTGCATTACAATAACAAGGAGCCAGCTCACCTGCGGAGAGCGTGTGCCGCTACAATATGCGATACACCAGCAGACACTGCATCTGCGGCGCGGTGCCCGGAGTGATTCATAGAGCGCTTGTCCACTATAATTGCGTTTCCATGTTTCCTCCTGGCCATCCATCAATGCTCGCTGACACAGGGTCCCGGACAAGAGCTTAATCTGTGTTATTAATGTATATTCGGCCTAATACGTTTGAAACTGGGATATTTAGCTGATTAACGCCGGCTAGAGGACGTAAATTACGAGATATGTGTAAAATAGCAGTTTTCGGGTTTGAGACTTATTACGTAACAGTAACAGGCGTCATCTTCTAAATGAAAGATCTCGTTTTTGATTAAAATATTAATTAAAAATAGTAAACCTGTTTTGCAGCCGAAAGTAATTTTCGAAGTTTTTGTTGGGAAAGATTTGCCATCAAGGATCTGCTTAGTAGGCCAAATTAAATCTTCTTTTATAGTAGTTAGTTCAAGAGCCTTTTCACAAGAGCAAGTTTTTTTTTATTTTCAAAAATTAATCAGTACTTATATTTTATTTTTCTAAATGACGTTCGTGTAGAGGCTAACTCCGTATCCACTATTTTTGAGACATTTCGGAGATCTTACGAGACCTCTAGTTCAAGCAAAATTTAAGAAATTCGAAGAAGGAACAGTCCAAGGAAACATCAAAGAAAACCCTACAAAATACACTGTTGACCGGTTTAAAGAAAACCACTAAGCAGGTTTTCTTGTATATACTTTTATGAGGTTCTCAATATTAATTATGCTGTATTGGATTATATTTGTTTACTATACATTTATTATTTGTTTCATTCTTCTCCCACCCGACATATAAAATATCTAATTACAAAATCCAAAACAAGAAAGGTTTCAACTGTTTCAGTCAAATGGTTTAACCAGTTCTTTGAAATAAACAATTTAAATACCTCCCTGTTATGGAATTTGTAAACACAACTTGTAGATGTCGGGTTAAAAAATTCGATAAATAATAAATATATACGTGGGGGACCAAGCTAGCACTGGATAGACCATCAATAATAAGTTTGTTTAGATCCACGTCCCCCTACTGACGAGCAGATTTTCTTAGTTAATTTGCATTTGTTATGTATGTTTAAGGCCACTCCAGTTGTTATTATAGTTCAATGCCCCTTTGATTATTTTTGTATTTGACCACTATACATGTAATATTCATTCGATGGGTTTAGTCGCACTGTTCTCAGAAAATGAGCATTACTTTTACAGTTGTTCACTGATTGATTATAAAAACCTGTTATGATTATTTTTTTATTATTTTAAAATCCATAAGCCCAATGTTAATTTTGTTAACTTTTAAAGTAGTTTTTCATAATTATATATTTCCTGGGAATGATAACTATCTGTAACTTATTTTTAAGCCAGGATTTCGTTGATTATAACATTTGAAGGAAATCGGTGGAGTCGTTTTTGAGATCAGAATTGCAAGCAGGCAACCAAGCAAACCTTACTCGTATTAGAGTGTAGGATAGTAAAATTAGATAGTTAAATAAATCTAAAAAATATTGACATCTGAAAGCAAAAGAATTAACATTTGCATTCATTTTTTAAACATTCCTCAAACATCGTTATTAATCATTAGGGCCTTACCTGTAAATATGTCTCCCCTTGCTAAGTTTGTTTCTTCCATAGAAAATTCTGGGTTAAAAATACTTATAGTGTTGTAAGACTATTTTATTTATCCTGCTTAAATTAATTGATAGAGATAAAAATACCCCCGTCGCAGCAAAACTGCGTACTCGGCGAATTCCCAACGAAAATAAATGTCTTGATAACACACTGAACCACTTACCAGGATTCATAAGAAATATGTTCACAAAAAGCGATATTTAAAATGTGAATTATTCTCCATAAGAATAACATTGGGGATGAATACGCAGGTTTGCTGCCATAAGAAACAGAAAATAATAGGTTTTTATGAAAATATCAATAGAACTCATCTAAATGAAGTCAAATACCAAGTTTCGTTCATAAATAAGGGATATATAAGATTTTAATTACTCTCCTTAAGAATAACATGGGGACAGAGTACCTAGGTTTGCTGCTACAGGAGCCATAGGCGAACATTTTTTTTGTGCAAACAACAATAAACCATAACCAGATGAAGCCATACACCAAGTTTCGTCAGTTTATGTTTATAAATAAGCAAGATATATATTTGTTTATTTTTTCCCATAAGAATAACATTAGACAACGTACTGTATTTAAAACTTTCAATATCTTGGTAACCGATTGACGTAGAGGAATGATCAAAACTCCAAATTGTGTGTTATTTTAAGCTGAATCCAATGGTGAAAATTAAAATTTGATTTAAATAAAAATTACGTGTGAAAACTCCAAAACCCCCGTCGCAGCATGCTCAGCGAATTTCCAATGGAGATATAAATGCCTAAATACCACATAAAGCCACTGACTAAGTTTAGTAAAAATATATTCACAAATAAGCGGTATATACAATTGCTATTATTCTCCATAAGAATAACATTGGGGCTGAGTACGCAGGTTTGCTGCAACAAGGAACACAAAAATGGGCTTTTATGCTGCTATCAAAATAACTCAACTACAAGAAGTCGTATTCCAGTTTGTATTACTTTATGTTCATAATCAAGGGAGATATAGCATTTAATTATTTTCAATAAGAATAACATTGGGGCTGAGTACGCAGGTTTGCTGCAACAAGGAACACAAAAAATGGGCTTTTATGCTAATATCAATATAACTCAACTAGGTGAAGCCGTATACCAGTTTTATTAATTTATGTTCATAATTAAGGGATACACAGCATTTAATTATTCCCCATAAGAATAAAATGGGGCTGAGTACGCAGGTTTGCTGCTACGAGAGCCTTTTGCAAAAATCTTTTTAGGAAATATCAATGGACCACAACCAGATGAAGCCTTACACTAAATTTCGTCAGTATACGTTCATAAATAAGCGAGATATACAAGTTGTCCTTTCCTCCATAAGAATAACATTAGACAACGTACTGTGTTTAGCACTTTCAATATCTCGGTAACCAATTGACGTAGAGGAATGATCAAAATATCAAATTGTGTGTTTTTTTAAGCTGAATCCAATGGTAAAAATTAATATTTGACTATTTCAAAAAGTATATGTAAAAAATTCTAAAAACCCATTTTTTTGGTACAAAACCCCCCCTAAATACCCCTTCGGATTGAGTGATCTGGCTGGCTCTCAAACTTATAAGTCATAAATTTTGCTTTATACGTTTATACCAAATTTCATCAAAATCGGATCATTTTTACGAGAGTTATCAAGATCACGGGCATATATACAGTTTCGAACGAATGGTGTTTTTGGGGTGTGGGGACTTGAAAAGTTATCATGGTCCCAAACCTAGGTCTTACCATGCCGACTACGGTAATAGCTTCTTCCCTATAGGGGAAATTCGCTAAAACCCATTTTTTGGGCACAAAACCCCCCCAAAACCCCCCCTTGGGATGATGCGATTCGGCTGGTTTTCGAACTCGTTCAAATAAATGGTATTTTACAAATTTGTGCCAAATTTCATAAAGATCGGACTTTTTTACGAGAGTTATCGTGCTTACAGACAAATATATATAAACATATACTAGGCTTATCGCCGTTGGAGGCTTCGCCCCCAACCCCTTTCCCCTTTCGGAGTTTGCTTCGCTCACTTGCATTCCTCAGTCAACTCAAGTTTAAATCAATCTCGTAGTTCATTAACCAAAGAAAAACTACACAACAATGACCTTTGGTGAGCACATTAACACCTACACAGGCGGGCCCATATCGGTTCGATATCGAATCATTTTACCAACCGGCTGCTTGTTCGTTTTATCGAATGAACTCCCGACTACGATAGTTGTTTCGAGGTGTATGAAAGCAAAATAAAGTGCTCACTCAATCAAAGTCAATCAGATATAAATAAATAGTTGTGGTTACAATGTTAAATTGAAGTTCTACAAATGGATTTAAGTGTAAAAAATAACATCAAATTAGACTTCAGTTCATGACAAAATTATAGTAACCTAACCTAACCTAACTCCGCAGAGCGCTGTATGGTGCCTGTTCGTTGAGCAACATAATTACAAATAAATGAATTTGTAAAAACAAAATAAAGTCTAATTAAACATGAATTGCAGACCTCAAAATGTAAGCATCAAAAGTAGGATTCAAACCCGTGACCCGGATCTTGAATCATCTGCCAACATATCCACTGGGCTACTGGGCTAAATTCATTCGATAGAACAAAAAATCGGTTTGATAACATTTTCCAATCTCGTAACAAACGATATTCGCGATACTGATCCTCCCGTGTAGCCGATAATGTGCTCACCTTGTTTTGTAACAGCTGATTTATATACACCTCATGTGAGCAAATTAGTAACGCCTACGTTACTAAATGAATCAGCTATTGTTTATTTAAATCAGCTGATGCAAACATGTGGAATTAGCCAAAGATAGTGTGCTTTCATTTAAACGGCTTTCCAAAACTGTACACATTTAAATGGGCCAAAATACTCAAAATTACTCCTTTTCCTATGAATAGTGGCTAAACGGATGATCAGATCTTAAATCTGACAGAATATCGTCAGTTGTAAATTAAATTTTCTACAACTCTTGTATTTAAAATTTGTTGCCATCTCTTACCGTTTCCGTAAAAAACGCGCTCAAAATGGAAAAATTGGAAAAGTGAAATTTTCCCGCCTCAAAAATGCTTCGAAAACTCAAAACCTTTGGAAATTTGTTTCGTCAAGATGACTTTTTTAATTGAAGTATGATGTTGAGGGTGGTTAGATTACGGGAAGTGCCTCATAGTTTATGTCAGTGAATGAGTGAACCCGTCTAGCTTTATACAGTATAAGCAGAAGATATATTTATTATATTCATTTAAGAAATTAAAACCATTTCGCTGCAACACTTCGATATAATATCTTTATCAAACACAAAATTATAAAGATATTATATCGAAGTGTCGCAGCGAAATGGTTTTAATTTCTTAAATGAATATATATCTTCTGCTTATACACCGTGTCCCAAAAAAACTTAACAACTTTGTTGGATTGTAATTATTTTAATTACACACATGTGGACATATTTTAAAATGATAAGTGACACACATATTCTTAAGTTTTCATTGATATAATGTTTGTTAGAGTACTTCAACATGGTTCCCATTGTATATATATAAATTTGAATGAATGGTGTTTTTGGCATCTGGGGACCTCAAAATGAAACGTTATCATGGTCTTGGGCTTAAGTCTTACCACGCCACCTACGGCAATAGCTTCTTTCCTATAGGGGAAATTTGCTAAAACACATACGTATAGATAACCGTGCTAAGATTCCCTTTATTCCTTCCATGTTTAAAGGGTTTGAAATTTACAATCCACGAATCCAACTTTACTGGGGATAAATACTTAAACAGTGTACAATCTATTTGTTACATATTGTTTTTATATTGATATTCAAATAACTCGGTGTAAGCACCTCAGCAACATCCAATTACAAGGGAAACTTTGGACTCGTGGATTGGCGATTGTTATCACATTTATGTAAATGGAGAGAGATGGGGGTCTGGGTATAAATCATGGCGAAATGGGAGCAGGGTGGTCCGTTATCAGATGCTGCGATTGGTGGGTGGACTGTCTTTGAACTGTTTTTCATTTATCTCCTAAACACTGGTTGTCTCGCGAATACCGCTCAGTTTAATCTGATACACATGTCTGGTGTTTTGATATTCCGTGGTGAACGGTGTGGTAGGATCCTTAGATTGTTTGGTCAATAGTAGCGATGAATGCCATTGAATTCCTTGACTACACAACAGAAGTATTGTTACAAGTTTTACTCCGCTTGCAGCTTCAATCATCCCGCTGATCAGTATAACCACTAAGCGTGCGCAAAACAAACTCAACTATTTAGATCAGAGCTGACACCTATAATATTTTGAAACTTGCAACTTCTTTTTTAGAAGGATTAAAGAGGAGTAGTTATAATTCACCTATATGAATTAAAAGCTAGTCTTTCAGTACATGTGGTGCTTGAATGATCGTCGGCGACCGCTGTGTTGGCCCTCGCCCAACTCGCATCCTCCCTCCATTAGACCAAGATGGAGACGTCAATCCACCAAGTTAGCCTCAATGACCGTTTAACGACCGCATGTGTTAACTACGTCTTAGATCAACTTTACTGCACTAACACTATCACTATCACTATCAGTGTCGGGTTGATGAGGAGCGCGTGCCTCTCGACACCACCGACTATATAGGCGATGATCAGCAAATCCGGGGGATGAACCGCCGCATCATCTTGCCTTGTACAATAGTTATTGACTTTAGGATTAAAGGCACTAGTGTAATTAGTTAGTCCCCTTTTAGAGCACTGGAGTTTGATTGATTTAGCCTTTATGTAGGAAGCTGACTATTATTTTTTATACTAATATGGATGTTGTAGGAATGATTCTTAAGTAATGTTAACTTTTCATCGACTGAAATTAGTCATTATAACATTTTGTTTTGTCAAAATCACTAAAATAAACAAGAACATGAAAATATGTGGGTGGAGGATCCTTTCGGTCTAAAGATTCCCATCTCACAAAACTAGGTGTTTACAATTGCATTGCTAATGTATAGAATACTCAAGTCTTGATGTATAGGTTATGTAGGTAACTAGTGTTTATTAAACGAAAATCTTCAGCTCAAAATCACAACCCGCCTTTTTTCGTACGGTACATTTTCCCTGAATCCAGCAGCAAGATGGACTGAATAAATTTCACCCATTGCTCTTTAGTGGAGATAAGAGCGAATGAGTGATGGAGCTAACCGTAGCGTAATTTGGGGGTGGCAAGGGGGGTTAGTTGCCACCCTAATAATTTTGAGAACAAATTATTGTAATATATGAAAAGTGTTAACAATCACAATCACGACCATATTTGCCCTTCCAATCAAAATACTCAAATTACGCTTATGGAGCTAACCTGTTTGTCATTATTAGAAACTGAATAATTTCAGCTGATTTATTAGCGGATTTCCCCTATAGGGAAGAAGCTATTACCGTAGGTCTCATGGTAAGACTTAAGCCCGAGACCATGATAACTTTTCATTTTGAGGTCTCCAGATGCCAAAAACACCATTCGTTCAAATTTGTATATATGAATATATATATATATATATATATATATATATATATATTTATATATATATGTGTCCGTAAGCACGATAACTCTCGTAAAAAAGATCCTATCTTAATGAAATTTGGTACAAATGTGTAAAGTACCATTTATTTGAACGAGTTAGAAAACCAGATGAATCGCACTATCCGAAGGGGGGTTTTTGGGGGGTTTTGTACCCCAAAAATGTGTTTTTTGGGGTTTTCACATGTAATTTTAATTTAAATCAAATTTTAATTTATACCATTGAACTTAGCTTAAAAAAACAAACAATTTGGTATTTTGATCATTGCTCTACGTCAATTGGTTACCGAGATATTGAAAGTGCTAAACACAGTACGTTGTCTAATGTTATTCTTATGGAGAAAAAGAAAAATTTTATATCTCACTTATTTATGAACATAAACTGGCGAAATTTGGTATATGGCTTGATTTGGTTGTAGTTTATTGTTTGCACAACAAAAATTTTTCGCCTATGGTTCCTGTAGCAGCAAACCTAGGTACTTGGTCCCCATGTTATTCTTATGGAAAATACTTAAAATGTTATATATGGCTTATTTATGAATATATATGGATGAAACTTGGTATGTGACTTCACTAAGATGAGTTCTATTGATATATTGCATAAAAACCCATCATTTTGTGTTCCTTGTTGCAGCAAACCTACGTACTCATCCCCAGTGTTATCCTTATGGAGAATAATTAATATTTTAAATATCGCTTGTTTGTGAATACATTTCTTATGAATCCTGTTAAGTGTTTTAAAGTGTTATGTTATGTATTCATTGGAAATTCGCTGAGTATGCAGGTTTGCTGCGATGGGGGTATTATTAATATGAGTGGAGTGATTTAGTATTAATATGAATTATTAATATGAGTGGATTAAATTCACCCACTAAAGAAAGAAAAGCAACTGTAGTCTTTCCACTTCAATAATCTTTCGTGCATAGTGGAATTAGATTGGATTTCAAAGAAAGGCGAACCAGCGTATATCGAATTTATCCACTTATGCAGCCATTGGGGTGATAAATGTATTAAATAACCTTTCATTGTCCAAGAACTAGTGCACATATAGCTATGTAAACTTTACATGTAAGATTTTTTCAGGTAAACGGTATACAATAGAGTAAGCGTGATTTTAAGTCTGTATTGTGGTAGTATTCTGTTTAGATTGAAAACTAACTGTCACCCGCTGAGAGTGGCAGAATACAATACAGAGTATTGCTTTTTAGAGTATGTTAAGTCTCTGTATTCCTGTAAGTTGAGGATAATACTTAAAAATCAGGCTTTATACAATGCGGTCACGGTAATCCGACCCCACGATATTACGAATCTCGCGGTAATCCGAACAAGTCCCGAACTATAGATCGCTCCCCTCTTGACCACTTTCAATCAGATGTTTAAGAAATTTATAAACATGTGTATGGTTTATTTGTACAAGTAAACTCTAATTAGTTTAATATTTTTCTTCACTTTTATACATAACTAGCTGTTGCCCGCAGGTTCACCCCGCAAATGATTTATAAAAACTACGACAGTTGTGAGTGCTGTATTCTGTGGTTAGCCCGTGGAACTCATACGAATCAAGATCAGTTGTTTGTATTTTCATCAGCTCAAACAAAAATGAATGTCCATAAGGAATCCATGGGAACTTTGAACCCCCGTGGGCAAAGCCCTATAGGATTTTCGCAAGTTTAATATGCCTATATGTTACTCAGGACTATTAAGTACCTCTCTGCCAAATTTAAGGTCAATCAGTCCAGTGGTTAGCGCGTGATTGAGCCACCAATATGTATACAAACAAACCTACAAACTTTCACATGTATAATATTATTAGGATTCAACTTCCTTAAGTATTTTATTATAATGTGTCTTTGTGCAATATTTTGTAATTTTAAACTGATCTTGGTAGTCTGATCAATTTTATCTTCCGAGCAGGTTCGTCTGGTTCGCGACCGCACTGTAATTTTGTGATATTGATAATTTCTTTTTTAGGAATATTTGTGTTTTAAAGCGTGTGATGTTTTGGAATATGTATATTTATAATCATTCATAAATTTTCTTTACTTATATGTATATTTTAAATGAATTGTTTACTTTTTACATCAAAGATATCTTACCACTATTTATTTTACATCTCCCTTAAGCATTATTTGCTCTATGCCAAATTCCTAGTAGGCACGTTTCATGTTAAGCACCACCTTCACTCAGTTCATTCAATAACAGTACTGATATCTACTGTCCTTGAAACATGGAAAAGCAATTATAACGTTCGCCGCGCTCTCTATGGACCAGTCCAGATGCTATCTCGTCCGCTAGATGCAGTACCTCTAATTGTGCCTCTTGATAATCTCGTTGGTGCCGACGTCTGCCTTTCGTCATCTGTTCTCCTTTCTGATCTTTGTACAGATTTCAATACTCTATTTATCCATGTCGTTTCCCCTCATGTCTGAGGGCTTATCAGATTCAATTTCTCTTTATGGCATTGGTTCTGACTCAATTCCCGTCTCCGACATTAGTTTCTTAATTTCTTACAAGTGATATTTAAATTCGAAGTGGAACTTCTATATATGGAAATGGAGTTTCTGACCTCGAGATTGCATTGGAAAATACATCTAACTAGTTTGTTCAATCGTGTCTGTAAAACCTAGTATAGATGTACTAAACTTGTTTAATCTTTTGTCCAGGCGGTTTTGTGTCTGTGGTTAAGTATAAAATAAAATGTTTTGGTCATTGTTTAGTAACTTAAGTCTTTTAAAAATCTGTATAAACCGATTAAGGACATAAACCGTAAAAATTGGAAAATAATTCATTTCTCTTTTTGCCTTAACCGTTTAGTATTAGAAACCTGCCTATCCACAAGTCAGAGATTTAAAACTTATGAGGTCTGAGAGCATTATGGTATCATTTCCGTCACACAAGCCTATGGCTAAATATTCAGATGAAAATGTATGTTTTCACACTGGAGGATTGATTAGAACCGCCAATATAATAATTATATAACTCAAAGGGTCGAAATATACAAATCTCATGGTACCAGACATTTTGTTTAACTTATTGTCTAATTTTAGGAGTACAATCTGGGTGTATAATTGGAGTTATAATTGGAGTTATAATTCGAGTATCGATTCTGTGGTTCAGATTTCTCGTCAAACTTGAAGTTCTTATGTTTCCATTGGGCTTTGGGGTAATAAATGGACTAGCCGTAAAAAAATTAGCTAAGGCTATAAAAGGCATCAAACTTATTTGGCAGTCATCCTTTACCTTCTGAACCAATAATCTTTATATATAATTCTGTAAGCGATTTTTTTTAGTCGAAATGTGGGAGTTTGGCAAATCGCATTTTGTCAGGAGACGGCTAAAATTAAAGGTCTTTATCCCAGGGACTCGGGAAAAATATCATTATTTCTAAAAAGTTACTAGCAAACGAGACATAACGTAAAACATCTCCCATAAGAAAATCATGGGGATTTAAAAACGTATTCTTTGTTTACATTAAAACATGTGATTAAGTGTCTACTCTGTTTACGAACTGACATGTGTTCCTACAAATATCATTTTCTTTTCCTCAACATGTAAATAGTAAAAAATCTGATTTGGCAGAGTATGGGAGCAAGGTTAGGTGGTATGGCCCCTTCAAGCCACCAGTTATTTAAAAATTGAAACCTGAATTATTAATTATTAAATAATTGAAATTGAAATTATTGGATAAATACTCATGAGAAACCCTCGAATTGTCTACATTCTGGTGGACCATCGAGGAGGATGCGGCAGATGCGCCCTTGGTCCGCCGATCATCACCTTGTACAGACTTATCAATCAGTGACAGGCGAGTCTGCGGTTTCATCGCGGTGAAAGTAGTCTTGCTATTTGTAGAGTTTCAGTATTACCCAGGAAAGTCAGTTCCAGTACTGTTTACTTCCTGTAAAACGGCCTTATTGATAGTAGAATGTTTTTGTTCACTTATGCAGACTTGTTTGGAACTGGCTGATCATATATTTGATCAATGGTAAACATACAGCTATACTTTATCGATTGGATAACATTTTGTAATGTAACTAATATCAACAAAAAAGGTTGAAATTATGGTGTATCCTGCTCTACGTGTCATGCACTAAAATGTGGGATAAATATTTGTCTTAAAACTATCAAAAAATGAATGTCACTAGTTAAAATCGCTGTAACAAATTACTAAGAAACCAGCCTCATTCGTACTAAAATATTGTTTTCACTTATGGCTGCTCAAGGCATATCGCCCATTCTACGCTCATCATTCGTTCATATTTGCCTTAAAATACACCCTAGTTGCGTGGGCGTCTTACACAGTGAATAAGTGGTCGTTTGGAACGGCATGAGCAAAGTACTTGTTCAATTCGTGAACTAACAAGCGTTTTTTTAATGCAGTTATATTTTATCGATTGGATAACAATGTTTATTTGTGATTAATCTAACCAAAATTTTTGAAATTGATAGTACACCAAGTACACCGTTTTTATAACTTGAATGTACCGTCTTATACACTAATATACGCAATTAAAAATAAAAAATCATTAAAAATACTGTGGCTCTATTTGAATTACTACTGAACCGCATCAGTTCCCCTAACTAAACATTTTCAACGCCCTGCATTGAACGCGCGGTAAAATTCAGACAAATGGGGCTATAATCGCCTCGTGTCGCGGGCCCCGCTAATTAGCCTCAGATAACTGAATGAATAATTAATTAATTGGAAGAGACCGATAAATTATTAATTGCCGGTGAATAATCTCTATGGAAATATAGACGCCAGGGGTGAGGGGGGCTTATTTTTTGGCTGCGGACTAATGAGAAGTCCGCGTCCAAATTGATCGTCCGTCAGCAAACACCTCTGTGGGAATGCGACGGAATGGCGAGGAATGGGATGATTAATTGTGGGTTTGTCAAAGTCTGTGTGGCCCAGATACATGTGTTGGTGGACTTTCCCTTCGATTTCTGTTCGCATTTCATTTGTGTGGCAGTTTTAATTATTGGAGCGCTTGGAGGAACGATCACAATCCATTTCAAGGTTTGAAGAGTGGTTTGACTCTGACTAGTAACCGATCGAAATACCCAGGTAGGAAGATCTACTTTTCCATTGATATTAATAATATTAGTTTACACGCCAATTATTGAATTTATTATTCATAAAATTATGATTGTTTATACAAGCTCAAAAGAAGAAGACATTACAGTAGCAAACACTGTAGTAAATTAAAAGGGATATAACACTCAGTTGTAAATACTAATTTCCTTTATAAAGGTCAGTCTTACCTAGTTTCTACTAAACAACATCCTAGTTATTCGTCCAAAACTTAACCGCTGGCTACATGTTGGCCCGTAATGATTACAATATCCGACGATTATTGTTACTTGCACAACTTTTTTAAATACCAAACTTTGACTAGTTGGTTGCTGGTTTATGATTGAAAACTGATCACAGCTAATATTAGTATTAGGTTAATAGTTTATTCACATTGTTTGATAATGCAACCTTATAACGTATCCAGATCGGGCTTAGACTATTTTCTAAGTTAAACAGAAGTATCAGAAGTATTAGCATTGTGGTTAAGACGCTCTCATCACATTCTGAAGTTCGCCAAGTCTATACTTATAAATTTCAAAAAACAATTGTGAGTGTCTGCATCTGGATCCAGCTGCCATTAGTTATTTGTCCATCACCTAATGAACCTGACTAATGAACCAGTCAGTTCAAAGTATGTAACAATGCTGCACAAGGCATTTCACTCATGTTACTCTCATAACTCCTTGCCTTAAGATACGTAGGATTGTGTCGGTGTCTTAAACAGTAAAATATACAGAGAAACGCAACACACATTGAAGTACATATTAGACCAAAAAATATGGGAAATGTGAAATTATTTGATAAGGGACTCTTGAAGTAATTTAAAAACACAAAATCCTAAGGCAGTATAACCTCCTCATTTCCAGTTCCGCCAAGGATTTGCTCATCATCGCCTATAGTCGGTGGTGTCGAGAGGCACGCGCTCTTCATCAACCCGACACTGATAGTGATAGTGATAGTGCAGTAAAGTTGATCTAAGACGTAGTTAACAGAAGCGGCCGTTAAACGGTCATTGAGGCTAACTTGGTGGATTGACGTCTCCATCTTGGTCTAATGGACGGTGGACGCGAGTTGGGCGAGGGCCAACACAGTGGTCGCCGACGATCCTTCAAGCACCACATTTGTCAAAGGGTTGGTCTTGAGTATCATCAGATTCACATAAAACTATGGTTTAACTAGTGTTATTTTATCATCATACCTAGTACAGTATATCATTAAACATGTTAACAGTATATCCTTTTCCCAAACAATATATGTTCTGTCCCAGGTTAGAGCTAGTAAATGCAACTTTGGACAATATCGAGTTTTCAATTTCAATGATCATTAAACCTACGTGTTTTTAGTAGAAACTTCAATTTTTACTTTCTCCCCTTATACATAGTATATGGAGAAAGTATTGTTTTCGTCAAAATTTTCGAATTTGAGTTGTTAGTGGAAATATTCGTTTTGGTGCTCCCTGAACCCAAAAAAGTGGTTTTTACGTGATGTCTGTCTGTGTGTGTGTGTGTGTGTGTGTGTGTGTCAGTGTGTGTGTGTGTGTGTGTGTGTGTGTGTGTGTGTGTGTGTGTGTGTGTGTGTGTGTGTGTGTCTGTGTGGATATGTACAGAGCTAGAGCCCTAACCAATGGGCCGATTCTAATGAAATTTGGTATGTAGGTACTAATCCACGATATCTCCAGGTGTTTTTTTCATTTTTTTGAATTTTTGATTTTTAAGGTTAAGTATCCCCCAAAAACCGCCAAAAAACATGAAAAATCAAAATTTCTCAAAAACGGCTCTAACGATTTTGATTAAACTTTAGTAGTTTGTAGAACTTTAGTTTTACAACAAAATGACACCACCCGCATTCCTGTAAAAATTCCGGTTCAGAAATTACAGGACTTAAAACATCAAAAATTCAGTTTTTTTGATTTTTCATAAAAAGACATAAATATAAAAAAATATTACTATTCAACATTAAAAAGAGCTCAAAAAACTAAATAATTTAGTATTTTAAAGTAATATTCTACGATTGCTGGTTTCGGAGAAAATTGAAATTTTCATTTAGCGGTAAACGCAGTACGTTGTCCAATGTTATTCTTATGGGGAATACAAAAATTACTATTTCTCTCTTATTTACTGATACATTTCATCCAAACTTGATATGCTTGTCAATTTAGCATTGACCAACAGAGGAAATTCGAAATATGTTGCTCCTTAATAACCCTGGGGGGGGGGGGTAATAGGGGGCATTTCCCCTCTTAAAACCACGAGTGTAGCAATGGATTCTGTAGTGCCTCCAAAGCAGGGATTTGGTTGGATGTTTTTTAATACAACTTGTTTACAAGATTTTCTGTACATTCGACCGTGCTTTGTATTCTATATTTAGTAAATAAAAAGTAATTTATTCGTTAAAGTTGGGCTAAAAGGGAGAAAGTATGTGTCAGTTTCCTGATACCGTTTATTCTCTTTCAAATCATAAATGTATTTTGAGCATATTTCAATTTTCTAGTTTAAATAGCTAAATTACCAACTATAGCACAATTTCATGCTTTAAATTGTCCGTTATATTGAAGAACTGAGCGTGATCTAGAATATCCACGCCGATAAGATATAGGTCACAGTTTGATCTGACGACTGCAGCGAGCGGCATGCCTAGACGTCGACCAGATCACTGTAGCCTTGAGACGTCGCTGTCATGGGTATTGAACAGTTCATGTGCGTCACTGGCGACTGAGCGTGCGTGAGTCCGTGTGTCAGAACTAAGTCGCGTTGTACGCAATCGTGTTTAGCTAGTCCTGTCATCTGGCAGTCACGATATATTGACTTCGAATATCACAAACAAATGTTGTCCCGCGAGCAAGTGACAATGGCAACAACATTTATCTTAATCATTGATTCAGGATTTCTAGTGACAGTAAACTTTTTCATTTTGTAAATGGGCTACGTATAATAACTGACCTTTGCAATCTGGGATTTTCCAACCTTTTATAGGATGGGATTTATGTATCGTCGCTTGAGTACTCGTTCTTCTCTTGCAGTTTTTTAGAATTTTCAGAAAACCGTGTTTTTAGATGTCTTCCACTCATCATTTGCGACACTTGCAATGCCCAAATACAAATGTTTTATTCGAGCTGTTTTTCTATGGAGTTATCGGACAATTGGGGGGGATTGTGGAAACCACAAATACATGTAGAAATAGAATACTATAATTAAATATCCTTCCTCTCTTTTTGTGATTAGTTTGTACATATTTCCCTCAGATAATAGAGAAATTTACACGAACTTTAATATTGTTGTATTGATTAAGTATTGCAAAAATGGCGTGGAAATTTTAGTCCGTTAGTATAAACCTTTTGAGCGAATAAGTAACCACAAAACCTTAACCGACATTATGTTTATATTGTCAATCATTTAACAGACTCGGCCTGAAATGCATATGTGATCTAACGAAAACATTGCAAGAAAACTATTTTAACGGGATTATTCAACTGTATTTAGACTATACAGTTTCATCTAATGATGTTTGTAGTTTATAAACAAAGATTTCGTAATATAGAAAGAAGTCTCGGAGAATAGTTTCTCGATGGGGAAGGTCATGGTGTAGGAAGTACTCGACTATTTGCTAAGGGACCGCAGACCCCGGCATGCGGATCGCATTGCAGATACCTCATTGTTCCATCTTGTAATGGCGGGGCTGCTGAATAATCCTCTTCAGCTCAACTAGCTGCGGTCGCGGCTGAATAGAACACTGCAACCACTGCTGCAACTGCCAACTGCCAACTGCCAACGGCTCGTGCTCTTCGTAATGGCGGGAACACCTGTTGGCACTGGTCGTAAATGTGAAACTGGGATTTACGTTGACGCATCGCATACAATTATAGTAATATTGTATTGTTATAAGAAACCGATGATCTACCTAATATCTTATTTCGTTATCACCGCAATACTTTGGTAACGCGGCTACTAATTCACGTGAGCCTTTTGCCTATTATTATCAAACCAAAATTATTTATTTTGAAACGACAATCATTTTCATGAAGGTGTTTGTTTATAAATGTGGGTTTGTTATCACTCATATCAGTAACTATGATATTTTAAGACGCTGATTTGGTTTAGCTATATTAATGTAAAATTTTAAAATGTGCGGTGTAAAATTATATGATTCAATTGAATTCTCACCAGCAAAGAAGTCAATTAATTATTGACTATTTATTATATATTTTGTCAATACTATTTACCATAATGATGTACTATTTCGCATCCTTGAAGGTGTTTGGGCACTTTGTTAATTAGGAAATCCAAATGTGATTACCTGAAATGTATATGTAATCTATGAATGTTTTACGCTGTGAAAGAAGCAAATTCTGTAGTATCATAATAATTTTTTGAATGACTCGACATTAAGTTGAAAGCAGACGCAACCAGGAAAACCCACAATACTGATTCGTTGAGCTTCCTTTTCCCACGCTAATAATCACACCTATTCTGCATACCATCAGATCTCAGATTTTTCTTTTGAATATGTTTTGCTAGGAGCATCAAATTTAACCTTAAATGTAGGATATGCTTTGATAGGACGAAGGTATGTGAAATAAAATGTGACAAGTTTACAAATTTAACTCAGTTAGCTCCATCACGTTTGCCAGGGTCGTTGCACAGCCACGAAACACTTCTCTCATGATTCCACATCACAAGATGCAGTCGAAACAGGTCACACACCCCAATTTGTCTTGTAATCGTGTAAAAGCCTTACAGGAGTCAAATTATAAGCTGAAGTATCCAATAAAACTAATAGCATTGCTCAAGACCAAACTCATAACTAGATCTACTAGACAACCTAAAGCGAACAAAGCGACCACCTGGTTGTTGAGAGGTTGTCCCGACCTATTTCGCCCGGTACGGCTCGGTGCGATGGTCTCGATGCTAATTCCCTACACTCGGTCACATTTTTGCCGCCAATTTATCCGCGATTTGTGCGCGACTGATTTGAATGCGTGCGCGCGGTTGACCGACAGTTTTATCGACGACCGGTCCGCGGCGCGCTATAAGGATAAGCTGCTCTCCGGTAAGGCTCTCATTCCGCAACGCGACATGCTATTGCCGTCACTCTCCGCTAACTGGCCTCGGCCTCTTCTCCCGTGCCGCTGGACGCTGGACGCTGGACGGCTCCGGGTTGGATCACTTCAGCGACAACGTCACACTAGGAGATTCTGTGACTTGTGTTTATTTAAAGTGTATAACCCTAAGATGTTTGGGAAGCTGCAATTTATTTCAATCTGTACTGTTTGGGATTTTATTTGTAATTATCTATGTTTATCATTTCCATACACATTGTAACACTAACAGAGCACAGCACCAATACTTATTTTTATAAATTGTACTCTAATGAAGTCTGCAAGATTAAAATTATAATTTTTAAAGGCTTAATGGGAGTGTTGATGGTAAAACGTTTAACCCCCACCCCCAAAAATTCTTTAAACACAAACTAATGATGTACGTTATTTATTTTCCACAAAAGGAAATAAGTTGGCTTTTATATGTTAAAAATGTATACAAAGAGCCCGTAATACCTTCTGTGAGTACCTAAACGTTATAGAAATTTTAAATAAAAAATTGTATTTACTGTGCAAACTACGTCTGGGAACTTGTACAAATTTAATTTGTGTTTAAAGATAATTATGAGGTAAAGTTGCGTCAGGATAGTTGAATTTTATTGGATTATTTGTAAACTTGGCTTCTTTATCACAATTATTGCTTTATTGTAATTATTTGCTTCATTTCGACTTTCGAGATATATTTCGAAAGATCTCCTATAGTGTTTCAAACGTATTTCTCCGAGTGCATTTAATTTCTCTCAAGCGTGTTTACTATTGGAATACTAAGACTTCGCTCATGAAGCAACACCGCTTCTTCGTGCCTCTTTCAAAATTAGCAGTCATTCATTGTCGTCGAGGGCATTGAGATGTAAATACAGTGAGTGTAAAGGAGCGTGGTTCTACTCTCTCACTCACTCGTATATATTCACATCTACACATCTACTCACACACTCGCCAACTGCGATATACTCTCTCTCACACACACACCCACACTCTGTGCGACTTCTGCCTGTGTTTGTTCAAGATAAATGAACACTGTTATTCATCCGAGCCTCATGACGTCACTCCCATGTGTGCAGCGGTCTGTGTGAGGAAAATATCTCTCTCTGGAGTGGTTTATACACGGATCAACTTATCAACTTTGTGTCGTACAATATGTTCTTCACAGTTTTTTACAACTATTATACGATTTTAAATTTAAATTGTAAATGGATTTCCTTGATATAATTTAAAACTATTAACTGGTGTAATGATTCAACGAAATAACACTAATAACATGTTCTACAAGAGAGAATACTGACTCAGGCAGTTTACAATCTATCAGTTTATTCTATTCTAAAAGTGTTAATTCTGTAGGAGAAATGTTTAAAGATGAATGATTGTGTACTCAGGGGAAATGTGTTGACTAAATAGTAGTTGATTTAAATACCCCCTTCGCAGCAAACCTGCATACTCAGCGAATTTCCAATGGAGATATAAATGTCTTAATACTACATCAAGCCACTTACCAAGTTTCACAAAAATATATTCACAAATAAGCGATATATACAATTTTAATTATTCTACATAAGAATAACATTGGGGCTGAGTACGCAGGTTTGCTGCAAAAAGGAACACAATAAATGGGTTTTTATGCTAATATCAATATAACTCTACTAGGTGAAGTCGTATACCAGATTTTATTCATTTATGTTCATAATTAAGAGAGACATAGCATTTAATTATTCTCCATAAGAATAGCATGGGAGGTGAGCACGCAGGTTTGCTGCTACGGGAGCCTTTGGCAAAAAAATTTTTTTTGAGCAAATATCAACAGACCATAACCAGATGAAGCCGTATACCAAGTTTCGTCAGTATACGTTCATAAATAAGCGAGATATAAAATTTTTATTTTCCTCCATAAGAATAACATTAGTCTAGACAACGTACTGTGTTTAGCACTTTCAATATCTCGGTAACCAATTGACCTAGAGGAATGATCAAAATACCAAATTGTGTGTTTTTAAGCTGAATCCAATGGTAAAAACTAATGTTTGACTATTTCAAAAATTATATGTAAAAAATTTAAAAAAAAAACATTTTTGGGTACAAACCCCCCCCCCAAATACCCCTTTGGATGGAGCGATCTGGCTGGCTTTCGAACTTATAAGTCACAAATGTTGCTTTACACGCATATACCAAATTTCATCAAAATCGGATCATATTTGCAAGAGTTATGGTGCTCACGGACACACACACACACACACACACACACACACACACACACACACACACACACACACACACACACACACACACATATATATATATATATATACTGTATACACAGTTTCGGTCGAATTGTGTTTTTTGGGGTCTGGGGACCTGAAAACGAAAAGTTATCACGGTCCTGGGCCTAGGTCTTACCATGCCGACAACGGTAATAGCAATGACCACATATACAATGTACAAATTGTATATGTAGTCATTGGTAATAGCTTCTTCCCTATATGGGAAATTCGCTAAAACTGCAGAAATCAGGACAAACTGTCTCCATAATAAAAGCGTGGGTACTGAAAGACGTCTGCTTTGTTTACATTTCCGCATTTCATTTTCAGCGTCCGCTTAGTTGCTGAAAAGCACTGTCATTTGGTAATAATTTTCCAGTTAGGGCAATAATAGGCCCTACAAGCCGCTATTAACTGGTAAATCTATTGTTTATAAAATTATAATAGTTGGCCTACTATACTAACACGTCGATAGCACATAGCTTCACTGAATTTAGTTGAGCATTCAATGGACTATTTTGTCCACTGATGATGAGAAATAAATAGACCAAATTACAATCAACCGTAACAGTACATTTATGTGTTAATATAAATAGAATATTGGTTATCTTCCATCTTTAGTAACAAAATTACAACAAACAAAAACTTTTACCGTAAGCGCGTTGTCACGAACATCCAGTGTTATGTTAAGTGACAAAAAATAAACTGCTGTTAATTCTGTGCTATAATTTTAATTTAACTTAAGATTAATACCATCGTTATTTGCTTGATGAAATCTGTTTCGTCTAGATGAAGGAGTGATTGACGATATGGACAAGACAGAAAGGGAAAAAGGTCCACAAATCCTATTCCGTATAAAGAAAAATTAGCGTACTTTAATAGTATTCAAACTCTGTTCTATGATTATCCTGCGACCTTCAAATTAGTCTAGACATTTATATCATCCGGCAAATGCAAGGGTTATTTCAACAAATATACCAACCGTTTCTTTTTGAATGTTCTTATCAACAAGTGAGCAAGTTATCTATCAGGCAGGCTGGGAGTGGAGTTGGGCAGGAAGAGAACAGTTTAGGCATCAGTATTGTGAGCCGCAAGGCCACCTGTGACGTCACAGGCACAGCGCTGGCCTCGATCCTGTTGTTGTGGTGCCACTGTTTCCGGAACTTGTAGCAAACACGTATTGAATCTCGGTCAGACTGTCACTGTTTGGAACGATTCCACGTAACAAATATTTCACAGTTCACACCAGCTGTTCATGGCTGATGTTTTGCTCCAGAGGATGTTTGAAAGTTTTTTCAAGCAATAAAATGCGAATTATTTTGATTAATATTAATATTGAGTAAATACTTAAATCGTATATAATATTTCTCTAGCCTGCTTTTCTGTCAGTCCGCGAGATCATTCTTATTCCTTTATCAAATTCCATGATCTACCCCTTATCGTGTCGGCTATTGGCGAAAAATATACCCACGGTCTAAAAATGTACCGCTTCTCGGAAATTTTAATAATATGAAAGATAAATACCCCCGTCGCAGCAAACCAGCATACTCAGCGAATTTCCAATGGAGATATACATGTCTTAATACTACATCAAGCCACTTACCAAGTTTCTTAAAAATATATTCACAAATAAGCGATATATACAATTTTAATTATTCTCCATAATCATAACATTAGGGCTGAGTACGCAGGTTTGCTGCAACAAGGAACACAAAAAATGGGTTTTTATGCTAATATCAATGTAATTCAACTAGGTGAAGTCGTATACCAGTTTTTATTAATTTATGTTCATAATTAAGGGAGACAGAGCATTTAAATATTCTCCATAAGAATAACATGGGGGCTGAGTACGCAGGTTTGCTGTTACGGAATAATTTGGTAAACAATATTTTTTTTGAGCAAATATCAATAGACTACAACGAGATGAAGCTGTATACCAAGTTTCGTCAGTATACGTTCATAAATAAGCGAGATATAAGAATGCTTTTTTCCTTCATAAGAGTAACATTAGACAACGTACTGTGTTTAGCACTTTCAATGTCTCAGTAACCAATTGACGTAGAAGAATGATCAAAATACCAAATTGTTTGTTTTTTTAAGCTGAATCCAATGGTTAAAACTAAAATTTGACTATTTCAATAGTTTGAAGTAAAAAATTCAAAAACCTAATTTTTGGGGTACAAAACCCCCCCTAAACACCCCTTCGGATAGAGCGATCTGGCTGGTTTTCAAACTTTAGTCATAAATGTTGCTTTACACGTTTATACCAAGTTTCAACAAAATCGGATCATTTTTACGAGAGTTATCGTGCCTACGGACATATATATATTCAGTTTCGAACGAATGGTGTTTTTGGGGTCTGGGGACCTCAAAACGAAAATTTATCATAGTCCCGGGCCTAGGTCTTACCATGCCGACTACGGTAATAGCTTTTTCCCTATAGGGGAAATTCGCTAATAAAGGGAATAGTTTGTTTTGACAGGAGCGAAAATGTAAACAAAAGAACATCTGATCAGCTGACAAGATTTGGTTCGCAGTGCGGGATTCCGCACGTTGTTTATTTTAATTTTTCTTCTAGGTGCTTCGATACAATAAGTACGTCGTTTCTCATACATTGTCACCAACATGACAAGCAAACAATGTAAATATCCAGTATGCATATTAGAGCAGCTTTTGTCGTCTACCTTATGGACGATAAACACATAAACATAAACTTAAATTGACTTTCTAAACTTCATATACATTCTATCATGGTAGATAATATTTCTCAAACACGTTTAGACCAAGCGGAATGGTTGATTATGATTTATGTTTTATGAACAGATTTCCTTGAGAGACTGACCTTTATGGGTGAATGATTATGTTTAAATATCGTGATTAGATAAGGCAAATTACGCCTGCCTTGTTTATTAAGATATACTTAGGAATTTGGTCAGTAAATTCTACGTTATCTTTGTCAAATTGACGTAGACTACTGATAGGAATGCTTACTTTCTTAGTAGTATATATATGCACATGGTTTGTGACAGATGTGTCACTTGTTTTGAGCCGTTGTAAGGCAACATTCGGTATTGTTAGTTCTTGTCGTGTTTAAAATGTCCACTTCATTTTTACTTTGACTGTAAAATGTGTTCTGCAACAATCCAATTGCGATAGTCAACAATAGCATGAGGAGCACAGTCCTTACTCTGATTTTAATTCCAGGTCCACCGTCTTTCAACAGCAGTGATTGTGTGGTATCAGCAAATATCCTCAGAATACCAACAGTGGTGAGGTGCAATTCACAAAATGTCCGAGGGTGAAGAATACTCGGAAGAGTGCTCGTACAAGTGGCTTCACCGGCGAACAGTTGGTTCTTGTGTGAAATAATGTGAACAAGTTAACACCGAGTGTAGTTCTACGATGTGAACAAGTTGACCGCAGCGTATTGATAGTGAGGAGACTCTGTGTACCGCAATCATGACTTCCCACGTGAGGAGCGCCACGCCGCCCCCGGGGGGGACCTCCGCACCCCAGCAGACCCCTCAACCCTCTACCTCCTCCCTCGCCCTCGCCACCTCCCCGCCGACCCTGGGCAGACCGCGGTCGCTCATGGAGTCCCTCCTGATCGCCAAGATGGAGAGAGCCGCGGGCTCGCCCTCCGTCCTGAACGGAAACCTCTCCGGGTCCCTGCCCTCGCCCCTGCTGAGGATGGACTCCACCGACTCCGCGTCCTCCTTCGCCTCGACGTCGTCCATGGGCAGCGAGGTCTGTCGCTGTGATGACTGCCTCCTCGGCATCGCCGACCTGTACATCAACACACCCACCACCAGGAAAAAGGTATTCATTTATGAGGCATTAATGCATGGAAAATGAGTGTTCAGCTCTATGAACTCAGAACTACTATTGAAAACACGTTATTTGTAAAATATATCATATAGGATGTTTAGCCGAATTTTACAGGGTAATTTCAAATATTATAACGAAGAACATGGAAGGTAAAGCTATTTGAAAAAATTAAACTTTACTTTGAGCTAATTGCAATTTTGAAATGCAAATTATTAAACTTAATTATCCTATACAACAAATAGCTTGTGCCATTTTAGACTACTTATTGTTTCTTTAACTCTGAAACAAATTTGTAGTTCTCCCTTTCGAAGGCTTATTTAAGTAAGCATGCATAACGAAACACCGGGACAGCCTCCCCGGTTGATATAAATCGGTTAATATTAATTTATTTTAAAAGGTCTTGGTTTTAGGTGGGCATTGCTGCAAAACCTAATGCTGACAATTGAGTCAGATTTTGTGGATTTCCTAAAATTATCCATTTGCATTTCAATGCCAACTTTGATCAGCTGTTTTTTTCAACTCGAAATTTGTGACCCAGTGACCTACTAACATATACAGTTTATTTCGTGAACAATTCGATGTTTGTGATATTTTAACACATTGCCTCACATCCCAATTTGGCGAATGATATTTATATTTAGTTCGTAAAGTTAATATTTGTATCCAGTATTGGTTGTTATGCAGTTTGATTGCATATTTCAAGCAAATACAAACAGTATTCCTTAAGCCAATCCTCCATTAGAGGGACGGTGTCTCTCATTTTCAAAACACATACTGGATATTTCCGTATACCTTTACAAGTATATTTATTATAATTGCCTTACTCGCGCTCATTTATAAAACACACATCCTAAAAACCTTTCCCCATTCTAACGCACTGCAGTACCTTCAACCCAGCGAGCACAGAGTTTATTCTGTGCTCGCTGCTTCAACCTCACACTATCCCACCCCCGCCATCGAACTGACAGCCGTCCCCGGACCAAGCGGTGCTCTGATACCCCCGCATCCCTGTAATCGCAATGTCCGCGATCTGTAATTTACCAAGGCGGCGTCGCAAGTTCTATCGGGATCGCATTAAATCATAGCAATCGCAGATTTTATTTGCTGATACATTCCGACCCGTTAATTGGTATAACAAGGATGGAAGCTCATTCCCGGTCTGTAATTGGGATGTTAATCATCGGGATAAAGTTACACGGCTATCGCGTAATCTCCACACCCCCGCCCGTGACGCAGTTCTTATCGCGGGGAAATAATAGACAACGGCGCGATTCGTGGCGGCGATATAATAAGTAAAATCAATTTTAGTCCGTGCGCTCTCTCATTATGAGCGAGGTGTAGGGGTGGTAAATGAATAAGTAGGTTGATTTTGTGAGATGGGTGAGTCATCTTTTTGTTTACGATGATCCATAGAAGTGGAAGCGTAGTATCGAGTATTAGTATGTTTCCCCATTTATACTAGAGATGCTCAAACGAGCAACCAAACTTCACTGGCTGTGTTATGAAAAGTCTAAATTTAACCTTAAATATTCAGTATATTTGTTAAGGTTTATGCAATTTATAAATACAACAGGTTCGTGCATATAATCGTTGTAAACTCTGTTACAAGTACTATCCAGTATACAATTATTTAAAATCGTTATCATGCTTATCAGTCTATTTGTGCCGTTAGGCAAGTTTGAAAACTATGGTTTTTATTTTAGATGCGAGTTAGTAAGTAACTTTAAGCGGGAACTCTTAACATCAACTACTCTACAACTTTCCTATAAACATGTGTATAATCTAACTGGCTGCTGAGCATATTTTATCCCAGCAATTTAACTACGATCGCGATGGTAACGGTCCACAGTTCATCAGATCTGACAGCTCAATTCCCCCACTAATGTCGATGTTTGGTTGGAGCCACTACTGGACTGGAGCGTAATGTCAGTGATCCGGGCAGATGCTATCTCCAAATAACATCTCCATCAACGCACCGCCCCACTGGCCGTCGAGGCCACCGGTCCTGAGACCTTCTATGTTGCTAATGCAAAAAACATATCCACTTAGCCAGATCATACAAGGTTGAGAAGGTCGAACGTTTGTTTGATTGAAGGTGACAAGACTTGAACTTCTGATTATTAGGTTTGACCATTAGTCAATGGTTTAACCAAGTTACTTCTAAGCATATTACAAAAAGATTCATTTTCTTTCCCTGCATTAAAGTTAATTCATACTCACTAAGTAGTCAAACTAGAAGGCTCAGAGAAACCGCAGTGCGTTAAGTTATTTATTCAATCCGAACATTATCGAGGAAATAAAAACTCCATATGTTGAAAAGATTAACTGCAAGAAACAGTGTATCCTTTTCAATTTGGCTTAACATTTTAAAGGGAGTCCCTTGTGGCTGTAGCTTTAGTGTGCTCGTCTCGGGTTCGCCAGATCGATCCTGAAAAAAAATCACATACATTTTCGAAACTGGAGCCAGCTACTATTTGTCAATGGGCTATTAGTGTTGGTGACGTAAACAAATCCACTGGCGTAACAGAACTAACAAATAGCACAACTCTTAAGCAAATAATCAACGTTTTCAATGAAACATGAAAGGTACCTACCAAATCGGCACTACATTATTCTATAATGTAAACTGAAAAGATTAAAATTCGGAAGTAAGCGGAAAGACCCCATACTTTTGATTTGTACCAGTGCCATTCAACATACCAGTAACTCACATTTCAATTTATTTTCAACCGTGCTTAACTATCTTCTTATTCACGGACCGTATATTTGTTTCCCTTTAGCAAGAATTTACACTATTTTCACCTATAATGGGAACGATTGATGATACAATATTGAACTGTAAGAATATATGAACAGTATAATGAAATATTTTTGTTTAGGCCAATAAGGATGTTATTCTTATTACAACTAGATTCGTTGGATCGGCAAAGAACTCGTTGTAACCTTTAAAGAACATTCTAGTTCTGAAATTTGTCAGCTATAAAACTCCTCATTCAGGGACCAGTTCATTAATCCCCTACCCCGATAACAATCACTTCCACTGGAGTCACTACTGTGGTAGTGTCTCCCGCGACACGACCCTCCATGTGGTAACAACTCCTCCAGAACACGACCACCGACCACCGCCGTGGTGTAGGAGGCCCAGGCGGGGAGCGGCGGCCGATGACAGACCGGGGGCCATTACCCCCCCTCGCATTGGGGCCCCAAATTACAGACGGCGGGCTCTATAAACAAGCCCGCAGCCCTGTTTCATTAGCCAAATAGTGCGATCGGCCGCTAATAGTCGTTTAGTCGGGCCAGATAAGAAGCCCGTGTTTTATTCGGTACCTAAGCCGTCCGCTGTGAATATGCCAGTACAACCCCGGCTGCTTTCTCTCCCGAACTAGTTTTTGTTGGTATTTCGGCTTGTTTCGCTTGAGTTTTAATTCGTATGTTAATATATGCGGGTCCTCCTCGGGGTGTGTTTTTATTATTAATTTGATTTACTTAAACAGTGGGGGCCCGTTCCCCGCGGTGGCACGGCTCCCGGCCCCCTGTTGGGGCCATCAATTTTTACTGCGCGTTTATGCGAACGGCGCTTGTTCTTTTCGAGTGTTTGGGTGAAAACTACCGCGGATTAATATTTTACGGGGTTTATCACCTGAGAAGAGATGCTGTAATGGGGACTATGGTGAAATCAGGCCTTGTTTTAGTATTATAAGTAATTATAACGCAGTTTTAAATTATTCCAATTTGAATTCACGACTAACGACGGGTTTAGACACTTTTTACCGCTTAAGTTACTAATACATGTAATCCCGTTAAGAAATCACTAAAGTTAATATTTAAAAAAATCACCGCTACTTTCAGCCATTAGTAAAACAAAAATCTATTCGATCGTTTTCTATTAAAGGGTCGGTTTATTTTACTTAAAAGTAAAATCCAAATTCAAGCATAACATTTACAACTCTTTTCGATTACAAGATAGCCGTTTAGATAAATGAATATATTTATTTTACCGGTACCGGTTAGTTGTAATTTTTACCAAATTTACAATTTTCTTCATCTTTGGCCCTTATAAACAACTTTGTATGTGTAGTAGGCATTTCTGTTAGTTCATTACTGAAGTTAAATAGCTGCAACTATGAAGTGTCTCAAAAAAACTATTTAATCTTTGAGACATTGGGGAAATTATAATCTAACTATGTTTTTATGGAATATTACGTAGGCCTTTCTTATATACATTTTCTATGTTGAATACTAATTTTTAAATCAAGAAGTTCCCTTTAATTTAAACTATTATATTTATAAGGTCTCTTACCGGTATTATATTTGTTATTTTCATAGTTAGATTTACCAACATATAGATGTAAACAAGTATTTTATAATTACAAATCAATAATACTATGCACAACTTTATCTTTACGTTATTTTTACAAATTTTATTATGACTTTTACCAAGTGATAGTGTAAAAAGCCTTTACAAACTCAACTAAACATTTTTAGATTGTTTAAAATTATTTTTATTTGGAGTTTTGAACATTTTAAACATATGATATATGTATATTGAACCCAAAGTCTATGAATTTCAAAATTAGACATGCCGATAAGGTTAATCTATTTAGCGAAGAGTCAAAAATTAAACATGCTTAAAAATCTATAAAATCGTTAAATAATGACTAAAGGAAGGACTTTTCAACTTATTTTTCAGATTTGAATCATATATCTAGTCATTTTATTCATCCCATATATTTTAGAATAAATCCACCTACGTTTAACCTAATGAGCCATGGCACTTTTAAGATTATTATAAATTTAAAGTAGGGGAAAATTAAAAGCGATATTTATTGTAACTGGATCCCCATGTCAACTTTCTAAGAGTACATCTATTAAATGGCCAATGTAGTGTCAGATGTAATATTTTCAAACTCTCAGCATTCAGCATATCAACAACCTACTGCAACTATCACTACCTGCAGGTAGTTCCCGGCGACACCGGTAGATGCCACTAGAGACAGCGCTAGTGTAGTAACGATGATGTTATCGACGCTCGCGACGCTTCTTTAATTCAAATAATGTTTTATCTCGCGTTGAATCTCTTCCTTGCATTATCTAATTATTTATACAGTGTTATTAACTAATGTTGCTAAATAACTGATTTTGTTTTGTTTTGTTTTGTTTCAGGTAAAATGACAAGACTGTTAAAACTTCCTATACTGTAAGTACTTTACATACGATGAATTATACTGTTAGCTTTTAAGGCACCGGTCTACTTAATAACGGAAAGAAATCTGCGGTGAAAATACTTTGCTATGATGGGGAAAAGGAGCGATGAATAGGTCCGCAGGATTTCGGTTCGCGGTTATGATAGTTGTGATGTTGAGAACGCACTCTGAACGGAATTCGAGAGAAGAATGTTAATTCTACTGTTGTTACTGTTTATAATTTCAAAATTATGTTTCTTTCTTAATTTGTAGTTTGAAAACGCTCATTTTTGTACATTAAAAAGGGCTTGTAAAAGTAACTCAGTTCAAACAAATTAAGAAAGTGAACATGTACATTAGGAGATAATGTTTTCTTCTCTAATATTAGACATTAACTTCTTTGATTAAAGGATTTATGTAGCAGCTATAAAGTGAAGTCCTGCAAGCAAACCCTTACTTGATTAGCGCTGCTGCGCGGCAGGGGTGACCGGAACCTTAAAAGTAACACATTTCTATTTTAGTATCGAATATAAATTAGCTGTATGCGGTGTATTGTAATAGCAAACGAACTATCGAGAACATTACTAACCGTTTGAAAACCGAAAGTATATTAGTGCTTTGACCGCGTAAATGTTTACCTAAACCTTCAACACGACATTCCAAGATCGGAGAGTATTGCCACCACTGGTTATGACGTGTTTATAGGACATCCTATGATTAGTTATGTCCTGTTGAATAATGGTATAGGACACTCCATGATCATGCCTCGTTATGAACCTCTTACTGGACATCCAACAGCATTAGTCTAGTTTGAAACCAAACTATCATTCAAGTCTCACTTCCCATAGAATGTACTATACTCATTCGTGTTTCGTTTGAGATAGCTAGAGAATCCCCTAGACTATTCAAGTTCTCAAAATAAACTTAAGTCTTGAAGTTTTTAGTCCCATAAATAAAATATATAGGACGTTTGGCTATGATTGAATCTATTGAATCTCGCCATTAGGACTAGTCTAAGTATTTCTATTTATGAGTAAACAAGGTATTAATAATGTACCACTGGGCAAGTGTAGAAATGATTCTCAGACCTGCAAGTTTGGAGGTCCTGTATAGAGGTCGGCGAGCATAATAGTATTAGTTACTTAGGCAGGAGGCACTGGGGGTGTGGAGCCAAGGGGCGGTACTTGGGGGTGTGGAGCCAGGGGCGGTACTTGGGGGCGGCCATGACTCCCTCCGTCTCAGGCTTTATGTTATGACTACGGCGAGTGTGGACGAGTTTGTCTCAATAACTGCAGAGAACTAACATTTACGTTTTATTACATTTATTTGCAAGGTTACAAATTTTAAAATTATTGAGCCATTGATAGAAGTTTACTACTGCACAATTAGTTAAAAAAATAACAGGTATATGTTAATGCAGGTATCTACGAAATGAATATTGACAATGTTAATTGGGAAATATAATTAAATAGCTGGCCCGACAGACGTCCTGTCCTGAATTCATTGAATTTGTTTTGTTGAATACTCGTTCATTTTCAAGATGAGCTCTTTCGCTTCGCTCACTCGCCTCCCGGATTAGCACGTTCGCTACGCTCACTCGCCTATCGAAAAGAGTTTGAGTTGCCATTCAAGTAGTTTTTTATTTCCATAATGAACATATGTGTATGCCTTTCAAGTATGTTTAGATATAATCCTTGTTAACAACTGTTTGATGTTACTAACTGAACTTTGATCAAATCAATGGGAACTTGAAGGCCAGTGAGACAGAGCCTTTAGGTCGGATAATCAATGTTCTTTTATAAAAACCTTGTCCTGACATTAACGAACAAAACAAAAACAAGAATTATTCAATTTGGTGCACTCATTCTCAAGTGATGGCGTGACCAAGGGAAATAGGGATTCATTTTTAGCGAATTCCCCCTATAGGGAAGAAGCTATTACCGTTGGTGGCATGGTAAGACTTAAGCCCGAGACCATGATAACTTTTTTTGAGGTCCCCAGATGCCAAAAACACTATTCTTTCAAATTTATATATATATATATATATATATATGTGTGTGTGTGTGTGTGTGTGTGTGTGTGTGTGTGTGTGTGTGTGTGTGTGTGTATGTGTGTGTGTGTGTGTGTGTGTGTGTGTGTGTGTGTGTGTGTGTGTGTGTGTGTGTGTGTGTGTGTGTGTGTCTGTGTGTGTGTGTGTTCGTTACCGCGATAACGTTTGAAAGAAGCGCCCGATTTTGATTAAATTTGGCACAAATGTGGAGAGTAACACTTATGACTTTCGAAAACTTATAAGTTCGAACTTATAAGTTCGAAAACCAGATCAATCGGTCTATGGGAAGGGGGTTTTATGGGGGTTTACAATTTTCAAAAAATCGGGTTTTTGAACTTTTTACCCTACAATTTTAAAAACACTAGATTTTGGTTACATTTTATAGAGCTTAAAAAAAAAGCAATTTAGTACTCTGAATCATTAAGCTAGGTTTAGTGGTTGTGGAGAAAAGTAAAAAAATGTGTCCATAAAATTTCCCATGTTAATCTTATGGGTATACGGTTTTTAGATTTTCCTCCGATAATTTCACTAAAAACTCCACATTTCTTTCTACCAATCAGTTTAGCTCTACAAAACAATCATTTTGGCGTTTTAATTGTTGTTTTACGTCCAACCGTTGCAGTGATATTCAAAGTGCTAAACACGTACGTTGTCCAATGTTATCCTTATGGAGAATAAATAAAATGTTATATTTCGATTATTTATGTATGTATATTGATGAAACTTGAAACTTGGTACAGTATGTAGCTTCAAATAGTTGTGGTATATTGATATTAGCACAAAAAAATTGTTTTTGTTGTTTTTTCCCGGTAGCAACAAACCTGCATACTCGGCCCCATGTTATTCATATGGTGAATAAGAAAAGATTTATATCTCACTTAGTTATAAACCTAAATTAATAAAACTTGGTATGTAGCTTCACCTGGTTGAGTTATATTGATAATTTTAAAAAAAATATATTTTTTATCTTCCTTTTTGTAGCAAACCTTCGTACTCAATTATAATGTTATTCTTACGGAGAATAAATCAAATGCTATATATCACTTATTAATGAATGCATTTTTGTGAAACTTGGTTAGTGGCTCTAGGTAGTAGTGATACCCATATATACATATATATATATATGCATTAGAAATTCACTGAGTACGCAGGATTGCTGCGACGGGGGTTTTATATATTAAGATTGTTCTGATTGCAAGAAAAGTGACTAGAAAATAAAACTATATCATAACCTAAGGTAGAATGTATACAAATTGATTCGATAGTTAAAACCAAATTCAAATTCACTTCATTGCCATTGCAACATCTATGAGTCGCTAGCAATGTTAAATGAAATTTACAATACAATTTTTAGAATAATTATTTGTAAAACTACTAAATTAAATAAAAATAATTAAATGAATAAGGAAGAGAATAATGGATTAACCTCTATCAACTTGGATTGTTTTGGGGAAATGTTTAACTAAGCTATACTATTTATTTTACTATAATTTTGACAATGGTCTAAAAATTCACCAACACTGTAAAAAGCGTTTGATGTTAAAAATTGGCTTATTCTTATAAAAACTTATTTTTGAAAAAACAATATCTGTTCAGTTTTCATTTTAAAATTTGTTTATTGTTGGTAATCTTACGAGAAATTTAGCCCTAAGATTTGAACGGTAAATTTTGAAACATATTTATTAGCTGGCCTGAAATCATTGGTTGGACCTTGTATTAGAATTATGCCAGTCACATATTTTTAAATTTACATTTATAACGCTCAAAAACCGTGGTTTTGAAAATGTAAATGAAGGAAGAGTAAGTAAATTCATTCTTTTAAGTAAAAGGCGTCACCACAAGACTAAGTTATTTTTAATTTAAATATTATACGCAAAGCCTTTATTTTATAAAATAAATGAATAACCTTTTAAATGATTTGTCCGTACTTTCACACCAAACTATGACGCGTAAGATTCAGTAAATAGTGGTCCTTAGTACGCTACTAATATTTTCTCACAGCAGTATTTTGCCAGATGTCTGAAAACATAAATGTTGGATGACACTTGGAGCAATCATGGTCGATGTGAACGTTTTAAGTTTACTGCGGTGAACTTAATACAGTCGACCTCGTTAACTGGAGTATCTCTTATCATCGCCAAAGAATTATTGTCAACTAACTGACGTACCCGTTCTTCGCACAGGGTTTTTCTTTACCCGTTCTTTAGTCAATGCAATTTGCATTTTAGTTAGCTTGAAACCAACTGTTCTTGCTTCTACTCTTTAAGCTGTCAAATGTAAGTGCCCTCAGCTGTTCGCATTACAGTTTCTGAATGTTTACTTTCTTATGAAATGTAAACATTGAAACTTAGAACGTTCACAGGGCGTAGCCCGAGGGGATTTTAAGGAAGTGAATAGGCCTATGTGTTGCATGGGTTCAAGATCTACCTTTGTGTAATGTTTCAGCCCAGTCGGTTAAGTAGTTTTTGCGTTCACCCGGATCATCAGACAGACAGACAGAAACCAACTCTTCTTTATAATATTATAGATAGATAGAAGATTATGAAAATTATACATTCAAACTAAATATCGGATAACGTTTTTTTGGTCGTATTAACGTAAGATAAACGTGCAATACGTTTTTTATAATTTTCATTAAAAACAACTTTTAAAAAACTGTTCAATCGTTTTCCTAATGGGAGTAAATTTTAAATATGTTATACTTTAAATATAAATTTTAACGTTATACAACTGATATAAACTTCATATATGAACTAAATCTTTTTCTGTGTAAAATAAATAAATAGGAAGCCTCTATAGGAATAAATAGCGTTTGTGCCTTGCGTGGAATATACGTCTGTTTACTCACTATTAATCCATTTACGTTTATATTTTCCGTTTTAAACTCGCCTTCAAACAATACCAAAAGTCTATGAAGTAACCAGCGTTTTACTTCTGTAATGAAAAATACGTTTTTACACAGTTTTTTACTATGATACTATGATACTAGTTTGCCACTAAACCATGGAGCAAATCCATCGGCAAATCAAGTAAACGTTGAACTGCAGGCGCAGACGGCAATCTGTTCGACAGTTATGCGCCGCAGTGCGTATCCCAGCAGAACTACAGTGTGTTCATTTTTTACTCTCACAAGAATATCGTGAGATACGATACAGATTTGGTTGAATTAGCAAGGTAGTGCGTAATTGTGACACAAACAACATGGTGGTGAGAAACAAAAATACTCAATTGCCTACGATTGCTGCGCAGAATAATCTGATTATGACCAACAACTTAAAACACCCAAAACGCTGTTATTTTTCAAGTTAGGAAAGTTATTTCGGAACAATACTTCCATAAAATATAAACAAATTATTTATTCAAACTACTACAGATCCGAATTTTGTAAAAATAAGGCTCAACTTCAACATATAAAACGTATAACTATGCCAGTTTCATTTCTTATTTTCAAATTAAATATTTGCCAAGTAATAAAATAGCCTTTGTTTTTTAAGAGGGGGCTCCAACCTCTGCATTTTCCTGCTTCCTATAAAATCCCAAGGTTAACTTTCCAAGCCCGACCCTCCTCAACGGATTATATTAAACCGATGATATGCTGTTCATTTTAAAGAGCAAAAAAATACCTAGCGATTTTAGTTAGTAGGATTTCGGTATAACAAAAAGTACATATATGAAACATTTTATTGAAAAAAGGTATTGCAAAAAAGTATATTAAAATGTTATTAAAAGTAAAAAGTATTGAATATTTTGTAAATTTGTTGAACGATTATTACTGGAGATTTTGAAATGTTTTTCATACAAATTTTTGGAGTATTTGGTTGCTCTTTAAATGAGCCACAGCTACGTTTTCGGATAATCTGTTGAGGAGAGGCGGGCTTTGAAAGTTAATATTGGCGTTATAGGGGGAGCAGGTAGAAACGCTAAAAGTTTCATGACTGAAAACGAAAAGCCCTCCTAAATTATTGTTTGAATAATGAATTTAATTGTAAATATTCCATCATACTCGTCAAGAGTGTTAACAAATTGGCAACCTAGGAATTTGAATTTCTTAAATACGTCAAACAGTAACTGAATTTCGAACATGCAGTAAACATAGTAGTTGTATAAAGCTCATTTCTGATAACATGAATTAAATAAAATTGCTAAACAATGTTGTTTTTTATGCTCTTTACGGTGTATAAATAATATCTAGAATAAAAAGTAGTTTTCAAGCGATACATTAAAAATATTATTTATAGAATATAATATGCCTTAAAACCCGAGGTTCAAGTACAAATAACTGTAATGCATGTCTTTTGTGCGCTTGATAAAATATTTTCTTAGAATATGAGGTATAATATAGGCAGGGATAGGAGACTGCAATGAAAACTTTACACTTCAACATAAAATCTTAAAAATGAGAGCTAAAAACAGACTTTTAAAACAAGACATTGTTGTAGGTAAGTTTTGCCCAACAATTTATTTTAAAAATAACGGAGTTAAGGGCATCTTTTAGCTGTTGAAAAAAGGTACATTTTTGAACAACGAACTAATGCAATTATACATTTTTCATTTCTCACCGCCATTATGCTCGCCCCCTAGTTCAACTAATCTGTATCTACCGTTTTCATGATCCTGATGAAGAGAATAACAATGAACACAATGTTGGAGAGGGCTCAAGTTGGATTCAGTTCTTCGTAACAATAGTTACTTTCAAAGTATCGAAAGTTTCAAATTCGAAAATGTAAGTAAGTCTCCAATGTAATCTCTATCACCCGTAATTTTAAAAATAAGTCAATGACAATATACTAATTATTTGAGTAGTTTTAAAAGCTTTCCCATCATATCTGTCAACAAACATTTTCCAAAAGATTCACTCGAATTGAAACAATCGTGGCTATTTCCAAACAAAACTAACCCGAAACAGTCAATTATACTTCGTCAATGTGCATTTCTTGCAGTACATCAATAACCGCAGGGAAGTTTATTTCCACCCTGACTACGGTTGGCAGCCTTGCGTACTGACGTCACGGATGACAGCAGGCGTGACGGAGTGTCTCTGCCTGCCGCCAGGCCGCGCTGTCTTACACATGGTAACCGGCGCGACCCTACGCGACAGTGCTGAGTGCAGTCAAACTACTGTATTTGTTTACAAGTGAACCTGTGTCATGTGGTCGGTCCAGAACTGGTTCGGATTTCGCTAACAGCTGACTCTGTTGAGGTTAGTCAGGGTCGCCCGTTTCGACAGCCGGGTTTGATTTCTTGCTCGTTTACTACATGTCTGCTCAGATTAGCCTAGTCGATCCTGTTCAACTAATTATCTTTGTAGCTGTCCCGGCGCATTTGGTTGATTTTAATTTAATATGCTTATTTGACGTAAGGAATTAGCATTGAAAATTTCATTTTATGTTGCTATATATATAAAAGTGTGTTATGTGATTGGTCCGTTATTTTACTTTAGTATTATTTATTACGTCAGTGGTATAGAACGTGGGATCGAGATTTGCTGGAAGGAATCGCACTTTGATTCATACCATGTTAGTGTTACTTTGGCTCGGTAGCGCACTTTTTTCTATCAGCTGTTATGATCTGAAAGTCCATATAAGCCCATTGTTAAAATAATTTTAAATTTTCAAATGAGCTTTCTAACAAAAATTGTGTTTTAAGGAAATTTTACTAATCGATTTGTGAGGACCAAAATTTTGTTTCAGATTTCAAGCAAAATCGTTCCCAGTATTCCGATGTAAATTTTACGTACATATACATACAATACACCTTCATACATTGGTCGTATAAGAGTAGGGATATAGAATAATAAAAGGAGACGTTATATCCTCAATACCAATTACTGTTTATCTGTAAACTGGCAAGGACTAGGTATATAGCCGATAGTCTGTTCCCCTAACTCCTCGGCATAATGTTTCGCGGAAAAGTTTTCGTAATGGCCAATAAAGTATTAATAGGTAATTCATACAGGGATGCCGGAGTGAAAGCGTTTGGCCCATAGAACTTTAACATCGAGTGGAAGAAATAGCTTGCAATAGCAACTTGAATAATCGTTTTACAAATTAGTCTTCTCAGTTTGCAGAACAGTCAGAAGTATATTCTATCACATTATTTGATTTCAAATTTAAAAGCCCTGGTTATAAAAGTGTATGCAAATCAAACAATAACCCCTGGTTATTAGTGAATTTCCTATGGAAAGTGAACTATTAGCATGACCCGCGCGGTGAAACTTAAGCCCGGGACCACCATAGAAGTTCCTAACGTGACCCCCTGAACACGTTTTGGGGTGTCGTTCGAAATTATATATATATATATATATATATATATATATATATATATATAGGAACTTTTATGGTGGTCCCGGGCTTAAGTTTCACCGTGCGGGTCATGCTAATAGTTCACTTTCCATATGAAATTCACTAATAACCTGTGGTTATTGTTTGATTTGCATTGGAAGTATCGGACATTTTGTAAATTTGTTGAACGATTATTACTGGATATTTTGAAATGTTTTTCATAAAAAATTGTTAAGGATTTGGTTGCTCTTTAAAATGAGCCACAGCTACGTTTTCGGATAATCTGTTGAGGAGAGGCGGGCGTGTGTGTGTGTGGGGGGGGGGTTTGCTTTCTAGCGGTCGCATTTGTTGTCCGATTTACTTCAAATTTTGTAGGGACGTTCCTTTCTGTAATCAGTTGGACAAGTTTGTTGGCCAAAACAATCGGAAAAACTCTAAACCCCTTTTTGGGGGATTAATCTTTCAAATTTCGAGTTTTTGGGCCCCAAAAGAGTCAGAAAAGCTCCGTATGTAAAATTATTGCGTGAGAATAGGTAGGAATTAGTGAATCGAAAGTTTTAAGCCCCCTCTCGTCATTCTAGCATACATATTTACCGAGTTATTAAAGAAAATGTGTTTCGACTAAACACAGTACGTTTTCTTATGGGGGTTTTACACTAGAAAAGGTTGTTTTCTTTAGTTAGAGTACTTGTATCATCCCCAGCAAGCTCACGCTTACTTTCAAGCCTCTCTATACCTTCTCCTAACATTATAATGCGCAAAATTGTATTCCCAGCTTTGCAGGTAAATGAAACCAGGAGCATCAGAACAGCCAAAAAATCACTGTTTTCAGATTTTAATAAAAATTGGAATAAATGTATGTTTTTACACTGATTTTGAGTTTTAAAAGTTATGTGTAAATTCACTTCTCTCACGTCAGCGTGCTGCGTGCGAACTCGTTGTTTGATTTGCATACACTTTTATCAACCTTTTTACATTTCCAGGGGGCCCAGGGGGTATACGTGTCGTCGCCATTATTTAAATTTTAAAGGCCCTACCAAACGGTAGTCCCATGCCCCAGCGATTCCTCCAATAAAGTTCCTCCATCCATAAAGTTGCACACCACTCGCAGTAGCCACTCCGAAGGAAACAAATTACCGAATGTTATTTTACATCATGATGTAATGACTTCTGCCCGCTGCGGCGGTTAGGTTAGGTTACTCTAAATTTACTAAACATTTCCCTTTCCATCATCAATGGAAAATTATGTTGATATACTTCATAATTACGGTAATTTCATCGTATTTTCAACTTAATGCACCTGCTACAATGCTAATGTTTATTAAACGCTGATGCCCCACTTGCTTCCCTCTCTTTAGCCTGTATGTTGTCAAGATGGTCAAATAGTTGGCCGTGTATTTAAAATGGTTTTTTTTCATGTTATTACCGCCCAAAACTCTATTATTGAGTCATTGTGATCGTGATGTAGTTCTTTGCCTCGCCAAAATTTTCAAAGAACGGCTCTCAATTTTGTTCATCAGTGTTGCCTCCAGTATTACCAATATAACTCCTTGGTAAATCAAGTTGGCCAACATAACGACCAAAAACACTGCGGCACGCTTTCCTGACACAGAGTGGTGACTCCAGATAAAACATAGAGCTCAATGTGTACACTCTGTTTCCATGAGCAATCAGTCAAGCAACTAATCAAACCCTCTCTTCACAAGCTATTTTAGTAGCCTATTTATTACTGTTTGGCCAGATGTATTGTTTACAAAAATATCCTCCAGTGAGGCTTCAGTTTTTTAACACGAGACAAGAACTCTATAGCTATTTACCTCGTTGGTTTTACACCGTATGATTTTAGCCTACGTTCGTTGGAAACAACTTTAAACGTTCGCGCCGGTTTCTATAATTTTTCAAAATAAAAATCAATCTTGTAAAAAGTTAAAACTTTAATTATGGCTTCGTCATATCCCTCCTACTTAAAATTTCCTTTCTTTCAACAAATAATTAAGAAAGGAAAATTTGTTAGTGGTTAACTCAGAATCGTCCGATAAAAAAACACCATTTTCATTATTACAGAGGATATATTGATTTTATGGCAACCTCAAAACATGAAAATACGAAGTAAATTAAAAACGCTCTGCACAAAAACCTTTACCAGATAGTTTAGGCAAAAAGGTTTGCTATTCTGGAATATCTTTTAGAATCGCTAGACTTTCTTTAGTACGGCGCGCCGATGATCGCCCAATGAAGAATGATTGCACGGTTAATGCGGCCTCTGGCGTGTCAAAGGCCAACAATATGCGGGCCGCGCGACCTTGAACACTGTCGCTTCTTATCGCATCGCATCGCTGCGACTTGACGTTGCACTAGCTGTGGTTATCATCGTGCGTCCTTGAAGCGACTGAAATTGAGCTATAAAGGTTTAACAGCTAGTTGATTGCCACTATGCTTTTTTATTGTTGTTGATACTTCGACGTTATGTCGTGTACTGAATATTTATGTTTCTAACTGCACCAATTACACATTGCCGATAATGATTTCTCCATAACAAATATAGTTTGGTTCGTGTCAAACTCAAATACAAATATAAACCACCTTTTTACACTGGTTGTTTGTTTGAAAGTCCAGTTTAAAACAACAGTTCACGATTAAACCAGATAAATATTTGTAGTTATTGCCAAGAATACATCAAGAGTAGTCTAAATTATTTAGAAATGATTGCGGACTTATGCCATCAGTAACAGAGAAACCCAGTTTTAAGACGTCTCGGGATCTGCAATCTAATCCCGTCTTCAGGTGAGCAGAATATCTAGAACATAACGAAACTATAAGGGGCATAATCCAGGCAAACCTGGAAAAAACTAACGGAAAACTGTAAAAGCAGAAAAAATCAAATAAAAATCATACCAAACCAAACTCAAAAAGCCAGGCGTCAACAGAACAGCCAAGACTTAAACTTAACATCACCAACGATGGATTTTAGTTGTTTTTTAAATTGCATTTTAATTTATTTAGTATGGAATGGATTTTAAACAAAATACAAGAGTATGGTCATCAATTTAATGGCAAATCTGCCTCACTTACGTTAACACGTACTTACGTTTCTATTCTCAGACAAGACTAATACAAACACTTGTACTGTAGCATTCGGTGCGGTGTCCATGGTTTCACCGATAGGACACTTCCTTTCGAAACTTTCTTTTTGGTTTTAAAATATATTCGTATTAAGACAATGTTTCTTTCAGAAACACAACACCTTAGACAGAAGCATTAAATATAGTCTACGTAGAGCTTTTCTTCAAATTCGACAATAAGCTTTTAAAACATATCTGTCTTCTTTTTCTTTCACTTGTTTAACATATTATTTCTGTTAACACTGGATTTGTTTAAGTAAAAAGGTATGAACTTACAGATTAGATCCGTAATATTTGACTCTTTTGTTTTGTATGTTTATCTTAAACTTATTAAACAAATATGTCGTGTTATTAAAACTTGTTATAGTCGTAGGTGTTGACCATATCGTAATGTAAGTTTCAATTAAGTTAAATCCATGTAAAATAAACGTGGATTAGAAAGGCGGCATTTCACGTAAAATTAGTACCGTAAAGATATATGTTTCCCATCTCTGACACCACGTACAATGATCGTACAACGTGGAGAGTCCTTTATTAAAGTTAGGAGTACTGTTAAAAAGTAATATATTCGTACGGTTTGTTTTTCAACTTCACATCGACAGCTGCTGTCGAAGTTGAAGGAGTCTCCGGCCCTTTGAGTTTCAAGAAGACACATCGCACCCACCACACTACAGAATCCTTTTCACATCGTTTTTGCCCTTCCCCGACCCTCGACCGTTTTGTTGTCCCGGACAAACGTTTCACTAGACCATTCATCCCGGCCCAAGGCCATCGCAATTAAAGCGAGTGTCCTTATTTAGGCAGAGGACCGTTGCGCATCTCGCCAGCCGTCTGCGCGGCGCAGCTCTGGGTAGTGGTCTTAAAGGTGTGCCAAAGTAGTATCTCTAATCTAGGAACTATCAAAATGTAGTACATTGTCCTCGATTCCAAAGTATCTGGATCCTTAATACTTAGTAAAGTGATCCAATCAAAAAAGGTTCTTAAATACACTGCAATTACAATATGTCAGTGGATACCCCAGTACCAATAAGTACGTACAGTACCTACAGTGTAATCGGTATTGAATGCTCAATATGACCAAGTGTCAGTTCTAATCGGTACTCAGTACTCAATATGGCATGTGCCTGTTGTCATAGGTACTCAGTAAATTGATTTGACATATGTCAGTTGTAATTTGTACTCAATATGATATGTGTCAGCTGTCATAGGTACTCAGTACTCAACTCAATATGACATGTGCCTGTTGTCATAGGTACTCAGTGCTCAATTTGACATATGTCAGTTGTAATTTGTACTCAATATGATATGTGTCAGCTGTCATAGGTACTCAGTACTCAATATGGCAAGTGCCTATTGTCATAGGTACTCAGTACTCAATTTACATATGCCAGTTGTAATTTGTACTCAATATGATATGTGTAAGCTGTCATAGGTACTCAGTACTCAATATGGCATGTGCCTGTTGTCATGGGTACTCAGTACTCAATTTGACATATGTCAGTTGTAATTTGTACTCAATATTATATGTGTCAGCTGTCATAGGACCTCAGTACTCAATATGGCATGTGCCTGTTGTCATAGGTACTCAGTATTCATTTTGACAAATGTCAGTTGTAATTTGTAATCAATATGATATGTGTCAGCTGTAATCGGTTTGCAATAAGTAATCGTTCAGAACGTAAACAGAGATCAAGGAGGGTGTTCAATGTTTCAACTTTGACTTTTGTAGAGATTCGTGTTAGAGCATTTGTCGAGGTCAGTTAACTACCTATCTGTGAATATGGAGAGATAAATACATATTTTGCAACTTATAAAACTTTAAACAAACTACTTTTATCGCTGAATAATTTGTTAAGCCTTGATAGCTATGACGTTTTTAAACTCAGATGTTTTCAAACGTAAATTTAAATGTACTTTTCCGGACCTCACTTCAGCGAGGCACTCAGGAAATGAAATATAAATCTCAACAAAGACATCCTTTACCACCTGGTTTTAAGATCTTTAATACATAGGGGATAATGTATTCATAAAATCCATAACACTCATAATGTTTTTTTTTATTTAACCCTCTAGTTCTAGTACGTTTATTTAATGAACTTCAAATGTATAAAGGAGGCGATGCATTCTCGGAACTTTAAAAGCTATTGTACGCATGACTGTGCATAATGAGCTTTCTGATTCACTTATTCGTTGAATTACACATGACCGAATATCTGGAGGTGGTTTCCTCGTCTCTTGATAAACTTAGTTACGTCCTTCGAGCAATTAATTCGCCAACCCGCTAGACACTTTTCCCTATTGCAAATGTAGCTTTTATATAATCATTGTACCAATGAAATGGATGACATTTTACTCCAAACCTTTGAATCGTCCCGTCAGTTGCTCTAGGTCATTTATTTTAATTTATTGAGTTATGATGTGTAGAAAAATGTAGTCAACACACTAATAATACCCCCCCGTCGCAGCAAACCTGCATACTCAGCGAATTTCCAATGGAGATATAAATGTCGTAATACTACATAAAGCCACTTACCAAGTTTCATAAAAATATATTCATAATAAGCGATATATACAATTTTAATTATTCTCCATAAGAATAACATTGGGGCTGAGTACGCAGGTTTGCTGCAACAAGGAACACAAAAAGTGGGTTTTTATGCTAATATCAATATAATTCAACTAGGTGAAGTCGTATACCAGTTTTTATTCATTTATGTTTATAATTAAGGGAGACAGAGCATTTAATTATTCTCCATAAGAATAACATTGGGGCTGAGTACGCAGGATTGCTGCCACGGGAGAATTTGGCAAAAACCTTTTTTGGGCAAATATCAATAGACCACAACGAGTTGAATCTGTATACCAAGTTTGGTCATTATACGTTCATAAATAAGCGAGATATAAAAATTTTCTTTTCCTCCATAAGGGTAACATTAGACAACGTACTGTGTTTAGCATTTTCAATATCTCGGTAACCAATTGACGTAGAGGAATGATAGAAATACCAAATTGTGTGTTTTTTTAAGCTGAATCGAATGGTGAAAACTAAAATTTGACTTTTTCAAAAAGTAGATGTAAAAAACTCAAAAAACCCATTTTTGGGGTACAAACCCCTCTCCCCAAAATACCACTTCGGATAGAGCGATCTGGCTTGTTTATACCAAGTTTTATCAAAATCTGATCATTTTTACGAGAGTTATCGTGCTCACGGACATATATATATATATATATATATATATATGTATATATACAGTATCGAACGAATGGTGTTTTTGGGGTCTGGGACCTCAAAACTAAAAGTTATCATGGTCCCGGGCCTAGATCTTACCATGCCGACTACGGTAAAAGCTTCTTCCCTATAGGGGAAATTCTCTAAAAGAAATACCTGTATTAAATATTTTCTTACCCGTTTTAATACTCGGAAAAGTTAACTCACATACATGTTTACGCAACAAAAATAAGAAAATGTTATCATAGTGAAAGGAAAATCAAATAGTTCGTGAGATTTGTCTATGTTTACTAGCGTCAGCCGGGTTGTGTTGTAAGTTCAGCTGTATGTTTGTCACACTTTGCTTGTGTTATCAGTACCGTACCGCAAATTTCACCTACTTAGATTAAATTATCATAGTTTGGTTGAGTGTATCGCTGTCGTTTCCTTTCTGAGTCGCGGGTTGAGGTTCGCTACCTTATGGTTTCACCGATAGGACACTTCCTTTCCAAACTTTCTTTTTGGTTTTAAAATATATTCGTATTAAGACGATGTTTCTTTCAGAAACACATCACCTTGGATATATTTCAAACTATTTTTTTCCTTGGGATTGATAGAAACTGTAAATTTTCATCACATAAGTAACCATTTTTCATACATTTTCCCCCATTTTTACTCATATGGATTGAAACTCAGCAAATGACTGATTTGTGGCACAAGTACTTTTCCCACCTTAACCGTAATTGGTTCTTAATACTGTGTACTAAATACCGTAATTGCTGTACTTAATAAACACATAGGCCTATTAGTATGTATTTCAATGTTTGAAAACTGAATTAAAATCAATTACAGCTATAGGCTATCCTCAAAATTGTAGTAGTTAAAAATTTTTTAACACGTAGTGATTTTAACATCTATTACGACTGTGGCAGGTGTAAAGATGTAAAGTATATAGGTAACTATTTTATCTTAAGTGGCTACAATTAATTTCTGAAGTAGTCATTGTTCATTTCTTAGAACCTCTTGATATAAATACCGGTTATTTATCTCTTTTAAACCAGCTTTTTATAATCTGTTATAGAATAACAGTATGCCTTACGCGACTGTAAATATACTCATTTATTCCATTAATTGAGCTTATATCGGTAGTCATCTCAAAACAATATTTTTTCGTGTATCAAAATTACTACATCCACATTTTAACTAGAATTATTTATACACCAATTTACTAAACATTCCATTTATCAATTTAAAAAAATATAGGAATCAATCTACTTCCAGAACAATCATATAGAAACACGAAATTAAGACAATAACAAAAATAACCAAAACCAATATTTTAAAATTTAATTATTTAATTTTGGTTTCTGTTGACAAAAGTAAACTGTAACACTAACGGTACTAAGCAAAATAGAGGCGAAAAGTCATTCCAGAGCATACGCTAACCAGACGCCAAGCACTGTGACCCGAACTGTATATCTAACATAACGTAGGTAACCACTAGTAAGATAAGGCCCCGGTTTACCGCTTCCGCGCAGCGCTATATAGGCAAGGGAATGCAGGATTTCACTTTATAGCTACTACACATATCCTTTAATCAACAAAAGTCATTCCAGAGCATACGCTAACCAGACGCCAAGCACTGTGACCCGAACTGTATATCTAACATAACGTAGGTAACCACTAGTAAGATAAGGCCCCGGTTTACCGCTTCCGCGCAGCGCTATATAGGCAAGGGAATGCAGGATTTCACTTTATAGCTACTACACATATCCTTTAATCAACAAAAGTCATTCCAGAGCATACGCTAACCAGACGCCAAGCACTGTGACCCGAACTGTATATCTAACATAACGTAGGTAACCACTAGTAAGATAAGGCCCCAGTTTACCGCTTCCGCGCAGCGCTATATAGGCAAGGGAATGCAGGATTTCACTTTATAGCTACTACACATATCCTTTAATCAACGATCGTTAAAGTATAATATTACAGAGGACAAAATTACATACCAATGAATATTTCAACTTTTTCTTTTTGGAATTGAGTTTCATTCACAAACCCTTTTAAATGTACAAAAATGAACTTTTTAAAATCCCAACAACTAAAGACAGAAACATAATTTTGGAATTCTAAAAACTATCAAATTCTAAACTTCTTCTATCAGATTCCTTTTTGAGTGTGTTTATAGCATAACTACCGCTACCGAAATCCTGCGGACGTAATGCATTTTCACGCGGTGGCACAGATTTTCCAGTAGAGTAGATCGGAGCCCCACTGGTCTTATAAGTGTCCACGTTATTTTATGGAAATTCCCTCATATTTGATCAGACTATAACTTAAACAGTTGTCAATTATTCGAAACAGTTTGGTGGTGAAGCCGCCGGGTACTGCACCAGAAAGTATTCTTATAAATGTAAGTATTAATAGCCCGATTATAATAAAGGTTAATAGTCTGGAAATCTATTCCAACAATAATAGATCGAACTATCAGTGGCTTGAAGGGGCCATAGCCCCCAAACCTTACTCCAATACTCTGCCTTATCAGATTTTTTCACTCTTTAAATGCTGAGGGAACTAAATATGAACACTTCAGTTCGTTAACAAAGTAGACATGTTTTAATGTAAACAAATCAGACCTTTTTAAATCCCCATGCTTTTCTTATGAGGGATGATTTACGTTATTTCTTGTTTGCTAGTAACTTTTTAGAAATACAGCTTTTTCTCGAGTCCCTGGGATCCAGACCTTTTATTTGAGCCGTTTCCCATCATCCTGCGATCTCCCAAACCCCCACAATTTTGACATAAAAATTTCGCTTACAGAATTTTATATAAAGATACGTAACAGTAACTATATACTGTAGTAAACAGAAAAAGTGGACAGCAATTTAATTACTTGTAAGTAAAAAATAAACAAAACGGATCGCACTACTTGACTCAGGGCGGAGAAAGTGCATTTAATATCATACGTTGACATGAGACTCGTGCTTTATGACTGCGAACATTACGCTTATAGTGGAATCAATCAGTTTTGTGCCTTGTGGTTCATCTAACGATTGGGTGGCGCGCCACAACACACATGTAAAAATGGCAATACTATTAATCAAACCGTTTTATTGGTCTGATCAAATGTGTCGGCCCTTTTGGTGTGAACCTCTGTTAAGCGATATCTAAAAAACAACCGCAATTACTACACCGGGTTGCTAACTACCAAACGTATCATTCGGTCTGACCTCTCCTGGGTGTGATAGCACGGTGTATCAATGGACGGAAGCAGACGAGGACGTATAAATAACCCGTTCCTCTAGACAATGGAACCGTTGCGAGGATTTGATAACTGTTATTTATGGTTGCGTTTTAAATATAAAGATTACTACTACTGTACCTACTCAAAGTAGTTGATGTGGTTCGAAAACTTATTCTTAAATGTTTTTAAATATCAAAATCCATAGTCTATTGAATAAGGGGTTACCTCTTACTATATACTATTGTCTTGGTAATGACATTTATTTAGTATTGTGTGGAAACAAATTTGATTTAAATAACCGATCAAATAAATTCGATTCATAATCGATGAACATCGTGGTAATATTTTAACGAATACGCAGGATGACGCAAGGTACACATTCCAGGTTGTAAATTCACGTTATTCTATACCCAAGTGGCGAAGCTTAAATTGTCGTTTTACACGATGTACGAATGTTTTAGTTAAGTAATGCGTTGCGATAGCGAACAAGTAGGTTTAATTCTTGATGAAGACGTCAATTACTTAATTCGCCTCGCTCGTTGAAACTACATCAAGCGCCACACCGTGACGAATGTGATGTCACTCGAGCGCGTCTTGTATAGCAGACGCGCTATCAACTGGTTAATCAGTCGTCAGTTAGTTATTGTTTAGAATATTCATTCATTCATTCATTATATCTGGTTAAAGCTTGTATCCCTTAAGTAAAACATCAAGTAGCTAATGCAAGATTTTTTTCAAAATCGATGGCCCAAAAAATGCATTATTGTTAAAATTTCAACAAAAGCTTTTTTCCAGTTGTAAATTATCTGCATATTAAAAAAATCTTGTTTTTTGTTCACTCACTTCCTGAAGTTAATTCTCAACCGATTTTGATGATTCTTTTTTTATTTAAAAGATAATTTCAATTTCTAAGTCACTGTGACGCCAGATTTTCGATTTAGCCCCAGGGCTCTGCCCTACGGAACCTCAAAGTTCCCATGTTATTCATATGATTTGGTTTATATCACATGCGTTTTTTTCTTAATTCAATAAACAGCAGTTATAAGGATTATAATCGCAAATTTTTGTGGGGGAGCAGCTCGTACATTTAAAATCAAAAGTAACTCTTATATAAAATGCTTGTAAATTATTCGTGAAATTCGATCTGCATTAAACCTTGTAAAACAAAGGGAATGTACAGAATTTTATTTAATTGAGACAATTAAAACTTCACTCGAGAAAATGTCGATTTTCCGGTCCCTTTACAAGTTTTATTAAATTTTAGTACACTGAGAGAAATTATAAAGGTTTATTATATTGTTTTTTAAGTTAACTTTTAATGTTGATTCTTATCAAAGTCCTGTTATGTATAAAATGTATTCAATATTATATATAACCGTGAATGGGGTTTCTTTTAATTATCCAACCTATAGTCTTAAAATCACCCACATTTAAACATCATATTATTTCTTACGGCCCTATATATTTCGTGTCAGATTGATAATGTTCAGGTCCAAAGTCATTGAATGCGATCCGTATCACTTGAAATGCAATCATCTCTTGTACCATATCCCTCTTCAGCTCTGCACTCACCCTCGTTGTCTACAGCCTGCACGGTGACTAAGTCTATGACTAGAGTGTTCACCCCGTGCTTTTATCGCCCGTTATCAATGTTTGCATTTCTTATCAACGTCTCCTCTAGGAATAGCCGCGACGTAGAACACTTACGTGACCTTAGTGATTAGACACCTAACACAGAGTACTTAACAAATGTAATTGGTTTAGTATCAGGCTACTTAGATTAGCGGGGATAGACGACTTGAACGAAAGGGTAAGTAGTAAGACTGCAAACGAAGGAAATAATGTGCAATTACTGCTTAAGATCCTAGAAGAAATTCAAATTTCTATTATACCTTTGTTTAATTTGGACGACTTTGTAGGTTAGAATACAGAGATGATATGATTACAATTTCTTCCCTAACATAGAACATATCTCGTATATACGTACTCAATGTCTATACTTTGTTTGGGAAAATTGATTAACCGTATTGTTTAGTATAATAATCCAGTTCCTCAGTTATATTTCTCACAGTTGGGGCTTGTTTGAGCAAGTTCATTTTTTACAGCAGAGCGTCAACTATACAGACCCTATAACCCTATAACATCCGAAGGGGTCTGAATAGATAGGTTCCTCTGTGATCAAAGCCATTCATCCATTCTGTGAACTTAGACCCAGCTAATGCCTTAATTTGGTTAAAGATGATTAAAGAAAAGTTAGAGATGGAGTTATTACCTTGTAAAAAATATAAATTTATTCAAAATAAATTCAAATATTATTTTTGAGAAGCGTTATAGAAGCACAGTTTTGATGCGACACCTGAAACAATCTGTGTCTTAATTGTAAGCTATCAAATAGAAAATTTACAAAATTGGGAACCGGATCCTAATTGATAGCAAAACGCGTCTTCGTTTTCGAATTAAGTTGATGAAAAACTAACTTTATCGGCCATAAAAGCTTTTAAACGCAGTTTCTCCTTTCGCACCACACGTGGGTCCCGATCCAGCTGTCGAATCTCCCGTAGCGATCAGCGATATTCAAATCGTAGCCCGTATTAGGTCCGGCGAACTACATTTGTAATAAAACAGACGAGTTTACATTGACGGCCAATAAGAGGTCGGCGTTCGAAGCTTTATGAAATACGAAATGCAGATTAGCCTAATCGGACTGACGAATGGTATCGAAAACCGCCATAAAGATGTTATCGCCTTTTATACGGCTGGGTTTTTTGGGCCGCTAATTTGTTTTTGACCGCTCGGGCCGATGATCGGTCCGTTTGGCGCTTTATGTTTCTATTCAGCTATAAAGGATCGGGGGGCGGAGGCCGATAAGACGGCCGCCGGCCGACAAGTAGCAGCGCCCGATAAGCCGTAGGCCGGACTTATCAGATAGCCCGAATATGCCCGCTCCTCGCGCCTTTACGACCCCCGTCCGTCATGGCGAGGTAGGCGCAGTCGTCGGGAATGCTCCGCGAGTCCGTTTGTCTTATCAGCCGGTTTAACAGTTGTTAATCGGTTTCAATCTTGACAGGTTTTGATCGTGTGGGTTACAAATGCACCTGTTTTATCCAACAGTGGAGCAATGGGCTTCTTTTATTACGTGTTTCATCTCGTGAAGTAATGCAGTCTTTTATCTCGTGGCATAATTGATCTCGAAAAGCAAAGACTTACGATATCAAGAAAGTAAAACGTATAATTACTGATAAAAAAACACTATGGAGCTTATGATACAGATACGTTTTGGTGTAACGAGTTATATGGTTGTTTTTATCATTAATTAGCTATTCGCTGTTCCCCCAGGCTTCGCCCCGCAAATAATATTTTATAAAAACTATGAAAGTTGTGTGTGCTGCATTCTGCGGTTATCACGTGGAACTATTACGAATCAAGATCAGCTGCTTGTATTTTCATAAGCTCAAACTTAAAGTGAATGTCCATAAGAATAACACAGGATTGGAACTTTGACTCCTCGTGGGGCGGAGCCCTATGTTAATTTCTCGTTCTTAGTGAGCACCTCAGACCCAAGAGGAAGGTATGTTCCAAATTTCATTGCAATCCGTTCTGTGGCTTTTGAGATTTCTTGATGAGTGAGTGAATCAGTCAGTCAGTGGTATTTGGATTTGATATATTAAGAAGATGCGCATTACACTTTTTTTCACGATTTCTTGATTTTTAGAGACACGTATTTTTTGTACCCAGAGATGAAAGTCGGTTGTCATGCTTTTCTTTAACATTAAATAAAGTACAATGACCGCCCAGAAAACTCTAGTTGGTGTCAGCCAACCTTATGAGGGAAAGGGAGTAAAATCATTTTTGTAATCAAAGACAGACATTTAAAAACAAGATACCTCTTTCAGTTAGAAGCAAGGAAGTATTTGATATTTATAGAATTTCAGCTAGTAGTAGGTGTAAATAAAATGTCCAGAGCATAAATGTTTTAAGTGATGCCCTTAAATATGACTATGTGTATACAACGCCACTGTAAACTTTATGAAAACGTGTCAAATGTGTCGCCTTGTTATTAAAAAAATGTTTTACTCAAATCTGCAAAAGGTTACTGCAAGTACCACAGTTATGGCACTACACTTGAACCAGGAGCACTGAACTCACCGCTCCCTACTACTCTGTACTCACTCAAATCTGCAAAAGGTTACTACAAGTACCACAGTTATGGCACTACACTTGAACCAGGAGCACTGAACTCACCGCTCCCTACTACCATAGAAAAATAAAGCAGTACCTGATTTATTTTTCTATGCTACTACTCTGTACTCACTCAAATCTGCAAAAGGTTACTACAAGTACCACAGTTATGTCACTACACTTGATCCAGGAGCACTGAACTCACCGCTCCCTACTACTCTGTACTCACTCAAATCTGCAAAAGGTTACTACAAGTACCACAGTTATGTCACTACACTTGAACCAGGAGCACTGAACTCACCGCTCCCTACTACTCTGTACTCGCCGGGACCGCGGCAAGACACGCCTGCCACTTTATGACCCCGTCAAAAGTAATTTCAAAGCCGTTAAAAGCTGCTATGATTGCCGAAAGCCGGTGTTTATGTTTCGCTCGTCAATTTTAGGCCGATTTCCCTCCTCATAAATATCCGATTAAGCCGAAAGACGCCCATTTTATGCGGTGGCGATTAACCGCCTGTTATTTGTACGCGGCGCGGCGCGGCGTCGTTACCCGTGATGGAGTGCAGGGTTTACTCGCTTCTCTCTTCCCTCGCGGAAAGTTTCTGAGCAGCGGGTGTTTTGGTCGGGAAATATTTTAAAATCGGACTCCGATCTTTTAGTCCGTTCCGAACTGAGGAATTATGTAATCAGTGACTGCGTCGATTAAGTAAATACGAATACAGTTGTAAAACCCGACTGTAAAATTTACAGTACTTTCGGTCTTCGTTCGTTTAAAACTGTAGGGTTTATTTACTTTTTAGCGAATTTCCTCTATTGGGAAGAAGCTATTACCGTAGGTGGCATGGTAAGACTTAAGCCCAAGACCATGATATTGTTTTTCATTTTGAGGTCCCCAGATGCCAAAAACACCATTCGTTAAAATTTGTATATATATATGTGTGTGTGCCTCCGTAAGCACGATAACTCTCGTAAAAAAGTCCGATCTTCATGAAATTTCATTTATTTGAACGAGTTCGAAAACCAGACGAATCGCACCATCCAAAGGAAGGTTTTGTACCCCAAAAATGTTTTTTTCGGTTTTCACATGTAATTTTTATTTAAATCAAATTGTAATTTTCACCATTGAATTCAGCTTACAAAACAAACAATGTGGTATTTTGACCATTGCTTTACATTAATTTAGTTACTGAGATATTGAAAGTGCTAAACACAGTACGTTGTTCTTATGGATAAAAAGAAAAAAATATATATCGCTTATTTATAAACATAAACTGACGAAACCTGGTTTATGGATTCTCTGGTTGTGGTTTATTGTTGTTTGTACAAAAAACCAACTGTTCGCCTATGGTTCCCGTAACAGCAAACCTAGGTACTCGGTCCCCATGTTATTCTTATGGAGAGTAATTAAAATGTTATATATCCCTTATTTATGAATGTATATGAATGAATCTTGGTATGTGACTTCATTTAGATGTGTTCTATTGATATTTTCATAAAAACCCATTATTTTTGTTCCTTGTGGTAGCAAACCTGCGTACTCATCCCCTATGTTATTCTTATGGACAATAATTCATATTTTAAATATCGCTTACTTGTGAACATATTTCTTATGAATCGTGGTAAGTGATTTAATGTGCTATTAAGACATATATACATTCATTGGAAATTCGCTGAGTACGCAGGTTTGCTGCGACGGGGGTATTTAAATAGTCGGATGAAAACCTTTAACATTGCTGAACTGCTTTAAGCAACTCAATAATGACCCAATAAGGGACTTGCCTACTTTTTAGTTTTTTAGTTTACATTATTGTAAATTCATTAGGTTCTATAATCAATCTTTAAACAGTTAAATAGTATTTACAGTCGATATCAACATTAAATTAAATGGACAGTCTCGAAGGTAGCCCTCTCCGTCCTGCTCTTCTGTTTACTAGACACCCCCATTGTAGCGCGCTCGGAATGATGAAGAAAATGCATTAGATTTAATTACACAACCTCGCTTGAACGTCAACCCAGCGGTTCTCGAACAGCTGATATTACTTCACAAGTTCCGTTTCCGGGTCTTGCATCACGTGTTTACCCTCCTATTGCTCACAAAGGGGATCATTACAGTTATGCCCAAACATCCTTGTTCTAGCGTCAGTGTGGTTTGTGTGTTAATATTAGCTTTTTGTGCAGGCTTGGTTGGCTTGCAACGACTATAGTATACCTTTCGGGCCTTGCGTAGTCGGGACTGGACGTCGGAGGTGATACGTTGCGAAAATTCGTGCCCCGACTATTCGTGCCCACTTTCTATTAGACTTTCACAATCTCGTCAGTCGGACGGCATTTGAATTTTGAACACTGTTTTTGAAATCTTCTTCAAGTTGTAATAGTCAGATTTTGATCGGTCGATGGAATCTGTCTGTGTCGTTGATGGTCCAATTTGTTTCAAATTCTATACTCCTTATCTTATTGTAGTCTGGTAATTTATTTTGTAATGAGGCTGAAAAATTTACATTAAGCCTGATTTTTCCTAGACTTTGTTTATACACGTAAACCAAATTGTATGTCCTGTCTGGAATCTCCACTAAATAAACGTTATTTACTATTGTGATCAATTTATGAGGGTTCACATAGGGTAATGCCTCCCCTTCGAGAAATTTGTAGACTACAACTGTAAACCAGTTTAACATAATCAAATGCTGTAACATTACAGAAAACGAATATAATTTGAATTCCCTAAATACAAAATTTTTTTATAACCGGCCACTGTCCCGTGTTCCAATTAAAGGGGTTTGAAGAACTGACCGGAACCACACAGAACGCGGATCAGTCAGAATAATACCGTAGACATAATGGACATTGACAAGAACATCAACTCCGCCCACTTCGGACCTATACCATGATGGTGTGTTGTAAACCAATTTGTAAACCAATGGTCAGGGGTGGATTCGAAGCTAAACCTGGCGAGCCTTTGACTTCGCGAGCCACTGAAAAAAGAATATGTGAACCAACAGCAAATTTATTTTAAGGACAAAATGGATGTGAGAGAATAAAAGTTTATTTGTTGGATCTCGCAGAACAATACTATAGCTTTTTGTGAATTTTAATTGAAAAATAAGGTTTTACTTACCAACTATCTGTGAAATTGTCCACATAAATTATGAAAACCCACTTGTGAAAGATTGTGTAGTATATATATATATATATATATATATATATATAGTTATATTATAGTAGTATTATAGTTATATAGTTATATTATATATAGTTATTATAACTGTACTATATATTTATAGTTTTGTTATACTGTAAGACGAAACAAACACAATCTTTCCATTATTTTCATTGATGGTTGATGGTTGTGTATTTTCGTAGGAACATGTAGGATCATGTTTATAAAATTATAAAATAAAACTATCTTTGAAATCTTTAAATAAATCACCAAATTTAAATGCGCAGCAATCATTTTAGTATTCTCATCCATCAACGCTTTTATCTTTAGAATATTAAACATCTTCTTTCACTGCCAAATCTGAATACTGACTTGGCGTGGAGGTTATCTTCTTTCGTTATGAGGCCTAATTTAACAACCAGCTATAAGCAGTGTTTACCAACTCCCCGGTGTCCTTGAGATCAGCTGATTAGCGGCGGAAACCGTGGTTTCCATAGCGGAAGCAGGTTGGCCACCGCGGGGAGGAGCGCGGGACAAACACATCCCGCCGCACCGCGTCACTGATGGTGATAAGACATTATCTACTATGTACTCTGTGCCGTTCCACTGACCCACTTTCCTCTTCCCCTGTTGAGCCTCGGACTGTGCTCGATGGACGAATTGATCATCCAATTCACACATCAAGGGGACGCTCTAACTCAGAGGAAAATATAGGTTTACTCGAACCAAGATAGCGAGGTTGTTTGTGGCCGTAAAACAGTTGAGGTCTTATTTTAAAGCTAAAGAAACATATCTGAAGAAATTTATAATGGTTTTTTAATTTGTAAATTTAATTGGGTTTGGATAAAAAAAACTATTAACGCTTTGTATGCAGTTAGACAAAGTGATTTGATTTGTTTTGTATTGCAAGATTTTTTTCATCTGATATTTTCATTGATAGTTTCTTGGTTGGCCGTGTCAATAAAGATTGTATAAACAGTGTTGGGGGTAGGTAACACTCTTCTCTCGAGCCTTTGTTTACTAGCCGGCCGTACTTTATCTCCGTACAGTATCGGACTTTTGGTTCGAAACTGCAAAGCTATGTATAATCATTTTACAGTTGAGTTGCCAATTCAATAGTTCGAGTATATTCAGCCAGTAACTCATGTCATTGGTGTAAAAACTTGTTGATTCGATAGTTTTTTAGAATGCAATTTAATTTGAATTGATCTCCATCCTATTTAGTTACTTTTGGGGGAAAGCGGGCTTTAGTGGTGGTTCATGCCCTCTAAAATAAATGTAAAGGTAATTTAAATACACTTTTCACAAATTGGGGCATTTTTTTACACGCCAACATTTAAAATCGATTCAAATAAAATAATGGAGAAGAATTTGTTGCTTTTTTGTTTATCGCGAGTTTACCTTTTATAGATATGGAAATTTTCCATAAGATTAACATTGACACTTTGATAGTCATTGAGGTGAAGCCCTGTAGGACTTTCAAGGCATCTAAGGAGTAGATATTTTTGTTATGAATGTATCAGCTATATTCCTACCAAATTTCAGCTCAATCGGTCCATTAGTTCAGTAGTTGGCACGTGGTGAGGCTTACAAACAAACACACAAACTTCAACTTTACAATATAACATATTTGACTTAATAACATTGGATTTGACTTTTCCACGCTCACGCTCGACATTCAACACTCCAAGTGGTCCTAGCCCGGCTTCCCATCGCCCACCCGCGTCACCAGAGCACCGCCAGTCATGGAAGTGGTGGGATGTCATTACAATTTCAATACCCGTTAACCCGGTAGTCTCGTTTACTATTCAACAGTGCGATTGTTTATAAACCCACTGTTAGTCAGTGTGAGTCATAATTAGCAAACAAAGTGGTTTATGAATCATGAGTTGACATTGGCGACATTTTGACGCCCGACCGATCGTGGTGGTTTTTGAGAACATTACTTTGAGAGCTTAGAGCTTAAAAATAATAGTTTCCAGCCAACCTGTCGCGCTACCACATATTAAATACAAATTATTGATAAAGCATTTGTGGTAACAGTAAATGCTTTACTTATATTCTTTTGTTTCGCTAAAGCTATTTTTGTAAAAGGATCTTCTCTGTTATTTCTAAACGAATTTTTAAGATTGAAACATACGGAAAATGGCTGCGACCTCTAGTTTTGCTCAATGATTTTCAATTTTTGATACTTCAGTTTTTAAGGATACAGACCTCCCTCAAAGTTATATTTTTGTACATAGTGACAACATGAAAATCAATGATAGTTAAATGACTTTCCAAAGAGGCTTTATGCAATACAGAATACGTTATGAGTAAATACACAACTTATTGCTGTACTACGATGGCCGCAAAATCTGTAAACTATTTTTGATACGTAACACTTTCAATGAGCTACATGATAACAAGTTTGCTCGGTTTCAATGAACATGTTCACTAACGTTAATATAAGTATCTAAACAAATGCAGTTGTCTCCATTAAACATACAATTTCCATACCAAGCATAAAAAATAAACAAATCGGCCAGACTAACTGGTATAAGAAATTTTGTTACTTATTCTATTTCTTTAATTCAAGTTTTTATTAGTGCACAGAGCAATCAATTATAATGATAATATAATTATCAACTATGAGAGTAATTTATAATAAGTATCAATTTATAATGATTGGAGATTTATTTTGGAAATTTATAGATACATTGTATAACTGGGATTTCTACTTCATGATAATTCCACGTTAATTTTATTCAATTAGATTGAATTAGATGAAACTGATCGATCGATCCATATGTGTTTAATCATGCACTAATTACAGAATAGGTGTAATTCGGCCCCAGCGCCGAAATTCTGCGTTAAGTTAAATGAATATAAATAGTATTATTACAACAATATTTTAACTCACACTGATTATGTATTATTTCAAGCATTATCGGTCCATACACAATTTTTAAATATTATTCCTCAAGGTTTTTTCGGTAGGCCATATCTCCCATTATCGTCCTTGATACTTATCAAAACCAATAAGAGCCATTATTTCGGAATATACCTTTAACTCTAAATGCGAAAAACAAACTGAGAATTCAAAACCATAAAGCGATAGTATAATGGATGATTTCTACTTATATCAACGTACTGGTGGCACCATATTACAGTGACATGTCCAATCAACGCATAGCAGGTGATTCAATGTGCAAACTGAGCATTGGCAATTCTTTTATTAATTAGTATATTTTACACGTCACGGAAAATTACTAATCGAGAATCAAGGGAAGTCAGAGGAAATTTCACTTGTAAGGAATACCAACCAGCGAGGAATTCGTCACTTTTCCTCCACTCGTGAATAGACGTTGTTCAGCCGCGCCGTTGAGTTACGTCACGTTGCTGTAGATCGTAGAGCAGTAGGCGGTGGTATGTCAGGAGTGCGGGGCACAGTTGACCATCCAAGGTCGACCCAAGGTCACTGCTGACGTCATATCAGTGCCTGGTTACTCCTCCGCACTGATAACACTGGCCGGCCCGCGTGCCGTGCGACCGCTCTTGATAGGGTTACCATATTCTCAAGTAGGACACTCGTCTCCATTGAGAAGGGTATTAATAAATCGCGAAAATATTACCTCCCCCAAGATAAGATTGGTCGGGTATTTATAATAGTTAAACTTAATTAGATGATTTAAATTTAAAATTAGGCAAGTTATGTGTTTTTTCAAATGATAAACCTGCTCTTTGGGGGCTTTAAGGTGCCAATTTTATGAATAAACGGCAATGAAAAAATTAAATTAAATATTTTGGAATTTGATGTTGACTTTATTAAAATATACTTAGTAGTCTTTAACTTACATATTATTTTTATGATAAATTTGAGAAGAACTGCAAGTATTGAGGGGACAAAATATATTTCTGGAATGTCAATAGTACACATAGCCGAACTTCTCAGCCATAACCGCATAACCTCACTTAGGACTCGGCTAGATAACTAGGAGCCGACAGCGACGATAAACATAGCGCGACCTCATAATGTTAACAACAAATACCAACTGATTTCACAGAATAAGAATGCATTTTTTATAACAAAGTAATGAGTTTTGGGATAAATGCTTATGTTTTATAACTAGCCTACCTTGACAAAATAGCAGCTTAAATCTTAATTGTAAGTCGATAAATACGCAATTCCCAATATTCAGTTTGCTGCTTGTGAAAACCCGGACAAACAGAGGTTTCCTCAAAAATCCCCCCGGACGTTTTCGAATGATCCAAAAAGAGGACATGTCCGGGGAAAAGAGGACGTATGGTAACCCTAGCTCTTGAAAATTCTGTTTGTAGAACAACAGAGGGACCTCAACAGTTGACCTACCGAGATATTTGAGGTTAGTACGTGAGATGCTCGGGGAAGTTAAATTTGACATTAATTTGTTCACCTTTACGGATCTCCTCCTTGATATTGTAGCGCCGTATTTGGACGACGTTGACAGTGAGATTGCTTTACTCGATTTCAAGTTCATCGTTCAGTCCGGCGCCCATCAGCCACGTATTTCAAACGGTCACCCATGAGGTACTAGCGGTCCTAAAAATCTTACTTGAGAGCCTTCAAGCGGGTCGCAGGGACAATAGGTGCAAACCGCATGACGACACACAATAAATAAATAACACAGCTCAGTTAGTAGTCTGGCTACCTCCTTCTAGGCCTGTACTGCAGTGATGTAGTCGAATGATGTAATCGAGTACACAAACCGCTGAACAATCACTAACTTAGCGAAATCTAATTATTTATTTATCTTATTTATTGGATTATTACCTAGAACACTAATTGGAAGCTCCAAATTGTAAATCTTCACTGGCAATACAAAGTGTTAAGATAATCATTTAGTGTTTAATTGTACTACGAATATCTGAGCAGACAAGAAGTAAACTTGAGGCTAGAAACTTCACCTTGATCAAGTTTAGTCCATATCTCAATGTGAAATGAGTTTAAAAGTGTAATTTTTATTCGAGACAAATGCAAATTTTATCACTGATCAAAGCGAAGTTCCTAACCTCTCCCCCATGGTCCGGTAGAATGTGAGATGTCGGTCGCTGTCGGGCGGTATCCCAGCAGGAGCGTGGGTAGACTGTCGGTAGCTGACATGCGCGACGGCGGAGGCGGCAGTCGCTCCCCGTCACCGCCCCCGGGCCCCAGGACCGCCGCCCCCGGGTATGAACAGTACCAGAAGAGCCTCCTGGAGGTCCCTTGGCCACCCGCTGAGTACGGGGAAGCTTCCAGTGACGACCTATCCAGTGAGTGGGACTCAGACGTCCAGGACCTTCCTTCTGTTAGCAAGGTAGGACATGACATTTTTAGCTTTAGGACACAATTTGTATTTGTTATGTTTTTCTACAGACGTTTCATTCAAGGGAAATTTGTATTTGTGTGTAACTGGTAAAATTGATTGGTTTCATTGGACATTCTCCTGGTCCACCTTTTGGTGTCATAAAGGACGCATATTTATGATGTTGAGCCTGGATATAGGACTTTAGTCGACCTGGGTAGCGTGTAGCTTCATCATGATGTAATTTTGGTTGGTATAATAGTAGCAGTTATGTAGTTATTTCCAGTGTAGTGTCTCCAATCAACCAAAACATGATTTACCCCGGAGAACATATTCATAAGACCGTTGTATTACAAGTGCATTCCTTGGTACAGCAAACTGATAAACAATAATAATATTTAAGCATTCCTAGATAAAGTTTTGAGTAATCATCCAGAAATGATTAGCCCATTATAGCATCTTCAAATAAAAACTAGAGTCTTACACAGTAGAACTTGGTACGTTGAAGCTCGGATTGTTAGACGATCTTAATTGGTGCTTTAAAATTCGAATTAGTTGTTGCGCTGCAATTTCCATCGATTTTGCCCTATCGCCATTTCAGAAAGAACATTGCTCTTAGGAAGGCTAACACATAGACGTGTCAGTAGCTGCGAGAATATGTTTTTGAAAGCATTATTAAATAAGGCTTGCAAGTATAGACTTCTCCGAACCCTATTTCTCACATGTGTTTTCCTCCTATTTCTCCAAGTGCTTGTCAGTCGCAGTATCCCAGTATCCCCATAAGGTCTGCTGGAAGTGGCGAACAGAAGGCGCGCCTCTCTGAATCCCTCCTATTAGCCCCTCCAACAGTCGCAGTATCCCAGTATCCCCATAAGGTCTGGTGGAAGTGGCGAACAAAGGCGCGCCTCTCTGAATCCCTCCTATTAGCCCCTCCAACAGTCGCAGTATCCCAGTATCCCCATAAGGTCTGGTGGAAGTGGCGAACAGAAGGCGCGCCTCTCTGAATCCCTCCTATTAGCCCCTTCAACAGTCGCAGTATCCCAGTATCCCCATAAGGTCTGCTGGAAGTGGCGAACAGAAGGCGCGCCTCTCTGAATCCCTCCTATTAGCCCCTCCAACAGTCGCAGTATCCCAGTATCCCCATAAGGTCTGCTGGAAGTGGCGAACAGAAGGCGCGCCTCTCTGAATCCCTCCTATTAGCCCCTCCAACAGTCGCAGTATCCCAGTATCCCCATAAGGTCTGCTGGAAGTGGCGAACAGAAGGCGCGCCTCTCTGAATCCCTCCTATTAGCCCCTCCAACAGTCGCAGTATCCCAGTATCCCCATAAGGTCTGGTGGAAGTGGCGAACAAAGGCGCGCCTCTCTGAATCCCTCCTATTAGCCCCTCCAACAGTCGCAGCATCCCAGTATCCCCATAAGGTCTGGTGGAAGTGGCGAACAGAAGGCGCGCCTCTCTGAATCCCTCCTATTAGCCCCTTCAACAGTCGCAGTATCCCAGTATCCCCATAAGGTCTGCTGGAAGTGGCGAACAGAAGGCGCGCCTCTCTGAATCCCTCCTATTAGCCCCTTCAACAGTCGCAGTATCCCAGTATCCCCATAAGGTCTGCTGGAAGTGGCGAACAGAAGGCGCGCCTCTCTGAATCCCTCCTATTAGCCCCTCCAACAGTCGCAGTATCCCAGTATCCCCATAAGGTCTGCTGGAAGTGGCGAACAGAAGGCGCGCCTCTCTGAATCCCTCCTATTAGCCCCTCCAACAGTCGCAGTATCCCAGTATCCCCATAAGGTCTGCTGGAAGTGGCGAACAGAAGGCGCGCCTCTCTGAATCCCTCCTATTAGCCCCTCCAACAGTCGCAGTATCCCAGTATCCCCATAAGGTCTGGTGGAAGTGGCGAACAAAGGCGCGCCTCTCTGAATCCCTCCTATTAGCCCCTTCAACAGTCGCAGTATCCCAGTATCCCCATAAGGTCTGCTGGAAGTGGCGAACAGAAGGCGCGCCTCTCTGAATCCCTCCTATTAGCCCCTCCAACAGTCGCAGTATCCCAGTATCCCCATAAGGTCTGCTGGAAGTGGCGAACAGAAGGCGTGCCTCTCTGAATCCCTCCTATTAGCCCCGATTCACTCTCAACCGGTTGTTTCACACCAGAAGTTGCAAGTCAGCCGCTCATTGTCCTCTGAATGATTCGTGATTGGTTGATGGGTCTTGCATAAATGCCATGAGAATCCATTTAGCAACATGATTTGATTGAAGCCATGTTGTAGTTCCATTTTATTTTTGTGCACCATATTAGCGAGTTTTCCCTAATAGGGACAAATCTATTAGCCTACCGTAGATGGCGTGGGAAGACCTAAGCACTTGTTTAAATTTGCGCTAAAAGGGAGAAAGTCAGTTTTCGGATACCGTTTCCTTCGCTAATAATTTGATTTAGATCCTTTTTTGTTTTTAAAAATGAATTCGCATCTTGAACAAAGAAAAAACAAACAAAACAATAATTTTGTTGTTCTACGTCAATTTGATGCAGAGATATTCAAAGTGCTAACACAGTATGTTACTCAATTTTATTCTTCTGGAGGATAAATAACAATTTATGACTCGCTTGTGTATGGATATATGTCCACTTTTTGCAGCAAACCTGCGTACCCAGCCCTAATTTTACTAAAGACTAAATCAAATGTTATATCTCGCTTATTTAAGAATTAATTTTGTTAACACTTGGTAAGTCATAATTGTATGTGGTTGTGAGGATAATTTGAAATTCACCTATTATCCTATTATCAAACTTCAGTACGCAGGTTGTTCGGCGACCGGGGAACCTGTTAACATCGTAACACATAGATATTTTGGTTAAAATGTCGCTAAACGCAATATTATATTAGAAGTGATTAAAAGTGGGTTAAATAAAATTGGCTAAGACTGACATTTTCTAAAGAAGCCCTAACTTTCCAAATTTGCATATTTGTACGGTTTAAAACTACTTTTCGTTTCCTTTATTCAGTGGTAGTCTACAACACATTATTACATACTCCTGTGCACCTACACACCTGCAGACTATAGAGAAGCGACTGAAACCAAAGCTACTATCCTAGCAACAAACCAGCAGAGGAAAAACTCCCCACAGAAACGAGCGACGGGCCTTTTACAGATGGCGTTTCTTGCAGCACACAAATGTCACCATATCTCTCGCGGGATGAGGGTCGTCAGATGGTCCACGTAGTGTTCTAGGAAGAGGAGATGTGACCTGCCCGAGTCTCATGTTGTGGACGTAACTCTACGTGCGGTCGCTAGTAGCTAGTCTCTACATTCCTCCACGGTCGCTACTCGCTAGATGCTAGATGCTAGATGCTAGTACAATGATGCTAGTGCGGCGGCGCTATGCGAATGCTAGATCAGTTTCCTGGGGGGGATTCCTTCAACTGATCAACAGATCAGTCTTCAGTTGAACTTTTACCATATTGCAAAGAAAACTATATATGCAGCAGATTTCAAATCCTGTAGTAAATCCTTCCCAGGATGCAAGTTGACCTGTTTAAAAGGTTTCTAAATGTGTAATGACATAACCTTGTTAATAAAAATAAAAAAAACCTTACAAAAAGGCTGGCGACAAAGTTCTTAAGAGGGTCTAGTTGACCAGCGACAAGGTTTACACAAGGCTTTCATTTGCTTGCTTGTCATTGAAAACATTGGTGTCCTGTGAGGGGTTTTCGTTGTAAGCTTGTACTTTCCTGAACTTGCAGTAGGATAATGCAAACATCAAAATATTCGTTAGTATTCATTAATGTGTCAAAATTCTAAAAATATGCAAAATTGTCTCAGGACTTACCCTCTTTGGGCTATAAAGTTTCAAAGTTGATCTATGGCGGATTATTTTAATTGGTTACCTAGTTATACGAACGTGTTTTTTAGTAGTAACAGTTCATAAGTGTGTCCCCAGAATGCAGTACTCACATAAAGGGGTTTTGTTAACCAGGAATCATCCCGGTGTAGTTGGGATCGTCGGGCATCGTGTTGTTATGATGATAAATAATAATTTATTTAAAAATCAATACCCCCGTCACAGCAAACCTGCGTACTCAGCGAATTTCCGATGCACATTTTTGTCTTAATACCACATAAAGCCGCTTACCAAGTTTCATAAAAATATATTCACAAATAAGCGACATTTTAATTATTCTACATAGAATAACATTGGGGATGAGTATGTAGGTTTGCTGACACAAGGAACACAAACAATTGATTTTGATGCAAATATCAATAGAATTCAACTAGGTGAAGCCACATACCAAGTTTTAACAATACTCTTATTCATTCATGAATAAGTGATATATAACATTTGAATCATTCTCCATAAGAATAACATGGGGGCTGAGTAAGCAGGTTTGCTGCAAAAGGAACGCAAAATATGGGGTTTCATTCAAATATAACTCAACTAGGTGTTATATAACGCAAAATATGGGGTTTCAATATAACTCAACTAGGTGAAGCCACTCACCAAGTTTCATCAATCTACATTAATAAATAAGCGATGTATACCATATTTTAATTATTCTCCATAAGGATAATATGGGAGATGAGTACGCAGATTTGCTGCAACAAGGAGCACAACAAATTGGTTTTTATGCAAGTATCAGTATAACTCAACAAGAGGTGAAACTACATACTACATTTTATTAATTTATGTTCATAATTAAGGGATACATAAGATTTGACTTATTCTCCATAAGAATAACATGGGGGCTGAGTACGCACCCACCCACCCATATAGAATATAATAATAATTAGAATATATATATATGAGTTCGAATGAATGGTGTTTTGGCATCTGGGGGCCTCAAAACGAAAAGTTATCATGGTCTCGGGCCTAGGTCTTACCACGCCGACTACGGTAATAGCTTTTTCCCTCTAGGGGAAATTCGCTAAAAAGACGATAAAAGGATTACTTTACTTCATATGTATGGCTTGCAAGTGATGGCCGCGTCAAAGAAGTGTCGAATAGTAAACACTAAAAATGGATATGGAGTAGAAATTGTCACTGCATTAACTATAAATCCATTATGGCATAAGAACATATAAGTTGGTTCTCTAGCCTACAACACTTTTTCTATACTTGTGTTTACTGACCTTTAGTTCTTTATTCGACACACATTTAAATTTGAAAGTATTTGACACCTGTTCAAAAATAAATACAAATCAAAATCTTATTACATAATGGATTTCTTGTATTGCTTTGGATGTCGTAACGCAGCATTTAAGTAATTAAATAATCTCGTAGTCAATTTTTATTAAGCATTTTAGAAATTTTCAATCTTAATCATTCATTGAATGTTACAATTTCATATCATAATGCTTAAAACACTTTTTTATAGAAAATCATATTTTCTATGACACGATTTGATTTGAGGATTTGGGTAGGCTATTTATTGTTTTTTTTTTCAGAACTACCGGTTTCAGGGGAGTCATTGATTGCATATACCCTGTAACCAGTCAGTTTGAAGCAGGAAAGTCACCAAATACGTCATAGGAAAGTTGCAAAGCTACTATAAGCGGATCGTACAAAGATAGCAACACTACGCCACGCCGCGCCGCCACACAGACACACACACACACGCCACCCCGCCACACAGACACACACACACACGCCACATCGCGCCGCGCCGCGCCGCGCCGTGCCGTGCCGTGACATGACAGCTAGCTTACGTCTTACGTCATACATGGAAATGACGATGATAATAAGGTTCACTGCTACCACCGTACCCACTTTACATAACTCAGACCATCGCCCGTTATAGTACAACAAACACAGCTGCTCTAATGGATTAGCACCCGATAAGGAAGAGTTTCTAATCTTACAGTAGTCACTTGTCTTGAGGATAGATTAGCGTAAGATATTACAAGATACATTATTTGTTTATTAGGAGACTTCTTGAAAGACTGGTCTCAATAAAATGAATAAAAGAACCTGCTGTCTGTGCCCTGGCCTAGACAGAGGTGAATAGCAGAGGTCTTCAGCCGTTTTGACTTGTGCATACTCTCTTTATAAAATACATTTCTAGGTCATATACAATTATGAAATCGACCAGCCTACGTGTCTATTATCAATATTCCTCTGATAATGATGAAGTAAAATTTGGGATTAGTTACATAATGCTTTGTAACAAAAGATCGACCAAGGTTTCACCAAGATTAGTGTTTGGACTGATTCCTATCGAAACGTTAAAACACACCAGTGGCGTTGAAAAGCGCAAATACAAGAGTAATAAACTATCTAGAAAGGAGCCGTGAACATATTTACAATTTGTATGGTGTTTTGTACTTAAAAAAGGACTTTTTTCAAAAATGTTTGCTTGAATACCATGCAGAGGATGGATTATTGGGTGTTACATTGGGCGTACGTGAACCTGAACACGCCTCAGATTTGTCATCCTCACAAATATAATTCTCTATTGCGGTAAAACAGTTAATTCTGTTATTCTTCCGTAAACGAGTTTTTTATCAGCAGGGGACGAAGTGTTGACAGGTGCAATAAACAGCGGGCTGCGAAGAGGCGGTAAATGTGAGCAGTGTGAGAGAGGGCGGAGGGGAGGGGGCTGTTATCAGTAGCACTCTCTCTCTTATCACCAAGTGTCAGTCTCCAGTGACAGGCGTCAGTGTGGCGATCACGTCTGGGACGAGGCCGAGGGTGAGGCACTGGGGCGGTCATTGGGAAATGAGGGTCACATTGGGTTTCCTGGGAAATGTTTTATTAGGTTAGTACAATAATTTTCAATCTTGTCGACCTTCAAACTCCTTTTAATATTATAAGTACCTAATACGTTAGTCAAAAGTCCTTGAAGTCAGTGTAAAATGATTTTAAAATGCGGGGACATTGCCAAATAGGCGCAGGCAGAGTTTACCAGGCGCATACATAAACAATACATACTTCAGCATCTCGTGCTTGCTGTAGTGCATTGGTAGTGCATGCAGACAGTCAGCCAAGATCTTCACCAGAGAGGGCTGATGCAACGGGAAATAAATAATTCATCATCATATTTGAAGTACGTTAGTCCAATCCCGGACAACAATCCTGAAAATTATTGTGAACTCGATCCAGGTTCCATATGTCACTGAGGTGCTACTAAGGAAATATCGATCACAGATGGTAGCTCAGCCAGGATTTGAACAGCAACCAACTAAACACAATAAAGCCATAGTCGTTAAAACACACAAAACATCCCTTAATTTTAGCTAAATTAAATTTCAGCTCAAATTAGTTAGGGTAGTTAGGGTTTCCTTTGTATCAAAACATACTGTTTAGACTATTTGTCTGCAATTATTCTTTGATTTTCCTGGTTGACCAATCAATGCACACGAATCGTGTTAAAGTGTACAGGTAGACCTTCTAATTTATATATAACAGTACAGTAAAGAGTTTAGTGCGTGGCAGTAGTTTAAATACAGATTATTAGATATTGTTTAAATCATAACAGTTAAAAGTTGTATTTTTAAAAGTAATCGCCAGTAGTCCATCGCAGAAAAGTAATATGCCTTCTCTATGCAGTAATAAAATGCTCGTTCGTGCGTCCTTATCAATCTGCATATATGGGGCCTCTCGTGCGGCGCTTTCGAAATAGGATTAAGGTAGAATTTCGAGTGCATTAGCCGGGTCGTCTTGGGTGGCGCGCATGAGCGCACAATGACTCTGGAGCCCCAACCACTGCTGGGGATTACCCAACTTTTTGCTGCTGTAAATATAACCAGGTCCTAATTACTGGAGCGAATGACATCCATTAAAATGATTTACTTGCTGCACTTTAACTGCCAGCTTATTTTGGACTCTCGCTGCACCATGATTTATGTAAATACAGTTTTTTCGGCGGAAACCTTTTGTTGTTCTCGAGATTTTTATGACGTTTAACATGTTGATTACTAATTTAAAACACTATAGGAAATTTAGTTACTGATGGATTTGGGTTTTGGTTGGTAGTTGGTTATTGGATATTTTTAGTTTGTTGGTTTAGTTTGGTTTGGTTTAGTTATTGGTTTTAGTTGTGTTATTGGTGTGAGTTGGGGTATTGGTTTGGTTTATTTAGTTATGTGGTTTAGTTTATTATATACTGTTTATAGGAAATTTAGCTAAAAATCTTCAAAATTAATACGTTTAAAAATAATCTACACTGGTTTGAAACTAATTTTTATCAGCATGGTATGCGTTCAAAAAGGTTTTGGGATGTAAATACATACATTATAACTTCCAGCAAATCTAGAAAATATATTCACAGTTTTTTACTCACAAGCTAAACTATCTATACAAAATGTCCCACGAGAGTGCATTCAATTTATTATAAATCGCTTAATTTTCCCTATGTCTTTTTGTATATTTTTTACTAAATTAATCACAACCTAAAAACACTTTAATAGGTACAGTATTTATGCCAAACTTTGCCGGACCTGTACTATTGTCTTAGCCTATAGCATATCTGGATTTTAAATGTCTATATTTGTCTGTATAAAAATGTCATCTATAAATTTTAAACTCAAACGTTATAAAACTTGTAATGTTAGTTTCCGTTAAACGATTAATGATTCATAACGCTTCGTTACCTTCCATTTACATGGTTGACTTTCATTTACCGACATATTTCAAGACTGACATTGATTGTTCATTCTTTCCCAAACTCCTTCATTCAACATCACTCCGACAATATTGTTATCGGCAAGTACATCGCTCAAGGTCGTCTCACCTTCTGATAAGAACCTTGCTGGTGATAACGCCAGTTCGCATCTGCCTTCGAGCCATGTCACACTTTTTCTTGGTACTTCTCATGTTGATCAGAAAGGTACGCGTTGTGTCAATCTGTCGTTTTTATTTGCATTCTTGTGTTCTGATGTTTGATGTTTGACTACTTAGTAATAGGCTACCGTTTCTATTGGTTTCTTTGCTCATGTCTGTGCGTACATGACCTTCTGCTTGTTTATGAAATATTGGGCATTCATTCATAATGTCCCGTTTAATTTATTTCCGCAATAAATTGGACTATTAAATAATTTCCTAAACCGCCCGCATGATTTCCTTTAGATGAACCATATAACTTAATTGATTCCCTTACCTACAAAAAAATCAACTGTCGAAAGATATTGTGAATTGTAAATACTGACTCGTACTTCACGGAACTAAATGTCAGTGTTTAGATGAAAATGTGTTAAGCTGAAGATAGAGAGATTTTTTATAATATTAACTTGCCGGTAATACATTTTACTAGTAAAGTATGAAATAATTAGTGGGTTATTTTAAAATCACTTTGGCACCCACTTAATATGAAATACCTATAAATCAACTTATTTTGGTGTAAAAATCCAATAAATTCCCACTTTCAATTCATCGTACATTAATTATTACGTATTGTTCACCTAATCAAAATTTGTGTTCATACAATATATTAGGGGGGGGATAATAATTACGGCTGACGTACAATATCCAACCCGGTATAGGAATATTGTAATTCATGTTATAGATTGATTATCTTAATAAATACACAATCCGGCCCAACGGACATTAACATCGAAGTACCTAATTCCTAAAGATTACGACGGATGGGTACTACACGAAACTCGTGCACAATCCGTCCTCGTTGACAATACGATCCCCCTGCAATGTCCTCGTAGTCGTACGAGTGGCTTCCATTCCGTCCTCGTTGACAATACGATCCCCCTGCAATGTCCTCGTAGTCGTACGAGTGGCTTCCATTCAACCCGGCCGGTATCACATACCACACTGGTGGAAGTGATTGCGTGGAGGAGATTGTAAACGTTTCCATCTTTATTTACACAGATACGTGTAATGTTTGCGGTGGCCTTGGCACACTTACACACTCGCTGCTCAAACTTTCAGGCTCATTCAGACCTTTATTTCATAGAGTCAAAAACATGATTGAATGAAAATGTTTAATTTTGTAAACGCCAGTAATTAAGTTGGATTGTTGTAAAATAAAATACGTTATAGATTTTTAAATTGCAATGTTTTAAGGATTCTTCTCTAAGGCCTATAGAACTATTGAACTGGAGCGCGGCGTTAATGGTGAGTTCCAGTCTTAACAATTTGTCGTTTCTACTTGCTTCTGCTATAATGCAAATGCGGACTTTCAAATCCTGTCCCCCCTCAACGGTTTACCCGACATTTTCGATTTAGACTCATTTTAAAGAACCAAAATACCTAGCGATTTCAGCGATCAGAATGTCAATATTGCAAGTAGTTTACTAATAAGAAAAACATTAAATATTGAATAGTTTGGAATTTTAATGTTTTTTTTTATTTTTAAACTACTTGTGATATCGACATTCTACTTACTAAAATCGCAAGGTAATTTTGTTATCTTTAAAATTAACTATAAATCAACTATTTCAGATAATCCGTTGAGGAGGTTCAGCAGAAGCAGGTGACTGGAGCCCCTCTTAAATGTAAAACTGTCTTAAACCGAAGGATAGTTACTTAGTTTATAGCGTCACGGTTGTACGAGACTGGATTTCACTAGAACTTCATAATCATTCAGACCAAACAGATTTCAATTGTAGTCAGAGGAATACTGAACTATTAAAACTTTTGTTTAATCACCTCACCTTAAAAACTTTCATCAAAATAAAAAACTGCGATTTCGTAAAAGCGTTTATTATTTTGTATAACATCAAGATACCAACAATGTTCAGTATTGTAACGGTTACACAAGGAGTGTCGGCCTGACAGGTGACGCCCACGTCGTCGGACTGGCCGACTCATTATCACCACGGTCAGTTTGGCCGCGCACCCCGACATGGGCTGCCTCTTCACATGGGTCGGCTCCGGCCGCAGGCCTACCGCTTTCCGGGCAAGTAGAATCTTAAATTAATGATAACACGTTGATTACGACGATTGTTAAGGATTTAAGTTTTTTTTCTATTACAATCGCTTTAATATTTATATTTAGTACTACATTCATTAGTTGTTCTACAAAGCCACATATATATGTTATCATCAAAACTATCCCAGCTGTAGATTGCATTCATAGGTTATTTAATATTTAATCAATAAAACTGTATTGGTTGGGTAGCACAGTGGTATAGTGCTCGCTTCATGACGTGAAGTTCGTCTGATCGATCCTGGGAAAATTTTGTGAAGCTCCGAAACTGGATCTACCAGCCATTTGTCTTTGGGTTATTAATTAATGCTCCTGGCTAAAGAATCAGTCGGACCTAGTCGGTAACGAGGCATACACAAGGCTACACAGGGCATCTCACCCATTCTACACTCACCATTCATTCATATTCGGAGTTAAATAAGTCCTTACACAAATTATCACCAGGAAGAAAGACCGAGTGTGCCAGGAAAATCTATCCTCAGAGCGCCATAAACAACTTTTTATTTAAATTTCGAACTCTGATTTCCTCAAGAGACAGAAATAACTATTAGGCTAAATAGAATTTTAAGGTCCTCCGTCTCACCGGCCCCGGCGATAGTGTGCTCCGTAATTAAGGTCCTACGTACTCCATAACCCTATATATTATGCTTTTGATAGTTAGCAATTTAATCTCAGGGTATATTTCCTGCTATCACAATCCAACGTATCAACTAATTAAACAATCAGCACTCCGTAATTAGGTGATTTCCATAAACAAACAAAAACAAATTGGCAAGCTAATTTTATCTCCAAAAGAAACAAGATAAACATTGTAATTCGAATCGAAAGAGACTGGATAGAGAACCCTGAGAGCAGTTAGCGTGTAAGGTAGGTGGCGGGCGCATGTTTAATATGTAAATCACAAGCAGCTATGACGTTCGGTGACGAGGAAACTGAGCTTGCTCGGTGTCGCTGCCAGCGCGAGCCGCTGTAACGTCGACGTTTCGCGACCGCTGCTACGGGCTTCATCATGGCGCTGTTTTAGTCTGATGTACAAACTAGTTAAAAATTGTTTGTTTTCGGTTCGCGGCGTGTAAGTGCATGGTGTCATCCTTAAACTTGCTTCATGAGGAGGAGGTAACGTTTGAAAAAAATCGTTTTATTATATTATGTATTTTTCTGTTTTGTGTATTCTGTGTATTTCTGTTTAAGATAATAATAAAGTCTGTGTATATTAAGATTGAATCATTTTATTTTAAATGGTTATTGAAAATTTTAGAGCAGTGGGGTTGAGAAAACGAAAAGGGCATTTCATTGATGTATGTTAATGTAGTATTATAGCAGTTTTCACAGAAAATCCCTAAAAAATTCTGGAATAATGTATGCAATTATGTTTTTGTCCGTTTAATAAGTACATTAAATAGCATGCTTTATAAGGTCTTAAAATTTCAAAACAAATGTAAGATAATAGAGCAAATTTTATTTGATAAGGGCATCGATTTTGAAGTAATTTGATTAAAGTAATAAATAAATTTCAAAATAAAATTTCAACTTTACGATTAAATTAATTTTTAATTTAAAACTGTACGGATTAATTTTCTGAAAATTATTTTATTTATTCATTTATTTTTTATTATTTATTTTATTTATTTATTTATTATTTATTTTTTATTTTAATAATTTATTTAGTATTTTTTCCATTACGTACGTGATTAACAAACTTTAATTCTCACGAATCAGTATCTTTAAAGTCTAAAGTATTTTAAACCTAATGCACTGACCATAACGAACCTCCACAGCGCCAGAGCGCTGAAAGCTGTAAGATGCGTGGTGAGGGTAGTCTACTACTCACACACAATTGGATAGTTTTGGTCAACGAAACACTAACCAGTGTTTTAACAAATACTTAGTTAAATTGTTTGATGTCAGAATGCAGTAATATGAAGAATTCTCACAGACATTCATCGCCATCTGTAATCTGTGTGGATGCCAGCTGGTTAGCAATCAACATAAAGATATCTAAACAGATAATAAGATTAGTCGGAAATAGAATGTCTTAATTTACTTTAAAGCCTTAATCCAAGTTCGCAGGCGAAAGAATGTTATTTATCGTCAAATAAAAGTCCCAATCAACATTTTCCAGATCGCTATCTCCTAAAGGGGCCAGTTTAATTAGGCTAATAAAGTCGCGCGGAAAAATCACACAATCAGGACTACGTTCTGTGCTTATTTACCACCACGGCTGGGGAAACCAGGGACATTTAGGGCGCAGGTATGTGTGTTTTGGGGCCCATTCATCGCGGTAATGGCCCCGCATGTGTAGGGCCCCGGGCCGCGCCATTAGGTGGCACTCATTTGCGGCGCGGCGTTCGGCCGTGGCGTGTTTTAAAATTGAACTGGGCTTCTTCAAGGTTTCATTTTTGGACCAGATAATTCCTCATTCGACTGATTGCAGTTTGGAAATACTAACTTATTCGTGTTTAAAATGTGTTACTTGAATACAAACTAAATTATTAAAAAACTTACCATTACATCAAAGGGGCAAACAAGAATTAATTTTGATTTAAATCTGTGAATGATGTGTTTTGTAATACTCCTTCTTGTAAAATATTAATCTGTTTCATTGCTTAGTATTTGAAAAAATAAATTTAATTTAAAACTAAGAAAAAAGTTTGACAAACATAATTTACTTAATTTGTTTGATAAGGTTAAGTGTAGGCCTACTGTACGTAGATGACTTCATGGCCACCCAGCTAGTGAGGGGTAAAGTTCGTCCCCATCGAAAAGTTCGTCAAGTGATAGGGTTTGTTTTTATCTATTATTGTGTTTATATTTGATCACAGCTGATCGTTAAATACCATTACGTTTCATTGATAGCTTCATGGTTCACTTGGTCAATAAACAGTGTATGACCAGTGGAGGGGCAGTTTTCGCCTCAACCCTTTGTTTCATAACTGCCCTTGAAGTCATACTCAACATAGGATACTCAATGCACTATAGAATCACAATTGATTGTATATTTTACTAGAATATTAACGCTTATATAACAAAAACTATAGTAAAGTAAACTCTCAAAAGGGGGAAAAACGCTGTTTACGTAAATTTACAAGTGTACAGTAAAATGTAAATTATGATCTGTTGTATGATAATACTAAACTGGCTCAAGCGATGGTTTTGGCGGTTTTAAATTTTTCCTATGGTGAATTACAATTTGCTTACCAATCGTAGCTTTATGAATTTAGTTTACTAACACATTCGGATATATTTATATACTTGCACTTATCATTGCCTTTATCGTTGCGATAAGATTTTAACAACTTCTTCGACAGATAAAGTCTACTTTGATTGTGCTTGTGTTTTATTAGCTTGCTGTAAATCTCTTTAAATAACTGGAAGTATTGTTTATTTTTATGGCAAATATGAGTTGAAGGAATGTTTTCGTACAGTGGTTTCTGATGTGCCGTCAAAGGATTTAAAAGTAGGGAATATGAATGAAGTAAGTATATTGCGCTTTACATAGATATATATCACTTTATTGTGCGTTTTCAGGCACTGAAGTTACGCTTGGTAGTGTTTTATAGTTTTATGTGGTAAAAGGATAGTTCCATTTAGAGTTTTCTTATATTTATGAGTGTAAAAGAGCATTGTGCAAACGTCTGATCTAACGTACAACGGTGCGTCAGGGATATAAAAATAAGGTAGCATATACTCGTAATGCAATTAGTCTACCAAGTAAAACTCGCAATGTCAAAATCATCAAATACTAATAAAATCTCATGCATATTTATATGCATCTTTATTCTCTAAGCGAAATTTGTAAGTCAAAATCGGGGGGGGGGGTTTAGCAATTCGCAGAATGATGGGAGATGGCTAAAATTAAAGATCTTGATCTCAAGGACTCGGGAAAATTAGCAGTATTTCCAAAAAGGTAAGCAGCAAAGAGGAATAACGTAGACCTCGTGCGGATCTTCGTGAAGCCTGAGTAGGGAGTGCCAGCAGAAGAGTGGGGGGGATCAGCGTTGGAGGGGAAGATCACAATACCATATGCCGTAATACTATTCCTGCGGACAAAATTTGGCTATGTAATATTAAATATACTGGGTATAGTAATTAAGTGTTTATGACAGTCTTGATAAAAATAAGGATGGTATTTAAACCATAATTGACAATACACTCTATGTTTTTGAGTGTTGTATTTTAAATTATGTCTTAACAAATTCTAAATGATTACATTAGGCTTCTTGAGTTTTTTCACATGGAATCGTCAACACAAGCCGTTGAAATGTTTCCCTGGTGTTGGCAGTATAGTTCTTGTACGATCAGCTGTTTTTTAGTCTTAAAGAAGTTTATTGCTGTTGCTGATTGTTTATTTGTAATTTTAATATTTTTCCTATTAAACTGATGTTTAAACATATGGACGCAGCAGTGAACTCGCTAGGTTGAAGGCAAATTAAAATTATTTGTGTTAGGCCTAATCGATAAATGCTGTCCCGCACTTCTCGCGAATACGCCCGAACACATATACGGCCGAACTCCAAATGTTCGGAGTAATCCCGAGAAGTGTGGGAGCTGCACAAACTCTTTGGCATCAGTACACTATCGCCGAATGATTCGCTCGAATGCTCCACCGAATGATCGGAACGAGTCGCGACAACGAATTTTGCACCAAATTAAACGAATGTGCACAATGAACTAACCAGTACACACTCACCCAATACCATTCAATACCATGCTCGCCCATTCGCTTCCGCTCGTCATCTTTGATTCGTGCCAAAAACCTGACAAAAACGGAGCACAGGCAAACACGAATCATGGCAAGGTGAATTTCCCCGAACATACACGAGCACACTGAGTAATCTATCGCGCTCGCTTTAGTTCGCTTTTGTTGGGCCATTGTGTACTGGTAGTAAGAATATGGGACGGAATGTTCAGTGAACATTCGGGAGGATGTTCGGTCGAATGTTTAGGCCTGGTCGCGAGATGTGTGGGACAGACATAACATACGATCTTTGCTTAACAATCACTTCGCGTTTGCAATGTTTTTGGTTTGGCACGTAACAGATGATTCTCACAAGCGATTTCTTTTAGGCAATAGCCTAAGAATAGATATCAATCGCTCCCCCCCTAAAAAAACCGGTTTAAACCACTACCAATAACACCCAGGCTTCACGAAGTCCGCACGAGGTCTAAAACATCCCCCATTAGAAAAGCATGGGAATTTAAAAACGTCTGCTTTGTTTACAATAAAATATGTGATTAGGCCTAAGTGTCTACTTTGTTTACGACCTGACATGTGTCCCTACTTGGGGCATGGTTAGGGGCTATCGCCTCTTCAAGCCACTATTAAATAAATCCGATATATATACCGTTACATTTCTATTAAGCCTTCCAATACCTCTTAACCTGATCCACTACAGTACTTTTTTACATGCTAAGCCTGATGCCATCTGCGTCATCGCCCTTTACCCGCCGACAGTTAGTTCTCTGCCGTCAGACACAGCGAAGGAGGCAAGGCCATGGTACTATTGAGCAACACTGATGATAGAAACGTCAACAGTCATGATGAATGACTGGGCCATCTGTCCCGGGCTCGCTCCGCACATGGGCAGTCCTCCTCCCTTGGCTTTGGCGGTTTATATTTTATAAATTAAGCCACCATTTTAAAATTATTACATTGCATAATGAATCAACTTGTGGAATAACAATGTTTCATCGTGTTTCACAGTGAGTGGCCTTTTAAGGCCACAATTTTAGCCATCACAGTTTTTTGGGCACAGCTGAAAGCCTCTAGGTGATTTAAATACCTTTAAGGCTCCTCATTCACCTTAAATTCCAAAAATAATCTTAAATAATCGATGAGTGCACTACTATAAGCTTTATAGTGAACGCAATCTTGCAAACAAGATAGACGTTAGTCAATAACACATTACTCCTCCTACACTTTAGTTTTGTACTATTGCATCCCTTCACCCTTGTATACGATTTGTACCCATAGAACATATAACACGTATTTATTATGTGTTTTCATATCATTAAGTTCGACAGAAATATAATGCATCTAACACTAACGTAAGCCATTCTGAAAAAAAGTCGAACACAAGAGAAGCCTTCGTTAACCTACCAACGTATTCGTGTCGAAAAATTCATTACTTTATTATAAATGACTGCATATTGTTTTTTACCCAAGAAAATACTTCGACTATGATTGTATAACTAGAGCTTACAATTACGAGCCTCTTGATAGAAACCACATGGGGAGGAAAGACCTACTCGACTAAAACCTTCCACATGTCTTCCTTTCAAAGCACACAGAAGCTTCTTCCTGACCTAGAAAATTGATTAGTAGGTCTATATATCTGCCATTGGACACTGAGCTATTCATTGATGCTCAGTCTGTCTTGACTGAAGAAGTCAGTAAGTATTGACTAAAGAATCAGACTATATCGGTTAATAACAATGCTACACCTCATGCTCCATTCATAGTTAATTCATATTCGACTTAACGTACGCCTTAGTTGCCTCGGAGTCTTAAACAGTGATTTAGTAAACGCAAATTTCAAGTTGAGTAAGAATACTTTAGTCAAAGATAGTTTTAGTTTCATTATACTTGTATATTAGAAGTTGTTTAACTACTAACAAGGATCTCGCAGGCATAAAACCAGAATTTTTGAAATTTTTGAAAATATATACCATTATCAAATTATAAACAGACTAACTAAATAACACCATAAGATTAACATTGGAACGTTGAAATCTTATGAAGCTGAACCCTGATGGATGTGTTTGAAAACCCCCAAAAGCACATCTACTGTACTTTTGATTGTTACCAAACATGTTCACAAAATAATGTCTTCGAGGGTAAAAACTCGTCGAAAAAAAACAAGGATGTTTTTAAAAATATTATAGGTGATAATAGTAATAGCCTATTATTTAAAACTCGATATATATTTATTGATTAAATTTTCTCCTTTTGTTAAAGTAACGCGTCCCAGTTAACCCTCGCTAGACAAGCGAACAAGAAAACAAACCATCCTCGATGTTTACAATCAGCGATATGATCTCTACTACCGCTGTAACCGCACAAGCAACAAGTACAGCACATTCGCACACCGTCGTCTGCTATACGGTTATAGCCGGTAAGTGCCATTGTCCTGTGTTATCTGTCCCAGATGGTATTGATGGTAGACCACCCGTACGTCTAGGACATTGCCGTACATCTAGAGATTGTTATCGGTACAGGGGCGTGTTAGTGTTAGTTGCATGGCATAGCGTACACCGTGGTGTACACTGCAACGAGTAAAGATTAGCTTTAGATGTGTTTGATAACACTGGTATAGAAGTTTGGATCAGTGTTCCTGGGGAGTATGATAACTGTAGGTCCAAACATTAACAAATTATTTATTCTCGGTTCCTTTGGTGAGAAACTAGTATTGTTTTTTGTAAATGTAGTTGGTTTGTACTTTTTAAAACTTAAATGTGTTGCTTTTTCAGCGATTGGCTAAAAGTTTGTGTTAGATGATTAAAGCTAAAAGGTTAAATATAAAGGATGACAAAATAACGATCTTTTTGTTAAGGCATGGGTCTGGTCTAAGTTCTGGGAGGCGTTTGTCAACATCACATCAGACTGTCGGTTCACAACTCACACACACACAACTGTTGCGTCTGTTCTCTTTTCTGAATAAAATATCATTATGGATATATTTTGAGGTGATGTATCGAGAGAAACTCTTCCTGTTCGGTCCTGCATTGGCTGACAATTGGAGCAAGTTTGGTGTACCTTGTAATCTAACTCGTTTCAAAGGATATGTAAAAGTAGGATTCAAAACTATACGATTCCGTAGTGTCATACTGAGCGCCCAGGATTCAATATTCCTTTATGGATGAGATATCTGTTTACTCTCAGTGAAGAATGCCCAGAGGAATAAATAACACTATCCCCCCTGATCTTACGTTGTTCGGGTTACGTTGTTTAGTAAATTCACATTTATATAAACTATGACCTAACAAAAATGCGGGAAAAGAGCGAAATAGTGGAGCATATGCTTTCGCCATTTAGGTTCCTTCAATTTTCCTTCTTTCTTTCCCTTGTTGGATCTTCACTGTAAACTGATATTCCGCCGTGTTTTTATAGCCCCCACTATACGCCAAGCAAGTTAAAGAACATCGGAATCGGAATAGCATTCTAAACCGAATCATATCTCGATATAGTCGGCTGGTGCCATTTTAAGACGTGAGCTCACGCTTATCATAGCCCCATACGTCAACGTCTCAAGTTGGCGTGACTTAAATACGATAAAACCGTTGCGACATTTCCTCTATATCTCGTAAAGTGTATTTTTCCTTCACACCAGTCACCCCTTGTTCTCCGGTACTCTGTGGCAGTTGATTGTCATTATTACTCTGTGTCTAACGGAACCGGATGTGTCTGTTTCAGCCCTCGGGTTGGCGGAAACTACGGAACATCGTTCAGTGGACGCCCTTCTTCCAGACCTACAAGAAACAGCGCTATCCCTGGGTCCAGCTAGCAGGACATCAAGGTAATACACGTGTTTAATTCGTTTGCTGTTAATAAACAATAGAGCACATGTAGGAAGACAATGTGAGATGACTCTCACATCAAGCAAGGTTTCTCATCTCACTCAAGCAAATTCTCGAATTTTTTCTAAAGGCCGTACCCAACTAGAAAGGCAACGGTAGGACTTGGGGATGTCTTACTTGGTTTAAAGATTTGGTCTTATATTTTGTAAATTATGATGCACTGTTAACATTATCATTCAATAAATATTATTATAAGACTATTTAATGTTTTCTTCTTACAAACAAACTAACTAACGTACGAATCTCATTGCTTTTATGTAGCGTTACCTCTTCCAAAATTGTACCGAGTCAATTTCAAAATGTGCTATAAAGTAAACTCGATAGTTTTATTTAATAATAAAGAAATGCCTTAAACACGTTCCATTTTCATTGGAAATAAAATGTTCTTTCAAACTGTCATAGTCGTAATTGCCGATGTGTAATTTTTGATGTTTTAATGTAAAGTGCCATTTGGCCAATGATGAATCCAAGCTCGAGAGGATCCCAGCAAATTAGAGACCGGTTTCACAATTAAATTGTCTGCTTATCTTAGAATTGACAAAATAATGACTATAAAACGTAGCGGATTCCATATAACATTATGGTTAAAACCAATCAACATATGTCAGCAATTTAAGGAGAGAATCCATATAAGCAACCCTATCGGCCTTATCGGGAAGGTATTACAAAGTGAGTGTGTTCGAAAATAAAATCATCACAAAAACAACATGGCTGTGAAAAATAATTATTTCATTTCTTAAGCAGCAAATTATCACAAAAAAACGATGCTTAAAAAATACTTTAGAGGCTTATTATTTCAATAAAGTTATTGTTATACGATCACTATTAATCAAAATCTTCCTAAATTGGAATTGAGAATCACTATATTACTCCCTGTACTATATTACTATCACTATATCACTATATTACTCCCTACGATCGAATGTTGACTTATTTGGGGAATATTCGGGGGGAGCGTCCATCCGTCGTGTCCTTGCCGTGATGTTTCATCGTGGTTTATATTTTAAACTCCTTTACAAGTGAAAGCGGCCTGTTTCCTGTCATAACATAACGTCCTCTGTCATAGTTGTGTCTAATTGCCTAAGTAATGAATGGAACTCGAATCGTTAATTCTTATCGTTAGCTTTTACTGTCAGTTATGCTGAATAAAATCACATTGTAGTTCTACACTAATTGATTGGTTTCCGATAATCACTTTAATAGTATTGGAATTCCTCCAAAGTTACAGTCAGTTAAACAGTGGTTTATACAACTTCATTCTGCAGTTTGAAACTTGTAAATTTCGATTTCATACAAATATTTTTTAAATAAAGCAAACACTATTTAAATAAAACACTACACAAATTTTTAGGAATAAATAACTACATTTTACTTCGTTATTAAATTGTTTGCTGCGCTATTAATAATTTTGATTTTTTAAAGCATTAACTAATTAGAAACTACAACTTGTACTGTAGTTGAAAATCCTAACCCTTGGTCAAATGTTTTTACAGTATTTCCTATTGATATATAAATATGTCCACAATCCGTATATATCCTATACTCTAATATGAGTAAGGTTTGTTTGTATGCTTGCTTGCTTGCGACACTGATCTCAAAAACTGCTCCGACGATTTCCTTAAAATGTTCGAAATAACTAATTTCTGGGATAAAAATAAGTTCTAGGCAGGCCTCATCCCCAGGAAAAATCAAGTAATGTAAAAAACTAAAATGAAAAGTTAACAAAATTAACATTGGGCTTATGGAGTTTAAAATCAAAACAAAAGAATTGTAACAGCTGTTCATAATCAACCAGGGAACTGTCAAAGTAATACTCATGTTGTTTATGAGTACCTGGGGGCCGAGCTTTGTTCGGGGGAAGGCCAGTCAGTTTGTTTAGATGACTCGGAGTAATATTTCACTACTTTCCCCTACTGATAATCAGATTTGTATAACTCATTTGCCTCTTTTATACATTTTTAAGGTCCCTCCAGTTGTTATTTATAGCTCAGTGTCTTTTTGATTTATTTTACTACTCTATATATGTAATCTTCACTAAAATCTTTTAATCTCTGCTCTCAGGAAACAAACTGACTGGCCTTCCCCCGAGGAAAGCTTGGCCCCAGGTACTGTGTTTATAAATCGATGGTGTTTCCTAAGGCGTATGCCAAGTTTTTTTTTTATATTGAGAAGTATACCGTTGTAAACAACCAAAGTTCTTTGCTGATATAATACAAATAATCAAATTATTAAATTCACGGCTTATGGCTGCCAGTAATAATATTTTTTTTTTAATAAATAAAGGAGATTATTATACTTTTATGATGCCGGCGTAGTTTTCACGATGTTTGATGATAAAGTGACGAAAAATATAACCTTTTACGTAGAGTTCTCCCCCTACATGTCTAGGTTTTAGACTACGGACTAGGGTTTTGTCAACAAACAAGTTAAGTCCTCGAGGCTGATCTTAGGACTAAACTGAAGTTGTTGTCGCCGTGTCGATCTTAATGTCCTACTCTTAGTTAAGTAAACACTGTTGTAAGAGGACAATAGTAAACTTCGATTAGTGATGTTTTGTTGGTGAACATGTCAGTAGGAGTTGACGAAATACTAAACTGGTATTGGGTTTGTAATTTATTGTTATAGTCACACTACATAGTCTTAACAGGACATTTTTTTCTTAATTTTATCATTGGTTTGTATTAACCTCACTACGCCGAATCATAAAAAAGTATATTTTTCAATATTTTAGAAACGCAAACCATCCTATATAAATATTAAAAGAAAGGGTTTCCCCTGAAATATTTCGATGGATGTTTCATCGAATAATCGTCAACATTATATTAAGTATTCGTGCAGCCACGAATCCAACTAATATTATAACTGTGAAAGTTTGGATGTATGTTTGGATGTATGTATGGATATTTGGAGTTCCATCACGCAAAAACTACTGGACCTATTAAGCCACAATTTTGTAAGAACATTGCTTACATGTCACATTAACATATAGACCTGATAATTCCCACATCCGACATTAGGGCTCCACCCCACGGGCTCTGTAAGATCCAATGCAAAACCTGATGGGAGGATATAATTTAATGTTACTAGCTATATGAATGGTTGTCAGTTACTGCAAAGTAAGTCGTCATATGGTAAAACATAAACAAAGATTTGATAGTGCTGGTCAGGTTAATATTTCAAATGTGTTTGAATTATTTGCGAGCGAAGCCGCGGGAAACAACTAGTATACAATATAGCAACATATTTATTTATTTACTAGTGGCTTGAAGGGGCTAAAGCCCCTAACCTTGCTCCAATACTATACTCTGACTCATCTGTTTTTAACACATGCCAGATCGTAAACAAAGTAGACACTTAATCACATGTTTTGATGTAAACAAAGCAGACGTTTTTAAATTCCCATGCTTTTCTCATTAGGGATGTTTTACGCTATTTCTCTTTTGTTGTTAACTTTTTGGAAGTACCGCTATTTTTCCCGAGTCCCTCGGATCAAGACCGTTTATTTGAGCCGTCTCCCATCATCCATTGATTTGCCAAACTCCCACAATTTTGACTTAGCAATTTCGCTTACAGATTTATATATAAAGATTGACATGATTCTTAATTGCCATATGGCCATATGCTTTATTCCGGACGGTTAAGGGAAGATACAATACATTAACTAAATGTAAAATTTATATTTTACTTGTTCTTCAATCTTGGCCGTCATTGAAAAAGACTTCAATTTTATAGATAATTCTTCTGTTAAACTTGCTTCTAACTTTTCAATTCTCTGTGAGGTGCAGCTCCCACACGCCGTCGAACATTCGTAGTCAGCACGTCCATAGGGCGAATTCGCGATCAGTGTAGGAGATTTAGATGGGTCTTCTGGGTTTGATTATTTTTGTTTTAATAATCCATGTACCTAGCCCAACAGGCAATCATTCAACATGATCAACTAAGCATGCCCAATCTTGATTATCAGACTTTTATTTAAATTTATGGCTTTATCACAGTTGGATCTCAAAACTATTGATATATCGTGAGACCTGTTGTCTATATGAAACCCCGTGATCTATATGAAAAAACACAAATTCCTATTTCTCCAATGTTAGGGAGTTTCCCCAATTTACCACCGAGGATAAATGTTTATTTCATGAATTCAGCAAGTTATTTAGGACATTTTAGGCGGGAAAATAATTGTCTGGTTGTTCTGCGAACGGAACCAACACCGTAGAACTGGTCCTCAATAGTCTAGCAGCACTGTATTTCGCCTCATACCCGTGTTTTGTCCCTCACAAAAGCTCTTGGGTTTAGATTTAAACCTTTATAAACTCAGTTAACACCTCTCACAGTCGTATTTCAGCGGGCGTCCCATAAACATTTTATCGACCGGATCGCTCGTGTTGCTCAGTTTCGATTATAAGGGCAGCAAATCAGCCGAACACTCGTCGTTAAAGGCTTTACGATGGGGGAGCGGCGGACGACACGGTTCTTGTACCATCGTACATCGTATGGCCATAAAAATACGGGTTTTCAGAGTTATGGATTACTTGCAATAATTCATTGCGTTGTATTTTTCGTTCGCTTTTGTAAAAGTTTTTGTTATACTCAAGGGTTTCTTTTACTGTTGTAACACAAACCCGTACTTGAGGGATTATCGACCAATACTTGTCTTCTTTTATTTGTAACTAAAAATCCTGAGACTATGCTACATTATCACTGAAATATCTTCACTCTTGATATTCACATTACAAGTCGCTGCATAAATAAAAACAGCTGTTTGCAATCATTTAAGATAGGCATCTGATAAAATTAAAACAAACCTTTACCATACTTAACTTTGACGGGAAGAGGGGCGAAGCCTTCAAGTCGTAGGACCTTTATTTTTGGCTTTAAACCTTCCTAGGGGTTAACCTGAATAACTATGCAAAGTTTCATTAACTTCGATGAGGCGTCTAGGAGTCCATACATAAATTAATTTGAATGTAGAGATTTGTAACATTATGATGTGTCATGATAGTTTTGTAATGTGTATCTACGAATGATTTGTTAATTTTAATTTTAATTTAATTTTAATTTTAATTTGTATGGATAAATTGCTGAATGAATTTACTGTGTTTAATTCAAGATTAAATTGTTATCTCCTAATTCAATATGCTTGATAACATTTTGCTGTTGAGATATCAACCAATGAAGCCCATTAAAATGTCCGATTACTTTCCTTTGTTTATTTACTTCTGTTAAATTTGTATATAATAAGATTGAATATTGGATCGTTGCCAAGACGCCTGTCGCAATCAACCTAACGGTGTTCAAGGAGTGGTTATAATGAGTTACTTAGTTTATGTAACTTTAGAATGACAGTCAGTTTAAACTACTTGGTATTAAATTAGTAACGAGAGTTTAAATTTATTTTAAAATCTTACCGTGATTTTAAAACAATTTGTTTATATCTTTTCTGTTTGTTGAGATGGAAAATTTAATGTTCTTATAAAACAATAGAGTAGTTCAATTTTATTGTGAACTTGTTTTTGGCATCCCCAGTTTACGACATATCTTATCAATTTCATCCGACAGTAGTTTCTAACTTAAAACATTTAGTTACATAGAGACGTTTTGTAGAGCACGAATAAATAACCCATAACCAGCCGCCGAGTCAGGTAATGTTACTCATTGTCGCGTAGAAGAGTGAACTTATCGTGAAAAGTACTATACTTTGAGTTATATTTGAACATAAACCTCATTTTACATCACAAACAGATGTGAGATTAGATGGGTTTCGTCTTGTCTTTGAGATACTAGATGCTCTTTTGGGGTTTGAGGGATCGGTCGCTAAGACACTCGCCTCTTTAAGCCGAAACTGCCAATGTAATATTCTTTACGTCACGTTTCGTCTGTTCTCAACAGTGTTGCCAATTTTCCAAATGACCCTCAATCCTTGTCCAATATTTACCCTCAAATACCCTAGAAAAGGGTAATTACCCTCGAACTGGGGACACTGGTTCTCGGTGATTCACACTTGTCACAGCTCCTGCGGGGATCCAAGCCGCGCAACAACACGTTACATAATATGGCAGTATTTATTACGAGTCATATTTCCAAGTGGCTGAGGGTTATCGGCACGGCACGCTATTAATTTGTCGTGTTATCTGTTTAATCCTGGTTATTATTTGCACTTATCGCCGGCTGACAGGAGACAAATTACGTCTTTATAGCGTGCGGTTGCCGGCAACCCGACCCGTCTTATGAGAGAACATATTCATTAAAGGATCATATCACATCGGCGTAACCGTGCTGCGCGGTGCCGCTGTGTCCGTGTCCGTGCGCGCGTGTGTAGGCGTATACGTGCGTGTGACGTATTCGTGTAATACCATCCGTTCCCTGGGTTTTCTGTTTGTTCGGTTTTTATGACATAGAGTAGAAGTTAAAATTACCGTTTCCTCCCCCAAGTGTATATTGACACACATCCACAGAAAACTATTATTATAGTTTTATGTGCCAGTTCGAACGCCTATTTGAACAGATCCAGCGCATAACAACGCTGTCGAATTGCCCAAAAAAGAGAAATGGCAAATTAATAAATGTGTGTTAAGGTTATTTGATATATGAGTAGAATGTTCCTGAGAGCAATAAAATAAAGATATGCCGGTAGTTATCATGGTTAATTATTCTGAATGAATTTACACCTCCATGTTGACATGGGCGAAAAGCGTCATTAAAATTGAAAAGGCCGAGCCGCCGAACACAAGCCGGTCGCGATAACATGTTTATAGAGGCAGATATAATTCGCGCAGAATGAGTGGAATAAGGCAATAAAAGGGTTGCATATTTTGCACGGATACAAAAAAAAATATTCCGTGACAATGTTTAACATGGGTTGGAATTTACAAAACAAAATTTTAATTATATGGGGAAATCTTTAAACCAGGTAAGGTAGGCCCGAGTCCTATCTTTCCCTTCCTGGCGGGGCACGGCCCTTTTTGGGAACTCCTCCAGGGCCTACGGGATCGGATGCGCAAAGCGTCGCCGCGCGATTTGTAATCTATAAGGCGCATATATAAAAAAATACATTGAGGAATTAATAAATACGTAAATTCAGCTGAATTATTGTAAAAATATAGCCGAAACAAAACTGTAAATATTTTATTTGATTTAGTAAGTTTAAAAAGAGAACAAATTGAGAGAGATCCCAGTGATCAGTTATTAATGGGTAAATCCGAAAACAATGTCAACAATAAAATTAGTTGGATAGCCATTGGGCGAGAGTCATAATATAGTTTACGTTCGCTCAGAATTATTTCTCTCTGCAACTTTAGTTCTTCCTGAGGGTGAAGTAATCCTATTTAAGATATTTTGTACTAAAAATAATTTTAAAAAGCAAATATTTAAGCGTAAAACTCAATAATGTAGAAGAGATGCATTACATTTCAGATGCGTAATAATTATTAGGCGATTGAATGGCTAAGTATGTGCGGGGATGATAGTTAACTAACTTTTGTCAACCAGGGGTTTACCACCTAAGGGACCTGGCTGAACACTGAGCGAATGATGTATGGGGAAAAAGAAGTACCATTATTCAACCATTTCTGAACTTTGTTCAGCAGTCAGAAGGTCTGCGCAAGTGATATACGATCGCTTTATAGAACGCTTGCCGCAAATACGGTTCCCATCGGAAGGGTATTATATAGTAACATTTAAATTGTAACCCAACAACCCAGTCATATTGGATTACACAACTTAAGGTCGTATACATGGTGATCGCGGTAACAATTTGTTCAATGTAGTTAAACACTGTACTGTTACCGGTAAACATTGAGAAGACGCATGTATTGATTATTTGTTTGTTGTATTTCACACGATACTTCTCTTATAAAGTTCAGAGTACCTGGGGGCCGAGCTTTTCTCAGGGAAGGCCAGTCAGTTTGATTAGATGACTTGGAGTAATATTTCATCGCTTCCCCCAACTGATTATCAGATTTGTATATCTCATTTGCCTCTTTTTTGCATTTATAAGGTACCCCCCAGTTTTTATTTATAGCTCAATGTCCCTTTTATTTATTTCGGATATGACCACTCTATATATGCAATCTTCACTCAACAGTTTTAGTCACTGATCTCAGGAAACCACATGTTAACAATTATACAGTTCCCTGGTTGATTATGAACAGCTGTAACAATTATTATGTTTTGATTTTAAACTCCATAAGCCCAATGTTAATTTTTTAACTCTTTTTTTATTATTTGATTTTCCTGGGGATGAGACCTGTCTAGAACTTATTTTTATCACAGAAATTACTTATTTCCAACATTCGAAGGAAATCGTTGGTGCCGTTTTTGAGATCAGAGTCGCAAGCAAGCAAGCAAGCACGGACGCACGCAAACCTTACTCATATTGGAGTATAGGATAACTTTGAGTTGTTCCTATAAATTATAAAATACGATTTTTTTGATAATCCATTTATTCCTTAATTCCGTATGTTGAAATCAATGGGCTATCCGTTGAGGAGGGATGGGCTAACACTAGCCATGGAGAAGCAGATGGCAGAAACAAAGAACTGGAACCCCTCATAATTAGAACCACCAAGACGATAGACATCCGCACCGTCCTATTGTCGGATTCCGAAGTAGCCACTTCCATGAACCGAATGTCCTCTGTTACCCTTACTTGTTGACGTTGCTGCCCCCGCAGCTGATTCTGCACTGTCTGCACTAAACTTTCCTTCCTTCTGACTTCTGAAACTGCAGATAAACACGGAATGTCCTTCGGTGCACGAGGTTGTTGTTTTGTTCGGTGAGTGAGAGAGAAATATGGTGCGCGGGTGCCTGCACGTGCGAGTCGGGGCGATGTGGGCGGCTCAGGGGTAGATAGGTGTCTGGCGCGGGCTAAAATTAAAAAGTTTATTGTACACAACTTTTTTATGAAACCTAATTTTTAAATATTCTTGTGTACAACTGTCTTTGTACACCCTTGGCTTGGGTTAGCTGAAGTTTTAAAACCACTCGAATAAAAAACAACCGAGATACAAACTTTATTTCCTGAAATAATAAAAATTTTACTAAAATCCATTTAGGTGACCCTTAAGTATATTTTTTGTAAATACATTAACCAATTTTGAAACATTTGTGATTGGCCGTTTTCAACTAGTGTATAATTCAAAATACCTCTAAAACGGCACTTCAAAGGGTGAAAAAACCAACATAACGGAAATATTTTTCCAAAAAAATGTGTGTTTACGGTTTGTATAATCGTAATAAACAAAAAACAGTGAGAACAAAAATTAAATTTTTTTTGACTGCACAGCCTTAAACTCCCACTGACATTCATCGTGACGTGTTGCCTTCAGTAATGTTCAGAAAGCAGCAGAGTAAACAACCCTGGGAGCAAACTCCGTGTTTGTTTGGATGGTTGAGGCACAATTTTAATGTTAGGAGGTTCAAGGCATCATCAGAGGAATAATAGGCCTAGGAATTCCGAAGTAAAGCTGCATAAAAGCCAACTCCAGGACCCTTCCCTGAAATTCCAAATTGTAAATAATATTTTTTGATGAATTACATTACACGATTTTCTATTCCCGTTCATACTTTTAACCCCCTCGTCCCCCTTCCTCCTAACACAACATTCTTCCGATGGCTCTCTCCATGCTGTGTTGATTGTTTGTTTCCCTTGCACACAATTGGCGCTACTCCTGAAATGTTTTTCTTGGATTACTACAAAATTTTAGACAATTATATTTGTGTAAAATTATTTGTTTATAAATGGTTTACAAATATGGCTGAAGCTGTAGAGATGGCAAAGCTAAGAGAAAATGTAATAACATTTCTAAGTTTTCTTTGGTATTTGGATAATCTGGAACTTTCTCCGGTTCGGCCCTTGGCTAGAAAGCAAGTGAGGCTAAAGCTATCTGATGGTACCTAGCGTCCTGTTGGTAGTGCGGTCGTGCGGGGATGTTGAACATTTCCCAGACAGACAGCGCCATCTAGCGGGAGTTCCGTGAACTGATTGTCCGCCCGTGCACATGTCCGCCGCAGTTGGCTATCTGCTCTGCCCTGTCAGACATTAACATCAACATTCCTCACCTCTTTATTTGTAGTCTACTTATCTAATCTGGGGACCTATAATCAGCTGTGTACAGCCGCGCGAGTTGTACACACACACTCGGAATATTTATTTTTCTTTAAAATAACATCGCGCTGGTGTTCAGTTGTACTCTGTGCCGCTTTGGACGTTATTCTCCTACTTTTCAACGTGTAACATGTCACGTGACCGAGATCGAGCGGCAGCCCCGGTCTGAGCTCAGGGTTTTATATTTATACTTTTGTCATTGTTACAAACTTGCAGTCTTTTGTTACTTATCTTTTATTCTCATTTCTCTCTACTTTATTTTCCAGCTCTACTTGCCTGTATACTTACAATTATTATTACTTGACAACTCGTTTTGTCTTCACAACTTTATTTACTTCCTTTACTTCCTCCTGCATTGTTATCTTATCAAGAATATCTTTCCATACTTACCACATACTTACTGGCTAACTCTTAACTGTCAGCTATATTTTTCTTCACTTGCCATCTACTTTCCGGGGCTTCTACCTGTTTATGTATAAAACTCTGAATAAAAAATTGCTTGTAAAATAAAATTTGAACGACCCTGAACAAACCCTATCTCGAATGAGGGAACGAGGGAAAATGTTCCCACATGAGCCAGTAATTTATTTTACGTAGCTTATAACTAAACCTAACTAAATTAACTATTTTGTTGTAAATTAAATTTCATTGTTAAAAATTGTCACGGAATAAATATTATTATTATTATTAACATGCTTTAAAAAAGGTAACATTATGTCGATCACTTTAATCGATGGACAAATTCTAAACACCCAAAACACAGCTTAGTCTGACCGACTGCTTTTACAGTACCAGTATTTCACACTTCATAGAACTATAGAACTCAACCTTATAATGTATAATGTGTTTAGGAGCTGGGTAAGATTTTTAACTCCCCCACCTGCTTGGGAAATAATTATTATGATAGTATTATTATTTACGCTTGATTATTTTGTAGATAGTGAAATGCTCTGTGTGCTACAGGCTCAGTAAAGGCAGGCGCCAGGATGTGCAGCGCTCAACAGGCCCTTCAGTTAACTGGCTGAAGAGCTTTTGATTGAATGAGTGATGGCCCGTGTTAAACAATAGGGATGAGGGCGCTAGTTTAAAGAGAAATAAATGTTCAACATTCAAAATTTATACATGTGTATTTAAAGAACAACAATTTAGTTACAGATTGTCAATACCTGTTCATCTCGTGTATTCAATTAATAAATGGTTATAACTATTAATCGTGTTGTAAAATTTGTGATGTATATTTTTTTAACTGTAATGCAAATCTATACCAGGAGAATATTTTGATTAGCTAATTACCATGAAGAGCTAGATATAGTCAATTCTCGAAACGTAGGACACATTTGCAACGCTCAGTCTAATTTTATATAAGTTGTTGGTGCGGAATTTTATGGTGCGGTTGAACTATACATCTAGCGAAATAAACAAGCGTCGATATTTGATTCCTTACCCATATAAAAGTTAGGTCCTGATGTTATTAAGTCTGAATTTTGAGGATCGAGCCCTAAAGAGTTTCCGAAACCCAAATAAATCCATTTATGTCTCAGATACACTATATGCTATATATAAATTCATGCCGAATTCAGCAAAAACACTATTTTTGGAGTTATTTGGGACTTAGGAAGCGACATTACTTTAAAAATCGGATTTCAATAGTATATAAAAATAGTCCTCAAGTGCAGGACTTGGAGTTGAGCGGTGACAAGTTGCATTAAACATATTATGAGATATTCCTCAAGTGCAGGACTTGGAGTTGAGCGGTGACAAGTTGCATTAAACATATTATGAGATATTCCTCAAGTGCAGGACTTGGAGTTGAGCGGTGACAAGTTGCATTAAACATATTATGAGATATTCCTCAAGTGCAGGACTTGGAGTTGAGTGGTGACAAGTTGCATTAAACATATTATGAGATATTCCTCAAGTGCAGGACTTGGAGTTGAGCGGTGACAAGTTGCATTAAACATATTATGAGATATTCCTCAAGTGCAGGACTTGGAGTTGAGCGGTGACAAGTTGCATTAAACATATTATGAGATATTCCTCAAGTGCAGGACTTGGAGTTGAGCGGTGACAAGTTGCATTAAACATATTATGAGATATTCCTCAAGTGCAGGACTTGGTGTTGAGCGGTGACAAGTTGCATTAAACATATCATAGTTCTACTTACGAAGTCGATGTACAAGGGGAAAGTATCAAATCTGTTGGTAGATTCTCGTTAAATCATAAATTTTAAGATGATCCGACATATGAGATGACAATAGACAAAACTCTTCGCCGAACCACCAGTAAGTCACCGCACCCAATAGGATTGCGCAGTCGCAATAATTGCGATGGGAGTGGGGATGAGGGTGACGCAATCTAATTATTTCGTAACACAAATCACCACTTCATCAACAATGGCTAATCAAAGCTGCCGGCTTCCTCTAACGCTTGAAGCTCTTTCTCTAGTTTTGGCTCCAAAAGTCGCACCGCGCGCGATTGCAGTTTAAACTTTAAGCCCCGTAATAACGCGTTTGGCAGTTGGAATTTCGCGTTCCCAAAACGCCAAAACCGCGCGGACAACATTCCGATGCTCGCGTCAGTGAATTATGGAAGAATCGATTTTACACTTAAATTAACCGTGCAACTGAATGCTCTTGGAATTCCAGACTCCAGACGCAAGTATAAACGTTCTGAGAAGTATTTGGGAAACGTATTTCTAGTTTTCATCTATTTTACAGGATTTATTTTGAGTTTAAAATAAAAGTATTAAGTTTTGTATATTTATCTCAAAATTAAAACCCTGTTATGATAGCATATCTATTCATGGAAATTTATATCAATTCAGTTTTAAGTTTAAAAGAAAAAGGTTGTGGTGTACTGGAGCTCAAAAAGCCTTTATCCGCTTTCACAATGTATTAGGCCCTAACCCATTATGTATTTCACACATTTTGTATCTCTATATATAATTCCGTAAGTCAAATTTTTGTAAAGAAATTGTGAGTGACTGGATGGCCGTAGAAGGATGGGAGGGGTATCATTTTAAAGGTCTTGACGTGAATTTTGAGGGAAAACTATTCATTTTTCTTATTTTTTTACCATAAATTCGCAACAGAATAAAACTTTTCCCATTAAAACAACATGGGGTTTAATTTGTTTACATCTTTTGAAATTAAAACAGCTGTGCCACAGAGTTAAATTAGCCTTTGATATTGATACCAGCTGTACTTATTCAGTTTGTTTACTTTTAAACTACAGCAATGTATAGTTGTTTAGGAATGGACATTTTATTAAAAACATAAGACAGTATAATAATATTATATTATAATGCTAGAAAATCAGTGCTTATTTATAAATGACCAATGAAGGTTGATAAAAAATTTATGTATTTTGGTTTTTTAGGGGCTTTTGCCCCTACAAGCCCCTAGTTAGTGTAAAAAAAGCGAACCTTTCGGAATTTTCAGGGAACATTGTTTGCTTGTTTGCATACAAATTAGTAAAAGTATTTGTTTTATAAATTTATTACTTTTAAACTTCCTAATTTTACCCTTAATTTGCGAAATTTCCACTATTTTATCTTTAAACATTTCCTTTCAGATTCATTGACCGAACATTCAAAAACCCACCATAATTGTAGGTAGTTAATGTTTCAGTTGTTTATTAAAACTGTCTATATTTTAATTTTCATGATGATTGTCTTAAATTAACCTTTAAATTGAAACTGTAAAAAACTAAATAACTTGTCAAAAACTTGTTTAAAGTGAACTCATTCAGTCGATAGTAAAATATAAATAAACGGTATCAGGAAACTGACACATACTTTCTACCTTTTAGGCCAACTTTAATGAATAGATTACTTTTTATTTACTAAATATAGAATGCAAAAGCACGGTCGAATGTACAGAAAATCTTGTAAACAAGTTGTTTTCAAAAATATACACCCAAATCCCTGTTTAGGAGGCACTACAGAATCCATCGCTACACACGTGGTTTTAAGAGGAGAAATGCCCCCTATTCCCCCCCTCAGGAACAACAAGGGGCAACATATTTCGAATTTCCTCTGTTGGTCAGTGCTAACTTGACAAGCATATCAATTTTGGACGAAATTGATCAATAAATAAGAGAGAAATAGTAATTTTTGTATTCCCCATAAGAATAACATTGGACAACGTACTGTGTTTACCGCAAAATGAAAATTTAAATTTTCTCCGCAACCAGTAATCGTAGAATAGTAATTCAAAATACAAAATTATTTAGTTTTTTGGGCTCTTTTTAATGGTGAATAGTAATATTTTTTATAATTATGTTTTTTTATTAAAAATCAAAAACTGAATTTTTGATATTTTGTCTTGTAATTTCTGAATCCGAATTTTTACAGAAATGCGGGTGGGGTTATTTTGTTGTAAAACTAAAGTTCTACAAACGACTAAAGTTTAATCAAAGTCGTTAGAGCCGTTTTTGAGAAATCTTGATTTTTCATGATTTTTAGTGGTTTTTGGGGGATAATTACCCTTAAAAATAAAAAAATTAAAAAAACGCCTGTAGATATCGTGGATTAGTACATACATACCAAATTTCATAAAAATCGGACCATTGGTTAGGGCTCTAGCTCTGTACACATCCATATAGAGAGACAGACAGACACACAGACATGTCGTAAAAATCACTTTTTTGGGTTCAGGGAGCACCAAAACAAATATTTCCACTAACAGCTCAAATTCAAACATTTTTACAAAAACAATACTTTCTCCATATACTACGTATAAGCGGGAGAAAGTAAATATACAACTTTCTCGGTATAAAAGGAAGTGGTAAAATCTCAACGGACAAAAGTGATTAGTACATTTTAGACACTCAGTGAGCTACTTTGTAAACCTGACAGTATATAAGTGTCACAGGAATTTCCCAATCAAAATCGATCATGTCATGTTTAAATTCTTAGTCATTGAAATTCCCAAAATTCCCTACAGTTTCGTATCGAGTTCTGTGGCCGAAGTGGTGCTCATTCCTGAGATGGTTGCAATGCCACACGACAGGCGGAGAGAAATTACTGGGTTTGTTAAAATATTTATCAAACAATTATTTATGATGCAGTTTAATGGTCCAATCAATTGTTTATGAATTTAGAGATGGCTAATGAATAATTTTAATGACAGCACAGAATAATAAAACAAATAGCAATTGCTTTTCACAATCAGTTTCCATTGAGTAAAAGCTTTTGCTGTGCTTATGCTTATTCCCTTTGATCGTTGCTGAAATACTGCTGATGAGTTCTGAGCAATCAATTATGAGCACAAAGTCGATTCCTTTCTTTCTAGGAAAGCAAAATACTTATTGGTTTAATATTACTAATATGAAGTTTAAAGGAAAACTTAGAAGGTTTGAGATATTCATCGTTCTTCTGAAGGGGAGGGGCTGAAGGGGAGGGGCTGGTACTCAGGGTAAGTTAGCATTTATTCTTCGTATTCTATATATTGCGAAGTAACATTAACACACAAGTTAGTTATTGAAACGTCCACAGTGAAATTTATATGGCATATATATATATATATATATATATATATAAAACAAAAAAAAACAAAAAAAACACAAACAAAAACACTGAAAAAAACTGTTTTTTTTTAAAGTTGGGCAAAAAAACACTGTAGAGAAATGCATATTTACAAGTTTTTGTATAAAATGGGAACATATCTCTCTCTATGACACCAAAACTAACATATATATATGTATATATGTATATATATATATGTATATATGTATATATATGTTAGTTTTGGTGTCATAGAGAGAGATATGTTCCCATTTTATACAAATACTTGTAAATATGCATTTCTCTACAGTGTTTTTTTGCCCAACTTTACCCAATACTTACCTACCCTTATTAAATGTCTAAATGTCTACTTAGAGAGTGGTTATTTTCAGTTATTATTTTTCAATTTTGTATTGTATATCTATTTTCCCTATTATAAAAGGAAAGTGGTGGATATCTGCCCCTATATCAATATGTCACAACAACAGATGTTGTTCCATGTTGTCGTGTCAGTTCCGTAACATCATGGAACCCTCAACTAAATTACTTGAAATTTTCCACGAGGCTAGCAAATACATCTGTGCTGTACAACAACCTATTTACGGTACATTTCAAAACACATTTCTCAGGGCTCCGCCTTATTACAGCTTTCAGCGTTCCATTCATATTCTTTAAAAGAAAATTATAGTTTAATGTTTCGATTTTAAGATCTCCAAGAATGAATTACAGATAGACTGACTTCAATTTGAATATACATAAGCTCGAGAAAGACCACTGCATAAGCAGTGTACATGGGTATTGTCCACCAGACGCACCAAACTGGTGTATATAAGTCAACATGCCACAGCGCCCTACCCGGATCAGACCCACTGCATAAGCAGTGTACATGGGTATTGTCCACCAGACGCACCAAACTGGTGTATATAAGTCAACATGCTACAGCGCCCTACCCGGATCAGACCCACTGCATAAGCAGTGTACATGGGTATTGTCCACCAGACGCACCAAACTGGTGTATATAAGTCAACATGCCACAGCGCCCTACCCGGATCAGACCCACTGCATAAGCAGTGTACATGGGTATTGTCCACCAGACGCACCAAACTGGTGTATATAAGTCAACATGCCACAGCGCCCTACCCGGATCAGACCCACTGCATAAGCAGTGTACATGGGTATTGTCCACCAGACGCACCAAACTGGTGTATATAAGTCAACATGCCACAGCGCCCTACCCGGATCAGACCCACTGCATAAGCAGTGTACATGGGTATTGTCCAACAGACGCACCAAACTGGTGTATATAAGTCAACATGCCACAGCGCCCTACCCGGATCAGTAAACTCACTAAGCTGACTCCCTGTATCTACTTCTTTCTCTGAGATATAAGGTTAAAGTTAAGGAGGTTATGTGAATGAGCCGAGATGGAGTTATTCATTCAGCCCGAGTCGGACTTGTACTGATCCTTATTTATGTATCCCGCAATGGCATGGTCCATGGCTTAGTGTGACTTGTTATCGCCATTTAAATTGCCCTGATAGATCTCGTCCCCGGCGGGATTACTTCAACAACTTCTTGCCTCGCGTTTATTTCTCCGACGAGGAATGTTCCCTTAGTTTATTCGTGTTTCGAGTCATTTACATTTGAGACACTTTACATTCTGTTGAATGCAGTACTCCCGTACTTGACGGCCTTGCAAGTAAATACCTTGGCTCCGGCTTTGTCAACTCAGACTGTGTTTATTTGCTACATACATTATTTGTATACTTGTCGGTTGAATATGGCAAAAAGTGAAATATAAACTAAAATGACAAAATACTAGTCCTGTACATCACTACCGATTTAGAATAAAATTTATATGAGATTATAATTCTAACCATAATGGTAATTCTAATAATTGGACTCGTACATGAATGAAATAACGGAATAGTTACATGATCCGAATAAATAAACTAGGATTATATTTATTTTTCATATGGTTTCATTAAATGTAGTATTGAATATTATTATGGAATGTTACTACACAACATGTACTGATACTGATGTTGATTACAGGATTTGCACGCCGGTATATGAATTAGACTAAATCCTGCACTAAGACCGATCATTATAGCTATAAGGAAAATGTGGCCAGACTTTTAAAGTTTGAGATGCTGGCATATAGACAGTGGTTGTGTAGCAACCATTGTAAAATCTTTTTTATCTGTTTCCACTATAACAATCAGTTGTTGAAACCATTTGATTGTCCCATTTGCTTTATCATACAAAATGCTGTGACAAATGTATCAGCTGAGAACCCATGATAACCAACATGACTAGTAGCGCTGCCTAGTGAGTTTTCTCCCTCCCTCCGCACATCTGCCCATGATGACCAGTCTATCTATTGTAAATGTGTCCTTTTTTCCTAGAAAGTTTACAACTGGTCCAATATAGTTCAATAGTATAGTATTGTTCAATATAGTTTTGTTGTAAGCTTGCAAACATTAAACAAATTTAATAAACATGACATGATTAAATTAATTAAACAAGACAAAATTTGATGACTGCTGCTTCCTAAACGACCCATGGTCTGCAGGCAACTTCAAGGCGGGCCCCGAGCCAGGGACCATCCTCAAGAAGCTCTGTCCCAAGGAGCAGATGTGCTTCCAAGTCCTGATGAAGGATGTCCTGCGACCTTACGTACCAGAGTACAAGGGCCACATCACCTGCGAAGACGGTGAAGGTATTGTTCCCCACTACTACGATAATTGTAATTTTAATCTTACTTATCTGATTAATTTGTACTTTGTAAAGCTGTAAAAGGCTCTGCTTTCAAGAAGACCACCAAACTAAACCACCTTGCATAAATAAATAATCTTTTTATTCCAAAAAAATTTGGATAATTGATTACTGTATTTTAATGTCGGTAGATACTTCTACTAATCAATTGTATGTTGTTGGTAATTATACAGAACTGAATGTTGTCTCTTCTGTTAAATAAATACAATTATATTGCAAGTTTGTTTTTTTAATATGATACGAAGAGTTTTATAATTCTAATACTTAGTGTGATACTATTTCAATTATATTTGTTGTCGAAGCAAAAACAAGTGCAAAACACTGAATAGTTGATGATCGTACTCTTAGATTAAATATCTGTAATATTTAAGAAAACAATTGACACTTTACATCGGGTTTTGATTTTATATCAAATGATTATATTGCATATTCGATTTTTAACCAGAATACCAACTTATACTGTACGCTCCTTTAATTCAGCTGGTAGGAATCAATACTAGATCACATAGCTATACCCAAAAATTACCTCAGGGCTGCTAGGGGTGTGCTGTTTGATTGGCTGGTTTGTCGTTTGTGTCTGTGGTAATAGGGTTTCAATTCCCTCCTGGACCAAAGTTTAGAATATTCAGGTTCCTTAAAAGGACTAAAAAGGTTCACAGCTTATAACTGACAGCTCCAGTATTTTTAAGGTTGTCCGCTGTAATTATATTGAGTTTTCTGTTTCTACTAGGGTTACTTATTTTGTTTATGAAAATATTTTCTTTGGTTTCCGTAAAGATTCTGGGCGTTGAATAATAAACAAATCGTTACAAAATAATAAACTATTTTATCTCAGTATGGGTAAGGTCTCCTGTGATGATTAATCCGGCTGTATCAAGAATGTTCGCTATCTAATCAGCTGGTCAGCCGTGATTGTGATGTTATCTGACAGCTGATTGGTGTTGCAGCCTCATACCTGCAGCTGCAAGACTTGTTGGGAGAGTTCACCAACCCCTGTGTGATGGACTGTAAAATCGGGGTCCGGACCTACTTGGAAGAGGAGCTTGCCAAGGCCAAGGAGAAACCTAAACTTAGAAAAGTGAGTGTTACATAGGGAGTGGCGTTTCAAATTTACTCCTAGGGAGCCTTTAAAACTATCAAGTTTTACTCAAGAACATAAGACATCCACAGACAACAGATGGGTGATCCTGTTCAAAGTTGGTTGTGGGACTATCAGTACTGGTGACCAAACCACTGTAACATTCAAATTGTGCTACAAGCTCATTATTGTAACTAATCTAAATTTTTAACTAGGGAACTAATATATCAAAATTGTAATACAAATTAACGTTTAATTGAATAGGCCTTTCAGTACTTGATGATCTTTCTTACTAGAAAGCCTAGTTAATTAAAAATTAATTTTTATTGGAGTTAGGATGTTTCAATTTCTTAGTTTAAAATTCTCTGTAGCATAAGACTGATTGATACTATCGTTGCCAGCTCAAATAGGGCGGATTGACCCCATATGAAATCAGAAAACATAGCAAGCACAAATAACATCACTGTGTATTATGACATGTTTTACAGATTGTAATCAAGAATTAAATTTTTGATTACAAAATTACAATGAAACCGGACTTGAATTGTTATAATAAGAGATTTACATCCTCTTTTATTTTGTCTACTGAGACCTGAAGCCTGCATGTGGAACCTATCAAGGGGTGAGATATCCTTTGGTACTAGTTGAACTATAATGATGAAATGATCTAGCCAAGACTCAAAATATCAACCAAACTCAAAATATCATTTTCAATTCTAAAAAATATATTTGTAATTTATGTTTTTTATCAGACTAAATAAGTTTATCCATTTACCGATGTTTAATTTCAGGACATGTACGAAAAAATGATCCAGATTGACCCGAACGCTCCAACGGACGAAGAGCACAGGTTACGGGGTGTGACGAAACCGAGGTAACTGAAATATACTTATCTCAAAAATCATAGCCTCAATTTAGATATTATACATTAATTAAGGCAACTGAATCGCAATAATTTATTTTGAAATATATAGCGGTTTTACGTTACCTTTTCCTCGTCTCCAGTTCAAATATTGGTTGTGTACTACGACCAGGTTTCGGCCCTGAGTTGAGTCATGTTCACAGTTTTGTTGAAAGATATGAAGCTGTCCAGCATGAAATTGACATTGTGACTGTACGTTTCTAAAACCTGTCTGTTGTCGACCATCTATGTTAAATTGTGAAACTATGTCTGTCTGTGTTTTTGTAATGTAACTTTTGAATCCTTCAACAATGTCAACTTGACCGAAAAAATGTGGATAATAGCAGCTTGATACCTCTCGACCACATTACGTGAACATGACACAACTTTTGGACTGGAAGTGTGGACAATGTAATTTAAAACTGCTATATTTATTTCAGTCATGCCACCAGTTCAAAGGAAAAATAAAAAATTGAGTAACAAAATATTTTATATATTTGTAATTGTTATGACTAGTGATGGTAGAAGAATATAATAAGAAACTCAAGAAGTTGCCACGTCTCTTTTTTAACTAAATTTTTCCTGAATATTTACCCTTTTGTAAAAATAATACTGTACTTTCCAATAATTAAAGTTTTCTAAAAACCTTAAAATATTAAAAATGTAGGCTATTGCTAGTGCCTTATTGTGTTCTATAATAGCATTTTAAGCTGTGTTACCTTAATACAAGGTATTTATAAAAGAGCTCTTGGTAAACAAAATCATATTAAAACAACGGAATCAGTTTAAAGCATACTCTCATGGTGTGATCACACTACTAGCAAATACACCGGAGTAATAACCTGAGTACCGAATGTTTTGCGTGTTCGCGAATAGTGTGGGAGCTGCACAAACACAGAATACCTACATTTCTAGATAAGCACATTGTTGAAAATCATTGAAGCAGTGAACTTTCGGGAGAATGTTCGGCCGAATATTCGGGTGATGTTTGTGAGCAGTGTGGGACAGACTTTAAAGTTTGATTTTTTCAATAAAATTAATTTGGAATATTTTTCAACAAATTACATATGAAAACACCTATTGACAGGGCCGCATTTAGCCAAACAGCGCCCCTAGGCACACAAAACAGTTGCTCCCTCCCTGCCGCAATACCGGTCGCAAAACTTAAATAATGTCACGATTATTGTCATTGAGTTGTACATAGAAGAATATATCGTTGATATTTGGTTGCAGCTGCAACGCAACGCAGAAAGAAGGTCTTTACAAGGCTTGCGTTGCGTCCCCCTATTTCGCAGGCGTTCACAATCCAAACTGCAATAATTACGCATGTGAATAAGCGCACATTTCTTCTTTTGAATCCCTTAAAATTTGGCGCCCCCGAAAATTTGGCGCCCTAGGCCTGGGCCTAGTGAGCCTAGTGGGAAATGCGGTACTGCCTATTGATACAATAAAGCATAGTGTAAAAGCAGGTGTTAAAGCAGCTGAAACAATCTACACAATTTACAGATTCAAGGCTAAAGGCCGAGGTTAAGAAATTTATCTAAGAGCGGGGATCTATATTCCCCAACTTAGACATCTAATTTGTTTGTTTGATAAAACGTTGAGGTTGAAGGCCAATATTATTCATTATAAAGTTGGAGAGTCCTATAATCGTAATACAGAAATGAATGAAGCTGATGACAGCCAACTCTATGATGAGTTATTCTTAAATTAAAAACATATTTGTGGTTGACTTTAATCAACAGGTCCCTCTCATAATATATATTACTTTCTCTCCTCCCCTAAGGAGTCTCATTATATCATACTCTTATACTATTTTGCAGGTATATGGTATGGCGGGAAACAATATCGTCCACAGCAACGCTTGGGTTTAGAATAGAAGGCATCAAGAAGAGTGACGGGAAGTCTAGTAAAGACTTCAAGACAACCAAAACGAGGGAACAGATCATTGAAGCCTTCACAGATTTCACCGATGGGTTCCCACATGCTGTGGTATGTTGTTTTTGTGTTATGTTGTAAAAAGGAATTACATACATAACATTAATTTAAAGATTACATTTTTTGGAAAATACACAAAAAGTATGGAGACTACTTTTCAAGTGAGGTTAAGTCTTAAGTGTTTTGTGTTTAGAGGTGATTTGCACATTTTTTTAACTAGATGGGCCATCTGCTTGAACTCGAGCAAATCTTTTCTAATGCTTTTCAGTTTACAATACACCTCAGAGTGAATTGGGTATACTTCGTTGTCATTCCAATATTGACTATTCATATAATGTCATTACCGTCTGTTCTTGCTGTTGTGCATTATTTTCTCAATGTGTCAGCAATAGCAATGACTGTACACTTGTAGTAGACTGCAAACCTTATGGGCGGTTCTGTTAACAAAAGAGGCAGATTCCCATGTAGTTCTGACAGCACTAGATAGAAATTGCCACCATCGCACGCAACAGCGGACGTAACTCTGGCTCATGCCGCTTGGCGCGCTCAGCTCGGCTGTGGCGGGTTTTTAAAATCTCATTTTGCTAATAAAACAATTGTCTCACTTTCCTCGCAACTCGGAAGTTTTAATATACGTTTTAACAAAGGCTGTAAAGCTGTAATAACAATGGTTGCGTGAAATAAAAATAAAATTGTAATAACTGTTAAAAACTTGTAATAAAATTGTTGTCCATGTCGTAGCTATCTTTCACCAGCGTCAATCAAGCGTGCTCTGTCTGTTCGTCTGCCTCTGCAATTCCAAGTAGTTTGCGTAATTTCTACTAGGAGGAAGCACACGCTATTGCCCCTGTTGCCGACCGCACCCAGTAGATGTGCTGCTTTCTTTGCTAACAGATCCTAGCATTCAGGGACGGATTTCGGTATCTGCCGCCCCGATGCACTATTCTGTCAGCCCCCCGCCCCCCCCAAAGTAGATCGTAAGACTCATGGACTCGGTTCACATGAGTGACAGGGATTGCCACGATCTCACAGTAGTACCCGCTGCGGATTTGCAGATCCACTATTCACTCGAGCTTGGAAATTTCAAAACTAATACTTTATTCCTGACGATGATAAACGATTTAAAGGAAGTAAAATAAATATACAGGAATGAAAATAATCCCCAAGAAGACTCTTTGTCTGTGCTCGTGGGAGGGCAATTCCTGCTGGATGGCTGAATATAGGAAACATATTGCATGTCATTTTAATCTTAGACAGTATTTGCAGATTGATTAAACAAAACTAATCTAAAATGTGGGGTTAGTGTTGATAAAAATAAAATTTATTGAACTAACATTTTTTAAATTATCCAAGATTCAAGAATATTTTCAATAGGCTAAATTGACTTAATACTAAAGATTCCTTTACACAATAAAGTATTAAAGTGATTTCAAAAAAGGAGGGAAAATGATCATCAATTCTATTAAGGATTTGAAATTAAAAAAAAAAATAGCTATGATTTTTTTGCTTCTGATTTCAAATATACTTTAGAAAATGCAAAGTAAGCTCCCTTTTACTGCCGTTCTCGGCCACTACGCCCGGCGCCGGCAATTCGCCCGATGCCACGGTTTGGCGCCCGTGCCGCCCCTACTCACGTGCCTAGTGGGGAGGTATCATTGCGTTTACAGTCTACTACAGGTTTATGGTCAATGGCAATAGCTGTAAATATGTAATCCAATTGATTTTGTATACTTCTATAAGATTTACAGAGCTTTCAAGACATGTAGGGCAGAGCCCTGAAGACGAATGCAAATCATGAATTCTTAGAATCTACACCTTGACCTTTTTTTATTGACATATCATGCATAAAAATCGGTTCAGTAGTTCCTTAAATTTTACTCTTATAAAAATCCTATTTTGTATTAATATGTAGATATATTGACCGCAGTATATCACAGACATGTACTTAAAATTAGTTTTGACATATAAGAAACCTTATGATAAACATATACAACACTTATCCTACTTTTGAATGACACAATTTTTTAGTGATGTGAAATTATTATTGCTTTTTATTGGGCTACTATCACCTTAGTTTAATTAGTCCTGGGGGGCTTGTTAAATGGCGATTAAAAACACATAAGACACAAGATAAACGTAACAAAACATACACAAAAGACAAAACAAAATTCACTTAGCACATGCCTGTTGTGCTTGTGTTTCATGTGTTATATATTTATCTTGTGTCTTCTGTGTTTTGGTCACCATTTGGCAAGCCCCTTAAGATAAAACTAAGGGGAGGTAGCCCAATACAATTGAGCTTATTAAACAACTTTACAAAATCTCAAACATTTTTATTTGTTTGGCTTTTTTATCCAGCCATTTACTTGTTTGTAAATAATCGATTTGGAGTATTTATGCCCAAGTATGTCATCAAGCATAAATACTTTCTTAACACACTCCGTGCAGGTGACCCCGAATGGGGTCATGGCTCAACATTGATACGTATGAGATATTCATGTTTGAACATGTTTAACGAAGCGAAAGTGTTAAGTGAATTTTGCAAACTTTTTGCTATGCTTTATTCCCGAATTTACGTAGCGAAGTATTACGCAGTGATTCACATTTTATTTGCAGAATGGCCAAAACCATTAAGGAAGCCATAAGGTTTAAGGAGGCATTATATTTAATTTTCTGTAACATTGAACAAATGCAGCAACATTTTTATTCATATGTACTACAAGCTGCCATCATACCCGGTTTCATCCGGTAATAAAACCTGTGATGTGTGTTGCATTCTGTGGTTAACCTATGGAACTACTGCAAATCATGATCAGCTGTTTAAATTTTCATCAGCTCAAACCAAAGTGAATGTCCAAGAATAACACTGGATTGGGACTTTGACTCCCTGTGGGGCGGAGCCCTATGGAAATTGGTTTAAATCCTTTCTTAGTAGTTACTTACGTTATGGAAAGAACATACGTGAAAAAATTTCATGGTTAGGTGTGGAGCCTGAGGGATGATCGGTTTGTTGTATTCAATAAGAAAAACACTGGATTGGAACTTTGACTCCCTTTGGGGCAGAGCCGTGTGGGAATTTCTTAAAATCCATTCTTAGTAGTTACCTATGTTATGGAAAGAGTAAAAAATCAAATTTTCTGGTTGTTAGTGTAGAGTTTTGGCCTGGGGGATGATCCGATTTTTCGTATTTAAACAAAATACATCCAACCACAAAACAAAAAACCAAAGCGCAGCGGGCGGCAGGCGGCGTGGCGGGGCGGTTGTTGTGGGAGTTTTTTCATATTTTTTTTCGTTTTTCTCTTTTTCGTTTTTTTTTCGTTTTCTTTGTATTTTTAGTGTTTGGGTATGCATAGACTAGCAGAACCGTTGCGGCTTTGCCGCGTAAACTACGACAGTTGTGTGTGCTGCATGGTGGTTAGCCCGTGGAACTAATTCGAATCAGGATCAGCTGTTGGAATTTTCATCAGCTCAAACCAAAGAATATGTCCATAAGGAATAGTCAGTGCACAAGATATCTGAAGCCGGTTCTGAAACCGTCGGTTTTATAACTCTGAAGCCTTGTGGGGCAAAGCCCTATAGTTGAATCAGTATGAAAACACTCTAACTTTCCTATTTTAGACCTAAAGAATCAATGTAAGTTACCAAATGTCACCTTTCTAGCACGCTGGGATTAAAACCAAAGGTTACTATTATTATGTATACTACCTTTTCAGTTTTTTGTAGTTATACTTATTGTTTTCTTTGTGTGTTGTAGCCCAAGTATTACCAGAGGTTAAAAGCAATTAAAGCGACTCTGGACGTCTCCGATTTCTTCATAACACATGAGGTATTATACAAAGTTTGGTAGTCAACCGTAGCTAAGGCCATAGCCTGTCATACACAATAGAGCACAAAGCACATCCCTTACACAAACACCAATTGTGTTCACGCTGGTCATAATATTGACTCTATATAGGACCTTTCCTAGAGTTCCTTAACCAGCTGGCCAAACACTGGTGTGAACCCTGATCTCAAATTGTTAGTACCTACAATTCACTATTTTCTCAGTATTTCCTCTGCCTTGTAACTCTTTAATACTGTGGCAAACCTACTTCTGTGATGGATGCAGAAGTGGCAGGCTGCATATATTTAAAAGAGTTATGCGATTTAGTAGAGGTCTTCATCACTGGTGGAAAACCATGATCCCTCAAAACAAGGCTCTTCTTGTAAAACTTAACTAACTAAATGATGAAGTTCTTTAGTCCACTCCATGGCATAACATACCGTGTGTCCCAAAAGTCCCACCCCCTATTATTTTTTTAACGACTGCATATATCGAGAATATCTTCTGGGGAAGTCTTTGTGATCCAAAAAGGAAACTTTTGATGAGTCCAAATTTTCAACCCACTCCCCCAAAATAGGGGTTTTGGCGGTAAGTCAAAAACTTAAATGGTAACCCCCCTGGAGTGATGTATAATTTTGTATGGCGTTCAAAAAGAAGAAGAATGGCACAAGTTAGGTGTTTATAGCTTTGTTCTATCAAACACAGCATTCAATTGAGTTTTTGAATTTTATAACATCATTTTGTATTATTTTTGCATAGCAGTCATTACAAATAACATTACAAATAGCAGTATTCACCAAAAACGTTTTGAAATAATAATATTTTTCGATGGGAACGTTTAAGTAACCAAGCCATTTATCTGTTAGCGAGTCAACAAGTTTGGCCCCATCCCCCAGAATAGGGGTTTTTGGGGCTAAGTCAAAATGTTAAATAGCAACCCTTACGAGTGATACCTCTTTTTAAAGGTCTTAATAAAAGAAGATGAATGGTGCAAATTAGAGGTCTCTACGATGATCTTCTCCTAAAATATGGCAGCTTATTAACTGTCAAATTTTACAATGATATTTAATAAGCTGTTATGATTTAGAGCATCATCGTAGAGACCTCTAATTTGCACCATTCATCTTCTTTTATGAAGACCTTTAAAAAGAGGTATCACTCAGTAAGGGTTGCTATTTAACATTTTTGACTTAGCCCCAAAAACCCCTATTTTGGGGGATGGGTCAATTTGTTCACTCACTAGAAGATAAATGGCTTGGTTACTCAAATGCTCCCATCGAAAAATCTTATTATTTCAAAGCGTTTTTGGTGAATACTGCTATTTGTAACGACTGCTATCCAAAAATAATGCAAAATGATGTTTTAAAATTAAAAAAATCAATTGATCACTGTGTTTGATAGAATAAAGCTAGAAACCCCTAACTTGTGCCATTCTTCTTCTTTTTGCACGCCCTTTAAAATGATATATCACCCAAGGGGGGTTACCTTTTAAGTTTTTTGACACCCCCCAAAACCCCTATTTTGGGGGAGTGGGTTGAAAATTTGGACTCATCCACAGTTTCCTTTTTATGTCACTAAGACTTCCCCGGAAGATAATCTCGATATATGCAGTCGTTAAAAATATAATAGGGTGGGTGGGACTTTTGGGACACACGTTCCAAGACAACAAAACAATATGCAACCTTTACCTCTGCAACCTACATAGGCAACCAACATAGATACTGATGTGGAAGTCAGTTTAAAGACGGCATCAAACTGTTGGTCATACAGATCGCTATGACAATATTTTTGATGTTAATTAACAAATCAACTCCAGATGGATCACTAGCCTTCATCTCTTGATGTAAGAAATGTATGGTTCCAAGTCCTGTTCAGTATTTACAACCTCCATATAGAGAAAGCAACTATCAGCAAAATCATTTGTGTTGGGTTTGGCTTGGGATTCTGATCTTCACTGTATGGCAGGGTTATACTTAATAATGCGATAACCGACTGCTTGAAGTAACTAACTAAGTGGTTAGCCATTTTAAGAGTTCAGTTATTTTAGTTTAATAAAACACCAACTAATTCTGTTAAGTTAACCATTTGAAGACTGCCTTAGTTGTTTGGTTACCAGAAATCCAGTTATTATTAAGGCCAATGACAAAAACTGATCAAGAATAAGTATTATTTGTAAACTTGTAACTGATTGTTTATGATTTAGTTGAAGGTTGAGTATTTCAAGTATTAACAAACCAAGTTAGTTACAAATAAATGTAAGAGTTTATTTATTATACATAGTAATAAGCAATGCATAATGTGAATATTTTAACAGTGAATCAAATTATAAAAAAATATGTCTGTCTTAAACTAGTCCAATAGGATTACATTGCCCCTGGCCATACAGCCTATCTCCACCATTCCAGTAGAAAATAATTCACTTCACTAAAACCAGACTAACAGGAAAAATAATTCTCTTACTTAACCAACTAATTTAACTGATTGAGTTGAAACTAAATCATACACCAATCAGTTAAATTAGGCGGTTTATAAAACCAGTTGAGTAAACAAATTTAGTCTATTGCCTTACTGACTAATTTAACCAATTCAGTAGAAAGAAATATACTAACATTTTTGTTGAGTTATTTTTAAAATTATCTATTATTATTGGTCGATTTCTCTCATCCCTGGTTAGTTATACTTAGCTTTTAACACTATGTTGTAGTCTACAATATGTGGGGTAATACTAAGATATTCTAGGAATCTTGTATTTTGGTGATTTTACATTTTAATGTGCACCAATAAAGCCGTTTACAAATACTTAAGGAAACAGGAATCCTTTTGTAACAGCAGCCGGGCTGAGTCAGTTCTCGGGTTGACAAATTTTTTGTTCTGATTCACAATTCCTCGATATCTTCAGCTGTGTTTTCATCAATTTTCAATACACGTAACCAGTAACTTTGGCTTCAAAATTTATTTAATCAAACAATTAAGGAATTGGCCCTCTTTATGTAAACAAGATAAAGAGTTTTTTATGGCACTTATGTAAGTGTCACGTAAACTTCAATGACTCCATGATCCATCCACTTGAGAACTAATTATGTGTATGAGGGGGTGGTGGAAGAAATTTGTCATTCAACTTCACACATTCCAACTGTAAAACATAAGCTTCCTGAAGTTTAACCATAACTCTAACTCCTATATTGTGTCACCAATGTCAGACATTTCCCAGGTTATCGGCAGTTCCCTGCTGTTTGTCCATGATCAGAACAACGCCAACGTGTGGCTGATAGACTTTGCCAAGACGCTGGTGTTGCCGGAAGAGATGCAGATCGACCACTCGAGTGAGTGGGTCGTGGGAAACCACGAGGACGGGTATGTGCAACAACCAAGGAAAGTTAGTACTAGTATGACAGGGGAGGTGTGGTTAAACGGGAAATATTGTAGGAATTATTTCATCGTAAGAGTGTATTATCAAAGTAGCAAATTTCCTATAGAGTGGTGAGCCGATATCACAATAGATATGTTCCAACGTGACGTGATGTTTTTGGAAGTTGAACATTTTATATTTATACGTGTTTGCACTCTGATGTCCACATTTGTTGTCCAATTTACTTTAAATTCAATAGGTACTTTATATTAACGATTTGACAGGTTCAATGACTCAAAAACCAAAATGCCCTTTTTTGATTTTTAAATTAAATTGTTGAGTTTTTGGGCCCCAAAAGGGCTAAATATTCGTTGGAGGTAAATTGAATACAAGTAAAATAATAGCATAGTTATTTTACCACTTACAGTAGACCCTCTCTTAACCGACTCTCACGGGACCGGGCCTAGGTCAGATAACCTAGAAAAAGCTCTGTACTGTACTTGACGCAGAGTAGCAATAAACTGATGTTGAGTGACGTTCCACAATATTGTGTTTCCCATGTGATTCATAACAAAACTTGACCTTTTTAGTAAAGCAATATAGATGGGAACAGTTTCTTATATACTGTATTTCGATTCCTAGAAAAGGTCGGTTAAACCAACCAGTTTTAAAATTCAGGGCAGATAAAACCGACCTCCATTTTGTGCCCTAGCAGAGGTGATTAATCCGAGCGGCGGTTGATCCGGGGTCGGTTAAGAGAGGGGGCTACTGTACATGAAAATTGCATGTCTGAAGATAAAATAACTCATTTTGAAATAACGTTTAACAATGTATAGGCCTGCATAATGTTCCAGTTACTCACAATTTGTAGTATTTCACAAAAATGAGGCAGCTAAACCCATATAGATGTTTTTTTTGTTAGTTCATTATTGTATAAATTTTTCTCTCAAGAGTTGCAATTATTCCTTATTTTAAAATAATATGGTCGGGTTTGGAGTCATTTATAGTAGAATTCATTTACATGCCAATTGCCAATAATTGCTATGAGTTGGTGATGGTGTGACAGGTAGCCTGCCCAGCAATTAATTGTCTGGCAGTCTGTCCTTGCTTGTGCGAGAGTGAATGGATAGTGAATCTGATGCATATCATCTTAAACAACCAGACTGTGAATGCACTAATTCCAATCTTATTTCTAAATAGAGGCTTTACATTTTTATTTAATTATTTTTTAGGAACAAATTACAGTTTTAGCTTATTTTCAAGATTAAATAATCAAATTTAGAGTTAAGGGAATGATCCAACCGGGTTGGGAAGACGCTTCCCAACCAAGTTGGGCGGATGTTGGGACGGACAAATGTTGGGAAGTGTGCTTCACCATTCACGATCCAACCCAGTTGGGAGAACGTGTCCTAACCCGGTGTCTAGATTACTGCCTACAATCAAATTGTATAGTGCACGTGTAGTATGCATATACTGTTTTTGTTAAAAACATAAATTATAATTAATTATTAAGAAAATGAAGTTGAAATATGTAGATACAAATTTAAATATTATTACTGTACATAAATATTGTAAAACTGTTAAATCCAAAAACAAACTAATTTTATGTCACGTTGACAATTTTTATAATCAACATTATTTTTATAATTTTGTTTTTCATCAGCAGTTTTGGTTTGGCATTTTTGTTCATAGTCTGTGTTGGAGTCATGTCTTTAAATTATGTTTATGTTAATAAATATTTAAGATATTCCTTTGACAGATTCCATATTAATGTAATATCTCACTATTCACTTAAACTCAACTAGGTGCATCACGCACAGGATAGTTCAGGCGTCCCATAAAACTGGAAATGCTATTTCGTTCCCATTGTGTTACCGAGAAACTATTTTGGAAAGTCTAAACGTCATCTCGTTTTAGTAGAGTACTCAGACTCCACTTTCCACAATTTCAGTTACGCTACTAGGATTTTATTCTTCATAAGTTATTTTCATTAAAATATTATGTAAATAATTTTAAAAATATACAAGACAAGACGAGTATTTTATATTTCTTTATTACTTATTAAAGTATTAGAGTCACACACCGATGTCAGGACCAACCCGGTTGGGAACGGTCACACACGATCCAACTTGGTCCGTCCCGACGGTGTTGGGATCAGGTTGGGAGAAGTTTATGGCCGAGACTCCCAACAAATCTTGGGATGATCTGGTCCGTCCCAAAAATTGTTGGGAACTGTCGTCGTCACACTCGATCCAACCGCAGCCCAACCCGGTTGGGAAGAACTCCCAACCGGGTTGGATCACGTATGGGCCCCTTTAGTTCACACAAATATATTTTTATATAAAAAATACAGCTAGTAGAACTCATGCACCAGCTGAGTTTTATATATATATATATATATATATATATATATAATATATATATATGTCCGTGGGTGCTTTATAACTCTCTTAAAAATGGTCCGATTTTGATGAAATTTGGTACAAACATGTAAAGCAAAATTTATGACTCTTAAGTTAGACAACCAGCCAGATCGTTCCAGTTAAATGGGTATTTTGGGGGGGGTTTTGTACCCCAAAAATGGGTTTTTTGATTTTTTTACGTGTAATACTTTAGTCAATCAAATTTTACTTTTCACCATTGAATTCAGCTTAAAAAAACAAAGAAATTTGGTGGTTTGATCATTGCTCTACGTCAATTGGTTACAGAGATATTGAAAGTGCTAAACACAGTACGTTGTCTAATGTTATTCTTGTGGAGAATAAGAATAATTGTATATCTCGCTTATTTATAAACTTATCCTGATGAAAATTGGTATATTGCTTCATATCCTTGAGGTCTATTGATATTTGCACAAAAAATGATATTTTTGCCGATAGTTCCTGTAGCAGCAAACCTGCATACTCAGCCGCCATGTTATTCTTATGGAGAATAATTAAAATGTCATAAATTGTTTATTTATGAATGTATATCTTAACGAAACTTGGTATGTGGCTTTATGTGGTATTAATATACATATATATGCATTGGAAATTCTCTGAGTACGCAGGTTTGCTGCTACGGGGGTATTTATACAAAAAAATATAAATAGCATTGAATAAAAGTCTTAAACATATTAGCAGCAACTGGTGTTAAGTCTAAGATGACGTAAACATTCCTCTTCACTCCGGAAACCATTGACAGCTCTCAGTAGGGAAAAATCCCTTCCAAAATATTATTTCAGAAGATACTGTATTTTACTACAAATGTAATTTTTCTCTTGCTTCCATGAAAATGACAGACAACTTACTCACTGAGCTCTTTAATATTTTGTTGCAGGTACATGATAGGTGTCAACAATCTTATTGACATCTTCGGTGAGATGTTGGAGAGGTCAAAGTCATCAACGCAAGTGCCGGTGACAATGATAACAGCACCGCAAGACCCGACGTGACCTCGTTATCAGGCGACCTTGACCTGCTGACAAGGCGATCATATTGATCAGCCTCTGTAGTCTAGAACTGACAGGGTTACTTTGTGTTTGGCCACAAAGACTTCGAAGGAAACAGGAAAAGTTGTAAAACTTCATGACTGTGGTTTCACAGTGGTGAAAACATCTGAGCGGTCAAAGAGCAAATTTGTACTTTAAAACGATGCTCCCTAGTAAATTGATAGTGTCCATCCCAGTAATGTTGAAAGTGCTATTTTAAACAGAGATAACTTATATAAGCTAATTTTCATCAAGACCAAAGAAATTTTAATTTTATTCAACATTTGTTTCAAATTGGCTTTCAACGTCAGAATGCTATCGGTTTTTATAATTTAAGTATGTTTTCAACAGATAAACAACTCGGTATTATTTTAACTCCTAACAAACTATTCTGTATCATCATCATTGGCCTTGGTATAAAAACTTAATTTTTTACCTTGCATTTCATTAATGTATAATACTGCACTGTGCCTAATGCCCTTTTATACATTTTATAATTTTGTATTCTTAGAATTACAGTGCCTCTATACCAATCCGCAAGAAAGTCAAATCCGATTAAATTTGAGTTTCTGGTATATATATATATATATATATGTGTAACCACGCTAATAATTTGGGGATTAGGAGTTATTACATAATATTGAATGATAACGTTTTTAAATTATTTGTTCATAACATTTCTCAAAATTTTACAACACTCAGCAGTGTATTTTAGCTTGAGATGAAATCAAACAAAAATGGAATAATGTAAATTAAACGTTACATTTGCGTAGTGCAGTTTTTTTTACATAGTCATATTTATTTCATCCATTCATTACTATAGTCAGTGGAGAGATCCTGTGGTTTTCATACAAAGAAAACCTTTTTGTAAGAAAATGCATTTGTAGAAAGTATATAGTTCACATAATTTTAGTATAAGTTTATTTATTTTAATACATTAGATATCTTGTCAATGCACAATACTAGAGTTAAGGTTGTAAATAATGTAAATTTCATTTTGTACAGTCACAGGGTGTCTTCAAAGTTAAGTTAAAGAGAATTTATTGATTTGACAAATAGGAATATCAGAGTCGAGAGTCGTTTTAATGTTTAAGCCTTGACAAAAGTACAGTGGTATATCCCCTGTTATTATTTGAATTGACCTACACTTTAGCATTTTAAAGTTGGTATTCATGAGTTGGTTCCTGTAAAGGCACTGCCTGTTATGTACATATATTTAGCTTGTTAACTTTATTTTAAGTTTATATATAAAAAGCAATGTAATGGTCAATATAACGTTGTTACTTTATCTTGTTGAGCTGTTTTAATCAAAACTATTTACAAATAAAGTTTTTGAATATTCGTACGTTTATTAAGATCATTTCCTTGGCGGATTCAACCAATACAGTCGTGAGCACCACCTAGAGTTTGCACAGAGACAGAGACTTAGTTGTGTAGACAGAGACTTAGACTTGGTCTGGTTTGATAAAACAACCATCAATAGTTTTTATTAGCTGTGCAACACTGTGATAAATTGATGTGGAATCATCCACATAATGTAAGTTCATCTACCAACAAAAAAAAATTAACATACAGTATACCTCAATCTATCGAGTCTAATATGGTGGTGTCCTGATCTGATGGCTAAAAATCCAGAGACATTGGCACAAAACTAAAAAATTATACATTATTGGATTGGTAACTACTGGTCCATGGGTGCTGATTCACTTAACACAATATGCTCAACAGGAAATGCAACATGTTCTACTTCGACATAATGAACGCCAACAGTAGTTGGGAGATACGCTAGAATGCTATCAGACTTTCAAAAGCCATCTTCAAAAGACTCCAGCAAAAGTCAGGACCAAGGCAACGATGGTTCGGCATCTGATTGAAATAATTTGGCAATACAAAAATTCTGCGTACTTCAGCCTTGTCCTTGCTAAAACCTGTAGAGTATTATGCTCCTTGTATTATGCTTTTTCAGAAACTATCAGAGATTCAACCAGTTTTTAAAAAAGGATCTCCTTATGATGTACAAAACTTTAAACCAATACTTCTAAGATTCACGAGAAGCTAATTCATATTAGGCTGATCAATTATTTAGACATGAATAACATGCTATGTAACAGTTTGGTTTTAGAAAAGAATTAGGCACACAATCTGCTCTTTCTTTATTAGCGAATTTCCCCTATAGGGAAGAAGCTATTACCGTAGTTGGCATGGTAAGACCTAGGCCCGGGACCATGATAACTTTTTGTTTTGAGGTCCCCAGACCCCAGAAGCACCATTCGTTTGAAACTGTGTATATATATATATATATATATATATATATATATATATATATATATATTATATATATATTATTTATATATATAAATATTTATATATATATTTATAATATAGATATATATATTTTTTGATGAAATATATATATATTTCATCAAAATCGGACCTTTTTTACGAGAGTTATCACACCCACGGACACGGACGGTGGGTGTGATAACTCTCGTAAAAAAGGTCCGATTTTGATGAAATTTGGTACAAATGTGTAAAGCAACATTTATGTCTTTAACTTTGAAAACCAGCCATATCGCTCTATCTAATGAGGTATTTTTAGGGGGGGGGGTTTGGACCCCCAAAAATGAGTTTAATTAACTTTTTACATATAATTTCTGAAATAATCAAATTTTAATTTTCACTTCTGGATTCAATTAAAAAAAACACACAGTTTGGTATTTTGATCATTCCTCTACGTCAATCGGTTACTGAGATATTAAAAGTGCTAAACACAGTATGTGGTCTTATGGAAAATAAGACAAGAATTATATCTCGCTTCTTTATGAACGTATACTGACGAAATTTGGTATACGGCTTTACCTAGTTGAGTTACATTGATATTTGCATAGAAACCAATTGTTTATGTTCCTTGTTTCAGCAAACCTATGTACTTATCAAGATTCAAGATTCAAGATTTTATTGATCATTAGACATACATTGATGCAATAGATTTCGTCCAATTATCACAAACTAAAACACTTACTACATTATCTGATTACTGTTTTATCATTCTTAAAATGTACTATACCTATGAAATAACAATATACCACAAGATAAAGACAGACAAAATAAACAGGCGCAATAAGAGGGAAATAATAAATAATAATTAATAAATAGGAATACAATTTATGACATTCATTAATAAATAGGTTGATTATAGACATATAGTGACCACATAAATAAACAAATAAATAAAGCTATTACATTTACATTTCCTTTAATCTGCTTTCAGCCGTCAAAAATTCTGTTGAACTTATAATCTTCCGTTTTTAGATAATCATCAATCTTATAGAATATTTGTTCTTTTAACCATTTATTCAGGCATATTTAAAATCTATTAATACTAACATTGTATGCTGATTGTGGTAATTTATTAAATAGTCTATTTTCATGCAAAATGTGCTATTGTTTGATTTTGAAAGACGAACTGTGTTTATATCTAAGGTATGTTTTTTCCTGGTGTTATAGTTATGAATATCCGATCTAATTCTATAGTCTTGCAGATTCTCCTTGACATTTACCAAACAGAAATAAATATACAGGCAAGAAAATGTCATTATATTCAGTTATTTAAAAACAGGGAAACAAGATTCGCAGTTATTTAAATCCTTTATTATTCTTAAAGCATACTTTTGCCACTTGAAAATTTGGTCAGCATTCATACTGTTTCCCCATAACGTTACCCCATATACCATCTGGGAATGAAAAAATGCATAATATGCATTAATTAACATATCACTAACACTAAGTTTAAGTTTTCTCAACAAGTAAGTAATTCTAGATAACTTTGTACACAGATTCTCTATAAGCACGTCCCATTTTAAGGTTCTGTCTAAGTGTAGGCCAAGAAGTTTAATCGATTCTATTTCAAATGGTTCAGTTAAGGAGAAAATAATAGATTCTGTCTTTTTTTTATTTATACTTAACTGATTAATTTTAAACCAACTTTCCGCACTATTCAATGCTGCACTTTGATCTATTTGTAATTTAACAGTTTCTTTACCAGACTGGACCAAGGTTGTATCATCCGCATACAATACTGTTCTGCATGGTATATTACTCGGAAAATCATTAATGGCAATTAAAAACAAAAAAAGGCCCAAAACTGATCCTTGAGGAACACCAGATTTGATTAACTGAAAAATAGAACTGTCATTATTTTGGACTACCTTCTGTTTCCTGTTACACACATAGGATGTCAGTAAACATTGAAGTTTTTTTAGCAATATCGTATGCGAAACACAATCAAATGCCTTCAATTGATTGTCAGATCAATTAGTGTAGCACATGTTACCTCTTTGCCTTCAAAACCATTTAAAATGTAGCTAACAATATTTTCAACAGCCTTAATTGTGCTTAATCCAGGAATAAAGCCATATTGTTCAGTACATAGTAACCTATTATCCACAAAGAAATTATATAATTGATCTTTTATACATGCTTCAAAAATCTTACTTACTACCGGAATTAGAGATACTGGCCTATAGCTTGATGGATCAGACTTATTACCTTTTTTATAGATTGGGATTACTTTTGTAAATTTAAGCACTTGTGGAAAAACACCCTCAGCTAGAGCCCTATTAAACAAACATACCAAAGGTTTAATTATTATGTCAATAATTTCTTTGATTAACCTGTTCGACAGCCCATACAGATCCTCACTACTAGAAGTACTCAAACCACTTACAATATTTTTAACTTGTTGTTCTGTTATTGTATTCCAGTTTAATATTTTTCTTTGTACATTTACGATGCTTTTATTTAAGAATCTATGGACATAATTCAGTGCTCCTAATTCATCAACAGGTGAATTTGTATTGATTTCCGCTGGTGCATTAATGAAATAGTTATTAAAATCATCTGATTTGATTACACATTCCCAACTTTTATTGACTTTACCAGATTGCTCTTTGACCACCTTCCAAGCTGCTTTGCACTTATTCTTAGAGTTTTCTATAAATCTATTATTGTACAGTTTTTTGTCCTCATTAATTTTAAACCTATAGTGTTTTTTCTCTGCCTTATACCGTTCTCTTAAATATAATTTCCCATCTAAAACATCATCACTACAATGCACATATAAATTATACCACATGATTACTCTATCTTTAATCATTCTCAACTCACCATTATACCACTTTTTTGTTTTTAGCGAATTTCCCCTATAGGGAAGAATTTAGCGAATTTCCCCTATAGGGAAGAAGCTATTACCGTAGGTCTCATGGTAAGACTTAAGCCCGAGACCATGATAACTTTTTGTTTTGATGTCCCCAGATGTCCAAAACACTATTCGTTCAAATTTATATATATGTATATATATATCTATATATATATATCTATATATATATATATATATATATATATGTGTCCGTGAATGCGATAACTTGAGTAAAAATCGTCCGATTTCGATGAAATTTGGCTCAAATGTGTAAACTGACATTTATGACTTTAAGTTCGAAAACCAGAAAAATCGGACCATGGGAAGGGGGGTTTATGGGGGTTTTAAATTTTCCAAAAATCAGTTTTTTGCATTTTTTACCCTAAAATTTTTAAAACACTTAATTTTGGTTTAGACCATGTTATAGAGCTTAAAAAAACAAATAATATGGTATTTTGAATTATTAACCTAGGTTAAGTGGTTGCGGAGAAAATCCAAAAAACATGCTCATAAAATCTCCCATGTTAATCTTATGGGAAAAAGGTTTTTGGCTTTTCCTCAGTTAATTTTACTTTAAACTTCACATTTTCTTTTACCAATCACTTCAGCTCCACAAAACAATCATTTTGGTGTTTAAATTGTGATTCTACGTCAAACCGTTGCAGAGATATTCAAAGTGCTAAACACAGTACGTTGTCCAATGTTATCCTTATGGAGAATAAATAAAATTTGATATCTTGATTATTTATGAATGTATATTGATGAAATTTGGTATGTGGCTTCATGTTGTACTGGTATATTGATAATTGCACAAAAAATAAATGTTTTGTTGATTGTCCCCGTAGCAGCTAACCTGCATACTCAGCCCTAATGTTATTCTTATGGAGAATAAGTAAAGTTTTATATCTCCCTTAATTATGAACATAAATTAATAAAACATGGTAAGTAGCTTCACCTGGTTCAGTTATATTGATAATTGCATAAAAACTCATTTCTTATCTTCCTCGTTGCAGCAAACCTGCGTACTCAGTCCTAATGTTATTCTTATGGGGAATAAATAAAATGTAATAAATCACTTATTTATGAATGTATTTTTGTCAAAATTGATGAGTGGCTTTATGTACTAGTGAGAAACATATCAATGCATTGGAAATTCGCTGAGTACGCAGGTTTGCTGCGACGGGGGGTATCTTAGTTTTACCCTGCCTTATTTTTTTTGTTTTCACTGGACAACATTGCTCTATGGAAATTCTTAGATAGTCTATCAAGTTTGAGAAAAGCAATTCAATGTTATTGTCACTATACACAAAGCTCCAGTCTGTATTAATTAAAAGGCATTTAAGAGAATTAATAGCCTCTACAGAAAGAATTCTATATTTAAAAGACAACAAATCTTTCTGATTGCCCTGCCATTTTTCCTTTAATATCTGGCATAGTAACCCATCATGGTCAGATATATGAGGTTTAAAAACTTCACATTTAATTACATTTTGTTTCATATTAGTAATAATGTTGTCAATGCAAGCTAATCCTCTAGTAGGATTTTTGTTCAAACAATATAAATCGTATGCCCTCAAAAAATTTAAAAAATTTGAGATTCTTGTGAGTTGTCCAAAATATTTATATTAAAATCACCTGTTATAATAAAATCATATTCTGGAACATATTTTCTTGTAATATGGCTTAAAAACTGTCTAACCTAATAAAAAAAGAGTTAACATTAGACTGAGGAGTTCGATATATACAAACAAGAACTGTGTGATAATTTGTTAAAACAATAGCAGCCACCTCAAAAACACTCACCTCACTAAAGTCACTAACATTGATTATTTCAAACTCCAAGTTTTCTTTAACAAATATCGAACAACCCCCACCTGAATGGGGTTCTTCCCTACAATACATATCAGCCACTACAAATCCTGCTGGCAAATACATTAGTTTTTCACACATGTTTAACCAATGCTCATTCAGGCAAATTATATTACAATTAAGGCTATCTGATATCAATTCTACCAATCCTACTTTTTTTCTAAGTGATCTAACATTTAGATGTAACAGACTTAACTGATGTGAATTGTTTACATTTTGTTTATTTAAATTACTTTGCATTTGACAATTTTCATTTGTAGATTAGATGTTCCATTGTTCAGGCGGGTTTTCGTTTTGCTGTAGTAGGTGCGTTTCCCAAGTCCCCATTGTTCGTTAAACTAGTAGTATTTTCTGGAACTGGTAGTTGAAGATTGATAGAGGTGCCCTCAGTTTCACTCTGGTTACACTTCGATATTGCTTCACAGATTTGTTCAGCTAGCCACCTTTTTCCGATTTCATTAAGGTGCATACCATGTCTTGTGTGATGTTGCCGAGTTGCCTTACTCGATTCCACAATAACCACATTACTATATCCTTCACACAGCTTCTTCAGATCACTGTTTGTTTTTTTCACTTCATGGTTGACACATGACCAGTCTGCTAAATCGTATCTGTTAGGAACATCAACTACTACAAAGTTAGTGTTTTTATTTTCATCCAGCACTTTTTTAAATTCGGTTATTACTTTGTCAGCTTCATTTTTTGCAACATCATTGGTTTCTGTTATGACAACACACACATCTGCTTTTCCTAAGTTTTCTTGACCTAAGTTCATATTTAAGACCTGCTCAGATCGTCCACCCGGTCTAACGAAACCCACTGCATCATATGTTTGCTGCTTATTATTTATATGCCACGATTAATTTTTCCCATGACTGTCAGCACAGATTAATATTTTTTTTTTAGCTTGTTTGCTTGGATTAATCATATTACATTCTTCTCTATTAATTTCTCGACTAGCAACACTTTGTTTATTACCATCGTCCTCCTCCATCGCTAGTGCCTCAAAGCGGTTATGAGATATGAATGACAAATCAGGCTCAAAATAAATAGGATTAGCTGATGTCCGTGTTTTATTAAGCCCACCTCTTAGAACTGAAGAGAATAATGTTTCCTGATTTACCTTTCTAGTTTTCTGCAGCTCATTAATAAGTGATACATAGCATTTTATTTATTCTGCATAAGAAGCGCTGAGTACGCAGGTTTGCTGCAACGAGGAAGATAAAAAATGTGTATTTTTGCAATTATGAATAGAACTCAACCAGGTGAAGCTACATACCAAGTTTTATTAATTTAGGTTCATAACTAAGTGAGATACACAACTTTACTTATTCTCCATATGAATAACATGGGGGCCGAGTATGCAGGTTTGCTGCTACGGGGAAAATCAACAAAAAACCTTTTTTGTGCAAATACCAATATATCACATCTAGTTGAAGCCACATACCAAGTTTCATCAATATTAATTCATAAATAATCAAGATATCAAATTTTATTTATCCTCCATAAGGATAACATTGGACAACGTACTGTGTTTAGCACTTTGAATATCTCTGCAACGGTTGGACATAGGACAACCAATTAAAACACCAAAATGATGTTTTGCAGAGCTAAACTGATTGGTAAAACAAAATTTAAAGTTTTTGGTAAAATTATCTGAGGAAAATCAAAAAACCTTTTTCCCATAAGATTAACATGGGAAATTTTATGGATACGTTTTTTGAATTTTCTCTACAACCACTTAACCTAGGTTAGTGATTCAAAATACCAAATTATTTGTTTTTTTTAAGCTCTATAAAATGGCTATAACCAAAATTAAGTCTTTGTAAAATTTTAGGGCAAAAATAAAAAAAAAAACTGATTTTTGGAAAATTTAAAACCCCCTTCCCATAGTCCGATCGATCTGGTTTTCAAACTTAAGTCATAAATGTTACCTCCACACATTTGTGCCAAATTTCTTTCAAAAGTTATTGCGGTAACGGAATACATATGTATAAATTTGAACGAAGAGTTTTTTTGGCATCTGGGACCTCAAAAAAAGTTATGGTCTCGGTATGCCACCTACGGTAATAGCTTCTTCCCTATAGTGGGAAATTCACTAAAAGGATGTTGGTTTGTTTATTTGTAAGTTTATGGACTCGGACACCGTTGGACCGTTAGCCATGAAACTTGGTAAATATATATATATATATATATATAAATAATAAATAATAAATAATAAATAATATATATGTATGTAAAATTTCACAGAGAAGGTTTTTAAGCCATCCACTTTGTCCTAACTCAATTCGGTACCTTCCAAGAGGCCCAAAAGGGTTCCCATATAAACCTTATAGATATTGTTGTTTACATAAAAGCTAATGTAATGACATGTTTACTTGAACAGGTGATATTGATGATATATTGGTTTTAGTTGGTAATAGCATTGACTATAGATACTGAAGTAGACGTTCCATCGATACGGCGCGGTTGTCCGCCTCAAAGGTATACTAAGTCGGTCGGTAACACGTAGTTCCTTTTCCTGCCGCCAGAGTTTGCTGCAGTCGACTATCGCGCGCTCTCTCTCTCGCACTGCCCCCCCTGCCCCCTTCACCCCGCGACCCTCACCGCTACATACCTCTCTTACCCCACCCCCTCACATCACTGGATACAGACACAGACCCGGCCGCCCGCGCCAACCTGGCTTCGTTTCTTCGTTTATTGTAGCGGAGAGCAGTGGTCAGCGCGGCGCGACTCGGTGACGACGCCGACGGTTGCACCTCCTGATTGCTAGTCTAGTATTATTGTGTGATCTTTAAAACAGTAGTTTAGCAACGCTTGACATTTAGTGGGAGAATTTTATATAATACCCTTCAAAAAACTGTTTTATATCTACTCAAAATGTAGTTAAAATAATTTCTCCTTACATCATTTAACCCTAGGAGTGGCGATCCGCCGGTTTCCGGCGGATTTTTGTGTCGCCTATTGTGGCGATCGCCGGTTTCCGGCGGATTTTGACCGAAAATTTTGCAACGTAAATAAACCTCTATTAATCAACTCAAAAGTGAATAATATATATATCATTCGAAAGATAATATTCTGAACTTTCATTTTATTACATAAACAAACCCTGTAGCAGGTATATAACAATGTCACCGCGATTAGAAATCAAATGAATTTTAGGCGCGACACGATACTTGCAGCCGACACTTGGGAAATGTCAAAACATGACTTTTTTGAAATTACCCACCTCGGGTAATTTTCGTCACACAATGTTGCGGAAAGTACCAATGCACAGCCAAGGAGTTATATTTCATTTTGGTATGGAGTTTTAGATCGATATATTGATTTGACAGATCATATGATTTTATAAACACAGATGATTTTTGTTCTTCTGTAAAATGGCGATCCACCGGAAACCGGCGGATTGCAAAATCGAATATATATCCAGTGTAATGTTATATTTGCATGACATATAATATCTTATTTGAAAGAAGAAAGAATGGCGAATAATTTGGTGTTGCGCGATGGCAGCACTGAATGTAGCCGCACTCGATAGAGTAAACGTTCCATTGAGTTATATTTGTTCTGTCAACAGCTTGTATCAGCCATTTTGAGTTTCGTTTTATGTGCGTTGTGATATTTCTATCCGTGAGTTATTACTAAATAATTTAGTATTTCGGAGTTTTAGTGTTAGTGAAGTGTTTGTGTGTATATAACAGAAATCTTTATGCATTATATTATGCATAAATATTACTGAAGTTTGACAAATAGTGTTTATAAAGTGTTGTGTTTACTCCTACATAGGCCTAGTGAAATTTGCCAAATCCGCGACTGTTTAGTGCTACATAACACATATAAAAACAATAATTTACCCTAAGTGTTATACATTTTTATGTAGGTAATTGAATGTACTACAGCATGGTTATATTGGTTTGGGGGTAAAATATTTGGTCAAAAAGTTATATACTAAAAACTGTGAAATTTTTTTTTCCAAATATGCAAAAATTCCAAAACGTTATTTTATTTACATGTATTTATAAGTGACAAAATTTTTTTACCATAAACCTATGACTTTGTTGGATTCCTTACTTCATTAGCTATACAAATATATATATCATTATTAGTATACATATATATTACATTACTTATTTACATCACAAACTAACACTCTACAGTTTACGCATTTTTCGGGTTTCCGTTTATTATTACATTATGCCCCAAAAAACTTATAAAAAAAATTCTTTCCCCAACATGTTATATATTTCTATGTAGGGAATTAGATTGTCTACAAAATGTATATAATAAATTTTCCATAAAAAATCTGTGGAAAAAATTTTACCCTGGCTGCTTTTGAAATTTCAAAAAAAAAATCAAAATTTTCTTATTCTTTTCACTTTACCGGAAAAAAATGTCTAGATCTTTATTATTTTAATATCTCTAGAATCTCCTGTTCTTTCTGAACAAAATGAATATAAAGTTAACTTGTTTACTCTAACGGTTGAATTTATATGGATTTTTAAAAAAAGGTCTGCAAAATCGCCAAATTTAGCTCGCCACACTACGCGTTAACATGGCGCCACTCCTAGGGTTAAAGAAAGTATTAACGCGTTTGTAGTCTTTAGTATTTTATGAACAAATGTATTATTATTTCAAAGAGGACTAGAACCAAAATCATCTTTCAAATGTACGGTATGCTAAAAATATGAAATAAATAATCGTTGTTTCACATACTATTATAACTACTGTTCAATTAGCCTAATGTAGGCTAAAATTCAATTCACAAATGCATTATTGTATTGATGATGACAGGTGAAAAATATAAAAAACATACCAGATTTGAAATAAATTTATTTGCCCTCCAAGAGCTTAATCTTTTGGTAAAACCCCCGGTATTTTCGTCCAGGTTGTCTCATTTCCTTTGATTGCTCCTGCAACGTACACTGGAGTTTAGCTGTGATCAATTTCTTAATGATAAAAATTCTATGTTCATAGCATTCAAAGCCGCACTTCATCAAGTCATTTTGATATCTGAAGATCGCCTGCTTACATCGGGTTAAAATAAGTTTCCTTATACCTATTTTTTGTATGATGTTTACAATAATTTTGTCAAATATGACCAGCGTGGTATTTGCTGCATAGACCGTCATTTGTGTGGGTGATATCAGCGCCTCGGACGGGACGGCACTCTACGCGCATAAAAATGTTTTTATTTGGAGTACCGTACAAGTATAGTATTTTCATGACATACTAAATATGAAATTAAAAAAAATATGCTGGATTTATCCCGTTAACAATTCGCAATCATTTCAATGACATATTTAGTGACGTGGTCTTATTAGAGAAATAGGCACTATATTAATAAAAATCTGTCCGATACAAACATATTTATTGTAATACTTAATATAATTTTACAGAACAACGTTTTGTAATACAAAATTACAACATTTCGTAATGACATTTAAATCACAAACATGTGTTGTGGGCCTCAAATCTAGGTTTCAAAATTCATTCTATTTGATAAGTTCTTTTACTGTCCTAGTTGACTGTGATACCAATGCTAAGCTTAACTGGTTTGAATTCAAATTTAAATTACATTTTAGTACGATATGCTCATGTTCTCCAAAAGTAAGACGTAAAGCACAAATCATAGCAAAATCGTTGTGCAAAATCTTAGGGTGACTGTGGAACACCAAACCATGGGTTGGCCTCAGTCTTGACATATTTGGTGATCGTGCTTAATAAGTCGCTATTGGTCGAATCAATTGGGATGTTGTGGTGAAGAGTACTGGTGTATAAAAACCCTGTGTCGGGAATGTGCCCAGTTAGGCAGAAGACAGTAGATGCAAGCAGTCATTTGAGCGCCGAGTTCGCCGTCGGTACGCCCTTGTGCGGTAATACAAGGTCGCAATTATTCTCTGGTAGGCTCCCCTGGCTCAATATAACACATCATTGGTATTTCATAAGTTTCTCTAAGACACTGTATTAATTATTCTGAATGTTTCTAACTGTTCTGGAATGAATATCGAGTTCCGAAAATTATTTAACTATAATTGGATATGTTCCCTTCATTTGATGTAACTGTTGCCCAAAAAAGGTCAGAAAAGCCCCTAATGTAAAAGTAAGGCATATTAAGTTATAGGAATTAAAAAGGCAGAAATTTTAAGCCCTCCCTCATCATTCTAGCACCAATATTTACTGAGTTATTAAAGAAAATAAAGATTGAGTAAACACAGTACGTTATGCAATCAGCAAAAAACTTTATTTTCCCATATGAAATGCATGTTAAATTGCATAACACTTGCATGTATTCTGTGGGCACATTCGTTTTATATGCTATTTACAATTACATGCTGGAAATTAATGTTTTTTGCTGATTGCAGAAAAACTAAAAGAGATACAAGGTTGGTGTAAATTAGAAAGTTGCTAGGATTTACAAGACCTTTTCAATGGCACGCTTTTTGACATATGCTATCATATGACTTTTTTGAATTTTGGGCATATAGGCTTTTTCAAAATAATTTTTTTTTATATATAGATTTTCTCAAAAAAACCTGTCATGTAGCATGCCAGAGTAAAGCTGAGTTTATCACGAGTAAGAAATTTAAGTCGGAACAAAGATATGAGTAGTGGTTTAGAAAATACAGGGTATTCCGTAAATGTCAATATTTTACACGAAAATGGCCGCCATTTTGAAACGGATAAAGTTAAGTGAATTCTGTTTTCGCCAAAATGTTTATTTTAACAAAGCCTTAAAAATCATTATGATATTCACTATGTTTATATAAGAAAATTTTGAGACTCGAACCCGTGACCTTTAGTTTTGGAACATTCTGTACATGGATTTTGATGAAAATATTTTCAATAGATAGCCCATATGCGGTTTAGTCAAGAAGAATTTTGTTCGATGACTTTAGACCAAACCGTTCTCCCGTTATACAAGCTGGACGGGTGGTCTGACTCACCCTGTATATACAGGGTGTCACAAAAATGCGTAGCGCGCTATGCAGAACCATATTCTACATACAAAAACAAGTTGAAAATGTAGAGTAAAATTTGTTCGATTTCGGCTAAGTTTAGGCGTAATCCGCCATTTTGTATTTTTTTGATAATAATTAATAATTCAAAAACCCTTCGAGTTTTTTTTTAACTTGGTATAAACTTTAAGTTTCTGGTTTTTAACATTTTCCAAAAATATTTTTTATTAAACATCAAATTTCAAAATGGCAGCCATTTAAATATTTCAAAGTCAAATTCCATGAAAACTAGCAACTGAAACAAAACTTTACAAGACATACAATTTAAAGCACTTTGTAAACCAAATCCAATGACATTTTTACTGTAAAAATCGGTTAATAAAAAAAAAAGTTGTGGCAATTTTTTATAATAAATTTCAAAATGGCGGCCACATAACATTTTCAAAGTCAAATTCCCTAGTGCATTTGACCAAATCCTTTAAATGTTATGTATTGTAAAATGTTGTTTTAGTTGCTAGTTTTCCAGGAATTTGACTTTGAAATTTGTATATGGCCGCCATTTTGAAATTCATTATAACAAAATTACCATAACTTTTTTATTTATTAATCGATGTTTACAGTAAAAATGTCATTAGATTTGTATTACAAAGTGATTTAAATTTTATGTCTTATAAAATTTTGTTTTAGTTGCTATTTTTCATGGAATTTTACTTTGAAATATTTAAATGGCCGCCATTTTGAAATTTGATAAGTTAAATAAAAATTGTTTTTGAAAAATGTTAAAAACCAGAAACTTAAAGTTTACACCAAATTTCAAAAAAATATCTCGAAGGGTTTTTGAATTATTAATTATTTTCAAAAAAATACAAAATGGCGGATTACGAATAACTAATCCGAAATCGCAAAAATGTTACTGTACATTTTCGACTTGTTTTTGTATGTAGAATCCGGTTCTGCATAGTGCGCTACGCATTTTTGTGACACCCTGTGTATTAGTTACACCCCAAAACGTGTTCAGGGGTAACGTTAGGAACTTCTATGGTGGTTCCGGGCTTAAGTTTCACCGTGCGAGTCATGCTAATAGTTCACTTTTCCATAGGAAATTCACTAATAATACGAGATCGCACGCAGCACGCTGACGTGAGGGAAGTGAATTTCCGCATTAAAACCTTAAAAGATTAAATAACGGGTTTAAACCAATACTGGTTACATATTTTTTAAATTGAAAAATTTGTTTTTTTGGCTGTTTTGATGCTCCTGGTTATATTTAAATTCACTAATAGGATGCCAATGTTGTAAATTATAAAGTTAGAAGGAGGTATTATCGGGATAACCGGGATTAGAAGTTGGTAGAGGGGTATGGGGTGTGATAAAACGATATTAAGATAGCCCAGTGTTAAATTCCCATAAGACAACGTACTGTATTTTGACAATTAACATTGTCTTTAATAACTCGGTAAGTACTTGTGCTAGAATGATGAGGGAGGGTTTAAAATCCTTGGCTTTTTACTTACAATAAGTTAATGTGCAATATGTGTTCGTTTGGGGCTTTTCTGACCCTTTTTTTAGCCCGAAAACTCAAAATTTGAAAACTTAGATCCCCTAAAAAGGGGGTTAGAGTTTTCCGATTGTTTTGCCCAACGAACTTGTCCAACTGATTATAAAAAGGAATGTCACCACAAAATTTTTAGAGACCCCTCAAAACGTGTTCAGGGGGTCACGTTAGGAACTTTTCTGGTGGTCCCGGGCTTAAGTCTCACCGTGCGGGTCATGCTAATAGTTCACTTTTCCATAGGAAATTCACTAATAATAACGAGCTGCTCCCCCGCAAAAATTTGCGGATACGATCCTTATAACAGCTGTTTATTGAATTAAGAAAAAACACATATGGCATAAACCAAATAAAACTCTACTCCATATGAATAACATGGGAACTTGGACGTCTCGTGGGGCAGAGCCCTCTGGGGCCTAAATCTAAATTATCGCTTCACAGCGACTAAGAACTTGAAATTATCTTTTAAATAAAAAAGAATCATAACAATTGATTAAGTATTAACTTCAGGAAGTGAGTGAACAAAAAGCCGGATTTTTTAAAAATATGTAGATAATAGGTCTACTACTACTAATAATAATAATAATTGTATTTTAAACTTGAGTTGTTTTTTTATAACAGCCCAAGTAAAATTATAATTTTCTTACATCCATACAAAAAATGTTCATGTTGCCTATTCCGTTAGTTATCCATGGCAAATCCTTTGTGCGGTGCGGTAAGGTCTGCCAAACGTAAACAGCAGCGATACTAGTTCAAGCCGAGCATACCGGGCCTACAGTCGGTGGGCCAAGTCCAAGCCCAGAGCCCAGAGCGGCCTTGAGTGAGAGCCGTTTCACGCACGCGCGCCACCGCAACGAGCGCGTGGCGGGCATCTTCCAATCGTTCCCGCCAGCAGCGCCACTGCATTGAGCCTTCCTCTGTTGGTACCGCGGGAAGCCAACAGGGGCGCTAGAAAACTGCTAGGGACACATTCTATAATGGCGATGGTTTGTCTCCTTCAGTATCTATAGTCAATGGTAATAGTCAAAGGCATAACAACGTCTGCCGGGTAACAGCTAGATATTTATATAGTATTAGGGACCAAACACAAAATATTAAATAAAGAAGATTTTGAATTATATAAGTTAGAATTATCCCAGTTCCACTGTATTTGATTACTTTGAACAAGTAACGACACATTTTATTTACCATTGACGAAATTGCCAATTATATTGGAGAGTACAGTAAAAGCCCGCTAATTCGGCATCCGATGGTCCGGCACTTTCAATAATCCGGCATCGGTCAAAGGGTTCTAAAAAAAATGTTTGTACATTGTATAAGCCTTTTGGGCGCATTCGGAAGAGTTCGGGCGCGATCGGTAGAGTTCGCAGGTAATCGGCAGGAGTAACTGTACTGTAATTATGTATGCAAATATAATGCTGTAAATCAATTTTCTGGTTGAAATGTTATTTTGTTTTTAACATTTTCTATCACTACCAAAATCAAAGAAAGCACAAAAACACGGAGTAATGGCTAACCAATGATTTCCTTATGACTCTCTATCTTTAGCGATATTTCCGTTATTCTCGCAATAACGGCTATTTTTAGACGCCGCTCAGTAATCCGGCAGTTATGATAATCCGGCGATGCTAAAGTCCCGAACCAGCCGGATTAGCGAGCGTCTACCTATTGTAAATGTAAATATTAAAATTAGTTTAGTCAGGTTGTGCTATAAATGAACCAAATAATAAATAAACCACTATGTTTATTGCATTATTGGCAAAATCAAAGGTCCAACAATTGTCTGTTTACTGAGCAAAGTAAGAACTAATTTCAGTCCTCAACCTTTTCTGCTTCAAATTATTCAAAAGGCAAGGAAGAACAAAATAAAAAACAACAGTACTAATATCATTATTTATTTTAATAAATAAATTACAGTAATTAAAATATCAAGAAATACAATCTCTCCTGGACATAACTAGTGGACATTTTTGTTGACGGTTACAAAATGCCATCATGCTAACACGTAGCCTAGATCCTAACAACGTGAGAACGGTTACGGTCGACACAGAGGGTGTACGGTTACGTGCGAGATATCGTGACATTGTACCAGGATGTGGCTCCGGTGTCGAAGACTTATTCTTGTACAAATTGGAATGTAAGAGAAGCTAGTGGAATGCCTGAAAAACGTACTATTTACATATCGAGACTACACACTAAAATTGATATATATATTTAAATTGGAGTACAAATCTCTTTGCAAATATTGCATCTTTAAATATAAGGTAATACTGAATACTTTGTAATAAAACAAATCGATATTTAGTACTTTTTAAAATTTAACATCTCTTAATTATTTTAAAACAACGTGAATGCTTAAAAATCCCATGAGCGGAGATAACTTTTATTTAGAATATTAGATGTTGTTGTTAATCGAACTAAACGAGTAAGGGGTTTCACATTGATAACACTAAAATTATAAGGACTCGAGCGTTAAGTGACTTTCATACATCTTACAGTGCATACTTAAAGCTAATCTAAAAGAAAGCGTTAACCTATAGAGCGATCTCGGATCCTCAAATGACATAGCACTGCTATCCGAAGAGTGATATTGTGCCATATCCCGACCTATATTAAGTCTTGTGCCGCCATTCCCACTTCTACCCTTCGAGGACCCCAGACCGAAGCAACAAACGGACACCGGTTAGGTCAGGTCAGTTTACAATATTTATTGTGTGCAGCACAAAACGGCCGCTCGACAAAATCAATTCACGAGTCTACAAACTAATCGGTTAAGAACAAACACTATAAAAATAATCACATCGTTATTGATCTTAAGCTGCCTTAATAATTACGAAAATTACTTATAAAAGAAAACGGGAGAGAAAATATACTCTAAGTGGATAAGCTTACAAACGGTCAGCTCCCGACATAGATACATACAGTGGTATATTACAGTACATACGATATGCTGCCTATACTAACGAACAGAGAGGAAAGCAACACCCAACACTACGACGGAACACAACTAGAAACACTCGGCATTGTACAACAGGAGGCTGGATAGAGGAACATCCGGGGATCCGATCCGTGGATCACATCTGTGGATCATATCCGAGAAGCACCGCAAGAGGGTCATCAAAAACCAACTGTCAAACCTTTATTATTCAAATCTGACAATTTAAACAATTCCTCAAATGATAGTTCAAGTTAATAACTTTTGTCATGTTAATTTGATTAATGAGTATTACTAGCTGCATCAATAGGCATTTTCACTTATCATAAAAAACGCTATATTGTTTTTAACCTATTATTTGCATATATTTTTATTTATCAAACTGGCAAACAAAGAACATTAAAAAAATAATACAAGGAGTTTTTAGTAAAAAAAGTATATAAAAAACAAACATGTCACATATGATAAACTTAATAAAAAAAACCTACTAAATGCTATAAAATCATAATCTAAAAAATTATAAAAAGATTTAAATTTTATACATAGTAAATATGCTTAGCTACCTATAAATACTGAACAATATACATAGTGTAAGATTAATGAAAATCTTGATTGATGGGCGATCATGAGATTCTGATACAGGAATGGTATGGCACAATAATGTATTACTGTTCCTCTATGCAGCGTTAGATATCAAAATATGACCCTCATAATATGATCTCTTCTAGTCTAACGGCAAACGGAGGTACAAAATATACATGTGGCTGAGTGGTAACGCCTGCACACCCGACCTGCACACAACAAAACAGTGTTAGGGATAATTTCAGGGTATGTAATCACAGGTTCCATTACATCAGGGTAATCTAATGCCATGATTTAATGTGAGGTTTGTCTCCAAACTTGATATAGAAATGGTTTCCGTAAATGAGATTAGAAGTGGATGGATAAAAATATCAATAACATTTTGGATACAACTTATACCTGAATAAAGAATAAGATACAAATATAATCAACGTTTTCAGTCCTGAAGCTGGTAAACGTAAAAGAAATGCTCACAGTGTGACAACAAGTCTTAAATACATATGGTTTCTTTCTACCATGAAAGTTAATGCACTCTCTACAAGCAATAACTTGTACAACAAATGGACGAATCAAATTTTCCAGATTATCAACTAAAGAAAGAAATAAGAGCGATTTCATCCACTTTTCTGGAAAAGAGCGACAAAAACGTGGAAAGTTTTGAGTCAAAAAGTAGAGGAGAACGAGGTAACGCCAAACACATCTCTGTGACGTAGAATATTTTCTTAGCTCCATGAGGTGCTGCAGCCTAGTGGCTACAATGCGAAACAGCAGGACCAATATTGCTATCTAACAGTTCAATTGAGGAAGTGATTGGCAAAAGTTTACTATTGGTGTTTCTCATGTAAGATCCATTACATGCTGTTTGCTTGTCCTTCAAATGTTATAAATTATACCTTTTTGTCTTTATTCAAAATTTGACCTATAAAAATTATCTTGCTTTACATATTATTTTAATTACAAAAATATCTAGTTAACATGTGATTTGAAAAAAAAGTTGTGAGAGTTTTGAATTTTCTATGTTATTTTATAACAACAACAAAAAACACAAGTATATGCTGGTTTTTTAATTATTTAGAGTGTTACTCGACATGTCGGGCAATATCAAACAGTGTAGAGGTATTGTTATTATTTTTTATTTGGAAGTACTGTACCTGTACATTAATTAGGACTACTGAATTGGAGCTTTGATGAGCTATTAAGAGATGAACCAAAACTTTCCATAGGTGTTCGCCATTCCCCACTCTCCTCTATCCCTACATGTGGAGTCTCCAAACACAGCTCGACATTCAAATTCATTTTGTTTTACTCAAAAGTAATTGCTAGTTATTTTTTCATAGACAAATAACATTTTTATTAGATGCATACAAAAAACATCACTATAGTTGTTTATTGTTTAAAAATTACATTTTAGGACAATATAAGAGACACTGACCTATAATTACTCCTTGACTTCAAAGTACTTGTATGTAGGATTCTCATATCCGTTGATCTGCATGTTAGCCACATGACGCTCTTCAGGAGTGGCCGCCTGGTCCACCTCCACAAACCCCTGCGAGCAACATTGCTGTGTGTTAACAACTGACAAAATATGTCAAATTGCAATTAAATACGAATTTAAAATTGACAACACATTTGCAACCAACTTCGGGTTATTTATTATCTGTGCTAACATAACAACACGGGATATAACTAATTAAATAAGAAAATTGCATAAACGATTAGAAAACATTATTGTTTATTGAGATTGAAAGAGCAGCGGTGATTAAACTACTTATGCACATCTAAACCCAATTTTTTCAGTAATAATTTGTTGATGTAGAGAACAAACTTATATGGCGTGCTGTGGCGGTAAGGTTGGTGATTAGCAAAATCGATCATACAATAACCTAACCGTCGCAGTGCTGTTGAAATTGGAGTTTGCTTTAGTGCATTAGAATCAAACTGTCACACCCCTTATTGTTAACAGATAGGTACTCGACGCCTTACAACAGATATTTAAATAGCTATGAGGATTGTGCTGGCTTACAAATATCGAACAAACATTTTATTAAAATTTCGAAAACCACGAAGCCAGAAAGGGTCTGCTTAGCTGAACAACTCCTTTTCCTTCTAGATAGCAGAAGGGTTCATTTATCTTTAAGCCGCTTGTGGGGGCAAAATGTTAAAACAAACCAAACTGTGGAACCACCGCTGTTTCGGTTAACGTACTCATCATCCATCACAGTACGGTTACCTGATTCTGGGGGGAGCGAGCGTTGCGGCGGCGCAGGACTGCCACCCCGATCACGATAGCGGCCATGAGAGCGATGCCAGCGAACGCCAGAGTAAAGTAGACACTCTTGGTCTCGCGATGGTACACTTCCCTCCTCACAGAATATGTCTGAAATATCAACAGATTGTTAGTAGGACGTTAGAATGTTAACCTTCTATCAATTTGATTAACTATGTTACTCATTCACGATCAGAGTAAAGTGTTTGTTCATGCAGTAAAAACTACTAAAACCTATAACAATAAATCAGTACACTATGGCATTTTCAAACTGGTATGTGTAACACATTATTACTGACAAGCGAACGACTGAGTTTGTGCCATAATGGTTAGGTACCGGTGACATTATGTTATATCTTCTTCAATAGAAGGTTGTTTATGAAAAGAAAAGTATATTTCCAGTCCAAATTATAATGAAATCTGTTATAGTTAGAGCTGAAAGTTACACATTAATTTAAGTAAAAGCAAACAATCGACAAGAAGTAATAATAATAATAATTGGATTGCTAGTTGTTTATACTTTGATTAGCCTTGGTTCTCAACACATCTTTGGTTATTGTTATTACAGTTTGTTCCATTAAAAACTATGATAGAATGATTGCTGTTTATACCTAGTCCAGAAATGTTGTTGTATCCTCGTATACCTCGTTGTTTTACAAAGGCCTACCTATAAGATGTTTTGGGACTTTAAAACTACCAAACTCAATTTTTAAAATGTTTCAATGAGTCTGTAAGAGCTGAATGACATCTAAACTTAATTACGCTTCTAAATATGAGAGAATTAACGTCATGTCAACTATAATAAGTCACTCTCTGTTAATTTCGGTTTAAGAAAAAATGTATTTCAAAAAAATCATGCAGAGTGAAATACTAAATTGGGCAACAAGGCAAGATCAACACTGATATCACCTATTTGATATTAAAAAAATTATATTTTATTTGTGAAAAAAACATGTAGAACTGTGCCATTGTAAATATAACTAAGTTATTTCGTACCAACTGAATACATGAAATTAACTTTTTTTCAATGTAAGTTACATTTAAAGATCCTGCTATCTATAGAAAATTAAGCTTTATTTCCTAACCCCCTATATTTATCTAGTGCTCTCCTACAGTTCACACAGTGTAAGAACAAAAAATAGTTACGTGACTGACGGGCTCGCGGTGGCTGATATCGTGAGCCATGACGTTGGATACTCGCGGCTGTGTAAGCACGGCGGGGGCGGCCGCTGCTGGTGGTGGGGGGGCCACAGTGGCGGGGGTACTGCCCTCCCCCTCCCTCTCCCCCTCTCGGTCTCCCTCCCCCTCACTCTCCAGAGCTCGTGCCTTCTCCTCCCTCAACTCCACTCGCTCGCGTTTGTGCAACTCCTTCCTCTGCTTCTCCAACACTCGCTCACGTTCCTTGTCTGCAAGTTGATAGAGATGAATATAACAGTTCATAAAAACATTTTACTTTACAATAATTTTAACTGTGAAATGGTTTTATTCTTGTTTTAAAGTTCTGTGATGATGATGTTACATAGTGCTAACAACATAATTCTCAATCTTCAACATAATGATTATAAGAAAACCAATTGTTATAACATTCTAGTTACAAACCAAGATTGTTTGGACTATAACCCTTTATCTGAAGTGTTTGCCAAATCCCATATTGCATTTTTTGAAACCACTTCGTACGATTTATGCTGATGGTAAATACTCGCTCGAAAATAATGAAAACTCAAAAATAATTGGCAAATCAACTTGAGCTAAGAGTCATTACTTGCACCCAGTGATAAAACTGAGTCTAACAAGATAGCAGTAAGTACTGGAACTTATTCTGCCATCTTTCAAAAATACTGAGAGAACCTAAAGGCAGGTAAATGAATGTGCTGGCAATCTATTTTAAGGTATTTCTTTGATTTAGAGCACACATCTAGATCATACTCTGGGCTATCATAGTGCCTGGAGACGTTGGATAGGTAAACAGTCGGACTGCGCCCCTAGCAGAGAGAACTGCTAGCTGCCCGCACTCATTAGTTAAGAATTTTGTTACTCGAGTGCATCATCAAATCGGGGCCCGTTGTAGGTTATCTTGTTTAGAATAACATTAAAACTTTAATGTATTAACAAATAATAGCAATCGTTTACCTTGCTGCATAGCCGTGACCTCAGCGCGGTACTTATCCAGTATGGCAGACTCGGCGTCCCTTGTCATGGACAGCAGTGAGCCCGGCGTGTCGTCCTTGCTCCGGAGGGCCTGGATGTAGTCCTGCATCAGCTGCGAGATCTTGGCCGACAGCTCCGGATATCTGAGGGGAGAACATGTGATATAGTGTGGAAGAGAATTACTGTTACTGCAGTCAACTATAACTAGGGGTGTGCGATAAATCGAAAGGCATCAAAATTTTGATTTGATTTGATTCGATGTGGGGTCCGGTTGAAAGCAATAAATTAGTCGGCTGACCAACATTATTTCTTTGAGTCATTATCTTACAACTACGTTTGTCAAAAATACGTTAGTTTTACTGGCATGGTACGATAGTGGTATTTACAAACTGGCAAAACTGTCTACATCGTCACTTGTTATTTAAATTTGCGCTCGTTTGTATTTGTCCGTTACTTGAAACTTGAGTAAATACAATTAATTTTAGGTTATGTGTTTTTACTGCAAGTTTTAGAAGGATCAAGATAGGATGGTTGAAAAATTAATGATCAAATAAGAAAATTATAACTAGACTTTGGCCAAGATAGTAGATCATCTATGTTGGTCACAAAAATTGTGTTGTATAGGCAGAGTATTAATCATTGAAACATGTCGCATTGCATCAAATCGAATCAAAATTCTTTTAATCGCATCGTTGCATCGAATCAAAATAAAATCGCTGCATCGCACACCCTTAGGTATAATCTAGGGAAACTTCCTTTGACACAACACAAATTACGAATACTTAATGGTTTCATAACTAAGGATCACAACTATGTATTGTCAGCCATGCAATGCATTCAGAAAAACTACAAAATGAAATCACTTGAATTTCTAATATGAGAGCGAAATTACTCCCACAAAATATTATTCGCAAAATTTGTTCAATGGGAACAGTTATTTGTTTTATTTACATAATCTGGCACGCCTTGATATGCACTCAGTGTAAAGGCAGAAGACTTGTCAACAACTATTCAAAATAATATAATAACTTGATTAACAACAAGATTGTTTATTAGATTGTTCATTGTTACGTACACAATTTACCTTTTGTAACCTATAATTAGGTCTTTCATAATCTTCAAAGCAAATTGAATACAACTAATCTCTTTGGTGCATACTGGCATGCTTAAGTTAGTAAAAATATCAACCTGACTTTAATTTTGACTTTTTCTGAAATGTTCTAACAATTTTACCAATACTTTCCAAGAATAGACATTTTGTGACTTTTCCTGACACTTAACACTTCAAAGTAGCTAATATCACATAAATGAAAACATTTAACACTTATTAATGGTCTTCCTTCCAAACAAAAACTCCTAGCACTGTCGATAGAACAGCAATACAGAATGTTTGAAAGTCAATGACTATAATGGGCTTACTGATAACTGACACTGTGCATCTGTGTAAAAGATTGTGAATGCCTAGTCAGTGTGATAAAGGTAGTGTAAAGGATAAAATCTTTCATCCTCGTAATTCCATGTTATTCTTCTAATTTCCCACTCAAATCTTACTCATATGCTAAACTGTTAACATTTTCCAGTCTTAGCATTTATATTTTGGGGCAGGATCAAACTATACTCGTTATCATTTCTCCCAAACAATCCTACGTTATCCTTTCTGAACAATTTTACATTCAAGTACTGAAGGACACAAAATATCAACAGGAGCTTGATTATCTGGTTGCCTCTTCCTACTGTGTTATCTTCTTGACTCGTACCGTCTTGACTCGGACTATACCGTACCTCTGCAGCATCTGAAGGGACTGGTTGACGGTGTGGTCAATGTCCACCAGGTGTTCCAGCGTGATGGCCTTCTCCCTCTCGGCCTGCTCCAGACTCGAGCTCAACAGGTGGCGGTAGTGGGAGATGGTGTGGTGGCGGTCCTTGTGCAGCGACCTCAGCAGCTTCTGCAGACACTTCTGTACTCTGTGTGTCTGTAACAGGAGCCAACAGTGGTAACAGCTATTAAAGGCTATTTTAGAATACACTGAATGATATGCAGATACAACAAATTTGACATTCCTACTAATAGGTTTGTCTGCACTAAGGAGTAATCTCTTTGGCCGAGTGCACACCAAGGGAGCAATTTGGTTGAAGCAAGTACAGTAGGCTCCCTCTAGAACAGTCTCGGTTGGTCCGGCCGGCCTTATAGAAATGAGATAACTGCCCACGAGAGGGTTTTCCACGGCAGATATCAACCATATTGATATTTCGAACGAATATTGATATTTCAAAGTCAATTTGCTTGAAATTTTCAAGCCAAAATATAAACGAAACATTTCAGTTCAACTGGCGGGCGAAGTTTTTTTTTTTTTTTTTTTTATTGTTTAGACCATCTTAAAAGTAGATGTTATATGAACTGGTAGGCTAAATTATTATAGATCTGCATTTAACATTTACAATTAACACCGGCTGGTTCCGCTATTTTGTAATCCGGCCGAGGGTCCAGTCCTGAGGTGGCCGGACTAAAGGGAGTCTTGATGACGATAAAATTAATGACTGTAGTTGCAACAAGAGTAGGTCATGTTTGTTGATGGTTAGAAGGATCAAAGAAATCTTGATGAGCACAATAAATTCTAGCCTACCAACCCACCTGAAACTGAATGAAAAACACCACATTGTACCTAGGTAGAAAACTCTACTACTATTTATCCCCAACTAAAGATCCATTCTGAGGAGTGGAAAGAACTAAATTCTGCTCAGACTATCCCTTCTATTCACAAGACAATGTTTTCCAACTTAATTAGTCTGTCCTGCCCTCTATTGCGTACTCTTTCACAATTTCCCGGATGCAGTAGCTCAGAGGTAGAGCACTGGCCTCACAAGTTAGCTGACACTTTTTCACTAGCGGCCACCACACTGGCTTGCCCATGTTATTAATGCCGTTAGGGTACCTGGCTGTCTTTAGATTGCCGCACAAGCCTATTGGCCTATGGCGACGGGCAGTTAGGTTTTGAAAGAAAAATAAAGAAACAAAAGTGTCGACATCAGTGGTTGCGCTACTGCTACGTACGTTGGGCGGGCTGTCGTTGAGGGCCTGTGTGTAGCACATCATGGCCTCCTTCTTTCGCTGGTTGATGTGGGCCATCACTCGCTGCTGATGCATCGCTACCAGCTGGTGTTTCTCCGCCGCCCCCTCCTCCTCCAGGCTCTGCACTGTCTGCTGGAACCTGCACAAGTTGTGTGACGTCAATTTGTATCCATTCATTTTAGAGTATAAATTGGAAACAATTAAAATTTCAAGTTACAACATCTAAACATGGCTTAACAGTTGCTGATTTTTCACTGAGACACTAAACTACAAGTCCTTCTTGAGCCAGTGTCTTAATTTCTTGGATCCCTTGTTCTTGAACAGGAAGACAAAAAGTATATACAGAGTGGCCTATAACTCTCTGGACAAAGGTATATAGATAGCATTATTCCTTAAGCCAAGACAAACAAATTTTACCATATAAACATGGGTCTCCTATTCCTAGTTTTCTATTTGTCTGTCTGTATGAGTTTTTCACTTTAAAGTTAATATTTTGAAAACTGCAAAACCGAATTCAACCTAACTTATTTCTTGGATTCCTTGTTCCTGAACAGGAAGACGAAAAGTATATGCAGGGTGTCCTGTAACTCTCTGGACAGAGTTTATATGGTAAAATGTGTTTGTCTTGACCCAAGGAATAATGCTATATACCTTTGCCAGAGATTTTTGGGACACCCTGTATATTCTGTAATGTAATTTAAAATAATAGTATACCAACAGTATGAAGATAATTTATAAATTTAATTCTTAAAATCAATTACCAAGACTCTTTTCCTACTAATACTAACACCATAAAACGTTAAATAAAATGTAATAAAACAAATAAAAATTACCCTGCTAAAAGTAAACAAGATTGTTGCATACAAAGTTGTTAAAAACCTTGAAACAAATAATTTCTTATTTATCTTTGTAAAATGAGCAATTACAATTTTGACTGTACAACAAAGGTATTAAATTGACATGTATCAAGTTTTGTATGATTTAACTTTGTAAGACTAGTTACTGTTTGCAATTTGCAAAAAAAGTGATGATTTAAGGCTGTAGAATGTACAGTGTACATAGGTCTGATGTTTTGAGTGAAAATTAAGAGTTAAATTAAAATCTTCTTAATTTAAGTCTTAAGTTATGACTTAAGACTTAAATTAATGCCATGGCATACAGAAGAAAATGTTGGACATATTATCTTCAGGTGACTTAACCAACCTTGACTTTTTGCAAGAAGATTTTAGAGAAAGAAATATATAAATATCTAGCTTAAAAACACACTTGATTTGTTTTATATTTACTTTACCAACAATCAAACAACGTTGGTTTCAGATTGGTGAGGTGGATTAATAATTGAAAAACACAAAAACTAACATTAACCCTCTCCGAATATGATATGCACAATGTCAGACTACATTTTCCATATCAAGCATTTAAGGAATATTTACACTACTCTGGAACGTATAAGCATATGACGAATATATATGTTAAAACATGTAAACATTTTACATTACATGTAAACATTTAGTTGATGGAAAGTTGTTTCTGAGTTATTTCCAGTAACTTTAAACTATCAATGTATTATTCAGATAATTTTAGCAGTAAACGTAAAAACTTATGCAACATTATTTTTATCAATGCAAAGAAAATAATTTAATTATCAAATTAAAGAACAACAAATTCAAAACTTAGCTTATTGACCCTAACAAAAAAAATTACAGTCAAGCAGGGCTTTGCCCCTCGGCCACTACTTGTGGAGGGTTAGTAAAATGTACAACTTCTTCAATTAAGGCAAAATATTTATGCCAGTCAGTAACCAAAGGCGATTTTTGGGAATACGAGTTATTTTGAAATCCAAACAACTTAGCGTTTTAAAACTGTTTTATCTTTGGATTTTTAACACCTTTTAGACGTTTATACATTATCTGGACCTTCCTGGTTTCTATGAGAGTCTGTATCATGTGACTAAGGCTCTTCATAAGCAGACCACATAAATTTCCGTATTTCGGCTTACCTAAAAACCAGCTAAATCAGCTGGCAGTATAGTTCTGACTAGGACCAACTATACTATCGATGTTCCCTAGTTGTTTATTCCAGCAGACAAGACCAGTTAAGGACGTGGCTTGCAGGGCTATCAACCGAGACCAGCCAATAGTAGACATGCTGTATCGTCAAAACTGTTCAGCAGCTGATTGGAATAACATTCAAGTGAAATTTGCTATGGCAAAATGGCAACAGTGACAGCGTACAACCATCTGGCTACAGTCCATCTGTCAAGTCTCTTGTCCGCTATTATAGTGTTTGTCGTGGTCTCTACCTGAGTGTCATCCGCTGCTTGAACTGCTCCGCCATGTGAGGGTCGCTGGTCCTCATGTCCTGATACCTCTCCTCCAGGTCAGACCAGTCCTTCATCACCTGCAACATCAACAGCATCATACAGTGTCTACAAAGCAATACGGTTACCAAGTAATAGTGCTGGTGACCAACGTTTACTGGCATGTTTCAGCACTAAGTACCGATTACCTCTATCACGATTACTAGCTCTAACTGATAATTAAGTAGAGAAAAAGTACTCAGGAGTTACTTATCACTCGTGTTACTGGCCGTAGTAATAATATTGAGTACTGTTTATAATACTTCTGTTTACACATACTTAATTATACCAAATTTACTAAATATTTTAATTTTCAGAGTAATGAACACTACTGTTGGCGAGAGGAAAGAAGACCCCTTGTCGGCCGGCTAAATAGCCGTGTCTTTGTGCGGTATCATAGTTTTATGGTATCTTAGGGTTTGCAGGTGCTTAACAAATGGTAACAATGAATGTCGCATAAAGCGTTAGCGTAGAGACCATATGGTAGAGCCTTCAATTTTTGTGTAGGCCAGATTCCAGGGGCTTTCCTCTCGCCGACAGTAATTATTAAATAGACCGAGAGCTTGAACGTTTCTTTGTGAAGCCTCAGGGAAGCTAGAGAAAGTATTTTGGAACTGTTTTTTTAAACCACACAGTGGTTAGGGGGTGGGAGGGGGATATGTCTGTACTGGCATCTTGACCAGGAACCATTGCGACTACAGACCGAAATAAAGAAATTACAGCTGGATGAATTAAATTTGTATCCAAATACTTTGATTGCTGAATTGTGAATAAAAACACATTATCCGAGGGTTATTTGTAACGGTTAGTAGCAGATTTTATTGTACTTGTGTGTTAGTCAGTTAAATAGTTGTTGCAACCTAATTAAAATAGTGCAGGATAATGTTTTTTGCCAGACTAGTAGTTCACTAAGCGACTCTTTGAACTTCTCCACCAGTGCTAGGTTTCCCCACTCTTCCCCCGCGACTCCCCCTACTCAAACTTAGCAAAGATCAGCACGGCCTTTACTAATAAATATTTATGCACCACATGTCATATGGTGTACACACCACCATATGAAAAACATTTTTTGTTCATAACCACTAATATTTTCATAATAGTAGTGGTGTATACACCACTACTATTATGAAAAAACATCAATTTATAATAATGATACCTTACAATACTCGAATGTAAGACTTTCTTGTAGTCACAAAGGTGTTTTAGAACCAAAAGTCAAAGATCATAGTGATACAAGTTTTAAAAATGTTTATTGCTGATGGTAATAAATGCATTTGATTACACATGGAGTTGATTTTATACCTGGGGCTGTGCTTCAGAAGTGAAAAAAACTCAGAATCAAATATTTTAAAAGGGATAAGCTAAATGTATCATTACCAAACTGTTTGTTTTAACTAAAAGTTAATTCAAATTCATGTTAACTAGCCCTAGAACTGTTATATTACTAAATAAGGGTTTACCTTCTGTCAACAGCTCCAACAAATTGTAACTTGCGTTACGATCGTTTCGGCATTATAATATCATCCTCAGACACAATACAATGAATTTCAGCTGAAGCAGCGTCGTAACACTTAAAAATACAAAAAACGAACATTGAACGAAAAATACAGTGAACAGACCTGTCGCACACACGTTCCTCGGTACCGGCTGAAATACCGCCATCTGAGCAAGTTGCCCACTCAGCATGGTGTGTGTGACAGGTCTGTTCGCTGTATTTTTCGTTTAATGTTCAATGTTCGTTTTGTGTATTTTTAAGTGTGACGACGCTGCTTCAGCAGAAATCCATTGTATTGTACCTGAGGATGGCATTATAATGCCAAAACGATTGTAACGAAAGTTACAATTTGTAGGAGCTGTTGACGGAAGGTAAACCCTTGTTTAGTAAAAGTTTATTATTGTATTTAAACTAAAAATGGACAAAACTAAAGCCAGGTCTGATTGATATTCAAATACAAATTATTAGAGAACCAAGTTTAATTAATTAATTAATGAGATCTATTTTATGAATAATTTGAGAAGCAAAATTTAACCATATTGAAAACAGATAAGGTAAGAGTAAATAGTAGCAGAGCTAAAATATTACAACCCTAAATTTGGTGCATAATAAACATTTCAAAAATGCCAGTTAAATATTTTTCGTACAAGTATTTGATTTCACAGAACCAAGTTTCTTTAGCAACTGTTCCTTCAATATATACTGGAGAGTGTAGAGAGGTCAATGTTTAAAATTATAAAGAATCCATAAAATTTGAACAAATTGGGATATTACTTTGTTACTACCTTGTTTATTGTGATTCATACGAGCAAACAAAACAGACCCATCTACTCCCTCCCCCTCGGGTTTGCCCTCACCTTTGTAACCTTCTCGCGGTGCATCTCCTCCAGTCGCTGCTGAGCCTCCTTGTACGCCCGATGTTCCTGGCGAGGGTCGAAGTGTGTGAAGTACGGGTCCGGGGTTGGCAACCCTGTCGTGGGGCGCGGCGGTACCGTCGTGGTGGTGCTGGTGGTCGTAGTGGTACTACTGGAGCTTGGTGTCAGGCTGTTGTCATCGTAGCTGTCATAGTCATCATCATCGTCATCATCGTCATCGTCGTCAATGTCATCATCAGCTTCGTCATCGAGAGTGTCATCCCCGTCGTCCACAGTGTCAAACACCTCCGGCAAAGCTGGTGGCAGGACTTTTTTCAATGTCAGTTTGTCTGAAAAATTTACAATTGATGTAAGATTCCAAGGACTTCAAACAACGATGGTGTTTTAGAAAAAAATGAGTGTTTACAACTAAATGAGTGTAGTTGCACTTCAATCAAGATTAGGGGGAGGTTTACAGTACTATACTATAGTAATAATTTCTAAGGTGATGGATTTTTTATCACATTGTTGAGGGAAGCATGAAGCACTACTGTTGAGGCTCATTCTTCCCACAAGAGGGTGGACAAACATTTCCATAAATGTTGTAACAATCCTTGCTCGGGATGTCATGTGCCTAGAAATAAATCTTGGCAAAAATGAATGCATGTAAAACAATCACAAATAAATCAACACAATATTTAATCTGCACTGAATGATAATCTATTAGGTATTTTGAAGATTACAAAAATTAACAACAGAACGGTTATTTTTCATAATCAACACCTACATTTCATTGTGTTAGAGAATTTGTGTTCAAAATTTGAGGACAATCAGTGTTTTTGTTTTGACCCTGATGCATTACTCACATTCACTCAAACATGCTACTGCTAACTACTTCCAATCCCCGCCGCCCTCACCATAGGATTCTCTTTGTTCATCCAATTATAATACATAATTTACTACTCCCTAACTAGCGGTTGTCCCATTATTCGCATAACATTTCATATCTAGGATCTTACAGAGTCATAACAAGCCAGATGCTTTGAATAAAGTTTATTTAGTGATGTCATAGCACACTAACAATAATTAATGCCCATAAGAATAACACTGAAAATGTAAAGGGGTATAGCCTTAGTTTTTTAATTTTAATTTTGAGGAGTTATTTTTAAAAATATTCTGGCTGTTGTAGTCAAAATGTAAGTGAAAATTTTGTCAATAGACTTCCAATCTCTTATTGGAAGCACCAATTGGTTTCCACATGCTTCAAAAAGACGTAAACACCAAGAAAATAAGAAATAGCTTTTTAGCTTTTGACTAATGCCTTTATCCAAATTGGTAATAGTGAATAACGACACTAGGCGAAAGCTAACAAACTATTTATCCTTTTTTCTTTGCGTTCTAAGCTTGTTTGAAGCATGTGGCTAGAATATACATACCAAAAACATAACACATAATATTATGTTAATGGGGTCAAGAGTTTTGCTTGGTTCCAGAACAGGCGTGACCACAGACAACTTTCCTTTTATAACATTAAAATTGGTAAAAATAACTTTAAACAACCATTAATTTTTAATAATAAATACAAAAATTAAAACTTTTAAAATGCTTTCTTTCTTAACTAAAATTATAACGAATATAATTATACCGTGAGCAAGAATAATCAAAAGGTTAAAATACAATTTTTAAATTAAACCGCAGAAAACATTTTATTTCCAAACATAAATGTTGCACACCTAAAAGTTTGTTTCGGTAAGCGTATAAAAATGGTCGGGTTTAATTTCAAGTTGGTATTTGCTGAAGTATTTCAAAACTTTATTACCTTACAGTTATTAAAGTTTGAAGAGGAATGTGGATAATTAAACAGGACTAACTGAGCGTGGCGTCAATTAATTTGATTTAGTGAAACTATTCAACATTTTCCTCGCTTGAAAACTCTTAAACACTAATTTTACGAAAGGCCACAATTTTTACAGTTTATATCTGTCAATGAATGTTTCCACTTGCAGTTTTAATTTCTCACAGTTAAATGTGAAACAATTACCATTTTGTTATATATTGAATATACATATACATGTAAACGTAAACTTTAATTGTGTTATATATATATAATTTAATTTTAACAGACATTACCAGATGCAATCGGCCAGGAGGGAAGTTCACCATTTATTATTTGTGAGGGACGTGACATTACTGACAGCCGGATAGTGACATACGTCAACTGTAAAAGTACTATTTTATCTGTCACAGCTGTAACAGTATCAGAAACGTTATCGCTTTTATATGGCACTGTCACAGCAATATTATTCGGTTGTCAAAATAAGCAAGATGTACTGGTAGGTTCGGAGGGTAAATAAAAATTGAATTATGTCTTCCATAAACCTCCCGATGATTTATCATCTGAAGATTCCCACTAGAATTGATCAAAGTGGGGAACTAACTTTGCTTGTTTTCTTATCTTAAAACATATAGACCTAACTGTAAAGTTTTATTATGCAATTAGATTTATTCTAAGCTTTAGACTTTACTTAAAATCTGCATTAATAATTTAACTGTACTGCAGGAAAGTTTAGGGTAGATAAAATGATTAGTATTTTTGCACGATTGTGGGTTGAGTTCTAAGTGCTCTTGGATAATTTATCCCCCAAAAAAATTCAATTAGAGTTTACATTATGACAGTAAAGCATAACAAATTATGAGAAAAATAATACTACACCACTATTACTACAACCACAAAAATGCACAGAGAGTTTTACTAATGCATTTTTCGTCAAATGGTTTATGGTTTTTGTAAATGGTTGGATACTTATAATACTTTTTATTTTTATTACATTCCAAAGGTTGTCTGCTAAAAATTCTGGGGTAAAATGACAAACTTTGAAAAATAATGTTTTCTCAAGTCTGTTTTTAAGGACATTTACAATTAAGTTTTTCTATTTACTTGGAAAATCATTATACAGCTTAAAGCTTTAGGGCTCAGAGACTTTTCCCAAATGCAGTTGAATTATTAATGAGATAGCAGAACAGTTGTTTATTTCTGTAGTTATATCTAAAACATAGTTTACATAACACTTAACATAGTTTAATATTTCAGAAACAAACAACCATGGTCAAGTTAAGATATTAAAGTTAATAACATTTGTGTACCAATTACTGGTCTTCAAAGAGTGGTTTGCTGGAAGACTTATAGTTTGTTTTGAAAAATGTTTTGTGTTAAAATATTTTGCTTCCGTTTGTTAATTTAGTATTTTAAGAGAGATTATTCTACATGGGCAAAATACAATACTCTGAAAACATTTAAAGATGAACGCTGCACAAGAATTGAAAAGGCAAACAAAAATGACCTAAATATTTTGTTATAACATCTATATGACTTTTTAGATTCAACCTTTAACCGATGATTAAGCCAAAGAATATTTGTCGTAAAATATTGTTTGTGCTGACTTCATTCTTTAAAAACTTGAATTTCTTAATAGAATTGTTCAACAGCAAACTATTTGCTATGCAGAACCGGATTCTACAAACAAAAACAAGTCGAAAATGTAAAGTAACATTTTTTCATTTTGGCTAATCCGCCATTTTGTATTGTTTTGAAAATAATTAATAATACAAAAAACCCTTGGAGATATTTGCACGAAACTTGGTAAAAACTTTAAGTTTTATGTTATTAAACTTTTCCAAAAATATTGTTTGTCAAACATCAAATTTTAAAATGGTGGCCATTTAAAGATTTCAAAGTCAAATTTCATGAAACTAGCAGCTAAAACAAAATTTTACAATACATCAAATTTAATGCTCTTTTTCATACAAATCCAATGACACTTTGCCTGTAAAATCAATTAACAAATAAAAAAGTTTTGGTAATTTTGTATAATAAATTTCAAAATGGCGGCCATTACAAAATTTCAAAGTAAAATTCCCCAGTGTACTTGAACATCTAATTAGATGTGCTTCAAATTTTATGTCTTGTACAATTTTGTTTTAGTTGCTAGTTTTCATAGAATTTGACTTTGAAATTTTTTAAATGGCTGCCATTTTGAAATTTATTATTAAATACTCCCGTCGCAGCAAACTGCATCCTCAGCAAATTTCCAATGGAAATATAAATGTCTTAATACTACATAAAGCCAATAACCAAGTTTCATAAAAATATATTCACAAATAAGCGATATATACAATTTTAATTATTCTCCATAAGAATAACATTGGGGCTGAGTACGCAGGTTTGCTGCAACAAGGAACACAAAAAGTGTGTTTTTAGCGAATTTCCCCTATAGGGAAGAAGCTATTACCATAGGTCTCATGGTAAGACTTAAGCCCGAGACCATGATAACTTTTTGTTTTGAGGTCCCCAGATGCCAAAAACACTATTCGTTCAAATTTATATATATGTATATATCTATATATATATATATATGTGTCCGTTTACACGATAACTTGAGTAAAAAACGACCGATTTTGATGAAATTTGGCTCAAATGTGTAAAATGACATTCATGACTTTAAGTTCGAAAACCAGAAAAATCGGACCATGGGAAGGGGGGTTTATGGGGGTTTTAAATTTTCTAAAAATCAGTTTTTTGCATTTTTCACCCTCAAATTTTTATAAAACTTAATTTTGGTTTTGACCATGTTATAGAGCTTAAAAAAACAAATAATTTAGTATTTTGAATTATTAACCTAGGTTAAGTGGTTGCGGAGAAAATCCAAAAAAACCTGCCCATAAAATCTCCCATGTTAATCTTATGGGAAAAAGGTTTTTGGCTTTTCCTCAGTTTATTTTAATGTAAACTTCACATTTGCTTTTACCAATCTGTTCAGTTACACAAAACAATCATTTTGGTGTTTAAATTGTGATTCTACGCCCAACTGTTGCAGAGATATTCGAAGTGCTAAACACAGTACGTTGTCCAATGTTATCCTTATGGAGAATAAATAAAATTTGATATCTCGATTATTTATTAATGTATGTCGATGAAACTTGGTATGTGGCATCAAGTAGTACTGGTATATTGATATTTGCAAAAAAAATTGATTATTCCTGTAGCAGCAAACCTCCGTACTCAGCCCCCATGTTATTCTTATGGAGAATAAGTAAAATGTACTGACTCCCTTAATTATGAACATAAATTAATAAAACTTGGTATGTAGCTTCACTTGGTTGAGTTATATTGATAATTATATAAAAACCCATTTTTCTGTTCCTTGTTGCAGCAAACCTGCTTTCTCAGCCCCCATTTTATTCTTATGGAGAATAACTAGAATGTCATATATCGCTTATTTATGATTGAATATCGATGAAACTTAGTATGTGGCTTCGCCTAGTTAAATTCTACATAATATTTATATTTGCATAAAAACCAATTGTTTCTGTTCCTTGTTTCAGCAAACCTACATACTCATTACCAATGTTATTCTTATGGAGAATAATTAAAATCGCTTATATGTGAATATATTTTTATGAAACTTGGTTTGCGGCTTTATGTGGAATTCAGACAAATATTATGCATTGGAAATTCGCTGAGTCCGCAGGTTTGCTGCGACGGGGGTATTATGCTAATATCAATATAACTTAGTTTGGTGAAGTCGTATACCAGTTTTTATTCAATTATGTTCATAATTAGGGGAGACATAGCATTTAATTATCTCCATAAGAATAACATGAGGCTGAGTACGCAGGTTTGCTGCTACCGGAGCCTTTGGCAAAAAATTGTTTTTTTGAGTAAATATCAATAAACCTCAACCAGATGAAGCCTTATACCAAGTTTCGTAAATATACGTTCATAAATAAACGAAATATAATATTTTTCTTTTCCTCCACATGAATAACATTAGACAACGTACTGTGTTTAGCACTTTCAATATCTCGGTAACCAATTGACGTAGAGGAATGATCAAAATACCAAATTGTGTGTTTTTTTAAGCTGAATCCAATGGTAAAAACTAATATTTGACTATTTCAAAAATTACATGTACAAAATAAAAAAAAAAACATTTTTGGGGTACAAAACCGCCCCAACATACCCCTTCGTATGGAGCGATCTGCCTGAACGAATGGTGTTTTGGAGTCTGGGGACCTCAAAACGAAAAGTTATCATGGTCCCGGGCCTAGGTCTTGCCATGCCGACTACGGTAATAGCTTCTTCCCTATAGGGAAAATTTGCTAAAATTACCATAATTTGTTTATTTATTAATCGATTTTTACAAAGTGTCATTGGATTTGGATTAAAAAGAGCTTTAAATTTGGTCTATTGTACAATTTTGTTTTAGCTGCTAGTTTTCATGGAATTCGAATTTGAAATCTTTAAATGGCCGCCATTTTGAAATTTGATAAGTCTGACAAATATTTTTGGCAAATTTTAATAACATAAAACTTAAAGTTTATACCAAGTTTCGTTCAAATATCTCCAAGGGTTTATGAATTAATTAGGCCTATTTTAAAAAAATACAAAATTGCGGATTACGGCTAAACTAAGCTAAAATCAAAAAAATGTTACTCTACGTTTTCGACTGGTTTTTTTTTTTTATGTAGAATCCGGTTCTGCATAGCACGCTAAGCATTTTTGTGACACCCTGTATATGGTGTACAAGAATATAATGTTATTTTTTTATTTACACCAACAGCCATTCAACACCAACAGCAATTTTGTTAAGAGTGTGGTACAAATGCTTTTATTTTTGTTTGCTAGCCTCCGGATTACCAAGAAATACTAATAGTGGTTTAAATACCTGCTTATTGGTAATCCAAATTGTTGCAATGGCAACTAGTTTTAACTTCTTAAGACGTCATCATCAAGATACAAGGATGTGGTTATATTCATTAGAAGAACGTAGAACTAACGGGTTCATTAAAGTACATAACATGGATACGACGGACACAAACATTACACTAACACAAAACATATACATCCAAATTTTCGAACAACGGCGACACAATCCCGGCGGGGGTAGAGTCCAGACTCTGGTATGAGGCAGAGGTATGGTTCTGGACTCTTCCTTCACCGGGATTGTGTCGCCGTTGTTCGAAAATTCGGCCGTATATATTTTGTGTTAGTGTAATGTTTATATCCGTCGTATCCATGTTATGTACTTTAATGAACCCGTTTTTGTTAATTCGACGTTCTTCTAATGAATATAACCACATTCTTGTACGGCCTAATGATGACTTCGTAAGAAGTTGAAACTAGATGCCATTGCAACAATTTGGATTACCAATAAGCAGATATTTAAACCACTATTAGTAACTGCTTTTAACGGAAAGCAGTCCAAACCCCTTAAATTGTTGTGGACACCCCGGGATATGAAGTCGTGACACCTTCAACCGAAGTCCAAGTCGCTAGCCGTAAGGCTAACGAGATGCCCATGCGATTTGATTTCATTACACACAAAACTCAATTTTAAATGTAATTATACAAGGATGTGCCCGTACCTTTGGTGGGGCAGCACACAAACTCCACACCGCTGAAGAGAGAGATCCCACATGGCAGCAACATGGCGAAGGAGCGCAGGGACAGGTCTCGGTCCTGGCAGCTCTGCGCCGCCGTCTGGTTCCACCGGTCAAACTCCCAGCACCGTGTCTGGTTGTGGATGTGGTCGAACAAGCAGTTCTCGGGGACGAGCAGAGCATCGCTCTGGAACGGGCCTTCTGCAACGGACACACCTCGAGCTTTACGATACGTCTGTGTGAGTCGTAACAGGTTGGGAAACAAACACACTGAGTACTTTTCCTTTAGCTCGACCACACTCCTATAGTAAACAAACTGGCATGAAAATAATAATTATTCTGAATGAAAGTAGAGATATTTAACTGTCTAGAATCAACTTTCAATTTTTTAAGATGAAAACCCGCTGCCTCAAGCTTGTCTGTTTTGTAGGCCCTCCAACAGTCCGAAATAATAGTACTTCCTGGTTCTATATATTGTTTAATATATACAGTGCGGCATGCTGGATTTCCGGCGGTTGCCTAGCAAGGAAACAAATGCAATTATCATGAATAAACACGATTAACGCAGTGAATGCGTTAACTTTTTCCAAGAGGGTTTTTGCATTTCTATTTGACACTTAAATTAGGATTCGGCTATGCTCAGTACGTAGCAAACAATCAAGTGAGACGAGAACAATCGAGTATGTACATGACGCTGTGACGTACTGGACAATGAGCGACCGTGCGACCTAGGTCCATTTAGAGGGGGGCAAAGGAGTGAGTCTTATTGCGACCAGACAGAAAATGTCTATAGATCAAATACTGATATTTACAAATATAGTAACCTAGACCAGCCTTATTAGCTGCAGAACGCTGAAACTTGAGTGTGGTTGAGCTAAAACAAGTACCCATACCCATTTCCCTTGCACTGATTTGGTTACCATCAGGAATGGCTGACAAGGTCAAAGAATCTTTGCAGGGACCTATTTTTATTTACTTATTTCTTTGCAAGGACCTATTTATATTAACTTATTTATTTTTGTTGCTTCTCATTGTTCCACCTACTATGCCAGAGGCTTTTAAAAACACAATTGTTAGAGGACAACGATACAAACCTCCAACAGTAGTGTGGGCATCCCAGGAAAATAACTTGTACTCTTCACTTAATTCCAAGATGCTAACTGCCAACCGTAACACAAACCTCAAACACAGAGTGCTCGATTTGTTACACAAAAATCGTAACCCTTTATGTGTTTCCTAAAGCATAAAATCAATTCAATTTAAATGATTCATTCATATTCAAAGCAAGAAACAATTTATGCCATATGCTCCAACATTTGTCACTAAATGAACAGAAAAGTTACTGACCTAGACAGCGGTACGGTTTGACCCAGTCAGTATGCTTGCACTTGGAGTGGCCAACACGACACCAGTTGGAGATCTTCACAAAGTGTGACGATTCCACGATGTTGGTGATGTCGTGCTTTGGGTACACCTGAAACAATACAACCAGTCAGAATCGATCGACATATCACAGTCTGGAATCTATAGTTGTTATTTATTTATGAATCATACAGACAGAAGTGTATGCTTAGTTAGGAAAAGATGAAAATTTAATAAGAATATTTTTACTCTCTCAAAATACACATACAATGATTGAAATTGACTCTACTGAACTACATCTATAATCTATAGCAGGCATTAATAGTACGTGTAACCTATCATTTACACGTACTATTAAAGTGTATTGCTCATCCCACTTTACGCTCCAGTATTGACGCTTGCTTCGAAGCTTTAATCTATTTTCCAGAGTTATCGCCTTGGAGAAACTAATATTTTACAATACCGTTTATTTTCTAACCCTTCAAAAGTAGGATGGAATTTCCGCACAAGGAAAGGATCACACATAACCTTAAGGATAACTATAAGGATGAGTTTCAGGCTTACTCATTACGTTTTCCAGGAGGTTCATGGAAATTTAAGTGGGTACAGACGTATATAATTTATTTCATTATTTCATTTCATTATTTCACAATCAAACGTGTAACTATGAAGTTTAAAAAAATAGGTACAGTTATTACTATTCCTACTATTATTTTCTATAAAAGACTTTCAAGCTTAAATGGCTTAAAGCAGGAAGCATTTAAGCTCGGAGGGTTAAACAAGACGTTTTATACCTTACAAGATCCAACCTCTTTTTAGTAAAGTAGTTTATTTTAACGGCAAAACAACATATTTGTATTCAATTAGTTATCCTCTAACTTGTATCTCATTAAACTTTTCGCTTTACTTTTAAAGTAAACTGTTTCGCTGCTGATCGAAAAAAGCTTGTGATCAAAATCAGTAAAAATACAATACTATCACATAAAGGTGATTAAAGGATGTATTTTATAGCGGGTTGAAAGACTGTGTAGCTAGAGATCTTGACAACAGTGTCGTTATCCCGCAGAATAATTGGGTTTACTTTTCACGGAGGAGAGGGATGGCTCTCATTGCTCTTTCAGAGAACTGATGTCACACTGTCCCACCACAACCACCCTTGTCTTCTTTTTAGAAAATTTATTAACTTAATGGACTATGGTAAAACTACAGAAGACTCAAGAGTTTATATTTACATCGTTGAAAAGCTCTTAAAATCTTGTAACAAGGACCCAGGCAATCTAATTAACATTTGTAATAAACATTTTTTAGTTTTATATGCATGATTAAGGTCCAAAAAAAAGTCAAAATTAATTCTCCCACCAGCATGGGGAGAATGGGGAGCATGGGTAAGTTATCAGGCATGTGAATATTATTTTCTGTATACGATAGAATTTCCTAGTTGCACGGATTCAGTTAAATCATTTATTTCTGGAGTAATGTCACAAGCCTTTCCAAATACATATTTATGGAAAAGTTATATAATAAGCACCAGAATTAAACATATTTTTATTTATTTAATAATCTTCTGCAACGATTTTTTATTATTTCTATGCACTTCCCAACATTATCTTCCAAAATTCTAGTACGTTAGTCACAAACTTTATATTACTCTTTATTAATGAGGTCATTGTTCTGTGAGCAACAACAGTGTTAATTAAGATTAGAGTGCAATGATTGCTACAAGCATGCTAGCTAATTACTAATTCTAACAAATTAGTTTTATTTATTTATGATTTAGAGATGAAAAAATAAGTATATCTAAAATAGAGATCTCTTGGTTTCAGAACTTTATTTAAGAATCACAAACGATCCGCTCCTGGCGACCTCTCCAGGCCAAAGATCAAGTAAAGGACGATGATTTGATTCCATCTCGGAACTACTTCCCCTCTTACTCAGCTTGAGGTCAGCTATCTTACGGATTTACGAAGATCAAGTATACCACAATTTAAAATTGAGAGAATGAAAAATAAATAAAGCACATATCAAATGTCCAAAAAATATTGCAACTATATTTAAAAATGTAAAATTCAACATGATGAAGTTATTCTTACAATTGAATAATTAATAAATAGTTTTGATAAATAAGTAATTTTATCCAAATTTTATTCATTTTTAACATACGGTATCAATAAACCGTATATTGAAATATTTTAAAGATCACGTTACAATCTAAACTGACAACTGATTGTCTTGACAACATATGCTAATTTACTAGGTGACCAAAGGTTATAATCTAATCATTTGACCACTTTAGGCCCAACAGCTTACACAAATATACCTTACAAATAGTATTACAGCTTACTAGCTGTGTACTCGTCCTTCATACGGGTTGTATGTATAAATAATAGATTAATTAAAGAAAATAACAACTCATTTAATTTGACAATATTTAAATTACATTTTAAATGTTTAATGTACAATAAAATAAAAGCTAACGAAATATACTGGTAGATAGTTTGAGTATTATTGCTAAGTCTAGGAACTCTGTAGGGTAGTGAATGGCATGGTTGAAAGAACGATGTTAAAAATTGCATGTGTTCGTTCCTCGCTTTGGAAGAGACCTAACTATGTGTTGATCTCTGTTGCTTGTTTATTGGTGGAAGTGAGGATGGCACAATCACAGAGCTAGGCACTTTATAAATTAAACTGTTTATGAACCGAGGTTACCGAGATAAGAAAAAACTGACAATCAGTAAATCCTGTGATTCAACGACTGTGCCGAGTGAAGGAGATATGTTTAAGAGACTACATTTGTTTTTCAATATCCTGTTTTCAACTTTAAAAGGGCATAACAAAACTCCTCAATCTCTTAATCTTCTCCAAAATACATTTTCATATTTACTGTTAAGTTCAGACGCTCAGTGGTCAGCTACAGACGCTCAGTGGTCGGCTACATAAAAGATATTTTTAGAGAGGCGTAGATCTCACCCAATGACTTCCCATTATAGTCGTGATATTGTTTCTTACGTCTTTTATGGTACCAAATTTCGGCTCTATTGGTTTAGTAGTTGGTGTGTGATGATTAATCCACTTATATTAAAGGCCAGGAGCAAGAGCCCTTGAGTATACTTGCATCTGGAGTAGGTAAGTATACATTGAGCTATCAGCTATATTCCTCCTGAATTTCAGCTCCTTCAGTCCAGTAGTAGGTGCAAGATTGTATTTAGAAATTCCGGGTGGCAAAGCCCTTACAGATTTTCGTACAGGGAATAGGCTTGAGTTTTGTTCTGATGTATTAGTTATGTTCCTACCGAACTTTAACTTATAAGATCCAGTAAATACTAACACTCTTAAGATTGCCATACAAGTAAATTAGGGCAGAGGCCTATAGGATTTTTTTAAAGTATTTTTATTATACATCTTCACCATAAGGGGAACCACCATGTATAATTTCATCTTCATAGACAATATTGTTTTTTAGATAAAGTGATCAATATGTCAGTGAGTGCATGAGTCTGACAAATATAGATTTAGATAATATATCTACTCTGTATACTTATGTTATTTATTACCAATCATCAATCAACGTTTTAAATAAGAGCTACAACATGTGTTTATAGAATGAATAATCTTAAGTTATCATATGGTTCAATATAAATAAATGCTTTGTCCATAAGAATAACATAGGGTCTTTAAAACCCTGTGGGGCAGAGTCCTAAGGTGATTTAAAATAATCCAATTAGCCTAACACCTTCTAATGCACATATAGACCATAGAAAAAGTTTCATCGAAATCAGTGCGCCTGTTTCCCAGTGAAAAGTGAACAAAACACGACCAAAACCACACAAAAATCATGTTTTTGAGCGGCCACCATTATTTTTCCAAAAGGCGTATGGCAGTTTGAAGTCGCCTAAAACCTTCTAACGCATGTATAGAACAAAGAAACAAAGTGCCATCAAAGTCAGTGCACCCGTTTTCCCGTGAAAAGCGAACAAAACCCCGTCCTTGAGCGTTACCGACAGACAGACAGAAATTGAGATAAGACTTGATTGGCTTGCTCAAATATGTGCTAGTTCTCAAATACGGTTTAATAGTTCTTTTTAATAGACAATAGACAATAGACAAATCTTTATTGTACATAACGCCTGAGAAACATTACATAAGTAATTTTTAAGCAGGTACATGGTCAAGTTTGTTTAATATTAACTAAGCCTAACACATTCAAGTTCCCTACCTCAAGCCTTTCTACCTTATATAAAATGTATACATAAACCATGTATAAATCATACGCTAAATTTTATCTATAAAAAACTCATCAACTCTATAATAAGCTTTATGGCTCAATGTCTCTTTCAGTTTAGATGCAAAATTTGTTATTGCTAAGCTTTTGTATGATTCAGGTATATGATTATATAAAGTGGTCCAGTTTCAAATTTTTTATGACTATGATTTGGATATCGAAAAATGTTATTATTATTTCTAGTATGATAGCTGTGATTTATTTTGTATTTTTCAAAAACAGATGATTTTGTATGAACAAATTTTGCTAGCTCAAGAATGTAAAGAGAAGGTAATGTTAGAATACAATGTTTTTTAAAATAAGGCTTACAACTAGTTCTTGGTTTTAAATGGAAAATTGTCCTAAGAATGAACTTTTGACACACGAACACTCTCCCGGCTTCTAAAGAGTTACCCCATAAGGTAAATATCCTTAGGAGAAAAAAATTATTAAGAAATACACAATGAATTGAAAACTTGTTAACCTAAACATTATCCCTGAAATAACTCGTTCAGTAAGAAAAAGTAGTAATTACCATTTCAGATAATGTTGTAGGGAACTAGGGTATGAAAAGTAAAAATATGCAAAAATTTCATAGTTCCAAGCAATGTACAGACAAAACTCTAATTTTATTTATATCGATTTGTAAGGTATTGTTCTTAAAAACCTTGGAGTTTTTAGCATATAAATACTTTTCGAAAGGTGGGTTTAAAATCTGTTCAACCCTAAAAATAGTTCTTGTCCTTTTAGAAATGTTATTAACAAATTTGTTTTAATTTTACTATTCAATCAGCATAAAAAATTAGTATTTTATATCATTGCTTTAAATGTGTTGGTTGAAGAGTAAATTAATTTGGTAAACTTAGTTTTGTTGACTAATACTTTTCTCAGTCCTACGAGGAAAAACATACTCATAGAACATGAATGTTCCAATTTTGTTTAATTCAAGTGTGGAGCAGGGGGAGAAGGGTTTAAACCACTAAAATTGGCATTCTCTTAATGTGGATACTCCCATTGTTATCAGTAACCATAAAAAAACATATTTTGAATTGAGGTTCTATTTCAAGTGGTTGATGGGGTGATTAAAATTATACAAGCAGTACGTTGTCCAATGTTATTAATATGTAAGAGAAGTATAAATAAGCTAAAATTTCTCTGCTGTCTGGTTTGAATTTGGGGAGTTTCAGTATTGTAAATTTTCTTATTCTACCATTTATAGAAATTTGAAAACCATTTCCATCATATATCATGTATGTTACTTCAATGAATGATTTTGTTCACCCACCCATGCCAAATTGGAGCTTTCCTTTGTGCTTGCAAAAATATAGCTTTAGAGCTTAAGATAAAATCTAACTTGAAAGCCAATGGAAGTCCAACAGCATATATTGTTGTATAGATATTTAAATTCAAATTTATTAAACAGTTTAAATATTCACTTAATGAACTGGTGATAATATTGTTTCAGTAAACATACAGTATATCAGATGAAGTTTTATAACTTTTGGTCAATTACCTCCTAAAGCCAAACAATTAGATAATAAGAAGAGTGGAGCACTTATGGACAGCTCTCAACGATGAAAAATTTACAGATGCATGCTACTGGCACTTGTATGTAGACTAGTTATCTGTAATGTGAAAACACGGGTTCAGCCTTTCACAATAACCATGTAACTTAACATTTATTGATCTCTATCATTATAAAGGTAGACAATTAAAGAAAGTAATTACATGAACTGTATTTGCTAAACAAAATGAACGCTTCTTGGGAATTTTAATTACGAAAAGAAGTAAACAAGATCAGGTAGAAAGAATATTAAGTTTGCTCAGCAAGACTGCGACCCCGTTCAAACCTCCACGGAGATATTGTGGTGTAGCTTTCAAGCTTTTTTTGGCTTCAGTCTGTAAACCAAAGAGGAAATTGTTTTCATTTTATAAGCTCGGGGAATACAACACTGTTAAACATTTTGTAACAAATCATGATTTAATTATGTGCATCACAACAGGCAATAATTGCAGGACTAGAAAGTTGAAACATTTATAAAGGTAGAAATGATACACATAATAAGACATACTAGCTGCTTATCGCGGCCTTGCCCACATAAACTAAAACATAGAATTATTAACACGCAATGTTTACTCTACATCCATAAGTGTACAAACCATCCTCACTTACAAAAACTCGTATACATAATTCCATGGATCAAATTTTTTGCAGGTGATGGTTTACCCCATAATATTTTAAAGTTCTTTGAAAATAAACTTAAAATGTATGTGTCAGCTGTAAGACTTTTTGAAGATTTAAATTAAATTAAAAAGAAAACAATAATTCCTAAATTGAATTTTAGGAACTCTCTGCTACTCAAAAATACCCTTCTTTAAACAAAATTATCATTAAAATCTGTCTAGCGGTTGTCTCAGAATCTTTCCGGAAAAAATATGTTTATTTTAATAAATATAGGATACAATTAACTGCATGTTTAAATAGTCTGCTTATAGAATCAAAAAACACAAAGCAATTTTTAAACAATTTATCACAAAGTTGCTCCCTGAGACAACTATTTCGTGCCATATAAGGTTGAATAAAAAAAATTGTGGATGTATCCAAAATTGTAATATTACCGTTGAAAAAAATGACCTAGACCCTGTTATTCGAGAGACACAAACTCCAGTGTAACGTGTAAATAGCATGGTGAAGTGGGGCTCGAGTGGCCAATATATAGAGGGCCGAGGGAGGGAGGGCAGTCAGCTCCAGTGACCAGCAATACATCAGGGCGGGGACGTGTAGCCTGTGTCTCCCTCCGCAACCATCAACCACCACAGCAAATATTCGCCGATCAAAACATTAACTTTATTTGCAAGAGGTCACAGGGCAATAACCAGTTTTCCCCATTTTGTAGTTATAAAAGTTAAACAAATTTATGCTACTTGTAAAACTCAAATAGATCCGACGCATAATTGGACATCTTATAACTACTGTTATAGAAACTATACAAAATGTAATAAAACAATAAAGGTGTAAAAAACTTAAGTTGTCTAAACATATCTTTGGAAACCTGATATGTTGAACTGTCACCTCCGTTGTAGGTCAACCAAACTTCCATTAAATTGTATTAGTATGTCACAAAATGAAAGACAACATTATCTGAAATGCTAATTACTACTTTTTCTTACTGAACGAGTTATTTCAGGGATAATATTTAGGTTAACAAGTTTGCAATTCATTGTGTATTTCTTAATCATTTTTTTTTTCTCCTAAAGATATTAAAAAGAACTAATAAACCGTATCTGAGAACTAGCACATCAGGTTTTGATCACTTTAACTCTAATTGCCATTAGATTAACATTGCAAAAACTAAACAGAAAGCATAATTCTTAAAAAGAAATCAACCAACAACAGGTTTAAAGTGATGATATTTATTTCAGTTTTGCATAAAACAAAAAGATCAGTCAAATTTAGATAGTTAACGGTAAAAACGTAACCAAATTGATGCATAGTTATACACAAAATAACAGTTGAGTTTAAAATACTTATACATGTTCGTTGGATCCATCAGCGCAATTTGGGGTAATTGAATGGGGCTGCAGTTGCTCCCCCAATAATTTTTTTGAGCACATTATTATAATATATATAGACACAACAATTAGGAACATAATAATTCCCCCCCTCCAATGAAAATACTCAATTTACACTTTTATGCTTGGATGCTAGAATAAGTTCCTCCCCCTTGCTCCTGATTCCCCAGATAAGAGGTGTGGCTGTCCATCCAGCTGGGATGAAATTAGTCACGATAAGCTGATGTTATTGATCGTTATATCTGCAGACGACATCGGCCTCAGCAAACACGCAGAGCTGGACTGAATAAAGCAACGTGAGTATTCACAGCGGAATATAACGTTTGCTCACAGCCAATACCAAGAGGTCGCGTCCATTCACGCAGGAAACATTGCATTTCTGCCACTCTCGCTGTTTTGTTTGCTTTAATTAAACGCTGAAAACAAATGCTAAGTCCCCCAGCCGGCAGAGAATGATTTGATTGTGCCTATAAGCTCTTTGGGTTTCGCCTAATAAATGGAGGATTTGACTACTGTATTTCGGGTTGATGCTCCATGGGTTATTTGGTTAGCGCTAGTTATATTATTATGCAACACTTTGTAAGAAGAGTAAATTTTTACTTTCTCCCCCTATACATAGTATATGGAGAAAGTATTGTTTTCGTAAAAATTTTCGAATTTGAGTTGTTATTGGAAATATTCGTTTTGGTGCTCCCTGAACCCAAAAAAGTGGTTTTTACGTGATGTCTGTCTGTGTGTGTGTGTGTGTCCGTGTGTGTGTGTGTGTGTGTGTGTGTGTGTGTGTGTGTGTCCGTGTGTGTGTGTGTGTCCGTGTGTGTGTGTGTGTGTGTGTGTGTGTGTGTGTGTGTGTGTGTGTGTGTGTGTGTGTGTCCGTGTGTGTGTGTGTCCGTGTGTGTGTGTGTGTGTGTGTGTGTGTGTGTGTGTGTGTGTGTGTGTGTGTGTGTGTGTGTGTGTGTGTGTGTGTGTGTGTGTGTGTGTGTGTGTAGATGTGTACAGAGCTAGAGCCCTAACCTATGGGCCGATTTTTATGAAATTTGGTATGTAGGTACTAATCCACGATATCTCCAGGCGTTTTTTCCATTTTTTGAATTTTTGATTTTTAAGGGTAATTATCCCCCAAAAACCGCCAAAAAACATGAAAAATCAAAATTTCTCAAAAATGGCTCCAACGATTTTGATTAAACTTTCGTGGTTTGTAGAACTTTAGGTTTCCAACAAAATGACACCACCCGCATTTCTGGAAAAATTCGGGTTCAGAAATTACAGGACTTAAAACATCAAAAATTCAGTTTTTTGGATTTTTCATAAAAAATCATAAATGTTAAAAAAGATTACTATTCATCATTAAAAAGAGCTCAAAAAAGTAAATAAATTAGTATTTTAAATTACTATTCTACGATTGCTAGTTGCGGAGAAAATTGAAATTTGCATTTAGCGGTAAACACAGTACGTTGTCCAATGTTATTCTTATGGGGAATACAAAAATAACTATTTGTCTCTTATTTACTGATCAATTTCATTAAAAATTGATATGCAGGTCAAGTTAGCATTGACCAACAGACGATGTTCGAAATGTGTTGCTATTTAACCCTGGGGGGGTCAAGGGGGCATTTCCCCTCTCAAAACCACTGTGTGTAGCAACGGACTCTATAGTGCCTCCAAAAAAGCAATTTGGGTGGATATTTCTGAAAACAACTATTTTAGACAATTTTCTGTACATTTATCTATACTTCATATTCTATATTTAGTAAATAACAAATATTTTTGTCCTTAAAGTTTGGCTAAAAGGGAGAAAGTATGTGTCAGTTTCCTGATACCGTTTATTTTTCTCTAAATTCAACACAAATTATGTCATGAACAGGTCCAAATGAAAATTAAGCAAGAAAAAATTTAATGCTACCTATTTAAAAACTTAAATTTGGATGAATATCTGGAAGCTTAAGTTTTGGAGACTTATAAATATTACTCTATTTCTGGTAAACTCCGGTATAAAATGAAGAGATTCTACTAAAGAGCATATAATGAAAATAGTACAATAATTTGACGGACAACATACTGATGTAGGTACGATTACTATTTATGTTAAAAGAAATATATATAAATAAGAAGGAAGGGTAACAAAATTAATAAGTTGATTAAAAAATTATGAAAGTCCGATCAGTTTAGCGGGTGACTCTTGAACCTGTGTTCAGGGTCACATGACAATCTCTCATCAAATCAAATACACACCTGACGCGAGATGCATGGATCACAAATCCGAGGTATGTTCGTGACAAGCGATCAATAATAAACATACCCTGCAAAGCCTCAGTAAACACACCCTCGTTTCTCTATCACTAATTACACCATATAAATGGATAACCACATCAGAATAACTTTTCCTCCTGTTTCTTACCCCATAAATGAGGGATTAAAAAAAACTCATCCAGCAAGGTAACATTATACAAATTATTAAAAAAATATTATAAATGTGATATTTATTACTATGTAAAGATTACCAGCAAAAGTTTTGATTTCTCAACAGTAATTTTATTTGCAAATATCTCTGTGGAAACATTAGAAAACAAATCATGTTTTGATTCCGTGATGGGCTATAATGCAGTAAATTATGATAGATCACAATTCTTTTCAAGTGCCCTGTGACCCCTTTCCTCAACTAGTCTTGTGTAGAATATATACACGATTAAATTCAGAAAAGGATTGCTTGAGTGACGTTCTGTGCGTTCTTCACTGATGCATACTGATCTTTATTTAACCTACAAGTAGAAATAGTAAGTTTATAATTTTAATTATGATATGTTATATTGTCTGAAGACAATAATATAGTAATTAACAGGGAATTATAGGAATATATTTATATATTATCCAATATAATAGTAATATAGTTATTCCTGAGACTAAAGAAAACTCTAAGTGATCTGATTGTATTTTAATCTGCTGTGGGTTGTTCTTCATAATTAGAAGTCTTGGTGAAGAACAACAGAATACAAAATCAGCTAGTTACATAAAGCAATTACATTAAATATAAACATTTCCTTCATAAAATAAGTCACGAAGTGTTCAGAAATCTCCAAGCAAGAAAAATTTTAAAATGTAAGAGCAATTTTGACTATTAACACGTTTTCTACTGAGCGACGCATATATGCGTCGCTCTGGTCACTCCCAAAGACTGAAGTAGACATTTTAACGGTACTCATAGACCCGGACTCACCCGATTGAAAATAACCATGAGTGTCATGTAATTTAAATAACTATAATTCACTTCCTAATTAACTTATAATGCATTTATAAATATCAACAAATTGTTTTTGTAACATTTAAAACATTTTTCAAAATGACGCATTTGTGCGTCGCCCGGTCTGTAGCATGAAAATAGTAAACAGGTTAGTAGTAGGTTAGTAGTAAACAGGTGTAGTAGTAATAGGTTATCTTTCAAATAGACCGAGCGGCGCACATATGCGTCGTCATAAATTTGTTTATTAGGCTAGTTCAAAAGTAAACTCAGACTAAACAAACAAGTAACCAACACTCTACTAAAGCACACGTAGTAACTTTGAGGTTATCCACATAAACAGTTGAGCGCAGTGATGCAGTGGAACAACAAAAAATACAACAGTTTTGCCAGGTGTGTTGTGACGTCACTAATCGTCGTACCCACAGACCAAGATCGCATATGTGCGTCTGTCATTCCTGAAAACTGGTACGAAGGGATCGGGGGTTTAAAATATGTTGCTTATAAAAATAACCCATTGTACAACAATAGAACGCAGACGCATATATGCGTCTCTGGTCTATTTCAATGTAACCAGCGGACGCAAAATGCGTCGTCAGTCTGTGGGAAGAACAGACCGACGTGTACATGCGTCCGCGGTCTATAATAATGCAAAATTCTGTATAATTGTGGTAGCGAACGTGTTAATAAACAGATGGAAAACAAACTAGCTAATCTTGGATACAAAATAATCAAATTAGATTACTCTTGACTAGAAACACTGACGGACAGTTTATCTCAACTTGAACCAACAGCCCGAGGCAGGTAACATTCTGGGGCAGACAGGTGATCTATTGTTATTGATTACCCTCCATCTTGACCTCCTCTCTACTTTCTACACCTTCATGGAAATATACAATTTTTTCACTTGGTACAATCGTTATTTGTTGCATTTTTTAATTAATCTCATTTGTGTTAAATTTTTATGATTGGATTAGGGAGTTCCAACTAAACTACGTACGTTAAAAGTTTTGCGTGCTTCATTGACAACTACGCATTTCATCTTAACACATGCAAGTTTCAATAAAAATACAAACAAATGATTTGTATTAGGATACAATAATTTTACTACAATACAGATTTAATCAAATTAATACAAATTAACTCATCTTTTCCTAAAACATACAAGGGAGTTTTTTTAAGACACAAACCTATGGGACACAGGGTGATTAGTAAGTCTGGGTACAGATTTAGAGTTTTTGAACCGTAATAAAAATTAGCAAGAGCTTGGGACATCCCTGAACCAGAAAATGTAATTCTCAAGGTAATAACCGATTTTGCACCTCATGAGCTGGACAAGCTATGAGAAGTCGGAAGTCAAAATGAAAAGGAGAAAAGCTCAAATTGTAAATCAGGAACACCACCACAAATCTGACCTAGAACCTCATTTGAGTTGGAAATGTCAGTTGGTTAGGTTTTCATTAACACAGCTGAGCTTTGAAATCACCCCATTTTAGGAATAAATTTAAAGTTAATATTTTTCGGAAATTTGCTATGTTTAACTTGGGGCCTTTAAAAATTGTGTATAACAGAGAATAACATGTACAATATATTTACAGTTTGAACAGACTAACCAATTTAGCTTTGGACTAGTTAGGCCTGTGAGATAAGCTTGAATACATGATTCTGGTTGTAAAATCAAGTTAAATAGAAAAATAGCAAAGCTGATCAAATACTTGCTATATTATAAAATGTGTTTGAACAAAGACGGAGATTGTTCAGTAAACAAATATTTTTCCTACAATTGTCTCCCGAATGCATTTCTTTCAACTTTGGAGTTGTTGAGTATTAGATCCATAGTTTCTCCAAAATTTCCTGATGGTTTAATGTTATATTTAAATCTAGAATGAAAATAAAGTGTAGCGTTAATATATTTTTATGAGTTCTAAGATATCTTTCATCACATCTTTTAGTTAAAACAACACATGCCATGTTAATTGGGAAGTGTTTTACTTAAATAATATGTAAATTGTAATGATTGTCAACAAACAAAACATCTTATCAGTCACATACAAGAAAATAAGATTTGTCAGGACACTTGTACACACAGCTTGTGGAGGAAAGTGAATTACAGTTCAAGCAAAATCAAATTAAGTGGGAAAAGGAAAAGCTAGACAAGACAGTTATTAAAGGGAATGAAGAAAACATGAGAAGAAAAGCCCATCAGAGCCAAAGTTAATTTGTCTGCAGAGGTCCTGGGGGAAAGTTTGGACAAAACCTTTCAGAAACCTAACAGACCTCACCTCACAAACAATCTGGCTTTTAAGACAAAGTGAATCAAATTGAAAAACAATACTAAACTTAAATTAAATTTTAGTCCCTTAATCACATTGAGGTAACACAATTGATCAGAAAAAACATAAAAGATAAACTGTTAATATTTACATCCTTTTTTATAAAAAAAACGACTACATCTAATACAGCCATCATTAGGATTCTGTGAGTAAAAGGGGGTTGATCAGTTGTCGAAATAGTTCAAAGTGAAACGTTATATTTCTATTCTGGTCAAGATAGTACAACAAATTCTTTAATAGCCCATTTAAGAAACAAATCTAATTTTGTTAAATAATAACATCTATCAAAAATCATAAACAAAGATTGAATTGTATTTGAATTATTGCTCATTCAGTTACCAGAAATTTAGTGATGAAAAACTGAGGATAAGTGGAATGAGGAACTGGGTTTTGAGTTTGGTGAGGAGAAGTACAAACTGTAAACTATTAAAGATTGACAACGGAACAATTTATTAACCTTCAATAAGGATAGGGTTTTGGTGTTATAAATAAAAGTCAACTCAGAGCCCAAGTTTACGATGAACTGGCAACATTTCCGAGCGACTGGGCTGACTGACAGTATCCATTACTGCGTCTCACGTAATTTAATCTCCTCTCTGAACCTCCCATATCGTCAGGTGCCTAGTGTGTGCGGGACTTTCAGCTACTGTGACCGTCAACTCAACAGGTAGAGCTTGTTGGTACAATGTAACAATAGTTAATAACAAAAAAGACTTGCAAATTAACAAAAATCAAATCTTAAATTTTTAAAGAACAATTGATTTTAGAGTGTAAAGTATTTGATGATTATCACATATATTTTCAGCTAGAAAATAATATTTTTCCATCTGTTTATAAATAGTCAAAGTAATTGTTTGTGCACTGGTACATTTTTATGGTCTGAATAGTTTAGGACACTTCATGACTTTTTTTGGTGGAGGGGTTTTTGCGAATTTCCCCTATAGGGAAGTAGCTATTACCGTAGGTGGCATGGTAAGACTTAAGCCCGAGACCATGATAACTTTTTGTTTTGAGGTCCCCAGATGCCAAAAACACTATTCGTTCAAATTTATATATATCTATATATATATATGTGTGTGTCCGTTACCGCGATAACTTTTGAAAGAAGCGCCCGATTTTTATTAAATTTGGCACAAATGTGGAGAGTAACATTTATGACTTTAAGTTCGAAAACCAGATCAATCGGTTTATGGGAAGGGGGTTTTATGGGGGTTTCAAATTTTCAAAAAATCAGTTTTTTGAACTTTTTACCCTAAAATTTTAAAAACACTAGATTTTGGTTATACCCATTTTGTAGAGCTTAAAAAAACAAACAATTTAGTATTTTGAATCTTGAATCATTAAGCTAGGTTTAGTGGTTGTGGAGAAAAGTCGAAAAATGTGTCCAAAAAATTTCCCATGTTAATCTTATGGGAATACGGTTTTTGGATTTTTCTCAGTTAATTTCACTAAAAACTCCACACTTCTTTCTACCAATCAGTTTAGCTCTACAAAACAAACATTTTGGCGTTTTAATTGTTGTTTTACGTCCAACCGTTGCAGTGATATTCAAAGTGCTAAACACAGTACGTTGTCCAATGTTATCCTTATGGAGAATAAATAAAATTTTATATTTTGATTATTTATGTATGTATATTGATGAAACTTGGTATGTGGCTTCAACTAGTTGTGGTATATTGATAATAGCACAAAAAAGCTTTTTGTTGATTTTTCCCGGTAGCAGCAAACCTGCATACTCGGCCCCCATGTTATTCATATGGAGAATAAATAAAGTTTTATATCTCCCTTAGTTATGAACCTAAACTAAATTAATAAAACTTGGTATGTAGCTTCACCTGGTTGAGTTATATTGACAATTGCAAAACAAACACGTATCTTATCTTCCTTGTTGCAGCAAACCTGCGTACTCATTTATAATGTTATTCTTAAGGAGAAGAAATAAAATGCTATATATCACTTATTAATTCCATGTATTATGTCCATGTATTTTTGTGAAACTTGGTAAGTGGCTCTAGGTAGTAGTGATACCCACATATTTGCATTGGAAATTCGCTGAGTACGCAGGTTTGCTGCGACGGGGGTATTTTGTACTGTTATTGTAAGGTTAACTTTCATAAGCTTTAATAGCTTTCATAAGCTTTGATTCTGGTAGTCATCAAAGGGTAAATTTATATAAATAAAATAGTTTTTCCTGTTTTTTTTAAATTATTAATTACTAAAAAAACAGCAGATTAAGACACAATAAGACCAATCAGAGGTTTATTTTTCAATACACTGGTGACACATCTTACAGCGACAAGTTCAACTAACGGTGTTTCAATGCGCAAGCTGTGCATGTACAATTCCAGACTGTTTTACTACTCGCAAAACACTAGTAATAATACTAGTGCTTACTTTTGTACTTACGACCAAATTCCTCATATTATACAGTTATTTTTATTTTAGAGAATCTTACTTCTTATTGTGTTCTAGTTTAGATATAGCAAAATGTTCAGTTTGTTCCACGGGTAATCAAATGTTTTACTGAATGAATTAATACAGCACACAATATGATACGTAATGAAAAAGCTAATGACTAGAGCACATACAAGTCACATGGTGACAAATATAAACATAAAATAAATTGCTTCATGCAAAGTACAAGGTGTATCGTGAACGGGAATGAAACTACTACCATCGGGAAGTCGTGTTCAAATGAAATTCATTAAACATTTTACGTGAAAGGCCAAACTGTGAGACCAGCACACACTTTTTTTGGTTATCGAAAACCTAATTACTTAATTGCACTGCACTTAGTGTTGACTTACCGGTACATGGAAAACAGTCTCACAGCTCGCGACTTTCGTTTTACGGAAATTTCCATTTTAATAAGGTTTATTTCTTCAACAATTTCTTGACAATATAAAAATGGTTTTGTACTATTGTGAGATGTGGTTTATTTTATCCTCTTCTAAACTTCAATCGATACAATTATAATACAATACTTTAACACTAAGGAAGTATATTTTTAGATTTTTGCCACCAAAAAATAGTTAAATAGCCTTAAGTTATAAATATCATTGAAAAAGTTCTTTCGTTCCAGGTAAAACTTAATCATTTTTCGGTTAAAGTATTGATTCACAGACTTTTACCATTGACTATACACCTGACTACAGGTGTAGGTGTATAGGAATTTATGTAGGGGAATGCTTTTACCAATCATAATCACCTAAAAAGAATTTATAATAAAGCAGTAAAAGCATGTCACATGAAAACAGTAAAATGTCAAAAAAATTATTCAATTATTCATTACTAACATCTTTTTCTGAATCTTGATTACAAAATACATTGATTTATCAAATATTCAAATAGTTATTAAAGTAACATGTGAAGGTTTGCCAGCTTTTAAGAAGTGAACAGTGTTGCTATGGGCGGTTGCGAGGTGGTGGGGATTTATCTCTCCCGAACAGAGCTGTGTAAAATAAGTTGCTGATAAGCGCACAACTGATAATGTACTGGAATATAAAGCAGCTCGTGTTATACGCTCATATAAACTTGGAAATATTTTTGTTTCAATCGGAAATTCTTTATTTACACATTTTTTTGAAATGTAAGGGAATTTTAATTTATGTTCTTCACTAAATTTAATGCAACTAGGCCTACTCTTTAATACCAACATCATCACAAACACAATAGTTAGGTGTTCGTAACTCAAGGGATGATGATTCTAATTTGTTAGTGTCATCAAACTCTGCTGAAGAAACCAAAATTAATTTGTCGAATTAGAAAATATTGGGAATTATTTACATAACCACAATTTACTTTTAAATTCACAAAAAACTAAATTTGTAACTTTTAAGACGGCACAAAATAGAATAATACGGGAACCAAAAGTCATTTATGACTCACGTGGTATTGAAAAGGAAAATAGTACAAACTTCTTAGGTTTGATAACAGATCAGCATCTGAATTGGGATAATAATGTACACTGTTACAATCATAAATTCTAACAAGCATTTCAAGTTTTTGCCGCCAACAAAACAGACAGGAAAGAGAACGCGAAAACGCTGGAACATACACGGTCATTCTAGGTTCAAATCAGGAAGTAAGCCTCAGTGGTCACGTGATGAAGGGTCGACATAAAAACCGCGACGCATGTCGACTCTTGTCTTTTCCTCGGTATAATTCGGCCTAGTTACATCGATCTTTTTCAAAATTAAAATCGCGTGTTTTTCTTGCTGATTCATAAATTCGTCGACTTGTTTACGGGGTGTACACCTAACGTACTCTATTTCACGAATCTTACCCGGAAAACACTCGAATCTGCGATTAAATTAAGTGAACTTTTCTAAATTCCGCGAGACAAAATTCAACTGTTAGACCATGGTCGCAAGTAAATTATTTTGGGTATCATTGGATATAAAGGGATAAAGTAATATTAATAAAGGGGAAGCGCTCATTTCCATAGCAGTAAATGTGTTAGTGATATTGTATATTAATTAAGTTTCTTCAGTGATTTGTGAAAGGTAACCAACATGCATCTGTAAGTAATTGTATTTCTCATTGCGAGGTATTCCACATGTATTCAGTAATTGTCACAAAGAAGTCATTTATAATTGTTGAATATATAAAGATTTATTGCTGTTATATTTTAAACTAGCTGATGTACCCGTTCTTCGCACAGGGGTTTTCTTTACCCGTTCTATAGTCAATGCAATTTGCATTTTAGTTAGCTTGAAACAGTGGTTCTTGCTTCTGCTCTTTAAGCTGTCAAATGGAAGAGTCCTCAGCTGTTCGCATTACAGTTTCTGAATGTTTAATTTCTTCAGAAATGTCAACATTGAAACTTAAGACAGACGTTCACGAGGGGACTTTAAGGAAGTGAATAGGCCTATGTGTTGCATGGGTTCAAGATCTATCTTTGTGTAAAGTTTCAGCCCAGTCGGTTCAGTAGTTTTTGCGTTCGCCCGGAACATCAGGCAGACAAGACAGGGATGGACGGAAGGACGGACAGACAGACATACAGACAGAAATCACCTCTTCTTTATATTATTACAGATTAATTTGGAAGATTGAACTATATTTTTATTTCATGTTGCATCAATTGAGACAGTTTACGTTTGGAAAGACAAACAAAATTCTAGGTGTTATTTATGACAGAAATAGACGGTCATTAGTTTGATTAGTTTCAACAACAAAATAATTCATACACAGTTAATGACAGTCACTGGTTGAAATTTAAGTAGTAAATTTTTTGTGTGGTGGGATTAGGAGGTTAGAAAGGTTGGAGGTCAGGTGGTGTGTTTATGAGGTTTTGTGAATTATATCAAATTATTCCGAACCTTTCGCTTTGTACTATAAGTTGCACTGGTTCAACTGGTAAAGCTGGATTAAATACACTGCCATTGCATGACAGGATTTTGACTGGGTTACAAAATATATATAACATACCAAAAAAAATATTAAATTAGATAAAGGCCTAGAAGCTTATCAAATAAGGAGACCAGTCTGAGGGAACAACAATTAGTACACAATTCTAAATATCTAGCTCTCTTTTATTCGCTTTCATTATATGCTACATAGCAGTTTAAAAAATACAATTTTTGACAATTCTCTTTTATTCAATACAACCCACACTTATATCAGAGATCCATGTAGTGTTTTGGGTCCAGCGCAATTCCAACAGATTTCTGCAGTTATCAATTTGATTTAAAGTAAATTCAGTAACACCTTGTTTATTAAGTTGTAGTGAAAACGTGTTTAAACAGCAGTAGAAGTAATGAAAGACTGAGGAAAAGGATTGGTGGATATTTTCTAACAAATTATCTTATATGTAACAACACAAAAATTGTAATTAAAATTAACTCGGCAATTTATGTTTTATCAAAAATGTTTTATTACTGTGATTTAAGGCACCCACTCATTCTTATAACACTAGAAAGAGGAATTAAATTATTCAGCCTGTGAGGCAATTTACGTTTTATCAAAAATGTCTTATTACTGTGATTAAAAACGTTAAAAAATATTTATTTTGCCCATGTGCACTCCTACATTTCCTATTGAAAAGCCCTGTATTGTTAAATATGGATAGTATTTTGAAGCAGCAAAAGAGAGCTATTAAAATTATGCTTCAGGAACACTTAAAACAAATTTAAAGTTTTTACTGTTTATAGTCAGTATGTTTTTAATACATTCTCATAAAAAAAAACAAATCTCAAAAATAAACTTTAAGGCACCCACTCATTCTTACAACACTAGAAAAAGGAATGAAATTATTCAGCCTCACAATCAGAAAAAAAAGAAAAAACTACCTATGCAGTTTGTTATAAATTTCTAAAATATATTCATGAAATAATCAAAAAAGAAACAAATTCAATCAGGTTTAAAAATAAAATTGGTTAAAGAGTATCTGACAAACAGATTTGTCTACTCAATAGAATAATTTTCTACCTCCCTTGAATAGTTTTATTTTTAGGTAATTATTTTATAAGACGCTGTTCTTTGTACCATTTCTGTACAAATAATTGAATAATAATATTTGACTTTTGACTACTGAAAAAAGAACCTTTAAAAACCTTCACTGATAAGTTCCCTGGTTATATTATCTCCTGATATATGAATTGGTTCCAGAAAAAGGAGCCAAAGTTATAACTTTAATAATAAGTTATGGATCCCTCACAACATTGTTTATTTGACCATAAGATTTACAAAGTAAGCTATTTATAGTTTAATTGTAAACTAAAACAGTCAGGGCTGTTGAGGCAATAAAAGGCCGTTTGGTAGCAATAACAAATGTTGCACACATGTTTTTTTCCAATTATTATTAATGTTTGATTTTATGTTTGTTTGAATTATGTTTTTGATTAAAAGATGTGTTTAACCCTAGCAGTGGCCACCCAAAAACTGTAGAATGGCCAACCAATTTTGGCGATTTTGCAGACCTTTTTTTGAAAATTCGTATAAATTTGAAATGAGAACTAAACATAGCCAACCACATATTCATTTTGTTCAGAAAGAACAGGGGCACCATATAATAGTCAAATAAAAAAGATCTAAGAGATAATTTTTTTCGCAAAGTAAACAAAATATAAAAAAATTGAAATTTATTTTTAAAATTTCAAAAGCAGCCTCGGTAAAACTTTTTCGTCCGATTTTTTATGGAAAAATCATTATATACATTTTGTAGACAATTCAATTCCCTACATAGAAATGTATAATATGTTGGGGAAAAAATTTTATTTGTAGGTATTATGTAAGTATATACGGAAAACCGCAAAATGTGAAAATTGTACAGTGTTAGTTAGTACTGTAAAAAGGTAATGTAAATATGTATATGCTAATAATAATATGTATATGTTTGTAAAGATTAAAGATAATGAAATAAGAAATGTAAAAAAGTCATAAAGTTGATGGTAAAAAATTTTTATCACTTATGATTAGATGAATTTTGGAAATTTTAGGGTATTCGGAAAAAAAAGATTCTACGGTATTTAGTTTATAACTTTTTTTAGAAATTTATTCCTCCAAATACTATATATACATTTAGTAGGACATTCAATGCCCTACATAGAAATGTATAATATGTTGGGGAAAGAATTTTATTTGTAAGTATTATGTAAGTATATACGGAAAACCGCAAAATTTGAAAATTGCGGTCACCATGTAGGAAAAATTACAAAATTATTATTTTTTATATTAGGCCTACTCAATAATGAAATACATCCTACCTTACAATTGTAAAAGTAATAAAAATAAATATAATTACTCACCCCCTTCCCATTATTATGTTATCCTGTTGGTTTATATCACACTCGAACATTCGAGACAAAAGAAAAACACAACTTTTTAGAAACACTATTTCACACACTTCAGTAATATTTATGCATAATAAAATGCATAAAGATTACTGTTATATACACACACACACACTTCACTAACACTAACACTCCAAAATAATAAAGGATTTAGCAATAATTCGCGGATACACGCGAGCGCAAACTCACTAAGGACGGTGACAAAATCGCGAAATGGCTGACTTCTACGCATCAGATGTCAGATGAGTTACGCATTTCCTTCGTCTGCGAGAGAGCTGCCGGAAAAGACGATGCGCAAGGCTACCAATGTCAAAAGCTAAATTTCTTCCTCTTCAAAATGAAATATTATATGACTAGTATTTATAACTTGCACTGGATGTAATTCGCATTTTCCATACCGGCTCCGGATGCCGGTTGGCCATTTGTTACGAATTCAGAAAACAGCTGTGTTCATAAAATCGTAACTGTTGTGCAATCAATATTTCGTTCTAAAAATCAATACCACAGTGAAACTAAACTCTTTGGCTATGCAGTGGTACCACCCGCAACATCCTAAGACAAAAATTACCCGAGCAGGGTAATTCCAAAGTAGTCGTGTCTTTACATTTTCCGAGCGTCGACTGCAGGAATGGCGTAGCGGCAAAATTTCATAGTAATTATAATCGTCGTGACATTGTTATACAACTTGTAAACGGTTCATTTATGTAATAAAATGAAAGTTCAGAATGTGATCTTTCGAATGGTATAAATATTGTTCACTTCTGAGTTGACTTTTAATGATTTTTTTACCGTTACAAAATTTCGACCCGTACCAGCACGGGATGCTGGTGGCCATTTCAGGCATCACGTGAAACTAGCTCCGGGTGCTGGTTGGCCACGGCTAGGGATAATCTTCTTTAATCAGTAATGGTAAATGTCCACACTAATTTCTTAAATAAAATTAGTTTAAACTTAAAAGCTATTGAAATTGCAACACAATCTCAAAGGCGAATCCTAAGGTAAACAAGAAAACTAGCAATTTGAAAAATATTGAAGCTGATGATAGTCTTAAAAAAAGTACAAACATAAAAAAATATAGATAAACTAGTTGAGTGATTGTTGTACCACAAGTTTTATAATGTGAAGTACGAACACTATAACTGAGCGACCGCACTTTGCAAAATATTCAAATTCAAATTATTTATTCCCACAACAAACTAAAACATACATGAATAACACAACAATGTTAGTTGAAAATTAGATCCTACAGTTAAAGACTGCACATCTGAGGATGGGGCCTGGTTCACTGCCAGTCCATGCTTATTTTAATTGACATAATAATATAAAGAATGCTACTTTTTGTGCTAGTGTTAATAGAGCTTTTTTACACTTAATAAAAAAATAAACATGATCCAATGTGATAAAAAAAACTGAAACCCAAATAAAAACATAAGACCTTCAATAAGAAATCTTAAAAGAAAAACTTAAATATGATTTATTGGACAATAACCACATCAAATATTTCCGAAGTTATAAGTGTAATTAATTGACCACCTGAATTTGAATTCATCATTAAAAGGTATGTAACTGAGAGCAGAAAACCAAATGTTACATTTGCCAATGTCTGAACAAAAAGTGCATCTGTAAATATATACAATTATAAATTAAGTGATTCCAAATGTATAGAGACTAATATATAGAGTTAATGTATTGTATGAAAATACAATAAGAAACAAACACTTTAAGACATCTAAGTTTCATCAAACTAAGTTAGAGAGAGATATAATATTTGCAATCAGAGGGAAATGAATGCAAATACAACCAGCAATCAAGATGCATTGTAAAACCTTAGATTGCTTTGGATCCATCGTCGTAGTTTACAGAGAAAACCTAATTAAGACCTCCAAAATTTGACGTAGTTAAAGTCAAACTTTGGTTATAGAATGTTTTAGAAACATTAGATACAGGAGTTAGAAGCTATAATATCCTAGTTTAACCTAATATCAGAAATATTAAATAATTTATTCATGTAAAAGTGCTTATTGCCCGTTGGCAACCTGCTTGTATAGTTTATGCAAACTATAAAAGAATAAAACGAAATACCACTGTCATGTCAAAAATGATTAACTATTCTTGGCAGTCAAAGTGCATTTTCGCCATGAGGTTTTAACAGGAAAAATTCTTACATAGCAAATTGCCTCCATGAAGGATAATATAAGTACGCTAGGTTCATCCTCCATCAAGATAAATGAAAACGGTAACATTGCTTCATTATGGGATGAACCTATAGAATGTCTTGATTAATGAACATGAGTTTAAGTAAAACCATTGAAACTTTGAATCCAATGAGGTGGGGTTCTAAAAATTGCAAAATCTGAACAGGTTTTAAGCTAGTGTATAAGTTACTTTTAAACAAATTTTTGCATACATAGTATTTATGTAGGGCGTTATCAAGATAATGTTTAGTACCATTTTAAAGGTTTACACAAAGCTAATAGTCTAAGTACAATACACAATAATTATGGCACCATATACTGCAATAAAATGACATTACCAACCTAATGGTAATACAAATAACTTAATGATGGTGACACACCTTCATTAACAACATTTGTGTCATTTCAATTACATCATATTCTTAAAAAGATTAAGTGTGACAAAGTAACATCGTTCGTTGCTGTCTCTTTTTAGTCGACATTTTATTTTGTAAATAATTTACAGTAATTTCTTGAATATTTGGAAACATCAAATTCCAATCGAACAGTGACAGGCTATGTCACTAAAAGCAGAACCGCCGTACCTGGATATTGAGCATTTAGGTCCATCACACTAGAGTGGCTGCCGACTAGTGAATCACTGCCTAACTGCCTTAAACATTTGCTCTCTACCATCCAGATTATCCCAGGGTAAACTTCATCAGAGAATTAGTCTTTAATTTTAATAAAATAGGAGCACAAAACTTAACATAGCTAATCTTTGACAGATAGTTATTAAAGTTGGTGAAAGTAATTTTAAATGTTAGAAAGTAGTTGCTTTAATTACAGTAACTTCAAGGAACAACTATGTTAGTGTTTATTTTACAATAAACTTTATCATAAGCTGGCGGAGATTTTTGATAAATATAAAACTTAGCACTTGGGGACCTGAAGCTTCAAACCAAGCTCGCTGCAAGGCTGTCAAATTTAAGTGACATTTTAAACTTGAATGAACCTAACTGTCATAACAATAATTCATTCCTATATTGAGACCCTTATTAAGTATTGCTTGCCTTACTCCAGCTGAACCTTTGACTTGGCAATGTATATATAGATGGATAGATAGATATATTGCATCACTATTGCAGAATTCAATTACATTTCAATTGATTGTGTCAATAGTACAGATTGTGTTTTTATTTATAATCCATTTATAACATTTGTTCCTTCAGTGCAACTGTAATCACTACAATAAAACACAGTTTAGTCTTCCGCCATAAGATAGCACCGCCACTGCTGAAACTTTGACACTAATTATTATTACTTTAATGCACCCAAACCCTAATTAAATGTTTTTGGATGTACTAGTACTTTTAAAACTTGTATGCATTAAAACCCAATGTGTGCAACCACTGCTGAATGGTGTTTTTTGTTTGTTAATAAATACTTTCTGTAAGAAAAATACCAGTTAATAATTTAATAATTTAAACAATTTAAAAAATGAATTTCCTCAAATTACAAACTAGGCATTTTCCATGCATCAACATTAAAAGCTTAGCAATTAATTACGGCACAGCTGCTGTGATGGCCCTTGACATCAGATTAATGATGCATGAAAGTGTAATATGATTTGATGGCTCCAACAAAGTAGCAAATATTCAAAACGGTTGGTGGTGGTTATCCGATGTTAAAATATTGACGGACATTGTCCATTTGATGAAAACCTACCAAATAGTTGAATTTAAATGAGCTTGCTTTAACTTTATAATATAAGCTAATTAATAAATATAGTATAGAAATTATGTGCTTGTAAATGATAACTTATCACGCACACTCTTTTGACGTTTTACATATAAATGTAAGTGACGCTAAAGACAACAGCCAAACGTTGTTCAGTGAAATTTCAATTTTGACTGTCACATAATCTGCAAAGAAAATCATTTAGAGTCATTAGCAGATGCCATCATTGCAACAAACGTTTATTGTACTTATGGGTAAGGACATTTATGTATTACTTCTAGTACCATGACAAAAAGGTGTGTCCAGTAAAAGACCTCAGGAATAAATTACAGCGTAGATTCCTAGAGTTGTTACATATTTTGTGACATTATATGGTAAAACATTACGAATGATGATGGTCATGGTGATAAAGTAATAAGCGTATTTCCACAAAATGAATTTTCCCCACATCACATGCAGATGAAAGCACTTCACAGTCATTTATAGGCGAACACACTCTCCAAACCCATAAATACGCATACAGGCACTGTCCATGCTTATGTTAGTGTTTATACGATTATTACTAACAGTAATGTAGATTATAGCGAAACTAGTTTTTTAAAACCCACAAAAAAGAACTAAATGTACAAATTTGTAATATGATTATTGTAACTTTTTAAATTTTAAATCTAAAACCGACCGATCTTGATATTGATATTTCGTTATTACTGCATAAACATGACTTAAGGTTTTTTCTCCAGCAAACTAATCAATTAAATTATTTTAGAAGGTAGTGCCTACATGACTGTCTGCACTAATATGTTTGTTCGGAATAACCAAAGAACTTCTCAACCAGTTTAGCTAAGCTGACATATAGCATGACAGCTTGTAACTAATATAACTGGGCCATACAGATGGATTCTAGTCCATAAACCCCTCTTGGGCCCCGTTCCTTTGCCTACAAGATTTGAATGTTATCTTACTGGCATTTAATATTTTAATGTTTATCATAGAATCAAATATTTTTATAAACAAAGTCATACACTCTCTTCTATTGTAGTGCTCATGACTTGGTTCACCTTTCACAGTAAAGTGGCTAAACTAATGTTGATCAAACAGAATTGTTTGCCTTTACTAAAATACAGAAAACTTAGCACCAACGTCAATCTTGCAAGGTAATTAAACAAGCAAGTCGGTATTTCAACAGTAAAGTTGTCTAAAACAGTCCAGAGAAGATAACTGTTAAAACTAAAGTGTAACCAAAGTCCCTATCTTACAGGGTTAAACTGGCAGAAGTAAGTTGCTTTCTCTTCACTTTATAACAAAACATAGGTAAATAATTTATACATTAGTAAGTACAAACAGATAAACATACTGACAACTTGTCCTTAACTTGAAACTTCATTGTGAAAAATAAGTAGCCTAAGTCTGCAAATGAAAGTCATAAAGCTCAGCCTAGGGTTCCATGTAATCTTTAGTGAGGCGTTTTACAATTTGTCACAGGTTGTTGCCTCTGACATCAGGATTAAAACAACAGATTAAGACTGCTTTGTTACCCAACCTCAAATTTGGCTCTGTTTTTTTTCATTTTTAAGAAAAATAAATTTTGCTTATATCATTTTTATTTTTAACAATGTACTCATTGATCTTATAGTGGCGTTAGTCTTTTAAAGTGCTTAGATAGGATGTATTATATGACAATGTGCATACAAGTATTAACTATTTATTAATTTCCTAAACTGATACTGTATATTCTTTGATGCGGAATGAACCTTTGTTTTTTAAAATATTGATATAAGAGTTTGTGCAAAACTGAATAAAACATAAAAGATCAGATTCACATATAACTATGAATATACTGCTCTTAAAATATATCTGAATGACAAGCTTAGTAATATTTCAACAGAACAAAATTGTACCGGTACTCAGTTTTAAAAGGAGTCTAAAGAGTATTTGTTTGCTACTTCATTTTACTCATTACAGAAGTTTAGTGATAATAGACATTAATTAATGTACATATAGACTCTGCTGTTGTTGTTGACTTTATTTTGTGCATTTGATGAAATGTTGTATTTGATGAATAAAGAATGAATGAAGCTTACTCACAGAGCTAAGTTGACACTGAGGAGGAACCATACCTGGAAAACAATAACATTATTAGTTCAAACAAGATTAGATCAATAATAGGCAACAGTTTAGTTATTAGCTTATGCTAGAATTAAAAAATTGCAAAACTATAAACAAATACTGCAATTAAAATTTAAAGAGTTTAAATTAGTTTGCCCACAAACATTTGTCTTATACATCAAGAACAAAAAATGTGTTTGCTCTGAAAGAGTATTGATCAATATAGTAGATTGGTGTAAAATCCAGGAGAGAAGACTTGTCGATTGATATTGTAAAGGTTAATGTTCTCGTTACCGGGTGGGGGACGGTGGCCGCACCTGAGGATCCCGAGCTAGTGGCATCAATAACGGCATTGGCTAAGGAGAGACAACTTTCCCTTTGGTTATGTGTAAAAATACCATGATAACTTTTAACCCACATAAATGCTAAAGTGGCCAAAAATGATAATAACAATGGCATTTCAAATAAATATAAAAGCAATAACAGAGTAATGTATACTTAAATATTTAACGGTTATAAATATTTCATTTTACTCCTTGACAATTAGTATCAAAATACAACCAAATAAAAAAGCTGTTGAACAGGTTTAAAAGAAACCACATGGATCAAAATAGTACATCGGTAATGCTTTGGAAAGCTATAGTTTTCCAATAATGAGTTTTCCAAATTTTCAAAAGATTGCACTAGACCCTGTACAAGGCTTTAAAATAACTGCTTACAAATAACAAAGGGATTCTGATGTACATGTGTCAATTGACTTAAATACAATTTTTGACACAAAGAAAAATAGTGATGCGCGATTCTTTAAAAAAATATAATAAAAAATCCATTACTTACAGGTCTAGTTTCTTTTGAGCAGCATATTTTCAGCAAAGAAGCGTCCGTTGTTAATTTTTAACAAAGCAATCGAGCAATGGCAGCTGTGGGTGTGGGGTGGCCGGGCTTATGACAGCCGCTTCCTCTGATGGCGGCTTACAACAATTAATGGCCCCATGAATAATTCACCCCTTGTTATAATTTGGTAAAAGCCAAGTCGCACCCTCAATGGTCCAATGTACTAAAGTCCTCGAAACACAGGTAAAGGGGTATTTAATGTTGAAAATACAAATTTAAAATGCCTTTTTGTGCACACTAAAAATGAAATATCGCGCAGATCCTATAAAATAAATATATCTGACCCCTTATAATGTATTAATCAAAAGGAACAAATCAGTTTGTTAGGTTGTCCATCAAGAGCCTGAAACACTGAAGTATCCAAGGCTACAATCCTTCAGTAATTACATTTTCTCTCCTTTCTCATCCAAACATCCTGTCTAGAACAATTAGACTGGCATCACATACATTACCTCCTAACTGCAAGATATGTCTTACCACACCAAGATAAACCCTTGAAATATGTTATTTATGATCATTATTCAACATAATCTTTTTTAATTATAACTTTTATTACCTATACCAAATCATTAAATAAATGTACATAAAATGAATCTATAAACGCACATACACACAAACAAATCATACTACCAACTGCTTAGTTTCCATTGGAAATAACATAGGAAGTGGTGATGGCCTCTTCAAGCCACTAATTGCATATAACTGATAAAATTAAATTCTTCTAAGGTGAGGAGTAAAATGGAACATGTAAAAGAATGAGATTTCTCATGAATATGAATTAATTCCTGAAGTTACATTGTTATAACCTTTAAAACTTACAGGTCATTCCCATGTATAACTTATACATTGTGAAAGAAGATAATAAGTGTAATGAAAAGTATTAGGAAATGACAGTGTTGAAAGCCAAGAATGATTACTCAAGGTTTAGAGTAATCCAGGCTTAAATCAGATTACATTGTTTGCTCTTTTACCCTTTAAATAAATTAAATCCCCTAATTTAATAAATCATTAACAAATAGCCTTGGTTACTGAATGCTGTAGATTAAATGTTTTACAATACTACTTAGTAAAAACAAATCAGGTCCTGGTGTAGTAGAAGATAATAGTAGAAGCCAGTGATTCAGCTGGGAAAAATATTCTTTAAGCAAAAATGCTACAAGCTCTTAGAGACTTGTAGCAAAATTATTTTCCTTTTCACATTTTTATCGCATGTTATTTTTTGGTCTTGTTGTTTTTTGCTTGTATTTGTTTTTAAGGTTTAACATTTAAATAATATATAATTCAGCAGAGTCTACTTTTCTTGGTAATTTATCCATTTTAACCATTAAAGTCTGTAATGGAAATATACTAAACATTCTACTGTAATAGAATAGGCCTAATATGGCACCAGAACAACTAAAACACACACAGCCCAAAGATTACACACTCTGAAACATAACCTCAAAGCATATCGCGATCACATTTGCGCATCACCGATTTCGAGTTGTCTGTTTTCGCTAAGGTACATCCACACTTTCGCCCGATCGCTGCGATTTCGAGCGACTCGTACTCGTGTAACCGTCCACATTCTGCAGCAAGTCAAGACCGCGAGTGGCACTAAGTATGGAGGACCTGCCGCTTGTCTCCTTTGACTCGGTCACAAAAACTGACAAGAATCGGTGTGATTGCGAGGCGAGCGCAGTCATCCCTTCGACATTCTCGCATTCGCTAATTCGCTCGGCTACTACAGAGTGCGCGCCAAACCGAGTCACAGCGCATGACGTCTGCTAGGGGGTTAGCTACTATCACTACAACTGTCATATCAGTAACTCGTCCGTTCCGTTTACACGGTACGCAGTTGAAATCAACAGTAACTGTTTACGTAATGTAGGCTTGTCTCCACTACCACTCGCTCAGAGGCGATCGGTAAAGTGACGTAGTGCAACCAACGCAACGTTAAGCCTCTACAACATCCCAACTACTTTTCTATCTTTTTGGTTGTGGATCGTGATCATGGACTTTTAATAAAATTTGTATTGTTAAAACCAGATTTTCTGCAATACAATTTAAAAAACTTTCTTATACTTTTCTTTAGCAAAAAAGCGACAGCCTGCCCAAATATTGTCACATTTTCGTGGTGCATGTCACTTTTTGCGACAAATGCGACCGCAGCTTAAACCCTGGTAGAATCTCTGAGAACTCCAAAATATCTGCATTTTGAAGAAGCCCAACCACCTCAGCTACTGTTATTTTAAGCTTACCAGCCATTGATAAATATTGTTGATTTATGTCATGTTTATGTTTATGTAATAATGTTTCTTAAGTATGAATGAGAGAAATATATCAGTCTAAAAAAATGTTTTTTTTTAATGTGAAGTGTAGATGTGATGTGTAATGTAGAAGCCTTAGCCAATGCAATATTGTAATGTCAACTTCTGGCCAAATAAATGACTTATGACTTAATGTTATAATATTTGATGTTTTGTGTCCTTTTCAGTGCATCAATAAGCCTGATACTTCATTATCAGACAGTGACCTTACTAAAACACAGTTTAAAAGCTTGTACTATTATAAGGAGAGAACAATTTAGATTATAAGGAGGAAAAAACTCCTTACAAAAGAAACGATGTGATCATTCCTTGCATGAGACATCCTTTATAAAAGATCATACGTTATACAATGGTTTACGAATGGAAGGATCGTGTTGATAATTTAGGAGATGATTTAGTTTAAGAGGTTCCTCTCATGTTAGTTTTATGACACTATTACATTACACAGTGCATGAACTATCACAATAAAGATGTTTATTCTGATGCTGATATAAATCATTAACCAACCATGTCTACTTGTCTATATAATTTAATCTTTTTGAATATTAAAAATACTGAGGAGAATATGACTAATATACAACCAAACAATCATGCATTTAATATAATTTTGACCAAACCATTATATAGCTGGATAATAAAAAACAGTGTTAATGATTTTTCAACAAAATAAAACACTAAGGATAGCATTTCAAATTTAAAACAGACAAAACTCTAAAACCACACTAGGCTCAGCTAGGAATTGTACATATACTTCTGACATATATACCAGGAATTTTGTGTATATCATTTTGTGCATATTGCATTTTCCGATTCCATATTGTATGTCAAAGAACGAACATTCCAACTCAAAATCCATATATTCAAGGCCATAACACCAGAAATGATGGGTATCTAGAAAAAACATGAGAAGAATACTAGTTTCATGGACCCCAAATATTTATTAAATTTTCTTAACAATGTTTCTAATCGACTTTGTAAGTAAAAAAAAAAAAAACTAAGAATAATCTTTTATCTTTATACTCAATTAATACATTTTTAAGGTTAAATAATCAGGGTTCCCACAGGTTTTTTCAAAACAAAATTCCAGGTCATTTTCAGGACAAAATCACGATTTTCCATGACACTCGCAACATAAAAAAGAAAAAACATAATTGTAGGTTTATTACTTTTGCTTTGAGTTTATTTGTATACATATTGATAAATCAGATATATTATAAATTTTCCCCAACTATGAGAGGCAATGAGATGTACATAAGAACCTGGAATAGTTGTATTGTGCTTATGAGTGTTTAGTTTCTATATACAGGACAAGGTAATAAATTAACTTGGTTTTTAACTCTCTGTTACAATTTAATAATAAGTACCGTATACTAATATTTGTTTAATATTTCATCATTGATTTTTAATGGGAGCCAAATTAAAGAAAAATTTATATTTTAGGCATAGCAGGTCATTTAGGTATTTAGGTGATCCCTTTTTTAACACTAATTCTTTTATTTCCTATATTTTCAATGTTAAAATTACTGGTGTTAAAAAGTGTATAAAAGCAAATGAGTGATGCCTTTTTTAAAAAGCTTAAAGATTTATATTGCCTTTCCTGTGAGTGACTGAAATTATTTTATTATTTGCCAAAAATAATGTAATAAGCCTACATTCTTATATATGTTTATAATTATAAAGTTAATAAAGCTCTACTTTAGATTAAATAAAATGGACTTTAAAAAACAAAAGGAAAAGTAGCACAAGTAATAAAGTTAACAAACAACTTGGAAAAACCCAAGACAATATCAGTATCTGCAGCCAGTCTTAATTTTAGCCCAATAAGAGTCGTGTAAAAGTATCAGAAATTTACATGGTTATTGATCAAATGCTTATAACAGTAAACTTGTGATTTGTAGCCAATGTTGAATTTAAATCAGCAACAAACCATTTTAGTAAATTTGTGGCTGTTTTTAGATTTTGGTTGGTGAAAATAGATTAAAGTAGATTAAATGATAAAATACCCCCGTCGCAGCAAACCTACGTACTCAGCGAATTTCCAATGCATAATATATGACTTAATACCACATAAATCCGCATACCAAGTTTCATAAAAATATATTCACAAATAAGCGATATATACTATTATAATTATTCTCCATAAGAATAACATTGGGGATGAGTACATAGGTTTGCTGAAACAAGGAACATAAACAATTGGTTTCTATGCAAATATCAATATAACTCAACTAGGTGAAGCTACATACCTAGTTTCATAAATATTCATTCATAAATAAGCGATATATTCTATTTTGATTAATCTCCATAAGAATAACATGGGGGAAGAGTACGCAGGTTTGCTACAATAAGGAACGAAAAAAGTGGGTATTTAGGCAAATATCAATATAACTCAACCAGGTGAAGTCATGTAAGAGGTTTTATTAATTTATGTTCATAATTAAGTGAGACATAGCATTTTAATTTTTCTCCATAAGAAAAACATGGGGGCTGAGTACGCAGGTTTGCTGCTACGGGAACCTTTAGAAAAAAATTGTTTTTTTGAGCAAATAACAATAGACCACAACCAGATAAAGCCGTATACCAATTTTTGTCAGTATACGTTCATAAATAAGCGAGATATAACATTTTTCTATTCCTCCATAAGAATAACATTAGACAACGTACTGTGTTTAGCACTTTCAATATCTCGGTAACCGATTGACGTAGAGGAATGATCAAAATACCAAATTGTGTGTTTTTTTAATTTGAATCCAATGGTAAAAACTAAAATTTGACTATTTCAAAAATTATATGTAAAAAGCTCAAAAAACCCATTTTTGGGGTACAAAACCCCCCCAAAATACCCCTTAAGGTAGAGCGATATGGCTGGTTTTTGAAATTAAAGTCATAAATGTTGCTTTACACGTTTATACCAAATTTCATCAAAATCGGACCTTTTTTATGAGAGTTATCGCACCCACGGATACATATATATATATATATATATATATATATATATATATATATATCCGTGGGTATTTATATATATATTTATTCATATACGGATATATATATATATATATATATATATATATATACAGTTTCAAAACGAATGGTGTTTTTGGGGTCTGGGGACCTCAAAACGAAAAGTTATCATGGTCCCGGGCCTAGGTCTTACCATGCCGACTACGGTAATAGCTTCTTCCCTATAGGGGAAATTCGCTAAAATATACATTTCACAAAAAAGTGATAATATCCAGGAAATTTTAGTTTTAAATACCTTTAAACATAAAATTAATTTTGAAATAAGTTATTACAAGATATACTTACAACACAATTTATTAGAGAATTTGCGATGTTTAAGTGAACTACTGATCCAGCAATAGCTAACTCTAAAATTACAAAATCTATGCCACCGCTAGGCCTACAACAGAATTATACTGAGCTTGTTTGGCAAACAGTCTATGACAGACTTTAGCCTCAGATAATACAAGAAACAATTTTATAAACAAGCTTCTGTCACCCAAATATCCTCCCTTCTTTGCATAGGAACTGCATTCATTTAACCCATAATCAAGAAAATCTTATTCCTTTGAGATATGAGTAAAAACAATAAATAGTTTCTTGAGTAGTATAATACGTGTTGTTACAATTAACAGGATAAAATAAAACTACTCACAACACTACACAATATATTTACACTTACACTGTAACTACATACAATACGGTAAATATACAAAAAGATGGCACAAGGCGATCGATTTCAACCAGTCACACCAGTCATCATCAGGCCCAATCAGTGAATTCGCGAATCTATCTGACTTTGCTTTCACATGCAAGCGTGCACTATTGATCTTTTAATTTATACATAGTGGGTTGCTATGCATGGGTAAATTAAACGCTTTAGATACTTTAATCATAAAACAAAAGTAACCGGATCAAGTGGAGAGTAAATTAACTTTGTTCAACAAGTCTAAGATGCCATCCAAGCCTCCTTGGCAAAGCTTTAATTCCTGCAAGGAAAAATTTTCACACTACTAAAACAAATTATATACATAACAAATACAGTCTTTGTTCAAATTTAAATTTATTCCAGAAATGAAGTTAATTTTCATTAGATTGGTTTAAATTGTTACTATTACATAAAATACTAATTGACAGATAAACTGATAATTTCACTTGTATTTTTACACATTTCTAATCAACACTGGTAGACAATCGGTTTAAAAAATAATGTTTATAATAAAATGAGCTCTAATTGTTTAAAATACAAATTTTTAATCAAAAAGAGAATTGAGGAGTGGAAAATGTGTTACACATCACACTTCAGTGCTTAACTGGAAATAAGTGAAAACCCGAACTGACATTATCGAAAACTACTCTCGGTTCCAGTAAAAGCGTTCATGCCTGAATAAATAAACTCGGGTACAAGCATTTCTGTTTAATTAAACTCTGAATGTGAAATTCGGTACAGTGACATTTTGTGGAATTACCTATGGTAGAGCATGTAATAGAATAGGTTCAAAAGTTAAGCTTTGATCTCTAGATGGAAGGCATTTAAAAACTATGATTAACAGAATTCTAATTATAAAACATACTTTCTGATAACCATTCCAACACATTATTCCCTTTGTTTAGCGTGTAATGGCGTTCAAGTTGTCAATATACAGACAAGTGGAGGGTTGTCTTTCGGACACAGTAACCAGCAATATATCATAGCTGGAGTAGGGCATGAGAACTCTGTATAGCTCTCATTGCCTGATTTAAGGCCTGTGCACTAGTCAACTCAATGGCTTTGTCAGCTTTCAAAGCAAATGAAAATGTTAAGGGTGATTAACAAGATTACATTGAATATAAGGTCCAATATTGTCACTGTATAAAATCTTTTAATTTAAATTTCAATACACGAATATGTTTAATAATGTTTTTAAATGTTTACTTTTCGTAATTATTTGTGATATACTTGATGATGATAGCCTTGCTATCACAAGGCCTTTCCCAATAACAAAATTATAAAACCTATCGGTGTATTGAATTGAATCTATATTATTAAAAGCGTTTCTGATTTTGTTCAGCGGTTTTAGGCATTAACAAAATTAATTTGTTTACATGTTTGGTATCAACCAAGAGGTCTCAATCCTCTGGATTTGGCTTTTGGGGTTTAGAGAAAAATCAACCATCAGGAAACTGCCTTATGGGCTTTCAAAGTTCTAATGTCAATAGTATGGAGATATTTGATTTAGTCAGTCGTACAAATCCATCTTGGCATTAATTACAGATATTTTCAGTCGGTCATTAAAATCAAGTATAAACCCAACTATCTTCAAAACTTCACAATCCATCCCAGTTGTTCAAAAGCGGAACAGAGGCATTAAAGATAACTATCGACCCATTACTCTATTGCCAACATTTTCAACTTGAAAACAATAATATAAAGCTCGTATAATATCTGGCTTCCCGCCTTCTCACTCTCCAAGCAATCCTTTATACACTCTCAAAGTGTCATCTTGTTAATAAACAGATACATGGTCCACTCCCAACTGTGGGGAAATCACAGATATATCACCAGACATGGCACTAACCTCTTTCCTCCACAAATCCAGTCTTGTCTGAAAGACAAGAGCTCTACTCTGGCGTAAAATTCTACAATCTTTATATATAATTCTGTTAGTGAAATTTTGAAGCTAAAATTGAGGGAGTTTGGGAAAATGCAGGATAATGGGAGAGGGCTAAAATTGAAGGTATTGATCTCAGGGACTCAGGAAAAATAGCAGTATTTCTAAAAAGTTGCCAGCAAACAAGAAATAACATAAAACATCCCCCATAAGAAAAGTATGGGAATTTAAAAACATCGCCTTGTTTACATTAAAAGTGATTTAAGTGTCTACTTTGTTTACAAACTGAAATGTGTTCCTACTTGTAAAAAAATCAGATAAGGCAGAATATTGGAGCAAGGTTAGGGGCTATGACCCCTTCAAGCCACTAATAATAACTCTTCAATCACCAGAAGGATCAAATAATTTTATACAATTTAAGAAATCCCGTAAAACCTTCCTATTAGAAAAAAAAATTTATAGTGTAATGAATCGTTGCCTGGCCAAATATTAGAAGTAAAGTCTGAGAATGTGTTGAGTGTTTCTCTTATTTTTTTACCTTGTTTTCATTGTTTATTTCTTTTTAATTCCTTGTGTTTGACTGACTGTGATATAAAAAATATCTAAACCATTAAATTTATTTAGAAATAAATATGACTAGTATGAATTTGTTTAAAGATTTTTTAAAGTTGTCAACGTATTATGACTGACTGTAAGATTCCTGTGTGGGGAACGGGACGCTGGCTAGTTTTAAATTAATTAGATGAGGGTATAGTATTTGTATCAATAAAAACAAAAATATATAATAGATAGTTGTAATTTGTTACTAGTAGGATGGAACCATACACACCTTTTGTCTATCTGCTTTTAGTTTTTGTTTTATTTTGCTACCAGGCCCTGCCATATGTCAAATTAGGCAAGATATATGTCTTTTATAGTTGGACTGTATCTAGGTGTGCTCCCAAGAGGAAGAGGTTGTATAGGCTAAACCAAGTGAACAAAGTTTATAGGGCAATTTTTTTAACCTTATTTAAAAATACCCCCGTCGCAGCAAGCAAACCTGCGTACTCAGCGAATTTCCAATGCATAATATATGTCTTAATACCACATAAAGCCGCATACCAAGTTTCATAAAAATATATTCACATATAAGTAGAGATGTGCGAGTACAGGTTTTTTAAGTCTTAACACCTCAAATGCGATCACACTCAATTTAAATTTACAGACGACGACGCGCGGCCGCGACGCCCCCTTGGTATTGCGGATAAACGTCGGGAGTAAACCCGCTCGAACCTCGAGTTTCAGTGCCGAACTCGGTTCGAACTCGAAATTTTGAGTACTCGCACATCTCTACATATAAGCGATATATACAATTTTAATTATTCTCTATAAGAATAACATTGGTGATAAGTACGTAGGTTTGCTGAAACAAGGAACACAAACAATTGGTTTTTATGCAAATATAAATAGAATTTAACTAGGCGAAGCCACATACCAAGTTTCATCAGTATTCAATCATAAATAAGCGCTATATAACATTTTAATTATTCTCCATAAGAATAAAATGGGGGCTGAATAAGCAGGTTTGCTGCAACAAGGAACAAATACCCCCGTCGCAGCAAACCTGCGTACTCAGCGAATTTCCAATGCATATATATGGGTATCACTACTACCTAGAGCCACTTACCAAGTTTCACAAAAATACATTCATTAATAAGTGATATATAGCATTTTATTTATTCTCCATAAGAATAACATTAGCATTGAGTACGCAGGTTTGCTGCAACAAGGAAGATAAGAAATGTGTTTTTTTTGCAATTATCAATATAACTCAACCAGGTGAACCTACATACCAAATTTTATTAACTTAGGTTCATAACTAAGGGAGATATAAAACTACTTATTATCCATATGAATAACATGGGCCCAAGTATGCAGGTTTGCTGCTATTGGAAAAAATCAAGAAAAACCTTTTTTCTGTGCTAATATCAATATACCACAACTAGTTGAAGCCACATACCAAGTTTCATCAATACATAACTAATCACATACATAAATAATCGAAATATAACATTTTATTTATTCTCCATAAGGATAACATTGGACAACGTACTGTTTTTAGCGCTTTGAATATCACTGCAACAGTTGGACATAAAACAACAATTAAAACACCAAAGTGATTGTTTTGTAGAGCTAAACTGATTGGTAGAAAGAAATGTGGAGTTTTTAGTGAAATTATCTGAGGAAAATCTAAAAACCGTATTCCCATAAGATTAACATGGAAAATTTTATGGACATATTTTTTGACTTTTCTCCACAACCACTAAACCTAGCTTAATAATTGAAAATACTACATTGTTTGTTTTTTAAGCTCTATCAAATGGCTATAACCAAAATCAAATGTTTTTAAAATTTTATGGTGAAAAGTTCAAAAAACTGATTTTTGGAAAATTTTAAACCCCCATAAAACCTCCTTCCCATAGACCGATCAATCTGGTTTTCGAACTTAAAGTCATAAATGTTACTCTCCACATTTGTGCCAAATTTCATCAAAATCGGGCGCTTCTTTCAAAAGTTATCGCGGTAACGGACACACACACACACATATATATATATATATATATAGAAATATATATATATATACATACATATATATAAATTTGAACGAATAGTGTTTTTGGCATCTGGGGACCTCAAAACAAAAAGTTGTCATGGTCTCGGGCTTAAGTCTTACCATGCCACCTACAGTAATAGCTTCTTCCCTATAGGGGAAATTCGCTAAAAAATGGGTCTTTATGCAAATATCAAAATAACTCAATAAGGTGAAGCCCCACACCAAGTTTTATTAATTTATGTTCATAATTAAGGGAGTCATTACATTTTACTTTTTCCCCATAAGAATAACATGGGGGCTGAGTACGCAGGTTTGCAACGCAGGTTCTGCTACGGGGATAATAAAAAATTGATTTTCTGTGCAAATATCAATATACCAGTACTACGTGAAGCCACATACCAAGTTTCATCATTATACATTCATAAATAATCAAGACATCAAATTTGATCTATCCTCCATAAGGATAACATTGGACAACGTACTGTGTTTAGCACTTTGAATATCTCTGCAACGGTTGGACGTAGAAACACAATTTAAACACCAAAATGATTGTTTTGTGGAGCTAAACTGGTTGGTAAAAGCAAATGTGAAGTTTACATTAAAATTAACTGAGGAAAAGCCAAATACCTTTTTCCCTTAAGATTAATATGGGAGATTTTATGAGTAGATTTTTGGATTTTCTTCGCAACCACTTAACCTAGGTTAATGATTCAAAATACTATATTATTTGTTTTTTTTTTAAGCTCTATAACATGGTCAAATCCAAAATTAAGTTTTAAAAAAAATTGTAGTGTGAAAAATGCAAAAACTGATTTTTGGAAAATTTAAAACCCCCATAAACCCCCCTTTCCCATAGTCCGTATTTATGGTTTCCGAACCAAAGTCATGAATGTCACTCAAAAATTTGGCTCAAATTTGACATTTGAGCCAAATTTCATTGAAATAAGACGTTTTTTACTCAAGTTACCACATTCACGGACATATATATAAATTTGAACCAATAGTGTTTTTGGCATCTGGGGACCTCAAAACAAAAAGTTAGCATGGCCTCCGGCTTAAGTCTTACGATAAGACTTACGGTAATAGCTTCTTCCCTATAAGGGAAATTCGCTACAAAGGACAGGATCAGGATATTACAGTACTTACTTATGAATCATTCATTCATAAAAAATATCTCACCTAAAACCATGTCTTTCAAGAATAGAATACTTACTTAATCGTGAATCAAACCTTTTTATTTTTATCTTAATTGTCATACTTGGAAATTTTCCTAAGAGGCAATGAGTTTGTGACATATCGTGCAGCCTTAGTCAACCTTATCAGCCCGGCCCAAATGCTGTTGAACACTCAGCTCTTCCCATCAACAGTAACTACAATCAGTTGTTGGTATGTATCAATCTCATAGGCATTTTTTAACACTTAAATGGGGATATTTAAACTATTCTTGACTGCTTAAGGTAAACCTATTTAGAAATCCTCATTAATAAATAGACTACTAAAAATGACAGCTAGATTCAATTTCAAACCTTCACAAACTCATTATAAGATCTTTCTCATGAGTTGAACCTTATATAATTAGATGAACTCTCTAGCCACTACTGACCTAGTGATACGATGTACCTATCACAAACACCAACCAGAAAATAGCTATTTAACTTTATGACTAGAGTGCAACAAGGTACAGTATGAAAATTCAAAAAATATATATTTAAGTAGAATTCTTCAGATCTTATGGCTAAGGTGACTGACCACAGGGTTGAGATTGAAGTAGTCACTAAAAGCTGATGTTATTGATCGTTAGAGCCACAGACGACATTCGGCCTCAGCAAACACGCAGAGCCGGACTGAATAAAGCAATGTGAGTATTCACAGCCGAATATTACGTTTACTCAGGGCCAATACCAAGAGGTCGCGTCCATTCACGCAGGAAACATTACATTTCTGCCACTCCCGCTGTTTTGTTTGATTTAATTAAATGCTGAAAACAAATGTCAAGCCCTGCAGCCGGCAGAGAATAATTTCAATGTGCTTATGAGATTTCAATTTCCATTTAGCCTGAGGTGGAATTAACAATTTAAACAAGAACCTGCACAGGATATAACTGGCACCACTTCAATTTAGGGTAAATATAGTTTCAATCAAAGAAGAAAAACACTCTTTGCTTTCTCTAAATGTACCTCCTAAATTATCTCACTATGTTATGGAAATCGTTAAGATTAATTAATTTGGTTTATGGATTTGGGTAAAGATATTTATGTTATGTGGTAAGTACGTACTGCCTACTGGAGTTAGAACTGATTTTTCATGTATTAATAGAAGTTTGTTTTTAATTTATCCAGTTTTAATCATGCAAAAACAAGGTTCAGCATAAACTATCAAAAATTAGTTTTAAAGAATAATTTATTTTTATTATTAAATAACTCTTTTACTGTTTTAAAACGCTGTTCAGTAATATTTTTTGTTTTTACTGATAATTTAAAAAATCTTCTATGCTGAACATTTTTTAAATAAAATATGCAAACTAACAAGCCAGCTAATGCTTTCCAGTTAATTACATTATTTTATTTCTACCTGCTGCTCTCATTGTTATGCACATATGTTGAGTGTAAAAGCTTCTATACACTGAAACTTAAAACCTCAATTTAAAATGTTCTCAATAGAACAATAAAATTCATGGTTCATTAAAAAGATTTGTTATCAATATATTACAGCATCTACCTCACATTACTCAAATGACCATACATTTTAGTCAAAAATCTCATCACTAACCCAATCAAGTACATACTCTGATATGTGATGGTTGTTTACACATCTCGGAGATCCGAGGTGTGTTCGTTACAAGCGACCAGTGCCCCTCCTTAGTAAACATACCCTTGTTTGTCTATTACTAATTAGATAATCAACCTGGATATCCACATATGGCCAACTCTCTTATCTGGTTCATTTCGCTTAAATAAAAACAGTAGCAAAATTACCCTTGGAAATTTGTATTCATATTTATAAGCCATAATAGTTAAGAATGGCATAATTTTATCAACCATTTCTTATCAAACATTCTGTTTGTGGGAGTAGCGAAATTTTGAGTTTGAAATAATTTGTCTTATTCCATAAAATGTATTACATTATTTAATTAACAATATACGAACATACTGGTAAGTTGAGCAGGGTGTAATAAGTTGAACTGTTGGGCAGTTATAAGTGAATGAGAGGATAAGTACGTGAGCACCAGAAACCGGCTGTCAGCGAGATCTACGAGAGTGCAACGTGACGCCATCACATGCAGCCTTGTCTGACCTCAGGCTTACTGTCGTCTTTAGCGGTTAAAAATCTTCACTTTTTAATAATTACAATTTGTGAATGTGTTTTAAATTTAAAATTAAATAATAAATTGAATACGGCACAGAACTAAAACAAAATATTCCAAACTATTAGTACAGCTTAATAGTTGATTGTAATTATACATACCCACATAATTGAAGGTAGCACATTTCAGTTTTTCAAAGCATACTTCTTTACAGTATCTTTTTTATAGGGAAGTTCTAGTGGAGTTAGCGATTCATTATAAAATGTATATTTTTTAAAATTTGACAAATTGATCGTATTATTAATTTTTAATATTTTCAACTTTATATAAACTATTAACTTCCACAACAACATAAATCTGAGTCACCTTCAATGAAACCAGGGAATAAATCATAAACTGTATGTACTTCACAATGAGGCGACCCTCTATGAACTCTTTTCATTAATAATCAACGATTTAAATACTCATCTGATCAACCTTGAGTTAGCTCAGCAAATTCAACTCCCACAAAAAATGGATGAATAACCCTGATGAATCACTATGAATCAGAGAAAGTTGAATTATTTAAGACAAATGGCTCTCATACAGGTAATGGAGATATTATCTCTTGCATAGGATATAATATCTATGGAGAGAAAATTATGATATCTTAATTCGTCCTTTCAGCAAGAATGAGCCTATTCCTAGTAATACATGAAACTATAAACACTACGACACAACGCCAGGATAAAATATTAAGTGCCAGATGTAGGAGCGAACTATTTAAACCTATCACTATTTAAACTATTTAACTATAATACTATCAGAAGAACAAAAAAAAACTGGACGGACAGTTTTTGTCTGCTTGAACTAACAGCCCTTGGCAGGTAACATTCTGGGGCTGGCAGGTAATCTATTCTTATTGATTACACTCCACTATGCCCTAGTTTATGGTAAGTGACTACGGTAATAGTCGGCATGGTAAGACCTAGGCCCGGGACCATGATAACTTTTCGTTTTGAGGTCCCCAGACCCCAAAAACACCATTCGTTCGAAACTGTATATAAATATATATATATATGTGTCCGTGAGCACGATAACTCTCGTAAAATTTATCCGATTTCGATGAAATTTGGTATAAACGTGTAAAGCAACATTTATGACTTTAAGTTCGAAAACCAGCCAGATCGCTCTATCCGAAGGGGTATTTTGGGGGGGTTTTGTACCCCAAAAATGGGTTTTTTGAATTTTTTACATATAATTTTGGAAATAGTCAAATTTTATTTCTTCCCATTGGATTCAGCTTAAAAAAACACACAATTTGGTATTTTGATCATTTCTCTACGTCAATTGGTTACCGAGATATTGAAAGTGCTAAACACAGTACGTTGTCTAATGTTATTCTTATGGAGGAAAATAAAAATTTTATAGCTCGCTTATTTATGAACATATACTGACGAAACTTGGTATACGGCTTTATCTGGTTGTGGACCATTGATATTTCCTCAAAAAAACAATTTTTTGACAAAGGCTCCCGTAGCAGCAAACCTGCGTACTCAGCCCCATGTTATTCTTATGGAGAATAAGTAACGTGTTATCTCCCTTAATTATGAAAATAAATTAATGAAATTTGGTAAGTGACTTCACCTAGTTGAGTTATATTGATATTAGCATAAAACCCCATTTTTTTGTGTTCCTTGCTTCAGCAAACCTGCATACTCAGCCGCCATGTTATTCTTATGGAGAATAATTAAAATGTCATAAATTGTTTATTTATGAATGTATATTGATGAAACTTGGTATGTAGCTCTATGTGGCATTAAGATAAATATATATGCATTGGAAATTCGCTAAAACTGGACGGACAGTTTTTGTCTGCTTGAACTAACAGCCCTTGGCAGGTAACATTCTGGGGCTGGCAGGTAATCTATTCTTATTGATTACACTCCACTATGCCCTAGTTTCGAGTCGAGGCAATTTTTTTTTCTTGGGATAGTAAAGCTAAAAATTTATATTTAATCTGATACGGTATTTTAATAAAGGATGTGTAATCTTATCTATTAACGCTAAGCCGATTTTTGTTAAGAGAACTCCCTCTGTTTATTTCTGAACCGATTTTAACGTTTGAGGTACCAAAATATTCGTCCTGATTTGTAGTTGTGCATAAAAGTTTTCATTTTTTGTTATTTTTATACTGAAGGGCAAGAGCTGCCCTCAAAGTTTGTTTTTTGCCCATAAGATTAACATGAGGAATAATTTTATTTGAATTACATTATGGAAAGGTTATTAGCAATACCAGATGTTGTAGGGACGGAATCTATTTATCTATATAAATAAAATGAGTTTTGCTTATACATCGCTTTGAGCAGTGAAATGTTGTATGTAACGGAGATATTTATATCTGTTAAAATCTGTTTATCCGTCTGTTTGTTTATAAGCCTGATTTGTTTCGTGTTTCACAAAAAATAAAGTACAGAAGGAAATAAAATGTTTTGCCCATTTTCGTGGCTGTTATGCCCCTTTGTCCGGCACTGCTACAAGTCGTACTTAAGGGGTACAGGTTACAAACAACACAATCGTCAAGGGGTCGTTCACTACACAATTCACCATGTTTGTTCTAATGAATATTTACTCAGCTAATTATATTTGATCACAGACCGAAGGAAACACGACTGCTTTACTACTCTACAAAGGTATACTAAACAATACGAAACAAAGGCACGGAGCAATGAATCATTGGGTACAGAACGCATAAGGCCTTGCAACATGGTATTTAATGCTCAATTTGTCTAGGTAGTCATTGTGATTATAATACTGAATACTTGATGTATTTTTTAGCCACCATCCATAAGTCCAACAGGAGTTATTGAGCAGATATTAGGAAGAAGATAGGCCCATCCCAAAAATCAGTTACAGGCTTTTTCGTGTTTGAATGAGGCTCGGACCTAACGACCTTCAACATTTCCATACTTATTTAGCCTTACTAGACTTACTTTCTAGACCGATCAAGCAAATATTTGGTAGAAAGACAGCATGGAATATAGTATTGTCAAAAACAGGCCTATACTTTCCATCCCGTATGTCCTTTGGGACTTATCTGCACCGTCGACTTTTAAAATTTTAATTTATTCCTCACTGGCGTTAGTAGCTAACTGAACCGATTGAGCATACATTTGTTAGCAGGATAGCTAATATATCAGAATAAAACCGTTGCCTACTCCAGTTCCAAAAATGCTTTTCCAAATGTTGGAACTATCAAATTTATGGGTTAATAAATATGTTTTAATCATGCCACATCTATAGAAAAATATAGCATTGTATAGAAAGATACTCGGAAAGAACTAACAATGGGGTTATGGTTAAGATTTGTAGATGAAAACAAAAGAATCATAACAGCTGTTTAAATGCAACCATTCAGTTGTAAAAATAAGACTCGCTTGGTAAAGTAATATGTGATTTTTTTGCGAGAATAGTGATTAGAACCAATGTGACATAACTTTAAATATACGTGATTAAGTTATCTATAAATTGCGAGAACCATTCAAACTGAAGATTAAATACAAAACGGACATGCCCAAAATGAAAAAGAACGAGCAAATGACCAAAGAAATTATGCTCGCCTTGGAGGGGAACCGTCAATATAAGTACACTACGCATTTTTAACAAACTAACTGGCTTTTCGAGCAAAGTTCGGTCCCCCAAGTGCAACAAATGTAACTAACTTCTCAAACATAACATTGTACTGAAATCGCGAGCGAAGTCGCGACGGGCTACTATTTTTTTTTATTACTCAAATAATATTAATAGACAATTATATAAACATTTGCCATTTTACGACAAATGGAGGTTTCACTTTTTGAAATGCTCATAACAATAAGTCCAGTCTGAATTTAAAAAATAGGCTATTCAAATTTGCAACAAAATATTTAGATAAAACAGAATCATAATGGTTAACAAGTTGTACCATAAATATACATTAAGGTATTTTCACTTAAATAGCAAAATTTGATTATGTTATGCAAAGTAAACCTTCACAGTATGTTATTAATTTTTTTTAAATTTCTAATTATTTGATAAGTTTATAATAATTTGTTTCCCCCATTAAAATATAACAACAGGAATAGGTAAACACTTCACCAGAGTTTGAGAAATTGTATAAAACACTGCCTGTACATTTTTCATAAAAGTATATATATTTATATTTACAAATTTGTCACAATTGAATGTAAACACACTGACTACTGCAGATAAAGATGACTGAATCCAAAATATTCAGATAAAATAACTCCTAAAAAAGATTATTGGAATTGTATAACCACAGTTTCAGCTTAAGTGGTTACCCAACAAAACATAACAATACAATGATCTTAATATTTAATGCACAAGCAGGTTATTAAGGCAAGTTTTATTTTGCTTAATGAAACTAAAAGATAAATAGATTAATGAGATCAAGGTGCATATTCTATAACATTTCTTATAATTTAGACCCATCATCCAGACTCCGCTGCACAGTATTTTTAAGCTTAAATTTAATTTTTACGTAAGAAAAGCAATCAACTGAATTGTTTATTTAACAGCTGTTGATACTTTTATTAAAATACAGCACAATAGCAACAATAGGTACTAGTTGTCCTGTCGCTCGAATCCGAGCAAGTTTGTACCTAACGAAAGGTTCCTTCAGTTGTAAACAAACATAACACAACATCTGATATTCAAATGGATGATAATAACGTACTTTCAATCAACACGTAGTTTAAGACTTCCGCCGTCGGATAGCGCCACTGTTCCGAAAATTCAGCCCTTTAATGTGTTTAAGTGATGCTCTTTCTTAAAATTCTGAGACACATTGGCAAATCTAGGTAAAAATGCCTTTAATTTGACACCTCAAACGTTAAAATCAGTCCAGCCGTTATCAAGTTATGACTGTGAAGAAAAACCCCTAGCATATTAATATATATTTTATACTAATTATAATATGTACTAAATGTATTTGAAGCATATATACTACTGAACAAAAACACAGAAATAAAGGATATTATAAATTCAGAAGCATGAGAAAACCATTTGCTCGAGATTGAGTACTGAGTAGCAGGTCCTACTAGTATTCATAACTGAGTATTGCTGAGAAGTGAACAAGAACATTACAATATAGTACCCTTCGGAGCGTAATATTAATACCTTCAACGTGCCCTTCTGTTATGGACTATCAATAGCTTCTCTCTACTGTACCAACTACCATGTTGTGTATATTCCAATAAAAATAAATACATTGGTTCTTAGTTGAATACAAACAACTGTTTTTAACTGGTAAATGAAGGTATGTGCAGGATTTTTGTGGATAAAAACTTGAACTGCTTGTATTTATACAAACAAACAAAAATAATTTATTGAGTAGCATAATATGTATTGTTATGATTTAACAGGATTAAATAAACTACGTCTCACAACACTATGAAATATGCTTAGACCTATACTGTACTTACATACAACATATGGTAAACATAGAAAAAAGATGGTACAAGGCATCAATTTTAACCAGTCACTGATCACCATTGGGCTCTGAATAGGTAGGTACCAGTTTATATTATGTGTTATTGAAGGGACGGATTGTCCCCTGTTTGAGAGCTTCATCCCAGCTGCCACAGGGGCACGGGAGTTGGCCCTCTGAAGGGTCAATTCGGCTGCCGTTCCATTCCACCTTTTCCTTTCCTGCTATATCCTATCCTTCCGGTAACCTGCACAATATTCCCGCTTGTGGAAGATGTGCCTAGCAGCTAAGCTGGGGTTTCCTAATCCGCAACAATGAATGAAGATGAAGGAATGGATTCAGAGATCCAAAAATTCAAAGATCCTCACACGTCAACCGAAGCTTATTGTGTGTCCCTAGTACGTTAGTTGGGCTTGCAACCCTTTATGAGATCCAGGAGTTTTCTCCCAATACTAACATCCCATTAATCACCTGGTTGCTTGCAACCAAACAGAGCCCTTCTCCTTGCCCCGAGTCACTCGCTATCCAGTATGATGTGCTTGGCAGCCTCTTCAGACTGATTGCAAATCCTACACTCCTGACTTTTATTTCTAAGTCCAAGGGTGAGGAGATGTTTCCTGAAGTGGCCGTGACCAGTTATCAAAGCATCTACTTAACCCAACCTCTGCCCAGCCTCACCAACCAGTTAGTGAAGTAAGAGCTAGTGTCTGCTAGCAGCTTTTTGCCAAGTGCTTGACCACAGTAACCCTGCCATTCCTGGCGATGTAAGTCCCTAGACCATTTGTTGATCGTGTGAAAAGCAGTTGTTTTGCTTATGCCACAGCTTGGCTCTGGACCAAAGAATGACATCCCTGAACCTCTTTTATCTACACACTTACTGCCACCTACGCCTACATGGCCAGGAACCCAACCAAGATGCACAGAGTTGCGTGATGCGAGTTTGCTGAGGGCGTTGTAACACTCCCAAACCAATTTTGACTGGATTTCGTTGGAGTCAAGAGCCTTGAGGGCACCCTGACAATCTGACAAGATTACTAAGTGTTTGTTGCAATATCGTCTGGCCGGGCCTAGATTGTCACAAACCATGATGCCACAAATTTCTGCTTGAAAAATAGTACAGTGCTGTCTCAGACTTGCACAGAGTTCTGTTCTGAGTGATTCACTGTACACCCCGTCACCCAGTACACCCCCTACGCCACATACCAGCATAAGTGTAAACATATTTTATAGTGTTGTGAGAAGTAGTTAACAAAAAATATCACGTTTAGGTCCTAAAATGCTCCTTTTTCGTGTATAGCTAACAATTTATTTTCAAACAAAATTTATATCTCTGAAAGACTTTTAACCCTCTTCACCTTGGTTCAAAACCTTTTCCCATCAAAACCTAGTTAATGTATAATAAACAGTTTAATCCAGCATTCTGATGCAATTGTCAGCAATTTAAAATGTTTTAGTATTAAAATAACTTCCTGGATCTTTATGCCATATCACCAAATACATAAGTAAATACATTGCTGTGGTAGCCTGGCCCGTTAGATTTTCTATAGAATTTTGAACTGTCAAAACTATCGGACGAAAGATGAAAGTAGGAGAATCAATTATTGTGAAATGTCGCAAACTGTAGCCAAAGCACATGGTGATGATGCCTGACATTATCTTGCATTATGAAAATATATTTTCTATTGATTTTATCCTTTGTTCAATAGTAATCATTAAAACATGGTATAAATCAGAAGTCTGCCATTTGCCATGAGTTTCTGGGCATCCACGATTCACCGTTTCAAATAAAAGCCAACACAGAGCCCAAGTTTAGGATGAACTGGCAACATTTCCGAGCGACTGGGCTGACTGACAGTATCCATTACTGCGTCTCAGGTAATTTAATCTCCTCTCTGAACCTTCCATCTCGTCAGGTGCCTAGTGTGTGGGAGACTTTCTGCTACTGTGACCGTCAACTCAACAGGCAATGATTGTTGACATTTGAATAAATTAAATGGTTGGTCTAAACACAAACTTCTAATATGCATTAACTTAAAACTTGCAATTTATGGTATAAAAAGGCAAGTCTGATTTAGATTTAGATTTCATAAGATCACAACTTAAAAAGTAAAAGTTTTGCTCATTAGAAAACACTGACGAGGAGAATTAGTGTAACTTCTTCCAGTTATTTATTTTCGAGTACTCCCTTTATTTTCTGTGTTCCATTATGCACCATTAAGTCTATGACAATATGTTACTCACATTATATGGAAGGAGAAGTTAAAAATAATAATAAATAAGGTGTTAACACATAGCTGCATGTTTGTCTGCCTTCCCAAAAAATCTGTGATTTCCAGCCACCCTGTATCAATTTATATTCATTAGGCTTTTTAAATTTATTTTTTGCTATGATGTTATATAATAGTTTCTATTTCATATTTTAACACAATGGTAAAATATACTATCGATAAAAAAAAATCAAATATTATCTTTTCTATGAAAAGCAATGATTTCATGACCTAAATCCCATAAACCTATATTTTTAAAACGGAAGTATGAGTTACAACTTTAGTTATGAAGTAGAAATAGTTTTTAGCAAAAGAAACTTCAAGATCTGTTTCTGACACCACATAACTCAGTTTCACAACAGACTCGCTGACTTGAATACGAATCACGTGCCACAAGAAGCGCTTCAGATTTTTACACGATTTTCTTGAGAAATATCACAAATAAGTGTAGACTTTTAGTGTTTTAGAGATGCAAGGTGTTATGCAAAAACTGAGTAAAACTTTAATCTGAAATATTAATATTCAAAATCAAAATTAAATCTACTTAAAGTTTAAAATAAAAATGGATAAACATCAATAGATGTATGTAAACATTTATTTGAATTAGTGATAACAATTCCAACTCTAAAGTCAAGGAAATTGATTTTAAAAAGTTATCAGTTCAAACCAATGTTAAAAAATCACACACAATCCATACAACGATTTTCATAAAACTGATTACCAAATTTCACAGCACCGATTTAGGCATTAATAAAACAGGTTGATTAAAATCACTAATAATATTAACAGTAACAATAGTTTATTGCCATTTCAAAAAAACATTTGTCATCAGCAAAGTTAAAATAAGATAATTTATTTTGGATTAAACAAATATAAATACAAAACTACTGTTCTTCTAAAACTTCTATAGCCTAAACGATTTTAGAATGAACTAAAACTATGTTTTTAAGTGGTTAAAATTGTCCCTATCTGCAAGGGCGGCAAATAGGCGGCTGTATGGGTTTGGATCGCTTTCTGTTAAAGGGTTTAGCAACATCTCTAACAAAATGTATTTAGCGTATATATATATATATATATATATATATATATATATATATATAAATAATAAATAAATAAAAAGTAATATTATTCCTAAAGCAAGAACTAAATGTAGACAACGACTTAAAGGATGAAGACAAATAAGCTGCTTCATTTGGGTTCTTGATTCCTTCTTTTTAGATTTCAAAAATTATATATAAAGGGGGAGAAGGGTTAAGGCTCATCCATGCTAAGCAAATGTTTGCTCAAACAGTTTTTTAGTCTTTTAACAAATATTTAGATGTCTGGCAATCAGCCTTTGAGATTTGTTCTAGTTTGTCAGAATCCAATTATTTTGTTTGTAAAACAAAATTGTAAGAACATTCTACAATTTATGCTCTGTTTTAATCTCATCAAACGTGTTTGGACTAAAAAAGCGGTTTTATCCTCATGTTTGCCCGGTGTATGGACAAGGCTTTAGATTGAAGTAAATGATTTCTTCTTTTGAAATTCATTGTCAGTGATGGTTATTTCATGTTATTTAAGAAATTATTGCGGACATTTTCCATTACTGAAAAAATTAGAGAAAAACCAGTTTCACTAAAAGTCCTTAAACTCAAAGGGTATTTCAAAAATACACATACTTTACAAATTACAATAATTTTACCTAATTAATAAACAAAATCTTTATTTCCAAGACATTTCTGGCAATAAATAAAGTAGGCTATCTGTTTTTAATATTCACTCACTGAGCCAAAATGACGAAGCCTACTCATCCACAACCATATGCAACTTTTTAAACATATTTTGACAATATCTAATTTGCAAAAATTTGTCTAATGGCAATAAAGGCTTCTTACTCTTTTTCAAATCAGTGAACAACAACACTGATTTAAAAAAAAATACAAAGTAGCCTACCACCTTTCTAAACCCATTTCTAGCTACCAATGTTTAATTAGCCCTAATTCTAATTAAACAAGAAGTTAAGATACAACACTACCTTCTCATAGAATAACAAGTGTTAGTGGCATTTGTGTGCAAATGCAAATATTGCTCCCTGCAGCATACATTTACACCCCAGTTTACAGTACAGTGAGTACCCATGCTAATCCAACGAATAGTTCCTTTGTGGGTGTAACACACTGAATGGAAACACACCATAAGGTCGGGGCTTGCTTTCATAGATTACCATGTGAGCCGAAAAATACTTTATTTCAAAAATAGATGAAATAAACACCTAACCTAATGAACACGGTTAACAGTCACAGCCGCAGGTCCAACCCGTTGATTCTAACTAGTTCAATTTGCACCTGTAATTCATCACATTAATCAGAGTATTGCAACTTGTTATTTTTGCTTATGTTTCTGTCAACAAAATAATTAACAACTGGGGCGTGATTTAATTTTTATCTCCTTTAAATTTTTGTAAAAACCGATAACTAAAAAAAAATGGTGCAAATACGGTGTAGAACATTTTTACAATGAACCTTAGAATATATGAACTAGGGCAAACCACAATTAATTTGTATAGTTGGTTATACTTGCAAGGACTATGCAAATGCATCAATGTTTTCATTGTTTATTTTGTTATGTTATTGTATTTTGTTATTATTAATCCACAAATGGTATGTTTTGGATATTTATTTCTTAGTTTTAAATTGTAATACCAGACGTTACTTAAATTTTAAATTAAACTGTATAATTTGATCCAGTGGATTACTTTATTTAACATTAAAAGCTTTACTATAATGTCATACACAAGACTTGGCGGGTAACAATTTATGTCACTTAATTGACAAAATGAACAAAGAAATTCAAATATGAAAAAAATCACAACTAAAGTCAAAAGATAAAATGTATATTATTTTGTCTGATAAATAAGTCTGTGACATAATTTAGATAAACAAACGTTAAATGAAAGAATTCAAAATAAGGATTTAAACTGGGGATATCGATTGCTTTGATGAGTTCCAATTGGATGATTCATTAGTAAAGGGTGGTTTATAGGCAACATAACATTCAGTCGAATGCAGGATTGCATGTGGTTATTTGACTCTCTATTATATATATCAGTAGAAAGGCTAAGCAACCAGCAATGTGAGCAGTTTGATTACAGAGTACCACGCTATCTATATAACTGACTACAACACATATCGCGTGTGGTCTCTTACAACCACCTTTACATGTTGCAAGTTCAAGTAACAGATCAATATGTTGTCAAGTACGGTTTATTCCAAGCTCCTTTGGTCATGTTTATATTTTGAGGGTTATACATTTATAAGGAGGGCATCTTTTAATCTCCCTTTGCCCTTTCTTTTCTACATGGGCCTCAAGCCAGAGTGTGGGATGTGTAGGATAGCTTTCAGAAAAGATATGTGTGAACTTTAGTATTTTCGTATCTGTGTTTCTTCTGCATTCATTTAAACCGAAGACAAGTTCCAAAGGAGTTAAGCGCTTGCAAGCCTAAGAGTTAGCATCCTGGATTTTGGTGCAAAAGAGCCCCGGTTCGATTGCGATAGTATTTAAATACTGCAGTGCCATAATTTCTTAGTAATTAATAAAAGTTAATTTAGGACCAAGACCTATTATTACCAATCTATGTAGTTTACAATATTTATGTAGGTACCCGGGGCGCCAACATGACAGAGATTTTTACCGTTGTCCTCTAACAAATACAAAAACAAAATGTGAATGTTAAGTACAAAATGCCACTGGTGTAGACAAGCAAACAAATTAAATATTCAAATTAGTGTGGTTCAAAAAGGAAAGTAAAAAATTAATCACCTCACCCATATATTATCTATTTGGAGTAAACATTGTCGGCACTATTGTAATTATATTTTTATGTAAAGATATAGGCTACCAAGAACTTTTGCGGCCAAAAAATCGGGATATTTCATATGCAGTGTTGTACAGTACAGAGTGTAGTGACGCTGAGGGCGGATGCGGGGTGGTGGGGATTTATCTCTCCCGAGCAGAGCTGTGTAAAAGGAGTTGCCGATAAGCGCACAACAGATAATATGTTGGAATATAAAGCAGCTCGGTGCTGTGCGCTCGGATAAATATGAATATCTTCTTATTCTCTCTATCAGTCCATTAGCGCTTGTACAACAGTGTTCAATTAACGTTTTGTAATAAACATAAAAGGACTGTTTTTGTTTTACCTACATAAAAAACTAACAGCTACATAAATGTTTTTATTTATGCATACATATACAGTGTCCCATGAAAGTTTGACACAAAGCAGGGTTTGGAACTCATCGAAAGGAACAAAAAGTTTTGTACAAACTATTTTCTAAATCACTTCATTTTCCGTCTGTCCACAATTGTACCCATACAAATTTAAATTGCTCAGCTATGGGTCCAGTGATTTTTTAAATCTTCATACCACCCTTTTTGGCATACAGTTTCACATTTTAGCGAATTTCCCCTATAGGGAAGAAGCTATTACCGTAGTCGGCATGGTAAGACCTAGGCCCGGGACCATGATAACTTTTCGTTTTGAGGTCCCCAGACCCCAAAAACACCATTCGTTCGAAACTGTATATATATATATATATATATCTATATATATATATATATATATATATATATATATATGTGTCCGTGAGCACGATAACTCTCGTAAAAATTATCCGATTTTGATGAAATTTGGTATAAACGTGTAAAGCAACATTTATGACTTTAAGTTCGAAAACCAGCCAGATCGCTCTATCCGAAGGGGTATTTTTGGGGGGTTTTGTACCCCAAAAATGGGTTTTTCGAATTTTTTACATATAATTTTGGAAATAGTCAAATTTTAGTTTTTACCATTGGATTCAGCTTAAAAAAACACACAATTTGGTATTTTGATCATTTCTCTACGTCAATTGGTTACCGAGATATTGAAAGTGCTAAACACAGTACGTTGTCTAATGTTATTCTTATGGGGGAAAATTAAAAATTTATATCTCGCTTATTTATGAACGTATACTGACGAAACTTGGTATACGACTTCATCTGCTTGTGGACCATTGATATTTGCTCAAAAAAACAATTTGTTACCAATGGCTCCCATAGCAGCAAACCTGCGTACTCAGCCCCATGTTATTCTTATGGAGAATAAGTAACGTGTTATCTCCCTTCATTATGAAAATAAATTAATGAAATTTGGTATGTGGCTTTACCTACATGAGTTATATTTATATTTGTATAAAACCCCATTTTTTGTGCTCCTTGCTTCAGCAAACCTGCATACTCAGCCGCCATGTTATTCTTATGGAGAATAATTAAAATGTCATAAATCGTTTATTTATGAATGTATATTGATGAACCTTGGTATGTGGCTTTATGTGGTATTAAGATACATATATATGCATTGGAAATTCGCTGAGTACGCAGGTTTGCTGCTACGGGGGTATTTAAATATATATAGCAAACACTCCATAATTTGCAGTCAAGCTACAAAAAAATTGAAATGGCCGCCATTTTAAAATGGTTAAAGATAGAAATGCCAAATTTAATACAAAACTAGCCCTAAACTAGTACAACACAAGTTTAAAGTTAGTACCTCAAGTGGTTCCTATGATATGCTGAATCCATTAATATTTTAAGTCCAAAACAAAGTTGTTTGTGATTATAAAAATACCCCCTTAGCAGCAAACCTGCATACTCAGCGAATTTCCAATGCATATTAATTTATCTTAATACCACATAAAGCCACATACCAAGTTTCATCAATATACATTCATAAATAAACGATTTATGACATTTTAATTATTCTCCATAAGAATAACATGGCGGCTGAGTATGCAGGTTTGCTGAAATAAGGAACACTATAAATGGGCTTCTATACAAATATCATTATAACTCAACTAGGAAAAGCCACATACCAAGTTCTATTAATTTATGTTCATAATTAAAGGAGATAACACGTTAATTATTCTCCATAAGAATAACATGGGGCTGAGTATGCAGGTTTGCTGCTACGGGAACTATCGGGCAAAAAATGGATTTTTGTGCAAATATCAATAGACCACAACCAAATAAAGCCATATACCAAATTTTGCCAGTTTACGTTCATAAATAAGCGAGATATACAATTTTTCTTTTCCTCCATAAGAATAACATTAGACAACGTACTGTGTTTAGCACTTTCAATATCTCGGTAACCAATTGACGTAGAGCAATGATCAAAATACCAAATTGTTTGTTTTTTTAAGCTGAATTTAATGGTATAAATTAAAATTTGATTTAAATTAAAATTACATGTGAAAACCCCAAAAAACACATTTTTGGGGTACAAAACCCCCCAAAAACCCCCCTTCGGATGGTGCGATTCATCTGGTTTTCGAACTCGTTCAAATAAATGGTACTTTACACATTTGTACGAAATTTCATTAAGATCGGACCTTTTTTACGAGAGTTATCGTGCTTACGGACACATATATATATAAATATATATATATATATAAATATATATATATAAATATATATATATATAAATATATATATATATATATATATATATATAAATATATATACATATATAAAAATTTTAACGAATGGTGTTTTTGGCATCTGGGGACCTCAAAATGAAAAGTTATCATGGTCTCGGGCTTAAGTCTTACCATGAGACCTACGGTAATAGCTTCTTCCCTATAGGGGAAATTCGCTAAAAATAACATACAGGCAGTCAGATGGAAAACTAAGCGATTTAGAAAAAACTTTATAGAAAGTTTTTAGCTCTTTCGATGAGTTCTATCAAATCCTGCATTTGTGCCATACTCTCGTGGGTCACTTTGTATAACACCTGCATAGATGTTGTAAACAATATAGATTGGTCCTAATAGATATTGGTCTTAAACTAGCTTTTATTAATAATCATAAAAAATACGACAATGCATTATTTAAACGCTATCATGTTGGATACTCATATTTAAAACCTTTAGTAAAACTGGGGTATACACTTTTAAGGTATCTTTAAAATACCAAAGGTTTACAATTTTAAATTATCTTCAAAAAGAGAAGATTCTAATGTAGTAATGAGTGTATAGATTCAAACAATATATATATATATATATATATATATATTTCCATTTTACATTTTAGCTAAACATAACAGTAGTTAAGCTTTATACAGTAAAGACGTACAAATTTCTTATTCTGCAGGAACATAAACTCAAAACAGCAATTAAGATGCATTGAATAACCTCGGATTACTTTGGATCTTGTTGTTTACAGACTCAAACTTGATTAATTCTTTACAATCTCACAGCAAAAATGTCTGTGGTTTTTATTTTCAATATTCCAAAGAGTATTATTTTAGAGCAGAACAAATATGTTTATTTTAGAAATGTTTTTGTTATACTTTTTTGTTACACTTGAGTTAGTTTAAATAACCTAACCTTCAAAAGACTATAGTTTATTTGCTCACTCTCATTAATTAAAATTTAAGTAGCCTTGCCACGCATGGAAATGTCTTTGTTAAAATCACAAGTCCTACCACTTTGATTACATGTTCTTACTAAATAGTCATTGAATTTTTGCCAGTACAGAAGTTTTCGCACATAAGAGGTTCACAGGGAAAAACAATATCACTTGAGATTTTGTTAATCAATTTAATTGCTGCAATAAATAATATACTGCATTAATCACAAAAAACTGTGCCCTTTAATTCCTTCTACGTCCTTTAATATTATTTACTTTGCTTTATTTAAAAAATATCCGGGTTTGCTTTTAATTTGTTGTAAATATTTATAAGATGTAAAAAAAGACAATTGACACTATTCAATGTGAACTCTGTGTACTTCCTTTGAATAGAGAATTTTGAAGAAAATTGAATATATAAAACATACAAGCCTCAATAAACCTGTAAAAAAATTTGTCAACCAAAGTCAATATCTTTGGCAGTCACATGTTCAATTCCCAGGGTGTCCAAAAGAGTTTGGAGTTTGAACTAACTTCCGTTAAATATTCAACATATTGCATGTAAACAAATTTAAATATACGGAAAAAAGAAACAGTTCCATGAGGACCCAGGGGATTTAATTTTATTTACACTTACAGGTTATGACTCATTAATACCGTGAAACAGCACTGTGACCATGGTTTCAACAAGTAAAAACATGTAAGTGCAATTATTAAAATGATTAGTCCAAAGTGCACATGTTACTTTTTCTTACTCTTACAGTATCCCTTTTATATGAATTTGATTTAGTAAAACATGTAAATTTTGGTAGATTGTAGCATAACTGCTATACTGAATTTAAGGGGGGGGGGAATCAGTCCAGCAGTTTGGCCCAAAAACAGAAAAGACACCATTTCACATTTATACTAAAAAAAATTGTGAAAAAGAAGAACATGACAATCTTTTACGTGAATACACGGTTCATACATGATCTCAGATTCTACTGTATTTAATTCACCAGGGATCCGGATATAAATGCAGTCGACATCGATCAACACAGTGACAGGCCCGTGTTGCTAAATGCGGAATCATTGTACCTAGGCAATTAGGCCCATCAGAGTGGAGCTTGCCAGCGCAGCACTGCGCTAACTGATGTCCCCCAGTAAACCTCAGCGCTGCACCAAACAGGAAACAGGATAGGACTGCGGAACTCGCTACACACATCTCGGTTTACGTGTCATGTACAAGAGTTTGTTTCCTTTAATGTATTTTTCAGTTCATAGCTGGTAAGACGAGTTTACAAATAACAAATAATTATTGCCACATCTAATTACCTTCATTTAGTGAGCCAATCCATACCAATCACATACCTTTCCTCAGTGGGTAGGGTAGGCTTCTAGATTTATCAAGTTTTCTGCACAAAACATAATGATTCGCTGTGCACCTTTGCAAATGTAGATTATTGTGATACAAGTTCACAGTGTCAGGTTGTTAGTGAATGTGCATATTAGTGAACCTTTAACATCAAAATGCAAATATAGAATCTTTTCCCCATTCAAATGTGGTTTAGTGGGAAGATTTTATGTGGGAAAATGTATACTTATTTATCAAATTATAACTCACTTCAGAATAAGAGATGATAGTATTCAAATTGTCATTACCAATAAGCCTTCCTATCAAGTACGCTCCCAACTCTAAATACAAGCTGTAAAAAAGTGTAACTGATATTAAATTGTTATATATTTATGTATACAAAAAAACCTTCATGGTTAGAATATATATGTTAGAATATATATATGGGGGAATGTATGCTTGGGTCAGCCTCTGTTGCTTCTATGGATGGTGTATTGTTGATTGGGGATTCTCTACTGCGACACTCTGGGAGGAGGTGTGCTCAGAGTGGGGCAGTGTTGGATGTTAGGCCTGGAGCAAAGATTTCGACTATCAAAAGCAAGCTTGAATCTTATGCAAATGCGCAGCCAGATGTTATCTATTTACTTGTGGGGACCAATGATCTGGTGCATTGGTATGACGGGGGTCCTGGCTATAATGGAGGGTGGGGCAAGCGCGCGGCTTTGCACAGCATGGCAGACCTGTTGAATACAGCTAGACGGCAGTTTCCTCAGTCCAAGATAGTAGTCAATAGTATTATCTGTCGCAGGGATATTAGTAATAGAGCTTTATCCCATTTCAATGATCAACTTGATTTGATGTGCAACAATTTTGGGGTTCATTTTGCCGAGGCAAATTATATAATAGATCAAAGTCATCTAGGCCGTGATGGCAGACATCTCAGCAGGCAAGGTAATGTTTTACTTGGTGATTTTATATTCTATTACATCGGGCAAGTGATTGGAACCTTTAGTCGCCCCAAGTCATACGGTCAGATGATGGGGGCCATTGATTGCCACGAGTCTGATGACTCATCTAATGTTGGATTGAGCTGTACACCCTTACTTTCTGTCTTAGCCCCTTCTTCGGGAAACGAGTTGAACTTACCGCCTCCACCACTAGAGTAGCACATGTTAACATGCGTTCGCTAAATACCGGGTTCGAAGAGCTAAGCTCTCTTGTGGATGATTTTAAGTTTGATTTGTTAGGGGTTTCAGAGACGTGGCTCAAGCCCGACATGTCCTCTGATTCATTCAATATTTCAGGATACGATATGTGGCGTGATGATAAGACTTTTGGTGAGGGTGGTGGTGGTGTCGCTCTTTATGTGAAAAGTGAGCTCCGGTTTACACCGGTTCGTCTTTCTGATGTTGACAGCCATCTTCAGTATCTCTGTGGTATTGTAAATATCAAGTCTCAAAAATTGTGTATTTGTGTTGTATATAGATCTCCGTCAGTGTTGTATTCTGCTTTGAGTTCTCTGTTGTATTCTTTGTGCATCGACTTTTCCCCAGAAACAGACGGAGTTGTGTTATTGGGTGATCTGAACATCGACATGCTTGATGTAAGTAAGCCCAGTACAAAGTTTTTAAAATGTTTGTTGGACTCTCTGGGACTTACACAGTTAGTTAAGGAGCCTACTCGTGTCACAGATACCTCTTCATCCCTGTTGGATCATATCATTGTCGATAAAAGTCTGAATCCTTTTATTGGAATGATCGACACCTCCGCAATATTTGATAGCAGGGGGAAGAAAATTACGGACCATAAGCTGACTTATTGTGAATTGCCAAGCTTCAAGAGTAAAAAGGTGGGCAAGTTTGTATCATATAGAGACTATACAAACTTTGACATGGCACTATTTATAAAACTCAGTTCGGAGATAAATTGGGATGCTGTGATAACATCAAATGATGTAAATTATATCGTAGATTTTATAATGAACAACATAATGCATGTATTTGACAAGTGTGCTCCTGTGGTAAGAAAACGTGTGACGAGAAAAAGGTCGCCTTGGATGAATTGTGAGATTAACAAATTAATTAAAGAGAAAAATAAGTTAAGAGACCTTTACAAAAGTTGTTCAATTGCTAAGGAATCCTATATCAGATGCAGAAATGAACTAAATAGTGCTGTCCGAAGAGCCAAGAAGGATTATTTTGCCCACAACTTGTACTGCAAAGACTCCAAAAGATTTTGGTCTACTCTGTCCAAAAGTGGAGCTTTAGACAAAAACGACAACGACTACTCTTGCCCACTCTCTCCCAGTGAGTTAAATGTCTATTTTGCTAGCATGGGAGTAGGTAATAAAGTTGATCGAGAGAAACTGGCCTTTTATAAGGGAAACTACTGTGGAGCGGTAAGGGAAGGTTTCAGATTTAGCACCGTTGGCAAAGAGAAGGTTATGGACACTATGAACAAAATAACATCAAAAGCGTTTGGTATAGATGGTTTATCAATAGACATGATAAAGAGTGTGAGCCCATATTGTCTGCCAGCCATTACGCATCTGATTAATGTGTCACTGACTACTGGTGTTTTCCCAGACAGTTGGAAGCGTAGCATTGTGATCCCGCTTCAGAAGTGCTCGAACCCAACATTGAATTGCCATTTCCGTCCAATATCGATTTTACCTGCTTGCTCCAAAATTTTGGAGAAAATTGTTGTGGAACAGTTGGTGAATTACCTAGAGGTGTCAGATGTGTTGTCAGAGACGCAGTCAGGTTTTCGTAGGGGGTTCAGCACTTGTACTGCTCTTCTTAATATGACTGATGAGCTACTTCAAGCTAAAGACCAAGGGCGACACAGTATTATGGCGTCACTTGACTATTCCAAGGCGTTTGACTCTGTGAACCACGACATGCTTATGTCAAAGCTCAGGTTTCTCAAATTCGACGAGGATTCTCTCAGATGGTTTTCTTCTTATCTGGGTCACAGATCGCAGGTAACTAAGGTGAATAGGAGTTACTCTGATGTACTTCATAGGGACGTGGGAGTTCCGCAGGGAACTTGTCTGGGACCTGTTCTATTCATCTTGTATACACAGAACCTCCACAGTGTACTAGAATTCTCCAGTTTACATTCCTATGCTGATGATTGTCAACTAGTCCTGTCTTATGATCCTTCTGGATTTCATGAAGCAGTTAAGCTCATGAACTCTGATTTGTTCAGGTTGAAGCAGTGGTCTGATGGTCATGGTCTGGTTCTCAATCCGGAAAAGTGTGTCGTGCTTAATTTTGGTTCCTCTTACTTGAAACCTGCAAATAGTCTTCTTGGGAAGGTGGAGCTGGATGGCAGGGCTCTCTCTGTTTCTGACTCTGTCAAGGTTCTGGGCGTCAACATTGATTCTCAGTTGAATTTTCGCTCACATGTTAGTTATATTTGTCAGAAAGTTTTAAATAGGTTAAGAATGTTATATCGACTGAAGTTTGTGCTGACTGAAACTGCTAAGCTGGAGTTGATAAGATCTATGGTCTTCCCAATAATTCATTATGCCCTTCCATCCTTTGGCGAATGTCTGACCCTGGATAGTAGAGTGCTTCTGATGAGGTTGCAGAATAGAGCCCTAAGGTTTGTTTATAATCTTAGGAAGTTTGATCATATATCTGCATATCGTGAACAGGCTAAGGTTCTCTCCTTGGGGAAGCAGTCTTTTCTTCAGACTGTATTAGTTGTACATAAGGTACTGTCTTCAAATGTACCTCCTTATCTGAAGAGGAAGCTTGTGCCTCGTGCATTGGTTAGGAAACGCTGTACCAGGTAGGATGCCTTGCTTGAAATGCCAAGAGTGCGGCTTGAGTTAGGGAAGAAAGGGTTCTCGTACTTTGGACCCCAAGCATATAACACCCTTCCTCCAAGCATGAAATCGTTAAATTATAACTCGTTCAAGGCCAGGTTGAAGTCATAGGTTAAGAGCATTTTGTTAATTTTTATAATTTGACCTGTATTTTTTTATTTTTTTGCTGTAATGTCTGTTTTATTTTTCTCTTGTGTTGTGTTGACTTGAGTTGTCTTGAAAAACAGTTTGTACTGAAGAACACTTGTAAATAAAGGCATTATTTATTTATTTATTTATTTATTTTATTTATTTATGTTGTTACTACTTAAAAGAGTAATAAAAGACATATTTACAACATTAAACAAATATTTACACTTATACTGTATTCACATTTTAATAATAATAATAATGAATATTTATTCCCATAAACACTATACAGTGTTATGTACAAAATAAAATAATAATAAAATAATAATAATAAATAATAATATAAAAATAATAAATAACAATAATAAATACAAAACTTATTAAACTAAATACAAATTAAATGGCAAACCTATATAAAATAACACACCACTATCAAGCCATTATTAACACATCATACCAACCGATAATCAGGCTCTTCTCAATGGGCCTGATTTTGACTGGTGTGATTGTCAAAATCTATAGCCTTGTACCATATTTTATATATGTTTACCGTCGGATATGTTAATTCAGTGTAAGTGTAAATGTATTTTTAAGTGTTGTAAGACATCTTTCATTATGTCTCATAAATATATTCACTATTTCTTTAAAAACTTAGGATTAAAATTTAAAAATCAAAATCTATTTCAATTATACAAATGTAACATCCTGAATATTATTGCATTTTATTTTTAAGTTTTGAAAGTAATTCAAATACTAATTTTTTGGAATGAAAATGCATGCAATTTTAATCTTCTAATATATAAAATTCTCGTGTCACAGTTTTTGTAACAAAACTCCTCCGAAACGGCTTGACCGATTCTTATGAAATTTAGTGTGTATATTCGGTAAGCCTGAGAATAGGATGTAAAACTATTTTTTTTTTATAAATTTTTTCGATAGGCGAGTGAGCGAAGCGAACGAGCTCATATTGAAAATGAACAAGTATTTGGCATAAAACAAATTCGATGACATTAGGACAGGACAGCGTCTGTTGGGCCAGCTAGTAAGTTTATAAAATAGTAGTTTTAGCCAAAATTTAAAGAATAACTCACTAAAGGATGGGGATAAGGTTTTGATTAAACTCTTATTTTAGAAGGACAAGCTGATGTCTGTACTCAAAAAATTAAAACGTTTTAATTAATTATACAAACAGCTGCAATGATGGATGGGACACCAGATTAATGATGCATGGAAGTGTAATATGATTTGATGGCTTATAAATTAAACGCCATTTGGTAGATATATCGAACAGCAAAAGCTACTGATTGTTAAGTATTAATATATAAGGAAAATTGTTTACATGAAATATTACTAAAACATGCGCATGTTAAACGTATGTTATAGCAAAAACTAGCAACATTTTTTAAATAAGACAAAGGTAAAGTGTAATTAAAGGTCCAAGAGTTAAAAAGTTAAAGTTAAGAGTTAAAGGAGTTTGATGTTAAAGGTGATGGTGGTACAATCCTATGGCCCAAGATTAAATTATGTTCTATTAAAAACATCAGTTTGTACAAACAACAACAAAAACCACTGTTTCACAGACATTGCAGCCAGAATATAAATACAAACTACAGTTTGTAGGGTATCTATCTGTATCTGTGTATTGTGTTTAAAATTTCAAAATTGACGGCTTATGTTATAGCTTAACTCTAGATCAAAGCCTGAGGTAGCAAACAAATCAAAGTGTATTTACTTTGCCTACATAAAATTATTATGGTAAAATGGTTAATGTAACATTGAAGGTATGCAGAGCTCCAGGTCAAACGAATGAATAGTACCTAACTATAATAATAATACAACAAATGTGTAACTGTCAATTAGGTTTTAAAGCCAACCATGTAACTGCTTAATACTGAGCAAAAGGCCAATAACAAATTTAGGACTTTTCAAATTATGTTGAGATAGTACCGGGTATCACAATGAGATTTTTAACTCTCTCAGTGCACTTGCTTCAAAAACTATCAGCAACATTATTTCTTCTCCTGACAGATATGAGGGAATAAGAGGATAAGTACGTGAGCGCCAAATGCCGGCTGTCGGCAAGATCTACGTCTGTTCAACGTGACGCCATCACAAGCCACAACAAGGGCAATGACATTTACCGACCTCTGACCTAGCAGGTAGTACACTCTTATGACAGAAATGTTATTACAACTTGTGTAGCTTGTTATTCTTTTCTCGTTTAAGCGATTTAAAATACACAATATCCACTGTAAGTTATATTTTATTTGTTGAAAGCTGAGATCAAGCAACACAAATTGGCATTGTCCAAATCACTCTGGAAGAGGAAATTAAAAGTTCTTTCTTCTATCGTCTAGAGGTTACTTTCTTTGAGTTTAAATTTTCTGATATGACTAAAAGTTGATTCATTTTCTAGTTTGCAATGGTCCTTATAAAGACAATAAGAACCGATCTGAACTTTATTTGCTTGTATTTGCGTCTCGACTTTACCATTAAAATGAAACGACTCAAAATTTTAGTTTTTTTTTTAGAAAGAGTTGTAGACATTTTACCAATACACATTACTTTAAATAAAATATTAAGTGTTATATATCATACAACTAAATTCTGAATAGCAACTAGGCCTATAGTTAGTTTGTGATGAAGAAAGGAGATTCATGTGAAGGGCTAAAAGGCAAGGATCATCAATTATACTGTTATAATGAGCAAACTTCATAATAAAGCCTGGCTAACTAAGGGACTTAACACTAGAATTAATTATAAAATAATTAATTTCAAATCACAGCACTATAAGACGGTCACAATTTACCTTATAAATATACAATGTCCTTGAGATTTATTCAACTTTTAGTAATTAACTTATTTTTACTTGACTAGTAAAACTACAAGTAAAATGTTAATGTTTTTTTCACAAATTTGAATTACAGACAGTAAATTTTGAGGAGATTGTGCTTTGTCAGAAGGTGGAATTATAAAAAAGAAAGGCTTGAGTTTAGCTGGAAGATGGTATACCATGAAGAGCTTACCATGGTGGCTAAGGGCTAAGCTTGGGCCTTGCTTGAAGATGGAACTATTAAAAGCAAGCCAAGCAAAAGTACAAGAAGAGTTTTTATACAAAAGTTGAATGTGTCAAACATTCACAATAATTATTAGTTTCTGAAATGGTTTTGTATTTTGCCCGACGTTTCTTTAATCTTCACACAGTTCATAAGGGGTTCCATTTTAAATCATAATCTAGAGGATAAAAACGTACTTAAACAGCTTCAAAACACGCTATGTAAAAACTTCCCCCATCCAACACAATGTTTGTGTTTTAGAGTGTATTTCTGATATTGAAAGCTGATTTGTCTCATTAATGTCTGAGGAGCTGACCACTGACTGCAAGTGGCAGAGAATAAATGCTGTGTGAATGTGCATTACTTTACAACTCTTGTGATGAGTCGAACACCCTAAAAGTAATTAATTAATTTATAACAATAATTAAATTCATTTAAACTAAATATGAGAAGTAATAATAAAATATAGCATGAAAAAGGCGAATAAGAATTATTAGTTGCAACGCAGATGGAAGGAATATTTTTGAGTTTCAACAGGATTGTGGGGGAGTCACACAAGCGCGGAGGGATATCGGTGCAGCACCGCGGTAAAGTACATAAAACCAGGCGGTATGGTTACGGTTTAGCAAAATAGTTCGCGAGGAACACGCCTCATTGGTCGTCGCGCATTTTCGTTATAAAGTTCGAGCCCGGGAAACTCTTAGGAGGGGAAAGGCAACCCAAACCGAGCCGAAGGGAGGCTTCACTTCTCGAGCCAGAGTGTCGGGTCGTCAGTCATTCTGGTCCGGGACACGACGGTGTTCAGTACTCTGTCTCAGTTGTTATTATATTTCTTGTGCGAGACCCCGGAGTATCAGGTAGACAGTTTATAAATCACTCTTCAGCGGGACAGTGACCGATATTTAAATACAGTTGTTATTATCATTTTCGGACGGGACCCCAGAGATACCACAGTATTAAGTAAACCTTCAGACAGTTTTTAGTGGCATAGTAAATTAACTCCCGGCGCCGACTCCAGTAGTAAACAATAAACCGAGTGTTTTAAGGCCGTGATGTGAAACAATATACTTTGAACTTTAACCACCATACCGAGAGGCAACTTCCATATTCACACTACTGCGTCGCGAGGGTAGCTGATCACTTCACCGGCCATGGCGGACATCGGACCATCGGACAATGCAGACAGGGGACAAGGGAAAAAACAGCAAAGTGTTTCGATTAACTGATCACCATACATCAAACTTGTTCTGTGCTAATCTATATCATGTTTAGAAGATAGTTTAATATTAATATAAATTTTTGGTAATCATAAATTGAATTTCATTGCTTTTTGTTTCAGTTAATCTGTAATAAAGAAATCATTGTTTGAATCTAAAGACTTATTATTTAATCATTTTGAGATACATTTAAATTAAAAGAGCTCTGCTACATTTAAATTAAAAGAGTTATGCTACAAATTTACAATACTTGTGGATATATAAAATAAAGCATTCTGCTCACACAGAGACCCAAGTATAAAATGTAAAAATACAATTATTTACATTTAAATTAAAAGTAAAACGAAAGAGCCACTGCTTCACTCTGTTAATAATATTACCCCACAATGTGTCATGAAATATTCCACCTTTGATGGAATTTAAGCAAGGTAGTACAATATGGTACCGATACTCAACCTGCATGTTTTACATGGTACATTTGATGCATCGATACATTGAATCCAAGTTATTTTATGTTTGCAATTGATTGAGGATTATTCCTTTTGTCAGAAAAAATACTACACAGCCTTTATTTTAGAAAGCTTTTACCATTTGTGTAAAAGTGCTTATCAAAAAATACTTTAATGACTTCAACTCTTTACCACATTTTCTAATTACCCCTTTAAAACTAGTTTTGACATACCCCGTGTACTGTAGCTATTCAACTAAGAATTTTAATTCCTGTTGGAACAGCAATAATCATAGTTGCTGAAGACCTCACAATACTTTAGATATAATGATTTAAGGAAACTGCCGAGGAAGTTTAGTGAGTTGAGGAAAGTGTAAACAAAACTAAACGACTACAAATGTTAACTGAACTGTATTTAAGCTGCAGCAAACTGAATACATAAGTCAATCATGCTAGGTAATATAACAAGCAAGTTGGCTTTTCAACAGTTAAGTTGTGTAAAGCAGTCCTGAGAAGATAAGCACAACTGTTAAACAAAAGTCAACAAGAGCCCAACACAAGTCACTCTCTTGCAGGGAAACCAGCAGAGGTTTGTAGCTTCCCCTAGCTGTGTAATTATTCTCTAGTTGCTAAAATGTCAGTATATATATGATAATCCTATTCAATTTTTAATATATAGCTGACAGTATAATTCTTCTACCGATCTGCTTTTCTATGAATCTGTACTAATGAGGTTTATGTTAACTAGGCAGGGAAGATAGCTTCTAAATTTGTGAACCATAACATTGGGTATTTATGTGGGCCATTAGTGAGGCATTGGGGGTGGTTGGAGGAACAGTATACTGTCCCAATATATAGAAAGGCCATATGGAGATCAGTCATAGAAAATGTATATAACTGGGGATTATTTCAAGTAACCTATAACCGGTATAATTAATTTGTTTTTAAGACCAAAACATACTCACAATATGATGATGTTAACATTTTGTAGGAGAAGACATACCTGAAACACAAAACTCATATTACCAAAAATGTATTGGAGCTAATTAAAACAAGTAGATTTACACTTCAAAAAAGTAAGCAAATTATTTTTTAGTCTAAAGAATGCTTGAAGAAAAATATTCGCTACTTCATAATCACTTATGAGTCGCAATATTAAATAATAAAAACACATAAACTACCAATTCAATTGAAATATCAAAGTGAGATCACTCATTGTAGCAGGCTTTGAACAAATATCACTGCTACTAATCATGGGACTAATCATGGGAAAACAGCCCATCTATTAATTACACTTTAATTATCACGCCCGGTGGTATTAGTGTATCAAATCATCTTTAAATCAAAGTCTGTGCACATCGGAGCTGGGATACACATGTACTCACAGGGATTAAGTGACCAATGAGCATTTGAATGCTGGTCGGCTAATTATCTACAATTTATGTCGATTGGTCAGTTTACTCACTACATGATTATTATATGTATTTCAATTTAGGTTTATGGAATGATAAAAGACGTTTTACAATTTAAAAAAATATATCTGATACTGTTACACTTCTATTCTGATACCAGCGAGTAAACATAAATAAAATATGGTACAAGAAAGATTTTAAAGCCTTCTACCATCTTTTATATAAGTTTATGTCTGGTATGCGAATACAGTAAAGTTTTAGAAAAGTTAAATGATCAGTGCATCATTACATTTTAACGTATTGACTACAAAATAAAGGAATGCCTTAAAAATGAGGAAATTAAAAACGAAGACAGCCTATAACAAATAAATTCAAAGCATATTAGAGAAAAACCGTATAAAATAGAATAAACATGGACCATGAAATAAAAATAAACAAACCCAGAAGACCACTATGAAACTTAAAAACCGAACTTAACACAACGGTACCTAAGAAATGGTAGTTATTACCTCACAAGGACAGAGGAGTAATTCTGTTTTAAAATTGCCAGAAAACCAATAAACTATCAAGTCACATAGATACATTAACGGAAAGTGAATACAAAGATTATACGAAGATGGGTGGTGATGTGGCTCCTGTGAGAGGCATCCAAGGCAAGTCCAGGGACGCAGGGACGGGCACCGGTGTAGATGATGTTCTACTACCGAAAATTCCATTAATTAAAAGTTTGTCCCATGTCCTTGAACAGTGCCCTTTTTGGAGAGCTCAAGAGAAATGCCCATCACCACAACACAAGATCAATGATTGCAGAAGAAATAAAATCAAAAGGCTTCGAAGTTTAAGAAGTACAGTAAATGACATAACAGAAAATGATTCAAACAGAAGGGTGGACATAACTGCCATAAACAGAAGTAAAAATCACGGATTTAATATCGACCCGAAAGTCCGGTTTGAAACAAACCAAACCCAGCCATCACATGTCAATCAAGAAAAGATCAAAATTTATTTACCAACGACTAAATATTTCCAAGATTATCATGAATTAGAAAGTTTTATAGTTATTGCTTTATTCAAAGGAGCCCGAGGAACTTTATCAACATTTTTTGTTGACTTTTGGGCAAAATTTAATTTAAATCAAAATCAACTTTATTTGAAAACTTTGACAAGTGTAAATAATTAATTTAATTTTAAGAAACCATTTATACCCCCAAAATCAAAAATGTGAAATGTAGTAGTCTTTGTTTTTAGCAACTTGAATTCATCACGAAGATGTAAATGTTTAATAAATTTTCTTTATGTATATTTTTAAATGATGTAAGATCGTTCATGTACACAACACGTACGGTACTATGCTAATAAAGAAGTTATTGAAGTTTAATCATCTCTTAAACTTTAAGTACAGTTTTTTTTAAAACTTGATAATGTTTATACCCAAGCAACAATCACAAGGCACAGTAAGTCTACAATAGTTTTAAATATTGATAATTGTCCAGCACTTGTGAAGAATCAACTCCTTTCTTTAACTTGTAATGCCGTACTGTATTTTTGTTTTTGGATGGAAGAATCATATATATTTAAAAAAATTGCCAAAACTTTGGCCAGTCTGTCAGACCGTTCCACTGGGCCGATTTTTATTATTATTCTGTTATTGGTAATTATGTCTAGATATGTCATCACCCATCCAAACTAACATATCGTCAATGGGCTTCGCCCCAGTGGCTCCTAAAGTTCCCATGTTAATCTTATGGAGATAGTTTGTTTACATCAGATGATTACTTCAAACTTATGTTCATTAAGTAAGAGAGTTCATTTGGTTTGCCAAAGAATAATGCAGCAAAAAATACAACTATTTTATTTTTCTCCTTTCTACAGGTGATGATATATTTCAAAATTTACATGTAATTCAGTTATTTTTGTATGAATAAGATAATTTGAGAAAATAGCTGCTTTATTTATGGGCATTCATACATTCAATAATATACATGAAATCCAGTTAATATTTCACGATGAGAGATTGAGAAAAGGCTGCTACACAAGAGAAATAGGCAAGCTATTTGTGTTTGAATGGAAAAGTTTTATTTCTTGAGGTTTTGGAATTAACTTAGGAACCTTTCAAAAACCTTTGACCCATTAGAACTTTCCGTTTACAGCTATAAAAAAACTCACGTATGATCATCGAATTCTTAATCGTTTCGTAGTGAGCCTTTGTTTCTAATCGGCAAACTCACCCCGGAAAGTGACATATACCTACAGATTTTCTAGAAAACCCGCGTCTGTTTGTTTGTTCGTTTTGTTATTTGCGTTGTATACCTTAGGAATCAGTTGAGATACTGATTTTAAACTTGACGTAAGAATTGTATATAGTTCAGTCTAAGTTGGTTTTGAATTTATTTTTCAAGTTTTTAGTGTTCTCAAATGGTGGTTTTGCACTATGGTATCATTTTTACTCCCAAAGTTAGCATAGTCGACTCAAACCTAAGACTTATTTGACATGACATCACAAAACGAGGGTTAAAGCAAAAAGAGAACATAGTGACATTATTTGTTAGTTCAAGATAACAACAGTTTTTTTTTTGTTTTTTTTTTAGATGTTATAAGTTATACCCGGTGTGTTTATTTTTTTCTGTAGTTACTCTTTATCAAGTTTGTCAGCATTGTTGTGCGCTGTACTAAAAACAAATAAAGAATCATGCAAGGCGCTTAACCATTACCTGTCATGAAGGGAAAACAATAATTGATTATTATTAAAGGTTTAATCTTTTATTGTGTAATGGGATGAGCTTACAAACGACACTATGAGGAAATGTTGGTTTCTTCTTACTATAGGACACATCATTAATGGGAAAATATATGCATAATCAACCAGCCCCGGGAAAGAAGGCCTGAGAATATTAATGTTTACCTAAGTTTATACATATAAAAAATATGTTATGTTCTTTCCCTTAAAAAACGTCAAGATGGTCATATGTTATCTCCGCATAACGGTTTTAAGCAGATGAACTGGTAATTAAACAAATCCGCTGTTACATTACATTTAAAACCCTTTGCAGATGCACTCTAGCGGAGAAAATATTAGTACTAACGACTTCAAGGTTAAAGAGAACGTTATCTTTATTTATAAACACCCTGGCAAATGTTTTTACAAATTGGCAATTTACAAATGTTTTAAGGCAAACATTATAAACATTACACATCATTTTCACGAAACCTTTGAAAGAATTGCCGTTAAACAAAACGTTGTTACTTTTTTATTTTACAAAAAAATATTATAATTTAGAAGTTATTTTCTTTAATTTTATAACAAATTTTTATTTAAAAGCTGTATCTATAACAATAATTTTGCTTTGTATGTTGCCTTAAGGAGTTTATATCATTTACAATTATATTATTATGTTTTTATTACTTTGAAATTATGTGATATTTCAACTGTTAACTAAATGTGGAGTGGAACAGTTATTTAAGTAAATACAATCCATGGGAAGATATGTATAAACTGCTATAATATTTTAACTTGATTTGACAATACTCATCAATTACGTGACTTTCAAATTTCAACATTGACTGATGCTGCAGAGCAGCACGGGTTCTCTAGTAATTTACGAATAAAAACAGAAGCTAGGACTATATTAATCTTAAACAAATTAATCGAGCAATGGCAGCTGTTGGGTTGGGCTTATGAGCATCGCTTCCTTTGATGGCGGCTTACGACAATTAATGGCAGCATGAATAATTCACCCATTGTTATAATTTGGTTAAGGCTAAATTGTATCACCATCAATAGTTCAGTGTAGGGTCCTTGGCCAACATGAATAAAATCAGAGGACCAAAACAAGTTAAATAACTAAACAAAAAATTAAAGTAAGAAAACGTAAAAAGAATATTCCACACATTTAAATATAAGATGTACATCTTTATATTCAGTAACCCAATACAGAGTTATTAAAGCTCTCAAAACATTCTGAGAGATGAGCAGACGTTTCCAAGAGATTGAACTGCTTTACAATATCCGCTGTCACAATATCTCTAGTAATTTAATTCGCCAGCTACTCTCTTGCCTTGAACAACTCAGTCTTAGTAGTTACAGTGAGATTATTTACAAGAATTTACAACTAATAATCGTTTATTCTATATAAAACTGTAATGAAATCAGTACAAAAGTCACCTGAAGATCTAACAGCAACCTGTATTCAAGAGTTTAGAATTACTGTGTAGTTTCAGCCCAGTTGAATCAGTAGTTTTTGCATTTACCCAGAACATCAGACACACAGACAGACAGAAACCACCTCTTCTTTATAATATTACTAGTACTAGCGGCCGCTATCGCGACCACAGGAAATAATCAGCTGTTTCAGGAACAAAGCTTGAATATTCCCGGCTCCGCTAATATATATGCAAAAATAGCCTAAAAACAGCTTAAAGCTACCGTAACTCAAATAACGTTGCTCTTCAAGATACCCCCATCACAGCAAACCTGCATACTCAGCGAATTTCCAATGAATATACAAAATAACACATTAAAACACTTAACAGGATTCATAAGAAATATATTCACAAACAAGCAATATTTAAAATATTAGTTATTCTCCATAAGAATAACATTGGGGATGAGTACGCAGGTTTTCTGCAACAAGGAACACAAAATAATGGGTTTTTATGCAAATATCAATAGAACTCATCTCAGTGAAGTCACATACCAAGTTTTATCCATATTCATTCATAAATAAGCGATATATAACATTTTAATTATTTTCCATAAGAATAACATGGGGACCAAGTACCTAGGTTTGCTGCTTCGGGAACCTGAGGCGAAAAATTGTTTTTTTTTTGCAAACAACAATAAACCACAACCAGATGAAGCCATATACCAAATTTCGTCAGTTCATGTTCATAAATAAGTGAGATATATAATTTTTATTTTCTCCATAAGAATGACATTAGACAACGTACTGTGTTTAGCACTTTCATTATCTCAGTAAGCAATTGACGTAGAGCAATGATCAAAATACCAAGTTGTTTGTTTTTTATGCTCAATTCAATAGTAAAAATTAAAATTTGATTTAAATAAAAATGACATGTGGAAATTCCAAAAAATTTTTGGGGTACAAAACCCCCCTTCGGACGGTGCGATTCATCAGGTTATCAAACTCGTTCAAATAAATGGTACTTTACACATTTGTACCAAATTTCATTAAGATCAGATCTTTTTTACGAGAGTTATCGTGCTTACGGACACACACACACACACACACACACACACACACACATATATATATTATTACACTTACATATACATATATACAAATGAGAACAAATGGTGTTTTTGGCATCTGGGGACCTAAAAATGAAAAGTTATCATGGTCTCGGGCTTAAGTCTTACCATGAGACCTATGGTAATAGCTTCTTCCCTATAGGGGAAATTCGCTAAAAACAAATGACACGTGCAGCTTCCACGACCTTGATTACTCCTAAACAATATCTTTTCGTAGCTTGGGAGCCATTACAGCTCGAGAAACAGCCGCAGACGGACGCACGAAAATGGCCTAAAACAGCTTTAAGCTACCGTAACTCAAATAAGGTTGCTTTTCAAGAAAAAAAAAACGACATGTGCACCCCTGACCTCGATTACCCCTAAAAAGTATCTTTTCGTAGCTTGGGAGCCATTACAGCTCGAGAAACAGCCGCAGACGGACGGACGCACGAAAATGGCCTAAAACAGCTTTAAGCTACCGTAACTCAAATAAGGTTGCTTTTCAAGAAAAACAAACGACACGTGCACCCCTGACCTCGATTACCCCTAAAAAGTATCTTTTCGTAGCTTGGGAGCCATTACAGCTCGAGAAACAGCCGCAGACGGACGGACGCACAAAAATGGCCTAAAACAGCTTTAAGCTACCGTAACTCAAATAAGGTTGCTTTTCAAGAAAAACAAACGACACGTGCACCCCTGACCTCGATTACCCCTAAAAAGTATCTTTTCGTAGCTTGGGAGACATTACAGCTCGAGAAAGAGCCGCAGATGGACGGATACACGGAGCCACAGACAAATGTAAACTATAGTATTGATAGAAAGCTATTGAATTTTTAGTGAAGGTATTCATTTAAAGTTTAATAAATCCAAAAACGTTATTTTTAATGTGATTCATTACAAAGCAAAATACAACTTAAAACTGTTAACAAAAAGAAATTCTGTTGTAAGCTAATTAATCTATATAACTATCTCACAGATCTTGCACTCCTTTAAAAAAAATGTCACTATTAGAAATAATTATAAAGAACATGTAAAAGGATATATTATGAAAAATGTTGGAGACCGCCGATGGTGTAAGCCAAAACAGTGATCAAGATGCAGTGAGTAATCCAGGCTTACAACGGATTACGCTGTTTGCTCTTCCACTCTTAATTTAATTAAATCTTTGAAATCACACGTTTCGAGTTCCAGTTCCACAGAGTGCATAATTAAATACATGGAATTTAAAATGTGATTGCTAAATCAAATTAAAATTGAAGTATTTAATTAATTTGATTCTGTTTCAACAGAAATTAGTTTTTATTAGCAAAATATTAAGTTTAAGAGCCGTGAAACAGTAAATACGATGATAAATTGGTTCACATAGGTAGCTATTCCCAAAAATATTTGTGTAACCATAGTATTTTAAAGAAATAGTACCTGGGGTCAAGCTTGCATGGAGAGAAATCAAATATGTGGGTGTTACTTTGATAGCTCACCGGTCGTTTTTGATTCGCTGTTATAAAGATTTTGTTACAAATTAAAATTCAATAATCCTATTGTTTAAACTGTCAAATGGGTTTTCTAGCAAAATTTGGTTTTCCTTGGGTTAAGATTTTTTCCAACCAATTTCTGAGGCCCAAAAACTCCTATTTTAAAATTTGTAAAAAAATTCTACTGCAGGACTCCATAACTCATTCTGAATTCAATCTGAAAAGTTTCCTTTTTTACCAGTGTAAATAGTTACTCTGGTAAACAATTTGGACAGATTAAAGGGTAAATCAACTTAGAACTGGGTATTTTATATCAATAAAATTTAAGTTTCTGTATTCGATAAATAACATTACATTCCATTCCATAACAAAATTCAATAAAGTAAAACCTATGATTTGCTTAGTTTAACTAGTCTCTACAAAAAAATAAATAAATACATAAAATAGGCTCATATGTTGCATTAATTAACAATTATATGTTAATTTATTATTAGGTTACATTCGAACCGCATTAAAAACACAAACTGCTTGAACCAAACACTAATGTTCTATTTTATACTGAAAAAGTGTAATTAAACTATGTGTGGGTACAATATAAAACCAAATGAAAAACTGCAACCGATATAGAATTTAATATCTCCCAACTCAAACTAGATGAAATATTATGGAAAATAACAATACTGTGGTATTCTAACACGTTAATGGCTATAAAACCAAAATGAAACACCAGTTAACATACTAATTATGTAGATGAGGTGGATTCTCGGATGCATATGAAATTATCTGATCAATATAATGGAATCCCTAAAATCGTCTGATTACTGATAATAACTCAACACATACTATGTACATATACAGTTTTCAAATCTATATAAATACTCTCAAGGGATAAAAATGTCTTTATCGGATTAATAAAAAAAATTGTATCTGATCAGTAACAAATCGTGAGCAGGAAACAAAAGATCTCATATTTAAAAAAGAGTAGATTTAAGATTGGTTGTTAAATTACGTATCTTCCCCTCCCCACAGTTAAATTTAGTTGTAGATTGTGTATACATAATTTAAATCCATTTGTCCTATAGAAAGCGTGCTTTTTGATGATACACATCAACGTAACTCAGTATGAAAGAAGATTTTGGAAAACTAATAAAAATTTTGTAAAATGAATTTATCAACATGGCTTTAGCCACCTTAAAAATGTAAGAAGACAGCATAAGCCAAAACGGGTTAATAAATAAATGTTATACAAATTAGCTTGTAGTGATGAACTTTTTTTTAAACTGAGTTAGTTAGTTATTAATGAACAACATATTATTACACTTGAAAATATTCTTGGGGTGGCTGAAATATGCGGGAGACTGAATTTTGAATGTAATAAGACTTTGTGAACATTCGAGGCAGGATATGATCCAGCCTATGTTAGTCTCTGATATTAAAAGACCCAGGGCTGAACCAACAAGGCATTTACCTGCCCCTGGGTTAGATTGGTTTACCTTATTAAAATAGAAAGGTAAGACCAACTTGTTAGGTATTATGCCTAAAAGAAAAACTGTGAAATATCAATAAAAACATATTTCGCCAGTAAAATTACAAAAAATAGGTCTGAAGCTACCATATTTTGTTTTAACTTGACAGTTACAATTTACTCCTTTATGATTTTCTTTGTATACAGATTTATAATTTTAACATGGAAAACAACACATCCGGGAAACTATTGTTTTTTGAGTTCTTTATTGCCTACGCAAAATTGTTTAGGAAGTCGATAGTTTTAATACAAGAGGTAATTATAAGTATAGCAAATGATATAGCCCCCTAGTACAAGAGAAATAAAAAAAAAATACCATGGGCCTTACGGGTTTTAATGTTGGCACCAAAATCAGTCTAACCAAAACAGATTCAGATATGTTTTTTTCCAGCAGAACCAACTATCTAACTTTTTTTATATTACCAACTGTTTTATTGTTGTTTCTTTTTAAATTAAATAGGGTAAATATCTACAAAATTAATTTGTATATAAGCATATCTGTACATATTTAAAGCACAATTTAAAGCTACAATAATGTTAGCGCCCCTTCCCCACCTGAGAGACCAAACGGCGAGAGCAGTATATATTCAGATTACTTGTGACGATGATGAGATTCTCACAGTAGTAAAATATTTACCATCATCAAACCCCAACCCTTCAATCCTCCTTGAGCCTCACCCCTATAACTAATCCCGTTGAAATTACACATTAACCGATGGCGTTGGCATATCGCAACATACTCTTACACCAACGAATGCTGTCGAGCGGCACGCTTGATACTGAATGTATAATCATTTCACCTGGATATGAACGTAATTAGGCTCGTGACAGAATGGCGCAGGATTAGCGATACACGAGTTAATTGATTGTTCCTTCACCTGTATAATCCATCACATTTGCTAATGGCACGAACGGCTGATAGTTGAATGTAACGACAACCTTATTATACCCATATTTTCATTTTCGATTAGTTAATTAACCATAGCCCAGCTAACGGTGGAACCCAGAAGAAAGTTACTGCAAAATTCAAAAAAGTTTTACTTTTTAAACATTATTTGTTAGATACTCAAATTTGGTTTAAAAATTTAACTGAGACTGGTAGGAAAAAACAAACATAAAAAACCACTGGATAAAATAGGATACTTTGAAACATGGGAATTTAAATAATTAGAAGATTAAAATATGCGAAAAAAGTACAAAGTTAAATTAACTTTAAAATGTAACCGTTCCAACTTATTTATAATCTTTACAATATAAACCTGTCTGTGATATAATAAGAAATGAGTTTGAATAAGATACTAGTAAGACTGCTGCTCGAACTTGAGAAAATGTCATGCTCCCAAATTGACATTATCCTTCTATTGTATGGTGCATACAGTGTTTTCCTTCCAGTAATCATTTGAGTTATATAATGTTTGTAACAAATGTTTTTGCTTTTATGTTTGTTTTGTTAATGTGCTAACAACAGCTAATAAACAGCTACTAGATTTCTTTTTAAAACTATACAATTTATTCTATAAGATTTACATTGAAAATTCAAAAGCCCTAAAGATGAATGTAAATTACAAAGAATATTGTCAACTTTACACAACCTCTTTCTATTTAAACATCAATCATAATACTGGTTAGTAGTGTCTTAGACCTCACCCCTTCAAAAGACTTTTCTATATAAAATACTTCTGAGTCATAAGTCAATTCTAAGTTTCAGTATTAAATTAAAATGCTCAGTTAACTATAATTTGTATTAATAGGCAAATGTAAAATTACAAAATCTTCTCATAACAAAAATAACAAAACAATTCATTTCAGTAATAATTGTAGATGCATTGTGAATTTACGTTGGACAACATTTAGTTACAGAATGGAAAGTGCCTTCAGATGAAAAGGTATGCAATTTGGGAGCTGTATGCGTTTTGCCTAGTGGCCCCTTGTTGCTGCAAAACTTCTTTCATCTTGTTACAACAATTAATTCTTAATTTTGTAGTAAACCTTGTGTTTCAAAAAATACTTCTCACCTAAGTTATACCCGAACAATACAAATATCAAATATATTATTATTAAAACATACGAGCTGCTCCACCGTAAACATTTGCAGATATCCTTATAACAGCTGTTTATTGAATTAAGAAAAAAACACATGTGACATAAACCAAATAAAACTCTCCTCCACATGAATAACATGGGAACTTGGAAGTACCGTGGGGTGGAGCCTTTGGGGCCTATATCAAAATTCTGGCTCTACAGTGACTTAGCACTTGAAATTATCTTTTAAATAAAAAAAAATCATCAAAATCGGTTAAGTATCTAAAGTTAACTTCACTAGTTAACTTCTAAAGTTAACTATTAACTTCAGGAAGTGAGTGAACAAAAAGCAGGAATTTTTAAAAAATATGTAGATATATATATTTGACCTATAATTTAGCAATTAAGATTAGAATTCTAAAACTAATAAAATATCTGATTGACATACTGTAAGTATTGAATTTAGTATTAACAAATCTAAAAGTTACCAGCGTGTACCATCAATATCAATATTCAATGTTGTTGTAACAAATTAAATAAGTCCAGACTAGTCGTCCCGTGCGGAATTCCGCACTGCGAACCAAATCTTGACAGCTGATCAGATGTTCTTTTGTTTACATTTTCGCTCCTGTCAAAACAAACTATTCCCTTTATTTATCTTTCATATTATTCAACTTTCCGAGCAGCGGTACATTTTTAGACCGTGGGTCTATTTTTCATCAATAGCCGACACGATAAGCTTTAAAATGAGGGGTAAATCATGGAATTTGATAAAGGAATAAGGAAGATCTCGCGGACTGACAGAAAAACAGGCTAGAGAAATAATATATAATATACTGCAATTATGTGTAGACATTATGAACAAACACAGAAGTTTCAGTAGCCAAAGTTTGAGTAAAATAATTCCATAGATTATGACTGTAATTTGGAAATACTATCGGACAAATCTTTTTCCAGATTAAAAAAAAATACTATACAGAGCTCTGTTGTTACCAAATACGTAGTAAAGTTATAGTATTTACAAAAATCAAAGATTTCTTTTAACAATGCCTATATTTAAACAAAAATTAAAAGAGTATCAGCTTCTAATAACATTTTAATTTGTGTACAAAGAAGACTGCATGTTTACTGATAGCTACAAAAGCTGATGAAATTTATCACTGAAATTCAATCTAAAAACCAGTTTTCATATGGTTTATAGAGAAGTTAACTTTCCAATAACAATCAAAAGACAACTCTTCATGCACCCAGGTACCTATCAATAATTTATAATGTGTAACTAAAGCTTAATATTAGGTTCAAAGCCACTGGGTTACGGCATTACTACATAACTATCGGGATTGGTAGAAACTGAAACCTCGCAGACCACAGCCACATGTTCTAACCGCTGAAACACTCTATATCCGTATTGATAAAATAGTACCGTAACTTTATCGATAAAGTAACATGTGCCATGAAATCTAGCTATCACAAGTGTGACAAACTCGTTGACTATATTGTTCTCCTTTTGATGGTGTGATTATTCTGTTTGATCCAGAGCTAATCTTCTTTATCCGCCAGATTTATGTATGTAATTTTCATCCCTTTTCCTACAGTGAACATAAACACCAATAAAAAATACATGTTTAAAAAGGTCCCCACTATTTAGAACGGTGTAAGTGCAACAAAAGTGATAATACAGTGTTGAACAACTGATTTGCATTTTAAACCCTTACACTGGTGGGAGAAATTAAAGGAACAAAACATTTTCAAGAATCCAACACCCTCCAAGCACTACTGTATTTACAATAAAACATGTATCCTTGTTTCTCCTAGATGGGAAACATTCACTGAAATACCAACTACTGTACTTTGCTACTAAATACAAGCTTGAATTGTACAAATAATTAAAAATATGGAAATTAGGCTAAACTAATAACACAAACTGTCTTACTTTGTTAACAAAAAACAGATTCATGGAGCGAGAGTGTTTCTTGGATACAATTTAGGAGAGATAATACCGATCTTGCATTTAGAGAAGCGAGTACTTACAGTGCATACATACATTTGTTCAGAAATTCTATTTGCATGTAAATGTAAGCATAAGATTTCCATCTCATGAGAAACCCAACTAATCTGCGTAACATAAAGTTACACTCAGTTGTAACCTTCCGACTTGTGTTTACTGACAGCTAAATTTTATAATTTTATATGGATTAGCTTGGGGTTATATATCTAAATTTTGAAACAAAAGTTCAATGTCTGCGAGTTTATTTATAAAATCTGATCTTTTAAATAAAAAAAATCATCAAAATCGGTTAAGTATTACCTTCAGGAAGTACTTTTTTATAATGTGTATACTTTTTTACCTTATGTACAAAATAACCGACAACTATGTAAAAAAAAGGGGGATAAAATAAATCCCAATATTGACCACAGCCAGGCACACACAGATAGGGAGTCTGATTTAATTCACTGTCCAATCATATATAACAATAGCAGCCAAAGCGGCTTCTACTACATTGTGCAGAGAGGAATCGAACCACAAAATCACAACATTAAACAATAACATTGAAGACATTTTCAATTAAAAGATAACTTATCCGAACTTTATATACGATTTATAAAATAATACAACGTAACAATCAGTGATTTAACGTCAGACAGTACATAGCGAACCTTCTGTGCTGTGTTGGCCTTGTGTATCCAAAGTTTCTCATTAAATGTTGAATTAAATGTTAAATGTTGAGTAGTTTTGTTTAACAACACCGAAAGTGAACGTATTCTGTGAGTAATAAGTATATTATTGTTGTGTACAATTTTTGTTTTCCCACTGCATAAACACGAGTTAGGAATAAAATTGTTGGCTGTTATCATATTTGTTAAACTTATATTTCAATTTACATGAAACGAGGAAGCTTTCGGGAACCGTGGAGCTTTAAACATTAGCAACATCCATTAAGGCTTATGAAAACTGCCGTACTGGTCATCAGCGGAGCCCGGGAATACCGCAATCTCCTAAATGAAACTTTTACAGCTTCGCACCTAATAGATTCATCATGTCTTATTTTAAGTGCTTATGCAACCACAAGAATAGTTATTATTTGGTAGATACTATTTTTAGCTTTTATGTAAAAGGTAAATAATACCCCCGTAGCAGCAAACCTGCGTACTCAGCGAATTTCCAATGCATATATATGTATCTCAATACCAAATAAAGCCACATACCAAGTTTCATCAATATACATTCATAAATAAACGATTTATGACATTTAAATTATTATCCATAAGAATAACATGGCAGCTGAGTATGCAGGTTTGCTGAAGTAAAGAACACAAAAAATGGGGTTTTAAACAAATATCAATATAACTCATGTAGGTAAAGCCACATACCAAATTTCATTAATTTATTTTCATAATGAAGGCAGATAACACGTTACTTATTCTCCATAAGAATAACATGGGGCTGAGTACGCAGGTTTGCTGCTACGGGAGCCTTGGGGAAAAAATTGTTTTTTTGAGAAAATATCAATGGTCCACAACCAGATGAAGCCGTATACCAAGTTTCGTCAGTATACGTTCATAAATAAGCGAGATATAAAATTTTTATTTTCCTCCATAAGAATAACATTAGACAACGTACTGTGTTTAGCACTTTCAATATCTCGGTAACCAATTGACGTAGAGAAATGATCAAAATACCAAATTGTGTGTTTTTTTAAGCTGAATCCAATGGTAAAAAATAAAATTTGACTATTTCCAAAATTATATGTAAAAAATTCGAAAAACCCATTTTTGGGGTACAAAACCCCCCAAAAATACCCCTTCGGATAGAGTGATCTGGCTGGTTTTCGAACTTAAAGTCATAAATGTTGCTTTACACGTTTATACCAAATTTCATCAAAATCGGATAAATTTTACGAGAGTTATCGTGCTCACGGACATATATATATATATATATATATATACAGTTTCGAACGAATGGTGTTTTTGGGGTCTGGGAACCTCAAAACGAAAAATTATCATGGTCCCGGGCCTAGGTCTTACCATGCCGACTACGGTAATAGCTTCTTCCCTATAGGGGAAATTCGCTAAAAGGTTAATTTAGGTAAAAGTTTAATCTAAGATGCTCTTAACATTCACAAAATTATTGAGTCAAACTCGTTTTAAAAACTTTAAGACTGTTGAAAAAATATGATACAATAGTAGTATAAAAAAGATGCAAAGTGAAAAAGAATATCTTGTACCCAATTTGTTCACATTAATTCCATTTACATGATTTGTTAACTATCAAAATAAATTAAGAATCAGGCAAAATCTGATTTATTTGAATTTGAATAGTTGCATACTGCTGAGGAAACATATTCATGAAATTTTTTTAAGTCGCAAAGTAAAATGTTGGAGCTCACGGAAGTTGATGCTCATGGTTTATATAGTAAACAACAAAACAAGGCTGCTTCCAAAAATTTGTTATTTTACATTACTTGTAAATCTAATACTTTATTTACTTCCGTAAAACAAAAGCAATAGCCCATCACATTGTATAAGTTAGTGGGTTTCTGATTACACAGACTGTTTAGCTATTCAGACCAACGCTCCCCACGGCCCTGGGGATCTGCACAATTACAGCGCAAAAACAGAAAAAAATCCCTTTGGCATAATATGTGCGCTATTATTTGCATAAACTTAAGCTCAAAGTGGGAAAGCACTTTTTGAATAGAAAGAAAAAGCATAAATACCTAAGATACACATTGGTCACAAAATCTATATCTATCTTCTATATTATTAATTAATACTCTGCATGCAAACTTTGTAAACAATAAGGCTTTTTTGTTTTAAGATTTACTCCCACATATTATATACTAAAACGCACGTCTAAGTGTGCAAATGTGCAAACTGGCTTTAGATTTTTGATTTAGATTTCAGGGCTCTGCCCCACGGAACTTCATGTTATTCAAATGGAGGAGAGTTTTATTTGTTTTTGTTACATGTGTTTTTTCGTAGTTCAATAAAATAAAATAAACAGTTGTTATAAGGATTATATCTAACTACAGACTATCCCCCCTTCTATGGAGCTTGGTTGTAGATGAACTCCTCGGGATTCTTACCAGGGGTTCTACACTGTATTGGATATGCGGATGATATAGTTATCATTGCAAAAGGAAAATTTGAGGAGTTTCTCTGCACGATTTAATTCAAAGGGGTCTAAATCAAATGAAGGAATGGCGCAAGTTGAAGTTGGTGGGTTTGACAGTCAATCCAGCCAAAACTTCACTCGTACCCTTTACTATGAAAAGAAGGCTACCACTACTGAGGAACATCCAGTTTAGTGGGGTGGCATTGGAATGGAAGTCGGAGGTGAAGTATCTGGGGGTAACACTAGATAAGAACAACTGTAGAATAGACATGTAGAAGAGGTAACCAACAAAGCTACATTTGCCCTTTTGACCTGCAGGAGATATGCAGGGAAATCGTTGGGTTGCAACCCACGTGTGTTAAGGTGGATGTATACCATGATGGTGAGACCAATGATCACACACGGGTCGGTAGCTTGGGCGGGTAGGATCAAGTTTAAGAACACGAGGAGATCGCTGGAGAAAGTACAAAGAGTGGCTTGTGTTACCATAACAGGAGCCATGATATCCTGTCCTACAGCAGCCTTAGAAGTAATCCTGGACCTGACACCTCTGCATATGGTTATGGAGAAGTCGGCAAAGGAGGCCCTACTTAGGATGGAGAAAATAGGCATAAAAACAAATCCTACCCATGGCGGAGACTCCCTTCCGCCAGGTCTAGAAGAATTACTGAACCTCCCAAGGGACTGAACAATCAGAAGGTTCAACTTTGAAAAGAATTTTAGCACTGGGCTAGGGACCAAGCAATAGTGGAATGGTGAGTCCACATATTTACTTGCGAGACATGCTATCAGGTGGTACACTGATGGGTCAAAAACCAATGAGGGAACTGGGGTTGGGGTGTTTGGCCCGTGGACCAAATATACCGCATCCATGGGGAGTTCCCCGAGCATCTTTCAGGCAGAGGTGAATGCAATTGAGAGATGCGTACAGTTCAACCTCAGCAGGAAATACAAGAAGCGGGATATTGCGATCCTATCAGATAGCCAAGCAGCCATAAGGGCGCTGAGTTCACCAGTGATCAGCTCAAGAATGGTGTGGGACTCAAGATTCAAGATATTTGTTATCACATTACATTCATATATATTACAAAATATACAATGGCATTTGTAAATGAACAGGTGACTTGTCATATGTCCTTAAAAAAAACTAAACTTAAGATATATTACAAAATTATAAAATCATACATGAAAAACGAAAGAGCTATTCTCCAGAAATTCTTTTACACCATAATATTCCTTCTAAATTAAAAAATTTTGTAACCACAGTTTTTAACTTATGTAGATTCAGAATTTTAACATTATTTTGTAATTTGTTATACAATTTAAAACCTATGAAATAAGGAGTTTTTTCAAATAAGTTTAGCCTATGAATTGGGTACTGGAGCTGATTTCTAAATCTTGTTTTGTACTTGTGACTGTGCTGTTCGTTTAAAAATATATCAGCTTGTTTATGTACAAAATTTAAACATTTGAATATGTACATAGAGGGAAGTGTTAAAATATTTATTAATCTCTTTGAATACAGATTTACACGATTGATTGTTCCATAAACATCATAGTTCGAATGTATGATTTTTAGACTTTGAAAATAGTTAAAATTTCTGTTGAATTAACCCATAATTCAAGACCATAATGTAGCAAAGAACTAAAACAACACACACACATTATTATACATTAAAGTGCCGAACACATTATTATATTTAGTCTAATATTCAACTCTATAGTTTTCTCTCAATATGTACATTTAAAAACACAAGGAACTCAGAGTTTTACTTAGTTTTTCTATTAAAGGTTTCCATGTAATATTGTTATCAGCAATTAACCCCAAAAATTCCACCATGTCTGTAAAATTCATAATGCTGTTGTCAAAGGTAATGTCACTATTACAAGTATTTTCATGGTATTGTGTTTGAAATTTGATTATTTCAGTTTTTTCCTCATTAAATTTAAGTCTATAATATCAAACCATCGTTTTAATTCAGGTAAAATTCTTCCTATTGCTTTCCTTAGTTCAACATTATTATAACATTTCAATAAAACTGAATGTTTACATTTTGCATGGTCAACATTCAAAGGCAAATCACTGATATACATTTATTTATTTATTTATAATAAATAATAATGGTCCCAACAGTGAACCCCGAGGTACTCCATTTTTAATCGCATTGCAACTCGATATGTATTTACCATCCGCTTTGTTTATAATAACTCTCTGCCTTCTATTTGTTAGGTATGATTTAAACCAATTCAGAGCTCTTCCACAAACCCCATAAAAACTCAGTTTCTCAATTAATATATTATGATTAACACAATCAAATGCCTTGGACAGGTCACAGAAAACACCTGCGGTACTCTGTGACCCGTCCAACCCCTCTGCAATGTGCTTGATTAATTCTGCGGCTGCATCAACTGTGCTATATCCCGAAAACTATACTGATTTTTGTAGATTATTTTGTTATGGAATGTGCTTAACTGATCATAAGCAACTTTTTCAAATATTTTAGATAACACTGGAAAAACTGATACCGGTACAGACCGGTATCAGTTTTTTTAATTACAGAATTATCAGGATTTTCTTTACTAAATTTTGAATGAATGGGTATCAAGCTTGCATATTTTAATTGATTTGGGAAAATCCCTTCTTGAAAACATTGATTAATTATTAAAGTCAAAGGCTCTGAAATGTACTCTGCAATATTTTTTAAAACTTTTAAAACCACAGGAATTTCATCCCATCCTACCGATTTTTTATTCTTTAGATTAGCTATTACTTTACTTGTTTTATTTTTTGTACCAAAATTAAACTCAAATTGATTGTTTAACAAATCTCTTTTACTCAAAAACTGCTTAGCAGCCTCTGTTGACGTTAACTTATTTAATTTGTATCCTACGCCAATAAATGTTTCATTAAACTTACAAGCCATTTCATTTTCATTTATAATTTTGTTATCTTCAAACTGAACTCTCTCAAAGCCTACATTTGTAACATTTTGTTGTAATCTCAATTCAGATTTAACTATGTGCCATGCTGCCTTACTTTTATTTTCAGCATTTACAATCAATTTACTGTTAGCCATTCTTTTGGCAGCACCACGGACCCTCCTAAACACTTTTAAGCGAATTTCCCCTATAGGGAAGAGGCTATTACCGTAGTCGGCAAGGTAACACCTAGCCCCGGGACCATGATAACTTTTTGTTTTGAGGTCCCCAGGTTCCAAAAACACCATTCGGGCGAACTAATATATATATATATATATATATATATATATATATATATATATAGATATATATATAGATATATTTATATGTGTGTCCATGACCATGCTAACTCTCGTAAAAATAATTTGATTTTGACGAAATTTGGTATAAAGTGTAAAGCAGCATTTACTTTAAGTTCGAGAACCAGACAGATCGACCAATCCGAAGGGGTATTTTGGGGGGGGGGGTTTGTACCCCAAAAATGGGCTTTTTGAGTTTTTTCCATATAATTTTTAAAAAAGTCAAATTTTATTTTATCTATTAGAATCAGCTTAAAAAGACACAGAATTTGGTGTTTTAATTTGCTCTACGTCAATTGGTTACTGAGATATTGAAAGTGCTAAACACAGTAAGCGGGCCAATGTTATTCTTATGGAACATAAGAAAAATTGTATAGCTCGCTTATTTATCAACTTATCCTGACGAAACTTGGTATATTGCTTCATTTCATTGTGGTCTATTAATATTTGCACAAAACCCCATTTTTTAGCCGATAGTTCCCATTGCAGCAAACCTGCATACTCAGCCCCCATGAGAATAAATAACATGTTATCTCCTTTAATTATGAACATAAATTAATAAAACTTGGTATTAATAAAACTTGTGGCTTTACCTAGTTGAGTTAGATTGCTAGTTGTATAAAAACCCATTTTTGTGTCCCTTATTTCAGCAAACCTGCATACTCAGCCGCCATATTATTCTTATGGAGAATAATTAAAATGTCATAAATTGTTTATTTATGAATGTATATTGATGAGACTTGGTATGTGGCTTTATGTGGTATTAAGATAAATTTATATGCATTGGAAATTCGCTGAGTATGCAGGTTTGCTGCAACAGTATTTTTTTATGAACTCACGTAATCTAAAAATTGGATATCTTTAGATATTTTTGTCATTTATGAAGATCTCTTTTACGTCTACTTGAGATACTAATCCCAGCAGTAATCCAATTTCTGTTTGAATACATAGATTTTGTTAAAGTTTTTTGGGGAAAGAAATTATCAAAGTTTAGTTTGAGCTGAGAAAAAATGAATCAAAATTTTGTTGGGATGAATTTTTGTTATTAAAATTCCATTTGAAACCTTTAACACCTGCAAGAAATTATATAAACTTGATTAAAATTCTTTTTTTCACCAGCTTGCTAGAAGACTTTTCTCATCATTTCTATAAAGTGTGATTAATAAGGCTCTGTGGTCAGACATGTCAAGCTCAATATTTATCTCAATCTTGGATTCCGACAAGTTTTTAGACAATCAATATTAACGTCAGAGGCAATATAAATGTGTTTTGTCTTTGATTCTTTTTTTAATCTACATAATAATCTTTCAAGTTTATCTAGAAATAAGTTCACATTACCCTTGTCTGTATTATGATATAAAGAGACAATTAAGTACGAAATTTGATTTTCATCAACCAACTCATCACAACAAATTTCAAAAACTAAAATTTATTTTAAGGTAATAATTAAGTCATTTCGTAACTTAAATTGTACACCATTCCTTATCAGAATACAGGAACCTCCTCGTATAGATTCATCCCAGTAATAACAATCTGCTAACACGTAGATTAGAATATTGTTACGCAGAAAACATAATTCATCCTCCTTCAACCAATGCTCATTCAAAAAAATAATATCCAAATTTAATTCACTTAGTAATTGATTAAACTCTTCAATCTTAGGCAATGACTTCAAACCCTGTATATTATAATGCATCAACCATTTAGACCTGTATAAAATTTTACTATTAACATATGCAATATAATCTACATAGATGACCTGCATATTATAAAGTAGATAACACTTAATTTAATTTTTTAGGAGGTAACCTAGTGAGCTTGTACTATTTTCCTCAGTATCAAGAACAAAATTTTGGATAATGGCTTTATGGTTGGCAGAGTTTCCAATGTTTGATGCATTATAACTTGTTTCAACAGTTAATTTAGGCAATTCCGCAGATACAAGATCCTTGTCGAAAACTGCCGGCAGAGTTTAAATATGGCACCCAGGAGTTTACCTCTGGGTGCCGGGACCCTAAGGAGTAGAGGGCAATGAAGAAGCAGACAGGCTTGCAAGAGAAGGGGCGGAAAAACCCTTCACTGGCCCTGAGCCAGGGTGCGGGCTAGAGGATGCTTTCTTCAAGAGGAAACTAAAAGAGAAGGAAGAGGCAGAGAGAGCAAGCAGGTTGGAAACTCTTCCTGGATGTAGACAAGCCAAGGAAATGCTTGGCAACTTTAATCATAGGAGATCTTAAAACCTGATCAGGCTTAACAAGAACAGCCTAAGAATTCTAACAGGGTTTCTCACCCGACACTGAGGGAATTCTAACAAGGTTTCTCACCCAACTTAAGGGTCACCTGAAGAATATGGGTATGGTAGAAGAGAATGGCTGCAGATTCTGCCAGGAGCAGGAGGACACCCCGAGGCATGAGGAGGAGGAATGGCTGAATGTGATGCGGTTGGCTAAAAAGGGCCAGGAGTTTGGGATCATACCAGATAACCATTAGGGATGCTCCCCTTTTAGGAACCCCAGCTTCTAAACTTCATCAAGGAGTTAGGGAGGAGGAGGAACTCTAGGAAGGAACTGAGACCTCAGAAGCAGGGGCACAAAAGATCTTGTTAGGTCGCCGTGCATTCTTCCCCACGTTATCAATATCAGTAACTACAGACTGTCATTGTTTGGGTACTATTTAACTATTTATTTTTGTTCTCGCTTCTCAAAATGATAGGCGCAATCTGCGCATAGGAAATTCAAATATATATATATAAATTAGAGAAAATAAAAATTCAACTGAGCACCCTTTTTAAAATATTTTAATAAAGCTACACGTTTCGGCACTTTTAAGGCCATTTTCAAGCTAGACTTAACCTAACATAATTTATTAATTTTTTATATATATATATATAAGCATAAGAACATGGAATTAACAATGAGTACCCTGTTAAAAATATTGTTGTATTATATTTGCACTAACATGTTTTAACTTAACACTTTCGCTGCTGCAAACACGTTTAAACATGAAATTTGAATAAGTTTCTATGTTGAGAAAAACCCCGATCGGGGTCCGGAGCAGCCAACGTGTTAAAAGTCTTGATCACAGTGCTAATTCTTAATGGGTTAACCTAACTTTTGGTGTTATCACTAAAACTTAAATATATAATCTTATGTAATTCAATATATTTAAGTTGTTATTGATAATACCAAGAGTTAGGTTAGCCCATAAAGAATTATCACTGTGATCATGACTTTATGTCAACACATATTATTGCAAATATAAATAAACAAATTTTAACAGGGTACTCATGGTTATTTTCATGTCGTTATACTTATATTAGTAGCCCTTTTCTTTGAATCTGATTCTCTAATATATTTATATTAAGAGTGGCCAATGTGTTCTTTAGTATGTTTGTTAACGACTTTTGAAAAACATTAAAATTTTGTAGGTCTAACATAGCTAACACTCCAATTGTTGCCAGAGACCAACAAATCTTTTCTTTTTTGTTGTTGCAAACCGCAAACAAAAGTACATTCATAAAATATGAAACAATTTAAATTCCCGTTTAATGTTTAAATGGTCTTTCAAAGACCCGATGATTTGTTAAGCGTAGCATTAGGATTAAATTAATAAAGCTAAACTTGATTACCATTATTCACATTTCATGTTGATGGTAAAATTTACTTTTCTTATTCGTCTACCCATTTTTTAAATTAAAATACAAATAAAATCAACATATACTTGCAAATATATACAAACACTCTTGTTTATTCTATATTCCATGGTTCACACACCTAAGGAAGTCTTTCATTTAGTCTAAACTTTGTTGACGTCTAAATTATCATCCAATACAGTAGTATGGTATGTTTAACAATTTATAAGTTTTAATTTGATTATTTTCATAAAACTTAAAATTTAATAACATCATTGCTACTCATAATAATACAAAATTTTCATGTTCTAATAGGTGGATAAGTGAAGTGAAGAACAGGTTTTCCTTGACACCAAAAATAAAGATATTGAGTATAATTATAAATAATGGCAATTTAAAAATACCCCCGGCGCAGCAAACCTTAAAAATAATGACAATTTAAGGATATAAAATAAAAGGTGGATTAGCTACACATTGATTGGTACATGCATACCCTTTCACAACAGTTCTCTGAAATTCAATTTCAAGGGAACTGATTGATTGAGTTATCAGTCCGTCATATGAAATTTTGGCTTTTTACATGTTAGGGCCAATTCACTTTTATGTATGATGTGATCAACAAATAAAACAGTTTAATCAAGTGTTATATAAATACATGTATATTATAGAAAATAATCATACAACTTGATTACTAACAAAAATAATTGGTGACATAGAACAGTAAATTCACAGAATTGATTTAATTGCAGTATTGTTACCTTTTGACAATCCTGCTGAACTATATTATTGAATTATTATTATTGCTATTGCTATGATTATTCTTGCTATATTATTGGTTATAACAAAGCTTCTTTAGTAAAATCGTTGACTATTGCTACATTAAAAGGAAGGCTGGTGTCTCGTTCGGCGACGGGGATATTGCAATCATAAACCCAGATTTTTAAAATACTTTACTTTACATTAATTTGCCTTGGTAACCATTATCTAAAATCGATCCTATAAGACTGACATTGAAGCTTTGACGGACTATGAAGCAGAGCTCTCATGATGTACGATGTTTTGAAATATAGCTTAAATGTTTAAAAGAATTGGTCAAATTCTATAAAGCTGTGTTCCCATGAAAAGCGAACAAAATCTGGCCAATGAGGGTAACAGACAAAATTAATATTATTGTATTTAGAGAGATTTATATATTACATATAATATACTTTAAGATGTATCAATTTTATTTATAGATTTACAGATTATATCACAGTGCTACGAAAAAATTAACAGTAAAACAACAAATATATCAAATTTTACGAGTAGTTTGGTGAAAACCTGAGATGTTTGCATTTAATTTGTTTGTTTGGTTTTTATGTTAGAGTATGTGTGTTAGAGTATGTGTAAAGATTTATTTTTCTTACAATAAATACTGTACCACAGCTCCTAGTCTGAAAACATATATATGGTATAGATACTTTAGTGCCACAACACAGAGTAGGAAGTTATAAATGAGGGTGATCAATTAACTAACACAGAACAACACAAAGGTGGAACAATCTGTCATAAGACTGAAGATTGATTACAGCTCTCTTTTCTTGGGACTGCAGTTATTTTCACTGAAGTACTTTACTATGTCTGATGATTTATCACTAAACGCTAAAAAACAGCTGTTGAATGTGCTATATAGTTACACTAGTCGACCCGTTGCAGCTTCACCCGCGTAAACTATGATAGTTGTGAGTGCTGCATTCAGTGGTTAGCGTGTGGAACCACTACGAATCAAGATCAGCTGTTTGAATTTTCATCAGCTCAAATCAAAGTGAATGTCCATGAGGAATATATGGGAACTTTGGGACCCAGCTGGGCGGAACACAGGGGGAATTTTGTAATACCGTTTCTTAGCAAGCACCTAGGGTCAAAGAGGAACCTATATGTCAAATTTCAACTCTGTAGGCCTTATATTTATGAAGATTTCATGATAGGTCAGTCAGTCAGTGGTATTTGGATTTTATATATTAAGGTACAAGATCAACTTAGGAAGTTTCAACATAAAAAGTATCATCTTATTAAATTATAAGTCTGAAATCCGAATGAGCAAAGATGTAAACGAATGATAAGATGTGTATGTGTGTGGTGAGAGTCTGAGGCAGTAATAGGAACCATTGGACAAATGATTCGGCCATCTACTTGTAGAACCATTAGTTCCAACTTTTCATCTACAAATGAATATTTATTTGCCCGGACAAATTCATCAATCTCCATATATCCTTGTCCATATTCTAATGTTATGGAGTGTGTATTATGTTATCAGTGTTTGTAATCTCTGTTTACCAACATATAATAAAATCAACCCAAATTTCTAAAATATTCGTTGATATAGTTGCAGCCAATATTTTATAGTCATCATCATCATCATCAAAAGGGGCAGACATGAGTCCCAAAGCACATCAGCCGATTGCACAACCCCGGGAAAGAGATTGAGATTTAGTTTCAGAACTCCTCCAGGTGCAAAAGCCTGATTTGTCTGAAAGCCAAATGTTTCATAGTTCAAAGTGAATAATAATTATTCACAAGAATATAGTATTTAAAATGAAAGGTTATTGACATTAAAACAGTTTAGTCAGAAGTAGATTCATTAAACTGAAACGACAAAATAACCGGTTTATTCAGATAAAATATCCAACAACCCTGAAAATGGATGTTTAATTTTGATCCCGTCCATTGAAAAGGTGAATCATCTGAACCACAGGTAGCCTCAACTAACCAACAACTAACCTACTACCAATGAGAAACCATCCGACAAATCATCCATCGGATGGTTGAAATCAGTAGTTTGCTCCATCACTAGTCCGAGAGGAAGGGTTGTTGAGGGGGTGAGTAGGGAATTGAAGTGGGAGTAGTAAGAAACATCAACATCAACATCAAAAGGCAGTCTCCATGTTCATCATGATATAGCAAGGTCTGTCCGTTTGTCGATGATATGAGCTAACTCATCCTCACATTCATCCCTGTTGTATTTTCTTTATTCCATTTTCAAACACAATGTGCTTATCTTCTCGTTTGACTAACAAAACATTTGTTAACACAGTACTATCTACACAATTTAAAACTGTTAGAAATAAAAATTAATTGTCTTTGTATTATCCTTTAATTATATCTTTTTAACTAATGCAAACTGAAAATATAATACAAATATTGTAATAGTCTTACATTTTCTTATTTAAAAATTTTAAGTTACACAATTGTAGAGGCTTGGTTCTCACGCACGTTATGCAAGATGTTATTTTAAACTAATTTTCTGTAATGACGTTATGATTTTGAAATAACAATTTTTTTTATAAAAAAATGTATGCTAAACATTTAGGTGAAGTCTAAAAAAATATCTCAACTGATGTACTCAATTTATAAAACACGGCCAATTCTAATAAGTAAAAATGTTTTTCATGTACAAGTTTGCAAAATGTGGTCAAAAGGAGAGGTTTAAAATTAGATTATACTGAAGCATGATGGAATATAGTTGAAGAGACAATTTTGAGAGCAGGGCTGAGCCGTAAAAAGATTTAGGCAATTCACCACTGCCCCTGTTGCCTACTGAGGTTAGCTGGCAACAATAAAACTTTAGTCGTGCTCAAACAATTGAGGGTTTCATCATTTTATACAAACAACTGGGGTTCATGCATCAGAGAAAATAAAGCAAGTTCATACAAATATATTTTAACTGTCATATTACCAAAAAGAATATAAACACTTCAGAAAATCTCACCGCTTGTTTAGTGTATGATTATTTTAGTAGGTTAAGCGAAAAAGATGGACCTCTGTCATCCTCTTTCTAAAGAACTGTTCACTTTTGAACTAATCAAACCAATTTTTTTCATGCTAACTTAATTGAAAAAAAATTGTAAAGTAGAGAGTTGTAAACTATGATTTATCTGTTCATTGTCATTTTAAATAACCCCAAGAGTAGACCTTAGGCAAATACAGGGTTTATCAGAACTCGCTCTTTTGTAGGTTTGTTTTTCATATCAACAAGGAAAAAACAACGGCGTATAAAAGCATGTCTAAAATAAAAATAGTTGGATTTGAGTCTGTCTGACTGTTTGTGGTTTTTACAAATACTTTTATAACTCAAGCGCCCATTTATCGAACAGAAGCATCCATGTCAATATCGTTTATTATATTATGATGTATATTAAATCATTGACTTTATCTCTGATTAGTAGAGTAACGCTTATTCATTTGAAATGTAAAAATGTAGTGATAATATTTTATGATAAAATATTTATATAACAGGTGCAAAACTAGAAAATCGGAAACCAAAGCATAGCTTTTTATGCAGGACTATCACGGCTTATGGAGATTACAAACAAGCTATCACAGCGGCTCAAACTGTGGCATGCATTGGTTTTTTATCTGCCTAGAATTGAAACAGTTTTCAAAACTGTATACAGTTAATACATTTTATACCCATAATATTTAAATCTGTACATTGGGATAATATAGTATACTGATTTTTATAAAATTTATGACTTAGTTAAACAGCAAATCATGAAACTTTTGTTGATTGATTGACACACTGATCATGAGTGGTTTATATAGTCTGAAAATATTAGGTCTTCCCTTGTTACATCGACTACATGTAATTTCATCAGCAAAGTGTATTTTAAACATAAAACTTCAGTCATTAATAAACACAATAAACTAAATTAACTCATGTTCAATACTACCTGTGATAATTGTCAAGACACAATTTTGCAATTTTTGGATTTGGTGTGTAATGAAATCCCTTCAAGAAAATGCCATTACATAATGTAATTCAGGGTTATTTTATTATTTCCAGCTAACTTACTGTTTCTTTAAGTTTAAGGACATTCTATAAAAAATGGATTATAACGTATATATTTTTGTAATATTTACAATGAGAAAAAAAACACTGATGATTCATCTTTTAACAATGTAGAATCACCTTTACATAATACCAATACCCTATTCCCTAGATGTACTAAAGATATTGTTATATCTATTAATAGGCGATTTTGTAAATGTACTGAACCATAAAAACTCAAAAGGGAAACGTAGATTATGAAAATATTTTGGTTGCATACAGCTGAACATTTTTACCACAAAAAGGTGATATGGAATGATCACAATAGCCAGAGCATGATTGTGTTGACACATCGAATGTGTTTGTCATCCAAATGGATCCGACCAGGTGTGCTGAAACTCTTCGAACACACTTGCATTAGGTAACACTATTTACATGGACTACAAGAATATACATTATTGAAAAATATAGAAAGAATTGCAGCAGTATCAATCATTTTGTGAGATCGCAATGTGATAGTACTTTTTACTATATATTGATTTGATGAACCCGGTAAAGTCCAAAGACAAAACAATATATTAACTCTCTAAAGATCAGAGTTTAAAGAGCTACTGCAAAGCAAAGGTGTTTAGTAATATTTTAATTATATGCAAGCGAACACAATTAAACTTACTATTAAGTTCTCTTGAAACTTGGAATAAAGACACCTAACTGTCTTGTGTGTTTTATGTTATAATACAATTTTTGGAAGAAACTGTAAACAATATGTAAAACTTTAGTATAACTAACTGTTATCAGAACTAAAAATGTAGTTACCACTGGTATTAATAATTGATTAATATGAAAAGCATTTATAACCAACCCATTTTGAATTGATAGCTTTTATTTGCTTTCATATAAAGCTCCATAAAAAGAATAAATAAAGCTGCTATGGCTTTGAAGTAATTGATTGGGAATGCAATGTTGTCTAGCGGCAAACCTATGTTTTGGTCTGCTCTTTGTAAATACCGTTTCAATAAGCACAGTCATTTTCAATATCACTTCATCTCTAGATTGTAGTCTTTTAAATTGCTTCATTTAAATCATGTTTTTATTGATTCTAAAGAATCTTCTTCAAGATTCTCTCCAATTAGTCTGAAGACTCCCAGAGAGCTGACATTTTTTATTTTATGAAATCCTAAGAAATAACTTTCTTTCAAAGATAAAAATAAAAATAGACAGATTTAATAAACACATTACTCTGTGCAACTCAAATATTCTCTAACTTGCTGTATACATTTATTATTATTATTTGTAATTTAAATTAGTACATGGTATAAATCTTATTTTCAGTACCACACAAAATAAAAATAAGAGAAAATATTTTTTTTTAATAATACAATAAGAGTATTATACTGGGGAACGTTACCTGGGGCATGGAAAAATGATAAACTGATTATTTACCTGAACAACTGAGAAGAAAACTAATTATAGAGTAAGATACTATACTTAAGACATAATCCTCAGAAACATTACGAGATCGCATGCAGCACGCTGGCGTGAGGGAAGTGAATTTCCACATTAAAACCGTTTAAAGAGGAGGTATAGTCAGGATAACAAGTTGGTATAAGGGTATTGGGGGTGATAAAACATGAAAAACAGCCTTTTCCTGTGCAAAATCTCCATAAGACAATGTACTGTATTAAGACAATTAACATTTTCTTTAATAACTCGGTAAATACTTGTGCTAGAATGATGAGAGAGGGCTTAACATTTTTGGCATGTTACGTACAATAATTCAATATGCAATAATTTTACATTCAGAGCTTTTCTGGCCATTTTTGGGCCAAAAAGCTCAAAATAAGAGAAATTAAAATCCCCAAAAAGGGAGTTAGAGTTGTCCGATTGTTTTGACCAACGAACAAGTCCAACTGTTTAGAGAAGGGAAGTTTCCTGCCAAATTTAAGTAAATCGGACAAATATTGCGACTGCTAGAGTGTGAACACACATGTATATAAAGTTGTTAGCGACCCCCCAAAACGTGTTCAGGGAGTCATGTTAGGAACTTCTATGGTGGTCCCGGGCTTAAGTTTCACTGTGCGGGTCATGCTAATAGTTCACTTTTCCAAAGGAAATTCACAAAAAAAGCAGTGGCTGACGTGTGAATGATACAAGGCACAATATTTCCTGATGCGAAATAACTGTATGAAAACATACTGAGGTACTATTCTAGATGGTGTCCAATTATAAGACAGGAATCTTGCAGTCACAAATCTAGATTGTTTTGACTTCTTCATTATAATTACTGTTACCAAAGAGGTCCTTAACCAGAAGTGTGAAGTCCTAGTCAGGTGCTGTTATTTTGTAATGTAATTTAGATTGTGCATTACCTGTGGACCAATAAAAACAATGGTAGTGGTAATTTATGAAAGTAATTAGACACCAGAGGCCCGGCCCGCACAGACGCAGTTCCGCAAAAGTTAGTGGATCTCTGATTACACAGCCTATTTGAATATGCAACCCAGCGCTCGACTATATAAAGCCTCTTTAAACTCCTTCAGTGCACACACAAATGTATCATACAACTATTTAATTTTTTTTAGAATAAAAGTTTGGGACTCGGTCGAACACTTTAAAACTGTTGTTTTCTAATAAATTATGGTTTTTTCATGTTTTTTTTACAAAAATATCAATACATAAGCCATGGAAGGTAGTAACCAGTAATTTACATAAAACTACATCACTATTTTAGATTCCAAAAAACAATTTTATATATATATATTATAGTGAATAAAATAAATTATGAATAACTGACAAACTCTGCTTCGTTACCCAAGCTCGATTAATAGCCCAATGACAAAAGGCAATTAAGGACCCATAGTTCATCTTGCAATACGAACCAAAAACCATATTTAGGTAAACGGTAATTGGCAGAAGTAAAGTAAAAAACATTAAACATGATGAGCAGATGCCATTGCTAAATCGTAATAAAGATTTATTAGAGATGCAAAGAACTATAAATGACATACTTCAGGATCGAATAATATAGCAGGAATTGTGTAGGTAATTGTGTAAGTGTTTTGGTAAATTGTGAAAACTAACTATCCCAACAAACAGCAGAATGTCAAGTGAAGTATTAATTTTTATTGTGATATTCTATATTAATTCAACTGCTCTATTATTCAGAACTTTAATTGAACACAAAAATTAACAGGACATGAGTAACAATGAGAAACGTGGCACTAAACGAGGCAATAAAGTGAACTGCTCTGAAATTCCATTACTCTATGACAAGTTGATTAAATCATCAAACTGTGACGCAGACTTTCAGGTAATTTACATACTTAAGTTAATCCATTTTGGTCAGTTATCAACAGCTTCGCCTTCATTGTGCATTATTTTATGAACAATGCAACAAGAAAGACACTTGCCAAATTTGAATACCATTTTTAAGTAGTTAACTAGATAATTTTATTAGGATACATTTGGATATAACAGATAGATACAGTAGTGTGCTGTTGGGTGTAGTAGTTAAATCATTTAATTTTTTTTAGAAATTCAAGACAACAAACTAAAAGAAGATCTTAAGTTTTTACTAAGATACAAATTCTAACAAAAATATACATTAAAAACATTAACATCATTTAGCTTTATAAGGTGATGCAACAAACTGAAAAATGAGAAATCTAAAAAGATGTTTTTCACCTGTGCTTATTGTGCGTTAGTCCATCTCTAATGCGATTTACACGTTATCACTTTTTTAAGCACTCAAACCAATAAAAAAAAATCAATAAAACAAAAAATATAACTAATTTAATCACAAGCCTTGAGGGCTATTTACAGTTAATAGAATTTCAGACTCTTTAAAAAATTGACAACCAACACAATTAATTATTAGGTGTATTTCAAATAAACATCTAGACATTTTATATTTATTTTCATATATAGTTCATGTAAATAAAATGTTAATGTTTGAATACAAACTTTAAAATAAAAAAGATTTATTTAACTGTTTTTTCTCTTTTACTCTATATTATAAACTAAAAATCAAAACTCCAGGACTTCATATTTAAATGGTCGATGTCATTATTTGAGCCATTTTACGACAACTATTCCATACTAAACAGGTAATAACTGGACTAAAGGGGTTCATATTTCAATTTAGTCTAACAGGTATAAAGTGGGCTGTCCCAGGCTATCACCAACGCCCCGAGCTCTGCTCAGAGCCCCATCAAAACTGTGTCGCCAACGACGGTAAATTACGCCGTTAGTTCTCCTTCGACGATCATTAGCTTACTCCACCGCAGTCAACACAACAACTCGTTGCCGCTGAATTTAAACTGATAAATTAACCATAACTTTCAATGTCCATGTCTATTTACGTGTGTGTAATCTATATACAACGTATAATCGTGCCAGTAACTCTTCAGAAAACTATGAAGCCGACATCCATCACAACATGATTGAATAAAAGGTCTTGGGAAAAATACCTGAGAACAAATGATTTTTCCTTGACTAACACTTACCTAATGGCACAAATTAAATAAAGGGGTACAAAATTGAAATATTGTGCATCTTGAGCAGCCTTGGTATCTGATTTGATTTAAAAACTGAAATTAAGTGAATAAGCGGAGGTCTTGGGCCCAGCTAATTACCTTTAAAATCTTAAGTAAGAAACCCTTGTAGAGGATTAGTAGCTGTGTTTTAACTAAGCATCAAAACATCCTTAACTTTATATATACATGATGTTTATAAAAAAAACTGATAGATTTTAAACAGTCATAGCTCCTTTATTTTTCATCAAATTTTCTTCAAATTACTGTTAAATTAAAGACAGTTTTCTTAAGTTTATGATGATACATTCATACTCCCTTATTTCTATATGTTTTCCGTTATTAGCTCTTAAATAATCAAGTCTGTGTTCTAGATCTACCCAAACTCGTTGCAAAATCAGAAAATCAATTTCATCAAATGCTTCTCTGGTCTTTCTCTTAATTTCTTCCATGCTGTTGACTTTAATATCATAAACCCGATCTTTCACAAACCCCCAAACAAAAAAAATCGCATGGAGTAATGTCTGGCGACATCGGTGGCCAAGGTATGGGCCCGCCACGATTTTAGCCTTTTTTTTGCTGAAACAAAAATAACAACGGAAAGACAGTTTTGTTGTTTGGGGGTTTGTGAAAGATCAGGTTTATGCTAATAAAGTCAACAGCATGGAAGAAATTAAGAGAAAGACCAGAGAAGCATTTGATGAAATTGATGTTCTGATGTTGCGACGAGTTTGGGCAGATCCAGAACACAGACTTGATTATTTAAGAGCTAATAATGGAAAACATACAGAAGTAAGGATAGTGCGAATGTATCATCATAAACTTAAGAAAATTGTCTCTAATTTAACAGTAATATGGAGAAAATTTGATGAAAAATAAAGGAGCTATGAGTGTTTAAAATCGGTCAGTTTTTTCAATAAACACCCTATAAATATTTAAAAAAAACATAAACTACAGCATTATTTCTTATGTAAGAAAAGTGAAGAAGTAATCACATTGATTTAAGTCAACTGGAGATAGTTTTGAATAAACAAAACAACTTAGCACAGTGCACTGCTACGTGGACACTAATTACAGATAGTGCTGACTATTATGAATAAAAGTTTAGTGTGAAATTTGCCACTGACTACACTTCCACTGACAGGGCACAAACTAGACTTTACTAGTAACTGTAGTAGCCCGTTCTGTGCGGGCTGAGACCAATGTTGGACCAACCTCTGCCCTTCACCCCAGTTACAGTTGAATATTACAACGATACAACACTCACCAGCCGAATGTATGTCATAAGTCAAATGAAAATGTTTATGTATTTTTATGACTTAGGAATATGTAAACATTTAAATTTCAAGTGGTAACAAGTAGAGTGTAAGGTCCTCTTGGTTAAAAATAAATGCATCAAGTTAAACAGTTTAACAAAATCAAGATAAGCTACACGGTGGATGGTTGCTTACCTTTTTGCAGTATTCGAGGATGTCCAGCTTCTCCTTGTAGCAGGTGACTTTGTGTACAAGGTCCGTGGCCCAGTGTCCGGCCTCCGTCATGTACTGGCTGCGGTACGGCTGGTCGCCCTTGCTGTCGCACAGCATCGCCACCTGGGGCTCGAAGTGTGCCGCTGGCACGTCGGCCGCCTGCAACATACCACACGCTGTGTCAAGACATGAGCTACTGAGCCACTCAGATACAAAGTTGGAAATTTCATCCCTAGCACTTCTTTTCATACAAACCCCCCTCCCCCATCCTGGCAGGCTGTCACCATGTTTATTTGAAATACACCTAAAAATTAACTGTGTTGGTTGTCAATTTGTTAAAGAGCCTGAAATTCTATTAACTGTAAATTCAATACCTTCCACTTCTCATTCTTTGCCCTCAAGGCTTGTGATTAAATTACACAAGACCACCACCAAAATAAATTACGACCAATAACGAGCACAAAAAACACGAAACACACACAGGTTGGTGTAGGTGGTGTTGTTTTGATTTTTTGTTTTATTGATTTTTTTTATTGGTTTGAGTGCTTAAAAAAGTGATAAATTGTAAATCGCATTATAGATGGACTGACGCACAATAAGCACAGGTGAAAAACATCTTTTTAGATTTCTCATTTTTCAGTTTGCTGCATCACCTTCTAAAGCTAAATTATGTTAATGTTGTTAATGTATATTTTTGTTAGAATTTGTATCTTAGTAAAATTTTAGGCATGCCGTGTACAGTGTTTGTGCAGTCTTTATTCATTAAGTGATTTTCTAACCTCGAATGTGGGAAAGCGTGATGACGGTTGTTCTAAGTTACTTTGAGAACCTTTAGAACATAAATCTCCAACACTTGGTTTAACTTAAGCCATCCTCGCGCATTGAGATTGTTTGCCCACTGATGTAACAGGCAGGGCCTGATTAACCAGTAGGCTGACTAGGCTGCCGCCTAGGGCACCAGTCAGCTAAAGGGGGCCGCTATAGGGGTCACTTCTTTTTGTAATCTTCGAAGCATGGTGATGGAGCCGTGGCTAGAAGGATTACATAAATTGCTACATGCAGTAACAGGTGTCTTATCAATGTAGGTACAATAAAATTATGCTAAGTCATAAAAACTAAAACTATATATGTATATATAAAACTTCACAATCTACACAATTGCATGGTTAAAAAAAACAGAGACAACAAAATATAAAAATGTTGGAAGCACTTCATCTACCCAAGTTTGTATCACTTAAATATTCTGAAACTGAATAATAAGTCTTCAGGAGGAGGATTTCTTTAATTTTTCTTTTAAAAGTAATGATATTTTCCTGTTTGAAAGAGTTTGGTAGGTGGTTGTACAGCTTCAAGCCAGTATATAGAGGGCTCTTTTCAAATGCGCTTGTACTATGACTTGGATATTAAAGAAGATGTTTATTTCGGGTGCTGCAGGCATGTTTGGATAAATATTGAGAAAACTTATCTTGGTTTGAATGAACATATTTAATATTTCTAAGATGTACAAGCAAGGAAAAGTTTAAATGTGCAATTTGTTGAAAAGAGATTTTCAAGAAGCTTTGTAGCTAGAGCGAGCAATTATTCTGATAATTTTTTTCTGAATCAAAAAAACCTTCTTACTATTGACTGACCAAGCAACAATGCCATGCCTAAAAGAACAGATTCAAAGTATGAAAAATAAACTGTTTTTCAATTGTCATCTGAAATGTATTGAGATGACAGAAAAGAGAACAGAAAAGGCATATGTAAAAGATTGTAATTTCTTTGAAATAAATTCAATATGGGAATTACAACTTAATTTGCTGTCTATTAATAAGCCTAAAAACTTTTGCTCTTGTTTGTTAGTTTCAGATGATAATTTGAAGAAAATTACATTTGTTTTTGAATTGTTAAGAATGAGGCCATTTGCTGAAAACCAAACCTGAAGTTTTAAAGAGTTTTTTCAACCAACTCTTGCAATTCTAGTTGTGATTTTGCTTTACCAAGTGATTAAAGTGATTTCGGATGGACGAGTACCGAAATTTCTGAAAGTTTCGGCAAATATAATCCCGTTTTTTTGGGCGAGATTTATTTTACCTCGGAATTATTTCGGGATGGGATTATATATTCCGAACGGTCATCCGCGCGGTTCGATCGTCATTTGCGGCCTATATGACGATTCGTGGTGCGATCGTCAATTACAGCCGTGATTTCGCGATGCGGTCGATATTTTCGGCTGATATCACGTGGTCATCTGTTTCGGCGGTTAGCGGCGCGATCGTTATCATTTTTTTATTAAGTGCGGAGCGATCGGTCATCTATTACGTTGAAAATGCTTTTACGACCGAAATTTCGCGGTGCGATCACGGCCGATGTTATACGGTGCGATCGTCAATTATGGCCGTTGTTATACGGTGCGATCGTCAATTACGGCCGATGTTATACGATGTGATCGGCAATCACGGCCGATGTTATACGGTGCGATCGTCAATTACGGCCGATGTTATACGGTGCGATCGTCAATTACGGCCGTTGTTATACGGTGCGATCGTCAATTACGGCCGATGTTATACGATGTGATCGGCAATTACGGCCGATGTTATACGGTGAGATCGTCAATTACGGCCGTTGTTATACGGTGCGATCGTCAATTACGACCGATGTTATACGGTGCGATCGTCAATTACTGCCGTTGTTATACGGTGCGATCGTCACTTACGGCCGATGTTATATGATGCGATCGTCATTTACGGTCGATGTTAAGCGATCCGGCCGTCATTTACGATGGAACTGAAACCGAGAGATATAGGACCCTTTACATCTGACAATGTGCTTTAAGGGGGATACCAGCGAGCGGTACCCCTGAGTTTAGGAAACCGCTCATTGGTTGGAAATAGATGGAGCCACACCTCTTAATCAGGCCCTGATACAGTAACATCCATTCTATTATTATGGAATTTAACAAATACAAGCAATAACACTTAGCTGCCGGCTGCGGTTTGTTAATTCAAACAATATCCGTTTGACAATATCCTGTGAACACGAATTTACCTTACAATGCTTATTCGCCATTACTGTAATGGTCTTATCAAGGCAGAGGCAAAACACTAAGAAGTACTGACAAACTAACACCTTTCCCGGTGCTTGTATTTTACAATATTAAACAAGTAATATCGTTTACCGCAAACAAAATTCTCGTTATTTTTCAACCTCCGTATAAATTACCCTAATGAAAGTACCACCGGCAAAAACAAATTCTTAGAAGGAATTCTTAATGGAACGAAAATAAAAATAATTGAGGGAGGAAACAAATAAAGCGCCCGAGTTTGCATTAAGTGAGATATTCGGCGGTTGCAGGAGGAGCTGTGAATGATGTTCGTGTTTGAGGTCATTAGTGAAGATAAACAGCGCGGCTGGCTGCGGACTACTTGGCTACGAATACGCTCTGGTAGCGGCCGCACCTCTCCTTGCTAATTACTCCTCAAAGCACACCGTTTATGAAACACTTCAATAGAGAGTAATATTTCACAAATTAACAAATCAAACTAATGTTATTTTAGTGCGTCAACATTATAAAAAATTAAGAGCATACAACAAATTATTTTACTTAATTCTTTAACTAAGCACAGTGTTAAACTTTGAAGCTGGTATACTATAAACCAAATTCCAACTGTAAAGATAACAAAATATTTAATAAAGCGCAAATAGGCCTATACGTATACAGCATACATTTCTTTAGAAATAATAGGACAAATTAAATTCATTATATTTAAGAAACCGCTCGAGATTTACCCTTCATGTTCAAAGTTAATTTAGCACTTAATTCCATCTTTTTGGCTTTTACCGTTTCAAATTAGCGACCGTTTTAAAATTGCAATGCTAGATTTTTTTAAAGGCAAAAACAATAAAAACGTATTAAAAAAACAAAAATTATGCAAAATCTTGAGTTGTAAAATACGGAATGAAAAAATTAAGGACCGCGGAACGCTTAGCTAAGTTATTGCTTATTTTTGCGATATTCACAAACAATGTTTACGTTTTTATTCAAAATATTTTATGACCCAGCTATGGGTTATCTTTAAAATAATGATATCTTCTTTTACAACAAAAAAGTTACCTTTTTGTGTCCAGATAAGTGTTTAAAAAATGTATCGTACCTTAGCTGTTTACCTTTGAAAATATATAATGACCGTCATTTTAAAACGGTAAAAGCTAGAAACATCAAATCTAATGCCTAATTAATTTGAAGAATTAAAAGTCAAGCGGTAAATTTCACGTCAAAATTTCAAGTAGTTCTAAAATATTGTTTATTTATTCAAAACCACTACACAGACCAACAGACGGCAAACAAACTTCAGGTACCCAGGTTAACAGGGATTTTTTATATATTTTAATGAGAGGGATTAGCTTCTGAACTTTGACAGTGGATTTCAGATAAACCCCCCGGTTCAGCTATCTTACAATTTTAAATTTACTTCTGTGAAAAACATTACCTTTCAAAATAGTTCAGGTCCTTTTTTTGCAGGGGAGAAGGTCTGGTCGTAACCATAGGCATCGGTTGCATTCATTAACGCTCAGCAATTCAGTAAAGTTTTCAATTAACTTCTCGTAATTTTGTCACGTTACAAATAAAATGTTGTATATCATGAACCTTTATAACCAAATTTGGCCACTCATAACTGAGACAGACAAACAAGTTTCACAGAAAAAAGAGGATTCATGTTAGGCCTACTGTAGCGACTAATCTTTTACTAGAGATCAATACATAACAAAATAGGACACCTGCATCCGTGACGCTGCTAATGACAACGTCATTTACAACTCATCAGAGTGCTCATCCATCCTGTTCCATTACTCGGAACATAACTCGTACCGGCGAAAGAGCTCTTTTTTAATTTCACCACTTCGTTTCTAATTTGAATCAAAGTGAATAGTCGTGTTTCGTTTTGGTTTTTCCTGCGGGTTTTCACTGATGCATATTTGCAGTTATTTTACTAGTACTTTTTAAGGTGCTCTTGTGGTAATTGAAATGTTTGTCCATATATTTATAACATTCATATTACGTCTACTGATATATACACAGACATTATAAACAAAAATCCTGTAACCTTTTAGAGGATATAGCCTCAAGAATGTAAAACTATGAAATACTGTACAAATAAATATTGTACTTGTTGTATTATAAACAAAGTAACTTGAAATAAAATTATGAAATGTAAACAAATCAGTCCTGTTTTAAATACAATGATTTTCTTATGGGAACAGTTTTTCTTAGCCCACTACATATTCTACTAGCTAACAAGCAAAACTTTGACAAGCAACAAGCAATACTTTTTTTATTTTCTTCAACATTTTTTGCGCCAGACCTTTTATCTTTTGAGCCCCTTCAACATCTGCAATTTCCTAAAATCTACAATTTATCTTTTAACATTCTGTTTACAGAATTGTTTTGTAAGAGTGTCTGTATTATTAACGAGACAAAGTTGTTTCAGTTTAAAATTTAAAAATGTAAATAGAATTAATAAACACAATGAGGCGGGAAAGCATTATTTAATGTAAAAAGGGAATAAATGTTCAGCAAACATAGCATCCCTCATAACAAATTCTCTCTGACCACATATAATTTATGTCAGACTGCACTTTGAAAAGGTTTTCCTCCATTTTCCATTAATTTGGAAATCCTTTTATTAACCTTCCCCATAAAAAGTTATACATATAAATTGTATATAGAATAATATTGACTTCATTAACCTTGTTAAAGCACAGAAAATATATATAATATATTCCTATTAAAAATAAAATAAAATAGAGTAAGCAATTTAAAGTCGATTTATAAGCTTTCTTGTCGATACGTGATATATTTTCTATTTGAAGAAGGGTTAAAATGTGTTTAATGATCGAGGATTTAAATTTCAAGTGGATCTAATTTATGCTTCTCTTTGCTCTCCAAAATAATCAAGAGGAATGGAATTTTGAATATTTGTTTAAACATTAAACATATTATTATTATAACATATTATTATTATTACAACATATTATTATTTAAATATATATGTTTAACATATTTCTAACAAGTGTTATAAAAGATAAAAGGAAATAACTATGTAATAAAGATTTGCTAACGAACGTTTACACGTTTTTACCTTACAACATTAAATTGTCCATCTTCTTCAATCTTCTAACATTAAATTGTCACCAAAATAAACACAAAGATTTAAGATCAATACTTCGTGTATCGAAATTTTCCATAGCCTATCACCATCAATGTATCATCCATAACTATTTTCTGTATCATTGAAAAAAATATATTCCCACCTAATTCTACATTACTACAATTTATGATTTCCTTATTTAATTTTACTAGTTAACTAATGCAATAACAAAAGACTGCTTCAGAAGAATAGTGATAACTATTTTTATTTGACGGTACCGGTAATAAGTTATATTAAAACAGTTATGTTAAAAATATTGAAAATTTGCGCAATTTTCCTACTTTTTTTGATAACATTTTTTCTTCCTAAAAGGAAAAGATTCAAAAATAAATAACTTACTGTATTTTAAAATTTACGAGAAAGTTCTCATTTAAATATAATATGAGCAAAATGTGCAAGTTTCACTTCCAAGCATTTACAAAATGTCACTTTTATAACTTATTTAAAAATACAAAATGTACATTAAGAATTTCCAATTAGCAAGTTTTACAAAGCTAATCAAATGTAATTTGGTTTGCAACAAATAAATATAGAATTGGAAAATAAAACAAACATTTGACTTTACTTCACGTCACATTTTATACATTTAGCGTCATCGCTCAGAAATGAACAACTCTAAAATATTACACGTCCATCACCATTCAGTATGCTTTGGGCGAAACGCAAACATGCGGAGAAACTAATTAAGGAATGTTTCAGTTAAATGGTTTCCACAGTCTTGCTCAATATACTGTAGTTGAGCCAGCCGCAGAAAAACTGCAGCGATAATTCATTTCAGCCATTTGGTGGCGATGAATATTCATGTCGCGGTCTTCGCCATCCCTCCGTACTGCTGGCTGCGTGTTAACTGCAAGTTCTGTTCTATCTTATTCATTTATCAGTTACCAGTATTGGTTCTAGTACTATATGTGATATATATACACAATCCGAAGTTGGTGTAAGAACTGATGAAAAGGTTTTTGTGCAATAGAAATAATTTGGTATTAGTTTTCACTACTGTCCCAGTCAGTGTGTAGGTTTTAAAACTTACTGTAACACACATTTACACATTTGTAATAAAGTATGTGGTTAGTAAATTATACACAACAATACGCATTAAAACACAGTTTATTTGGTGTTCTTAAATGTATATGATTTACTGCCCATCAAACATTTGTATAGAGCCTAAAACTTCTTAAGGTACTTTTTGCACTGTGTTTACCGTGCTGACTGCAGTTCAAGACCTAGTTTGCACTGCATGGCTACTAAACATGGCTCCTACTTAGTGGTTATTTGATGATTACATTTTATATCCCTTTCGATTGTGAAAATACTAAAAATAAATGACAGAACAGTTTTACTATTTGTCAATAACGATACATTAATTTAGTGATTTAGTGAAAAGCTTAAATTATAAAAATATTATTATAATCTGAGGTAATTCAATGACTCAGATTAGCATTCGTTAACCAATGCTAGCACAACAAACACATATAAATAAAATTGCAGTTTTGTCTGTTCATCGCTCAGAATCGTTTAGTTCATCAGAGAAATCGTATTCGGCGTTGCCTAAATCTGCCATCCTGTCACGCTTATATGCTATTAGAGGTTATATTTGGAGGTGGTGTATAAATTTAGCTATTTTAAACCAGGTGTGCCCTAACAATCCAGCAAAGTTCCAACAATATTCAATCTTTCAAAGAAATCTTTCCCAATCCCAATCTTTGTTTAAAAATGCACTGTAGTTTCTCCTTCCATCTGATCAGCACTCTATAGGTCAGGCTGATGCAGAACATCGCAGAATTCCAGGTTTGGTTAGGTTGGTGCAGAAACACAAGAGTAGGCTATAGATGTTTTAAAAGACAAAGTTAGAACCATAGGGAAGTTTAACTCAAATCCAATATTTCGTCGAGACGCTCGAGCAAACGAATTTGATTCAATTTACAATGTAAATAACCAGCTGGAATAACATGCATGACCAAAGGCGAGCTACCCATCCACACACACTCTTGCGTTTGTTCTCTTGAGACCTCCCGAATGTGAGGTGTAATAATTGCTACCTCACTCGATTTAATTTTTGTACAATTTTACACTGCATTTTTAACATTTTAACATTGTATTATTTTGTTTATATAATCTTCATGTGTTGATTATTTAGACAGTTTGTTGATATTTAACACTATGTTTAGTCAGTTCAAGTCCATTTCACTTCGCTTTAACATAAGACTGAGGTTTCGAAGAACTGCGCAGACAACCCACATCAACTAAGCTCACCGCACGTTTCTCATTTGCCAATACACATTTGACCAGTATTCTCTGCATTTAAATGTTTTATTAATTAACAATAAGTTATACTTAACTAAATGTACCTAACTGAAGTATATACTTAAAATTTCAATGGGTGGATATTTTATTGATTGCTTTTGAAAAAATATATATTTTAGAGACTTTATCTAGTTTAAAGTTGACAATAATTTCTCTGTTCCCTCTACGATTATGGATTGCGTGGCACAATGCTGTCGATGGGGAATAAATCTCGGCAATATTGAGTGGCCAGATGAGAGACTGTCCAGGTCAGAGAGGCCGGCCCGAGATTTGAACCCAGAATGAATGTGAAGCGCAAACGTTAACACACTATCACACCATCTTACTCGGTAAAACAAATTTAAATCGCTTTAAAAACATAATTAGCTTTATTACAAGAACTAAAGCCTATAAAACCGACTCTCTTAAAAACAGGCTTTTTAATTCGATTGTTTTGTAACGAAGCTCCGCTCTAAATGTAATTGTTTTGGCTTTCGGTACACCACACAAACTCTTACCTTTAATTTATAAAACTTAAGTTGAATTAATTCAAAATTATTAAACTTGCAAACATTGCATTCAGCAGCAAATTACATAAAGCTGAAATCACACCATCGTTGATAGCAATATATATGCAAGATTTTTAGATAGAATAAAACTTCACATACTAAACTAAATTTTTTTCAAACATTATTAACAAAATACCAACAATTACTTCCGTTATTTAACTGGCTAATGATGACAATTTCACAAAACCGCGGGGGTTTGGCGGGTTTTCAAAATGAATAAATTTCACAAAACCGCTAGACTGATGCAGACCGTCTTGTATCTAAGAGTAACACTACGGTACAATGATGAGGGTGTGGGGGGTGTGGGGGGACGACGGGTGATTAGAGCGTGAACCCGGGATAAAAACCGAGCCCAATGAAGCGGCGACGAGGATCAAAGAAACTGTTTCGCTTTACTACAAAAAACTTGTCTCGAGTTGTTTAAACTAGCGACATTCTTCCTAAGTTGTGTCATCACAATGTGATTGCCTTTAACAATCACCGGCGAAATCATATTACACTTTAGAGGGATTTTGACTTAGAAATAATTTCTTAGGTAATTAGTAACCGGCTCTGTTCGAATACATTCTATGTTAAGTGCATGTATACTAGACTAATACACAGATCTTGTAATGCCAACTTGTTATCGTACGGATGAAACATTTTTAGTGGAGACTATTTTTACTAGGTACCGTCAATTGAGGAAATATAAATATACAGGGAGTTTGTTCGACTTAGTGAACAAACTTTGTTCAGGTGAAACTGAATGTTCAAAGATCCAGCGAAAAGCGGCCTATTAAGGACCTCACATAGTGAATGTGCAAGTGTATGCCTACTTCAACTAGTATGCCTGGTTGGCACTAACCCGCCAAAAGCTGGTAAATAATGTAGGACAGGACGGTTTTCAATATGGTCTTAACGTATAGCTAACTAAACACGGTAAACTGAAACTACTGCATAATTAAATGTTGTTGCTGTAGATCAATATAGCCTTAAAATGCGCACTCTGTAGTGCAGCTTGGTTATCTCAAAGCAAAAGGAGCCACATACAATTTATGGAGTATTTTTATATATTAACAGATATCGTCTGTTAACAGCGTTGAATTTATTAAACCGTGTGAATTTAGAATATTGAATATTGTCTTGTGTCCAAAAATACATATCCAATTTAATTCGAAATTCTAAATGTACCAGTTCAGAATTCACAAAAAAACTGCTAATTACTATATCTTGAAAAATACATCTTGATATATGTATTATAGTTTCAGTCACTTGGAAGACTTGCTAACATGTCTTAGTCCATCTCTAGCCTACCATCTTTCTATTTAGATAAGTCTATAATGATCACATTGCCACCGTATAAGGTTAATACAAAGAGTCTTAAAATAGTGTATTTTATTTCATGGTTAGCTAAATTACAATTACATCATAAGTTGTATACTTCGAATGTTAATTTAATACAATCTGTATTGATTGAATGTCATGATAAACTAGGTGACTTACATGTTTAAATATGTTAAATTTAAAACCTTTAATAAAAGGTTATGCACTTATAATGAAATATAGTATTTAACCTTAGATTTTCTCTACAAGAACTTTCATTCAAATACGGGGTAGACGAATGTCCAATTACAGTTTTCTCATTAGTTCCTAGTACTGTACGGTGTAACACTATACTATACGTATATTATTAAGCAGGTAAAAGTTCCAACCAATCGAACAAAGGTCAATTTATTAAAATTTTATTTCAACACCAACTTGGGGTTCAAAAAAGTTCAATAGAAGTCCACCTTAATTAGGTCATGGTTTAATAATCAGCCTGTTCAACGCCTCGAGCCATTTTCCTAATTAATCTGTAATTTTCATAACTAATAACTTTCTAGCTGAGATAAAATTAATTTAAAATTAAACATATTCCAACATTTTGAAAATTTAAATAAGGGTTTTATATTTAAATAGAAACTTTAGTTGATGACTTAAAAGTACAAATATTTACTAAGGGAGAAGTAATCAAAATAATCATAAATGTGTATATTTAAAAATATTCTACAACTGACACTGTATCCTTTATTTTAACAAGTGCAGTGAGAATTTACAATAGATACAAAATATGCATTTGCTTTATTTAGGTTTGGTAAGTATTTTAAATTCAAAACACATGAATCACCAGGCTACGACAAATTATGCTTTCTGTAAAGAATAAAACTATTGAAGTGTAATAAATTAAGTTTTACTGTTCATGGAACGCACATACTCCACCTTGGTCGGAATATGTCGAGCGTTAACAACTTGATAATTTATATTTCAAAGAATATTTCTAACGAGAGCAACTGAGTCCCGGAGTAATTTTTCATTGCGTCAAAGACCTGCAACAAAAGCCGATGTGATTGTGGACCTCCTGACGCCAGATCCTGACAAAGCGTTATGGAAGTATCAAAGGCCTTTGTCTAAAACTGCATTCATCTTTTCAATTCGTAATCTCTATTCAATGAACTAAAGAGTTATCGAGTGTTTTTAAACTACTCAATTGAAATAACAACTACAGTGAAATTTAATAATAAAGTGTTTTATATGATGAGTAACATTATCATTTCTTGTAATAACTTTACAATGATAGTGAATTAATTTACCATTTTACTTTCCGGAATATTAAACGTTGTGTATTTGGTGAGGGTGGCCTAATTCTTAAACATGAGATTAGTCAGGTTTCCGGTCTATAGATTTGCTGTTTTCCTGACCTATGGTTATTTTTTATATAACAATAGAATATTCTGTAAAACCCTTTTACTGCTATCCAGTATCCCCTACATACAAGTTTAGTAGGGAATTATTACACTTCAACTTCGTTACAAGCTCAAAAGGTTGTTTATGATGCTTTTATATTTCTACTGCATTTAAAGTAGGAGGGTTCTGGTTATATATAAATGTATATGATACCAATCTCAATATTTTAAGATGTAACGTTTATTCAAAATCTTTCAAGCATATCATTGCCATTGTACGAACACATTTAAAATTATTGATTTGCTTTTAATACAAAACAAATGTAATAGGTGAAATCTTTAAGTGTACAAACAAAATAATAACCCTCATATCAAGACAAAATCTAAGGTATATTCGTTATAAAATCGATTTAAATTAACATAATGAGACATTTCACCAGTTTATGTTGATGAACGAACTCACGCCCTAGTTACTCAGATTCAGCCATTACGGCGGCCAAATTAATAATATGCAAATGTTATATCGTCGGGATGGAGGGGACAGGGCGCCCACAAAACGGGCAGAATTATTTCGATAATATCTCAATCCACTGTCAGGGAATCACACCACAGCCATGCACGCGCACTCGAGTAAATAATGGCTCATTATAACCAGCCCGTTACGGTTGCATGTGACGTTAAAACAATCGCTGCAAAATATCACTGCGGATGTAAAGTAGTTGAAGTGTTTTAGCGATGTTACGAATGTTTGTGGAATGTGCACTTAGATTCAGTTATCATGACTATAAGCGTTATTATAGATTATATGTTTACAGTTCGTTTCAAAACTACTACCGTGTTTGTTTACTCAACAATAATTCTATTAGTGGTGTAGGAAAAATAGAAAATAAATAAATCTAAAATTTTGATGCATTTTCCCTTTTTGTGGACCACCCAAGAACCTTTAGAGGTAAACGGCGTTGCCCTTTGCACAACAAATCACATAGTCAATCTCATCAATTCTGCCATACTAACAAAATATTATTGTGTGTGAATGTGCACGTTCAAGATAAGTTGTTAGTCATATGTTTCACAAGAATCGTTTCATTAAAGGCACTGTTGTTAAGGACAACTCTACCAACCTGAGGAAAGTAGTACCTTCACCCACTCAAAAATAATTCAATAGTTACCAAGTAAAAAGTCCACTTCAAAACATGTCTTTTAAAGGTAAATATTTCATAGCGCTTCACCATCCCGGGTAGAAAAAGTTATCGAAAGATTATGAATACTGAATATACAGATCCCCCATCTTTAGTTAGCTGAGTAATACAGTTAATCAACAGTGACATTACCAATTACGCTGCCTGGCACATTGCAGCTTAGCCTTGTGTTGGCAAAGCACTTGATGTTACTTCATCCGGGTTGGCTTTGTTCAATTCTCGAAAAAATAACCAAGACTATATTAAAATATATTTGAAAAGATCAATTTTATTTTAACAATACTACAATGCAAATTTTAGAATCCTGCATATATCTTGTTCCATAGTAGTAGTTTCAAAGTTTTAAGTTTAGAGCAATTTTATTATTATGAAAAAATATGATTTAACCTTTTAACAGTAAATAAAGTAACAAGAATAACATCAATTAATCTCAAAATTTAGGGTTACAACGAATTTTAAGATTTAAACTGCAAGACGGATTTTACAAACTAAATTAATATATTTAGGTACAATTGCATTTTTCTTATATGACTGTAAGATGCACTTTGTATGAAATATAGTGAATATATTATTATATATTACAAGAAACATATTTTAAAGTATCATATACAGAAACTTGCATTTATTTCCTCGCTAGAGTGTTTCTACATCAAAACACCAAGAGTAATTCTTTTTTCAATACGACAAGTAATTCAACACCTCGTTCAACTTAATTAAAACTTTTAATGACATCGGATAATATTTCTCGGATTATGCTTCTTAACACTTTGACCTTATTACAGAGCCTTTTAATGACATGAAATGTAATCTTGTCACGTTTAATTTTCATAAAATAAAGGTTTTGTCCGAATTTTGTGTATTATAAATTATACAGTTATTCAAATTTTACCTGTACAAATAATAAACCCAAAGGCAGTTTTTCAATTAAAGCAAATAGCATTTCCAGAGCTCAAACCCATATGTAGGCTAAGAGTTATTTTAATGCCTTTGTTTGCCAGCATTTTTTCAGCTGATTATGATGTACAACGTTAAAAAACCCGCCTTCATGACTGTAAGATATGTGCGTAGAATCATAACACATTTAACGAACTTTCTTTTTTTATTACTTTTTTCATAGTTTCTCACCACAAGACGATAATTATCTATGTGGTTGCAAAGAATGCAAACCAAAGATATTCAAATGTTCAAGGGTGAATTTTATATAGGCATATAAAAACGGACCGCTGTTAATTGGGCATATATATTTAAAACTTAATAATACATACAAATAAATTGTAAATCCGCCGTAGCAAAATTAGAGCTGCTAGTATGAACAAACCCTATTATAAAGCAAATACAAATGTTCGTTGTGATGTTCAGAAATGCATGTGGACTTTTGCATGCCTTTAAGAAGTTTAAAGTTTTAACATTTATTTATTACAGACGAGGATGCCATTTGGTCGGGTGATCTAAACAAATGTTTATGTATTCCCAGTGTAACTGGGATTTCAAGACCAATTATTAAAAATTACAATACACATCAAATACATCAAATGAATAATTACAAGTTAAATAAAAATAAAAAAAGATGAAATTATTTATTTGACGTGTTTTTAGTTTTTAATCATTAACAACAGCCACAGAAGATGAAGAACTACTTATATTTAGTTTCAGAGAACAATTGTTACATGATTAGATTCCCATACAAACTCCAAAATAAAACTATAAAATAATTATTTTTACTTTTTCTTTAATTGTTTTCTAAATATTCATGATTTTTCCACAGTATTTATTTTATCAAAGGAGGTCAAGAAATAGTTTCAGTACACATCTTTCTTAAAAATAAAAATCTTTTACTTATTTCTAAACAACGGATTTAATTTAAACACTTGGCATATTTTGTGTCAGTTTGTATTTTAAAAGAATTCAAATTAAATTCCCTAATTATAATATACAAGGGGTTTATTTCAAAAACAATTTATAATTAAATAATATTCAGGTTGAATAAGAGTGGCATTGTGTTTAATAAGAGAGGTTGAAAACCTTCTAAACAGCTATTGGAATAACTGAATTTCAAATGGTTCATGATTATCTGTTAATTTAAACTCAAATTTATTATACTGGTGTTAATGGTTTTAAAAATGAATCAGTATCAAACATATTTACTTGCCAGTTCATGCACTGTGTAATAGTGTCATACAATTAACATTAGTAGAGCTTTTCAAATTAAATAATTTATTAAATGATATTAAAATCTTGAACTCTTTCTAAAGCATTTTTAGATTAGGAGGTATTAGACCATTTTTCCGAAGCTATTTTTGTCATTAACTCTGATCTTGATAAGCATCACGTATAGCATTGAAAAGTTGTATATGATTTTTTAAAGGTCATACAAGGAAAATGTAATTTTTGTAAGGGATTTAGCGAGAGAATCTTTGGTGTGTTTTTCTTAAAGTTCTAATTGCCCCCTTCTGCAACTTAAATAGAAAAACATGCCAATATGTGCGGGGCCGTGTCAATATCAGTAGTTCAGATATATTTTGAGACAATTTTATAAAAAATATTATTAAATGGAAGACAATTCCTAATAACGGAATTATTGATAGACAACGAAACACTATAACTGTTGGTGATATATACGGAGAGTTCTAAGTCAGAAACTATCAATATTTAAAAGTTGTTGGCATCCCATGGAAAATCCATCTTTTGTTTGAAAATGTTTATAACATGTGAGAATTGCCCGCGTATATGGAATGCCTGGTTTTTATGGATTCAATGTATGCATATATAAAAGCGGAATCGATTTTCTTTATTTTGTCAATCGGAAATATCACCTAGGTCAAGAGAGTATTAACAGATATACAAGGTAAACCAAATTGGTTATATACCAATAGTAAATTGGTAAACTTATCCTAACTTTTGAGTGGTATTTGTTTTTTACTTTTGCTCGATACAGGTCATAAAAATCTCAAATTTAAATAATTATTATGGCTAAAAGTTACAAACAATAATATCATTAATTTTTGCTTTGCTATAAGTTTATTGTGGATGAAACTACACCGGTCTAACACTCATAATGGTTTCCAAGTAAAATGATGAAACATTGATAAACACATTACTTAAAGGATTGAACGAGACTGTTACAAAATTGATAAACTATATCCTTGTAAGGAGGATAAGCTTTGTAAGGGCAACAAAGACATCAAACACCTGTCCCGATAATGAGGTCTAACAATGACTCGGGAGAAGCGATGCTTTATTGGGCCGAGCTGCTTTCCTCCAATACTTTATGGAAATTGGATTTCCTCCTCTTCATTATTGCTTATTACCTGAGATGGCTTCTGAGCGAGTTTTAAATTCAATAAACACACGATAAATAAAATCACTGTTTTTATATCTTTGATAATGAACTATGACACTTTATAGTATACATTGGAGTATTTTTTTTAACGCTCGCTGCTACAGTTGCTGTTTGTTACGTTCCTCATAGCGAACAATAAAATGTATAAATTGCAAAGAGAATCAACATTTAAACCGTCACTTGAAATTTACCAAATAAATGTGGTATTTTTATTCTAGAGAATTTCTCCTGAATGATGACGGTTAGCATTTTCAACACAAACAAGGGGTTTCGAGTTCAATTCTTGGAGCGCCCAAAATGATAAGAGGTTTGGACTGTTCTACCTGAACAGGTTTTGTGTGTATCTGAAGAAAACGGCTCACTGACTAAATGAAAGGGAGGGGTATTAAAGGTGAGAACAAACAGGATTGACCTCAATTGTTCTTTAATGTTGTTACTGAAGAGGTATAAGTAGGCCTATATCGTGTAGCAATTACATAATGACTTAACCGATAGTAAGGGTTTTGTGGCCTAACCTGAGATTTGCACATCAACTTTTTTATCAGTATTTCCCCAACTTAGCTTAATAATCAGTAAGCACATAAAATACTAGGAGTACGGTCAAATATACGCGTAATGAAATGACCGAAATCAGAAATGGAAGATCAAAGGTTACTGCTGTTAACGTAAGTTCAAACCGAAATTTCATCACAAAATATTAAATAAATAGTCCCGGGAACTCTGTAGGAAAATATCTACTTTTATTTTGGTTAATTTTAGGTCTTGGTTAATACATCGTTCTTAAATATATTAAATTATATTATATTAAAGGTGCAAATTCTTCACACAAAAATAACACAGTAAGATGCCAATGTAGTGAGGTGTGCCTCTATTTTTGAATTGGAAATTACCTGAGTATGCAGGTTTGCTATGACGAGGGTATTTAAATATCATAAACTGACAAAATAACACAGCTGGCAGAAGTTAATACGAAATAAATGGCTGCTGCAATCTAGTGGATAAACTATTAACTTACTCACATTATAGGAGAACGTTATCTTTATTTGTAAAAACTGGTATTAGTTTTTTAATCTAAACATTTCAAAAACGTGTGATAATTGAATTAACTTATGTTTAATGGGGAGTACTTCAATTATTGAGTCATAACACGTATAAATAGGATAGTTTGTAAGTAGTTGTTTATCATTGCGAAACAACATTTTATTAGCATCTCACACTTTACTAAAGGCAATTTTTGTCCAATGCTTTACCTTATGGAAATGTTACAAGCAGTTTTCACGTTATTGCATTACGAACACACACACACACACACACACACACACACACACACACACACACACACACACACACACACACACTGAAGGACTACGAATCATTGTCTCTTCTAATACATATCTTCCTTCACTTCGTTCCGTCATCAATTATGTGAGGTCACTTACTTTTAAACGTATTTAAATTTGTCTCAAACTGAATTCAAATCCAAAATACTCGATAAAACTTTCTCTACTATTCTTTATTTCAACATTCGTAAATTGTAAAATGCAATTAAATCTCTACCATTTATATTTTTCAAAACAAAATTTCCTATGTGAAAAAAATATGAATGAAAAATGTAAAAGGATAATGATTTAGGCACATCATATATTTTTTCTAACTAACTATTACCCACATTCTTAATCCTTTCACACCTGATGTATGTCACACCTTGATGTATGTCAAGTAGAAGAAAGAACAAGAAATTGACCAAACCCTACCAAAGACATATTTGTCCATTTATAACATTACAATTATTTTTCAAAATGGGCAAATACAGTTTTGTCCGAGGGTCTGTTCTAACAACAGCAAAACCCGTTTATCAGAGAAAAAGCAATTAGAGACGAATTGTGGTAAGACACTGTCATGTCCGCATCACTCGTCGGTTGTGTGTCGTGTCGTCTTCTTATAACAAAATGCAGGGAGTGGGGGAGTGCAGGGAGTGGGGGAAACACAAGCTAGCCATCAGAGATAAATATGTACATCAATGTGTGCATTTAGTAATGCGCTACTAAGAAAATTGCATTACAAATATTAATTTGGTGCAACGTTTTGACAAAAATATAAACAAATTAACGAGTGCTAAGCAATTTACAGAATGTAATACAACTTGATAGTTTCTTATAGGATTCGACAACTTCAATATACTTAATTTATAATATCTTTCTAAATACTAGAACAAGTTCGTACAAAAATTGTGTTTGTATTGTTTTGCAAATTCGTTATATATTATCAACAACCACAGAGAGTTAGGTAAATTATAACCCTCGTCGCAGCAAACCTGCGTACTCAAAGAATTTCCGATGCACATTTTTGTCTTAGTACCACATAAAGCCGCTTACCAAGTTTCATAAAAATATATTCACAAATAAGCGATATTATAATTATCCTACATACGAATAACATTGGGGATGAGTATGTAGGTTTGCTGACACAAGGAACACAAACAATTGATTTTGACGCAATTATCAATATAATTCAAATAGATGAAGCTACATACCAAGTTCTATCAATATCCATTCATGAATAAGCGATATATAACATTTGAATCATTCTCCATAAGAATAACATGGGGGCTGAGTAAGCAGGTTTGCTGCAAAAGGAACGCAAAATATGGGGTTTCATTCAAATATCAATATAACTCAACTAGGTGAAGCCACATACAAGAGTTTCATCAATCTACATTCATAAATAAGCGATGTATACAATATTTTAATTAATCTCCATCATAAGAATAACATGGGGATGAGTACGCAGGTTTGCTGCAACAAGGAACACAACAAAAGTGTGTTTATGAAAGTAACAGTATAACTCAACAAGAGGTGAAGCTACATATATAATTTACATACATATATAATATAATTTATACCAAATTGTATAAATTTATGTTTATAAAATTAAGGGAGACATAAGATTTGAATAATTCTCCATAAGAATAACATGGGGGTTGAGTACGCAGGTTTGCTGCTACGGGAAGTATCGGAAAAAATGGATTTTTTGAGCAAATAAGAATATACCACAGCCAGATGAAACCACATACAGTACCAAGTTTCATTAATATTTGTTCATTAATAAACGGGATTTAAATTTTACTTATTCTCCATAAGATTAACATTGTACAACGTACTTTGTTTAGCACTTTTAATATCTCGGTAACAAATTGACGTAGAGCAATGATCAAAATAACAAATTGTTTGTTTTTTTAAGCTAAATTTAATGGTCTAAACAAAAATTTGGGTTTAAAAAGAATTACGTATCAAAATTTCAAAAAACACATTTCTGGGGTACAAATCCCCCCCAAAACCCCCTTTAAAATAGAGTGACCGGTTTGGTTCTCGAACTCATGAAAATAGATCCTGCCTTACACGTTTTGTACAAAATTTCATCAAGATCGGACCATTTTTACGAAAGTTATCGTGATATATATGTATACATATATACATAAAAATGAATTTGAATGAATGGTGTTTTTGGCATCTGGGGGCCTCAAAACGAAAAGTTATCATGGTCCTAGGCCTAGGTCTTATCATGCCGACTACGGTAATAGCTTCTTCCCTAGAGGGGAAATTCGCTAAGAAGATGTATCTTTACAGAGTTTTAAATTGATTTTAGTACTAAGGGCCGAGCTTTGTTGGGGGGAAATCAAACCTTGGCCCTTGCCCATGTACGTGAGTATTAGTTTGAGAGTTCACTCGTTTTTGATCAACTGTTATTATTTTGTTAGAACTTAAATTTCAATAAGCCAAATGTTAAAATTATCAATTTGTAAATGGGTTTTTCAGCTAAATTTCACTTCCCTTGAGGTTAAGAATGTTGATAATAGATTATAAATGCAAAATAAAACTCAATTTTCTAAGATTTCCAGCGCAAAATCCTTCCGCGGGATTCAAGATCCATTTTGCTCGCAGACATTGCTTGTATTTGAGTGTACAATTTAAAAACCTTAATAGAAAACCACTCTGTAGTCTATGTTAACATGTTCAATAACTCATAAAAATACAAAAATAGAGCTATCAACAATCTTTACTGTACTGCAATTCTTTTCATTTCATTACTTCCTTAGGCAAAAATCGAATGGCTTTTTAGGGGCAATCGTCCCTACCATTTGATGTAACATTATCATATATGGCATATGTCTAAATTCAATCAAAAGATGTTAAAACATTTTATTAAGGTCGTGTATAACATTTATCTAAAACACAATTAATTAAAATCTCATAACTAAATGAATTACTGGTTGCAATAAAGAGCAGATTTATGTTTACAAACACAGTATTCATCAGATTACTTGCTTCTGAATAAAAACGTTATGCAAATAAATTAAAATATTTAAAATGTTTAGCCAATTTTCTGAAACAAACTGATAAAAGCAGATTAGTTAATTGCAAATGAATGGTTGGTTTTGTAAACATAAAGAACATAACGATGTTATAAACACGAATAAACTAATTTGATACTTTCATGCAGCTTAGGTAAATGTGTAAACTAATATTTACTTGGGTGTAAAACAGGAACAAGAGTATTGAAACAATTTGCACTCTTGGCTCCACCGACCCGTTTCACTGCATTACGGTTTGTTTAATATTTGTATGTCTATCCAGTTCACATGATTTCCTAATAATTCTTACTAACCTTGAAAATACCGTCACTGTTTATGTTCATAAATTAATTATCTGGCCTAGTTGTAATTTCATCACCTCTTTTTACACCATGAATCTATTTACTTGCATGATTAAATACTTTAAAACGTTTTTCAGCCATAGATGTAAACATAAGCTATTTTAATTATACAAGGCTTTCAAAGTTTCAATGTACGGAAGATCAGTAATTCATGGAATTGTATATTTGACAGCTGTTGATATAACAAATGCCAGCAAAACAAATGTTTCAGACATAATCTTTAACAATATTAACCAAAATTTTCAACTTCATTCATAACAAAAATATTCCGAGTATACTGCGAGAAATAAAGAACTGGTATGACAGTCCCCAGCATGAACAGGCAAAAGATTTTTTTTATCTCTTGCATATAAAACAGCATCAGTTTTAAATATGGTTTATTATTACAACGAATTCTTAATACACTTTTGAGCTTGATCGTAGACGGAGAAGTAGAGATAGCTGGTTTCGCAACTTCTTGCTTGCTAACAAAAGATTCAACTACTTTTTGGATGATCCGAGTTCAAGGAAAATTTCTTTAAAAAATATGAGACTGGTGTTAGTACGATGGAAGTTAAAATGCAAGAGGGAAGGTTGAAGAGACAGAGAAAGGCTTTTACGCCGCTCCTCGAGTCTCTGCTTCATCGGTTCCTCCCGACTTGGGGCTTTCCCAGATTTGTTGTTTCATACAACACTACATGTCGGGAGTAATAGTATTACGAATCAAACCTTAGGTAATAAAATAAAATGAGGGATTTGTTACTATTTATAATCAACAGTACATACCGAATGTGATTGAGTTTACAAACCACTTGTCAATGTTTTAATTTGAATATATATTTAGATCTCCATTACCAAAAGCTCAAAAGTCCTGCGGATGCAACCAACAACCTACTTCAAACCTGTACTAATCACATGCAAGTTTTATTTTGTATTTATTTTTTCTTAAAAAAAAACCTCAACTGCCAGTCGCCATAGCCGGCAGGATGGTGCGGCAATCTAAAGATAGTGAGGAGCCGTTAAAGGAAATCACATGGGCAAGATAGTGGTGACCGCTCGTGAAAAAGAATCTTAGCAGTCAGCCGGCGCGGCGTCTGACCTACGCTTGCCAGCGCTCTAGCTCTGAGCGACCGTGTCCGGTTAAAATAAATTGATGACGCACGAGTTAAGAAATCTTTTACAGTCAAGTGTGACAAATACACTTTTTCTTATAGTTACAACACTAAACAAAAATATTTATGTAGTACACTTCATTTTATACCCAGGTTTATTACACGAAAAGGCATCATTAACAGAGAAGTTTACCAGATTTAAATTACTATAAATGGAACATAAATTATTTTATTTACTGAAAATCTAAATAACTAATATAAACAACAAACACTCCAGTTATCCCTTTTATCAAATTAATTTGATTTATAACAATGGCAAATCGAAACAAATATGTTCCCCTTCTGAAATGACCATCCCCCAAGTTTCCATATACCTATGCAACCACTCAGAAGAAACCGACGTGCATCACAAACCAGAACGTCTCATTAGTTCACAGCGGTTTTTCTATCGCCTCGAAATATATTTCTACAGAGTGGCCAATATAAATGCTCTTCTCGCGAAAGCGCTGATGCAGACAAATGGAGCGGCGGACCCACGGCCAGGCCTGACATGCCCCTATACACTACACAGCGTCCGTCATCGTCATGAATATTCATATTACCTCCTGTTTTTATGAATTTTTTAAACAAAAATCACATTATGCAAATGAGATATCTTTATTTATATCAGTCGCCGGTTTGATGTGGACTTTATGGTGCCAGTGAGCAGACTGAGTGTTCTCTTGTCTACCTAAACAAGATAACTTTTAAACACCTTTAGTCCACGAGATTTATTTAGAAGCAACAGTGTGTTATGTTCACAGGGAATAAGTTATAATGGCTTTTTTCTAAGAGTTTTCGCATAAAAAGACTATTTTGTCAGATATGAAAGTATTCTGTGGCTTTGGTTAATTATTCGTAGGGAAATGTGCAACTGAAGTAGTGAAACCTGAGAATTTAGAGGGAAGTTTTATGTCTATGTAATTCAAATACAATGGCTTTTTTTAACACAATGAACCGAACATTTGAGCATATTTAAGAAAAATTTAACTTTGATGGAGTTAATAAAGGAACAGAAAAGGTTTAAGAGAAGACTACTCCTATACTCCTAGAAATCTTCTAGAATGTCATTTAGTAGGTTTGTTTTTTAGGGATAAACCAAAGACAGAAACTATAACATTTATTAATTGGCTAACCTGATAAGTCGCAAATATGTATAAACATGTAAAATACTTGTAAAATAATTACATTTTTTTAATTATCTATTTAAATATAGTTAATATTTCAAACAATTATTCATAGCAATAAATTAAACAGCAGCGATGTGCTTGTCATTGTTAAAAGTTAACACAAAATATATTTTTACAATTCAATAACTTTTTCTATAGATTAAATATACTGAATATAAGAATGAATGTGCTCACATTCAACAAGTACCTTCCAACCGACCTACCAGCGCTTCAAAACAAACCGCCGCAAAGAGACACAAAACCTCCCTCTGTTAAAGGGAGAGACAATACCTATAAACACCTTTGCCGTAAAGGACACTTTAAGGCTAGAGAAATGAAATATATCAGCGATGGTGGCAGTGTTAGCAGAGGGGGGAAGGGAGGGTTGATTTAGAGTGTGACGACGCAGCCGCCCCTCACCCACACCCCCCTCACTCTCACCTGCACGCCGTTACACCTCCGTGTACCCACTCGTGTAACAAACATTCGGGAACAAGTGTCCCGCACTCGAGAACACGGCTTTCTAAAGTCTCCGTAGGCTTAGAAATACACAGACAGAACACGGCTGCTTTGAATTCTGTACACGGTGGAGAACGTCTTTAAGTGAAGAGGCTGCAATAATTTTTTTTATTATGAGGAAAATTGCAAAACTCGTTTCGACTTTGCGAGAGGCCAATTATTGGGAAAACGTTTGTGGAAAAGGGTTTAGTATTCAATGATTTTTTTTGTGAAACCGCAATCCACTAGACAATCCAGATTCATTATATGACACACGTTGCATCACCAACGGTAGACAGAAAAGCTTGGACACAAAAATAAATCAAGTTACTTATTTGTTGACATACTTGACTTTATTTCACAATCTTGGTGAAACCACAAATAGGTCAAGCCGCTAAATTTAATCATTTTATTGTTAGCTGGAAATTTTAATTTGTTTGCTACTTTTCATTCACTGTCTTTCAACCACTAAATTTAAGATGGGGCCATATCACACTTGTATTAGTTTTGTTATCTAGGCTTCCAACAAGGCTTCAACAGAATATCTGGGAAGAGAAAAGAATGGCCGTTTAAAAAAAGTCATATTATTTGGGGAAATTTATTTTAGTATAGACGATGCTTTATTGAATTTAAATTGCTCTATTCCGATGTAGGTTTAGTATAAAATGTTGTGTGTGTTAACTATATTATGACGTGTACAAATGTACATTATATTTTGAAAGAATCAAATTAGCTTGAGTTTAACTTAATACTGATTTTTAGGAAAATACATATTGATAAAAATATAATTCATTAAATACATATACAAGTTACTACCTAAGGCAAAGCCCTCACTCACTGACTGACTCACTCACTCACGGGTAACGGCTAGTAAATAATGTCTTAAACATTTTTGAAAATATGTTTTACAAATCATTCACATTCTATATTTATGTAAACGTTATCTCTAAGTATATTTTCTTTTCACCTCCTCAACAACTTTTAAAGTAGAAATTAAATTAAATCTGAATAATAAATATAAAATGTGAAAAGGCTGAGAATACGCAACCACATTAAAACATTCACATTTTATACATTTTATGTATAATGCATAATTTTTTGTAGGAGCCATTAGGTTTAATAATGTTACAGTTACGCATTATTGATTTTTAATAGCTAAATTGTATTGCGCCCGGAGTCAATAAAATCCAGTCGATATGACCTTGCTTTGCTTCGAATCGTTGTAAAATATGAATGTCTCTGTTTCCAGGAACCTTAGCAACTTATCGAATTCCCTCCCTCCCTTTGTTCTGTCATCACCCAGTTTCGCTTTGAGCTATTCGTTTTGTATTGTTCTGTAAAGTGGGAAATTGAGGAAAATTGTTTTTTATTCTTTTATTTTTCTTCAATTATAAAGCGTACAATTCCATGGTAAAACTACAAATTTAAAATGTATTTAAAAAAGTAAATCTCTCTAAAAAGGTATATTTTAGAATAATAAATATTGTATTGTATAAAATGTAAAAATATCACACCATACAGAGTTCAAAGTGTAAAGGTAATTACATTTCGTAAACCACTCTATTTTTATTTTAGCTATCAAATCTGATACTTTAAAACTTGGAAAACCGGCATCGCCAAAATGAATTTTCTGAAGCTAAAGCAATTGGACTTTAATGCAAAACAAACCATTCTGCTTGAAGTAAAATCTTGTTCTCGGTGTTTTTAACAGAAAGGCTACATATCTGGAGGTTTAATAAGCCCTTTTAGTAAATATAATTCTGTAAGCGAAATTGTTGTACCGGAAATGTCATGATGTTGGGAGGGGGGCTCAAATTAAAGATCTTGATCACAGGGACTATGGAAAATAGTAGTGGTTCCAATAAATTCCTATAAAACGATAAATAACATAAAACATCCCCCATTAGAAAAGCAAGGGAATTTTAAAACGTCTGAGTTGTTTACATTGAAACATGTGAAGTGCCTACATTGTTCACGAACTGACATGTGGTCCTACTATAATGTTTTATTTTCCTCAACATGTAAAGAGTAACAAAAAATTAAAAAAAAAACAGATGTGGTAGAGTTTCGGAGCAAGCTCAAGGGCTACGACCCTTTCAAGCCACTGATTATTTTTAATAATCAAGCCACTGGTTATTTTTAATGAAATAACCTTAATAAAAAAAGCTTCTTGTAAAACTAATTATTGTATATATCGTTTTGATAAAGTTCCCAACACATATATTGTAAAAATGTCCACATCTTTTTACACTAGTAGAGCGTAATTAAATTACATCCCTAACATTTGAACGGATGAACTAAACTCAGTTTTGAATATATAGTAACACAAACTGCAGGAAACTTAATTGCGTGTGTAATTACAAGCGGCTAGCAATTTCATTTAACATAAATTATATGCTTAAAGTTGCAAAACCCTCTCCAAATAAAGGTTTGATGCTGGTTGAATCAAAACTTTATTTGTGATGTTTAGTATGTATGGTTAATGAAAACCAACGTTTATAACTTTTTCACCACTGGAACTTTATTATAATTAAACTGATGTGAAACATTTGTCTACCAATTGACTTTCTCAAATTAAATGAGACGTGAGTACATGAAAAGCACATTATTATTCCTGAGTAAAATATAGTCTCCTACATGATTCACACTTTTTTGGTTTATGAATTCCCTGACCAAAAAAATATATTTTCCCAGACTTTCTTAAACCAAAGAAGTTAATTTTCCCTGACTCACGACTCGGAATGTGCACTTTTTTTAATAAGTTTTAATTTTAGCACAGTAGTTTACGTATATATGATAAAAATAAAAATAAATACCTGATTTGTATAAACTAGTAAGAATTTTCCATGACTTCAGGTTTGCCACCAAAGTTTCATTTCAAAATTCACGCATAATTCCAGGTTTTCCAGGTAAAAATCTCAAAATTCAAGGTAAACTCGCGCAGTATTTTTTATGTATTTGTGACACCTATAACGATTTACAATATTAATAAAAGTGCTATTTTAACAAACAATTATAACTTTTTACGAATTATATTATTTTTTGTATTAAAGTTATATCTCATATTTGTTAAGCTTTCTACATAAAATGGGTATATAAACTGGGCCAATTATTTATATTAATGAACTTAATTTTTCTCTCTATATAAAAATAGTACAATATTTTAATTAATAGGAGGAGGAAATTTTGTCAACAGATACACCCAATTATATAAAATTCCATTATATTGCACAACTTTGGCAATATACTATCGACTATAAGAATAAGAAAATAGTGTATACCAATATTTTTTGTGTGTATTGACGACAAAGCAATTTATCAATGTTCTTGATAGGGAGTGGGCCCAAACCCTGCTCTCGTTACTATCTAAATTAAACATTTTCTTAGAAAGCATTATTATGGTGGCTGGATCCAGTTTTGGACTTTCCAAACATTTGCAAGATTTTTGATAGGAATCAATCTGAAAACTAATCTCAGATTATGAAGTAACCACCCTGACCACTCATAAACTACCCAGCCAATAATGCTTTAACAAAATATCCAGCGACTCAAAAGACTACATACTAGAAATTGGGCTCCTTATCAACGATTAACAATTCTGACTAGACCGCAATTAATTACAAATGAGCCACTTCTATTACCCACTGTTTGGAACAACATACAAATTAATCTTATTGATCTTAATAAAAAATGCCGCAGACAGTCGCGACTGCATATCGCAAAGTTTCCTCAACAATAGCTCTCACACTCATATGGATAACGTCGCCAACCTCGGGAACACATCGCTAAAGTTGCCGACCATCGGGAACGTATCGCTAACGACGCCGATCAGCAGGAACGCATCGCTAACGTCGCCGATCATCGAGAACGAATCGCTAACGACGCTGGCAATCGAGAACGCATCGCTAACGTCGCCGACCATCGGGAACGTATCGCTAACGACGCCAACTATCGGGAACGCATTGCTAACGTCGCCCATCATCGAGAACGCATCGCTAACGTCACCTACCAACGGGAACGCAACGCTAACGTCACCGACCATAGAGAACGCATCGATAACATCACCGACCATCGGGAACGGATCGCTGACGTCGCTGATCATCGAGAACGCATCGCTAACGTCACCTACCAACGGGAACGCAACGCTAACGTCACCGACCATCGAGAACGCATCATAACATCACCGACCATCGGGAACGGATCGCTGACGTCGCCGATCATCGAGAACACATCGCTAACTTCGCCTACTATTCAGAACGCGTTACGTAATCGACGACGATCGCGACCCGAAATTCCCAGTTTGGCCAAAAATTCCCGCATAATCCACGCATTTTTTCTCGGTCACCAAAGTTCACGCATAATTCCCGGTTTTTTCAGGTTTTCCCGGTCGGTGGCAACCCTGCTTCTAGTGTTTTTACTACTTTTCCCTAACTTTCCCTGACCTTTTCCAAATTCCCTGACTATCCCTGACTCGCCCTGACTTTCCAGAAAGTGTGAACCATGTCTTAACATGTTTCCATCAACCACTTAGCACTTAAATGTGGACGTTCAAATTATATAACCTTGAGTGGAGGAAAGAGTTAGGTCAGTTGTCCACAAAATTTATTACAACTGTAACCAAAAATCCTACTACAGTATACAGTCAACAGTTAGGAAGTCACAAAACCCTTAACGGCAATCACAAAACAAAGGTGGCAATTTTCAATTAGTATTAAGAAATATAGTAGTCCGAATATACGATTTTATTCTATATCGTTATCAAACTGTGTTATAGATCCTTTCGTAGAAGCAAGGTACATCTTAATATCTTTAAATATTAAGGACATTTTCTGATTTTACAATTCGTCGGATATAACGCGTAAACGACTAACAAACTAATTGAACCAAATGCCATTAAAACAAAGGAACTAATATAAACTCCAAAAGACGACAGTCGGCATTTCGCGCTGCCTTGTTGTGACAACAGGGTGTTATAAATCAAGACAGGAGGCAATTAGCGCAGGAAGTGTGACACAGTTGCACAATACCTGTGACACTGACACGCCGTCAGTCGTCACTCGGATGGGGAGCGCCGGTGTGGAATACATCATCAGACTGTTGATGAGATAGATATGTTAAGTGTTACTATAGGCCTGACGATCCCAGTTAGACCGCGAAGGTTCATCAGAGCGAAAAACATTTGTTCTATTTATTCTCTGGATAAACTGATGAACACCCAACACGTTTATATAACCGCTTGGCTAAATTAAATAATCGTCTCCCATGGGTAATGCAAAATTTTAATCCCTCGAAATCCTGAGGAAAACTCGGACCTTTTTCTGAATTTGGACACGTTTAGTAATCCTAACGAACATTTTGACTTGAAAATATGTTAGGGTCATCAAAAACGAAAAACCCCATTTAAATTGGGCAGATTTCCCAAATGATTACACGTACTCCTAAATTAACGTATTACATATAAGATTAATAAACAAATTCACAGAGACTAGTAACATAATTGTACTTTTAATGAGAACAATAAAAATCGGTCGGGGGTAAAAAGAGGATTTTTATATAATGAAATTAAAAACTAACTACTATACTAGGAATTTATAAATTGTAACAATAACATTTATTTCTTAGAGATAAATTATCAGAACTCAGTAGGACACGTTGTCGAAGTTTCTCATTTAGCAAGATAAAGTAACTATTAACATGTCTAAATAAAAAAGTACAAAATCCTTGGATTATAGAATGTAACAAAAGAAAAAAAATACCAAATAACTATTACGGTACACGATCCTAAGGCTTGGCACCCTCAGGCAGCGGGCGACCTTCCTTCTTCGAGCAAAGCTCGACTCGGCATCTTATTTTTCTTATACAGATAAACACACTTATAATGAATTCCTTTTCAGAAAAGCTTGGCTTCAACTACAGTTTTTTTTCTGACAAAGCTGAACCCCATTTTATAATTTGACTATTGAGGCTAAAATCCTCCAATTTGTTTATATCACATGAGACAGATTAAATTTGGCCTTCATTATCACTCAATCACATTGAAATAATGAGAACATTCTGCTTGATATGTTATTAGTTACTTTTTTCTATTTTTATGAAAAAACGTAACCACACTTCATGGCGAACCGCGTATATTTCAGTTTATAATAATTCCTCGACACCTAATCTGAACATGTCGAAGTTTTATCGGAACAATCTGATCAACGTGATCAAACAGTTGCAAAGCCGATAACGCATTTGCATAACAATTGCCACAATCTCTTTGCAACCTCAATATTGCGCTTACGTTCCGCCCCTATCAGGAGAACATCCGCAATCAATGCGCCGTGAAAGGGCTGAAACCGCAACTAACCTGTCTGATCAATTAACCCGATTCTGTGAACAAATGTCATAAATTCAAACTGGGAATCTAGGAGGGAGGTAATCTTTTGAGGACCGTATTAGAGGTCGTGGGTAACAAAATGTACGGCAAACTGTAAAGATGTCCTAGATGGTTATTTCTTATCGACGTTGGTGGCATTTTATAAATAAAATAATTAACTATTTCTTTTGGAAAGCGGTCCAAAATATAAGGCAGCTGACACCTAGTGAACCAACCCGCTACCTCTTACTGGAACCAGAGCCCAATTTGCTAAATATTAACATCGTAGGTTACACGTTTTTATTAGAGAGACTAGAGACGGCCAAATGGTAAAAATTCGACCAAATAATATTTGAAAAAAATTTGAAAAAGTGTAACAGGCTATGTAGTGTGTTCTGTTGCGCTCATTTCTCTATCTCTCTCCACCTCCCCCTCCCCAACCCGCAACCTCATCACAGGTAGTTTTAGCGAATTTCCCCTATAGGGAAGAAGCTATTACCGTAGGTCTCATGGTAAGATTTAAGGCCCAGACCATGATAACTTTTTGTTTTGAGGTTCCCAGATGTCAAAAGCACTATTCGTTCAAATTTATATATATCGTGTCCGTGAATGCGATAACTTGAGTAAAAAACGTCCGACTTCGATGAAATTTGGCTCAAATATCTAAAGTGACATTCATGACTTTAAGTCCGAAAACCGGAAAAATCGGACCATAAGAAAAGAGGTTTATGGGGGTTTTAAATTTTCCAAAAATCAATTTTTTTGCATTTTTCACCGTAAAATTTTTAAACAACTTAATTTTGGTTTTGACTATGTTATAGAGTTTGAAAAAACAAATAATATAGTTTTTTTTTAAATTATTAACCAAGGTTGAAGTTGCGGAGGAAATCCAAAAAAACCTACTCATAAAATCTCCCATGTTAATCTTATGGGAAAAAGGTTTTTGGTTTTTCCTCAGTTCATTCCAGTAAACTTCACATTTGCTTTTACCAATCAGTTCAGCTCCACAAAACAATCATTTTGGTGTTTAAATTGTGATTCTACGCTCAACCGTTGCAGAGATATTCAAAGTGCTAAACACAGTACGTTGTCCAATGTTATCCTTATGGATAATAAATAAAATTTGATATCTCAATTATTTATGAATGTATATTGATGAAACTTGGTATGTGGCTTCACGTAGTTCTGGTATATTGATATTTGCACAAACAAATTATTTTTAGCGAATTTCCCCTACAGGAAGAAGCTATTACCGTAGGTCTCATGGTAAGATTTAAGCCCGAGACTATGACAAATTGTTGTTTAGGTCCCCAGATGACTAAAACACTATTCGTTCAAATTTATATATATGTATATATATATATATATATATATATATATATATATATATATATATATATATATGTGTGTGTGTGTGTGTGTGTGTGTGTGTGTGTGTGTGTGTGTGTGTGTGTGTGTGTGTGTGTGTCCGTGAATGCGATAACTTTAGTAAAAAACGTCCGATTTCGATGAAATTTGGCTCAAATGTGTAAAGTGACATTTATGACTAAGTTCGAAAACCATAAAAATCGGGCCATGGAAAGGGGGGTTTATGGGGGTTTTAAATTTTCAAAAAATCAGTTTTTTGCATTTTTTACCCTAAAATTTTTAAAACACTTAATTTTGGTTTAGACCATGTTATAGAGCTTAAAAAACAAATAATATGGTATTTTGAATTATTAAGCTAGGTTATAAGTGGTTGCGGAGAAAATCCAAAAAAACCTGCTCATAAAATCTCCTATGTTAATCTTATGGGAAAAAGGTTTTTGGCTTTTCCTAAGTTAATTTTAATGTAAACTTCACATTTGCTTTTACCAATCAACTCAGCTCCACAAAACAATCATTTTGGTGTTTAAATTGTGATTCTGCGTCCAACCGTTGCAGAGATATTCAAAGTGCTAAACACAGTACGTTGTCCAATGTTATCCTTATGGAGAATAAATAAAATTTGATATCTCCATTATTAATGAATGTATATTGATGAAACTTGGCACGTGGGGTCACGTAGTACTGGTATATTGATATTTGCACAAAAATTGATTTTTTGTTGATTATCCCCGTAGCAGCGAACCTGCGTACTCAGCATATTCATGTTATTCTTATGGAGAATAAGTAAAATGTAATGACTCCCTTAATTATGAACATAAATTAATACAACTTGGTATGTGGATTCACCTTGTTGAGTTATATTGATATTTGCATAAAAACCCATTTTTTAGTTCCTTGTTGCAGCAAACCTGCTTACTCATCCCCCATGTTATTCTTATGGAGAATAATTAAAATGTTATATAGTGCTTACTTATGATTGAATATTAATTAAACTTGGTATGTGGCTTCACCTAGTTAAATTATATTTATATTTGCATAAAAATCAATTGTTTATGTTCCTTGTTTCAGCAAACCTATGTACTCATCACCAATGCTAATCTTATGGAGAATAATTAAAATTGTATATATCGCTTATATATGAATATATTTTTATGAAACTTGGTATGTGGCTTTATATGGTATTAAGACATATATTATGCATTGGAAATTCGCTGAGTACGCAGGTTTGCTGCGACTGGGGTATTTTTTACTATCCCCGTAGTAGCAAACCTGCGTACTCAGCCCCCATGTTATTCTTATGGAGAATAATTAAAATGTTATTTATGATTGAATACTGATGAAACTTGGTATGTGGCTTCGCCTAGTTAAATTCTATTTATATTTGCATAAAAAACAATTGTTTGTGTTCCTTGTTTCAGCAAACCTACGTACTCATCAACAATTTTATTCTTACGGAGGATAATTAAAATTGTATACATCGCTTATAATATAAGCGTACCAAGTTTCATAAAAATATATTCACATATTATGTGAATATATTTTTATGAAACTTGGTACGCGGCTTTATGTGGTATTAAGACATAATATTATGCATTGGAAATTCGCTGAGTACGCAGGTTTGCTGCGACGGGGGTATTTTTTTATTAGGTAGGAATTAAAACGGAACATTTGTCCTAAATTAGCAGTTCTTGCTGTTGTGGAGTAAAAATGGATAAGAAGGTGTTACCATTCCAATAGTCAGTAAAATGTTGTATTTATTAATCTCCTGTTCTTGCTGTAGTGCTATTTATTTATTTGAATAACGCAGCTGTTTATTAAATGAAATGAAGAGAATGAACAAACACCAAAAAGCACCGTAAAGCATGTTCCCATGAGGATAACATGTAAACCTTGAAAGCAAGAGGGCATAAATTCACACACCCAAACACAAAATTATTTACATTCAACACATCTCCTAATGTTACTAAATAACTATGCTAAGTATCATAATCCTACGATGACGCATATAAGAGAAATCGGTACAACAAAAATGTCCTTAGCCTATTAATATTTAGGTATGCCTAACTTGACGTACTGCTTTATTAACTTGTTAAAAGTAGATATACGAACATAATTTCAATGACAGTTTTGAATGAGGAAACAATTTTTATTCAGTGCAAGACAGTGCGGAGACAGAGAAAGGCTTTTACAGTTGCAGCACTTCAGCAGATTCTACATCGCTGAGTTCCTCCACTTTGACGCTTTTACCAACTTTTAACACTATTCCGTATAATACTAAGCGTGACAGTGATGAAACATGAATGTCTTAAGTAGTCCACGACTATCACAGCTTTTGGAGCTTATTCCGCTTTCTTTATGGGCGGAGAGAGCTGATTTAATACTGAATACACTCTCTTCGCTGGACATAAAACAAATATTAGCAAAATTGGCGGATTCCGAATTATTAAAAACTGATTAGACTACAGAATAAGGAGTAGTTTATTTTATAATAGTTTATTTTTATCACAGTATTATTACAAATTAAAATTACATATATAGGTTGTAAGACAATTGTTTGCATGAGCATTTTATTCTGCTTAAATAAAACTGAGCGAACATCTTTCATTTTTACTGTAATCTTGCAGCAAGATCAATTAAATGAATAACTATAATGCAATAATCCCCAGCACGATATCTGTGCAAAAACAAATGTAAACTACGTTAAAAAATTGGTTGATACTATGCAAAGAATATATCCTCTTAATTTATACAAATCATCAATTTTAAATTACCATATCCTTTATTATTCAACTATTATTGTTCAAAGGGTGTTTTTCTGTCTGTATGCCATATCATCACTAAGTAATTAATTAAAACCAATAACCACAAAAATAATAAATTATCCTCGCTTTGGTAACATACTGGTGGAATCATCTGAAGCAACAACTAACTTCAACTAACTCAAGACAAGTGACAATAAGTTTATGAAAGAGACATCAAAACGTGGATTTGGGTTCAACCGTGTCAATACGTACGATGCGCACTATCATTTGTTGATAATCCTAATTTAAATTATTAATCTGTTAAGGATTTTGATCGAAGGGCCTCCCGATTGCAAGGAGCAATCTTGGCCACTGTTTACCTCGATAAGCGTCAATGCAATCTAAGATCTACATCTTTAATATATAAAAATAAATCCCTATTTCCTTTGGTCACGCCATAACTTGAGAATGAGTGAACCAAATTGAATAATTCTTTTTTTCTTGTGTTCGTTAATGTCAGGACAAGGTTTTTATAAAAGACAATTTTTAATCCGACCTAAGGGCTCTGTCCCATGGCCTTCAAAGTTCCCACTGATTTTACCAAAGTTCAGTTAGTTACACCAAACAGCTGTTAACAAGGATTATATCTAAACATACGTGAAAGGCATAATCCTATGTTCATTATAGAAATAAAAAATCTACTTGAATGGCAACTCAAACTCTTTTTCCCATGCCGAAGTTAGCAATATATAGGAGAGTGAGCGTAGTGAACGAGATCATCCGGGAGGCGAGTGAGCGAAGCGAACGAGCTTATCTTGAAAATGAACGAGTATCCACATATTAAACAAAAATCCTGCTTTTTGTTCACTCACTTGCTGAAGTTAATACTAAACCGATTTTGATAATTTTTTCTCTTTCTCTTTTTTTTATTTTTTTCAAGTTCTAAGTCACTGTCGAGCCATAATTTCGATTTAGGCCCCAGCGCTCTGCCCCACGGGACTTCCAAGTTCCCATGTTATTCATATGGAGGGGAGTTTTATTTGGTTTATGACTCATGTGTTTTTTTATTAATTAATCAAACAGATGTTAAAAGGATTATACCCGCAAATTACATTACCTAATTGAGTTTCAAATAAAAAACTTATTTACTTTACTCAACTCTCAACATTTGGGTTATGTTATTGTTGAGGTGTTTTAGGCAGGGCCCTATAACCTTACCTGGCCCTGGTTTAGGTCTGATTTGTTGCTGTGTATGCTGGTGCGTAAATGAAGTTTTGTTTAGGCTTTTTATTTTTGTCATCCCTGATGATAAATGTAAGTAATATTGTTAAAATAATTGGAGATGTCTGTTCAAAGCTGTTTCGTGGTGTTTTTACAATACCGTAGATAAACACAGGGAAATTTGGCTGGCTGTTGTTAGAAAAATATCTGAAAATTGGGAGTTTTTTAAGGATTATATTATTGGTGATAGAAGCTATAATACAGACTGCCGGTTTTATTATCAAGTGACTATGTTTTGTTGCTCCCAATTGAAGGTGAATATGCTGGGCATAATGAACTGACATGTATTTTAGTCATTTATTCCCTGATTATCTATTCAGAGTTTATATTGAAAACGGTAATAACATCCATGATTATGGAACTGGAAATATTGTACGAAACCTACAGTTCACAGGGCACTTAGATTCAGGCCATTGATGTAATAAATTGTGACATAAATGCAGAACAAATCTCAACACCCAATTTTAAAAAGAGATGTATAGGGAAAGATATCTAACTAAAGACTATCATTGTATCAAAACACCCAATTTTAATAAGAGATATATAGGGAATGATATCTAACTAAAGACTGTCATTGTTTTGTTTACAATTTTTATACTCTCTCACTTATTTTGCGTTATATAACCTCAAAATATTGCGGGGGAGCAGCTCGTTTGACATAAACAAATTCAATGACATTAAGACAGGGCAACGTCTGTCGGGCCAGGTAGTTTGATTATAAAGAAGCATTAATCAGTAGCCCAATGAATGTTTTTTTTCCTAAAATATTATATATTGAGGAATTTCCTGTAATGATCAAGTGAAGTGAATTGAAAATTAACAATTTTACTTCGGCGTTCAAAACTTTCACGTCAGCGATTCATCAACAAGACTACATTTAACATCATGAGATCAAACATTACAGCAAAATTATTTCAACCCCAAACAAAAGCAAGGTTGTAAACCAATGAACTACCAACGGTAAGTAACACGAAACATTGTCATAACAACTTAACTCAGCTGGGCTTGCCGGGACAGAAATGTTATTACTATGACAAACATGAGAAGTGACGTTATGACAGCCCCTCAGGTTGGAGCACTTTACGTCTACTATAATCACTCCTGTAGCGTACTAGGTGTTATATGTTGATTGATTAATATTGATAAGGGGGGGTGGCTTTATATGGAACAATGTGAATAATATGGATAACAAGTTGACTGGGTGGCTATGGTTGGTGAACTTAAGGAAGCAAAATTGGGAGAATATTAAATAGCAAACTAGTATTACAATGTTTAAGGAAGGTGCTGTAGTTACCCAAAGGTCGGAAGGTAATTAACCTATAGCAATAGTAAACCTCGAAGCCAGCTTTGTTGTGTTAACACTACCCTACTTGAAATTCATGATTCAACAACCATTTTTCTTTATTAGATAGGAAAATGCCAACAACTAAATAACGTGCTACGACTAACGGAGAATACCCCTGAAATCTGGCATTTACACTGTAATTTAATAAATGGGAGAGCAGCGCTATTGAAATCAGGAACTAACAATTAATTATCTACTCAAAATGTGCATCTCGTGGACATAGCCTGGCCGTGAGGCGGTCAGACAATAACCTACCTACCTACCTACCTTACCTACATTACCAATAATTGTGGATTACTTAAAGAATTATATCTTGGGGCATTTAAAACCCAGTCGAGGCCCCTCTACCTAAACGGTTTTTCTAATCCATGCTAATATTTTCAATATGCAACTTATAATCTAAACTTAGCTCAGATATACTATTAGGTCTAGAAGAGTAGCCGGCGTTTCTTTTAATGGGGGGGGATTTGAGATTTAAACTGCGTTGAGTGAAGAAGGAATTGGCGACTTGATTCATTGACTTGAAGACTTGAAGGAATTGATCAGATGATTCATGCACATATATATGTAAGAAAGTGCGCATGGCGGCACACTCCTGAACTACTGAATGTATTATAACAAACTAGCATTAGAGCCGTTAACAGTTTTAATGTTGGCAAGAAGTAAAAATCGTTTTCTATTAGTGGGCAATACATGCTATTAATATTAGTGGGGTCAGACCAATGCTAAATAAGCAGTTATTTCATAAATTAACTACAGCATCAATTGTTTAAATCCTCTGTGTCGCATCCACTGTTGGATTAAACGCCTTAACTTTGAAATATATATAAAAAACTCCAAAAATAGGAAGAAAAACACCAACCCCACATAATAACAGACAAACCCCGGAAAACTGTACAAACAAAAATAATACAATACACTGTATTGGCTGACTCCAATACTACCAGGATTGTACGAATTTGACTGCGAAATGAAATGTAAGGTCAGTGACGTGACACACAATGTACTCTCAGTGTCCAATTAGTGGCCTGCCCTCCTCATTAGACTATACAACGGCGCATCCTCCTACTACCAGGATTGCAGAAGTGTGACTGTGTTGATTGATTCAAAGTCAGTGACGTGGGACACTCTGTGATCTCACAGTCCAATTAGTGGCGTGGCTTGACCTCCTCATTATGTATCTTACAATCAGTATTGTTGGAGTTTTGACTGTGGACTGTAATATAAGGTCAATGAGGTGGCTGTGACACACTATTTCATCTCACAGTTCAATTAATAGTATCTGACATCATTAGACGATACATCGCCACTACCTCCTGCTACCAGAATTCTAAAAGTTTGACTGTGGAGTATAATATAAGGTCACTGTCGAGGATGTGACACACTCCGTACCCTTAAAAGTCTAATTAGTAGCCTGACCTCATTAGACGATAGGCCGGAGTTGTCTCCTAATGAAATGATTGTAAACGTTTGACTGTGGAGTATAATGCAAAGTCAGTGATGTGGGTGTGACACACTCTAGCCCTCAAAGTCCAATTAGTGGTCTACCTCATTAGACGATAAGGCCAGCGCTGTCTCCTAGTACCAGGATTTGTAGAGTTTAATGTAAGGTTAGTGTCGTTGATGAGAAACACTAAGTTCTCTCAGTGTCCAATTAGTGGCCTGAACTCATTACACGATAGGCCGGCGTTGTCTCCTAATACCAAGATATTAGGAGTTTGACCGTGGATTGTAATATAAGGTCAGTGACGTCGGTGTGATACACTCTGTGCCCTCAAAGTACACTTAGTGGCCTAACCTTATTAGACTATATACTGGCGCTGCCTCCTACTACCAGGATTGTAGGAGTTTGCGTGAGGAGTGTAATACAAGGTCAGAGACGTGGGTGTGACACATTCTTGCCCTCAAAGTCCACTTAGTGGCCTAACCTTATTAGACGATATACCGGCGCTGCCTAATACTACGAGGATTGTAGGAGTTTGCGTGAGGAGTGTAATACAAGGTCAGTGACGTGGGTGTGACACACTCTTGCCCTCAAAGTCTACTTAGTGACCTAACCTTATTAGACGATAGGCCGGCGCTGCTTCCTACTACCAGGATTGTAGTTTGCGTGAGGAGTGTAATACAAGGTCAGTGACGTGGGTGTGACACACTCTTGCCCTCAAAGTCCAATTAGTGGCCTGACCTTATGAGACGATAGTCCGGCACTGTCTCCTACTACCAAGATTGTAGGAGTTTGACTGTGGAGTGTAATATAATGTCAGTGACGTGGATGTGACACACTCTGTGACCTCAAAGTCCAATTAATGGCCTGACCTCATTAGACGATAGGCCGGCGCTGCCTCCTAATAACAAGATTGTAGGAGTTTGACTGTGGAGTGTAATATAATGTCAGTGACGTGGATGTGACACACTCTGTGACCTCAAAGTCCAATTAATGGTCTGACCTCATTAGACGATAGGCCAGCGCTGCCTCCTAATACCAAGATTGTAGGAGTTTGACTGTGGAGTGTAATATAATGTCAGTGACTTGGATGTGACACACTCTGTGACCTCAAAGTTCAATTAATGGCCTGACCTCATTAGACGATAGACCGGCGCTGCCTCCTAATACCAAGATTGTAGGAGTTTGACTGTGGAGTGTAATATAATGTCAGTGACGTGGATGTGACACACTCTGTGACCTCAAAGTCCAATTAATGGCCTGACCTCATTAGACGATAGGCCGGCGCTGTCTCCTAATACCAGGATTGTAGGAGTTTGGCTGTGGAGTGTAATATAATGTCAGTGACGTGGATGTGACACACTCTGTGACCTCAAAGTCCAATTAATGGCCTGACCTCATTAGACGATAGGCCGGCGCTGCCTCCTAATACCAAGATTGTAGGAGTTTGACTGTGGAGTGTAATATAATGTCAGTGACGTGGATGTGACACACTCTGTGACCTCAAAGTCCAATTAATGGCCTGACCTCATTAGACGATAGGCCGGCGCTGCCTCCTAATACCAAGATTGTAGGAGTTTGACTGTGGAGTGTAATATAATGTCAGTGACGTGGATGTGACACACTCTGTGACCTCAAAGTCCAATTAATGGCCTGACCTCATTAGACGATAGGCCGGCGCTGCCTCCTAATAACAAGATTGTAGGAGTTTGACTGTGGAGTGTAATATAATGTCAGTGACGTGGATGTGACACACTCTGTGACCTCAAAGTCCAATTAATGGTCTGACCTCATTAGACGATAGGCCAGCGCTGCCTCCTAATACCAAGATTGTAGGAGTTTGACTGTGGAGTGTAATATAATGTCAGTGACTTGGATGTGACACACTCTGTGACCTCAAAGTTCAATTAATGGCCTGACCTCATTAGACGATAGGCCGGCGCTGCCTCCTAATACCAAGATTGTAGGAGTTTGACTGTGGAGTGTAATATAATGTCAGTGACGTGGATGTGACACACTCTGTGACCTCAAAGTCCAATTAATGGCCTGACCTCATTAGACGATAGGCCGGCGCTGTCTCCTAATACCAGGATTGTAGGAGTTTGGCTGTGGAGTGTAATATAATGTCAGTGACGTGGATGTGACACACTCTGTGACCTCAAAGTCCAATTAATGGCCTGACCTCATTAGACGATAGGCCGGCGCTGCCTCCTAATACCAAGATTGTAGGAGTTTGACTGTGGAGTGTAATATAATGTCAGTGACGTGGATGTGACACACTCTGTGACCTCAAAGTCCAATTAATGGCCTGACCTCATTAGACGATAGGCCGGCGCTGCTTCCTAATACCAAGATTGTAGGAGTTTGACTGTGGAGTGTAATATAATGTCAGTGACGTGGATGTGACACACTCTGTGACCTCAAAGTCCAATTAATGGCCTGACCTCATTAGACGATAGGCTGGCGCTGCCTCCAAATACCAAGATTGTAGGAGTTTGACTGTGGAGTGTAATATAATGTCTGTGACGTGGATGTGACACACTCTGTGACCTCAAAGTCCAATTAATGGCCTGACCTCATTAGACGATACAACGGCTCTGTCTCCTACTACCACGTTTGTGGGATATGCCTGCAGTGCAATGTAAGGTCAGTGTCATGGACGAGACACTTTCTGTACCCTCAGAGTCCAATTAGTGGCCTGACCTCATTAAACAGCACATCACCGCTGTCTCCTATTACCACTTTTGTGTGAGTTTTCCTACAGTGTAATGTAAGGTCAGTGTCGTTGACGAGACACACTCTGTGTTCTCAGTGTACAATTAGTGGCCTGACCTCATTAAACGGCACATCACCGCTGTCACCTGCTACCAGTCTTGTGGGAATATGACTACAGTATAATCTAAGGCCAGTGACGTGACAAGCTCTGTACCCTCAGTGTCCAATTAGTGGCCTGACCTCATTAAACAGCACATCACCGCTGTCTCCTATTACCACTTTTGTGTGAGTTTTCCTACAGTGTAATGTAAGGTCAGTGTCGTTGACGAGACACACTCTGTGTTCTCAGTGTACAATTAGTGGCCTGACCTCATTAAACGGCACATCACCGCTGTCACCTGCTACCAGTCTTGTGGGAATATGACTACAGTGTACTCTAAGGTCAGTGACGTGACAAGCTCTGTACCCTCAGTGTCCAATTAGTGGCCTGACCTCATTAAACAGCACATCACCGCTGTCTCCTATTACCACTTTTGTGTGAGTTTTCCTACAGTGTAATGTAAGGTCACTGTCGTTGACGAGACACATTCTGTGTTCTCAGTGTACAATTAGTGGCCTGACCTCATTAAACGGCACATCACCACTGTCACCTGCCACCAGTCTTGTGGGAATATGACTACAGTGTACTCTAAGGTCAGTGACGTGACAAGCTCTGTACCTTCAGTGTCCAATTAGTGGCCTGACCTCATTAAACGTCACATCACCGCTGTCTCCTATTACCACTTTTGTGAGTTTTCCTACAGTGTAATTTAAGGTCAGTGTCGTTGACGAGACACACTCTGTGTTCTCAGTGTACAATTAGTGGCCTGACCTCATTAAATGGCACATCACCGCTGTCACCTGCTACCAGTCTTGTGGGAATATGACTACAGTGTGCTCTAAGGTCAGTGACGTGGCAAGCTCTGTAACCTCAGTGTCCAATTAGTGGCCTGACCTCATTAAACGGCACATCACCGCTGTCTCCTATTACCACTTTTGTGAGTTTTCCTACAGTGTAATGTAAGTTCACTGTCGTTGACGATACACACTCTGTGTTCTCAGTGTACAATTAGTGGCCTGACATCATTAAACGGCACATCACCGCTGTCACCTGCTACCAGTCTTGTGGGAATATGACTACAGTGTAATCTAAGGCCAGTGACGTGACAAGCTCTGTACCCTCAGTGTCCAATTAGTGGCTTGACCTCATTAAGCGGCACATCACCGCTGTCACCTGCTACCAGTCTTGTGGGAATATGACTACAGTGAAATCTAAGGTCAGTGACGTGACAAGCTCTGTACCCTCAGTGTCCAATTAGTGGCTTGACATCATTAAGCGGCACATCACCGCTGTCACCTGCTACCAGTCTTGTGGGAATATGACTACAGTGAAATCTAAGGTCAGTGACGTGACAAGCTCTGTACCCTCAGTGTCCAATTAGTGGCTTGACCTCAGCAGACGAAAAGTAGCCGTTGTCTCTTCGCCATGTACTTGGCTCTGTACTATCGTGTGCTAAGACGCGGAAGAAAGTAATAAAAGTATATTGATTCTTGAGAGGCAAGTTATAAATACTTTCATTATTTCGCAACATATGCTAAATTACAAGAAAATTTGGTTGGTCAAATTGAAACCGACAGTTGATTGCATGAATCAATCAACTGGACAAATAACCCTTGATCAGAAGAAACTCAATTAGTTCACTTTTAATTAGTGCTCATTTTACCTCCACAATATTTTACTACTACTTATTATAACAGTTGTAATATTATTCCTACCACAGAGAAATACGGTGATAACCTAATTAAATATGGATGACATACGTCATTTTATCATAGGAGAGAAAAATACTGTAACAGTAAATTTACTCACCAAAGATTGTTCAAACATACTTATTATCTATCAGCAAACATACCTGAAAACAAATACATGAGTGTCATCAAAAGAAACACAAATTTTACGACTATAAATTTATATTTTCATTACATTTTGTGTAATCCTAAAAAAACCGTTTTAGTTTGCTTTAATTATAATATTATAATTACTTTTTTGCACACTCGTTCTAACTGTAAGATGTTGAGTTTACCTACTGAGAGAAAAAACGCATAAAGGTTCAAAAGAGCGTAACTTCTCGAACGTACTCGCCACTTTACGATTTAAGGGGTGCACATTTTAACATTTTCAACCGATAACAGTGGTGGATAGACGTGTATTGTCTCCGTCTACTCGCTATTTCTATGAAGGAGGTGGCGATCTGTCGGGGTCGGGGTGGCGACTTGACGCTGCCGTGCGAGGTGGCAATCTGTCGGTAGCGTACCCGACAGATCGTCACCTCCGAGAAGGGAAGGTGGCGATCTGTCGGGGTGGGGTCTTGTCGGGGCCGTGCAAGGTGGCGATCTGTCGGTAGCGTACCCGACAGATCGCCACCTCCGAGAAAAAAGGTGGCGATCTGTCGGATGGCGACTAGACGGCAATGATATTTCTATAAGTAAGACACTTTAAATTTTACGAGGTGGCAATCTGTCACCTATGACCAAAATGCCGAGGTGGCGATCTGTCGGGGTGGCGAATAGACGGCGACCGACACACCTGAGCGGTACGGCGGAGCGGCAGCGGTGCGATATTCGCGCGGTTATTTAGTTCAATGGGAGTAAAGGGGTGCACACACCGGAGCGGTACGGCGGAGCGGTAGCGGTGCGATATTCGCGCGGTGATTTAGTACAATGGAAGTAAATGAGAGCGGCCACACTGGAGCGGTGCGAGCGGTAGCGGTATACCGCCCGCACCACCGCACCGCCGAGATGCAGCATGTTCCATTTCACCGCCCAGCGGTGACAGCGGTGCCGGTGCGACGAGCCTGGCATTTGTGTCCAGGACTCCAAGCAATCAATATGGCAACTGAGCTCCTGATCGAAAATGTATATTTGTACCCTGTGCTTTACCAACTAGATCACCGTGAGTACAAGAACATTAAGAAGAAGGATAGGATCTGGGAAATCATTGCGAAAGAGCTTAATGAACCAAGTAAGTAGTATATTTATAATTACGTAGATGTAGTTCCGAGGTATTAAAATAACTGATTAATTTACAAATTTAAAAAATAAAATAAAACATTCACTTTCAGACTAAATGTTTCATTATTGAAAACGTTTGTTGTACATAAATCCATTTTTTTCTTGTTAGAATGTGTTTGAAAAACCTAAGATGCATTAACCTGTTATCAAAATGTCGGCCATGGCCCAAAAATTATAAGTCTGGAACATAGAAAAAGTAATTGTTGTTTTATACACAAAAAAAAACTAAAGGTAAAATTTACTAAAGGTAAAACTAACAACACACCGCACTTGTTGACTGCACACTCATAAATGAGAACGAAAAATTACTGTAGACTGCTGTCACCGCTGCGGTGCGGTATCGCTCCGGTGTGAACGCCCCAGCGATACCGCCGCGGCGGTGATGGTGGGTGGGGGAGATGAAAAAACGCGCCGATACCGCCACCGCTCTCACCGCTCCAGTGTGTGCAGGCCTTAAATGCGAGCGTTTACACTGGAGCGGTGCGAGCGGTAGCGGTATACCGCCCGCACCACCGCACCGCCGAAATGCAGCATGTTCCATTCACCGCCCAACGGTGACACCGGTTCGACGAGCATGGCTTCAAAAATTCCCTCAACACATTATAATATGTTGTATTTGCTATTTTAACACCTTCAGAAATATAAGACTTATTATGTTAGGTATTTTTTACAGCATTTGTATACAATTCCAACAAACGGTGAAAAATTAGCATTATTTCATATGTTTCTAGATAATTCGTGTACGATACAATGTTTTTTTAAGGTTTATAAACAATTGTACGTAAGGAATTGAGATTCCTACAAAATGTATATAATTAATTGTTCATACAAACTTTGTTTATAAACATGCTGAACCTTCCCTTTCGAATTTCCACTTTGAAAAAGTTTAAATCTTTCTTTTTGTAATGCAAACCTTTTCTAAAAGTTGTATTTTCCAAATATTGATTTTTAGTTGCTTTACATTCTTCTGATATTTCCAAACAAAGCGAATACTTTTACTTCATACTTGGAATTTATAAAAATGTTCCAAAATTATTGTCTGCAAAATCGCCGAATTCACCCTGTCACCGATCAATTCACCATTGATCACTTAATTAGCTGAAGTAGTTCGACAAAACATGCCATTTTCATTTTGCATCGTTTCTTATCTTTTTTCAGTTCAGTATTTCCCGTGCTCTAACCATCTTTTGTTGACGTCATTTATCCTGTCCCTACCTTTGCGACCTCGTCTTCAGCTACAGCAACAGTACAAACAGTAAATCGCACCGCTACCGCCACAGTGTGTGCGGGCCTTTTTACCGATAAACAAAGATTTTGATTTGAAAAATCTGAAATTTTGTTGGTATATTAAACTGTAGTCGTTTTTAAATAAAACTCAAAAGAAAATTTTGAAAAATAATTTATGTAAGATATTACGTTAAAACATAAACTTCTATATCTATAAATTCGAAAAACCAATCATCTCCTAGGTCAAACCGCTACACCTAAAACCACGAAATTTGGCACGTATATAATCTTTCCATAGCGTACGTACGTAACTATTAAGAAAGAATAAAAAAAATTCCCATACGGCTTCGCCCCACGCTGAGTCAAAATTCCAATCCAGTGTTATTCTTATCGACATTCACTTTGGTAAGCTGATGAAAATTCAAATAGTTCACGATTCGTAGTAGTTCATCGGTCAACCACAGAATGCTGCACACACCACAGGTTTATTCCCGGGTGAAAGTGGGTACGATGACAGCTAGTAAAATTTTAATTATAACATTCCGCTACTACCTTGATCAATGTAATTCATTCTAAGTTCAGATGATTGTTTTAAACCTAGGCTAATACGAACACGGATAATTCCGGTTTGCATGACGGCTATTCGTATCTGCACGCGTTCATATTCCGCAAGATCTTTCTATACAACGTGCGGCTCTCAGCAAAATACCTAAAATAAAGAAACCCCCCCTCTCCCCTCACCCACAATAAAACATTCATATGCGGGATTAAGGATGCTGTTTATCTATCTCTAGATAAGAATCGCATAGGAAAATATTCTGGATATTTCCTCTGCAACCTTAATACAGAATTATTTGTTTTCATTTGATTTAATAACTGTAAAAAGAAAAAACGAAATAATTAATATAAAATGTGATGACAAAAATATAGCTTACAAAGGTAAACTACCGAAACTCGCCCCTCCAATAATGCAATCTTAATGATTTTTTTGTCGACTTATAAAATAACTTTATTTTTAATCAGTTAGATTTGACCAAACTTGCTTGGTATTATAAAAACAAGTTTTACAGAATCCAACGTTAAGTCACAAACCACGGGTTTCGGTTAATATAGGCTACCAATAGTAAAACACTAAAAGATTTACCGTTAACTGACACTGTTTATGATCATATAATTTTATATTTTTAACAATAGAAGTATCGAAGGCACAAAACAAAGATAAATGTTTACACACATTTAATTGCACATTAACAACAAATTTAGAATTTATTCCGCATCTATTACACCGCTATTAGTAAACATGATATAAAAATAAAGAGTAATTTGAGATTTTAACCAGATTCATTTAAAACCAATAATGTTTACCCAATAAAAAATAAATAAATATGTAATGGCTTGTAAAACATGTTTTTCACATTTAAATACCGCCGACTGTAGAATAGCAGAACTGAAATAGTGAGATACTGTTTGCCAGGCCGAGTAAACATTCCGTCCAAAACACGCGAGTACTACGCATTATGCATATCCTGAATTAAACAGAGAGATATACTCCCGCCGGCCGCTCCGCCTCTGGAGTAATCTCTAATGTGTTTTGGTTTTAACACGTTTACTTTCAACCCTAACACTTCGCTTAGTTTTCATCTCGGCTTCAAAGTTATACAAATTAATTTTCAGTTACGTCAGCCGTCTCAGGCAAACACATGAATAGGGAAATGTTATATAAATCTCTAGAATGCCCAGTTATTAAAATTTGATTAAAAATTGTTTTGGAGACATACATATGAGTATTTTATAAATTTCAGATTAATTTACAAGCAGTAAAAAACTACTCGATTATATTTTTACGACTGTTTTTGGGAAAGTCAAATAGGTTAAAGAAAACAAAAAACATACAGTTGATGCAACTAGCATTATTTTTAACTAATTCATGTACGATGATTTAATGCTCTTCAGTCAAGGTTAAAAAAGGTGTTCAGGAGAGCTTGATTTATAATTTTGTTCCAACAGTTTATAGAAATATTTAACTTTATTTGTTAACAGCATAGATTTATAACAACATATAATAATTGTGAAATGCGTCCTTTTCTCATTTCCTGACACATTTTTTCAAAGAACCATCTTCAATACTTCAATAACAGTAAATGTAATTCTGTAGTGATACAAGCTTGTATTAATAAGTTGTTAGCTGATGATTTTAACGATCTGCGTGTTTCCAGTCTCAATTTAACATGTAACAAAACTTGAATTAGTTTAATTTTGTCATTTCAGTATTCATCATTATCAAAAATCAACCCCAAAATGTATACTTCCACTAAATATGAAGGATGCTGCTCATAGTCAAGATATAAGTTATGATTATTTTATACGAGGTCCCAAACAATTCAACAAATAGACATAAATCTGATATCTGACTGTCGCCTATCAAAATAAATTATATGAAAGTTATCAATCATGACATTTATGGCTCGGCGGTTGATCAATACTGGTAGAAAATAAAACATAAAAATAGTTGTTTTGTTACAGACGATTTAAAATATATTGCCTATAAATAATGAATCCCACGATTTATAGCAAAAATATTTACACTGTAGTACTGTATAAAAAAGTTTATCTTTTAACATTAATAATAGGCTTACATTATTATGCACCATGACAGGTTTTAGAAACACTACACATTTTTACAAAAACATGCAATAAAACTCCATATACTTTTTTAGGAATAAAAAATCAGATCAAAAAAACTTTGCCGATTTGGACATGCCCTAGAATGTCTCAATTAAAGAATACTGTAAACACGCTGAAAATATGTATTAATATTAGATGAGAAAATTTATTGTTTTTAAGTATGCAATTTTTTTTAGGGATTCATGTTGTTCGTATAAATATTATCTCGCATAACAGAAATTTGGATCACTGTATAGTATAACCAATGACTACATAGTTCGATATAACTTGGGAACTAATAAATGATATCCTCACTCAAACTCACAAAAACATGCAATAAAACTCCATATACTTTTTTAGGAATAAAACAATCAGATCAAAAAAACTTTGCCGATTTGGACATGTCCTAGGATGTCTCAAAGAATACTGTAAACATGCTGAAAATATGTATTAATATTAGATGAGAAAATTTATTGTTTTTAAGTATGCAATTTTTTTTAGGGATTCATGTTGTTCGTATAAATATTATCTCGCATAACAGAAATTTGGATCACTGTATAGTATAACCAACGACTACATAGTTCGATATAACTTGGGAACTAATAAATGATATCCTCACTCAAACTTCACTCTTTGTATATCCCAAATTATTTATGGTTAAAGGGACCTAACACAAATAATATTCGATAACTAATCACCTGCAACGTCTTAGACTAAGATTTCAGCTCAATGTGGCAGGTTTAATAACATGTGATTAGTTTTAGACACTGCTGAAAATTAATTACTTTCCAGCCGGGACTCAAGAGGTGCTGAATAATGAAAACTTGCTGAGTAGCTTTGACTTTGTCGCCACTTTTGATTTAAACTTCACTGCGGTGCAGCCTCTCTCTTGATGGAAAACTGGGGGAACAACTTTAAATTTCATTTACCTATATAGAAAGTTAAAGTTAAAATACTAAGTAATTAAATAAATGGGTAGTCGATTGAACAATAATTGTCTTTCTTTGCAATATCGGGCATAGAGCCAATGATCCTGTTCATTATGGCCATAGTTTTGGTATCGATTTTATCAAGTCAGAGGCAGAGTACTGTTTTATTCAATCTTAATTGCTTTCTGAGTGGTACCATCGGGAAGACAAATGTATTTACATACGTTGGTAGAAACTGTCAAAATAATATTTAGAAAACATAAGAAGCATAACATTTATAGTTTTACTTTATTGGAAAAACTCAACAAAACATCCTTGACAATAGTAGAAAAGTATGTAATAAAGTAAAGTCGTTTGAGATCATTTGAGGAGACTTCCTAATAAAACTATCATCAAACTTAAGAAATATGTAGTTTTTAAAGAACTAGGAGCGGCCTATTTACTCTACACATTCACCTGAAAGTATAACGAGTTCGCACGCAGCACGCTGACGTGAGGGAAGTGAATTTCCACATAAAAACTATAAAACTCAAAATCAGTTAAAATCATACAATTATTCCAATTTTTATTCAAATCTGAAAATATTGATTTTTTTGCTGTTTTGATGCTCCTGGTTATATTTACCTTCAACGCTGGGAATGCAATTTTGCGCATTATAAGGTTAGGAGAAGGTCCAGTCAGGCTTTAAAGTAGGCGTGAGATTGTTGGGGATGATAAAAGTACATCAACAAATGAATAACAGGCTTTTCTGAAGTAAAACCCCCATAAGACAACGTACTGTGTTTGGTCAATACACATTTTCTTTAATAACTCGGTAAATATATTTGCTAGAATGACGAGAGAGGGCTTAAAAGTTTCACCACACTAATTTCCACAGTTTTTCATTCGTTAATTTTACATCCGGGGCTTTTCTGACCCTTTTTGGGCCCAAAAACTCAAATTTCTAAATTTAAAATCCCCAAAAAAGAGCATAAGACAACGTACTGTGTTTGTTCAATACACATTTTCGTTAATAACTCGGTAAATATATATGCTAGGATGACGAAAGAGGGCTTAAAAGTTTAGCCTCACTAATTCCCATTTCTTTTACATGCATTAATTGTACATCAGGGGCTTTTCTGACCCTTTTTAAGGAGCCCAAAAACTCAAAATTTGAAAGACTAATCCCCAAAAATGGGGTTTAGAGTTTTCCTATTGTTTTGCCCAACGAACTTGTCCAATTGATTACAGAAAGGAACGTCCCTACCAAATTTGAAGTAAATCGGACAAAAAATATGGCCGCCAGAGTGCAAACACACACGCACGCACGCACGCACGCACGCACGCACACACACACATATTTATTTATTTATTACTTTAAACATTTTAAACACAGTACCCTAGTAAAGTAATAATTATATTAGTAGACCATTTTACTGAAATTACATATGTATATGTATGTATGTATACAATTTTGAACGACCCCAAAACGTGTTCAGGGGGTCACGTTAGGAACTTCTATGGTGGTCCTGGGCTTAAGTTTCACCGTGCGGGACATGCTAATAGTTCACTTTCCATAGGAAATTCGCTAAAAAATAGTAAAAGACAGTTAAATTAGATCAGTCACACCGGTGACTGTTCATCAAGCCCAATGAGAGAAAAAGTTATACAATTGGAATAACACGTACCATGCTCCTTACAAAAATGCTTTTAGTGAATTTCCCCTATAGGGAAGAAGCTATTACCGTAGGTTTCATGGTAAGACTTAAGCCCGAGACCATGATAACTTTTCATTTTGAGGTCCCCAGATGCCAAAAACGCCATTTGTTCAAATTTATATATACATACATGTATGTGTCCGTATGCACGATAACTCTCGTAAAGAAGGTCCTATCTTAATTAAATTTGGTACAAAAGTATAAAGTACCATTTATTTGAACGAATTCGAAAAACAGACGAATCACACGATCCGAAGGGGGTGTTTGGGGGTTTTTGTACTCCAAAAATGTTTTTTTTGGAGTTTCTACATGTAATTTCTATTTAAATCAAATTTTAATTGTTACCATTGAATTCAGCATAAAACAATTTGGTATTTTAATCATTACTCTACGTCAATTGGTTACTGAGATATTGAAAGTGCTAAACACAGTACGTTGTCTAATGTTAATTTTATGGAAAAAAGAAAAATTGTACATCTCGCTTATTTATGAACATAAACTGACGAAATTTGGTATATGGCTTCATCTGGTGTGGTTTATTGTTGTTTGCATAAAAAACAATTTTTCGCCTATGGTTCCCGTAGCATCAAACCTAGGTACTTGGTCCCCATTTTATTCTTATGTAAAATAATTCAAATGTTATATAACGTTTGTTTATGAACGTATATGGATGAAACTTGGTATGTGACTTCACTAAGATGAGTTTTATTGATATTTGCATAAAAACCCATTAGTTTGTGTTCCTTGTTGCAGAAAACCTGCGTACTCATCCCCAATGTTATTCTTATGAAAAATAATTAATATTTTAAATATCGCTTGTTTGTGAATATATTTCTTATGAATCCTGTTGAGTGTTTTAATGTGTTATGTTATAGATTCATTGGAAAATCGCTGAGAATGCGACGGGGGTATTCTGAAGCTTACGCTTTAACATTTAGTTTTATAATAGATTATGCCCTAAGAAAATGGGCTATTACTATTACTGTATAATCTTGTGAAACGGTCAATAAATGTCCGACTAACAGTTTTTCCAAAAGTTTTTATTATGGTTTTTGACTTTACATTCAGATCAAATTTACAAATAAAAATGTTACCAAGGCCGCTTAAATGTTTCGCTACAAGATTTGGAAAACGCGCCTTAAAACAAACGCATCTTAAATATTCATTTGACCTACTTTTAATATCATAAAAATATCTGAAAGTAATGAAACATTGCGAAGAGAACAACCTTTGCGTAACCAGTTTTGGCAATATCCGGTGCATCATTCAATAGCCAGCAGCGAGCGATGGGATGTTCGTCGTTTTGTACCCTTTATATTACATTACTAACGCCAACATTAAATTTTAAAATTATATTTCCCATTCCATTAAAAGATTGGAAAGATCGTTACATTGGCTCTACTTGTTAAAATACGGTACAGTAAAGTATGAATTAATTTACTTGCTTTTTATTTTCTGTGTCATTAAACGTTATTTTTAAGCCTATTCAAGCCTATTCTTCAGGAGTAAAAACTACTTGTCGCAAAAAGGTAATGTCAGCTAACATTTTAAATTTTAAGTGTCACTGTGGATTGTGCGGTGTGCACAAGTACAATGTACGATGAGTCATAATGATAAGATTCTACACAATGGGTCTTCAAAAACTATGACCTGCTCGCCAATACAGTCACAAGTGTTGAAGGCAAGGACTTTCACCACTACCCCACTGAGAATGTTCAAACCTCCCACAACGAGGCTCATGCTGCAGTATAACGAGAGCTACTACAGTTTAGCAGGAGCATCTGAGCCGCTCAGGTTGAGAAATGAATGCAGTTACCAGTCAGAATAGCCGGCTGTAGAACTTGTTTTGACAACGCTCCTTGGTTCAGTCTAGTTTAAAGAAAACATATCTTTGCAACAAGGTAAAAGTACAGAAGAGCCATATAAACGATTAAAACTGTTATCATAAGATCTAAAATAAACAAGCACAGGTGTTAATGTTGTATATAAATAGAGCTTCAAAGGTTTAAGACTGTGTTCTTATCACGAAACACACAAATACTTTTTAATATTTTACTACAATTTACACTTTTCTCTAATGCCTTTTTATACGATGATAACATCTAACACAACTCCATGTACGACGTATTTCATTATATGGAAACATTTAAATTACATGTTACTGACACTACATAAATAAAATTAGTATCGTACAACTTTAAAAGTAAACAAGTCATTTGTCATTACCTGCAATTAATTTTAAAAATTGCTGGTAAAAATGTGTATCAATAATTACCCGTTAAAAAAATCATAGCTGCTTATAACCTTAAAGCTTGTTTTAACCCCATATCATCTGACGTCATTGACAACCGAGGTGGCCCTGATCCCGTTACAATGTAAAATATGTTATGATTATGTTTGATTGAAAACTCTAATAGGAAATAAATGTAACAAATCAAACTGATAATAGGCTTCAGAAAGTTACTTTATTTGAATAGTTAAAACCATGTTTACATACCTTTTCCGTCCAAACAGTTCAAAAATTTATGCTGCCACCTACTATGACGACACGTTTCGGAATCTAGAATTATTCCATCTTCCGTCCACAACGAACACCCCGCATACGGTCATAGCACGGTGAACGTGCACGGTCATAGTAGGTGGCAGCATACATTTTTGAAGTGTTTGGACGGAAAAGGTATGTAACCTGGTTTTAAATTCTAAACAACAGTTCAGGAGGCATTTTCAAAATGGATTGAATAGTTAACTAAACGTAAGTAGGCTGACCGAAAAAACAACTAAAAGTGAATACACTGAAAAAAGATTATTGTTATATGAACCAGAATATGGTATGTGGAACAATAAATTATTGTAAATATGGTCCCAGCAATGTGTTTGGTAGTAGCTACAATCCTGTTATTGTCAATATTTTATTGTAGCGTGCAACATAAATTATTGCAAATATTACAATAATGAAATTGGAGCCCAAGCAATACATCTTGCTGTCAGAGCAATAACTATTGTCAATAATACTATAAATTATGAGAATCGTTACTAGAGTTTATAGTATTTATAACAATAACTCTTATTTTTACTTTTACAATAAGTTATTGCTGCAGCTATAAGTTCGGTTGACTCTCCTCTCAGAATGTATAGTAGCTATGCCAATACCTTTTTTTATTTCTACAATAAGTTGTTTTTGTGGTTACTACAGTGGAGTGGTTACGTACAACCCTACAGTTTAACGAACATAACCTGAAAACTAACCAAAATCAGTTACATAAAATTGCTTACATGAAAGCTGCAGAAGTATGGGGTTAATAGACCACCGTTCGCTTTGCTTTAATCATATTTTTGATTATTGTGATTATTTAAGGTTTAGTAACTTAATCTCAGTCTCTTTGTTACTTTTACCTTGTTAATATCCAACCTAGGCTATTGAAAGCCTGAATAAGATTCTGAATTCATGTTGAAACTGCTGGATTTTACTTGATAATACTTTACTGAATAATACTATACCTGTTCAATATACTTTTTGAGGTTATGCCATTGCATGTTTTGTGGCTACAGCCACATCTTCAGTTAATCCTTAGGTTGATTCTTCATTTTATTTAAACATTACTGAGACAGTGAGACACTTAACACATACATATTGCAGTATAACACATTCCGATACCGATCACACGATAAACTATAACATTGCTTGTCTCGGTGCATTCACGCTTCAGGGCAGGCCGGTGACGACTCATTTCCACTTTGAGACATTGTTTTGTTATCAAAAACAGAATCTGGTATAATATAACAGAATATTCTCGCTAAGCATTTCTACTTACTATACTACTATCGTTATGATGTATTAGCAACAATAATATGTTGATGCAATTACCAGCCTCATTGCAAATAATTTAGCAAGAATATTATTGTAGTTTTGACAGATTGTGTCAAATTAATATAAATCTTGTAAAAACTACCAGAATTGCATTTACTATGCAATATTGTTTGGATTACTATAATATTTCTTTCAGTGTAGATTTGTATTAATAGAAACTCAAGATAAACTGAACAAAATTAACTACGTCTCACAACACTACAAAATATGTTCACAAAAATACTGTATTTACATGCAAGACGGTAAATATACATAAAGTATGGCGATCAATTTCGACCAGTTGCACCGGTCATCATCAGACCTAACACGTGCATATTGACCGATGTGCAGTGTGTACCGTCAACCGCAACATTTCTTTTATTCCCCAGCGGTGCGGCGGGTCAAAGCCACCAAAGCCATTGTTGTGCCGGTGTTATCACGAGAGCTCTCGACCGACACTCCGTTCTCCACAGAGATGAAGACAAAGCCGGATCATCCCTCTGCTGCCCACAGAGCGTCGCGTCGCGTCGCGGCGCCGGCGTCCACCTCGGACTACACGTCTTCAGATGCTCTTGCCGTGATTATCTCCGTTTCAAACTTCAACCAATAACAATGTTTTTTAAAATAAAATTACCAAATTAAACAGAACTATACAAATTGCTTCAGATGAAAAAGGCTCGAATGCAATTTTCTTACTAATGGCTTTTGAAAAAAAAAACTTTAATCAGAAACCAATTCCAGAATACAATTTCATATTATTAATGAGGCTTTATTATATTGTTTTTACAGAAAGAATGAACTTATTAAATCTTCTCTCGTCAGGCTCTGAGATACCTTGAAGAACAATGATCAACACAGCAATAGTACAACTAAACTAGAACGGTGTTAGGTGGCGAGATACCCATTTCATCGGTTGATGTCATGCTACGCAAAGCGTCTGACAAGTTTTCACGACTAATGCTAATGCCTGTTCAGTGCACTTTTACAGGCAAAAAATCACTAAAACAATGGCATGCCGCTCATTTTACAATATCGAAGAATAAAAAACGATGTTTTCCCAAGATGTAAAATAGTGTTTTCCAAAATTTAACATATTTGGAATTTCTCCTGTCTATTAGGTATCTGCAGTCTAAAAGAAACATTATTTTAACGAATGTCAGTTTGGATTCGTTGTTAAAATGACCACTCATTAAAACAATGACTCCGTTCGCATGATTTTTATATTTTATCGAAAAGTCTAGAGGTTCTTTCCACCTCTCGTCTACTTTAAAAAATCGTAATATACTTCATAAATGAAAGCTTATATAAAATCCGTAAAACCGAATTTATGACGGAACCCAGAAAACCACGATTGCAGGAGTGTCGCAGGGGGGGTTATTGTTTAGCCCCTAGCCCCTAGCCCTCAACCCTTCAGTCTTCCGTCGAGCCTTAGCCATGAACACCTCGGCGTCTCACTTGACTCGATTCACTTACACTAGATTCATTTCACTGATTACATTCACTCATTTACATTAAATATGATTCAAATCAATAGTTCAAATATATTTTAATTAAATATGATTCATCATTATCATTTTCGTTCACTTAAGGAGTTTAAAGGAGTCTCTCGAGAAATCATTTGAAATGCAAGCCTTACAGGTCTAGAGGTGGTTTGTGTTTCAAATAAAATTTTAAATCAGTTGAAAATGATAATACCCCCGTCGCAGCAAACCTGCATACTCAGCGAATTTCCAATGAATATAACATAACACATTAAAAAACTTAACAGCATTCACAAGAAATGTATTCACAAACAGGCGATATTTAAAATATTAATTATTCTCCATAAGAATAACATTGGGGATGAGTGTGCAGGTTTGCTGCAACAAGGCACACAAAATAATGGGTTTTTATGCAAATATCAATAGAACTCATCTTAGTGAAGTCACATACCAAGTTTCATTCATATACATTCATTCATAAATTAGCGATATATAACATTTTAAGTATTTTCCATAAGAATAACATGGGGACCAAGTACCTAGGTTTGCTGCTACAGGAACCATAGGCGAAAAATTGTTTTTTTGTGCAAACAACAATGAACCATAACCAGATCAAGCCATACACCAAATTTCGCCAGTTTATGTTCATAAATAAGCGAGATATACAATTTTTCTTTTTCTCCATAAGAATAACATTAGACAACGTACTGTGTTTAGCACTTTCAATATCTCGGTAACCAATTGACGTGGAGGAATGATCAAAATACCAAATTGTTTGTTTTTTTAAGCTGAATTCAATGGTGTAAATTAAAATTTGATTTAAATTAAAATTAAATGTAAAAACCCCAAAAAACACATTTTTGGGGTACAAAACCCCCCAAAACCCCCCTTCAGATGGTGCGATTCATCTGGTTTTCGAACTTGTTCAAATAAATGGTACTTTACACATTTGTACAAAATTTCATTAAGATCGGACCTTTTTTACGAGAGTTATCGTGCTTACGGCCACACACATATATATTCAGTATATACACATATACATACATATACACATATTCACATATACATACATATATATATATATATATATGTATGTATGTATATATATATACATATATAAAAATTTGAACGAATGGTGTTTTTGGCATCTGGGGACCTCAAAATGAAAAGTTATCATGGTCTCGGGCTTAAGTCTTACCATGAGACCTACGGTAATAGCTTCTTCCGTATAGGGGAAATTCGCTAAAAGTAAACTTAACCCGAATTGAGACGAATTTGTCTCAAAATCGAACTAAAGTGTATTGATTTTTTACAAATTTACGAGTTTAATTTGCATATTGAAATGAATCTTCGTACAACGGGTTTATTATCAACAATTCCTTTACTGGATGTTCTGCTCACTATATTTAACAGTTAGCCACTTTTACACAACAACGAATAGCCTCTATACAATATATCTCGTATGGCACTCATAGGACAATTTTGTATTAGAACGTTAGCATCCCATTAATAAGTAATCCTTAATTCTATTCCTGGAATCAATTTAATTTAGAACTTTGCTAAGAGCATGGCTAGTTCCTAAGAGCACAAATGAAATAAAGATTCAAAGGTTTGCATTTCAAGAGTAAAAGCAAATATAATAAAGTGTCAGTAAACTAGCAGCTAAAGAAATGTGAGAGAGCACAAAGTTGTGAGGAGGAACCAGTAAGATTATTAAAATAGTTCTTGTGACGGTCCCTTCAGTTTTATCTCAGTCTTTTAAAACGATACATGTAATAACCGTTCCATCTCTTTCACTGTATTTAGATCGAATTGTATCAACTTTATTTATTACTAAAATTACTTGCAAACATATTGCTAGCAGATCACTTTTTCGGAACCTAAAGGGCAAAATATTGAAGTCGTTCTACCAACTTTTCCCTCGCAACCTGTGGGTATTTATATGTATAGAAAAATAATAATGACTAAAAGAATTATGAAAAAAGTAGACAATTAGATACTTTTGATTTATAATTTTAAAATATCTTCAAAATAATCATAATTGATATTGATACATTAATAGCAAAACCTTTTTCAAGATTTACTGAAAATTATATTTATATTTCGGGTTTCATAGCTGAATCAATTTCTAAGAGAGATTCTTCACTTGACTTTGACATGAGTCTTGGACTTAAGTTCAAGGTTTCACGGATTTCATTCTTCCACTGTCCACACAAACTCACAGTTTTCATTTAAAGAGTTTATACGTGCTAAATAAACTCCTCAGGCATCTAAATCGAACCAAATGTTAAAAAAAGTATAATACAGATTTACCGTGATTTCGAAATACACATTTAAATTAATTTAAAACGGTCAGAATAAAAACATGGTAAAATTATCGGGTTACGTTCTTAGGCTAATTGTTATTTGTCTTTAATCTGGTTATTCACAAGAGTCAGTATTCACCGAGGTGATGAATGATTGTCAGTAACTCATAACAGCCTTCTAACACTAATTATTCAATCTAGTTGTACCAAATCAAATGATTCCTGTCCGCCACTCCTGGCGATGATGGCTGTTATAACTCAATCAGAGAGTCGCTCAGAGAATGTGACAAGTTTCGGCCGAGCTGGCTTTGAGGCACAATCGAGTCTGGCCACTTAGACGTGCACTTAGCATCAAACTTTCCACTTTCAGGGCACCAAACTCTCAAAAGGTGCAATATCGCCCGTTATTCCGAGTCATACTATCAAGTTATATTTCACTCAAGTTCTATTTCAAGACGGAAAGCTCACAATAAACATTTCCTCATTATTTGATTGAATACAGACTTTACTTCTTGAAAACATATCAATTTTAATTTTTTATTAGACTCTGAATCATTTTTCTACAGATTAAAAGGTTAAAATACCTGGTCGTCAAGTGATTGTATGTAATCCAATTTATCAGATTACGATCGTTTCGGCAACAAGATCCTTTCTTCAGATTCTCAGAACATCAATAGTCACTCAAATCGAGGTCGTCAGACGGTAAAAAAAACCTTAATGTTCGTTTTCTAATGTTTTTTTACCGTTTTGACGACCTCAATATGAGTAACTATTGATGTTCTGAGGATCTGAAGAAGGTAACTTGTTCTCGAAACGATCGTAATCTGATAAATTGAATTACATAGAATCACTCGATAACCAGGCATTAAGCTTTTATTCGATACAAAATTCTACTATTCTTAAAGCCATGATTATTTTAAGGTGGTTTACTTTCAAATTATCTTAGAATAAAGCCCGTTTAAACCCCCCCCCCCATCTCAAAACCTACTCTCTTGAATTTAAAATTATTCCACATCTTATATAGATAATCTTTCACTCAACTACTTGGGCCAAACACAATATCTCTAAATAGTACATGTCCGATCTACAAGTTATCCACTAAAATAACAAAACTAGATTGGCATGTGGCTTTGTAACAACAAGGGAAGCTCTAATTAATTACGTTGCCCGCCAGTAGAGAGTTCGGTTATATATGGACCAGCTGGAACTGGGAGACTGCCAGCAGCCCAAGTTGTAGACAACAGCTGTGTCGTTTCATCGTCTGCGTTTAAAACTTCACTTTCAATAAGATTGCCAGCCAAATAAAATACGACTTTCTTGATATAGGAGTTTCAGCGGAGGTATAAATGTCTTAATACTAAATAAAGCCACTTACCAAGTTTCTTAAAAATATATTCAAAAATAAGAGATGCTTACAATTTTAGTTATTATTCTCCATTAGAATAACATTAGGACTAAGTACGCAGGTTTTCTGCAACAAGGAACACAAAAATTGGGGGTTTTATGCTAATATCTCAAATACAATATTACTCAATAGGTATCTCAATAGGTATATGCAATATAACTCAAATAGGTGAAGTCATAAACCAGTTTTTATTCATTATGTTCATGATTAAGAGAGACATAGCATTGAATTATTCCCTATAAGAATAACATGGGGGCTGAGTACGCAGGGTTGCTGCTACGGGAGCCATAGGCAAAATTTTTTTTGAGCAAATATAAAAAAAAACAGACCAAAACCAGATGAAGACGTATACCAAGTTTCGTAAGTATACGTTTATAAATAAGCAATATATAAAATTTGTCTTATCCTCCATAAGAATAACATTAGACAACTTTGTGTTTAGCACTTTCAATGTCTCGGTAACCAATTAACGTAGAGGAATGATCAAAATACCAAATTGTGTGTTTTTTAAAGCTGAATCCAATGGTAAAAACATCTTTAAAACATTTTTGGGGTAAAAAACAGCCCCAAAATACCCCTCCGGATAGAGCGATCTGGCTGGTTTTCGAACTTTAAAGTCATAAATGTTGCTTTACACGTTTATACCAAATTTCATCACAATCGGATCATTTTTACGAGATTTATCGTCATCACGGACATATATATATATATATATATATATATATATATATATATATATATATATATATATATATTGCAAAAAATATTGTGTGTGTGTGTGTGTGTGTGTGTGTGTGTGTGTGTGTGTGTGTGTGTGTGTGTGTGTGTGTGTGTGTGTGTGTGTGTGTGTGTGTGTGTGTGTGTGTGTGTGTGTGTGTGTGTGTGTGTGAATATACATATATATATATATATACAAATATATATATACAAATATATATATATATATATATATATGTACAAAAAATATATATTGGGGTCTGGGGACCTCAAAAAGAAAAGTTATCATGTCCCTGGCCTAGGTCTTACCATGCCGATTATGTATTGTTAAAATATATTAAAATATTATATATGTTTACAATATTTAATGTTTGGGTCTCCAAAATATAATTCGCGTTCTTAAAAAATATATGTAATTAGATTGAGCCAATTCTTACTTTTTGGAAGACCGCAGTGCTATTAGAATTAATATATTTAAGAAACTCCTTGTTAGGTATTTTTTTTGGATTATTAAAATAATCATAATCATCCTATTGGACAGAACTGATTTATACAACTATGTTTAAAAGGTTTAAGCTGTTTTAAAGTCTATTACGATTGATTTACATAACACATAAGGGGGTGGGGGGTATAGTCAACGTTATGGCGCGTTACAAGGGGGAGGGGGGTCTGAAATGGCGAAAAAATGCGTTACGTAATATGTGTATGGCCCCTATGTAATAATAAACACTAGTGGCTTACAGGGGCTATAGCCACTAACATATGGTTTTTGTGTAAGTGGATAATCACAGCTGATCATTTTGCTTATTAATAATACCCCCGTTGCAGCAAACCTACGTACTCAGCGAATTTCCAATGTATATATATATGGGTATCACTACTACCTAGAGCCACTTACCAAGTATCATAAATATACATTCATTAATAAGTGATATATAGCATTTTGTTTATTCTCCGTAAGAATAACATTATAATTGAGTACGCAGGTTTGCTGCAAAAAGAAGATAAAAAAATGTATTTTTTTGCAATTATCAATACAACTCAACCAAGTGAAGCAACATACCAAGTTTTATTAATTTAGGTTCATAACTAAGGGCGATATAAAACTTTACTCCATACTTTACTTTACTTTATTCTCCATATGAATAACATAGGGTCCGAGTATGCAGGTTTGCTGCTATTGGGAAAATCAACAAAAACCATTTTTTGTGCTAATATCAATATAACACAACTATTTGAAGCCACATGCCAAGTTTCATCAATATACATAAATAATCGAAATATCATTTTATTTATTCTCCATAAGGATAACATTGGACAACGTACTGTGTTTAGCACTTTGAATATCACTGCAACGGTTGGATGTAAAACAACAATTAAAACGCCAAAATGATTGTTTAGTAGAGTTTTTAGTGAAATTATCTGAGGAAAATCTAAAAACCGTATTCCCATAAGATTAACTTGGGAAATTTTATGGACACATTTTTTGACTTTTCTCCACAACCACTAAACCTAGCTTAATGATTCAAAATACTAAATTATTTGTTTTTTAAGCTCTATAACATGACTATAACCAAAATATAGTTTTCTTTAAATTTTAGGGTAAAAAGTTCAAAAAACTTATTTTTGGACAATTTTAAACCCCCATAAAACCCCCTTCCCAATGTATACTAATACATTGGTATTTCGTATTTCGATCGATCTGGTTTTCGAACTTAGTCATACATTTTACTCATTTAATTTGTGCCAAATTTCATCAATATCGGACGCTTCTTTCAAAAGTTATCGCGGTAACGGACACACACACACACACACACACACACACACACACACACACACACACACAAATTTGAACGAATAGTGTTTTTGGCATCTGGGGACCTCAAAACAAAAGTTATCATGGTCTCGGGGTTAAGTCTTACCATGCCACCTACGGTAATAGCTTCTTCCCTATAGGTGAAATTCACTAAAAACACTGCAGTGATATTTCCATAAGAAGATCATTGGATATATGAAGTCCAGTGGGGCGTAGCCCAAGTAATTTTTTACATTTCTGATATTTGTCCCACCGTCCTTGGCCCTCAAGCTTTAAAATAAATCGTTATAACCTAACTTAACTCCTAGCTCGAGATATTTCGTGGGGACCAATTCGCTTACGGAATTAAATATATAGAAGATAGATTTTACTCTTTCCTTCAAAAATATCCAGCGGCATTGACACGATAAAAATTACCTTCATAACAGATATTCTCAGCATATATTATATTATTTAAATAATACTATGTTGATTAAAACAATTACCATCATAAATCGATATCTCAAAAAGTAATAAGTTTATGAGCAGTGAATTTCAATACTGAGGGGGGAAATTAGACCTAGCTATACAGGCTTCAAACGTCAAATCATTAAAGATTGTATCGCATCCCCTTTAGTAAATAGAGAACTCTTAAATAAATTAATTGTTACAGTTAATAAATATATTCCAGCAATTTTCTAAATTAGCTAAATGAAGAAAAATACTCTAAATGAAAAATTCAGAGAGTCTAAAGACAATACCAAACCGCGCCACTACAGATGAGGAGATCAAATCGACCCCCGCGAAGCTCGGAAATATTTCCGCCCGGGAACAAAAGTATGTGCCGTACTCATTAGTGCAAAGTGTCGGTACAAAGTTTTAAGCGCTGAGTGTCAGTAATTATGTGTAAAGTTAACGCATCCGTCAGCGCGCGAGCATCAATCTCTGGAGCGGGGCAGTGAGGAACAGCGCAACTCTTCCGACGAGAAACTCCACTTTGAGACGCCCCGTGCCATTTGGAGAATTGGGGCTTACGAGCCGCCGAAAACATTAACAATTTGAAATATTATTGGAAATATCTCACTTCATTATATTTCTTAACGAGGGGCTGGTTAGTTAAAAGTTACTTTTTTCAGACATTAAAGCCAACAGTTGGATAAGTTAACCGTTCACAAGATATAGATAATAGTTTTACAGATATATAATCACGATTACTGATAATAAATCACGACTTAACATTTTTGTATACACAGGGTTGCCACCAAAGTTTTAAATGAAAATTCATGCATAATTCCAGGTTTTCCAGGTCAAAATCTCAAAATTCCAGGTAAACTCGCGCAGCTTTTTATGTAATTATGACACTTATATCGATTTACAATATCAATTAAAGTGCTATTTTAAAAACAAATTGTAACTTTTTACGAAGTATATATAATTTTTAAAGTTATTTCTCATATTTTTGATGCTTTCTAAAAAATGGGTATATACGCTGGACCAGTTTATAGTAATTAGTAATTAGTTTATAGTTTATTTATAGTAATGAATTTAATTTTTCTCTCTATATAAAAACATTACAATATTAATTGATAGGAGGGGAAAATGATGTCAACAGATACACCCAATTTTATAAAACGCCATTTAGCCTTTGGCGGCAATATAATTCTATTATAAGAATAAGAAAATAGTATATACCATTTTTTTGGGGTCTATCGACGACAAAGGCATTTTTCAATGTTCTCGATAGGGAGTGGGCCCAAACCCTGATCTCGTTACTAACATTTTCTTAGAAAGCGTTATTATGACAGCTGGATCCAGTTTTAAACTTTCCATTTTTGAAAATTTTCAATATTTTTCTTAGGAATCAATCTGACAACAAACCCCAGACTATGAAGCGAGCAACCTGGCCATTTATTCACTACCCAGCCAATTACGCTTTAACAAACTATCCAGGGACTCCAAAGTCTTCATATTAGAAACTGAGCTCCATATCATGATTAACAATTTTGACTAGACAACAATTAATTACAAATGAACCACTTCTATTACCAACTCTTTGTAACAACATACAAATTAATCTTATTTATCTTAATACAAAATTTCGCCGACAATCGCGGCTGCATTTCGTAAAGTTTCCTCAACAATAGCTCTCACACTCACATGGCTAACGTCGCCGACCGTTGGGAACGCATCGCTAACGTCACCGACTATCGGGAACGTATCGCTAACGTCACCGACCTTCGGGAACGAATCGTTAACATCGCCGACCATCGGGAACGCATCGCTGACGCTGCCGATCATCGAGAACGCATCGCTAACGTCGCCGATCATCGAGAATGCATCGCTAACGTCGCCGATCAACCATCGGGAACGCATCACTAATGACGCTGGCAATCGAGAACGCATCGCTAACGTCACCGACCATCGAGAACATATCGCTAACGTCGCCAACCATCAGTAACGCATCGGTTATTTCGCCGATCATCGAAAACGTACCGCTAAATTTGCCGATCATCGAGAACGTACCGCTAACTTCGCCTACTATTCGGAACGCGTTACGCAATCGCTGACGATCGCGACCTAAAATTCCCGCATAAACCACGCATTTTTTCCCGGCCACCAAAGTTCACGCATAATTCCCGATTTTCCCGGTTTTCCCGGTTGGTGGCAACCCTGGTATATTAACAAACGGTGAAAAGATACTTTTAAAATTAAATTTGCAATCCAAAATTAGTTGTCTGTGTCAAAATGAATTTACTGACCATAAAGTAGAAAACATAGTACAGGCGAACCGCGATAATGCCGAACACACGGTAGTCCGAACGCCTCTGTAATCCGAACGACTCAGCTTGCCGTCAGTCTGTCTATTAATAGATTTTCACGGTTGACAACGCACCCAGTTCAGTGCAACTGCACTTTCAGTTGCGCAATAGGAACTTCGAGTGTGCATTACGCGAGTTTGTTTGTGTATGAGAGCGCAATAGGAACTTCGAGTGTGCATTACGCGAGTTTGTTTGTGTATGAGAGCGCAATAGGAACTTCGAGTGTGCATTACGCGAGTTTGTTTGTGTATGAGACTTCCTTTATCAGTGTATTGCTTTTTACATCGAATTTGTCACTTAGTCATTTTGGACAACCGTTTTACCGAGTTTGTGGTCTGTATTTGAATTTTCCTTAGTAATCCGAACATTTTTTAAACCCGACCGCCTTGAGCAAACAAATATTCGGATTAACGAGGTTGGCCTGTATCGAATAATAAGTAGGCTACTAAATTTAAGGAGTAGCATAAAAATTCTCAACAAAAAAGCTGTGGAGAAATATTTAATACATATAAATATTTATTATTTATGAATTGAGATTTACACTTTTCTTGAATCGTGTCCACATTTATTTTGTTAAACCCACCTTTTCCGTATCTCGCAGAAAGGTAAAATTTCAACAGGCCTAGTGTTAAATACGTCTTATATTATAAATTAATCTGGGCTGCAAGTATTAAACTAATGGAAACGGCCACACATATTATTATTACGAAAGAAAGAATGTAGGTCTTTCGAGCTTTTCCATGAAACAGGGAAACAATGGGTTCATCAGCAAAACCGAGGATGAACCAGCTTCCTTTGTCTGAAGCTGAGCATCTCCTGAGACCTAACATCCGCGAGAATGCTAACAAGAGGATTCCGAAGATGAAACTTACCTTCATATGTCGGGCTTACGTTTGTAAAATTTTGTATTTCAAAAGTGGTCAGTATATCCAAACCTTATAAACGTTACAACCAGCACTAAGCATACCTTCCTCATGAAACTTAACCTAGTAAAGTATATTTCAGGAAACCTTTGTTATCGCACATATCTTATATATTCTCAAATTTAACTATTATTTTTAATTCATACCCGTCCAATAGGCGAGTTGTTCTTGTAGTAAAAACAGATATTGCTTATGAAATGTTAAGTGGAAATTCATATCCACCTAAATTAGGCACTTTATATAGTCATATCATAAGATAAATAAAACGTATACAATTTTGTTTTTATTACAAACATGACATACAGTTAACCTCTTAATATCAAAATCTCCTTTGCTCAGTCTTAAGTTTTCCATTATACCTTTACATTACAAACTAGGGAAAATATTTTAAAGAATTTAACTGCTAAAAATAGATCACTAAGGTGCTCCAGAATAAGCAATTTACCATTTCCCTTTAAAGATATCCCTTTCCTGATACCCTCCCCTTTCAAGTTTTGAGGAAAACCTAACAAGCACTTACTGATAATGAGTTAAACATATATTGGATTATGAACAATCACATACGATACTATTACATCTTTACATTGATTAAGTGGTCTATCTTCATCTACAATGTTTGTAATTAGATTTAGAAAAAAAATTAAAGTGTAACTCTTGTTGTTACTTTTTTATATGGACAACCTTATTAGAGCACTTAGAGCTCTAAACCCCTCATCAGAGGCTAAACCTTTCAGAATCGACATGATTGGTTATGGTATAAATAAGGATTGTTTGTAAATTTTGTGGTTTAAACAGCGTCAGCATTTAAATCAACGAGACAAAAATAATGTAACAACGGATTATAACCGATTATAATCAATTCCTGTCAACAGAATTTCACATTTTTCCGCTGTGTTTTGAATAGTTTGTCTATCTACAGAAGTATAAAATTGTATTAAAACATAATAACTTAAGCTGTCCAGCACTCATCAAGGGTGTTATGAGTTAAGCTCTCTGATACCCTTGCTGTTCCACTAGCATTCATTAGTCCGTATCAAAAGGTTAAACTGTATCCGAGGCGGGACCAAGTGCACAATGATTACACGGCGGGGGGGGCGCGGCGTCTTCCCAGAACAAGCAGATACAGATACTGTATGAGCGAGAACGGCAAGGCGCAGGTGACACAGGAGTATTGGGAAACGATTTAAGCTGAGCTCGGCCATTCATTTTATTGCGGCCTCAAACACATTTTATAATACATTTTGTAAAGTGAATATGAAAAATACCCCCGTCGCAGCAAACCTGCGTACTCAGCGAATTTCCAATGCATAATATATGTCTTAATACCACATAAAGCCGCAAACCAAGTTTCATAAAAATATATTCACATATAAGCGATTTTAATTATTCTCCATAAGAATAACATTGATAATGAGTACGTAGGTTTGCTGAAACAAGGAACACAAACAATTGGTTGTTATGCAAATGTAAATAGAATTTAACTAGGAGAAGCCACATACCAAGTTCCATCAATATTCAATCATAAATAAGCACTTTATAACATTCTAGTTATTCTCCATAAGAATAACATGGGGGCTGAGAAAGCAGGTTTGCTGCAACAAGGAACAAAAAATGAGTTTTATATAATTATCAATATAACTCAACCAGGTGAAGCTACATACCAAGTTTTATTAATTTATGTTCATAATTAAGGGAGTCATTACATTTTACTTATTCTCCACAAAAATAACATGGGGGCTGAGTACGCAGGTTTCCTGCTACGGGAATAATCAACAAAAAATCATTTTTTTGTGAAAACATCAATATACCAGTACTACGTGAAGCCACATACCAAATTTCATCAACATACAATCATAAATAATCGAGATGTCAAATTTTATTTATTCTCCATAAGGATAACATTGGGCAACGTACTGTGTTTAGCACTTTGAATATCTCTGCAACGGTTGAGCGTAGAATCACAATTTAAACACCAAAATTATTGTTTTGTGGAAATTAACAGACTGGTAAAATCAAATGTGAAGTTTACATTAAAATAAACTGAGGAAAAGCCAAAAACATTTTTCCCATAAGATTAACGTGGGAGATTTTATGAGTTGTTTTTTTGGATTTTCTCCGCAACCACTTAACCTAGGTTAATAATTCAAAATTCTATATTATTTGTTTTTTAAGCTCTATAACATGGTCAAAACCAAAATTAAGTTATTTAAAGATTTTTGGGTGAAAAATGCAAAAAACTGATTTTTGGAAAATTTAAAACCCCCATAAACCCCCCTTCTTCCCATGGTCCAATTTTCTGGTTTTCAAACTTAAGTCATGAATGTCATTTTACACGTTTGAGCCAAATTCATCAAAATCGGACGTTTTTTACTCAAGTTACCGTGTTAACGGACACATTTATATATATATATATATAGACCTACGGTAATAGCTTCTTCCCTATAGGGGAAATTCGCGAAAATCTGAGCAACTATTTTAAATGGAATGTATCTTAAGTTTAGTATTATTTTTTTGGATAATAATTAGACAAATAATTAAACAAACTACAATCAAAAGTTTCGAAGGATTTATTGCGTATCGAGTCAAATCAAGTCAGGGAACATTGAACAACAACCACTTCTAAGAATAAAAGAGTTAAAGGTAGAATAAATATGGCTGATAATGTATTATACCACCGAGCTGGTGTTAACCAAGAGGTTTTGGAAATTTTTAATTTGATGTTAATTTTTCTCTTAGGCCCCGAAATAATACCTAAATAGCTTTAAGAGTTCGGGAGCACTCTTAAAAACTATTAAAGGATAGTCTGTTTATAATTAATTTACTTTCAGTTTTTCGAATGATATACGAAATGTACTCCTTTTAGCGAATTTCCCCTATAGGGAAGAAGCTATTACCGTAGGTCTCATGGTAAGACTTAAGCCCGAGACCATGATAACTTTTGGTTTTGAGGTGCCCAGATGCCAAAAACACCATTCGTTCAAATTTATATATGTGTGTATATATATATATATATATGTGTGTGTGTGTGTGTGTGTGTGTGTGTGTGTGTGTGTGTGTGTGTGTGTGTGTGTGTGTGTGTGTGTGTAAGCACGATAACTCTCGTAAAAAAGGTCCGATCTTAATTAAATTTTGTACAAATATGTTAAGTACCATTTATTTGAACTAGTTTGAAAACCAGACGAATCGCACCATCCTAAGGGGGGTTTGGGGGTTTTGTACCCCAGAAATGGGTTTTTGGGGTTTTCACATGTATTTGTTATTTAAATCAAATTTTAATTTATACATTGAACTCAGCTTAAAAAAACAAACAACTTGGTATTTTGATCATTGCTCTACGCGTCAATTGGTTACTGAGATATTGAAAGTGCTAAACACAGTACGTTGTCCAATGTTATTCTTATGAAGAAAAAGAAGTACTTTATATCTCGGTTATTTATGAACATAAACTAACGAAACTTGGTATATCGTTTCATCTGGTTGTGGTTTGTTGTTGTTGTACAACAAATCAATTTTTCGCCTATGGTTCCCGTAGCAGCAAACCTAGGTACTCGGTCCCCATATTATTCTTATGGAGGGTAATCAAAATGTTATATTTCACTTATTTATGAATGTACGTGGATGAAACTTAGTATGCGACTTCACTTAGATGAGTTCCATTGATATTTTCATAAAAAAACATTATTTTGTGTTCCTTGTTGCAGCAAACCTGCGTACTCATCCCTAATTTTATTATTATGGAGAATAATGAATCTTTTAAATATCGCTTACTTATGAATATATTTCTTATGAATCCTGGTAAGAGGCTTAATGTGTTATTAAGACATATATATATTCATTGGAAATTCGCTGAGTATGCAGGTTTGCTGCGGCGGGGGGTATTAATGTTATGCAAAGTGCTAAAGAGAATGACATTCAGTGGAAATAATATCGTTGGAACATGTTACAGAAGGGCGTATAGATATGAACCAGATAGCTGTGTGTGACACGTAATATTTAGAAACGATAAACTGGAGAGTGAACTCCGATCCTCATTGTGCAGCTACATGCGACACACCCTTTCAAGTTTGAATATACATTTACATTTCAATTCTTAGCACTAGTATTATATAATTTTAATTTACTGTGAAAAAAGAAAAGTAAACAAAAATTATTCTAGCGATAGACTTACGTTTTTAAGCTTGCTAACTTTTTTTAGCAATAATACACTTATTACAAAGTAAAATAGCTTAGGCAGTTTTTTTTCTTACTGAGAAAACTTTTTTTAATAAAACATTAATTTGTACCGTAGTTCCCAACATTTTCATGAAAACGGTTTGTTAAAATGTAGTCTGGAATATCAATATGCGTGTACAGCGTACAGTTTATGTAGCATGCTTAGAGAATAAACAAGGTGTTAAACCTATTTTTATTGATATAATAGTGTGTTTCATAAACTAATTGCATGATTTTGGCAATTATAAACTAATCAATCAATACTATGCACTAAACTATCCATGTTATGCATTTATGTAGCAAAACAAAATATAGTTGGACGGCTTCGATTGCAATAATTGTAATTGTTTAGACAGTAACATTCTCTTATACTCGATATCAAACCGAATTGGTGGCTACTAATTAAGTTTCTGTACAGAATGCATTGTAGGGCTTTACAAATATTCGTCTTTTAAGGTTATACCCCATATGTAGTTAAGAATCAAAATCAGACACAACCAAACAATCACAAGGTTCGTCAATATGTAGACGAACCACAGAGAAGTAATAAACTACTTCTCTGTGATTAAACGCTAACAATAAACAGAATGCCATGTTTTTAACTACAACTTATAGTCTAATTCAAATTACCTCTACAAAATACAGTAGACCTTATAACATTTTTAAATGGAGGGAGGTGACTAAAAAAATTGAACAAATTAACTACAATAGATAGGTACAAAAATATACTCAAAATAAAATAACAAGCCAGTCACCCCTTACCATTCAACAAGCACATGGTTATTACAATTTGAACTTACAAGTTTCAACTGGCTAAACACCGTAAGGACACCAACCTGTAAAACATCAAAAGTAATTAAAAATAAAAATAATTAATCTAATGAATTCAATACATGATGAATTTGCATCATATTTTTTGGTATCTCATAAACTAACATGTAATACAAGGTACGTCGTTGATCGCAGAAATTAGATAAAAATCGCAAATGTAAAATATATGTACTCATTTTCTAACTTTTCCAACGAAGCAGAGCAAAGTTGATCAATGAGAACGCTCAAACATTCCTCGATGTACAATATACATTGTATTCAACGTTTGCCTAACTAAAATGTAAGAGTCGATGTCAACAAATGTGACTACAATATACGACGTACCGCGCACGGTTCCAGCTCTGTGTGATTGCTCCAAGGTAAATGTTTACTCGAGAAACTCGATCTCACGGAAAACCTACTGCGGGGACACGAGTAAATAATGTTAAGCACTGTGATGTACGATAGGGAGGCAAAATAACAGGAAAAAATGGTGTATAGGGCGCGAGCAAATGCCCTCATAAATAACACAGACTGCCTCGGGTCTCAGACACTAACATTGCGCCGAGACAAACTGCGAGGCCGGCGCGGCGGGACGAGGTAGGCGACCGCCGCTGTTGTAATGTGCTGTTGTTGTTATCAGAGTTATGCAGAGTGTCTACGATAACCCCATCTGAAAACACCTGACTGTACCTGGGTTTCCAACTGATTTAATGCATTACAAAGTAGTGGTACAAGTTTTAAGTAAAAAAATCAAATTTTAATAATATAACAGATAATTTGACAGAATAAAACAGCATGATAAGGTAACAAGTAGTTTACTTTTTTTATTTTATTCCGTAAAATGTATAGCTTGAAATGCAGGAAGATATTTCGAACCAACATTCTTAGGAAATTCCTCCTGCTTTTCTAAGAGTTTCACGTATGTAGACACTCTTGCTGTTAGGCTATCAGGGTTGTATTATTTATTTATTAAATAACAATTTCTGGATTCAGGGTTTTAATGTATTCATACAACTTTAGACGACCAGACGATATGCAAAAACCAATGGCAGTACCATTCCAAAAACATCAAATATGGTCAACATTACTGTGAACAAGACAGAAAATGGATTAATTTGTATTCTACTATTAAATTAATGATGTTTTACTGATTTCTAGCACTCAGTTATTGGCATAATGTAATAACAACAACATATCTAAAACTAAGTGAACAAGGTAGTTGCTGGGGGTTTGGTAATATTCCTAAAATAACCAGTTGTCATAGAATGTTTAAGGTCAGTATTTAATCACAAGAATTTCACTAAAATTAATAATGAAAATACTCCTGGTTCATTCGCTTTACCAATGACAACGTTCTCCATCCTATTTATTAAACTCATCAAGCGTAATAAAACACACTTAATATAATAACACTTAATCGTTTATGATTACGTTCTCCATCCTATTTATCAAACTCATCAAGTGTAATAAAACACACTTAATATAATCAAGAATAATCTTCACTTCAATAGGTTATTTGAATACTCGTTAAATATTTACTGAAGTTTCACACCATGATGTAGTTATTTAAATTTGTTTTCTCCAACACAATATACGAGGTATGATCACGCACAATAACTCCATAATATGATTTGGAGGTTTTCACAGTATTAACATTGAAGAAAAATTACATGTTCGTAAAAATATTCAAGCTTAATATCCAAATATAATTATTGCTTTCAAAAAATCTATTGCTCTATGTATAACAACTAGAATGACCTTCACTAAAAATAAATTAATTTCCCAGCCCGATCCATCTCTGCAGTCGCACCAACTACAAAGGGCCTTTTCGTATCACACGACTTTGGTCGTGTGTATGTACGACTTTCTGGACGGCACCAGAGTCGTACTGGCCCACGACCGCAGTCGTGACGGTGTACGAGTAGTATCGAAACCATTTGCAGTCGTTTCCCTCTGCGTCTGGGACACGACTGCACTACTAGCATTGAATACCCAAGTCGTACACCGTCACGACCCATGGTCGTGTGTCAATAGGACTCTGGTCGTGTGCGCATGCGTCCAGAAAGTCATACATATACACGACCAAAGTCGTGTAATATGAAAAGGCTCTAACACTCTACAGAGATAGAAGACGCGCTGACCCGTGACAGTCCGTATTGAGCAGACTCTCGCGGTGCAGCACACTTTAACGTGTCGCATTGTCACATTGTCTCATTACAATACAGCCCCAGTCGAGTGACAACAGCTGATTTCACGGTGGCTAATCAACACTGCCGATGTGTCGAACAGTGGTGCAGCAGTTGCTTTCAGCCGGCCTACAATGCCTCCACTGAATCTCCATTGTACAAAGTATTTTTTCAACTCGGCGAATTTCAGTTGTTGCATCGATTAACGTTCTTTGTTTAAAATGTATTGTTGGTAATAGTGATTATAATTTAAGAAATTAGTGCCAGCTTTTGTCCTGAGTGTTTTTTTTTATCATACAAGCGAATGACTAATTTAACTCCTTAAACTACGTAGCAAGTATTTCTTTCCGATATTACCTGAGAATAATTGTTTTACGTATTCCAATTTGTTAATATGGAGGATTTAACAGCGAGATGAAGGGATACCTGTAATAGTCCGTTTACTGAATGGCCTAGCCCGGATCATTTACTAATGGCTCGATGACCAATGGCAATCACCCAATCAGAAGTTTAATGTAGAATTCAAACCACAGCCAGATTACTTCGATTTAGGTACCATTATATTATTGGACTCTGTCTCATCCGATGTTGGCACTCACAAATAAACCATACGTTTTAGATACCGCAGACAGGGTACAACATCATAAGGAATTACGAACTTTACAAATAACTCATTAGGGGTGTTTTATGAAAGGTATTCGGGAAGATTGGAAGAAGAGAATTTCAACCAGTAAGTGTGCTACCAGTAGTATTGAATAAAGTTTATGAGTATATTTAAACTATTATTGAATCAGGGAAAGTTTAAAATAAGTTGAATTTATAAATGACAATTGGCTAATAATGAAAAATATTGCTCATCTCTTACTCATTGGTTTTCTTAAGACATAGGTTAATTCTTAAAAAAATAAGACAACTATGAAAACACAAAGTTCACAATCGGGACAAAAGTTGTGCCTTATTTATAATCATCATAAGGAATTTTTCAAAGACCATCGCGCCAAATATGGGTAAATAAAATTTGTCAACGATTAAAATAATCTTAAAAATAACTAAGACATAGACTAAGTCCAAGTCCAGATTGTTAGTCATAAGTTAAAGGAAATTTGATGTTTTAATAGGTTAGTAAAAACTAATAGCCTTCCAAACTTCTTTTACATTTTGAGTCATTTACAGATTACTCTCAAAACGTTTTGGTGTCATCGAAGTTGTAAATATATGTTGCCACGAGTATTGTCAAACGTTGAGTATTTTTATGCCAAATTCTAAAAGTCATTACTTGACATTTGTATTAATCGTTACATACCACCATCGCCTTTATCTTTCTCGATGCCAAGTTCTTCAAGACAGTTTAATACTCTGATGCAAAGTATTAGAGCTCAGTCCACAAATACGCCAGAGCCTTGTAGAGGCTCACGAGACAAAGAAGACAGGAGTGACAGTCAAGAGACACTCTTAGGCTGACGACACCATTGTGTCTGGACACGGGACTTGTGACGTCAACATCTTCCCGGTGTTGCACCATCGAACGGCATAAAGATTATGCAAAACTATTTTTAAGTCAGGAGAAGTAGTTCTTTATAATTATACACAATAGGTGATATTAATTCTTTTTTTGAAAAGTACACAGTTGTAATTCACTCATTGTTGTCATTTTTTCAAAAATATTAAGACATAATAGGGGAAAATTTTTATCTTAAAAAGGTACGGAAGGGTTTCGTGTTATTTTGAGTACCAGTACCTTCTTTGAATGGGGAGGATATATGTAAGAGCAAGCTGACATTGAATTAAGCAAATTGCGGATTTGTTGGATTTTCTACATATTATAATACAGTTAAAAAGCTAACATATTTATATTATAAATGAAAATTTATTGAGAATAGATAACTTATCAAGGTTTCACAAGTTTTATCTACCGGTAACAGCATTTAGATAGTATTTTTTAATAAATTAATTGTTAATTCAAAACCATTATAGAACTAGATTTTTTCTAGCTTCAAAGTAACAATAAATTTAATTTAATCAGACCATTAAATTAATTGATGACGGAACAAAGTGAAGGAATTTATGTATTAGCAGAGACAATGGTTCGTTGGCCGGCAGTATGTGGTCGTGTGTGTTCGGAACGCGATAACGTGAAAACGGCTGCAAGTATCGTTTTCAGATTTTACACAACTGTTTTACAGTACATTTTACGCTTCCAGTTCAAAAATTGAACATATTCGTTTAATAGTTGTTTTAATAATTGACATTTAGAAGTTGTAAAATTGCCATAAGGTAAAGCATTGGACAAAAATTACTGGTTTTAAAGTGCGAGACACTAAAACAATATTACAATATTGTATTACAATATCTTAATTACAATAAACTACTAAAAATGGTTTTATCCATATGTTTTATGATTAAAAAAATTAATTACTCTTCGTTTTACATTATTTAATTCAATTTAAATATGAATTTGAAAATTATTAAAGTAAAAACCTCGTTTTACATTATTTAATTCAATTTAAATATGAATTTGAAAATTATTAAAGTAAAAACCTAATACAAGTTTTAAAAAAATAAATGTAACGTTCTCTTATAATGTGAGTAATGTGAGTGAGTTAACAGTTTTTCCGCTGGATTGCAGCAGCCATTTATTTCGTATTTACTTCTGCCACCTGTGTTCATTTGTAGGTTTGTGATATTAAATACCCCCGCCATAGCAAACCTGCGTACACACCTAATTTCCAATGTACCTCACTGCATAGGCAACTTACCGTGTTATTTTTATTGAAGAATTTGCACCTCTAATAATATAATATATTTAAAAACGATTTTTCCTGTGACCTAAAATTAGTGAATGACGAGGCTGTTTGTATACAAAATAATAATACCGGTCCCAAAACTGAGCCCTGAGGAATCCCGAAATTTAATTTAGCGTTCTTAGATTGCGAGGCATTTATTTTTACTTTTTAGCTTGTTTTCTAAAAATGATTCAATCCAATTTAAAGGCAGACCCCGCACTCCAAGGTCTCCAAGGTCTGTCGGTTAGAATTTGATGGTCAATCCAGTCAAATGCTTTTTGCAAGTCTAAAAATACACCTTCAGTTTTAAACTTTTCATCTAACGCAAGAAGAACATTCGTTGCGAAATCAACCATAGCATCCGTTGTATTTTTTGCCTTTACAAATCCATATTGCCCTTTACAGAGGAAGTTATACTGAGGCAAAAAGTCTTACAGCCTTTGTGCAAAAATGTATTCAAATATTTTGGAAAATGTTGAAACGTTTGCAATGGGGCGCCAACTCTCCGGCAAACTATAGAATTTCGGAATTTAAACATGGGGCGTATTGTGGTTTGTTTTAAATCCTGCGGAAGTATAACTTCTGACATTGATGAATTTATAATTTCGGAAAGAGGGTAATAAATGTAATAAGCACAGTGGCGGATAACCTTATGGCGGAATGCCATCATAACCAGTTGAATTGGAATACTTTAGATCCATTATTACTTTATAGATTTCACGGGGTTCAGTATTCTTTGTAGTGTTGTAAGACGTAGTTTATTTACCCTGCCTGGATAGATTAACATCTTAAAAGCGATGTTTTTCCAGTGAGGCTCCAGTGCCGCAGGAGAGCAGGAGAAGGCAGTGTCGATAATTCTATGACAACTTCTTCAACAAAACCGAAGTAACCTCGAGGGAGAACCGAGGCCAGAGTCCAGTTGTTTGACAGCTTCAAAACGAGCAAAAGATTATTCAATCCTTTCAAAACAGGGAGGGTGCACAACAAGAACTAAAAAATCACAGGATGTTTGAAAACCACTTTTTAAATTATACTACATTGAAACATTTCTTGAATGCGGTGCTTTTTATTATCGATTTGAAGAACCAAGAAAGAGAGGATAACAACAAAGTAAACATTTAATTTGAGAAATATTGCGGACACTGATTAGAGAGAAAAATGTTTCACGACGTTGTTTTTTTCTCTCCAATCAGTGGAAGCAATTGTCCGAAATAACTTCTTAAATAACAAAAACTCACCATCACCAGCAATGAATTTAAAACAAATAGAGTAAAGATAGTATTAATGTTGAGAGAATCGACTATTAAAATCCAGCGTTGTGAAGTAATTATACAGATAATTTTATGACACATTTTATAGAAGACATATTTTAAATTTTATTATTTTTCATTTCACGTACAGTTTTTGAAACTACAGTTATTTTTTTTAAATATGATGGCAGTTTATAAATAAACACAACATTTGCGGAGAACTGGGGTAGAATTTATTTCACCACCAACTTCGCCTGTTAAGGACAGATAAATCAAAAACTTTGCAGAAAGCTTGAAAGTACAGAGCTTCATAAATCAGCAGGTGCACCAAGTTTTCAGCAATGACAGACATTCTTGGGAAAGGTAAATTTATAATCCTCGAACGGCAAATATATAACAGTTTTAAATATTCTATATTGATATAAAATCTTAATAAAGCCTGCGGCTTCTGGAAATCTGCCTTACAATTTTGGAGGGGAACATTTTTCACAACAGTTATTTTTTTCATTTGAACTGAAAAATACCGTTATATTGATGTTTCTCTTTGAAAAAGGTAGGTTTGATTAAGGGACATTTAAATGGCTTTTCATCAATATGATAACATATCAGTGCTTGGCTCACAAGGTCATGGTTTTCTCAAACGTTTGAAGATAAGTTAAACTTTATATGCACCAGGATTTATTATTTCACTTTAATTGTTCGTTCTTACACAAAAAGAGTGTGAATATTTCTATTCTTCCATAATCACTCAATGCAAATGTTACCCGGCTTGGATATTGGTGAATCAAACTGAAAAGAGCGTTGAGAAATTACATTATGTATTTTGTAATATCAAATTAATTATGTAAATCAAAAATACAATGTAATAACTATTTGAGACCTTGAGAAGCTATAACATATACAAACCAAATCATCAAGCTAGAACACTGACAATAACTCTGTTTCAATTTAATTGCAAAAACAAGCACCATTCAAGTACAAGTAATACAGCACACAAAATGCGACAGAGTTAAAATAATGTTAGCTGGAAGGTCGGGTGTTTAAAGTTGTGTTCTAAACTAAAAGCACCACAGGTTGGCAAAACAAAGGCCGAACCACTCAATACACATTCCGGAGCGACGTTTTGTTGTTCAACTTGTTGTTACAATTGTCGTTTTGGATGTTTCCATCCACTTCGTCGCCTCGCAACAATAATATCTGATGTTTGGCCGAAAGTAATTTGTTCAACCAAAAGGTATAAATTGAAACCCACCTCATGTGACTACAATGTTTTTATAATGGGATGGGTTGGGAGATAACATTGAATGGATGGATGTAGGCGACCAACGCTATTTCGCTATTGTAGTATTTCTACAGGCGACATATACTCACTTTTATATAGAACGAGCTGACCCGTTGCAGCTTCGCCCGCGTAAACTATGATAGTTGGGTGTGCTGCATAGTCCGTGGAACTACTACGAATTAAAATCAGCCGTTTGAATTTTCATCAGCTCAAACCAAAGTGAATGTCCGTAAAAAATACATGGGAACTTTGGGACCCTGCGGGACGGAACACAGGGGGAATTTCGTAATACCGTTTCTTAGCAAGCACCTAGGCCCAAAGAGGAACCTGTATGTCAAATTTCAACTCTGTAGGCCTTATAGTTATGGAGATTTCGTGATAGGTCAGTCAGTCAGTCAGTAGTATTTGGATTTTACATATTAAGATTTATAAAGGAAATTACTGTTAAATTTATACTAAATTAATGAATAACATGTTCTTGCTTACATTTTTTCCGATATGCCCCTGAGAGAGGGTATGGATTCAGTGTACTGACTGTTGAGCTCGTAAAGTATACTAGTATATTGTGTTATTGTTTCTAGTGTAGGCTTTGTTATGTGGGCACTCTCTAGCCCAATTTCCTCATCTTCCATATAGGATACAACATTTTCGCCTTGCCAAACACAAATTCTGTGTAAACCTCAAACTACAGTAAAAATAAATACTACAAACAGGTCCTGGGGTAAATAGATTAAAAATTCAACTCGCCGTGGCTGGTTGACTACGGTGCGAGGATGCGACGCGACGAGCGACGCCCGACGGCCTGAGGTGGCAGCGAGCAAGGTTCGCTTCACGCTGCTATTAGAAACAGTTTGCTCTATATAGCCTTTTTAATTGACTTTTGCATGTTTTATCTTTAATTTTTGAAACATATTACCAAAATAAAAAAAATATTGTTTTGACGAGAGTGTCTGACTTTGCTGACCAAATGTTCTTCTCGCTTCACATTACGGATTTCATTTATACTAATATGTAAACTAAAATGATTTCATCTATACTTGACCCATTTTAGTGATATAGCTTAGGTTCAAAAATTCAAAAACCCTGAATCTGTCTCATAAAAGAAGGCTATTAGAATTCGGGCGGAATAATATTTTAACATTTCCGCAAATTTCCACCCTTATATCCGTATTGTTTTAAAATGTAGTTTAATTTTGAGGAGCGTCAAGCCAAATACTTTCTATTTCACCAACCACCTCATCAGTGCAGTTTACGACATCGATTAAACCATCCTCTCCCGCGCCACTAAACTGTGTTTTACAAAACAAATGAAATATTCTTGAATCAACATTTTTAATCGGCCTCTTGGTTTGAAGGCATAAACAAAATTGAATATTTCTAACAGGGATCTGAAAGCCTTTTTAAAAATACAAAATATTTCAGAAAATATTGCCATAGGGTTTTTAGATGATAAACATTTTGTACAGTCCTGACTACCAGTCCAGTCAATAGTTTTTTGGTTTATGGATGTACATTATATAATATGATGTTTGCTAATGGGCGTTACATTTTAATTGCAAAAAAGGTTTTTGATTTAATTTGAACTGACATTTAAATTGTTATTATGGTGACAAAACTTCCCTTGTGGGTCAATAAATTCACTTACAACTCTCTGAGACATTATTTTGCTATTGTTTCTGTTTTATTTTTCTCTTGTGTTGTTTTGTCTCGAGTAGTCTTAAAAACAGTTTGTACAGAAGAATATTTGTAAGTAAAGGCATTATTTATTTATTTATTTATTCCAAATTATTTGCTTTTTACTTAAGCAAACCATTATCAAATTATTGCGCGTCTTCTTTGCGGGTTAAGAAGTAAGGTAGGCTAGGGCCTACCTTACTTCTTAACCCGCAAAGAAGACGCGGGTTTAGATTGACAATTGTATAGATATAAATTATAAATGGCATATTACGCTTGTATAATAACAATGACGCATTGAATATTGCATAAAACCTAGACTTAATAAATGAGATTTGTTACATTTTAACCCCTTCAGACATCACTATGTTTCAGGTTGATTCCATATTTGGACAGGCTTTGGGAACTGTATTAACAAATTTCCCGTTTTAAACTTCTAAAATAATTCAACAGGTTAAAAGGGAAGGTACGCAACCATAGTTTGTGTAACTTGCAGAGGCGAGGAAATTAGAACATAACCCCCAACAGGCAACTGTCTCCCTTGATGTGACGATGCCATAAACACTGCCCCGATCTTAAACTGTTGCGTCCAGATAACCGCTCATCAATCGGGTGGAGGGAAATTAGCCGGCTTTGATATTCGGGGAACACTGATTAGCCTGAAGGGCGTGAGATGTAATTTGTCGTTATAGAAAAGAGTTCAAAGTGAGTATTTAATATTTAGCAAACTAACTATTCAACCAAATCACAATAAATTATATAACGTTAGCATTTTAGTATTTCCTTTTATTTTAAAAACTCGTCTTGGTCTAATAACAGTTATAAAAGTTGTTTAAATTTACAAGGAATGATCCAATATGGCATTAGGTCTAAATGAGGAGGGCGACGGGATGAAATCGTCCTGGCACATCACATGCTGGGGTGGCCTGAAGTTGATAAAACGGTACGTTAACTAATTTTAATGATTTTGTAGCAGCTTCATTTGCAAATTAATTCTTTTAGACCGCTACAAAAATATACACCATGCAACACAGCATTTAAAAAATAAAACACAAACTGTAAATAGATCAAATAAATTTTAAAACCTATAAAAGAGATAAAACAATCAGATAATTTTTGTATTTTTTATGAAATTCCTAGTTTTATACATGGTTAAGGGGTCGTAAAAACACTGACAAAATGAAGATGGAGACAATTCCATTGTTTGCAAAATGCTTACCTACCCACAATAACGTCCAGGGCAGACGATTCATGACACGTTGTAACATTTAAATTGGAAATCCATGTTCGAAATTAATGTAACTAACAATTTTATTGCACATGGAAGAAATTATCTAAACTTATTTTAAACAGTTCGGTAATGTACACATTATTTACAAATCATTGTATGTAAAGGCTGGCAGACATAAACGCAGCTTAGCTTCAACACAGCATTGCTTTTACAAAGATCTGTTGAGCGAAAGTACCAAACACTTAGAAAGTTACTAGGCTGCCTCCAAGAGTAAAAGCCTCGCCTAAGATTTTACAGTTGAAATGTAGAGAATTTATGGCGAGGAAAGGCTTATCAGGTGTTTATGGCTCTTCTTGCGCCTTATCTTCATTCTGTGTGTTGGTCTGGCTTTTGTACTTTATAGTATTACAGCAACTACAGGTTTTCTACACATATGGAGGACACTGACCTATGTTTATTACCTTGGTATTGCTACCACTACATCAAAGGGAAATAGAAAATATTAAAAGTAAAATTTCACTCTTTTGAGTTGGATGAACAAATGTGTAATTAAAAGCGATATAAAACAATAGTCAGTAAAATAGGCTGCAACAGTTTTAATACGTTAACCATTTTTCCTAAACAAAGTTCTTATAAATATTAATGTTTTGAATATAACTACTTCTTGAAACTATGAACTGTAACTATCTCTTGTACAAAGGTGCAAAAATATAATGTGTAAAAATGTATGATGGTAACAGACACAGTATTGACAGCAAGTGAAATATTACAAGGTATCCACCACAATGTGAAATTGCCTCCTCTACCTCAAGCTACTACTCAATTTCGTAGATCTGCACAGGGAATCTTTTTATATAAAGTACTTTGATATGCATTGTTTCACTCAATATATACTTAGCTTAAAACCAATACGATTAATATGTGTTAGTTCTTGTTTGGCAAGTGAATACGCCTTGGAACTCCTTCCTCCGATTCACTCGTTCACACCCAATACGATATCTTAAGCCGCAAATGGTTTTTAGGCTTTAAATATTGTAATGAAAAGCCGCAAAGACGATTCCGCTGATCTTTTCCTCCATGGCAAGTCGTATTGTGACTTCCCATTAATATCGAAGACAAAAGTAATTTTAAAACGAGTTCGCAAGCAGCACGCTGACGTGAGGGAAGTGAATTTTAACATAAAAAACTATAAAAACTCAAAATCAGTTAAATACCCCCCGTTGCAGCAAACCTGCGTACTCAGCGAATTTCCAATGCATTGATATGTTTCTCACTAGTACATAAAGCCTCTCACCAAGTTTGACAAAAATACATTCATAAATAAGTGATTTATTACATTTTATTTATTCCCCATAAGAATAACATTAGGACTGAGTACGCAGGTTTGCTGCAACGAGGAAGATAAGAAATGAGTTTTTATGCAATTATCAATATAACTGAACCAGGTGAAGCTACTTACCATGTTTTATTAATTTATGTTCATAATTAAGGGAGATATAAAACTTTACTTATTCTCCATAAGAATAACATTAGGGCTGAGTATGCAGGTTAGCTGCTACGGGGACAATCAACAAAACATTTATTTTTCGTGCAATTATCAATATACCAGTACAACATGAAGCCACATACCAAATTTCATCAATATACATTCATAAATAATCAAGATATCAAATTTTATTTATTCTCCATAAGGATAACATTGGACAACGTACTGTGTTTAGCACTTTGAATATCTCTGCAACGGTTTGACGTAGAATCACAATTTAAACACCAAAATGATTGTTTTGTGGAGCTGAAGTGATTGGTAAAAGAAAATGTGAAGTTTAAAGTAAAATTAACTGAGGAAAAGCCAAAAACCTTTTTCCCATAAGATTAACATGGGAGATTTTATGAGCATGTTTTTTGGACTTTTTCCGCAACCACTTAACCTAGGTTAATAATTCAAAATACCATATTATTTGTTTTTTTAAGCTCTATAACATGGTCTAAACCTAAATTAAGTGTTTTAAAAATTTTAGGGTAAAAAAAGCAAAAAACTGATTTTTGGAAAATTTAAAACCCCCATAAACCCCCCTTCCCATAGTCCGATTTTTCTGGTTTTCGAACTTAAAGTCATAAATGTCAGTTTACACATTTGAGCCAAATTTCATCGGAATCGGACGTTTTTTACTCAAGTTATCGCATTCACGGACACATATATAGATATATATATATATATATATATATATATATATATATATATATACATATATATAAATTACACATTTGTACCAAATTTCATTAAGATCGGACCTTTTTTACGAGAGTTATCGTGCTTACGGACACACACACACACACACACACATATATATATACATATATAAAAATTTGAACGAATGGTGTTTTTGGCATCTGGGGACCTCAAAACAAAAAGTTATCATGGTCTCGGGCTTAAGTCTTACCATTAGACCTACGGTAATAGCTTCTTCCCTATAGGGGAAATTCGCTAAAACATACAATATTCCAATTTTTATTCAAATCTGAAAATATTGATTTTTGGCTGTTCTGATGCTCCTGGTTCTATTTACCTGCAATGCCGGGAATACAATTTTGCGCATTATAAGGTTAGGAGAAGGTCCAGTCAGGCTTTAAAAAAGGCGTGAGGTTGTTGGGGATGATAAAAGTACACCAACAAATGAATAATAGGCTTTTCTAATGTAAAACCCCCATAAGACAACGTACTGTGTTTGTTCGATACACATTTTCTTTAATAACTTGGTAAAAATTTATGCTGGAATAACGGGAGAGGGCTTAAACGTTTCGCCACATTAATTCCCATCTTTTTCATGCGTTAATTTTACATTGGGGGTTTTTCTGACCCTTTTTGGGTTCAAAAACTCGAAATTTGAAAGATTAATCCTAAAAAAAGGGGTTTAGAGTTCTCCGATTGTTTTGCCCAACGAACTTGTCCAACATATTATAGAAAGGAACGTTCCTACCAAATTTTAAGTAAATCGGACAAAAAATGCGACCGCTAGAGTGCATACACATTTATATATATACATAAAATTTTGGATGAACCCCCAAAAAGTGTTCAGGGGGTCACGTTAGGAACAACTATGGTGGTCCCGAGCTTAAGTTTCACCGTGCGGGTCATGCTAATAGTTCACTTTCCATAGGAAATTTACTAACAATAAAATAAACAAACTTTAAATTTATATATTTTTGTAACTAAATGCTTACAGATGATTTCAGAGATCATCAACGAAGCATCAACGAATCAACGAGCCCTTCTCCTAAAACACTCGCATACACCATGTTTTTCCACTTATCCGCCATTCCAACGCTTAAATACAACAAATCCTACAGTATCACCAGAATAGAAATTAAAAAAATCATAATAAGATTTGATTTAGCCGATTAAAAAATATCAAAAAATGTTCATTATTACAGAAAAACCTCACTGAAATAAATTTCTTGTTTTATAAATTTTCATAGTTGAATTAGCATACTACAACAAATAAAATTGTAAAAGCCCATACCGGACAACTTTTTTACTTTAGACGTTTTCATTATGTCTTCCCACTTAGGCCAACTAATTTGCTGAACATTTACTTTATAAAAGGAGAGGGGGTTAAAGGGTTTAAATGGAGTAACATTTTTCAAAGAGATAAATCTATATTTATAAACATTTTGACGAAAACAATACTTTCTCCATATACTAGGGGAGAAAGTAAAAAGGATGTTGGTTTGTAAATATATTTGAAGTTTATGGACTCGGACACCGTTGGACCGTTTGTCATGAAACTTGGTATATACGCATATAAAGCTAGACGGGTTCACTCACTCACTCACTCACTCACTCACTCAATCACTCACTCACTGACATATTAAGCACTCGTATATACGTAAACTTTTACGGAGAAGGTTTTTAAGCCATCGATTTTGTCCTAACTCAATTAGGATCCTCCCAAGGGGCCCAAAAGGGTTCCCATATAAACCTTATGGAAATAAATTGTTACTTACATAAAAGCTAATGACATGTTTACTTGAACAGGTGATCTTGGTGATATTGGTGTTAGTTGGTAATAGTCACATGCATGAGAACGTCTGCCGGGTAACAGCTAGTTTCATATAGAAATATAAATCAACCCATTCACCTTACAATGTGAGGGTTGGATTAAGAACGGTATTAAGACATACAGTACCCAGCAGTAGGCCTAAAGGGCACGAATTTATCGCAAGGCCAGGAGCTTATCAGACATTAAGAACCCTCCCTTTCCTTATCTAAATTCATCCATTTACTCTCCCCAAACCCTGCTTAGTTATCTCCAAGATCTAACGGCAAAAGTGTTATTATCTGATTATTTACACATTGAATTACTTTCTCCGATCGCATTTTAACTCGAGCCACTGCCACATCGTATCGCCACATTACTCGATCGTAATGTTTAATATAACTTATTGTTTAATTGCATAAGATATTTGGGCTACTGTCTCTGACACAAGACTTTTAAAAATTATAATTAATACAATTTGCACTTTACGACCAGTTAGGTTATTCTTAATGTATCTAATATCGAATGTGCATTGATTTATTTAACGAAACAAAGCAAGGCCATTTGCTGTAAAAGGTGCGTTTTTCGAGTCATATAAAATGTTTTGTGATCGATATTGATGGAAAGTCTCAATTAGACTCTGCCATGGAGGAAAATATCATGTAAATCTAGGTTCCAACAGTAAAAACGTTGAGTTGATTTCATTTCGCAGAGTTCAGAACACACGCAAACACACATCGCAAACATTTTCCTTTCCTCCTTATATTTGCACAGTCGGTATGAAGGTCCCATTGGAATTCTCGGTTGTGACTAGATTCTGTTCTGAATGCGTAATATTGCTATATTTCATATCTTATGATAAGTTATATTTATAGTATAACTTATAATGATGTATTATTATTCCCTGCGTTTTGATTACCTATAGTAAAATTTATTCCTGGCAAAGTATACCTTATACAAAATTTTACTTAGATTAAAAATGTCAAGTGAAATTCATTATGTTTACTAACAAGGAAAAGAACTCAAATAGTTTTCTTCGTTGGTATTTAATATTTGCTAATTAGAAATGTAAGTAAATTAAAGGAATATTTCATTCCCAGTGGTGAGATAAGTATCAAAACACAAGGACATAGGGTGAAGGATGGCCGCCACCATTTCGGCGTGATTGATCTCCGCGGGGGTTTGGAAAGCCTGGGCGAAACCCTCACGTAGGGCCGGCGCGTAGGCCGCCACAGAGTGAGGTGTGGCACCCGTGAAGATGTTCAAGCGTATGGGAGCGTCGTGAAACCGGTGAGGTTGGGAGATGTCAAGATAGGCCAAGGCGGCGAGGAGCCAAGACGAGTCTCCCCGAAGGATGTCGGCTGCTAGAAAAAGGGGCCACCTTATGTTATATAAGATCCAAGTGGCAAAGCCATGGATACGTTGCCGATCTTTAACGGAACCAGGTTTGATGAAGGCAAGGAGCTTTTGCAGACGGACAAGGGCCAGAGGTTCGAGGGTTAGCGTGCAGTCGGCTGACGAGATATGGAAGCCTAAATAGGACAATGAAAAAGTGGACTTAAAGATAGATTTTTGGTTATTGATTGTTACGCCCAGTTTCCGGATGAGGTGCATTGCACCGCAGAGGACGGAGTAATCCAGATGATAGAGCAACCAGTCATCAAGGTATGCGATAAAGCCGCAAGAAGTGACGTTTTTAACATGTAAGAGGAGAAGTACGCAGGCCTTTTGGAAAACCCCCGGGGCTACGGCATGACCCATGGGTAAAAATACCTACCCTATTAGCTCTAATATCGTGTATGGAACATTTGAACACAATATTCCATTGATTTACTTAATATCGTATACGAATAAAATTATTGCAATATTGAAAGAGGATTTATAACATAAAATAAAATGCAACAAATAAAACACCGTACCGTTAAATAAATACAGTTAAATGAAAATACCACTTCAATTTTGTTTATTTGTTGAAGTAAAACAGGTAGCTTTGAAAAAAGAACTTTACATCATGATGTGTTTGAGATAATTTATTTTTTATTTTTTCTAAATTCAGAACACACGCAAATACACATATAATTTAGTGTGTTTAGTTTCTTTAATTTTTGAACATGTAAAATCGATTGAACGAGATGACCTCCTGTCATGCCAGGGGCGGCGATAACACCGCTCCAACATGCGCTAGATATTTATGCATTCATTAGAGGCAGGACACATTCGACATGAATTTGCCATAAACACACAACTGTCGTCTCCTCCATCCAAACTTATCTCTTCAGGTTACGACTTAATGAGACCTCTGCAAACAAGATTGTGCAAGTGTCCTGAAATACGTAAAGAAATTTAAAATATATAGTCCGATTATGATACAATGAATCAGCCTTTTTACTATTAGGCTGTTTATGCTTTTAAAATAATGTTATTTGCAACAAAATTAATGTGAGAAAATTACTGTTTAAAAAATACCAATGAAAAAAATAATTTTAACAAATAATCTATGTTGAGAATTTACCTAATTTGAGTTGTGTACTATTTACGATAAATGTAAACAAATACATAATATAGGATACTAGGATTATTTTTCAATAGTATAAAGGATTGCATTTATATGATGAAATGAGTAGCACGTTGCAATGGCTAGGTTTTAGTCTAAGCCCAACCAGTATAATCTAGATTAAATTTCAGACCTGAGAATGGTATAAATAGTCGAAAATGAAGCAAATATAGGGTTTTCATGAAATGACAGCAGGGATTAGATATTACGAGTAAAATTAACAAAACAAACATTAAGAGAAAATTTTAAACTTATTATAATCTTCCAATTAAACAGTTCGTTGCAGACATTTAATAAACATTAGTCAGTGCACCAATTTCAACTCCGGCAAACATCTTGACGACTGTCAACTTCAACAATTTCGCGGTTCGACATGTCTCTTGTAACTGTGACATAATCTGCAATCTGCGTCATACATTGTTTCTTTCATGTTAAGAGCTATACAGTATTGCGAATCTTTTTAGTCACATTTAATCAAGCCAAGAGAGATGTTTTAGTAGTTAAGCAAGGTCTAATGTTTTTAACTTTTTTTACGATACAGGTTTTATATGAAGTGGGGATTTATTTACTAAATGTTTCATAAAATTTTTATTTAAAAACTTTTATTAAATGTAAATAAAAAATTGTTATTAAATGTTTTATGTAATTATTAAATTATTATGTTTTATTATTTATTAAATTATGATTTATACTGTTTAGTTGCATCTACATAAATACACCTAACTTAGCCTCTTTTGATAATCCAAAAACATATCTTAAAATGAGAATAGAACCATAACTTTTATTTCAAACACTAGCTTTGCTCAGTAGCTTCGCTTGTTCCAATGGTCCCCCTAGACCTAGACCTAGACCTTTCATTCAAGTATAACATAGTTAAAGGGCTGATATGCCTCTCTTACTCGCCTTTCAATAATTGAACTTTAAGTGAGCGTGTCTTCCAATCAGTTTATAAGTACACAGGTGAGTTCCCGAAAAGGTAATAAAAAAGTCATTATACACTACGTCGTTTTAGATAACAGATGGATGCTTGGCTTACTCGCATTTCTGTGCAAGACGGAAAAAATAACTCCGCTCATTCCAAAACACAAAAAGGCTAGTTAAATTTCTGCGTTGCTAAAATTATTCTCATCTAAAAATGTAAATACACAGCTGTAAAATGTGACTGGAGAAAAGCTGAACACACTAAAACAACAGAAAGAGCAGCCAATAACAATGATCGGGAAGTAACGAGAGTTCTGCATGTTAACTGCCCAATAGATTTCCTACTGTAGAGCTTTCTTTATGATTGCAACGCCCGGATTGGTGTTTGTGTCCGAGTGGAAGTCCACATTAACTCATGTTTTATTAATAAATTACTTCCACGCCTTACTAACCATAAATTGTCTGCCAGGACATATTTTCAGCACTTTAAAACTAAATAATATACAAATATTCCAGGTTGTATAATTTAAGTAACAATTAACTCTTTTTTCCTTGGTAAAGAGAAGGGCAATATATACCCCAAACATATGAAAATAAATAAATTAGGTCATGATGGTATAATCTTAGGACCTTTTTTTATTCTAATGAATCATTTTACAAAGAGTTCAGCTTAAAACTAGACTATTTTAGGAGTCGAAAATATAAAAAGCTTTCTAGAAAACCCAAAACATTACATAAGCTGTGAATTATTATTAAATCTAACACAGCTAAGGTATCTCAGATCTTTAACATATATAAGGTTATTTAATATGCAGATGCACAAACGTACGTTGAAACACTTAATTTGTGTCTTTTCATGTCGTCTCAAGCCGTTACATATTCTCTCATCGGGTCCCACGATAATCGGTGAGACCTTATTACATGCATTCTCCATATATTTATTATCTTATGCGTGAAGAGTGCTATTTAAAATGAATATCCAAGTGTTGCAAGATGTATAAATATTTAAATTGCATCTACTATTAATAACACGTATATTTTAATCAGACAATAGTTTTTCCAACTTAATATTTCAACATTTTCTACACCAATTAACCATGATCCTATGTTGTCCACACTTGTCGCTTACGTCTGACCTAATTCCTATCCAAGGCACAGTAAAAACATCAGATTTCACCGTGAGTAATCAGAAACAAGCGGCCACTGAGGTGTGGGCCGTGCGGCGTATCGGCCCTTTGATACCGCACACAATGCCCTCTTGTGTTCTCCGTCGGATAAGGCTTTTATTGATAACCGATAAACCCCTGCGTTATCCACCCTTTCTTTTAAGATATAAATGTTATATGTTGACCACATGTGTTTGATAATCTAAAGCGTTCCCGCACAATGTTGTTTTTCCCTCGCAACGTTATACAGTTGGGACGATTTGATGTTTTGTCTTTCAGCTAAAACATCGTTAGTTTAGTGTAAGTTTGTATTTGTAATAAACAGTCGGTTTTTAACTGTTAATTTGTATTCAGTTTTCCACAGTTGTATATCATTTACTCTTACATTTCTTATAACAAAGTTTATGACGATTAAAAGTTATCAATGGGTTTTTAATACTGGGAGATGTGTCCTTCTATCGTCCGCCAAAGATACACAAGATAACAATTCGTGGAATGAGAATGAGAACGTTCTTTGGTTATTAGGAAAACTGTGAAACTAAAAATCTGGAGAAAGAAGTCTAGTGGTAAATTGATGAGTTTTTGTGATTGGAACTCCGCCTAATGGTTTATGATGTTTTTGGTGTCGTTGAATAAAACTCAAAATGAAGTTATTTTCATCCTAACTTAAACAAGTTAAAAAGTAAGAAAAGGACCCCAGTCGCCCTCAAAGTTCGTTCTTATTCCATAATATTAACACTGGGAATAATTATAATTTAATCGCATTCTAAAACAGTTGTTGATGCAGTATAAAAGATTTATATGAATGATGCTTTTAATGTTGAAATAAATGTGTCTAAAATATTTAAATGGTAACATAATAGTATAACATTATAAAATGAAGGTGAGAGAGTGGTATTAAGGCCCAAATAGGTAAATGAGAAAGTTTTTGTTGTAAAAACTAAGTTAACTTTGGCAAACCCTATGATGATGGGGGGATGTAAACTCTGTAAACATACTGAGGTTGAAGTCCGTTATATAGTGCAAGATCATAGATCAAATCAAATCAAATATCTTTATTGCTGTAAAACAAAATACACTGCATAAGCATGCGTCATTACAAACATTTCTAAATTAAACTAAACATATTTCTTATCTAAAAAATCCTTAACACTATAAAAACTATTATCCAATAAGAATCTTTTTACATTTTTTTTAATGCTATAAAATTACATTTTTTTAGATGGATTGGAAGGCTATTGAAAATTTTTATGGAATTATAAATTGTATGACTTTTGAAAAAGGATGATTTATGTGGTGGTATGTTGTAATTATTCAGATTCCTAGTTTTACTATTTGATAATACAAATTCGCGGAAAATGTGTTGGTTCTTTTTTTTAAAAATTAGTGACTCCAAGATGTAAATTGAAGGAAAGGTAAGGAGATCAAAAGCCTTAAAGTAGGGCCCGCATAAATCTGTTTTTCCAATCTTAGCCATGATCCTAATAGACTTCTTTTGCAGAATGAATACGGTCTTCGTATTCGTACTCTCGGAGCCCCAAATCACGACTGCGTAGGAAAGAAATGGATAGATGAGAGCGTAATACGCTGAAAGAAGAACTTCAATATTGGAGAAAGTAGACAGACGTCTCAATACAAAAACTCCAGAGGACAAACGGTTGGCGACATGCTCTATGTGAGCATGAAATTTCAGATTTTCATCCAAGTGGAGTCCTAAAAATTTGACTTCACTCCCCGCAGTAACAACACTTTCACCTATAGCAAATTCTAGAAGAGATGTATCTCTATAACCAATAGAAAAATCTAGCAGTTTAGTCTTGTCATAATTCACATTCAGACCATTTTCATAAAACCATTGCACAATATTATTTGCTCCAACAAAAGAGTCGATTTCAAGAACTTTTCGTGCACGATTTGACATGGAAAGTGACGTGTCATCAGCGAAAAGACACAAGTTGCCATTCTGAACACACGATTGTAAGTCATTGATATATATAATAAATAATAACGGGCCCAGGATGGAACCCTGAGGAACTCCAGAAATGACAAGCTTCTCATCTGAGTATTCCATACAATCTTGATCTAGTGAAGATATCTTTACTATTTGCTTGCGTCCAGTCAGGAAAGAAGAGAACCATTTCAAAGCAGTGCCCCGTACTCCGATGCTCTCAAGTTTTTCAAGCAGCAATCGATGATTCACCATGTCAAAAGCCTTTCGAAGATCAAAGAAGACACCTACTGCAGATTTCTTTTGATCCAGCTCTTTCACAATATAGTTTATGAGGGCAAACATGGCATCAACTGTAGACTTGTTCTTTAAAAAGCCAAACTGACCAGAAAACAAAATACTGTGTTTATTGATAAAAGAGGTCAATCTATTGAAAACTGCTTTCTCAAATATCTTAGAGAATGAGGATGTAATTTCTATGGGTCTATAGTTGTCAAGTGAATCCTTCTTTCCTTTTTTTAAGAGCGGTCTTACAACTGAAAGCTTAAGAAAGTCAGGGAATATTCCAGTTTCAAACGAGCTATTGATTAGATTGACAAGAGGATTTACTAGAAGATTGGAACAGGACTTGAGGAGTTTAGACGACACATTGTCGATGCCAGACGCTGTTTTTGGCTTTAATGAATCTATCAAGTCAATGATTTCTGCTGGATTTACAGGTTTTAAAAAGAAAGATGATAAAATGGAGTATTTGCTTGTGGATGAGTTACCCGGTTTACCATTTAAAGTATTATCCTGTGATATATTGATAAAGAAGTCGTTAAAAACGTCTGAAACCTCCTTGGGATGACTAACCAATTTTCCCGGACTATCCTTTACAGAAAGCTTAAGATCTTGATGAGGCTTTAAAGTGACCCTATTTTCATTTATGATGTTCCACATAGTCTTTGACTTATTCGAAGAATTATTTATCTGGTTGGACACTTGAAGATTTTTTGAGGATTTTACACTTTTGCGATACTGAGCTTTAAGACTTAAAAAGTGTTGCCTCAGCGGATGGGATCTTTCTAGATCGGGTCTCTAGATAAGTCATGGATAAAGCTTATACGGTAGATATGTAATACAGATATACAGCTAGATAAGATGTACTGCCTATTAATTTGTATCATTGAACTTTGCTCGATTTTGAGCAAAGTTTGTCCTACCTAAAAACATACTAGAATAAGATGTATACAACAAGGTTAAATAAAACATGACGATCTAGATAAATATATTTACAGTATTACATAGTAATCGTCAAAGCGTAAATGTTCATGAAAACAGACTGAATATTGAAATAATTATCTTATTTTTTCCTATTAAATATTATCGCAGAGTGCGAATAGTCCACTTTAGTTCAAATTGGTTGAAGCTCCGTCAGAAAATTTTAAAACATGCTACCTCAGCACTTGGCAATCTTAAAAAATCACGATAAAAATTCATCTACCCACTAAATTCTTCCTGCTTTGAACGTTTTCTTTGATAAAAATGTAATCTTAGTGAAACAATTGTATATAATTGTAAACTAACCGGAAACATGTACGTTCATATTTATTATTCTGTTTATTTTTTTATATATAAATAATAATAATAATAACGGAGAAAACATTTAAATCGTAACTATCATAAATAAGGGTAACCACAATAATTTTGATACTGCCTCAAGTATTAAGCATGTAGTCCCTCGTTTATTAACATGCTCTGAAAATATATATCTGAATTTGTGACAATTTCATTACATGACCGACCCGTGCTTCTAGTGCTGACATGGCCGCAAATCAATGATCTTCAATTATTCATTACACTTGTGTCATCACCAATCTACCAACAATACAATCGTGTTTATTTTTTATTTTAATGTTAACTTTATGAAACGGAACGTAATAAAACTATTGATATCATGCCTCAAAATTACAGAAAAGCCTACGTCAATTTAAGCTTCTCTTACAGTCGGTCAAAATTAAAATGCATCAAAACGCAAATTACATACTTAAAATCTGATTCGAAAATCAGTACTAAAAAACTATTCCCCCGTGCTAACCTTAAAACATCGTCTATTATTACGGTTTTAATTTTATTTTGTTTATTATGTTTTTATACAATTTACTTTAGTGTGTTACCCAAAAAGGCGTAACCGTTTTCGTTTACTCTGCATTGGTGGATTTTATAATAGTTTGTAAGTTAAACAAATTCTCTACTAAGCATCAACTAACTTCTATAATTGGCAAATTAGTTCCAAGTTGAGAGATTGGTTAATGCTGCATTTGAGCAGTGACCAACTGTTCAGTGACCGACTGGTGCACGAAACTGACCCATAGGCCAATGTTTTGAATTAAAAAAAAACACATATTTTCCCAGCATTTGCATAGTAACGTGCAAACCACGCACAGACCATAATTTCAACACAGTTGAAAACTAACATAACTGCAGACTAGCAAAGAGAAACTAAAATACCCCCGTCACAGCAATCCTGCGTACTCAGCGAATTTCCAATGCATAATATATGTCTTAATACCACATAAAGCCGCGTACCAAGTTTCATAAAAATATATTCACAAATAAGCGATATAAACAATTTTAATTATTCTCCACACGAATAACATTGGGGATGAGTACATAGGTTTGCTGAAACAAGGAAGATAAACAATTGGTTTCTATGCAAATATCAATATAATTCAACTAGGTGAAGCTACATACCTATTTTCATCAATATACATTCATAAATAACCCATTTTAACGAATTTCCCCTATAGGGAAGAAGCTATTACCGTAGGTCTCATGGTAAGACTTAAGCCCGAGACCATGATAACTTTTTGTTTTGAGGTCCCCAGATGCCAAAAACACCATTCGTTCAAATTTTTATATATGTATATATATATATATATATATATATAGGTGTGTGTGTCCGTAAGCACGATAACTCTCGTAAAAAAGGTCCGATCTTAATGAAATTTGGTACAAATGTGTAAAGCACGATTTATTTGAACGAGTTCGAAAACCAGACGAATCGCACCATCCTAAGGGGGGTTTTGGGGGGTTTTGTACCCCAAAATTGGGTTTTTTTGGGGTTTCCACATGTAATTTTTACTTAAATCAAATTTTAATTTTTACCATTGGATTCAGCATAAAAAAACAAACAATTTGGTATTTTGATCATTGCTCTACGTCAATTGGTTACTGAGATATTGAAAGTACTAAACACAGTACGTTGTCTAATGTTATTCTTATGGAGAAAAAGAAAAATTGTATATCTCGCTTATTTATGAACATAAACTGACGAAATTTGGTATATGGCTTCATCTGGTTGGGGTTCATTGTTGTTTGCACAAAAAAACAATTTTTCGCCTATGGTTCCCGTAGCAGCAAACCTAGGTACTTGGTCCCCATGTTATTCTTATGGAAAATAATTCAAATGTTATATATCGCTTATTTATGAATGTATATGGATGAAACTTGGTATGTGACTTCACTAAGATAAGTTCTATTAATATTTGCATCAAAACCCATTATTGTGTGTTCCTTGTTGCAGCAAACCTGCGTACTCATGCCCAATGTAATTCTTATGGAGAATAATTAATATTTTAAATATCGCTTGTTTGTGAATATATTTCTTATGAATACTGTTAAGTGTTTTAATGTGTTATTTTATATATTCATTGGAAATTCGCTGAGTATGCAGGTTTGCTGCGACGGGGGTATTGATTAATCTCCATAAGAATAACATGGGAGATGAGTACGCAGGTTTGCCACAACAAGGAACGAAAAATATGGGTGTTTAGGCAAATATCAATATAACTCAACTAGGGGAAGTCATACACAAGGATGACAAGGATAATTTATGTTCATAATTAAGGGAGACAGCATTTTAATTTTTCTCCATAAGAATAAAATGGGGGCTGAGTACACAGGTTCGCTACTACGGGTACCTTTAGAAAAAAATAGTTTTTTTAGAAAATTTCAATAGACCACAACCAGATAAAGACGTATACTAAGTTTCGTCAGCATACGTTCATAAAAAAGCGAGATATAATTCTTTTCTTATTCTCCATAACAATAGCACTAGTCAATGTACTGTGTTTAGCACTTTCAATATCTCGGTAACCGATTGACGTAGAGGAATGATCAAAATACCAAATTGTGTGTTTTTTAAGCTGAATCCAATGGTGAATATTAAAATTTGATAATTTCAAAAATTGTATGTAAAAGTTCAAAAACCCCATTTTTGGGGTAAAAAACCTCCCCAAAATCCCCCTTTAGATAGAGCGATATGGCTGGTTTTCGAACTTTAAGTCATAAATGTTGCTTTACACGTTTATACCAAATTTAATCAAAATCGGACCTTTTTTACGAGAGTTATCGCACCCACAGACACACATCTATATGTATACAGTTTCGAACGAATGGTGTTTTTGGGGTCTGGGGACCTCAAAACGAAAAGTTATCATCGTCCCGGGCCTAGGTCTTACCAAGCCGACTACAGTAACAGCTTCTTCCCTATAAGGGAAATTCGCTGAAAGAATAGTTGGCGGCTTAGATTGTGAGAGCACATAATTAAGTTTCATGTTCCTGTCAACCATGGTTGACACCGGTTCTCTGGACTCAGACCGTGGCGTTGGTCCAGTTGTCACAAAAACTGAGTTCTCAATAAGTGATTGTTTCAGTATATTTTGTGCTGAAACCATTCCTCGATACATTAGTTGAAATGTTTGTTCATGTAATAAAGACACTTTGGGGAAACAGAAATCAGTGACTGCCTTTACATAATCACCAGGAAAATGGTAACAATATTGTAGTTTGGATATTGGATGTAGGAGCGTTGTTGCCAGAGAATGAAATTTCAAGTTGACTGTTTATTTAGAACATGATTATATCAAAACCATACTCACACTCATACTCTGGGGCAGTCAACAATAAACATTGGCTTTCCAGTAAAGGTTCAAATTTCCTCCAAGTTTTGGTTTAGAGTGCATTTACTATATATTTCTAGGAGGCTACAAGTTTGCTGAAGCATTAATCTATAGATGTCTGGAATCCAGAAATAGACTACTAATAGCGGAAAGATATAAAAAACAACTTAATTTTACATACAGAGTGGGACTTGAATAATCCAACAATTCCTTTCAAAAAAATAATGACAAAATTTCCAAATAATATGGGTCATACACTCGGATGAAATATAAATGGATAGCGCCTTGCAATGCTAATAAGAGCCGAAAACCGTGCCGTCATTACTGCCGCTGGGTGGCAAGAGTCTATATTCGCGAGACCCCGATGTCAGACGACAAAACATCGCTAAATTCAAACTGTCAATTATACCACACAACACTGATATTATTATATATTTATATCGAATTTTACAGTTTTAAATTGTGAATCGAACAACATACATTACAATTGTAAAAAAGTAATGGAAATAATTTTAATAATCAAATAAACTCAGAATGTTTTTAGTTGGAATATAGAATGAGGTAAAAAAAGTAGTAAGCGAGGAACTATTTATTTTTAGGTCAGGTAAAAACTGTCAGCGGGAAAGTTGTAGGTAAAATTCAAAAGATTATTTTTTATTTCAACAATTTTTGTAAGACTAGCCGTTATCTGTACAATATTTTTTTGGAGCGGATTTCGCGGAAGAGCGCGACAACCCGAATTCAAGGAGCGGCAGAATACTCGGAAAGACAGAACGATCTAGACTATGGAATTATTTTAGGGATTTGGAATAATTCTCTGCCAAATATAAGTAAAATAATATAAAAACGTCTGCTTCGTTTACGAACTGACATGTGTTCCTAATTCTATATTGTTTTTTATATGGTTGAAAGTCCGCCTTCATGACATAGCCAAAAGAACAACCACTATCTCAGCTACTGTTTCCCCAAGTATTCCACCATAACTTAATAATTTAATTTTGTTTAGCCATATGTAATAAATAATTAAATTAATTTTTTTTCAATTAATTAGCGCTATTTACTCTAGTTTCATTTATTTCCCTTCATTCATGTAAATGCCTAATTTTAGCGAATTTCCCCTATAGGGAAGAAGCTATTACCGTAGGTCTCATGGTAAGACTTAAGCCCGAGACCATGATAACTTTTCATTTTGAGGTCCCCAGATGCCAATAACACCATTCGTTCAAATTTTTATATATGTATATATATATATATATATATATATATATATATATATATATATATATATATATATGTCCGTAAGCACGATAACTCTTGTAAAAAAGGTCCGATCTTAATGAAATTTGGTACAAATGTGTAAAGTACCATTTATTTGAACGAGTTCGAAAACCAGATGAATCGCACCATCCGAAGGGGGGTTTTTGGGGGGTTTTGTACCCCAAAAATGTGTTTTTTGGGGTTTCCACATGTAATTTTGATTTAAATCAAATGTTAATTTATACCATTGAATTCAGCTTTAAAAAACAAACAATTTGGTATTTTTATCATTGCTCTACGTCAATTGGTTACCGAGATATTGAAAGTGCTAAACACAGTACGTTGTCTAATGTCATTCTTATGGAGAAAAAAAAATTGTATATCTCGCTTATTTATGAACATAAACTGGAGAAATTTGGTATATGGCTTGATCTGGTTGTGGTTTATTGTTGTTTGCACAAAAAAAATTGTTTCGCCTATGGTTCCTGTAGCAGCAAACCTAGGCACTTGGTCCCCATGTTATTCTTATGGAAAATACTTAAAATGTTATGTATCGCTTAGTTATGAATGTATATGGATGAAACTTGGTATGTGACTTCACTAAGATGAGTTTTATTGATATTTGCATAAAAACCCATTATTTTGTGTGCCTTGTTGCAGAAAACCTGCGTACTCATCCCCAATGTTATTCTTATGGAGAATAATTAATATTTTAAATATCGCTTGTTTGTGAATACATTTCTTATGAATCCTGTTAAGGGTTTTAATGTGTTATGTTATATATTCATTGGAAATTCGCTGAGTATGCAGGTTTGCTGCGACGGGGGTATTTAGTATAGTAAACGAGGTAAATTATAACTTAAGCAGCAAGGATCTAAACTATAACGACAAGGTTGTTAATATTGTTAACTCTTGATTCTTTATTTAATTTTAATTTGTTTTCCAAATTAGCAGGTAGGCAAGTCGTTAGATATAAATATAAACTACCGGTACTAGTGTTTACTTTTATGTTTCTTTTAAAACGTCGACTATTTTTGTACAAAACGATTTGTGATATATATTTGAACACATTCCAAGTAAAGAAAATTATAAATGTTTTTATTTTTACCGTCCATTTGTATACGTTTTAATCAATAATGTTAGCAGCTGGTTACAGGTAGTCGTAATAGAAGTGACGTTGCGGTCTCGATTGCGGCGTGCAAACTCAAACTTCTTTCAAGATAAAATACCCCCGTCGCATCAAACCTGCATACTCAGCGAATTTTCAATGCCTAATATATGTCTTAATATCACATAAAGCCGGATACCAAGTTTTATAAAAGTATATTCACGTATAAGCTATTTTAATTATTCACCATAAGAATAACATTAGTAATGAGTACGTAGGTTTGCTGAAACAAGGAACACAAACAATTGGTTTTTATGCAAATATAAATAGAATTTAACTAGGCGAAGCCACATACCAAGTTTTATCAATATTCAATCATAAATAAGCGCTATATAACATTCTAGTTATTCTCCATAAGAATAACATGAGGGCTGAGAAAGCAGGTTTGCTGCAACAAGGAACAAAAAAATGGGGTTTTATTTAATTATCAATATAACTCAACCAAGTGAAGCTACATACCAAGTTTTATTAATTTATGTTCATAATTAAGGGAGTCATTACATTTTACTTATTCTCCATAAGATTAACATGGGGGCTGAGTACGCAGGTTTGCTGCTACGGGAATAATCAACAAAAAATCAATTTTTTGTACAAATATCAATATACCAGTACTACGTGAAGCCACATACCAAGTTTCATCAACATACATTCATAAATAATCGAGATATACAATTTTATTTATTCTCCGTAAGGATAACATTGGACAACGTACTGTGTTTAGGACTTTGAATATCTCTGCAACGGTTGGGCGTAGAATCACAATTTAAACACCAAAATGATTTTCTGTGGAACTGAACAGATTGGTAAAAGCAAATGTGAAGTTTACATTAAAATAAACTGAGGAAAAGTTCCCATAAGATTAACATGGGAGATTTGATGAGTATGTTTTTTGGATTTTTTCCGCAACCACTTAACATAGGTTAATAATTCAAAATACCATATTATTTGTTTTTTTAAGCTCTATAACATGGTCAAAACCAAAATTAAGTTTTTAAAAAATTTTAGGGTGAAAAATGCAAAAACTGATTTTTGGAAAATTTAAAACCCCCATAAACCCCCATAAACCCCTCTTCCCACGGTCCGATTTTTCTGGTTTTCGAACTTAAAGTCATGAATGTCATTTTACACATTTGAGCCAAATTTCATCAAAATCGGACGTTTTTTACTCAAGTTATCGTGTTAACGGACACACACACATATATATATATATATATATATATATATATATATATATAAAACCCACACACACACACATATATATAAACACATATATATAAATTTGAACGAATAGTGTTTTTAGCATCTGGGGACCTTAAAACAAAAAGTTATCATGGTCTCAGGCTTAAGTGTTACCATGAGACCTACGGTAATAGCTTCTTCCCTATAGGGGAAATTCGCTAAAATGGCTTTTATCTTATTCTATAGTAATCAGATTTACATGATTAGATTATTTGGAACGTAATATTTCCATTAGTCTAAGTTTTAACCGATTTAAGTAATAACAGTCGCTCTCAGCGAGACATAATTAAAGTTATGCCATGCCATGTGAAGCCTAATTTCTTTTAATGAAAAAACAGTATTCTCTATTATTTCCACCATTAGAATCTGTAATATGTAATCTTTCCAGGTATATAGCTTTTAAAATATTAGAGTGTTAGTAGACGGTCACAGCGAGACATAATTAAAGTTAATTTAACACGGCGCAGCGGCCAGCTCGGGCCGTTTTGCCACCCAGCGGACTCGTGGACCGGTTTTTGTCCATTGAAAGCGCTATCCATTTGTATTTCATCCGAGGTCATACACTGCATGATTTGACGTATGTATTTTTGTGATCCGTTCAAGGTAGAAACTTGGAAATTCAGCACAATAGTGTGTCTATTAAAACTAGTTATCTATACATAAAGCCAAACCGTCCAAGGACATTTTGAGAAACCCGTTAGACTGGGCCTGCTTAAATAAAAGGTCTCGGCGAGAAAATTGAAAGAAAAATATTAGTTTTTTAAAAAATGTTCTTCCTAATGCCACAAATTATTAAAAGCATTAAACTAAAATACGTTTTTTGTTGGAATTTGATCAGCTGGATCATTTGATTTGACTATAAAACTGAAATCATGTGAACAAGCGAAGGCATCCAATAAATCCAATAATCACTAGCATATTTCACTTTGATCGAAAACAGAAATGTATTAACTGAAACAGCCGTTATTTTATTTTATTTTGTTATGGTGATCTTCATCTGGTTATTAACTTTTCATTTTTCAACCATTCCGTTATATAAAATATGTTTTTCTATTTATTAATGCAAACATTTTAAGACGATTTAATACATACCCGAGACCAAATAATAACAGAGAACTCTAAAACATGGCAACTTTAAGGATTTAATCTATAAATAAGAGCGGTTTTAAATAGACAGGTCATGGTAATCCGAACCACGGTACTCCATATCACTTGGAACCAGATTCCGCCCTCTTCGCACCCCGTTTTCTTATCTGTCGTTGATAAGGTTTTCTTAACCCAATTAAGTCTTGAATATAGTCCAGGGGCCTCAACATGAATTTTGATGCTATTAACATGAATCCGTACAAAAATTTTAAGTTTGTCCGGCCACTTTCGGTAATTGACTCACTACTCTTGTTTCCTAGTTTATTTTGATTAACTAAACACACAAGTTTCCTTTATAAGCACATGAAAACCCAAACAGTGTGTATTTAAACGAAACCAACGTAGAAAAACAAATAGTCAGATGAATACGACCGCACTGTAGTTAAACTAGTTTCAAACCGCAATTCGCCAACAAACTGATATAGATTACGTTCGCTGTGTTGTGCTGCTCGGCCACGTAAGGTCACCGTGCGGCGCCCGCTCAATCAATACTTCTATTATTCACGGACCGCTTGTATTCATCAGTCGACTAGACTTATATTTCAAACAGTAATGGAGGTTTTTGTTCACTTCACAATTTGTTCATTGTCTCATAAAACACACATGTTCGACAGGCTATTTGTCACCTCTTTTTACACACCGGGTTGGTCAATAAAGTGCGCCATTTTATATTGGCGTTACTTTCTCCTGTAAACGAACACAGTGTTTATGTTGCAGAGGTAACAAGGAATTGGTTTGAGTTTATAAAACGACAAGTTGTGTGTTGTGCAATAACTACTTCAGTTTGTATTCTATAACTATGGTAACTATGTATTCATATGGTAACCATTGTATTCTATTATTCTACATATTTACCATAACTATTTTGCCTGAGGCCACACATTTATTTTACTTTTATATATTTTTTTTATTTTAATCATTATAGATTTGGAAACTTGAGTATTCACCAGGAAATTTATTAATAAATCGTAAGGAATAGAATTAAATCAACTTTCGTAAATGGTACAAAAATAAATCCACTATTGTATGAGGGAAATAATACCAAAGGTCTGGATCCTGACAATTTCTTATCTTATGTCATCAAAACCCCAATCATTAAATTAAGCCATATGAATCGTTCGTTTGTGGGCCTATGTGACAGATAGAAAGTCTGGCGTTAATGATTTTAAATGTGGTCATTTATTAGTTCAAAATGTTTCTCATGAACTCTCAAACCAAAGATATATCGTCAGTGGTTGGAAGGGTTGGTTCAGGAGGGATTTTATGCTTTCACCCACACTAACAACAAACTTAAATTTCAAACACTAAGTTTAAATTTTATGTTGCATCGTTGGATTATCTAAAAAAATATCATTTTTGATTCCTCATAAAAAAATGTTCCTTAGGAAAGCTCAGACACAAGTCAATTTTAAATGCATCTAAAAGTTTTTTCTTCGACATTAATCAAATGCTAGTTTAGAATTTTTAGCGAATTTCCCCTATATGCAAGATGTCATGTCCGCAGTCAGAAGAAAAATTAATGAATAGCCCAACGACAAATGACATATGTTGAGTCCATGGGCACGATAACTTTTGTAACGAAGATCCGATCTTTATGAAATTTGGTACAAACATGTAAATCAACATTTATGGCTTTACGTTCAAAACCCAGAAATATCGGCGGAGGTATTTCATTGTGGATGTATTTTATCAGCATGGTAAAATTATAATTATCTATTTTATACGAAAATAAACGGAATGGTAAACATTTTAACTTTCCGCAAAAAGGAAATAACAATATTTTGTTTCACTTAAAAAATGCTAGTATCATAAAAACTAATCATATTTGTTTAATCAGCACAACCCTCAACAGTAATTTCCAGGTCACCGAATCGATGGTGAACACACCACACACCATGCTCAGGCGGGTAATCTGGCACATTTCACAGGACATTAGTCAAACGCAGATCTGGAGAGACAGATTTGGAAGGGAACAGCCATTCACGCTGGGAAAAACATGATACACGACATTTTGTTATTGGAAATAAACTGGAGAAAAGTGATAACAACAGGTATGACATAGTTCATACCAAATTAATTAATGGGCAGCGAATTAAGTTTATAAAAGCCATGTTTCAAGTTAAAATATAATCTCTGAATACTTTTGTACCATCATTTCACTCAATATATATTCAGCTGCTGTGTGTGCTTAGGAAGAGAAAGAGTTGTAAGATTCCGTCTAAATAAGCACTAAATATGGAACGGCACGACGTACGTTTATCGCAAACTAAGCAAATCAGGTCTGTTAGTAAAAATACTTGATTGTAAATAGTTCTGAGTAATTACAATGAAAAAATAATGGAAATGAATAAATGTAGATTTTGAACGTAAATTAATTAATCAAATCTTAATGTTCCAGTCTTAAAATGAATGAATCTAGTCAAAAATCGAATCGAATAGTGAGCCTCCGAGGTGTCACGCGGTTGTCGCAAGCCAGACGGCTAGAGGGCGAGGGCCTAAAACATTTTGCCCCTCCCCTCACTCCCTTAAGTCGGCACAACAAAATAAATCATTGGTAACAAATTTGAGCAAAACATTATTCCACACGTAATAAAACCAATAGTGAACTTAAATTTAAAAAAGAATACATTAAACCATAGATTAAGCATACTCCAAAGGAGTATGCCTAATCGATGATTAAACTTACTTCACTTAAGTTTCTTGTCCGATATGCTCCTGGCAGAGCGATGGACGTGTCAAACGTGCCCAACAGGGTTAGGTCACGGGTAGTATTGGTTAAACAGTATTCACTTGTGTACAACAGTACAACACTCCCTTGATATTTCTCTAACATAATATCACTGGACCAACAAAGAACGAGGACAAGAGGGCGATCCGACCCACAAAGAACGCGAAACTCCGCTTAACCCACATTGAGCTTCACAGCTTGTTCACATTTGCCACATTATCACAGTAAGTTTTAACTTTAGACTTAAAATAATCATTCTTAAATTGAATAAGTGTATTTTCAAATCTTTATACTTTATTCTCAAGGGTGTTTTTGTCGGTAGGCCGTATCTCCCTCCCTAAATACTCAACCAAAACCAATAATTGAGGCATCATTTTGAAGATTACCTACACCGCTAAATTTAAAAAATAAACAAACCATTCAAAACCATAAAAATGGGTGGCTTTCGCCTATTTATTTATCAACCTCAAATGTTTAGTGTAAACAAAGAAGACGTTTTTAAATCCCCAGGGTTTTTTTGGGGGGATGTTTTAGGTTATTTCTTGTTTGCTGGTAACTTTTTTTAAATACTGCTCGAGTCCCTGGAATCAATACCTTCAATTGGAGCCGTCTACCATCATTCTGCAATTTTCCAAACTGCCACAATCTTGACTTAAAAATTTCGCTTTTAGAATTATATATAAAGGTTGTAAATAAGTCTGTAAAATATTACTTTACAAAGAAATGTTAATAACAAAGTAGGATTTTCTTTGTTTGGTACAGTATATTTATAATATTGTACCTGGGACAACGGGGAAGACACCGCCTTAACCAATCAATATACAGACGGATATGCGTCGTCAGGCCGTTCAACCCTGAACGTCTCCAAAGGAATATATCCTAATATAATAAAAACACCTATGTCAACATGTTATTACTCATACAATACCGAGGTCTTGGTTATCACATTAACTGGGGATTTTACCTACTCATGTGCATAGAGACAGATAGGTTAATAGCACTCAAAAATGTATTTACAAATTAAACGTAATGGAAATAGAAAAATCAACACCAACACGAAAAAAGTAAATTTATTAAAAACTGAATGTAACTGACATATAAAGTTATGGCGAATTAGGTTTTAAACAGCAAGTCTTTCTTAACGATAAAAGGAAGAATATCTTAAAAGCTGTTTAGTGCGGTCTAAATATCAAAGTTATACTACGATGTGTTTGCTTACTGATCGTTTGTTTTTGTTAGTACGCAATGTCAAATACAGCTTCGACCAGTTAAAATTGCAGGAAGATTCGTGTTCTGTAACAGCTGTATATCACAGTTTGTCAGCAAAATTGGGGCCCTTATACAGTCTACAATTAAAATACCAAATTGCATGCCATATTTTCCAGGACTAACCAGATCACACATCTTTAAGCACAAGGTAATAAAATACCACATTAGAAATATGTTTTCCTAAAGTTAATTTTGTATCAAATTGCAAGCCAGGAAAAGTTTATTTTAAATTGGGTTTCCGGGAATCCGTTCTTAAATGGAATATAACAGACATGTTGAAAATAAAACTACAAACACACAACGCTATTTCATTAGGTACTACTATATTTATAGTTAATGTTTATTATTTTGCATGTTTCCTCAATCACAATCTAGCTTCGTAATAAGAGTGGCTGTAGTTTGAACAACTGTTGGCGCTCAGTAAAGTGAGTATAAGTTGTTCAAAATATCGTTCAATCAATGCTTTACAAATTAAAATCTCCCAAAACACATTGATCGTACAGTTTGCGCCACGGTGCTTGACGCCTGGGAAAGGCGAGAACCAACTCAAACTTCTCATAATTAAAAGCATACAATAACGAAAATAACAAAAACCAATATTTTAAAATTACTTTATTTAATTTTGGCTTCTGTTGACAAAATTATTCTGTAACACTAACGGTACTAAGCCATATAGAGGCGAAAAGTCATTCCAGAGCATACGCCAACCAGGCGCCAAGCACTGTGACCCGAACTGTAATTTTATTTCAGACGTCTTGTTTCAAACTTTTAAAAATATATCATTCCCATGCAACCACAAAATGAAAGGTTTAATGTTGTTTTATATTTTTATTTAACGCTAATTTTGGAATAGATTTTATCAAATGGGAAAACCGACGGGCCTAAACTGAAGGTGTTATTGTGAAAACCCCCAAAATCATTCCAGACAAAAAAAACCGTTGAGATTCCTACACATCCCAAAATTCAGAAAATTTACAAAATTATCTCAGGGCTCCGCCCAGTTGGCCTTAAAAATGCCCATGTTTATTTATTGCAAATATGAATTTATTTGGTCAGTGATTATATTTAAGTACGAGTCGTAAAAGGCTTTAGTTTCTCTACAGAATGTAACACAGTCAAACATGTTTCGTTCTCCTTCCCCCTCCCTCCCTCCCCCGCGGTGCAGCCGGTATCGTCGTGCCTCGTTATGTTTATGTGGGTTTGAATGTCCTCTCTACTTTGGACATTGAAATAAATCATTTCATGCAGTTGCAGATTATTTTCTACAACATCAAAAACTACAATTTACGAAGATTGGAAAATAGTTAACATTTAAATGGATACTTTTAACAAGTTCACTATTCCCACCATCTTTTAGTTTTGAATGGGAGTCATGGCTGGTGGGTATAATACAAAAACATCTTGGTTAACTGGAATTTATTTTCGAAGTACTGTATTATACAACTATCTCTTCACACAATTTAAAACCTAGTTTGCATCTGGTTAAAAATAAAACTCAATTGATTTTGTGAATAGTTAAAACAAGCTTTTTCGTGCGGGTCAGTCACCGGTGATCATTTAATTACCATAAAATCAAATTATAATTAATGATTATACGTGTTTACCGCACCCAACGACTTAAAAAACCAACGATGTCAAACCCAAGATACCGTATATCCTTTGCTGCACTCTTCCACTAACCACAGATTTTGGTTGAAAAATATTTCAAAATAACTGTAGTAGAAAAAGCAGCACCAATCAGGAGCTTGGGTGGAGTGAGGAGTGGGGGTGGTGGTAGGGGTGGGGGTGGGGGTGGAGGGGGTGAATGTGCCGAGACTTACAAAGGAACCACCCATTGTCACGAGCCCTTTATGTCGGTCCTACCATTCATACTACGTGCTTGATGCTGCTGAAACTTATTGTGTATGTCGAAATTTCAAGTTGAAAATCTTACATTTTGGCAAGTATTCATGCAAATAATCAAAAGATTTTTCAACACTGGTTGTGTTAAAATTTAAGAACTAAATATAATAATGGATAACATTAATGTGCAAAATTTGAAAATTATTCTAATCAAAAGTTATTGTCCATAGTTTATTTTCAAAAATGTTGACAAAATATGCAAGCTAAGGATATCAATCGTCAATCATTCGCAATTTAAAACAACAAAACTTTAGTTGCATTTTGTGAACGCGCTAATTGTCGACGGCACCTTAACGCTGGGCAGAGCCATCGGCCCGTAAGTAATCTGGTCTATTCTGTCGCCTTCTCGCCACCGGCCCTAAATTATCGCCGCTTGGCTGGTCGCGTGACTCGCTAAGTGCACAGTACAGCAGGAATATGTAATATGGCTTATTTTTAAAACATAAGGAAAACGAATGTTATATGGCGAGGAGGCAACAGAATAGACCAGATTACTTACGGGCCGATGGCTCTGCCCAGCGTTAAGGTGCTGTCGACTTTAACCTGGAGAACATATTTTATAAACACGTGTTTAAGTAATCAAGTAACAGATTAAAATTAATCTCATGCACAAATACGAATCTAAAAGCCTTACATCGAAACTGAGGATACTATACTATAGGTTGTAGACCTAAGGATTAATAATTTCTCAAAATTGCACATACTGAGGAAAATATGTTACTAATTACATACAATTTGTCTACAAAATTATAATTTTACACTGTGAAAATCAATGTACAAAAATCAAAGACATTGTTAATAAGATTAGTGTGTGTGCACGAGAAACAGGGAGATTGATATAACTGTACGAGCTGATTTTCTTGAAAAGTATAAGAGCTATTAAAAAAAGTTAAACAGCAACTTCCCTGGATTTTTGGTTCTGTTTAATTTTATGATTTTTAAGTTATTATTTTATCCGCCATTTTTCCAATATGGCGGCCAACTTAAGCTTTTCTTATAGAATGCCCATAGTTTTATTATTGAATCAGGTAGAAAATACAATTATAAAACGTTTTTATAATTTGAATTTTTCCACTAAACCTAACCATTAAGGTAATTTTATTTGTTTTTAGCAATGAGTATCTCACTTTATGAGTAGCTCTAGAGGCTAAACAGTTAGGTTTAGGAAAGAAACACCAAGTATAAAAATGTTTTAAAATTGCATTTTTTACAAAGAAACACCAAGTATAAAAACGTTTTAAAATTACATTGTTTACCCTATTAATTAATAACATTAGAGGAAATCTAATTTCTAACATTTTCCTGCCATTTTTCCAATATGGCAACCAATTAACATTTTTTTTCTTATGACTCTTCCCTAATAATATTAAATAATAGGGTAGAAAATGTAATTTAAAACGTTTTTATTCTTGGTGTTTCTCTCCTAAACCTAGCTGTTTAGCCTCCAGAGCTACTCATAAGGCTCATTGATAAAAACAATAAAAATCATCTTAACGGTTAGGTTTAGCAAAGAAATACAGTTGGCCACCATATTGGAAAAACGGCGGATAAAGTAAAAATGTCAAAATCATAAAATTAAACTAAACCAAAATCCAGGGAAATTGCTTATAACTTTTTTTAATAGCTCTTACTTTTCAAGAAAAACAGCTGGCACTCTTACATCAATCACCCTGTATACAGTTTGTAATGTTGCTTGGGACATAAAAAAACAATTCAATGCATACAAGTTATTATTTATCGGTTGAAGGGGGAAATTATTGTTCTACCTAGGATGTAATTAAGGTATTTAAATAGTTCAATACACCGTTAAGTATAACAGCGTGACACAGTAGGCCGAAAATGCACCGGTTGCAAACAAATGACACATATTTAAGTGTTACACTATGATTCCAGGAGCGAGGTCGGTAATCAGCAGCGGCCTATCCTTATTAGTCAGGTGACATCCTGCTGATGTGTTTATCTGGTCCTGCACCAAGCAGCAGACATTGGACGCATGAGTAACGAACTGTTGAATCATCAGCTCCTAACCGCATCAGCCTCGTATGGGACTGTCACTGATGTGATTCAGATTCAGGGGGTTGTATCTTTTAATATGCCGGGTGTGCAAAAAGGAATACCGGGTTTAATAATTAATTAAAATTCACTTTTTACAAATTACAACTAAATTTATACAGTGTGTCAAATATATCTAACGAGGATTCCAAGTAAAGTCTGGGGACACGACTATTCCTAAACCGAGTTCCTTTATTATGCTGTAACGTTTCAACTGCAAAATGGAACCGCCAAAGTGGATGAAAGTAAAGTTTAAGTCCTGAGGAAGTTTTGAACAGCACACGCTTGTATAAACGACAATGAAGATACTGGAATGGAAGCACTATCTGTACATTTTATGTGTTAGTTCAGAAATATTCAACGGAAATGCAACTAGATTAATCTGAATCATTTATATTGTTATTGAAGGCAAGACCTGAGTTAGTTCAGACCTACTACACCTACGTGGTCAAGTTCTGTTGTTTTGTAGAAGGGAAAAGGTCGTTGGTAGGTTCCTTCCTCTACTAAAGTATAGCATGTGTAAAAATAGCTAGAACAAAGGCCAAGGTTAAACAACAGAAGTCGAGGTCAAGTTTCAAAACCACCATGAGAAATAATGATAGTAAAAGAGCTATCTATAAATTATGTTGTTAAATATTGTTTTTATCACCCAAATATCTTGATTAAAAACTGGTAAAATTGCCATGATTTTGTTCACGATCAATCCTTCATCTCGCAAAGGTTAAACTGTATGAACCGTAATGCCACAACACCTTTCAGACGGATGCAAAAAATTGTCTGATACTATACAACACTAATGATTCTTATGATCACAACAATTTAACGAGTTCGCACGCAGCACGCTGACGTGAGGGAAGTGAATTTCCACATAACAACTTTTAAAACTCAAATCAGTGTAAACACATTAAATCTGAAAACATAGATTTTTTGGCTGTTCTGATGCTCCTGGTTTCATTTACCTCCAAAGCTGGGAACAATTTTGCGCATTATAATGTTAGGAGAAGGTCCAATCAGGCTTGAAAGTAGGCGTGAGGTTGCTGGGGATGATAAAAGCACTCTAACAAAGGAGTAGCAGGCTTTTCTAGCATCCCATAAGACAACGTACCGTGTTTAGTCGAAACACATTTTCTTTAATAACTCGGTAAATATTTATGCAAGAATTACGAGAGAGGGCTTAAAACTTTTGCCTTACTAATTCCCATCTTTTTACATGCATTAACTTTACATACAGGGCATTTCTGACCCTTTTTGGGCCCAAAAACTCGAAATTTGAAAGATTAATCCCCAAAAAAGGGGTTTGGAGTTTTTGATTGTTTTGTCCAACGAACTTGTCCAACTGATTACAGAAAGGAACGTCCCTACCAAATTTGAAGTTAATCGGACAAAAATGCCATCGCTTGAGTGCAAACACATATATATATATATATATATATATAATTTTGAACGACCCCCCAAAACATGTTCAGGGGGTCACGTTAGGAACTTCTATGGTGGTCCCGGGCTTAAGTTTCACCGTGCGGGTCCTGCTAATAGTTCACTTTCCAAAGGAAATTCACTAATAAAATAGGTTCTAGTAGTAGGCATTACCACAATCCAGAACGCAAACAGTTACAAGATGGTAGTATTTATTGTCTATATTTTTCTGGGAGTTACTTCTAAATTCTTACTTAAGTATGAACAAACGTCATCATCATTACTGGAGTTCAACACTAAACCATCAAACCAGAAAATAAATACAATCAGCTCTTCCTCAAAACCACCTGAACAAAGAGGTCAAATAATTCCTGAAGATATCGCGGGTGGTATTCACGTAGCGAGATGATCTGGCCGGGCAGCATCGATCGGCTGTCAATAGTCGAGTTCGCATATTAAACTGGTCGTCCCGTCATCGCCTGGTCCATTATGCTCCCCTGGTCGCACTCAATTGGCTTTGTTACCCAAGTCAACGGCCCCGAAACCACTAATAACTACATCCTGAGCCAACCTTGCCACTTTGAAATGTGAACAACGAACAGATACGAATAATTGGTTGTCATATGTCATATGGATCGGAAAATCTGGAGGGAATGTATAATTTAAACTGTTTAAGATTGAAACTTGTCTAGACAAAGAGAGGGTAGGTATAAATATGATTACTAAAATATAAAACTTCCCATCAAAATAAAATGTAACTGTTTTTTTTTTTTCTGTAATTTTCCTCTAAAACCAAATTATTAGGTTCTACTAAGGCAGGAATTTGTATATAACTGTATAGTAGCTGTTTTATTAGTTTAGGAAACTCGATATTTTGTTTTTTAATCAGACGTATTCTATCGGAGCTGAGGGATGTGGAGGGAATTAATACGGGTTTGATTTGTTTTACACCAACCAAACGATTCTATTTAAACAGAATAGCCTAGCAATTATGAGAACAATAAATCAATAAACTTGTTGGGCAATAAGCCTGTTATCTTTAAGTGTTACCTTACGAAATTAAATTTATGGCCGGATACAGACTTGTATAGTTCCCCAGGTCCCGTCCTAATCTTTGTTTACAAAACAGCGCTTTTGTCGTGAGCGGCGGGGAGCGGCCACATTGTCGCGGCCGGCATCCCCCTTCTCTTCCAAGAAATTCCGTGTCCTACTAGAATTCGTAATAAGCTCATCCATTAGGCCTACAGCCAAAAATTATGGCTCATTTTTTCGTCTATAGTAGATGAATAAGATAAAATTTGAATCACAGTTCTACGGTGTCCCGTTATCGACATAACAGGATTCAGATTTCCCTGATATGCCCTGCAGTATAAGTCCGTAACCTGTTATGTCATCGTAGAACTGTGATTCAAATTTTATATTATTCGTCAACTATAGACGGAACAAATGAGCCATCATTTTTGGCTGTAGGCCTAATGGATCAATTTATTACAAATTCTAGTAGGAGATGGAATTCCTTGGAAGGGACAGGGGATGCCGGTCGCGACAGGTGGCCGCTCCCTAAAAAAGCGCTGTTTTGTCAACAAAAGATTAGGACGGGATGCTCTATCTGGGGGACTGTGCCTTTACGGGTGGCATCGACTATATACAGAATCGTTCCACTTAGGCGACTTAAGTAATCAACTGTTGGCCTCAAAATAGTAATTTTATAAGTTTTATCATCATAATATCGAACCAATAACTAACATGGCATATTGCTAAAAGCAAACTAATATGAACTAGAATTTCATAAGCGCTAAGCGCATAGTTTGCGCATATCCTGTTTTGAGAAGAGGGAATAGTAAATAGTTTATTAGTTAACAAAATAATAACAGTCTGTAGTTAGATGTAATCCTTATAACAGCTATTTAGTTAATTTAATTGAATTAAGAAAAACATATGTGACATAAACCAACGAGATGTAAATAAATATAAAGCTCTCGTCTTGTGTTAAAAAAGTGAAGCCTCACTTTTTGGAGGATATTTTTGTAAACAAATCATCTGGTCAAAGAGTAATAAAGACTAACATAACTTGTGAAGAGGGCATTTGATTGGTTAAACATATTGTTGTCATGGAGAAAAGGGTATAGAGGGTCAAAATGGCGGTCAACTTGTAGGCACAGTTTTTTACCCTCGACGAGACCTATATAGATATATACCTCGTTGGCATAAGCCAAATAAAACTCTCTTCCATATGAAAAACATGGGGACAGAGCCCTGAGGCCTGACTCGAAAATCTGAAGCCAGTTTGCACATCTGCACACCTAGATGCGCGTTTCAATGTATAAATATGTGGGGGTGAATCTTAAAACAAAAAGGCCTTATTGTTTACAAAGTTTGTATGTAGCGTATTAATAATAGAGATAGACGATTACTGTTGAAATCATGTTAACAGTAAAACAAATCATTCACCCGGGGAAAAATCTGATCAAGCAAAACAATTTCAAAACATGATTGTTCTGAAAGTCTGATGAGAAAAGTTTACAGTCCTCTAATTATTTGTGAATTCGTAAAATCAGGTAAATGAGTTTACTCTGAGCTGTACGTTTGAAAATGATTACGTTTTATAAGCGAGTGCATAACCATTGCATTTATCGTACTTCAACTGAAACTCCAAGTACCCTAATGACTGTATTTGATACGTGATTGTTACTTTGCATGACTGATATGCAAAACACTATTGTAGACCAACTGATTCATACGTTTAATGTAACATTTTAAAATATATCAGTTTCCTGTAACGATGAAAATACCAACATTTATAGAGAAACTGCATTAGTACTTGTCAGTATCCTTTTTACAGGGGTATTAGCACAGCTCTAAACCAAGCCATCTTCAATTTTGTATGCGATTTTCTGTTAATTGTGGTAGAAGAGAATTAAAAAACTTGAATTACCTTAAGGAAAATATACAAGTTAATACAAATAAATCATTAACTGCACTCTACTCACTGAAATTATGTAAATGTTTCTTGGTATTACCTGAAACAAAATAAAGGACTGTTAGCAACAAATATAAGTTTTAGCTTTTAAATATTCACCTAACGTACATATGCAGTTACGATTATGTATTAACATCCTATAATCACGCAGTAGCAAATGTATACAAATTATGCAAGTTGAAATGTAAATTTAAACTAAAAATGTTACAATGGACTTGACCGGAATGTATCATTAAACATTATAAAATATATACAGTACCTAAAATGTTGATTATTTTTATTCATTGAAACGAAACTGAAACGATTGAAATTATTAAACCAATTGTAACACACAGAGATACTGCGATACAATATTGTAATCTGACAAAACACATCTTAAAAAAAAAAACGAAAAATGAATACATTAAGGAATTATTAAATAGAGAAGTAATAGATAAGTACGCCATAATTAGTTTTAATGGAAATATTTTGCATTATGAAGTGATCAATTGATCAAATGCTTTTTTTCTCTACCTACTTTTATATTAAAATCACACAACATTAATTTCATTTGCTTTAACATACCTTTACGATGACGTTTATTCCAACCAATCAATTTTCTTTCGAATCAACTAATAAACTTAAATAAATAACTTGATATCTTGCTGCATTTATTTTAAATACGATAATGTCTTATAAAGTGTAATTACATTGAGATTGAACAACTATAGTGGAAAATATATTTTCCATTTTTAACTGTAATCCGTATTAAATTCATAACTAGTTGGTTTAATTTGCCAATTTATGAATGATCATATGACGTAAACCGAGAGTAGCGGCAGGAAGGTCCTGCAGTGTGTGACAAGTGTTTGGAAATCAATAATCACGACCGGCCATCACTGCTGCTGCACCACAGGACATGTCTTTATGTGCTTCAACATCGATAGTTCTCTACTTAACTTCAATGTTTTATGATCTGTTTCATAATAAAAGTTACAACCAGCGGCTGACTACTATCAGAAGAATTTGTATAATAACTAATTAACAACTAGCGCAATGAGATTTTTATTACATTTACACTGTTTGCCAAACTTGGCACAGTTTATATGGATCGGAAATTAAAATTTATAATACGTTATACATGGAAATGTACGTTAAACAAATTTCCATTGTAGGCTAATATAAACATCTCTCTATTTGTTTTGTAATGGAATAAAACATTTAAAACTGGTCTTCTATTTTAAAATTCCCCATTTAGAGGTCGTAAGAAAGTGATTTAAACCATAACAGTAAATTACTATAGATTTGATCTTTGAGTTCTAAAAACAAAATACCAACAAAAGATGATTTAATTCCTCAAAACTACAGAATAAAAAAATCTGCACCATTGTTTATAAAACATTATGTTATAAAAAGTGTGTCAATTATAAATATGCAGTTGAGTATTTCAGTTGATTATTTCTTTACAATCCATAAACTTTTCATTATAAGTTAATAAACTAAAGTTTATAAAACGGCCAGGAAACATGACAAATATAATTTATTACTAACTTCGCCGCATCAAAAGAGCATTTGTTAGGACAACCAATATAAGTTTGACACAGAATTTCAGATAAGATTACAACAGAATTAAGATAAACAGAAGATAAGATTGTAAGATACAATCTTATATTGTAAGGTATAAGATTGTAACAGAATTTCGTCGTTTACTTTTATAGCTTTTGTATATGAAATTGAAATATGTTTTATCACATCCACAAAAGTGAGTCATAAAACCAATCACAGATGACTTTTTATGAACAATCAATGCTGCAAAGAAGACATTTAAACATAAACCCGGGTAACATTAAATGTGTCTCTAACTTGACTATAATAACCCTTCCACAAACTAATCTCCAACTTTGTATCAGTTTTTCGATCTAAAATACGATCACAGCTATCTTACTTAAGCAATAAATAACTGTTTTACAGAATTTGCTGGAATATTATGTCAATGTGTTGTTACACTGGTTAAAAATAGCCGGACTGTGATAAATGCATCTAATTTCACGAGTCTCTGTTTAAACTGGTTTATTTTAATATCCTAGCATGGCCAAGAAATTGCTTTTCGTAAAATGCCTCACCTCTTAAATCAAGAGTGGAAACTAAGTTAGCCACATGCAACTAGTTTGTAATTACAAATACCTTAATGGGTAGATTCCTGGAAAAAAATTCAAATCAACTGACTTCTGCCATTGCTTCAAGTAATCAATAGTCTTGTGGAAAAAGAAAACGAGTTCGCACGCAGCACGCTGACGTGAGGGAAGTGAATTTCCACTTAAAAACTATAAAAACTCAAAATCAGTTAAAAACATACAATTATTCCAATTTGTATTCAAATCTGAAAAGATTGATTTTTTGGCTGTTCTGATACTCCTGGTTCTATTTACCTGCAATGCTGGGAATACAATTGTGCGCATTATAAGGTTAGGAGAAGGTCCAGTCAGGCTTTAAAGTAGGCGTGAGGTTGTTGGGGATGATAAAAGTACACCAAAAGATGATTAACAGGCTTTTCTAATGTAAAACACCCATAAGACAACGTACTATGTTTGGTCAATACACATTTCCTTTAACAACTCGGGAAATATATATGCTAGAATGACGAGAGAGGGCTTAAAAGTTTTGCCACACAAATTCCCATCTTTTTACATTCGTTAATTTCACATCAGGGGCTTTTCTGAGCCTTTTTGGGCCCAAAAACTCGAAATTTGAAAGATTAATCCCCAAAAAAGGGTTTAGAGTTTTCCGATTGTTTTGCCCAACGAACTTGTCCAACTGATTATAGAAAGGAACGTCCCTACCAAATTTGAAGTAAATTGGACAAAAAATGCGACCGCTAGAGTGCCTGCACCCACCACTTTCCATAGGAAATTCACTAATAATGTTCTGTATATCATCTTTATTGTTTTACATACACATGAGTACCTTAAGTCAAATGAAGAAATAATAAATAGTAGTACTGAATTCCACCAAATATCCAAACAATTCGAAAATCCCATCCATAAAAAATACTAGACTGGTAATTTCAACTCATTACATTTATTCAACAACGGATAAAAACACCATTTTACACTTGTTGAACAGACCAGCAATGAAATATGTCGCTGAAATTCAAAAACAAAGAAACAACTGTCCAAGATGGTCTACTCTTCAATGCTACGATCCAAGTATTTCCCAAGGATCCTAAGCTCAATTTATGTTACGCTAATCGAATAGTAAATTATGTTACACTCGTAGTAAATTAAAAGGTCGCAGCATGAACTGAACCATTACAAACTGAACCTCCGGTAATGGAGATGGTCTTCTAATTCACAAACTGCACCTTAATGTAAAGGGTCCTCCAACTGACAATCACCCGACCTAGGATATCTCACCCTTGGCAACGGCCAACAACAGGGCCAACAGCGGTCGCTCACCAGTCGGCGCATCATCCTAGTCTCCAATTCCGAACTGGATCCGTCCAAGGATCAATACAAGACAATTACGCCACCGCACGGCTGGCAAGACCCAATTAAATCCGGAGTAATGGAATCCGAGTTTCTTCAGCCGAACCAATCATCTGCGTGAATGTTATCGGCTCGGCTCCGCCAGAATAAATCAAACCTATTTCGGGACTGTCGTTTTGCTCTTTTGGATAGGGAAATTCAATGCAAAATAATGAAAAAAGTTGTAAACAATGAGATTGATAAACATACTCGTTTGTAAACTTATTTATATGGTACAACAGAGCCGGTGAAAATGCAACAAGTTGGTAAATGCTAAATATCCCCTCAACAATGGTGAATATCGCGACGTTACGTGTTTTAACGTCCACAAAGATAGAGATGATAACGGTTATTAAATAAATAACTTTCATGATTCATTTATGATGCTGTTTTTTAGTTGTTTTTTTTTATTAGCGAGACTTATAAAACATTAAGATTTTCTATCTCAATTAAAATTCATAACACAGATATGTATTATAATGATGTAGGAAAACCAATTTAAATACACATTGGTGTTTATGACTTTTAAGTTAGCTATAATTGGACGGACATTATTAAAGCTCGTATTAAAAGTATACCATCCGAGTTTATATCTTTTATATGACATGTTAATGTAAAATACGTTACATTTATGCATTCATTCTGTTTGCCATAGCACATTCCGGTTGCTAATTAAAAAGTATAGCCAATCCTAATCCATAGAACTGACAACACCTTCCACAACGGCAGTAAAATATAATCTTTTGATCGGCCAACTCCTGAAAATAATACGTAGTGGAAACAGAATTAGTGTTTAGCCTTTTAGTTGCAAGGTCGTGGGAATCAATTTACGGACGACGCATGACGTGTGGGACTCGCCGAGGACCTACCCACTAAACCTACTTCCCATGACAGGCTTTTCTCCCCCCCGCAATTGTTTATCACACTACTTCGGGGAGGGAGCCCCGTGCTGCTGAACCAGGGTGCTGAGATCCGCAGTGCTGGAAGAAAAGAACTACTTCCTTTCCTTCGATGACACTCTTTTTGGAAGACACCTTTCTTCAGTTTTAGCCTTTTCCAGGGCAACCCTAAAAACGCGGCATGCTCCGGACCCAGCTGTGGTCGGCCTTTTCCCCTGGTTGGAGCTCACTGCAGAGGAAGCAGCGAGAATTATTGCTGCAGGCATTATGTTTATGGTCTGCCTCTCCGCATTTAAAGCAGAGAGTGGACCGATCCGCCCCAGTACAGTCGAAGCCTAGAGGCCGTAGAACTACGGTCTTCAATCGCACCGCGCAGCTGACGAAACCCACCCGAAGATGGCCGAGCTTGAGAAGCTTGGCGGCCTGTCCCTCAGAAAGGTCCAGGACCGCCATCTTCAACTTCCGCTTGTTTGGTGGGCTTACCAATACCTTTCGGGTGTCACTGGGCCCACGTTTGTGGGGGCGACGACACATCCTGTTGGCCCTACTGCGGCTTCTAGAACCGCGGCTAACGCTTTCCTGTCCGTGCCCTTCCCCAGCCGGAATAGAACATCCCCCTTCGGAGTCGGTCTTGCACAGACAACCTTTGCAACACAGGTGCCCGGGTCAATATCCTTACGGAGCTTCCCCAGAACACCAGCGTAGGTTTGGCCCCCTGCCACCTACGCTTCCTAGTAAATACGACATACTTCGGGCCAGATTTTATCCTCGGCTTCGCGGCTACAGCACCCCGGCTAGGTTTAGTCACCGATAACGCCGGAGGAGCCTCCGCCACAGTTCTTTCAACTTTTCTTTCTTCTTTTTACTTTTCTTGATGACCGCCTTGGGCTGGTCGCAAGTGTTCTCACTGGGGCTCCGCTCCCGCTTGCCTGAGGCACCGGCCGCAAGAACGGCATCCTTTAACAGGCGTTCTTGTATCCGCGACTGGTACCTTTTTTGGCATGCCTTAGGTGTTCCAGAATTGTTATTGATATTTATTAACTAAAGTGCAATAATAACGTGCATTTTTAGCGAATTTCCGCTATAGGAAAGAAGCTATTACCCTAGGTCTCATGGTAAGACTTAAGCCCGAGACCATGATAACTTTTTGTTTTGAGGTCCCCAGATGCCAAAAACACTATTCGTTCAAATTTATATATATTAGTTTTAAGCATAATTTTATAAACAGAGTACCCTTTTTGGTTTTAACATAATATGTTTTATTAGACGACTAGTTTCAAACCTTTAGGTCATAGTCATGTCTTACATTATTTCTGTAACCTCCTGAAGTTACAATAATAATGTAAGACATGACTATGACCTAAAGGTTTGAAACTAGTCGTCTAATAAAACATATTTATGTTAAAACCAAAAAGGGTACTCTGTTTATAAAATTATGCTTAAAACTAACATATTAGTAGCCCTTATCACTTTGTTATTTTTAATATATATATATATATGTATATATAGTATATATGTATATATATTATATATGTATATATATATACCTATATATATACCCGTGAATGCGACAGGTGTTTTTAAATCAGTTTTTGCATTATTCACCCTATAATTTTTAAAAAAACTTAATTTTGGTTTTGACCGTGTTATAGAGCTTAAAAAAACAAATAGAGTATTTTGAATTATTAACCTAGGTTAAGTGGTTACGGATAAAATGCAAAAAACCTACTCATAAAATCTCCCATGTTAATCATATGGGAAAAAGGTTTTTGGCTTTTCCTCAGTTCATTTAAATGTAAACTTCACATTTGCTTTTACCAATCAATTCAGCTCCACAAAACAATAATTTTGGTGTTTAAATTGTGATTCTACACCCAACCGTTGCAGAGATATTCAAAGCGCTAAACACAGTACGTTGTCCAATGTTATCCTTATGGAGAGTAGGGGGCTAGCTCCCTACTATGGAGGATAAATAAACTTTGACATCTCGACTACTTATTAATGTATATTGATGAAACTTGGTATGTGGCTTCACGTAGTACTTGTATATTGATATTTGCGCCAACAATTGATTTTTTGTTGATTATCCCTGCAGCAGTAAACCTGCGTACTCAGCCCCCATGTTATTCTTATGGAGAATAACATACAGTAAAATGTAAAATGTAAAATGTACAAGTAAAATGTAATGACTCCCTTAATTTTGAACATATAATAAAACTTGGTATGTGGCTTCACCTTGTTGAGTTATATTGATATTTGCATAAAAGCCCATTTTTTGTTCCTTGTTGCAGCAAACCTGCTTACTCAGCCCCCATGTTATTCTTATGGAGAATAACTAAAATGTTATCTAGCGCTTATATAATTGAATATTGATGAAAGTTGGTATGTGGCTTCGCCTAGTTAAATTCTAATTATATTTGCATAAAAACCAATCGTTTGTGTTCCTTGTTTCAGAAAACCTACGTACTCATCAACAATGTTATTCTTATGGAGAATAATTATATATCGCTTATATGTGAATATTTGTATGAAACTTGATATGCGGCTTTATGTGGAATTAAGACATATATTATGCATTGGAAATTCTGTGAGGACGCAGGTTTGCTGCAACGGGGGTATTTAACACAAGATATAATTATTAATGTTGCAATCAACAAGTTGATTAATAGCAAATTAAAAAAGTAAACGTGTTTTTCCACTTATATTTTGCAAATAGAGAACGTAAAGAGTAAACCGGAAACGTAAAGTAGCAGGTTTAGTTCAAATGGCTGCGCTCTGGCCTTATTGGCTGTACTTTAACTGTAAGCACGGATATAATATTGAACCATTCAAACTTGGTAATCTCTCAATTGTGCACTCTCAATGTGATCCAAACATGTGCACTGAAGTCTCTTAATTACCACAGCTCTGCATTAAAAGTACAGAATGGGATCTTGATTACGATTTCTACTCAATCTTAAATTTCCAATGTATTTTTCTAGCACCAATTCGCATTTATTAGCTAATTTATTTCTAAAATGTAAATAATTTTATCATTCAATTAAAGATAAACTAGATGTATTTTAACTAACTTAAAATATATATTTTAAATGCAGTATTTATACTAATACCTCAATGTCAAAACTTGAATGCTTAGGATCTTCTTACTATACTGCAGTATACTATATATTGCACTTACAATATCGTAGTAGATCGTAGTATGTGACATTATTTTTACAACTAGGCATTCAACACAAACCTTTACACCTGAAGACAAACTGAACACACATACAGTTTACCAATCACCTAACCCACTCAATTAAGGAATATTAATCTTAAATATTTAGCTAGCTAAATGAGGGAAAGAGCATAAAAACAATTTAATTGGAATTATGTTTTTGTTATTTTATGAATATTTTTACAATTTAAATAAATATATAAAAAAATACGAAGAAACAGCACAAAACAGCAATGTAAGTTCAGTCAATACTAGACTATTTTCTCGTATACTGTAAAATAAGTCTTATTAACGGACACACTGAGTGGGACTTACAATATGATTATGAAAACTGTTAAACGATATTTTGTTGTGTAAGATATAACCAACAAATTATGACAAAAAGGTAACAAGGCTTAGTCGTGGTGACCCGCTTGTGGCTTAGGTCCAGATTAATTGATTCCCTAACCGGCTGAATAATAAACAGGGGATTTCATGTCCAAAGATTTATTAGTAAACCGAATAAATGTCTTCTCAGGCTGTTTTCTTTGACCTTTACATATTTCACATTTTAAGCATATCTTAATTTAGTTGGCAAATTATATATCAACAAATTTACTTAAATTATCTTAATATTAACTAAGCAAGCATTTTTTGGGTTTTTTGTTGTTTTTTACGCGACCCAAGGAACAATACCGATCTGCATGCTAGAAGTGGTAACTAATAGACGTCTAGGGGGAGACTTTAGAATTTTCATGTCTTCACAACTCCGAAACTTCGCTCAAAAGCTCCGCTTTGGCCAAGTTTGTTTTTTGTTACAACCGCCATAAAAACATGTTAGTAGTGCACAAAGAAAGTAAAAATAACACATCACTTGAGTTCACACGACCATAACACGTTCATCATGTTGGATTATCCTCTTTCTTCAGTCATATTTTTCTTAAAAAACAGTGATGGTTGTAAGTTATTAAATAAAGTTTCAAATCAATGTACACAAATTGTAATCTTTTAATCTCTGCGTAAGACTTCGACGCAACTAGGGCGTATTTTAAGGCGAATATGAATGAATGACGAGTGTAGAATGGGATTTTTTAGTGCCACGTCTCTCTAAATCAATAGTAGGACTAAGCGAAACGTCAGTAACCCTTTATATGATTTAAAACCACCGAATTTAAGACTAAAAACTAGTCTGAACATAATTTTCTCAGGGGGTTTCACTATTAGAAGGAATGTAGGAAAAGCGTAACGATTGTGGATATTTCTACACCAGAACCGCAAGTCTCTCCTGACAAAGCCGGCAAATAATTTGTAGTGGAACAATCAGGAGCACTGGGCGCTGCCGTAAGCTGATGAGAAAAGTTTGTGACTGCTGCTATTATTGTGAAGCCGCCCGCCACCACCCGACTGCGAGCTTAACTACTTCCAGAGTGTCGATAATCTTCGCTCTTTATTTCGCGGAAATTTGAATATTTCGCGGAAGTGAAATGGAGTCGACTGTTGGGAAAATGTACAGTAACTAGAGAGAAATGTTGGAGCGCTGGTGAACCTAAACTAAAATATAAGAGTCAGCATGCAAATGGTGCACGAAAAAAGGCTATTTTTCATTATTATTATTATTCAAGTCATTCAAAAGTCATTTACGTAAGCAGGTACAAAAAAGGTGCTTAGAGGTGAAACGTAAAGCAGGAATATACATTATCGTGGGCTTTTAGCGAATTTCCCCTATAGGGATTAGCGAATTTCCCCTATAGGGAAGAAGCTATTACCGTAGTCGGCATGGTAAGACCTAGGCCCGGGACCATGATAACTTTTAGTTTTGAGGTCCCCAGACCCCAAAAACACCATTCGTCCGAAACTGTATATATATATATATATATATATATATATATATATATATATATATATATATGTGCCCGTGAGCACGATAACTCTCGTAATAAACGGTATCAGGAAACTGACACATACTTTCTCCCTTTTAGTCCAACTTTAATGAATAAATTACTTTTTATTTACCAAATATAGAATACAAAGCACGGTCGAATGTACAGAAAATCTTGTAAACAAGTTGTTTTAAAAAACATCCACCCAAATCCCTGCTTTGGAGGCACTACATAATCCATTGCTACACTCGTGGTTTTAAGAGGGGAAATGCCCCCTATTCCCCCCCAGGGATATTAAGGGGCAACATATTTCAAATTTCCACTGTTGGCCAATGCTAACTTGACAAGCATATCAAGTTTGAATGCAATTTATCAGTATATAAGAGAGAAATAGTAATTTTTGTATTCCCCATAAGAATAACATTGGACAACGTACTGCGTTTACTGCAAAATTAAAATTCCAATTTTCTCCGCAACCAGCAATCGTAGAATAGTAATTCAAAATACTAAATTATTTAGTTTTCTGAGCTCTTTTTAATGGTGAATAGTAATATTTTTTTATACTTATGTATTTTTAAGAAAAATCCAAAAAACTTAATTTGTAATGTTTTAAGTCCTGTAATTTCTGAACCCGCATTTTTACAGACATGCGGGTGGTGTCATTTTATTGGAAAACTAAAGTTCTACAAACGACCAAAGTTTAATCAAAATCGTTAGAGCCGTTTTTGAGAAATTTTGATTTTTCATGATTTTTGGTGGTTTTTGGGGGATAATTATCCTTAAAAATCAAAAATTCCAAAAAATGAAAAAAACGCCTGGAGATATCGTGGATTAGTACCTACATACCAAATTTCATAAAAATCGGCCCATTGGTTAGGGCTCTAGCTCTGTACACATCCACACAGACACACACACACACACACGGACACACACACACACACACACAGACAGACATCACGTAAAAACCACTTTTTTGGGTTCAGGGAGCACCAAAACGAATATTTCCACTAACAACTCAAATTCGAAAATTTTTACGAAAACAATACTTTCTCCATATACTATGTATAGGGGGAGAAAGTAAAAATTATCTGATTTTGATGAAATTTGGTATAAAGGGGTATTTTGGGGGGGTTTTGTACCCCAAAAATGGGTTTTTCGAATTGTTTACATATAAGTTTGGAAATAGTCAAATTTTAGTTTTTCCCATTGGATTCAGCTTAAAAAAACACACAATTTGGTATTTTGATCATTTCTCTACGCCAATTGGGTACCGAGATATTGAAAGTGCTAAACACAGTACGTTGTCTAATGTTATTCTTATGGAGGAAAATAAAAAATTTATATCTCGCTTATTTGTGAACGTATACTGGCGAAACTTGGTATACGGCTTCATCTGGTTGTGGACCATTGATATTTGCTCAAAAAAACTATTTTTTACCAAAGGCTCCCGTAGCAGCAAACCTGCGTACTCAGCCCTATGTTATTCTTATGGAGAATAAGTAACGTGTTATCTCCCTTTATTATGAAAAAAAATTAATGAAATTTAGTATGTGGCTTTACCTACATGAGTTATATTATATTTGTATAAAACCCCATTTTTTATGTTCCTTGCTTCAGCAAACCTGCATACTCAGCCGCCATGTTATTCTTATGGAGAATAATTAAAATGTCATAAATCGTTTATTTATGAATGTATATTGATGAAACTTGATATATGACTTTATGTGGTATTAAGATACATAATATATATATGCATTGGAAATTCGCTGAGTACGCAGGTTTGCTGCTACGGGGGTATTTAATAATTACGTTAATAACAGTTTTGACGTATCTTGAACAATCAAAAAGGTGTTACAAAAATTATATATAAAATTAGTTGTACTTTCTTAAAAGAGAAATCATTATTTTTATTTTTAATACGACACCGAACTAAATCGACAGTAATGACTCTCAGTTAAAACACGCTAAGTAGTTCTAAGCATCCGATTTCTAAATAGCTATAATTAGTACTCCCTCCTGGTTTCTCACGCGGTCCACCCGTAGAAGCTACTGGCCCTGTCCAGACGTGCAATGCCCTCTGGGCCTCGTTCAATGTAAATGTTGAAGCTGTGACTTACGACCAGGTCCATTATCTCCTTTTGTAAAGGCTCTAAACATTGATTTGTGTAGTAAATTTTCATAAATTGAAGAAGATAAAATCTATTCTAGCATCATAATTAAAATTACTTTATATAAAGTTAGATTTTACATAGATCAGCCAACAAGTATCAGTTACTTATACCGTATGTGAAGTAATAAATCATTAAGTGGCGTTGACGGTGGGCATGAGAAGTCGCCTCTTGCTGGACCTCGGGCCTCCGACATTCCCCATCAATCTGCTGAGCGACAGAACAACCCTCGTCGCCTTGTTGCAAACCGCCTGGATGTGCTCCCACCATGTGAGGCGGCGGTCAAGCACCACTCCCAGATACTTCGCCGCAGTCTTCGTCTGGACCTCCACGTCACCAACAGTCATAGGGATTACTGTTTGGATCCTCCGTCGCGTGAGCATGACGATCTCGGTCTTGGCGACCGCCAGCTCAAGTCCATGACCGCTCATCCATCTGTTGACCCGAAACATCACCTGGTTGAGGCGAAGCTGGGCTAACTCCGGATTCCGAGCCGTGATGACTGCGGCTACATCATCTGCGTAGCCCACGAGATAGGCTTGTGGTGGCATCTCGAGGCGAAGCACTCCGTCATATGCCACGTTCCAAAGGTCAGGGCCAAGGATCGACCCTTGCGCCGCGCCGGCGGTGACCACTTTGGAACGGACCCCTGCTTCTGTGCTATATAGCAGCCTGCGCTCCTTCAGGTAGTCCTGTACCACGACCAAGAGATAGTCGGGTACCCTGAAGTCCCGCTGCAACGCCTCGAGCATGTCCACCCAACGGGCCGAGTTAAAAGCGTTTTTAACGTCCAGGGTGACCAGCAGCACGATCGGCCTGGCCTGATGGCAGGCCGTGTCAGCCCGCTGGACGGCGCCCAGGACTTCAGCCACGGCATTCAAGGTTGAGTGGCCCTTCCGAAAGCCGTGCTGCCGGGGGGACAAGTCCCCAGCGGCTTCGACGGCCGACCTCAACCTGGGTTTCAGCAACCTCTCAAAGAGTTTACCCGCCGTGTCCAACATACAGAGTGGTCTGTATGCCGACGGGGACTCCGGGTCACCTTTGCCTTTGCTGATGAGCGCCAGTCTAGCTGTCTTCCAGCGTGACGGAAACACACCCGCCGCCAAACACGCGTTAAACATGCGCAGCAGCAGATGTGGGTGACTTCCCGCCACAACCTTCAGAGCCTCACCCGGAATGCCATCAGGGCCTGGAGCTCTGTTGTTGTGCATGGCAGACGACGCTGCCACGAGCTCCTGTTCCGTGAACAAAGGAACATCAGGCACCGGCCCCGTTACTCTTTCCTCTCGCCTCACAGGGTGACTTGGGAAGAGAGCATCGACGATGGCCGTGATCGTGCCTGCAGGCATAGACGCACTGCTGGCCCCCATTCCCCCGAGCTTTCTCGTGACGAGCTTGTACCCTTTTCCCCATGGATCGGAGTCCACGTCCCGGCACAGCTCCTTCCAGCAGCGAGCCTTGCTCAGGCGAATTGCACTGGCAAGAGCTTTTTTCGCAGTCTTGTGCTCTGCCGACCTGGCCAAAGCCTCCGGTCGGTTTCGAGTTCTCTGCGCTCTTCTGCGAAGCATCAGTGCCGTTCTCCTGAGCTCCGCGATTTCGTCCGTCCACCAGTACACGTGGCGACGACCCCGGACAGGTTTTTTCCGAGGCATCGACGAGTCGCATGCACGCTCGATCAGCTGCATTGTGGAACCCACGAGAGCTTCGACCCGATCTCGATCAGCGGAGTCAAAGCGCTCCGTCAAACCGGCCTCGGGGCTACGACTGAGCCGCTCGACGAATTTTCCCCTGTCCAGTTTGGCCTGATTCCAGCCAATTGGGTTCCGGGTACTGCATCGACGAGACAACTCGTTTTCTTCCAGATTGAAGGAGATGAATTCGTGGTCACTGGCCGTGTACACGTCCATCACCCCCCACTCCGCTACCAGAGGAAGCAACCCTGCCGATACCAGCGTGACATCTGGTATGGAGTCACCAAAACCAGGTCTGCGGTATGTCGGCGTGTCCCCTCTGTTTGCCACTTCCAGGTCGAGCCTCGAGGCCATCTCCAAGATTCGTCTCCCCCGGGCGTTAGTGACTGGCATGCCCCACTCAACGGCACGCGCGTTGAAGTCCCCAGCCACTATTACGCCCCCCGAGACACCCTGAAGACTGTCTTCCAGCGCCTCCAGCCTCTCCCGGTACTCCTCGGCGGAATGGTTGGGAGAGAGGTAGACACTGTATACATTGACTCGCCGAAGTCTCACCCAGACGTAACCGTCACCGGATCCGTGACCCAACACCTGTATCCCCCGACTGTCCGAAATCCAGAGAGCCGCGGTGCCAAGCCGGTCATAAAACCAAGATGGACTGGTTTTGATCCGGTAGGGCTCGCTGACGATCACGATCTGGGCTTTGACCTCACAAGCAAGCTGCTCAAGAATGGCGTCAGCTGCTCGACTCCGCTGCAGGTTTGCCTGGACGAAACGGATCATTTCGTGGCAGATCGAGCCCTCTTAGCGTCTAGGGCTTTCCTGAAAGCCCTGCATGCCCCTGAGCCCGGAATGTGGTCCGCGGACGCTCCAGGTGTACCGGTGCAGAGAACGCAAGAAGCGGCCGCTGTGGCCTTATGTTCGCCGCTACCGCACTTCCAACAATTGTTGCCGCGGTCGGGACCGGAGCAACTCCGACGCGTGTGGCCGTACCCGAGGCACCGAAAACAGCGTTCTACCTCAAGGCGCTGCCGAACTCGGCAGACGACCCAGCCAATCTTGATCTTCCCAGACCGAAGAAAGAGAAGACCGTCTTTCTCTTCCATCTCAACGACAGCCTTTCTCTGCTCCCGCTTGTTTGGCGAGAACAGGGTGACCTTAGGCACACCGGAGATTGTCGGAAGGTCTCTTGTGATAGCCGCAATGACATCGGCCTCCGAAGCCAGGGCGTCTAGATCCAAGATCTCTGCCCTCAGCTTCGGGATGATGGAGCGGACCTCGCCCTTGTCCCCTATAGCTCTCTGAAGTGCTTCCTGGAGTTTCCCCCGGTCGTCACACTTCGAGAGCTCAAGGAGAACCCCCCCGGCCTCCGTCTTCCGGATCTGTCGAACCACAGTTCCGGAGTCCTCTGGCGTCACCTCACTCTTCAACAATCCGAGGATCTCTGAGTAGGTCTTGCCGGTGGACGGATTGATCAGGACCACCTGGTTCCTGGTCTTCCTAGGCCGAGTCTTCTTTGGCTTCTCCTTCTTTTGGCTGGGTGCTTGGGAAGGCACGTTTTCCGCCTCTTCCCGCTTCTTCTGGGCTTTCGCCTCCGCCCGAAGCTTCCTCCTCTGTTTCTTGGAGAGGACCTGATTAAAACCCTCCCTGTCCGCAGACGCAGTGGTGGCTTCTTCTCCGTTCCTCTCCACGTGGACGGTCCTGTTCTTGACGTCCGGTCTCTTCTCCGTTTGCTGTTCCGCAGGAGGGCTAGTCACCGATCTCTTGGCACCCCCACCAGGCGCCCCAGACTCCGAAGATGGAAGTGGAGCTTGCCCCTGCTTCTCCTCCAGAAGCCTGAGCCGCCTTAGCGATGCCTTCCAGAGACCGAGCATCGAGTCGAAGACATCAAGGGATGCATCCAGGGTCACTATCCCGTTCTTGATGCCCATCGACACGGTCTTCTGCTTCGCGACCGCGGCGGACATGTCGAGGAGAGTGTCCCGCATCCTCTGCAGTTCCTCCTCCACCTTTTCCTGAGCAATAGCCACGTTCCTTTCATCCGGCGAAACTACCGGAGACGGAGCTCGAACCGTTCTTGGCTTCGGGGTATTCCTCGAGCTGGCTGAATCCGTGGAAGCCAGCGCGACCACAGGAGAAGAGGCCGGTGGTGGGGACCTCGCTACCAAGCTACTCCTCCGAAAAATGGAGGCCACTCTCCTGTACGGCGCAGAAGTGTGGGCGGGTGCCATGAGAGTCAAAAAACACAGCAAGAGAATTCTCTCCGTTCAGCGCAGGGCGGCTCTTAGGGTTGCCTGTGCGTATCGCACTGTGTCTGGACTGGCTGTAATGGTTGTGGCTGGAGTGTTTCCCCTTGATCTGCTCGCCGCTGAGAGGCAGAACATCTTTCGCCGTGCTCCTGATCTCGGAAGAGACCAAGCTGCTGTGGAAGCCAGACTCGAAACTCTGCGAGTTTGGCAAGAGCGTTGGAACGGTGGACTGGAAGGGCGATGGACGTTTCGTCTCATCAGAGACATAAGCCCGTGGTTGAGCCGTGCATTTGGGGAAATTGACTTTTTCTTGTGTCAATTCCTGACGGGCCACGGGTACTTCAGGGAATACCTATTCCGTATGGGGAAGGTGTGGTCACCTCAGTGTAGTTACTGCCCGGAGGAGGTGGATGATGCTCATCATACTTTCTTCCGGTGCAGTCGTTTCGCTGAAGACAGGAGGAGGCTCGTCTCTGCTGTCGGCGATCTGTCCCCGGACGTCGTGGTGGGGACGATGCTTCGAAATGAAGACTCCTGGAGAGCGGTTGCGCTCTTCGTGCAATCCGTTCTTCGGGGAAAGCGAGACGAGGGATGCTTAGGTGACCTCTAAGTTTCCCGAAACGGTGACGTGACCCGTCTGGGCGCAAGACACGCGGGCCAGTGCCGAAGTTGTCCGATAAGGGTTCCGGCCTGGTTTTTCCCCCGCGGCTCCGTAGGAGGTTTAGTGGGTATACCTCGTAAGAGGGAGTCCCACACTGTTCCTTTGGGTTCGCGCATAAAGCGTTCCTCCTACCTAAAAAAAAAATATAAAAAAAATAAAAAATAAATCATTAAGTAAATTAAAAGTTAAGTGGCATTAATGTATGATTCGATTTATGGAGACTTTGATGGTTCTCTGTTGATTCTCTGTTTTATGGTCAATTTGTTCGATTTATAAACAGATATCTTGTAGGGAGGACCATTATTAAAGTAAATGTTAATGGTTTTAAATTTGAAAAGCCAACATTATTAGTACTCAATTACGTCTTTCCTAACCAAATCGATCGGTTACGGCTTTTTTAAATCTCTAAACTCAAAAAAATATTGTAGTTTAAACTTTTCTGATAAAACATGAACCTAATTTTCCAGAAGTATTATTCAACTGCAATTACAGCCCACGAAAAGTATTTAAACTGAACAAAGTTTTAAGCTCAGTAACGTTAACGTAAACTTAACGAGGCAGCCAAACCCAATTACGGAGGATTACCTTAAGACAGGTTGATTCTTCTTCGTGGAAACTTTTGTTTTCGCGGTATTCCCTCGACAAAATTCGAGCCTGGTCGATTTGAAGAATGTCCAACTTTTTACCTCATCGGTTAACTACGATTTTTAATTGTGATCCACACAACTCAAATAATACACCCAATAAATAAATTTTATTTCACTCCGATGACAAATATGTTAAACTAAGAAATAAAATATTTATTCATATCTCGAGAAAATGTTTGTATAATACATATCGCAAAGACATTGGAGTCGAGACATTTAAAATTGAACTTAACTTTCACCTCGATCTGTTTCTTTGTGAATTCATCCCATCCGGCTGTTTAAACAAATACAATTTACTTTCAATCACCAATCAAACGGCAAAAGAAATGTTCACTTTAAGACGGTAAAACAGAGTACCTGGATTTTTTGCTTACAGAATTTTGTCACCAACCTTCCATTATTTTTTCGATGTTTTTAAAGCTGCTTATTATTAATTTGTATTTGTGAAAAGAATAATTTTAAAATCTTTACCTTAGTACACCCACAAAAATAAGCTCTTCGTACAAAAATAGCTAATACAGTATTATTATATTTACTACATAACTCTTAACTAGTGGAATAAAACTCTGATAGTAAGTTTGATTTGCATGTATGTTTTTATTTTCTGTATTATCCTAAAACCAGTAAAAATATGATTATAATTTTAAAGACTAATTACTCCTGTAGGAGGGATTTATATCTAAAGATGATGTAATATGTAAAACTACACCGAATTTTTACTGTTTTACCGTTAGTTTCATAGCCAGAGTTTGTGTTTGTGGTAGGGGGAGAGTACGAAAATTAAAGCTCCTAAATTTCCGAAAAATCCTAAATTTTTGTGGGGGGGAGGGAAGTTACGAACTTTTATCTCACTTCCCATTATGCTTTTCTGCTAACAGAATATGGATAAACTATGTTTTTAATTATTTTAAACCAATTAATATCTATGGAAATTCCGATGAATAAACATACAAATATGTTTTATTACGACCCGAAACAATGTCATGGCTCACAAACTAACTGAACATCCAGCCTAATGATTGTGTTCAACCACTTACCCAAAATATAAAACTCCGCAGACAGAAGCGACCGCAGGCAGCCACACGGGTTGTTCTAAACTTGGCCCCATCAAACTGAGTTTACCAACAAGTACCAGCTGAGCTTAAACCAATCTGCACTAAGCACTTGATGTCTTTTAAACATGTTGATTCCACTTTGCGTTATTAGTTCGGTTCGATACTTCCAGTTTTATGGTATTGTCGTCTAATATTTAGACTAGAGGTAATATTGAGTTCAGATCCATTTTGACATGCTCCGGCTGTATATAACATTTAGACTTTTGTTAATTTAATATTAAATATAAAAGCTTTCTTAATTCCGCAAGAACATTATTAATGGCTCCACTTCATGTGTGGGTTCAACGTTTGAAAGTTGAAATTTTCCTTTATGGTGAATTAAAGTAATGCTGTCGAGATTCAACATAGCCTTTCTTTAATGGCGGTTAGGCCCAAATTCTTAGCCCTACCCCAATGACCTTTAAAACTGCATGCCATTTTGTAGGATTTATGTTTTATTACAGACGTCAATTACTTAAATATCACTATCATCTTAAGCATCTCTACATTGTTAAGGATAAATCAACGGGTATGACAAGCAAAGCTATGTATTCAATTTTGTAATATTAATGATGCGAATAAGGAAAGCGTAACCGCTTGCCAAAAATTGCAACTAACCATGGCAAAATTACTTTCAAAAATGTGTCAATGGTAACTGACGACAAAGAAATCAAGGAAAACCCATACGGTTTCTATATATTATAGAATCCCAAGTAAGAAGAGAACACCTTTTAAGGGAAAATTATCAATAATTAGGTTAGATAACTGAATATTTGGCACAAGTTATAAGGCAATCTTATCTCAATAATTAGGTTAGATAACTGAATATTTGGCACAAGTTATAAGGCAATCTTATCTCAATAATTAGGTTAGATAACTGAATATTTGGTACTAGTTATAAGGCAATCTTATCTGTGAACAATTAAGCACCATACAAATAGGGTATGGCCACCTACGAAAATAGGTGCCTAGAGAGAAAAAACAGAAACTTAAGTAAGGCTGTCCCTCAGAAATATACAACGCTAACATTGATAATTTGTAAATCTGGCCTTAACTGCCACAAATATTCGTTGATAAATTAACAACATTTGAGTATGTACAAACAATGTGTCAGGCGCAAGAATATCGTGAGTTAAATGTTAGATGTGCACCAGAGGTCTGACGTACGTCCAGTGACCAGTGGTCGGATCAATATTGTACGACCATGGCAGTCGGGTCAATAAAACTGCAATCGTACTGATGCTGTAGTACCTTAACTCCCATTACACCACACATTAAATGTGTCGGTATGAGATATCGTGGGAATGTGAAGATCAGTAGTCTGACGTACAATGGCTCCGGGACAAATCAATATTGTGTGCACATGACAGTCGGGTCAATACTACTGCTATAGCATTGCTGCTGCAGAACATCCATTCACATTACACTACACCAGATATCACAGTAGGAGATATCGTGAGAATATGTACATCAATAGCCTGACGTACGATAGCTAGTGGCAAAATCTATATTGAGTGCACATGAAAGTCGGGTCAATACTACTGCTTCTGTAATACATCCATTCCCAGTACACTACACCAAATGTCAAAGCAGGAGATATCGTGGGGATGTGAACTTCAGTAGACAGACTACAATGGCTCGTGGCCAGGTCAATATTGTGCGACCATGGCAGTCGGGTCAATACTACTACACTGCTCCTGTAGTACATCCATTCGCAGTACACTACACCAACTGTCACAGCAGGAGATATCGTGGGGATGTGAACTTCAGTAGACAGACTACAATGGCTCGTGGCCAGGTCAATATTGTGCGACCATGGCAGTCGGGTCAATACTACTACACTGCTCCTGTAGTACATCCATTCGCAGTACACTACACCAAATGTCACAGCAGGAGATATCGTGGGGATGTGAACTTCAGTAGACAGACTACAATGGCTCGTGGCCAGGTCAATATTGTGCGACCATGGCAGTCGGGTCAATACTACTACACTGCTCCTGTAGTACATCCATTCGCAGTACACTACACCAAATGTCACAGCAGGAGATATCGTGGGGATGTGAACTTCAGTAGACAGACTACAATGGCTCGTGGCCAGGTCAATATTGTGCGACCATGGCAGTCGGGTCAATACTACTGCTACGCCACTGCTCCTGTAGTAGATCCATTCGCAGTACACTACACCAAATGTCACAGCAGGAGATATCGTGGGGATGTGAACTTCAGTAGACAGACTACAATGGCTCGTGGCCAGGTCAATATTGTGCGACCATGGCAGTCGGGTCAATACCACTGCTACGACACTGCTCCTGTAGTACATCCATTCGCAGTACACTACACCAGATATCATAGTAGGAGATATCGCGGGGATGTGAACATCAATAGTCTGACGTACAATGGCTCCGGGACAAAGCAATATTGTGTGCACATGACAGTCGGTTCAATACTACTGCTATGTCATTGCGGCTGTACTATCTTAACTCACATTGCACTAAAACAAATGTCAAGCAGGAGATATCGTGGAGATGTGAACATGAGTAGACAGTCGTACAATGGCTCATGGCCAGATCAATATTGTGTGCACATGACAGTCGGTTCAATACTACTGCTATGGCAATGCTGCTGTACCATCTTAACTCCCACTGCACTACACCACATGTCACAGCAGGAGATATCGTGGAGATGTGAACATGAGTAGACAGTCGTACAATGGCACGTGGCCAGATCAACATTGTGTGCACATGACAGTCGGGTCAATACTACAACTATGTCAATGCTGCTGTACCATCTTAACTCCCATTGCACTACACCACATGTCACAGCAGTAGATATCGTGGAGATGTGAACATGAGTAGACAGTCGTACAATGGCTCGTGGCCAGATCAACATTGTGTGCACATGACAGTCGGGTCAATACTACAACTATGTCAATGCTGCTGTACCATCTTAACTCCCATGGCACTACACCAAATGTCACAGCAGGAGATATCGTGGAGATGTGATCATCAGTAGACAGTCGTACAATGGCTCGTGGCCAGATCAATATTGTGTGCACATGACAGACGGTTCAATACTACTACTATGTCAATGCTGCTGTACCATCTTAAATCCCACTGCACTACACCAAATGTCACAGCAGGAGATATCGTGAAGATGTGAACATGAGTAGACAGTCGTACAATGGCTCGTGGCCAGATCAACATTGTGTGCACGATATTCGGGTCAATACTACTACTATGTCAATGCTGCTGTACCATCTTAACTCCCATTGCACTACACCAAATGTCAGAGATATCGTGGAGATGTGAACATGAGTAGACAGTCGTACAATGGCTCGTGGCCAGATCAACATTGTGTGCACATGACAGTCGGTTCAATACTACTACTATGTCAATGCTGCTGTACCATCTTAACTCCCACTGCACTACACCAAATGTCACAGCAGGAGATATCGTGGAGATGTGAACATGAGTAGACAGTCGTACAATGGCTCGTGGCCAGATCAACATTGTGTGCACATGACAGTCGGGTCAATACTACTGCTATGTCAATGCTGCTGTGCCATCTTAACTCCCATTGCACTACACCAAATGTCACAGCACGAGATATCGTGGAGATGTAATCATCAATAGACAAACGTACAATGGCTCGTGGCCAGATCTATATTGGTTGCACATGACAGTCGATTCAATACTACTGCTATGCCATTGCGGCTGTACTATCTTAACTCCCATTGCACTACACCAAATGTCACAGCAGGAGATATCGTGGAGATGTAATCATCAATAGACAAACGTACAATGGCTCGTGGCCAGATCTATATTGTGTGCACATGACAGTCGATTCAATACTACTGCTATGTCATTGCGGCTGTACTATCTTAACTCCCATTCCACTACACCAAATGTCACAGCTGGAGATATCGTGGGGATTTAATCATCAATACACAAACGTACAATGACTCGTGGCCAGATTAATATAGGCCTAGTTTGAACATGGTAGCCACACTGATACTACCTACTGTTATCGCACTGATGCTGGTACAATATCAGATGTACAATATTTTTATGCTGGTGCATCCACTCACATTATACTAAACTAGATGTTTTAGTAGGAATACGACAAATTGTAGACTGAAGTACAGTGGTCCGTGGCCAGATCATTATTGTACGACCATGACATTAAGGAGTTATATACAGTTATTAAGGAGTTAATATGTTATGCTACAGTTGCCTATTCACTCTTATGTGAACTGTCAAGACATATTAACAAGACGTATTTTAGCATTTGTTCAGGATAAATATATTTTTTAAGTTAATTACAGCATTTACCGATCTAAATTATTTCAGAAAAAAATCATGTGTATAAAAAAGCTATTTCAATTAAAGCAATTGAAAAAAACTCACTTGGGGAAAAATGCAAAATGAAGATGAATAAAAAAGTAAAATGTTGCGAAGGTAATATTTCTCCCCTTTGAGAGAAAGCAGAGCTCGCCTGTGACAGTAAAAAACACACCTCTGTCAGAAATATATTAAGGAATATCACAGTATATCTGCTCAAAAATTCATGTTGAAATTGTTTACTGAATCTGTTGCCATACTTTTCAAGAAAACGATTCCTTTCATACTTCAAGGGCCGCATGATATTTCTTTGAAACTCCGGTGGGTAGGATATTAACCCCCTTCCCCTCTTTTCCCTGAACAACAACTTACTTTTGGTTTATCAGCTGCAGCCGAATAATTCAAAGTAATTTAAGCAACCCGACTGGAAAGCTCAATCTAACAAGCTCGAGATAGAAATACGATGTAACCTTTTATCGTGTATGCGTTAAATAGGTTGCCGACACATAATTTAAATAATACAACATCTAGCGGTATCCATTTCCATTTAAATCATTTAGATGTTGCCTGCAGCTTCACATTGCTGGAAGTGAACAAAATCATCAACAAACAAAATAAGACAAACAAGTTAACCAGATAAAATGTGTTTTAAGTTAAACACTTAACTGGTAGGCCTATATGCTTGATGACAAAAATACATTGGATAATATATATCGCACTAATCGACACACATTTTACTGTACCTATTAGATTACTATGTAGTAGCTTGTACTGACGGGATGTAATCACTTTCATTTAGAACAATTCAGCGTAGGACCAAATAATTGTAGCAACAATTCGATAAAGCAGGGAAATTTTAATTTATAATACACTAGCTGGTACCCGGCACGTTGCTGCCGCAGAAGAAGGATTGAATTTATTTTATGTCAAATACTCGTTCATTTTCAATATGAGCTCGTTCGCTACGCTCACTCACCTACCGAAAAAAGAGGTTGAATTGTCATTCTTTATTTCCATTATGAGAGTTGCCATTCAAGTAGGTTTTTTATTTCCATAATTATAAATAGCTGTTTACAATATTTTAAGTTATAGATATCATCTGATAAAATCAAAAGAAATCTTTCTTCCATAAGATTAACGTTGAAACTTTGAAGTCTAGTGGGGCAACAGCCCTAATGTCCTAGGACTTCGGTTAATGGTCTATAACCTTCCCAGGGTTAACCTGTGTTACTATGCACAGTTTCAAAGTAATCGGATGAACGGTATGGCAGCGCATAAAATACGAACGTACAGACGAACAGACGTACAAACATTGATTTTTAAATATTAGATTACAGAAACACGTTTTGGACTTTAAACAGCAGCAAAACATGCATTGATAGAATTACAATAATACTTCTTTAATTTAATACAATTCAGTTTGTAATAGTAACGCAGCTCATAATGAGGACAAACAATTCGCAGACCAGCCACGGTTGATTGAACATGTTGTACACGTTTTAAGGTGATCGTAAAACCAACCTTTCGCTGTATTTTTTCTTTCACTGTTCACCGTAGTGACTCCGCCGACAGGCGGTGACTGGGCCGAGGTAAATCAAAACCAACCTAACATTGTTTAGTCGGAGGCAGTCTAGTTAACTTAGACAAAGCGGGCTGAGTGGTTTCCGGCCTCACGTGTGCCTCTGATGTAACGGCCACTCCTCCACCGACCTCAATTTAACAATTACACCTGCTCCTTTCAACCGGCCGCTTGTTTATCTTGCTCAACTCCATTCATTTCACAGCCTTCTCGGTGAAGAACCTCATTTTTTCCTACTTTCCACAGCTGTTACCTTTTATCTGACTTTTTCTCGTCTTAAAAAAAGATTCAACGAGTTTAGGAATAAAAGAAAAACATTCACTTTTTGCCAGTTTAGATTCATTTTTAAACTAATAGTTTTTTCTTCGACTGACCCAATAAATATGTGGCAAACGAGGGAATACATTTATTTATCTGTTATCTGTAGTATTTATTTTTGTGTTTAGTTTTATTATAAATACAGCAAAATAGACAATAAATTGGGTGTCATTCGTCCAAGAAGGATGAGTACTCGAATAAAAGATGTGTAATGAAGGACTCATGAAAGATTTAGGGGAGTTAAGAGCGAACCACGACATAAGCGAGTCAAGTCACTCTGACGCCGGAAGTAGAGGTAGACCTAAGCTGTTTATCGGAGACAAAGCATAACATTGTGGTGGTCTTGCCTCCTGTGTGGTTTCCTTAAACTACCCACGAACTCATATAACACACAGCATCACGGAGTTCATGTCGAAACGTAAGTAGATACAGGCCTGTAACTTTCTCCTTTTTCGATAAAATCTAAAATACAGTATAAAGTTATCGAAAGAAACGATGGGATTTTTATACCAATTTTAATCCAATACTAGTTTTTCCTATGGGGGTTTATTTGTTTTCCAATAGTAAAAACATAACAAGTTTAAATTTCAAATCAGTACCTGAATCATAACTCAGTAATACAAATACTGCATTCACAATCATTACGATTACAAATAGAGCCATATTAAAACTTAAGTACATGAATTCAAAATCAAACATATATATAAATAAAGGTCCGCACCCAAAATTTTCTCATTTTTACATTTTAAAGTTATGAGAATCGCAAGAATATGTTGAACAAACCAACAAAAAGGATATACAGTAACAAAGCCAGCAAGGGAAAGTTGTTAGCCTTCTAATACCGAGTAAAATGTGTGTCCAGCTTTCCGAGCCTGCCATAAAGTTTAATTGCCTATTAGTAGGAATCGTTTGCATTTGATTTACAACCAGGTTTAGCTTCAATGTAGCGGAAGTTTGCAAGGGGCTGAACATACAAACACCGCGAAATGTTTTTTGTGAAGGCACTCTCCTCATTACAAATCTGTTGACACCACTAAAACCGCTTAAACGATTGCATTTGTTTTTGAACCTTTTGCGTGCCGATGATGTTCACAATAAACTCAACAGGAACATGTTTCCTTATTACTTTGAATATTTCTATTTTCGTTATATTTACAAGAAACACAACTAGATTACCTTTAACAAGTAGACTTTGACTATAGACAATACAAAAGTTTAGGCTAGAAGTAATAGCTTAGCTAAGTACATGAAATAAAATTACAATATGAATTAGGTTAACTTTAAAGTATACGTTACTGCATCATTAATAAGGTACTGATACTCTAGCAACCATGTATACGATAAACTTTAAACCTTTTGAACTAACTTTTATTCACAATATCTTCAGACAGTTTTTATAGCTTTGGCATAATTTACTTCGCTAGCCGTCCATCAACCTCAATTAACTAATTATTTTGATAAAAACACTGACACAAAAATCTTACGATTTCAAGCCTCAACGAACTTGCTCTTATATGAAATTCTGTTCACACGGCATCTTTAATATTTAATACGTAAATTTAGAAAATATACCTATAATCCTACGGAAAATCCGCAGTAAGAAATCTGAGCAAGTTTCCCTATCATGTGGCATATCGATAAGAATGTTAACTTAGTTAGGATTCTTACGAGTATCAAAATTCTGAAAATAGTTTAACTCCCTTTAAATTATGCTAATTATCACATCATTGTTGGACTAAATGTTTTAATGTTTATTTAATCGAGACGATAATTTGTTTTTTTTTATGACGATTAGTAAAACATTCTCCATACTTCGCTCGGACGAAAATCACATAATTTACCACCCGAGTGTTACTTTGACGGTTTACTGGTTGTTTTTATCAGCAGTTACGAATATAACTATTTTGTTACCAACTAAATCTCGCCATGCGAAGAGCCCAAAGTTAAAATTTCCAATTTTTAAATGAGCTTACAGTAAACATAGAGTTTTCCTGAAATTAATGCTTTTTAGCGAATTTCCCCTATAGGGAAGAAGCTATTACCGTAGGTCTCATGGTAAGACTTAAGCCCGAGACCATGATAACTTTTCATTTTGAGGTCCCCAGATGCCAAAAACAACATTCGTTCAAATTGTTATATATGTATATATATATATATATTTATATATTTATATATATATATGTGTGTGTCCGTAAGCACGATAACTCTCGTAAAAAAGGTCCGATCTTAATGAAACTTGGTCCAAATGTGTAAAGTACCATTTATTTGAACGAGTTCGAAAACCAGACGAAACGCACTATCCAAAGGGGGGTTTTTGGGGGGTTTTGTACCCCAAAAATGGATTTTTTGGGGTTTTCACATGTGATTTTTATTTAAATCAAATTTTAATTTATACCATTGAATTCAGCTTAAAAAAACATACAATTTGGTATTTTGATCATTGCTCTACGTCAATTGGTTACCGAGATATTGAAAGTGCTAAACACAGTACGTTGTCTGATGTTATTCTTATGGAGAAAAAGAAAAATTTTATATCTCGCTTATTTATGAACATAAACTGACAAAATTTGGTATAAGGCTTGATCTGGTTGTGGTTTATTGTTGTTTGCACAAAAAAAATTTCGCCTATGGTTCCTGTAGCAGCAAACCTAGGTTCTTGGTCCCCATGTTATTCTAATGGAAAATACTTAAAATGTTATATATCGCTTATTTATGAATGTATATGGATGAAACTTGGTATGTGGCTTCACTAAGATGAGTTCTATTGATATTTGCATAAAAACCCAATATTTGGTGTGCCTTGTTACAGCAAACCTGCGTACTCATCCCCAATGTTATTCTTACGGAGAATAATTAATATTTTAACTATCGCTTGTTTGTGAATACATTTCTTATGTATCCTGTTAAGTGTTTTAATGTGTTATGTTATATATTCATTGGAAATTCGCTGAGTATGCAGGTTTGCTGCGACGGGGGTATTTCCAATTCATTTCTGAGACCCAGAAACCCCTATTCCCAATTTTGTATGTTTAGGTATAATCCTTCCGCATTGCTCCGAGATCTATTTTGCACTTATACAAGTACGTATTAACATACAGAATATGATATGGAACAAACCACCACGCAGGATGCAGCCTAAACAACTGTTTCAGCTTTAAATGAAAATATTCATGAAACTCGACAAAAATTTCCCTCGGCATACTGAGGTATTAGATCTAGTTTTAATTAATACCGAAATGCAACATTTTTAGAACCGGAGGGGTAATAGAAGGTTCATTAGTAGATATGTTTTAACTGATGACCCTTTGAGCCTCAGTGGTTTAATACCAAAACCTGTTCCAACTCTTTACGCAGCTTCGTAATATTTTCTAACCAGTAATGAAGCCGCGAGACGCAGCTCGGCTTCGGTTAATCCGCAGGTTTATACAAGTGAGCCGTAACAATCCGACCGCAAACAATATCGGAAAACTGTAAAGTTTGGTTGATTGGCCCTCGGCGCTTTAATTGCCGGCATTGCTCGCCTCCCGATGGCCAGTTCGCTGCGACCTCAGCGTCAATAGGTTCCAGCCGATTTGCTCGTGAAAAACCTGTAATTAAGAGGTAATTACCGAGTTCCCTCTTTTAGCTGCACCATTTAAACACGTAAATCAATGGGATTTTTGTTTAAAAGTAAGAAATGTTTTAATAGAATAAGATAAACTGGGTAGTGCGAAATTATTTTTCAAACGTAAGTACTTTAAGCTATTGATAATTTAAAACTATTAATTATAAAAAATCTGCCATAATTTATATTTTAAGTAATGCATTTTTTATTTTTTTATTTGATCTTCGGGATTTTTGTTTTGAAGCATAAAAAAAGTAAAACCGAATGTATACATCTTACAAGTCTATGTTTTTAAGGAATGGACACCCCTGACGTGTGTACTGCGTCACACTCAAGCTACTATAAATAGTTACCAAAATCCCTTTTACAAAATGGTGAATCAATGTTCCTCACAACTTTCCAATATTTTTGTTTTCACATACTTACAGTTTTTTATTATAAACCAGTTATTTTCGTTTTGAACATAATAGTAGTGTTATATACACCAATGGCATTAACTATACACTCTACGTTGGTTTATATCAGGCACTGGTATGAAACACCAGGCTTTCCCTAACAGTTTTTAAGTAATTCAGAAGTTTTTCTTTAGAAGATGGTTTTGGCGTGGATATAAAGACAAAATTATACGTTTTAACATTTTTTTTAAGTGTAAAAATGCTCCGGAAGTATGTTTATCTTCCTTTACAAAGCACTTTCCAGCTTTTTCAAGCGGGTTCAATTTTAATTTTATGAATGAAACGTACTTAGCGTACACATACAACTCAAAACTATTAAAACATAATATTGCATTTTTACGAATCAAAGCCACATCATAACTCTAAACAAAAGCTTTCAATTACGACCCTGCAAAGAGAACGGGGATCCTCGAGGTATCCTCCGCGTAAATGTTGCTACTGAAGATGAAAGTGAGACAAGTTAATATTTGACGAGCGAGCGAGCGAGAGGCGGCCTAAAGCAGCCATTAGATTGACACAGAGGATGGGAGATCAATGGAGGGCATTACCGCTGATAAGATTCCCGCAAATGACGTCATTTGCTGCGATGCATTCCACCGCTGATGATGACAATACACCGTCGGAAACATCAGCAACCACTTAGCACGGTGGTAACCGTGTGTTAAAAGATGAACCACCAGCTATTGATTCATGGTTTATTTTTACTGGAACCAATGAAGAAACGTATTGATTATTAAACACTTCAAACTTTATAATAGGCCTAAGTCAATTTGAAAAAAGATTTTATTAGACACCAGACCCAATTACGTATGGCATTTTATTTCGTTATTGTGCAATTGTAACTGTACCTAAACCGATCTAGCAATAAAATAATAAATATTTATTATATTACAAAACACATCAGATTTTTTAAACCGTTATTGAAAGTAATAAAATAAGACTATCTTAAATGGATTTTCTGAAAATAAAAAATATATAGCTAAAACCAAATTAATAGTTCTATTAAAAATAATATACTGTAAACCGACTTCAGCTTAAAAAAAACCGACAGGACGACCGCGGTTTTTAAAGTCTTAAACTGTTTCCACCTGCTGGTTGAGTTAAAATTACAAACATAATGAAATCAAGTACGTCGTCGAGAATGTAAAATAATTTTACACAAAAAACACCTTACTCGCGAACAAGTAAACACTGGCCAAAGTAATACGAACCGGTAGGGGAGGGGCCGCCCATCAGATTCGGAAGCTATACAACCATGAATAATAATCCAGGACCACTAATCATCAAATTATAAATGTAAAAAATGGAGGAAGAAACAACGTTTTTAATTAATTATTACTTAAAATTAAGTCCCGTTAAAATGTAACATTTTAAAACTTAAAGGCGAATAGATTGTTTGAAGTTGGCATGAAAAACACACACTAATATAATTACTCAGATTAGTTTCCGCAGAATTAGAACCCTCAAAATCAAATAAAACAAAATTATTAAACAAAACTCTCCACAAAGTAAAAGAGTCGTATTTTTCATTCACACCAACCTAACATTCATGTCCGAGAGACATTGGGTTTTCTTTCATCTGCTGATTCGGTTCAGCTCTTCTCCAAGTTGTGCCTTTCGGATCCAATTTTCCCCTCCATTTCACCAATATCGCGCGTCGCCTTCAAACGCTCAATCTTTCGTCTCATACCTCTCCCCCTCGCTGCTTTCATAGTCCAGCTTTATTAAAACATAAAATATGGAACAAACTGGGATGAACATCGATCACGATTGTAAATTTTGTATATAAAAAACCTAATTAGACTGTGGTTACTTCATATAGTCGTATAAGCGATCAACGTTACAGTTCTTGAACGTGCCTTGAATTTAATTATATTGCTTAAATCTTCAACATTACACATAGTTTTTACAGGATCGCCATATTTATTTTCTTAAGGGGGGGGGGGGGTCTCCAGTCACGAAACATTTCGCGTTTTTATTTCTCCTCTTAAGGACAATGTTAATTTTGAAATTCCGTCCCTTCTCAACGGATTATCCGAAATCGTTGATTTATGACTTATTTTAAAGAGAGTGAGCAGAATTTTTATATGACGAATAAGTAACGCATAAAAACGCAAATATTGAATATTTTAGAATTTCATAAATCGATTAATATTTGTGATATAAGAATTTCGTTCACTAAAATCGCTAAGTATTCCGTTTTATTTTTAATAATTCCATAATTCAACAATTTAGTCAATTAAACTAAATCTGCAAAATTACCATAACCAATAAATGTTCTGATTGGATGTTATCACTATGCGTATGAAAAATATAAAACTATGATTATTATGTTCATCTAAAGCTTAACAAGATAATGAGGACCTCAAATACTTTCGTCCAGTTTAATTAAAATTAGTTTCAGTCTTCCAAAAAATGTTCAGGATCAGTAATTAGAACATAGGTTTATAATTTAAATAAATAACTTTTATGTTAATCTATGAGTTGTTTTTTGTTGTTGTTTTTTCTTATAATAATAAGTAAAGCCTTAAGACTAGAGGGAATGCACATAGAAATAAGAGACAAAGTTCAGAAGAGAGAGAGAGACTGGTATTAAAATCTCTAGAGGACAGGCACAAAGGAGACAGTCTTTTGTATGAGTTTATCAATGCATCAGTGAAATTGTCTTGGTCCAAGTTGATAATACTTATCAGAGCTCGGTATTCACTAAATGAAGTCAACCATATTTTGGTGACAATCATAAATGACTTTTCACTGTTGAGATGAAATTTGACAACTTAGTTTTATCTCAACAAAGATTTTTATTGTTAACAAAGTTTACGATCAAACCTTAAACAATATTTCCAAGTAATCTCGAAATTGGGACATTTCAGTCTGATTATTTGTTTACTTAAGTTCAACCTATATCATCCAAAAATATTCATAAGAAGAATGATAATTTTGTAGCATTATTTTAGTATAAACTATACAAATATCACAAATAGTTAAAAGGCTGTAATTATGCTAGCTGTTCTACAGAATGTGATATTGAATAAACTAATTATTTGCGGAGCAGTTAACATAATGCAGCCATCGTAAATATTGTGGACCGTAACAATATAATCTGAAGCAATGACGTATTATCGGCCATCGAGATATTTCCAGATTACAATGGATAACCATTATCACAGTCCATTTAAATCATGTTTTATCTCATCCTTTAATCTTTTCATTCAACGTTCAAATAATGGATAATGTAATTTACAAAAGTGAAACCACCAGGACTGTGTGTAGTTTTGATGAAATTGGTTTTGTAAATTCACGTTGGTTTATGTTAATTAATTAATATTACTAATTAAAATGTCTTTATACCTAAACCTTCAATAATACCAAGTATAACCATTGAATATACACAGTAGAGTTGTGTATACTCAATGGTATAACCTTAAAAGCATAGGATTTAAAGACATGAAAAAGTTGGATTAATATTCTTACTCACCTATTCTAAACTAATTAAACATGTGTTTTTTTTATTCTCGTCCAAAGTTAGCAGTAAACCAGAATCAGATTTTTTGTCATAATCATAGATGCCTTGTAAAGCTTAGGTATTAGCTACCTGCCCACGGACCGTCAGAGGATGGAAATAGGTTGAAAGATTATTACCCTAAATAACATTAGCATGTAAAAGGAGAACATACCAACCAGTTCTGTGTAACTTAGCAGGGCATTTTGTTGAAACGCAGTGTAAAAAATTAATTAATACTTACGTACAAGGAACACCACTAAACTGTCAACCAACCTGGAAAAGAACAAAAAAATACTTTAAGATATTTACTACTACTAAGAGTAAAAAACGTTGACATATTTATGACTGAATATTACCTCTACATAGATTCAGTGAGTTCAAGAGTTGTATATGAACACGAACACAAATGACCATACGTTCTCTTAAAACTCAGGTCAAGACTGAAAATATTGTCCTCGTTGCAGACCCTTTTAGTGATCACATTCAATCACCGAAACGGCCAGCCGTAGGCGCTGAAGTGTGCTATCGCCGCACAAGGTGCAGCGGTGACAGAGAACTTATATTTAGAGGCTTAGCCGCGGCGTGGACGCGACAGTACCATTGTCTGCCACCAATGAGATGTTAATGGATGCGGCTCATGTGAGACACCGGACGATGTCGCCTCATACAGCCTTCACTCGTCATATTTACTGCTTTCCTTTATAGCTGTACCGCGCTGAAGACATTTAGAGTAACATTTCTGCAATCGTAGCCACCTTAGGAGGGTTCACAGTGGAAATAAATTAAGGTGGAAAGTTCTTGAGAAAGGTTTAACAAGTGCATTACTTAAATAATGCTAGGAGCATTACAGCTCCGCTGATTGGTTTCCACAATACTATTCACAAAATCAAGTGGAAAATTCTTCTTCACAGTGAGAGTCCGAAATAAAGTAGTGTTACCAAATCCTGTTGAAGAGTTTAAGTATCTAGCTACGTAGTAAGTCCCAAGTACCATGTTGAGCATGAGAGGCGAAATCAGATATTCAGAACCCCTTTGTACTCCTTAATCTGGAATAGTGCTTTGCTAGAATTCAATAAACTTTAGAGCTCCCGATTGGCTCTTTGGTCGCAAGGCTATTAATTAGTGATTCAGGCTGAAGAGACTAAAAAGATTAAAGCCACACAAGACGCTCCACTTAATTTACACCACTTCTTTCGACATTATCTAAAAATGCGAACGAGTTTGTATCAGCAATTTATTAAATTATTTAATGGCGTTTTGATGGATTACCAATACAAAGTGACTTTTTTAATTGATTTAGAAAAACTAGTTTAAATTGTGAAAATAAATTGCACACAACCTCTGATGACACTTTAGAAACATATGCACTGCATCCACTGACCGACTAACACATTAAAGTGTTTAGACGTGCGTAAGCACTGTTTATGAAACGCCAAATAAAACTTAACAAGCTGACACTCATTTCTCAAATTTCTCCTTCTCCTTACTAATTAACAAGTCTCTAGACTGCCCTTAGACTGCCAGTTTGCCAGTTTGGAGATTCCCCGTTTGGTTATCTAATGTCACGTGCGAGTTGGTTTTGTACACCTGAGACTGTATACCTGTATACCTGTAGACAAGAATAATGGATCTTTCTTCCCTGTCCGATGCATGAAAAGCTCTTTTAGTCTGTGGAACAAGCGTACAAATATTTCTCTTCCTGACACCAGCACCAACCTTTGGGAAACGAATATATAAAGGAGTCAAACCCAGATATGATTACGCCAAGCTCAGATATGATTACGCCACGAGCAGTAACATAATCAATACGTCCATGCAGCGAATTATTTAAAGCCTCATATCTCGGTTACCACTTATCCCTTATCGTTAAACGTGACCTCACTTTGAAAAACTGAAAATTATATAAAAGAAATATCGTAACAAATTTAGCTGCAAATGGTAAAAACCGTGGTGTTTTCACCTTAGCTATAAACCAGTAAATATGCCTATATAGAGGGGTCTATGTCTATGTAGAGGGGTGCCTGGGAGGACGGTCTCTTATCCGACAAACTTTTTGAAACATCTCAAACTGATCTGTGGTAAGCAGTGGTGTAGTCGTAAATTGTCCAGTGTGGGAACGCTAAATGTTTTTGTTTAAATTGTCAGAAAAGCAAATTATTGTGATATTATATTAAGAAACCCAGTGTGGTAACGCCGTTCCCGCTCCACTACACCACTGGTGGTAAGGACCCTACAGTGGATTCAGGAAACCAGATGGGTTGGAGGGTTCTGTGGGAGGGAAGGTCCGTGCCTGATAGGTCAAGGCAGAGAGGTCATCCGGGTTTGAGAAAGAACCTGAGGTTTCCCCGCTCTGACCCCAGTTGCTGGATGATTAAGGAGTAATTCTCCCTCCCGTTTGGGGTGACTTGTTGTCCCTGTCATATCATCCAAGCAGATCCTTCCGGCGGTTGTTCAATATCCCAAAGGTAGACGTGCATAGCCGTCTGGAATCTCCTAATCACCCAACTTTAACATCTAATGTACACTAATTAACAATCCCGGATCAAGTATCAAGTTGCGGCGACGATATAGCATGCACAGCAAAGCAGCGCCCAGATTGAGACGTCCTGATACACGCCCCGGCTATAACTCATCCCTTATCTTATCACCTCAGTTCCAACTGTTCCTGGCAGCCGCACTAACACTATCACTTCCATAACCGACTCATGAATTAACAACATTTTCAAGTTTTTTTTTTTTCATTTATAAATAATATTAATTCAATTTAATATAAACAAAACTACGAGTGAGAACAATATATTATGACGGATTGCTTGAAAGGACTACTTATTAATTATGTACTTCATAAATATTCATGCTTCTAAGACAGAGAACAGAGTTGATATAAATGTAATAGCCTAACGTTTAAACTATTCTAGGCTAAACAATGCTTCATTCTTTTTTATGTAAAAGAAGAAACCCCTTAGGAAAGGTTGTACTTCAGTTTGTTTTGAACCATTTAAACTATCAAGCTAAAAACAAATTTTACATATTTGTTATTTAAACCAATAAAACTTAATATTTACTATATCATCAATGGAACTCTGAAGGACAGTGGGTCGGAGTCCTCAGGCGAAGGCGAGACCCTATCCTCTACCACCAATTGTTTTGATTTGTTGGGCATTCTTGTCTAATTTTGTTTATTTCCCTCAAATATACAAAAGGATGGATCCATGCCATATTTTAACTTTGTATCCACTCAGAAATTTGTGGAATTGATGATGAGCAACGAGAGTTGAATTACCGTTCCAACTCTTGTTTATAAATTCATCAAATGCAGCTAACACTCATAAAAATGTAGGAAAATGTTATACAACACCCTCTAAAAAATTTAATACTTCTAAAGTTACCAATCTTGTGACCATTCAATGAGGAAAATATTACGAGGAAACTACTTTTATTATACCCGTTTCTACAGGACCAAATAATATTTAAGGAAGAAAGTGTGTTTATCGTGGAGCATACAACGCTTAGGTGTGACATTTTATCTGTTTTGCTCGACGTCGCTGGCATATACTGCGTGACCTTTTCCCCAACTCTCGCCCGACACCTTCCCATAGAACCGAAATTTATGAGTAACAATATAAGAGGAAGACAAAAAGTGTATTCTTTGGGGCAAAATTGAAAAAAGTGTCGTGCAATGCCGTATCTCGATTATTTTCTGACCTAAAGAGACAATTAGTTTTACAATAAGTAAATGGTCAAATTTTCTACGATCTCAAGTACTGAATGGGCCAAAAGTAATTTAATTATTACAACAAACTACAATTTTCTTCTAAAACAAATTTAACAGAAAATTACAATTTTTACTTTTCTACAAAAGCACAGCAAATTTAAACAAAATCATATCTTGTACATGTATTGTTCATAATCGTAAAAATTACTAGTTTTATAGACTAGTAATTTTATATTCAGGTTATATATTAGTAAATGTATGAACTTATCTGGTTTTAAAACAAATGTAATTGCAATTCATCGGTACAAAAAACAATTAAAGTAATTTAAAATATCTATAAAAAGGTACCAAAACTTTCATCAAAGCCCGAACAGAAAGTCCCCATTTCTTCTCGGACGAGCGGTACAGGGTGTTGTAGGGGGCGGGGGGGGGGTATAATTAAGCCCATATTGGGGAGTCAGCGAGTAAGCTGCCAATATCCCGCCGTAATTGTGTCCCCCGATACTTCGACTCATCACAGGACAGCGTAAATCTTGCGTCTGGCCTTCTTTGTCAGCTCTCCGGCGTTGGCTACAGTTTAATTGGATATCCCGCCGCACCAACGGCAATGATTGGGTTTGGTGGACTAATTGGTGGACATGATAAATTTGTAAATTTGAAGAGTATTTTAGTAAGCATGGACTTGAAATAGGGTATAAACAACAATGTTCAAGGAATAATACTTATGCCATTACCGCTTTTCAGCTTTAGTAAACCGAAGACCTATGTTGAACGAACATTAACTGAAATTACTCGTACTTTATCGGGTGAATTAGCTAAACAGCATGATTTACACCGTAGTGTTTTTGAATAAAAAAAATGTATTCGAAGACGAAATCATTATGCAGAAGATTTTAGACTTCTCAAAACCGCACTTATTATTTATAGCTTTTAAAATTACCATTGTAAAACAGCGAAAACATTTACATACAACCGACTAACAGTGCAACGAAATATGATACTGTCAACTGCGGTGGAAGCCCGAAATGAATTATTTCAATTACTGTTGCAATGAATCATCCGATAAAGTAGTCCGGAGCATGAAACTCCCTGACACATAATTTTGGTGGTAAATAATTACAAATGACACGCTACTTTTGTTCTAATTCAAGCACACGAAACCCAAAAACAAATATTAAAACTTGGTAAAAATGACTCTACCTATTTTACAAATTTAATCCAGAAAATATATTATTACCAATTAATGCACTCGTTATTGGGACAAATTTGTACTTTTAAGAGTTGTATCTTGCACCACCAAATGTCAGATTTACCAATACATGGAACAGATATATAATAAGTTAACATTAGATAACAGACGATTACATATTAATAAGGTTAAATTAACTATATCAACTTGACCGCTGTTCAAAACATTTTACTCGATTAATGATTATATGAAATAGAATATGTCTGACTTAATTGTCTGTTGAAAATTAGTATGGATAATTTTAATATATGAAATATTTAATTCATGATTAAAAGCCTTTTGACGAAGTCTAATGTAACAGGATTGTTATTTGATAGCCAATAAAGCTTCATGTTTCTTTAATGCCTACTTTAAGACAATTTCAATTGTTCATTGCCCACAAGCCCATTGCCTTATTACACCAACAGCTATTTTAATATGCAATTCAAATAATGATTATAACGACGAACTAATTTAAAAATCTCATTTACTTTTAATAAAATACGGTGGGTTTTTTTCATTTTTGGTGTAGGAGGTTTAACCACACATTTAAACCAAACATTTAATGTAATATTTTAAGAAACGGAGCCTGGGTTCGATTGAGTTGACAATTTTAGCAATGACACAATTTTCCGTTGAATACCTGACGAACACAGTTTGTGATTTACTCAACATGTACAATTATTTGGAAGGCTATTGGTATAACAAGTCTGTCAAACTTAATTACAAATAAAATTTCAACTTATTAAAGTTGAAACTTTAATGAAAACACTAACACATTTTAATCTCAAAATTAATTTATCTATTGAAGTGTGATTAATACATAACCCAAATATGAATTTGGCAAAACAGAGATAAGACAAACTCACTGTAAAAGCTATACGAGGTTTCCCGAACCAAAGAGCACAGCCCTTTATAACAACATCAAAGGAATTAAATTAATTATCTTTCTAACGGGTACATTGGCGTTTCCTTGTTTTCCAGTTGAATTAAACAGATACAAGACTGTCGTCTTTTATACTTCGACTAGCTAAAACACGCCTTTCTATTTGCTATAACGTATTACATATTTGTAAACTAAACTGAACTACAACGAACTGTGAACAATTGATGGAATTGCGGCGGGATCAGACGAAAAAAGTAAGTAAGCAAGCCTACATAAACTCCACCTATCGTTGACATAAACGTCCCTATAGGTAATTATTCTGAGACACTATTTACTTCTTGTTTTTAAAAAAAAACTTCGTTTAAACCCTTTAAATGTTTAAACAATGTAATACATTTTTTCTCTGTCTCTGTAGCAGCGTGTTTTATATTCCAATTAGATTTATACATTTTCCACCTCAACCAAAATACCTTTCCGACTTTAAAATAAAAATAATAATTTTGATTTTGAAACTATAACAGGTATTTTGCACTCAGCAGTTTGTATGCTCGGATTAAACATTTAACGTAATGTTCGAAAGTTTAAAAATACAACTATTGTGAAAACCTTGCAATAGTAAAGTAAGCTATTTGATTTAATACTGACTAGGTATTCCAATAGACACGCTCGCTGGAAGTCAAAATTCGAAAGAGATTTACAGTAACAGATTGTCTACTTACTCAACTTAAATTGCTCCTCAGTGAAAGCCAGTAACATTTGCAATAACGCCGCTGAACATGGCGGCTCTGAGACCGTATCGTGTGAAATACAGGTGGTCCAGATATGAATTAACTTGACCATTAATAACAGACACAATGCAAGGTTAAACAGTTGCTAAGCAGGGTTAGCATGTAAGCACTGCCCATTAATATTCCTGTTTTCAGCTTAAGCAGGATGAGAGAGCGTCCGCACAATGCTTATTTAGGCTTTAATACCGATTACGCCACAGTTTCGTCACTCGCTATAGACAAATTTTACAGTTTCTATATGTTAGAGTAGTAGAGAGGGAACGTTTTGATCTAAAATATAAGATTTAATAGAAACACGTAAATGCAATTGTTTCAAAAATGGACGTTGTCTTTAAACTTGCTCTGTTGAGCCAAAAACAACTGAATTGTTGATCATATTAAAGAAGACGAAATATAAACTACCATCTCTGCCTCTAATTTTGGCATAACTTAATACCCCCGTAGCAGCAAACCTGCGTACTCAGCGAATTTCCAATGCATATATATATGTATCTTAATACCACATAAAGTCACATGCCACGTTTCATCAATATACATTCATAAATAAACTATTTATGGCATTTTACTTATTCTCCATAAGAATAACATTGGGCTGAGTACGCAGGGTTGCTGCTACGGGAACTATCGGCCGAAAAATGTTTTTTAGTGCATATATCAATAGACCATAACGATATGAAGCAATATACCAAGTTTCATTAGGATAAGTTCATAAATAGGCGAGATATACAATTTATCTTATTCTCCGTAAGAATAACATTGGACAACGTACTGTGTTTAGCACTTTCAATATCTCCGTAACCATTTGACGTAGAGCAATGATCAAAACACCAAATTGTGCGTATTTTTAACCTAATTCCAATGGAAAAAACTGAAATTTGGATTTTTTTGTAAATTATATGCAAAAAGCTCAAAACCCCATTTTGGGGTACAAAACCCCTTCAAAATACCCTTTCGGATAGGTCGATCTGTCTGGTTTTCGAACTTAAAGTCATAAATGCTGATTTACACGTTTATACCAAATTTCGTCAAAATCGGATTATTTTTACGAGAGTTATTGTGCTCACGGACACACACACACACACACACACACACACACACACACACACACACACACACACATATATATATATATATATATATATATATATATATATATATATATATATATATATATACAGTTTCGAACGAATGGTGTTTTTGGGGTCTGGGGACCTCAAAACGAAAAGTTATCATGGTCCCGGGCCTAGGTCTTACCATGCCGACTACGGTAATAGCTTCTTCCCTATAGGGGAAATTCGCTAAAAACAAAACTTTTAAGTGTAAAATTGAGATACTTTACAACAAAAACCATCGACAAAAGCGATATTTTAAATTTGTAAAATTGGCAAGAGTGTCTTTGTCCCTTAGAACATATTGTACACATAGTACCTACTGTATAGCTTTTAACAGTAACCCTGAAGTCACAATCACAGTTTTTCTATCTTAACAATTTATTTTCGTCAGTGACTCGTATTTAACTTGCAAAAAAACAGGACGTTAAATAATTCAGTAAAATGAAAATAGGTTTATTAGGACTTGCATCACATAGAAATAGGAAGTCCTAAGTGTAGTTGATTAGCTTGCCGTAAAGTCTCAGAAGTTTTTTAAATCGAAATATGAACAAAAAATACATATTTCTAATCATTAGACAGATAAATCGCTGGAGCCCAGGAAGAGTGGGGCACAGGTGGGAGGGGAGCTGGTAATAACATTAATCGTTTGACAGCATGAAATGAATAGTCAATTTTGCGCCGTAACGGAAGAGCTTTTGGGATTCTTTTTCCCCTAGGAAGATAAAACAAAATACTTTATCATCACCGTTTGATATTTGAGTCATAACTGACACTGAACAATTGTTTTATCTTCCAACATGATTTTTGTCCGAACTGCATTTTGAATTCCAAGCCATGACGAATTTACCATTATTAAATGTTGGATTCTTTCTCTATTTAACATTATCTTATAAATGCTAACAATAATTAGCAACTTCTTAGTTCACAAGAAGTCTATTTAACTGTTATGTTGATGTATAAGATACAACATTGAACAATCACAGGGAATGAACTGACTCCTGGTAATACGACAACAAAATACCCGTGCAAAGCTGATTCCTGGAACTAGAATATTAGATAACCTAAATTTCAGAAAAATTCCTGGGGGCCGAGCTTTTTTGAAGATAGACAGTCAGTTTGTTTAGTACGTTTTCATAACGGCTCCTCCCCACGGCGAGCATTATTGCTGCCTCTTTTCTGCACGGTGGAAAGCTCCAGTTGTTATTATAACTCAATGCTCCTACAATTTGTACATTTTCCCCCGCTAAATTTTCCCAATTACGCTCTTCATTCAATGGTTTTAGTCCTCACTACATTTAATTTGTATCTACAGATGGTTCATCCAAAGCACATGTTATTACGAACAAATTCGTTTATTTAAACATCTGGAGGAAATTTTTACTTCCGTTTTTGTCATAATGGTGCAATCAATAAATATAACAAGCGATCAAACCTCACTCTTATTGGAGAATAGGATAAGGAAATCTATTGTTAAGAACTATAAACAAGACTATCAAACAAACCAAAGTAAAAAAAACGTGCAGAAGTATACTAATTCTGATCTTATTTTCATTTCAAGAGAATAACACCAAAAACCTCTAACGTAACCATCTTTTGTCCACATAAGTTAGATTAACCCTGTCACTGACCGAACCGCACCCGAGCGGTCTACCTCTTCTGATAAAGCTAGGCGGAACTGATGATAATCATCACGAGGACTAATGGACCGTAGGTTGGTTCATGTCGAGCAATGAGTGTTTTACGTTCCCCATCCCCATGTTTTATAATGTTACCTAACTTTGGTTTACGCTATTTTAAATGTAAAACAATAATTTTGAATATGACAAGATTATTTTTAAGTAGGGTATAAAGCTAAAGTCAATAATTAAGTTTTCTAGTGTAATTGGCAAGATATCGCAGTGGTTAGAGCGTCGCTTCAGTCTGAGGTTCGCCAGCTCGATCCTGAGCAAAGTCAAAAAGGTTTGTGAATGTTAAAAAGTGGATCCAGATTACATTGGTCATTGGGCTATTATGAATAATTAATACTGGCTAAAGAAACGTTATTATCAAGGCTACACTCGGCATCTCACTGATTCTACACTCACAATTCATCCATAATCATCTTATTAGTTGCGTCGGTGTTTTAACAGTTATTTATTAATTTTATAAATTTGTGATTTCATGAACATGAAAAACAATCTTTTTTGTGTGTAATGAAATATATTTTACATTTATTATAAAAAAAAAAACAATTTTTAAATGACTCTGGTAAACTGTGGAAAAGAGCATTAATAGTAGTTTCGACTCTTAATTATCAAAAATATTGACAAATTAATGCACACTTATCTTTGAGGTAAAACTATACCGAACTAAATATAACAACAAACCAGATAAAAAATCACTTATTTAACATATTAAATAACTGTAATACTTTTAAAAACAACATAGATTATAAAATAGTTAGCAAATTAATAAATTTGAAACCTGTATCCAATGCATCGCCTAACATCGCGTACAATGTGTGCCAAGTTTCAACAGAGTGCAGGAAGGGAGCCGTTATGCATATTTTAAGTGCTTAACCTTTCTGCATAATTCCAAGTGCATCCCGTACTGCAGCGAGTGCATTTACTAGGCGAGCGCCTCGCCAATTACTTATCACGAGTCAACTCGGCCTCAAATATCGCCTCGAGAGAGCACCAACCCCCAGTGACCACTTGCGCAGATGACCCTTGGTCCCCACGTTCCAGCAATATTTCACCGTACATCGCTCTGGAAACTAACTAGCTTTATCCAGAAATTGGACTGTATACTTACTCGTGATACTTCTTGTACTTCAATTACGTTATTGTATCTAAAAGATCTAGTTGTACAACCGGAATTTGCAGTCTTATGTTCGTTCCGTAACAAGTTTTGTAATTCCATTTCATTAACAATATTCCTGAAATATTTCTCTTTCCTGAAAAACGTGTTCTATAACTGCTTTAAAATTCTACAAGCAGTTTTTCCTCCAAATTCGCGAATTAATATACAATAGGACTAATTATGCCCTATTTATGCGCTTTCCACATGCCATAAAAAGTTAGCCTTACATTTTATAAGTGGCAAATATTCATAAATAATTATTAGTCTAAAGTGTATTTATTCCATAAATTTAGCCCTGACCTAAAACGTTAAACATAATAATATTAAAATTATTTCAAAATATTTATTCAAATCCAAAAATAGTTAATTTACTCCTATATTTTCTTAGGCATTATGATCGTCCGCAAATTTCGGAAACCAGTTGAACGATTACAACGAAAACTTAAATTCTTAGTTCTTTAGCAGCCAAAGTTCTATCCAAATAACGTACTAGTTATATTAGTTATATACAGAACAAACATGTGTTTCATTAGCCTAAAATCCTATTTACTAAAGATCAGAATTTCCTCAATCCTTAGAGAGAAAATAATAATGTAATAGATCAACTGGGAGTACTATGTACAAAGTAACGAAATTGTATAATTTCATCAGCTAGTGAGAATTAAAACCAGACGTTTACCTTTTCCCTCTTTTAAAATAAAGAAAAATGAAAGTAGCGAGCCCGCCCGCCGTGACTGAAAACCTAGTAAACCAAGTGAATCTGCTCGCCATGTAGCGGGACAATTACCCTAAACCTTTACAACCAACTGAACGACCTTCTCCAAACACGGCACCACACCCAGGAGACATAAATAACTGGTTTTGTTGCAGAAATTGTTGGAATACATAAAAGTCCAGTTACTAATCGCTTAACCATGTAACCGCCTCTTCTACATACATTATAGTGAAATTGCAAAAAGGCATTTTAATTATCAAATATCCTGACCATTAATTACAGACACAATGCAAGGTTAAACAGTTGCTAAGCAGGGTTACAATGTAAGCACTACCCATTAATATTCCGGTTTCAGCTTATACTGGCGGTACAGAGACTTCCTACACAATGCATTAAACATTTAGTAACATAACATTCATAAGTCATAGTTAGATAAACCTAAATTGGAAGATTTGTAATTTGTGCTGAGGAACATTTGAAAGCTTAGGTTAACAAAGTGGGGCCTCCAATTTATAGAATGCCACATTTAATGACACGTTCAACTATGCTAAGGACGAAGAGAAAACATGCCAAGATGAATTTAATATACAGTACAGTAAATAATCAACAAATTAAATGTACTGCAGCGAACCGCCGCCGCCGTTTGAGGTGTTCTTTTTGATACTTGTTATAAATCCAGGAAAAAATGAAATGGCACGAATAAAAAATACAATATATAAAAACAAATAACATCTTAAAATGCCTTATAACCTTAACAACACATATTATGTTCTCTGAAACAAAGGTTTTCGAAATTATATTTTACCCCCCTCATCCTCGCAAACATTTTTATTTTATATAAACCGATCAGTCTTTAGATTCATTATCTAAAAATTATGCAAAAATCTAGAAACAAATACTTAGTGCCGAATATTGGAAATAACTTTCGAAATAATGAAGAGCACCGAGGTGTTTTAAAACACGAGTAACAAATATTGAGGAAAGCGAGTTTTGTCACCCTTTGGGGCAAGAATCGCATTAGCTTTTCTGTTACGAGATAAAATTGACTATTCATTTTGTGCTCTCAGTCGACTAATACAGTTTCCATCTCCTCGCCTCCCCTCCCCCCTGCCTTTTGGGTGCGTCCATTACAATACAATCTGATTATCCAAGCTAAGACGCTTTCCGAGGGATGTTTTGTGACTACTAACACCGGCATCTACTGATGATTATTTCAGGTGATTTTTGTATTATTCTTACATAAAGTTATCAGAAGCAGAAAAGTAAAATATACATTTTCGTAAATAAGTTTAACAAACACGACTTCATTTTCAATATTAGTCCAAATTTAAAATTGTACGACTGGTTACTCTTAATTTAGGATTTATTAAAAGATTTGTCGAAATATTCCAGAACACATAATTTCCTTTTAAAAACCTCCTTTAATCTAATCCTTTCCCCCTATTCATAGTGTATGGAGAAAGCATGAGAAAATAGTGTTTTCTGATACATTTTTAAATTTGAGTTAAAGTAAGATAGTTGAGTCGCCTGTTCTGGGACATGGGTGAAATTTTCGTTTCGATGCACTCTGGACGAAAAAGCTGGCTTTCTCTGTGACGCCAGAGACTGTGGACTGTGGATGTTGCTTGTGTGTCTGTAGACCTAAAGACCATACCAATGAACCGATTTTTATGAAATTTGGTAGGTTGGCACAAAACCACAATGTATCCAAGGCAATGTTTGTAATATTTTGATTTTGAAGGGCCAAAAAACTTCCAAAGTGCAAAAAGTCCAAAATCCCTCAACAACGACTCAAACTATTCTAAATATAATGTTTGTTGTTTATGGTGCTTTAGGTACCTGTAACCAAATGGTAAGAGTCATACTTAAAGGAAAGGTCTGGGTTAAAAAAAACCTACAAACTTTAAAAAACAAGTTATTTTTTACTCATAACCACTAGGTTTAATGAAAATGCAATTACCACCACTAAAAGAAGCTCAGATACTAATAAATGAGTGTCTTTAATTTGTATTCAATATGACAATTAATTTCGGAGAACAAAATAATTTTCAATTTGCTGTAAACGTATTACGTTGTCCAATGATATTCTTATTTCTAATCTAAAGCTATCAAATCTCTCTTATTCATCATTATTTCCATTAAAACTCGGGATAAAGATTAAGCTAACATCAATTAATAGAGGATATTCAGAGTATAATGCCACATACCTAATACAGGGCTTGGGAAACAATTAGATTTGAAGTCAGTCAGTCAGACCAATCAGAACTATAGTAGTTCAGATACTATTTTTATATTTATATGAAAAAGTCCTCCATAAATTCTTTATATGTAATTCTTCAAGTGAAATTTGTAAGTCAAAATTGTGGGAGTTTGGCAAATTGCATGATGATGGGCGAGGGCTCAAATTAAAAGTCTTGATCCCAGGCGCTCGGGAAAAATATCAGTATACCTAAAAACTAACCAGCAAACGGTAAATGAGTGGGGTCCTATAGCTTATAATCTAATAGTCTATAATGTTTAATTTATTTCATAGCTTATAATTAATATTTGTTTCATAGCCTATAATCGATTATAGACTATAACACAAAATTTCAATTATTTATAGACTATAACACAAATTAACTCAAAATTATAGACTATGATACAATTCACGTCTTACGGCTAATAAATGTAAAATTGTTTCATAAGCCATAAAACTGCTCTTGTTCCATAACTTATAACGCACGAAGGGTAAATGCGCGAGTTGTGTTTTACTCTATAATGGGGAGGATGCGTACGTGGTGGAAGAGAGGCTGGTGGAGAGGCCGGTGGAGAGGCTGATGTAGCGTCCGGCGGCGCGCGTCGTGGCTTGACGGGGCGCCGTGGACGAAGTGGAAGGTTTTCGCAACACCGATGTAGGCCTGATATTGACCATTTTTTATACCACCTTTCCCCCGGATGAAGAGAACTGTTTTCGAGGGACCCTAACCACCGGACGAAGCGGAATACAGGCCCCCTCTGTGCTAGCGGGAAGTCGGCGAGTGCCGCGGTGTCGGACGCGGCGAGTGGCGCGGCCTCGCGGCTCTTCCGAAGAGCGCTCATTCTTCCCGCCATTATAAGACTATAACACAGATCGCGATGTCCCCTCCTTTAGTGGCTATGCAACAAAAACAGTTTTATGAGTTATCAGACACTTTACCGGTATTTTCTAAGCTGTAACACAAATTAAACATTATAGACTATGAGATTATAAGCTATGATACCGCACCCGATAAATGATGTAAAACATCCCCCATAAGACGTCTGCTTTAAAAACGTCTGCTTTATTTACAATAAAACATGTGATTAAGAGTCTATTTTGTTTACGAACTGACATCATGTGTCCCTAATTATATATTTGTTTTATTTCCCTCAGTATGGAAGGAGTAAATAATTTATTAAATCAAAAACATTTTTAAATACCAAGTTTTAAAACGGACTAAAAAGTATAAAATAATTTATCCTATCCCCATATAGATTGCCTTGAACATTTGTGATTGTGAATATTTAGCAGCTATGAAAATATTTGTAAGATTTAAAACGAAAAACGTGGTAGTTTTTCCTCCTTTTTAATCTTTTATGTGCAAATAGTTTTAATTAATTTTACTCATCTATATCAGATTATGACAGAGGCATATGGGAAATTTAAGGTTTATTTGAGTTTCTTTTCATATAATCATGTTTCAAACTAAACGTAACCAAAGTAAATATTTTAGCGAATTTCCCCTATAGGGTAGAAGCTATTAGCCTACCGTAGTCGGCATGGTAAGACCTAGGCTCGGGACCATGATAACTTTTCGTTTTGAGGTCCCCAGACCCCAAAAACACCATTCGTTCGAAACTATATGTATGCCCGTGAGCACGATAACTCTCGTAAAAATTATTCGATTTTGATTAAATTTGGTATAAACGTGTAAAGCAACATTTATGACTAAGTTTGAAAACCAACCAGACCGCTCTATCTGAAGGGGTATTTTGGAGGGAGGGGGTTTCTACACCAAAAATGTTTGTTTTTTTAATTTTGTACATATAATTTTTGAAATGATAAAATTTTAATTTTCACCATTGGATTCAGCTTTAAAAAACACACAATTTGGTATTTTGATCATTCCTCTACGTCAATTGGTTACCGAGATATTGAAAGTGCTAAACATAGCACGTTGTCTAATGCTATTCTTATGGAGAAAAAGAAAATAATTATATCTCGCTTCTTTATGAACGCATACTGACGAAACTTGGTATATGGCTTTATCTGGTTGTGGTTTACTGTTATTTGCTCCAAAAAAATTGTGCAGCAAACCTGCGTACTCACTCAGTCCCCATGTTATTCTGATGGAGACAAATTAAAATGCTGTCTCGCTTAATTATGAACATAAATTAATTAAATCTTGTATATGACCACCTATAGTTGAGTTATATTGATATTTGCCATTCACATCGTTTTGCAGTTCCAACTTCCAAGTACAACTTTCCAAGGAGCTCGTCCATATCACTCACTCACTGCTGGGTTGATGTGGAGACGGTGTAGCGCTCCCAATGCCACCTACCGGCTTGGCGCACGGCCGGCATGAGAGAGCATGATGTAACCAGGCGTGTCGCAGGAGTGCCTACAATGACTCAGTTAACTACCTGACTGCTCGCACGTTATCTGTGCCCGCTGGAGACGCAGCACTTATACGTTTCTACGAGGGCACTGGATGGGTTCAAGAGCAAGTGTATAAACTATTTACACTCTTTTGTTTCAACGTTCTGTGTGGGTTTTAAAACCAATGGTATTTTCAAACATGTTGATAGATAAAGGTACAAACCCTGGTCTTGTTTCTGTCTATTACTATAAGACCAATGGGAGCTGGATTCAGACTTGAACCATCACACAACTTTCAACTGTCATGACCAGATAACCAAATTATTTATTTATGATGAGAGTCTTTCAGCATTTCAAAGGTTAATTAACAATTAAGAGTTCAAAACAGGAAAGTGTTATTTAAATGGGTTCTAATATAATATATAAACCGATACTTCGCTGGATTGGGATTTGAACAGGAAATCACGTGGAATATGTTTTTTTTATTTTTGCAGTTTATATAGCTGATTCCTAAAGCGTCATAATTTAAAAACATTTTCTTTTAGACTATAATAAGCTTACACAGATCAACAGCAACATTCCACTTTTACGGTAAATAAAACCCATATTTTTACTCTTTATTTAAAAACTTCCAATAAGGAAGGAATAAAAGTTACCTTTTCACTTCCATGCATGTATTTTTGGAACAATGGTATTTGCAAGGTTACTTTATATCATAAATATTTAACCCTGTGTATAAAACCAGCTTCAAATTGTTAAGATTTAAGTATCGAAACATTTTACTGTGACTTCTTGAGAAATAACCACAAATAATTTTGAATATTTTATACAAATTATGTTTAATTTATTTTGTTATGTTGGGAGAAAAGAGAGAACAAATACATAATTTTTGGATGTTATGGACTTAGTGGTAACAAGACATGTTTAAGGTTATAGGAGCTCTCATAAAATGTTGTTAATGTTCTTCAGTATTTCAAGTCACTAGTAAACCTGTCACGGCTTCGCTCGCGATCATCATTTATAAATATTGCGTTACCGTTCCAAAGCCAACATGGCCTGCTGATTAACTGTGTTTCCTCTATCCAGCTGATTGCTTAAAACTTGTAGTTCTTTCCCCATGTTAAGCTTATAGGAAAAAGGGCCCCAGAGCCTCACTTACAAAGTATTTCTCTATAAAAAAGGTTTCCTGCACAACTTCACGTTAGGCTCTTTCCAATGACACCAAAAACATGAAAATCGGTTCAGTAGTTTAGGAGGAGTGATTGTCACAAAAAACCTGCTTGCCTATTAAATAAGTATAGATAAGATGTGTGTATACATATTTGTTTGTGAGACGATGTTTGAAATCCAAACGAAATCCAGCTCAGGAAGATAATTATAAATATAATAACTTGGTTTCCTAAAAGCCCACTGAGGAGTATTTGAACTTAAAATCTATTTGGGACTAATAATTTGATCTCATTAATGATTGATTTGGATTGATAAGATAAGTGATATTTCTACAGAAAGATTTAAAACTAGTTATCAGTTTCAAATGTACAAACCCTGAATCAGCGGAAGTCCAATCTACAATTACGCTTGGTCCATGGGCTGAAAATACCAAAGAAAAAACACTGCTCCGTTACATTAAGCTAGGGGTATTGCAAGGTTGATTCAAGCTTAAACACTTAGGTCAGACAAGTACAAGACTTGATTGTGACCGCTATAAGGGCGACGTGGATTCAATAACAACAGACTGTGATATTAGTTGGGCTTCCCACTATTAATTACAAGACCAGCAGTGTGGCCAACTTTATGAGCTATGAAGCTATACATTATGCCCATAGAGCACTCGAGCGAGTGAATAACTTTGTATGTTAATTACTCGTAAGATAATTTATTTATATAGTTTGAGTTTTCTAACTTCTAACAAGACCTAAGATAAAGTCAGTTCTATATCAGTCAATTCCTATCTTAATATACAGTATAACTAGACGGGTATACAACAGTTGTTTGTGCTGCATTCTGTGGTTGACCCGTGGAATTACTACGTATCATAATCAGCTGATAGAATTTTCAACTCAAACCAAAGTGAATGTCCATAAGAATAACACACCCTTGGAACTTTGAAGCCCCGTGGGTAATAGCCCTATAGGAATCTCTTAAAATCCCTTCTTAGTGGATAGCTACGATATGGAAAGAGTATAAGTGCCAAATTTTGTGGTTGTAGGTGTAGAGGTTTGGCCTTGGGGTTGTTCGGATTTTCAAATTTATCTTTGTAATAGCTGTTCCCGCAGAATACACCCGTCACAGCAAACCTGCATACTCAGCGAATTTCCAATGGAGATATAAATGTCTTAATACTACATAAAGCCACTTTACCAAGTTTCATAAAAATATATTCACAAATAAGCAATATATACAATTTTAATTATTCTCCTTAAGAATAACATTGGGGCTGAGTATGCAGGTTTGCTGCATCAATGGGTTTTTATGCTAATATCAAAACAACTCAACTAGGTGAAGGCATATAACAGTTTTTATTCATTTATGTTCATAATTAAGGGAGACAGCTTTTAATTATTATCCATAAGAATGACATAGGGCTGAGTACGCAGATTTGCTGCTACGGGAGCCTTTGGAAAAAATTGCTCTTTGGAGCAAATATCAATGGACCACAACTAGATGAAGCCAAATACCAAGTTTCGTCAGTATACGTTCATAAATAATCGAGATATAAAATTTTTCTTTTCCTCCATAAGAATAACATTAGACAACGTACTTAGCACTTTCAATATCTCGGAAACCAATTGACGTAGAGGAATGATCAAAATACCAAATTGTGTGTTTTTTAAAGCTAAATCCAATGGTAAAAACTAAAATGTGACTATTTCCAAAATTATATGTACAAAATTTAAAAAACCCATTTTTGGTGTACAAAACCCCCTCCAAAATACCCCTTCGGATAGAGCGATCTGGCTGGTTTTCGAACTTAAAGTCATAAATGTTGCTTTACATGTTTATACCAATTTTAATCAAAATCGGATAATTTTTACCAGATTTATCGTGCTCACACACACACACACACACACACACACATATATATATATATATTTTTTTTTTTTTCGAACGAATGGTGTTTTTGGGGTCTTGGGACCTCAAAACGAAAATTTATCATGGTCCCGGGCCTAGGTCTTATCATGCCGACCACGGTAATAGCTTCTTCCCTATAGGGTAAATTCGCTAAAAACTTGCAGTTTTATGTGTTGCATTCTGTGGTTATCTTGTGGAACTACTACGAATCTAGATGAGCTGTTTGTATTTTCATCAGCTCAAACGTAAAGTGAATGTCCATAAGAATAACACAGGATCGGAACTTTGACTCCCCGTGGGAATCCCCCTATGGGAATTTCTTAAAACCCTTTCTTAGTGAGCACCTACGACCCAAGAGGAAGGTATGTTCCAAATTTCATGGGAATCTGTTCTGTGGTTTTTAAAATTTCGTGATGAGTGAGTGAGTGAGTGAGTGAGTGAGTGAGTCAGTCAGTCAGTCAGTGGTATTTGAGTTTTATATGTATACTCGCTTCGCTCGCTGGGGGCTCCGCCCCCAGACCCCTGTGGGCGGCTTCGCCCCCAGGTCCCTGTAAAAGGCGTATTTTGAACCTTATAAGGGATACGACCACCGTTAACAACCTGAAATACTATGACTTTGGGTAACTAAAAGCCTCTGCAACAAATATGACATGATTTATAAGGGATTTTACCCTCGACAGTGCGCAACATAGAAAATGTACCCGAAAAACACAAAAAGTCTACAAGAGCTCAAAAACTTTGATTTTTTTGGGTGTTTAAGATACTTAAATCTGGGCGTGGGAGTATTGCTTGGTACTAATTGTAATGTAGGAATACTGTGTGATAAGTATTAGGCCTCTAAGTTCTATATTAGAGCGACAAACCATTAAAAACTACAAACAAATTTGTGAAAAAAAATTTAAATTTAAAAAATCCAGCGCTATCTAAGGGTGAAAGGGGTGAGATACGGCAAAATGCCATAGGACTAAAGTTGTAGTTCGTCTGAAATCCGTGGCACATGGTGGTCTTCGTTTTTCGATAGGACAACCCGTTCGGCCGCTAGAGCTTGAATAAAAAAATACTACATTTTGATTTTTGTATTCACAATTATTTATTTTATTGAGATAGTTCAAACTAAATATAGTAGGATTTGGAAAGAAAAGGTGGAAGGCACATGCATGCCAAGTCTTACGTCTCTAGCTCAAGTATTATTGGTGTCACGTGAATATCCAATAATATAAATTGGGACAGAACCCCCAATACATCACTACTTATACTAAGATAACTGTCATATCTAAAGATATTTAGATTTTTTCATTTTTCGACAGGTTTAATTAATAAAAACTGGTCATATTTCTGCTGCCATTTACTAAGTGTGATGTAGACATACTGCGTGCCCAATATTAGGCCTCCATCAAGTATATTAACGTGATAGGAAATAAAAAACGGCCAAAATATTTCGAAAATATGCCGAAATTTGAAAAATCTAGCGCTACCTAAGGGTGAAGGAGACGAGATACGGCAAAAAGTCATAGGACTAAAGTTGTAGTTCGTCTAAAATCCGTAGCACGTGGTGGTCTTTGTTTTTCGATAGGAAAACCCGTTCAGCCGCTAGAGCTCAAATAAAAAAATACTACATTTTGATTTTTGTATTCACAATTAATTATTTATTGTTGAGATAGTTCAAACTAATAATATTAGGATTTGCGAAGAAAAGAAGCAAGGCACATGCATGCCAAATCTCACTTGTCTAGTTCAAGTATTATTGGTGTCACGTGTCTGTCCAATAATATAAATTGGCCCAGAACCCCCAATACGCCACTACTTATACTAAGAAAACGGTCATATCTAAAGATTTTTAGAGTTTTTTCATTTTTCGACAGGTTTAATTAATAAAAACTGGTCATATTTCTGCTGATATTTACTAAGTGTGATGTAGACATACTGCGTGCCCAATATTAGGCCTCCATCAAGTATATTAACGTGATAGGAAATAAAAAACCGCCACAAAATCTCAAAATTTGAAAAAATCTAGAGCTATCTAAGGGTGAAGGAGACGAGATACGACAAAAGGTCATAGGAACAAAGTTGTAGATCTTGCAAAATCCGTGGCACGTGGTGGTGTCCGTTTTTTGATAGGACAATCCGTTTAACCGCTAGAGCTCAAAAACTGTAATTTTAAAATAAGCTTTTTTGGGGGGTTTTAAATATTTTTTTACGGGGGGTTAAAATACAAAATTGTCAGTTTTGGCAATTTTCCTGGGGGTTACAAGCTATAAGCTACCTGCATGCAAAATTTCAGGTTTCTAGCTCATCTAGAAGTGGTCTAGAATTCGTATACCTCAGTCAGTCAGTCAGTCAGTCAGTCAGTCAGTGAGTTACACATGCGGCTGTATATATGTTAGACTCGCTTCGCTCGCTGGGGGCTCCGCCCCCAGACCCCTGTGGGCGGCTTCGCCCCCAGGTCCCTGTCTTAATTTATACCCTTAACTGATGTATAATGTAGCCTTTAAAAGGCGTATTTTGAACCTTATAAGGGATACGACCACCGTTAACAACCTGAAACACTATGACTTTGGGTAACTAAAAGAGCCTTCTGCAACAAATATGACATGATTTATAAGGGATTTTACCCTCGACAGTGCGCAACATAGAAAATGTACCCGAAAAACACAAAAAGTCTACAAGAGCTCAAAAACTTTGATTTTTTTGGGTGTTTAAGATACTTAAATCTGGGCGTGGGAGTATTGCTTGGTACTAATTGTAATGTAGGAATACTGTGTGATAAGTATTAGGCCTCTAAGTTCTATATTAGAGCGACAAACCATTAAAAACTACAAACAAATTTGTGAAAAAAAATTTAAATTTAAAAAATTCAGCGCTATCTAAGGGTGAAAGGGGTGAGATACGGCAAAATGCCATAGGACTAAAGTTGTAGTTCGTCTGAAATCCGTGGCACATGGTGGTCTTCGTTTTTCGATAGAACAACCCGTTCGGCCGCTAGAGCTTGAATAAAAAAATACTACATTTTGATTTTTGTATTCACAATTATTTATTTTATTGAGATAGTTCAAACTAAATATTGTAGGATTTGGAAAGAAAAGGTGGAAGGCACATGCATGCCAAGTCTCACGTCTCTAGCTCAAGTATTATTGGTGTCACGTGAATATCCAATAATATAAATTGGGACAGAACCCCCAATACATCACTACTTATACTAAGATAACTGTCATATCTAAAGATATTTAGATTTTTTCATTTTTCGACAGGTTTAATTAATAAAAACTGGTCATATTTCTGCTGCCATTTACTAAGTGTGATGTAGACATACTGCGTGCCCAATATTAGGCCTCCATCAAGTATATTAACGTGATAGGAAATAAAAAACGGCCAAAATATTTCGAAAATATGCCGAAATTTGAAAAATCTAGCGCTACCTTGTAAGGGTTCAATTTTTACACCCCAGTTTTTTTTGTTAATGTTATTAAGGAAGATTGGCGTTAATTTCTCCGAAGAGTTAATTTTATTTAATTTCCATAATCGCTAGTAATCTCGGGCGGCAGAAAGTTAGTTTTGAGGTTAGGTTCTAACAGTAACCAAGGCCGAGGCAGTTAGCGCGGGACCAGATGTTGCCGCCGCCGTGTCTCGATCCAACTGTAGAAACGGGTTTCTGCGCATGACAGGCCGAGACAGGTATCAAAACCAAGCGAGCCGCCGCCGCCAGCCAGTTGTGCCTGTGATTTCCGCTTGGATACTCGTCTCCCGAAGTAAGTACTGTGCTATACCGACTTGATGCTTGCATTGTGATAAGAGTACAGTATACGATCGTTAGGCTTGAGAGTCATTGGTAACAATTATTACCCGATTATTATTTTGAGTAAACAATTGAATATATATATATTTTCGAATTGGAATAAAATGTCATTGCCAATTTGGTAAAATTATAAGGTTGATAACAGCTTAGAAAGTTAATTTGACTAGATAAATTTACTTTGTTCATTGCCATTGTAGTGGTGAAAGGCTATTACAGTATTTGCTATTAATAGCCAATGATTGAGAGTTTTATAAATGTACTGATCGCCCTAGGCTATTGCACTGCTGATTTATTTACTGGTTATTTATTGATTGATTGCTACACTGTTAATAGATTGCTTAATATGTATTATTGCAATTGAGGTTATGTTGCATGCTTGTTCTGGGATTTAGGTACAGCCTATACCAGGTGAGCCATTGTTTATACACATATTATTGAGAGAACCGTAGCAATTTATTGGTGACAATAATAATAGTGTTTCTGGACTTGTTATTTCACTGTTGCGTTCCGACCATCATGATGTCTTAGGCCTATAAAGTTCATACAACTATACCGTTCAAAAGTTGTTTAGCCCGTGATAGAACGATCGTTTGGGCGACAGCGAACCCCGAGAGCTTTGCTTTAGTGAGTATACCTAACTATATTTTTAGTACAACCCAAATCGAACAGTAAATAAATCCTAGCCTAGATAAAGGTGATATTGCATTGTGTAACGTCTCTGAAGTATCCTTTAACCCATCACCACCTATCCTGGTTGCTAGAAGTATATTCAGCATCCTATTTAGCCGTACAGGCTATCTATCCCAATACCGGCCACTCGTTTCTTGGTTTTTGTAGGTTTTAGGATAGCGATCGAGGTGTTTCACGGGTAAATTAATATTTAGGAATACTAGGGTCTCCTTACGACCCGTCCACACCTATCCTAGTTGCTAGAAGTATATTCAGCATCCCAGTTAGCCGTACAGGCTATCTAACCTAATATCGGCCACCCGTTTTCTTGGTTTTTATAGGTTTTAGGATAGCGATCGAGGTGTTTCACAGGTAAATTAATATTTAGGAGTACTATACTTTCCTTACGACCTATCCACACCTATCCTGGTTGCTAGACGTATATTCAGCATCCCAGTTAGCCGTACAGGCTATCTATCCTAATACCGGCCACCCGTTTTCTCGGTTTAGATCGGCTTTAGGATAGTAATCAAGGCATTAGTCCATATTTAAAGCATTCTGGGTATAGTAGCCATCCGTTCTATTGGTTTTCATGAGTTTTAAGGAGAGCGATCGAAGTGTTTAGTGACATTTGAACTGTTCGAGCGTATTAAGCGTTCCTTACGACCCGCCTACACCTATCCTGGTTGCTAGAAGTACACTCAGCATCCTGTTTAGCCGTACAAGCTATCTGTCCTAATACCGGTCACCCTTTTCTTGGTTTTCCAGGTTTTAGGATATCGATCGAGGGGTTTAGTGACATTGATGAAATTTTGGTGCGTACCGTACATCCCTTCAACCCGTCAAACCCCATCCTAGGTTGCTCGAAGTGTATTCAGCATCCTGATTAGCTGCGCAGGCTATATATCCTAATTCCGGCAGCCAAGGTTATTGGGGCGTCCCGGCTGAAGATAGCGGAAGAGGCGTTGAGCGATTTACACGTCCCGACCGTTGAGGATTCAAAATTTAATTCAACATAGGGTAGCGATGATGAGGCACATTTGACGAAATTTGATTTCGAAACCGCCCTCCTGAGTTACCCTATTGTTTTTTTACACATTGAAGAATAAAATTGACACACGATAGGCCGATTAAATCGAGAGGGATTTGTTGCCACCGTATGGGAACAAGTAAATCGAGTTAAACCACGACCCCTGGATTTCCAAACCCAGCTAGGCTGAGTCATTCCGAGCAAAGCGTAAAAAAAAAACATTAGCACTGGAAATCCCTCACAACCTAAGGGTGAAGGAGACGAGATACGACAAAAAGTCACAGGACCAAAGTTGTAGATCGTCTAAAATCCGTGGCACGTGGTGGTCTCCGTTTCTCGATAGGACCAACCGTTCGGCCGCTACAGCTCAAATAAAAAGTCACTATTTTGGACATGTTCAAAATTTCCTCCATTTTGAATTTTTTTGAGGAGGTTAAAATAAAAGATTGTAACTTTTTGGAATTTTCCTGGGGGTTACAAGGTACAAGCTACATACATGCCAAATTTCAGGTTTCTAGCTCTTCTAGAAGTGGTCTAGAATTCGTATACCTCAGTCAGTCAGTCAGTCAGTCAGTCAGTCAGTCAGTGAGTTACACATGCGGCTGTATATATTATAGACTCGCTTCGCTCGCTGGGGGCTCCGCCCCCAGACCCCTGTGGGCGGCTTCGCCCCCAGGTCCCTGTCTTAATTTATACCCTTAACTGATGTATAATGTAGCCTTTAAAAGGCGTATTTTGAACCTTATAAGGGATACGACCACCGTTAACAACCTGAAACACTATGACTTTGTTTAACTAAAAGCCTTCTGCAACAAATATGACATGATTTATAAGGGATTTTACCCTCGACAGTGCGCAACATAAAAAATGTACCCGAAAAATACAAAAAGTCTACAAGAGCTCAAAAACTTTGATTTTTTTGGGTCTTTAAGATACTTAATCTGGGCGTGGGAGTATTTCTTAGTACTAATTGTAATGTAGGAATACTGTGTGATAAGTATTAGGCCTCTAAGTTCTATATTAGAGCGACAAACCATTAAAAACCACAAACAAATTTGTGAAAAAGTTTAAATTTAAAAAATCTAGCGCTATCTAAGGGTGAAAGGGGTGAGATACGGCAAAATGTCATAGGACTAAAGTTGTAGTTCGTCTGAAATCCGTGCCACATAGTGGTCTTCGTTTTTCGATAGGATAACCCGTTCGGCCGCTAGAGCTTAAATAAAAAAATACTACATTTTGATTTTTGTATTCACAATTATTTATTTTATTGAGATAGTTCAAACTAAAAATAGTAGGATTTGGAAAGAAAAGGTGGAAGGCATATGCATGCCAAATCTCACGTCTCTAGCTCAAGTATTATTGGTGTCACGTGTATATCCAATAATATAAATTGGCATAGAACCCCCAATACACCACTACTTATACTAAGAAAACGGTTTCATCTAAAGATATTTAGAGTTTTTCATTTTTCGACAGGTTTAATTAATAAAAACTGGTCATATTTCTGCTGCTATTTACTAAGTGTGATGTAGACATACTGCGTGCCCAATATTAGGCCTCGATCAAGTATATTAACGTGATAGGAAATAAAAAACGGCCAAAATATTTCGAAAATATGCCGAAATTTGAAAAATCTAGCGCTACCTAAGGGTGAAGGAGACGAGATACGACAAAAAGTCATAGGACCAAAGTTGTAGATCGTCTAAAATCCGTGGCACGTGGTGGTCTCCGTTTATCGATAGGACCAACCGTTCGTCCGCTACAGCTCAAATAAAAAGGCACTATTTTGGACATGTTCAAAATTTCCTCCATTTTGAATTTTTTTGAGGGGGTTAAAATAAAAAATTGTAACTTTTTGGGATTTTCCTGGGGGTTACAAGGTACAGGCTACATACATGCCAAATTTCAGGTTTCTAGCTCGTCTAGAAGTGGTCTAGAATTCGTATACCTCAGTGAGTGAGTGAGTGAGTGAGTGAGTGAGTGAGTGAGTGAGTGAGTCAGTTACACATGCGGCTGTATATATATTAGATTACTAGCTGCTATGCCCGTGCTTTGCAATGGGGTGACAATTCAGAGTAGAAAAATTGTAAAAAAACAATGGCAGTCTGTAGTTAGATATACTCCTTATAACAGCTGTTTATTTTAATGAATTGAATTAGGAAAACACACATGTGACATAAAGCAAATAAAACTCTCCTCCATATGAATAACATAGGAACTTGGAAGTCCCGTGGGGCAGACCCTTTGAGGACATTTCTAAACGGCAATAGGCCTATGACACTTCTCGGTACATAGACTACATTTGTGCAAAATTTCAGCAGAATTGGTTCAGTGGTTTAGGCGTGATGGAACAATAGACCGACAGACAGACAAACACCACCTCATTTTTATAATAATAGTGAATATATACCAGATGTTCCATAAAGGTCCCCCCCCTCTTAATTTTTTAACAACTGTACATTTTGAAACAATCTTAGGTAAATGTTACTAGCATAAGTCAAAGTATGTTTTTAATTGGTTAAGAGTTTCAACCCTCACCTAAACTAGGAGTTGCTGGGGATAGTTTTTATTTTTTAAATAGCAACTTCTAGCAAGTTGCATATCATTTTAAAGAGGGGAAAAAATCAAACGAATGCCGCAAACCAAACCTCTCTATGATTATTTAATCTAATGTTATGGCCTGCGAAAAATGTATTAATTTTGTTATTTATACTGCTAAAATTCCCCTTCTTACCAGAATCAGATACATAGTGGGACAATCCAACTTTCTCTTGATTAAGATTTCATATCAAGCGGGAAATAATAAGCTTGACATGAAACCATTAAGCTTCATATATATATGAGTGTGTTAATAAACACTTTGAATACCATTAAAAGTGCAAGAAAGTCATTTGAAAACCTTCTTTATTTTTTGCAAGAAGTGAATGGAGGCCATGGCAAAAATAAAGAAGGTTTTAAAATGACTTTCTTACACTTCAAATGGGATTTTTTCAAAGGTCAAGAGAAAGTTGGATTGTCCCACAATGTATCTGTTTTCTAGTAAGGAGGGGAATTTTAGCACTTTAATTAACAAAATTAATACATTTTTCGCTGGCCATAACACTAGATTAAATAAACAGAGAGGTCTAGTTTGCAGCATCCATTTTTCCCCCTCTTTAAAATGATTTGCAACTTGCTAGGGGTTGCTATTAAAAAAACTACCCTCAGCAACCTCTATTTAGGGTTGAGGGTTGAAACCCTTAACCACTTAAAAAAATACCTTGACAAGTTGTTAGTAACATTTACCAAAGATTGTTTGAAAATTTACAGTCGTTCAAAAATTAAGAGGGGGGGGGACCTTTATGGGACACCCGGTATAATTCTGTAAGCAAAGTTTTTAAGTCAAAATTGTGGGAGTTTGGAAAATCACAAGACGTGAGATTTGGAAGGGAGTTTGGAGAGGGCTCAAATTAAAGGTCCCAGGGGCTCGGGGAAAATAGCAGTATTTCTAAAAAGTAACCAGGAAACGAAAAATAACATAAAATATCACCTATAAGAAAATAAAGGGAATTTAAAACGTCTGCTTTGTTTACATTAAAGCATGTGATTAAATTAATATTTTGTTTACGAACTGACATGAGTTCCTAATTACATAGATTTATTTTCCTCAGCATTTAAATAGTAAACAAATCAGATGAGGTAGAGTATTAGAGCAAGATTAGGGGCTATGACCTCTTCAAGCCACTAGTATATTTATAACCTGCGTGAAAAACGTCAACTATTTCAGGTGTGCAAATAAACAACGATTTAAGTGGCATGAGAAATTATTAAAAATTTACCAAACTCATTTCAGAACTCCTCATTTACTACGGTTCTTGACTCCAATAACAGTCTCTTACAATGCTTTTAAGTATTAATTAAACTTGTTTTTTTCACGGGAAGAATGTGTTCTATTGTCGCTAATTATAACGTTACTACAGTGAACGATATCTAACTAGTAATGTCATTAAGCAATTTATGTTTTCCATTACTTCTCTCCCCATTCTCACTGTAGAGGTTCCGACTAGCTTTAACTGCATCTAAATAGGAGAACTATTAACAAAAATTATCAGTTATATACCTGTGACATTGAATATAGTTTAACTGAAATAACAACCAAACGTCCGAGCAAAGAAATAATCCCGATTACAAGTCCGCATGAAAACCGACCTTACATGATGTCACGTACAATTGACGCGAGACTACTCCAATCAAGCCGAGCCCACACACGACAGGCCGCGATGCACCGGTGTAATGTAATTGGCCGGGTAACATGCAACTATTTCCTCCACTGACAGTTGTAGCATCAGTCTCGGCTCCGCGGGGAAGTGGTGAGTATTGTGTGTCTCACTCACATCACAGGACCTCGCCGCTTCCATGTCTACCTCCAGGAGCTCGGTGACGTTCGCCAACCCCACGTTCGACCAGGACGACCCCGGCGAGCTGACCCTCGAGCCGTTCCCTACCGCCGCCTATACCGACATCGACCTTCTCGTCGACGAAGGCGTCGCCGCGACGCGACCAGAGAAACGTGAGTCCAGCGTGCTTCAAAAGGCGAATGAACTGACAAGAAACAACAGGTCTCTTGTGAATATTGGGAAAATAGTGGTAATGTGTGTTGTGCTCCTAGGTTGCATTACGTATGTGAGTGTTAACTATTTTGATAAGTGAAACTGCATATGTGAAACTGATTGAATATTGCTATAGCATAGTTCACTTTCACTCGATGATGTGGATTGTAGACAAATGTAGTATGGCTTAAACTGAGATAGTAGGTGTTAATGTTGTCGTAACTAAGAAGAAAATTATACTTGCGGAACCGAGCGATGAATAAAAAGTCCGTTTTCGCATGCAATAATCCATCATGAATTAATGTACGGCGTTCAAACATACAACTTAAATCACATTTCAATCCTCCAAACGTGCCTTCTCTTTTAGCAGCGCATTATTGTTTCAGAAAATGTACAAGTACTGCATTTGGTTTCGAGAAAGAATGGACATTTTTTCGAACGGACTTTTGTTTGCAATGGATCTAGGTTTTACTAGTAAATTGCTAACGCAGTAAATAATAAAACTTTCCATACACAAAATTGCCAACACACTAAAATTTATACAACACACAAGGCATTGTTATTGTTAAAAAAGCATTGAGACACCAACTGATGTGCCTATATGATATTATTTATGAATAATGAACGTTTAGAAAGTATAAAATCATTTTTCCAAATAATGGTCAATTTTAATAATAATGTCTTGTAAGTAAACTACCTTTGCCCAACAGCTTCGCTTGCTTGCCTGATTTTAGTTTTATACTCAAATTAAAACACACAGCCGATGAAATTGTAATATCTAAATATGTGCTCAACTTGACACTAGATTCAATTTATGGCCAAAGGAGAGGCCGTATAAAATAATTAATATTTGTACAGTGATTTGTTTTCCCGAGACTTTTCATTCAAGTATACACGGGTCAGACTTACGGGTTTCTCAAAGGTTCCTGGTACTATTTTGCTTTATACCTAGACAAATAATAAATGAACCTATATTTTGATTGTTTTGATATATTAGGTTTTTTATAAGATCAATATTTCTTTAAACCTTTTGGTTTTTGTTTTGTTTATATTTTTTTCTCAGCTGTCTCAAAGTGGCCTTTTATAGAGGTTGAAAAAATAATTTTGTATTCATCACTAACCTAGGTTAGTGATTGCCTAGAAACCCCAAAAAATGTTCACAAAAATTCCCATGTTAAGTTTATGTCAAAAATGTGTGTTTCGTTTTTTTACTTTTTCAAAAGTGGATGCTTTATTGAAAACATCCATTTTTCAATCAATTCAGCTCTAGAAAAAAACATTTATTTCGATTTTTTAATTTTTGTTCTCAGTGTCAATTGGTACAGAGATAATCAAAGTGTGTTGTTCAATGTTATTCTTATCTATAATAAGTAAATTGTTATACCTCGATTATTTATGAACATGTATTGGTGAAACAGTGTATGTGGCTGTAAATAATTGTGGTTAGTTGATTTTTACATACAAAAATTGTCACTTGGTCATGTCAAAGACTGACTGTTTAGTTCTGGCTATGATAGACATACAATGTTATCTACTATATGTCAGATATTTAGTTTTATGTAAGAGATGAGTTATTGGTTTATGGATCAATCTGACTGTTCATTGTGATTATTTGTAAAACTGTTTTATTCTAGTTGTTCAGTAATTAAAATTGTACTTAGGAATGTATTTTTGCATTTTAATTGTTTACTCTTAAATAGAACTATCCAAATATTGTATGTGATCTTTGTAAATAACTGTTATATAAATAGTTCTGCAATTAATTACCTTATAATCACATAAAAAATACTGAAATGCCAATTTCTCTTCAATATCTTAAGTATCAGCGGACCAAATTTTGAAAGAATCAAAAAGCTCGTAAAAATGCATTTAAAGGTTGTGGTTTATAAAGGACTAGCTGACCCGTTGTAGCTTCACCCGTGTAAACTATGATAGTTGTGGGTGCTGCATTCAGTGGTTAGCCCATGGAACTACTACGAATCAAGATCAGCTGTTTGAATTTTTCATCAGCTCAAACCAAAGTGAATGTCCATAAGGAATACATGGGAACCTTCGTAATACCATTTCTTAGCATGCACCTAGGGCCAACGATTATCATAAATGTCAAATTTCAACTCTGTAAGCCTTACAGTTATGGAGTTTTCCTGACAGGTCAGTCAGTCAGTGGTATTTGGGTTTTATAAATTAAGATTCATTTAACTAGGAAAACATGTATGTGTGTAATAAGTAAAGCAAATTTTTGATAAAGGGTGTTACTGAAAAGGAAGAAAGTACAAGTTAAACTTATAACGTTTTCAGGTGTTTTCTATATTTTAATAACAAAAATGCATTACTCTAGCTCTAGAGATAATTTTACTGTGTCCGGGATGAGGGGAAGTATTAATTGTGAGTAGGAGGAAGGGGAGGGTTAGTGGTATGTAGCTTCCTACCCACAACATACGACTCCTCGCTCTTCCTTCCCCTCACTATCTATTGTATACAAGGTTAAATTATCTCAGTGCAGGTTTGCTTTTTACTACTAGGTTATCTGGAAAAACACTTGAAATACAAAAAGCAAAATTATTCAGAGAAAACAATTTTCAAAACTGGATTTTTCACCCATTATTTTCAAACATTTCTACACCGGATTACATATCCATACTTTAAAATACCTACAAGTATTCTTAACAGACGTTTGTGGAACAGATCAGATGTGAGACAAATAAAGTGCAGACTTAGCCACCACCCCGCTGCAGTCTGCGTCGTCATGACAACAGGTTTACTGTTTCCCCACCGCTTCTGCATCTCTCTACCCCACAACTGAATTAGTTTATTACTTTTTCCTTCAGCTCTCTTTCTTTTATTGGTGTAAAAATGTGTGTAATAAAAAGCTTTAACTTAATTGTTTAAAATTTTAAGGGATTCATCTTTTCTCTGCTATTTTAGCCAGTGAACGAATTATGGATATATTCAGCAATCATAATTTAGATTGATAATGTAAACGAATGTATCTGTTAATGTTAATCAAATACACCCAATAATGTATAACTTGCAAACAACAAACAATTTTACTATAAAGTCATGTATTACAATGTATATTATAAAGTATTGTAAAGTAACTATTAGTTGTTCATGACACCCTATCCAAGAATGTTAAATAAATTGGAAAATTTCCTTTTTTTACAAAATTTATAATTGTTTTAAATACATACACTTAATTAATAAAACAGTAATAACTTTAAACACCTATCAATACTATTAGGATCAAATGGTGTCGTGTGAAGAGTTTACTCTCTCTCTCTACTCTGTCAACTCCACTTTTATAGTCTTTGTTTCGGTACTGCCTAACCTTCTCTAAAATGTTATCGATGGAAAATTGTACGGCGTATATAAAGAGTTAAGTCTTTTTATAGACAGTTAAAATAGCAAAAGTTGTTACAATGGAACTAGGTAGATCAGTACAAAGTCCTAAAAGTTATATTTAATGTGATCTATATCCAAAGTTTAAACCCTCTAATCTATCTAAAGACACCCGTGGATAACAAACATCAGGTAAACATGTACACAATCAGGAAATTATATTCTCAATTATTTAGTAGCCTATTATAAGCGCAGCCTGTAGCATTTTTTGACTGGCCTAACCTAAAAAATTCAACTCAATTGTTTATTTTGACATGAGTAGTACTATTCAAAGAACTGTTCATTATTTGATAAGTTTGTCAACTTCAATCAATGTTACAGTATAAAATAAATGTCACATTTACTCTCAAAATGAGGTAAGGATGGAGTGGAGGAGGGAGTAGGGTGACTCAAGTAATATGGCAATAGTTAGTTAGCTGCCACGACAACTGTCGAAAATTAGGCTGAGATGTTTAACATTTTACCATCATATATTATGGTCTCAGCAGAATTTTAGATGAGATTTGAAATATGAGCTTGCTTTTACTAACAACATTTTCCCCATTATAACACTTAGTATATAGATATAGTTTAAATGAACAGGATCCCCTTGATATTTTCTAAATATATTTTCAACTCCCAGAGTTCTATTATCAAACGATGCCTTTTTTCATATTACAGTGTTTTTTTTATTGTTTTCTTTTTAATATGCAAATATGTGAACAAAAACAAAGGATCACAGTTTCAAGGCATCTTAACGTATTACACTACTGGAAACGTCACTGTTCAAAATGAAAACATGTGGTGACATTATTAAAAAGGCAAAAATTCTGAAACTGTTGCAAGTTCTTCGGTTTTTGGGTTTATTTCTATGAGTGTTTTTCCCAGGGATATCATTCAATAGGGGAGTGGTAATTTTTGTGATAAAATTTAACAGGTGTGCATTTTGGGGAGGAGTCAGTTTTGTAGTAGGGCATGCCCCAAGAGAGAATGTTTTCATTCTTTCTGCAACGGAATACGTAAAATCCCAAAACTTTCTGCAGGCCTAACGCGATTTTTCATTCGCCTACCGCAACCATTGGAATCATATTAAGGCACTTGTAAAAAACTAGCAACTAAAAAGATTATTTAAATAAAGCATCCTTACTGGAAAACTCTCCAATTAATTCTCTTTGTTGGCAACCCAAAAAAAAAACTAATTGAGCCTATAATATTAATCAGCTAGTACAGTACAGTATAAATAACCAAAGTCTAAAATAAGCACTACTTCTAAATTCATTTTTAGATTCAAGATTCAAGGCATAATGGTCAATAGGCTTAATGTACTGTATCAAAACAAAAAAATTTTAAATGACATATTTGGAAACACATTTGGCTATTAACCAACCAATCAATATTTGTATAGTTCTTAAGTAGGTTTTTTTTAATATAGAAATGACCCAAGTCACATCCCTAAGTTGTGTAAATGTATTGTACTTGATTATTCCCTAACACTTAAAACAAGGCAATCAAATATTTAGGTCTTCTTGTTTTCTCCTAACAACTTTTGATGTTGCCACTTCAGACATTAAGTTAGTTTACTTTTTTAAAATGGCTTGAAATGGTTGTAGTAGCCTAGAAAGCCATATTTTTAACAAAGGGCTGGTTTTTGCTAGTGATACGTTAGATATTTAATTACTTTCGTGACTTTCATATATTTTAATTCTTTTCGCCGAGGACCCTAAATGGTAAATAATGTTCCAATATTTTTGCCCGTAACAGACTTATATTTAACGGACAATGCCTCACATTATGGTTTTGAAATTTTTAGAATAATCTTTCTAAATAAACTGATCAAATAACCCGCTCACTGGATGAGGCCACAATCTCATTGATTCTCCACAACAATATTAACCAAACTACAGGTAATAGCGCTACACATTTCTAACGATCATTGATTGGTTGGTAGTGGTAGAATCAGAAACACGATGTATTAGCGTCACTGATTGGAGCCGCACGATCACGTGACCTATCCGAGCGTTGCGCAGTGGCACTACGAACACGCCGATTCTCTTTAAATATCATATCGATTAAATATCGTAATGCTGAGTTGTATCAGGCTTGTGTAGTGTACGGTATCACTAACATTGCGTCCTTTTTGGCATACTGTGTCATTCACATAATACAGTTTTCCCTTATATAATGTGTCTTGATTCCAAAACGAGCACTCAAAAACATTATAAGTAAGATTTATCTTTTTTATATGCCGACTCAATTTAAAATATCAAAATGGACGATATATATTGCTTCCCAAATACATCATCGAAATATTGTATCGCATCTTGTCATATGGCAATATTGCGGAACGATACGATAGGTATTGGACAACGCTCACTACCAGCCAGCAAGAGCTCATTCATTCTACATGTAACTGTTCTCTACACTCGCGGATCGTACTCTAACTCTAAAAATACCCCCGTAGCAGCAAACCTGCATACTCAGCGAATTTCCAATGGAGATACGAATGGTGTTTTTGGGGTCTGGGACCTCAAAACGAAAAGTTATCATGGTCCCGGGCCTAGGTCTTACCATGCCGACTACGGTAATAGCTTCTTCCCTGTAAGGGAAATTCGCTAATAGACTACGCAACTTTAGGGTTACAATAGCCTATTATGTTTACATGAATTCATATGGTTCTCGATAGTTTTTGTTTGCAGAATGGATAATTTGTCTGCAACAACAACTCTAATGAGACATTCTTGATTTGTATGCAGCAGTAATTTGATGTAGTTGATCTTTCTGCAGCCATCGCTTTCTTTCTGCGACAATGTCGCACTGTCGCACGTTGTTCTGCCATGGGGCAGGCATATAGAGTAATATATGTCTATTTCCTCATAATGAAACAGTAACAAATTTACTCTCTGTTGCCACAACCAGATGTTGGTACATTATGTAGTTGCTGCATGGTTGAGTAACATGTAGATATACACTCACTCAATTAGTTATTCAATATTATAAGCCTAAATAAATACTAATTAATGATTCTTTGCTCAAAAGGCTTGGGTGGAGAGGGAGTAAGGTACTGGTACACAAATATCATCACATACTAATTATGATGTATAAATACTATTGATGACTAAGAGGGGTTGTTCTTTAAAACAACCTGAAGAAATAAAAGGAAACATGGAAAAGGCTGCATACTTTTAATTAAGCCCTTTTGAACAGTAGATTAGGTACATTTTCACAGGAATGTATCATAGGTACTAAAGCTCTCAGTGACCTACATGAAAATATGTCTGTAATAAGTATTTTGAAAAGTCACAATCAGTTTAAGTGACATTGTATATGTGATCTTACAAATGGATAGAAATAGACAGATTGAAATAAAGCAATGTTTAGAAATTTGTGTTATAAAAAAAACTGGATAGTAAAAAATGATAACCTGGTTTGAACAAAAATAAAGCCAAACAGTATGGTTATTTGGGGATAAAAGATAAAATTGAATAATAAACACTAACAATCTTTTTATATTAGTGTTGTCTCCAGTTGGATAAAAAATAGTGATTGAAAGGTAATTTATGTATATTATTAATCATACTCCAATCCAGGGTCACAACTAATAAAATATACATCCCGATAAGGAATATTAAAAAAATTTAATTTTTTATGATGTTTTCTTTTATTAAAGTACCATCTATAATGCATTGTCTATTATATGAAAAGTAATTAAGAAAATGATCTAAAACATTACAAGACATACAAACTGAATTCATTAGAAGATTACTTTCTGAGTATTGAAAACAAAACAAGTCTCGAAGTGCAAAATACTTCATTCTCTCAACACCTACAACTTTCGTACAGAGAAACTCAATTTAATCGACACAGGAAAGTTTATATAAATTACTCGAGAGTGTTGAGTCTGTTTAATTCTGCTGTCTTATTTGCAACTAAGCTATTATTCTCTAAACTGCAGGTAATATACGGAATACACACAAGCAAGTTGTTCATATATACAATCATAATTTATACAAAAAGGTCATTATATTTAACATTATGACATTTAAGAAGAATTCAATTTAGAATTTTCTTCTTGGTGTAACCCGAGGTAATAAGGACTAGTTAAAATAATTAAAAAATTGTATACAGTTCTGGTGCTTGGCGTCTGGGAAAGACGAGAAACTCCTCAAATTTCTCGAAAATAAAAGTAGACAATAACAAAGTTAACCAAATCAAATGTTATAAAATTAAATAAATAAATGTTGCTTTCTGTTGACAAACGTATACTGTAAAACTATTGGTACTAAGCCAAATAGAGGCAAAAAAGTCATTCCAAAGCATACGCTAACCAGACGTCAAGCACTGTGCCCCGAACTGTAAATTTAAATAAAAATTGTTCTAATAAAACAATAACCATGGTAACTTGGTCAATAAACAATTTTAAATCCTAGGAAACGCCTTCATTTAAAGAATTTGGATTCAAGAATCAACGATTTAGAAACCTGTTCCTGTTGCAGTTCTTGCTAACCCGAGGGGTTGACCTGGGTTTCAGCCCTCTTCACTGTACCAGTCGTAAGTGACCTTAAGTTCAGTTAAAACGTCCATTTTGGAAAAGTTAACACGAAGAAACATATAACAGTTATAACACTTATACAAAAACATAATTTTTATAATGTAAAAAATGTGGTTTATCAGACAATTTTTCTTTTGAACTTTATTGTAATGCTATTGGAAAGCGAATTATACTAATAAATTAGCCTAATAGTGTGTCATGGATGTCGTCATTCCTCTCCGATAGTGTATGTGTCCAGCTAATTTTAAAAATATCTCATCAAAACTGCTCCTGAACCATACCACGCTGAATAAGACCAAAATATTTTGAATATGTTTTTTCCTAGACTGCAGAACCCGCCACACCTTTAAACTTGCCATGTTAATCTCAAATATTATTCTTGGAGGGATGTCAGATGCTCAGTCTAGCGAGTCATAACAAAATATTTTATTTGGGTCACAGATCATTGTTAAACTATATAGATTTATATAATAACAAAAAGAAAAAATAGCTAAGTTCATATTTGCGTAAACCGAAAAAACCGGTTTCTACCGTCTATTGACAAAACAAAACAAAAAAATTGTATGCCAAGTTTTGTTATCGAGTTAAACTGTGTTATATGTCGTCTTTGTTTTGATTAAATGACAAAGCCTCCAAGATGGATGTTTTCACTAAATAAGGCCCCCATTAAGGTGGATCAGTGAAGAAGGTCGAAACCTGGGTCATCCCTACGGATTGTCAAGAACTGCGAGAGGAACAAGCTATTAAACCTTGTTTGTTTATAAATCATTGTTTAAAGGCTCATTTACAATGAATTCCCAAAACATTCTACTTCATCTTTCTCGGAATCTTCATCAGAGCTGTTCAGCAATATTTGGTAAGAAAACAGCTATTTCTCTAATTCAGCGACAATATTAGTAAAAATGCATTGTTATTTTAGCTAATTTCCACTACAGGGGATATGCCAGTACCAGAGCATGCTCTTGGTCATGGTAAGACTTTTATTTAAGACTAAGACCATGATAACTTTGTGTTTTGAGGCTCCTAGGTGAAAACACATTCGTTCAAATTTAATTATTCCCAGGCCAATTTACTTAACAAGTAAAGAACATTCGGCCTTTTTGTTGTTAATTCAATGTCTCGTGTATCGGACCATGAGCAATGATCAATGCTGTCCGGATATGGTCACAATGTTTTAATAGATTTCAGAGGACGATTTTTTTAAGTATCTCACTGTAGTGTTCCAAAGGGTAATACCAGCTGATGCATTTCTCTAGTTTAAGGTACTTGTCAAACCTTTTTTTCAATTTGCTGCGTTATGTTTGACTAATCTTACTTCCTAAAATATTTATTTAATGCACGACAGATTCTTTTCCCAAAACTCAGAGCTGCTGAGATTTATCCTTTCGGAGCCTTCCCGTAGTCTAGCTCGTCGTCGTCTCTCTTTATCTGGTTTTTTAACTCCATCACAAGCATTCTTTCATATGTGAATGGGCAAACAAGTTCCAGTCTGCATCTAAACTAAAGTCACAGGATTGTTCTATCTTTCAGGGGCTAACTCGCAAGACAAACAAAAGGGAATGGGTAATGTCAGAGAGTAAATTTAGTACTTAAAACCAACTCACTTATAAAATCATTTAAAAATATATACATGGCAGACAAATCTGCTTGGGGGTTCAGTTTGAATGATAAAGAAAATAATTTTACAACTAATTGTTCATATGCTAAGACAGTGGGCCATCTTGAATAGTGGAAGGGAGTACTGACAGGTAATGTCAGTAACCTCCCATTACTGACCCAGTCCTGCACTGATGCCTTGAGAACTTGATAATTGGTTCAACAAATTTTGATAATTGCAAAGGGTGACTTTTTTAGTTTTGTGGTTTTTAAGTTGGTAGCATTGCTAAACACAACAATCAAATTAAAATCAAACAGCTGATATTTGTTTATTATCTTATGTAATTTCAATATTTGTATCGTCTAGTGCTTATTCTGTTTCCATAGTAATCATGAATAGATTTACAAAAGAGGAACGTTTGCGAATTGTGCAAATTTATTTTTAAAACCGTTATACAGTTCGGGCAACTTACCGTGCACTTCGTCCGATTTACGGATCACATAATCGTCCATCAGAGTCAGGTATTCGAGCTTTGATGAATCGGTTCCGCACTACCCACACTCTAGTTGACAATAAGCATCCACAGAAGACGCTGACCAGAAGGACCGAAGATGCTGTTGGTGCTGTTGCGCGTAGTGTTGAAGAGGATCCAAATGTGTCGATTCGTCACCGTGCACAGCAATTAGCGATCTGTTCATCAACTCTATGGAAGATTTTACGGAAGGATCTAGGCCTATATCCTTACAAGATTCAGCTGGTGCAAGAATTAAAACGATTTGACTATCGCAAGCGTCTTAATTTCGTTGAATGGGCTCAAAATAAGATAGTGCTCGACCCAGCTTTCACAAGCAAGATTTTTTTCAGTGATGAGGCTCATTTCTGGTTATGCGGCTATGTCAACAAACAGAATTGCCGGATTTGGAGTGATGAAAATCCAAAGGAATTTGTTGGTGTGGCCCTTCATCCACAAAAACTTACCGTTTGGTGTGCCATTTGGGCAGGTGGTGTTATTGGCCCTTATTTTTTAAAGACGATGCTGGCCAGACTGTTACGGTAAACGGTCAACGCTATCGAGCAATGGTAAGGGACTTTTTCGTTCCTCAGCTAAACGAAATCGAAGTGGATTTAGAAAATATGTGGTTCCAACAAGACAGCGTGACGTGCCACATAGCAAACGACACAATTGGTCTCTTGAGAGAAACGTTTGGTGAACGCATCATCTCGTATAGAGGTAATGTTAAATGGCCTCCACGGTCGTGTGATATCACGCCGACAGACTACTTTATGTGGGGATATGTCAAGTCTCAAGTCTACGCTGACAAGCCTGACTCTAAATGACTTAGAAGTCAACATTCGTCGAGTTATTGATGGAATACGCCCCCAGCTGCTGGAAAGGGGGTTTGAAAATTGGACTGCTAGATTGGGATTTCAACGGGAATGCAATGGAGCCCATATGCCAGAAATCATTTTTAAACACTAATGTCATAACACTGTGGTTAAAATAAATGCATTTCTATGTCAATACAAGTTATTTTTCATTGTTTTATTTCGTTTTAAAAAATCGCACCACTAAAAAAACACCCTTTATAAACAATTACAATCATTTTAATTTAACAGGGCGGGAGGATGACTATCATTTAATATAATTTGTTTACGAGGGACAGGGTTGCACCATTAACACATTATTACGTTAACTTTTGAGAGGAAAAAAATAAAGAATGATTTAACCTTTGAATTTTAAAGGCATGTTTACTGGAAAAATAAAAAGTTTACGAAGCGAATTCGCCCAACATGAGAAAAAACAGCAAAATATCCCGCCGGTCAACACCATAATCAGAATGGTGAACGACCAATGAAAAATCACCACCGAAGAAGGTAGAAGTGAGAGTGGTATTTGCAAACCAGTTTTTGAAAAGGAGCTGATATGTAAAAAAATTAAAGCTTTGTTTTTAATCTTGAATAACAAGTTTTCGTTTTGCCCCTTCTACATAGAGCATCACAAACTCTACACTTGATAACTTGCACTCTGGGAAACTGAGCATCTGCTTTTCCAAATTTACTTGTTACTTGAATAAGTAAAATTGTTTAGAAACTTACCCTTAACGTGAGTTAAGTCATTTATCACAAAGTTTCATCATTTAAAACTTGTATATAACATTGGTATAAAAGATTACTTAACATGAAAACTAATTTTTCCTTTCCAAACTAGCTCCAGAAAACTCGTTCCTCTGAGTCAACATTGTAAGTTTGTAGGACTCTTACAAATTACTGAGCTTTAAAAAACAAACTGTCAATTTTGGTAATATTTTGGTAATCATTTGAAAATAGTTCACTAACTTACCACTATCCAAAGCAGTATAAATCAACCAACCTGAAACAAAACAGAAGTAAATTATTATATTGAAAAGATACAAAAATGTACTACCACTACAATGTTACACAAGGCTGTTCGTGTAGAGTAAAAAGTACTTGTTAGCAAAAAGACTAAAAGGGATGTCGGGGAAAACCTAACGAGAAACGCCCCTTTCAAGGTAGGACTCGCCTGTTATCCGCCTCGTCCACTCTGAGACGCTCAAACGCTCCAATTATTTTATCACACCCCAGTAAGTTCGCTCCTGATTACCAACTGTAACAGAAATAAAGTCGCAGTTGGCATTCAAAGATTTATAGTGAATCAGGTTAAAAGCTTTGCTTCAGCATTTCTTGTTTAAAACAACAAGGTAAAATATTTAAAGATGTAACTTTACAAAAATTTATATAATTTTGAATTTTACTTTGCTAAAGCTAAATCTTACTAATTTTAAATATTGATGGAAAAGTGAAAGCTGTTTTAAAGAGTCTTTCTGAAAGAAACTTTTACTGTCTAAGTTTATGAAATCAAGAAGACTTGCAATTTCCATTTGGGGAGAGCAACACTGTTAATTTTATATTTTTTAATCCGAATACAGAGTGTAGAAAGTTATCTCAGTATTATTTGTGCTTACTGGCAGGCCCTTGCCCTAAAGGTATTTGCACTTCTCTGATCAAAATACCATTTGAATTGAAATATGTATCAAAGGATCACCAAAACTGAAGTTGTGGTAATTTATTTTTGGATTCTAAAACATGTAATAAATGTTAGCTCTTAAAATGTAGACACTGAAATGCATACTAACAATTAAAAAGATAAAGCAATTAAGACTGTTTTACTGTTTTCCTTTTAAGAATAGATATTCCAAAATAAAAACAAAATATTACAGGACATGCTTATTATTGCCTATACATTTATCAACAACATTATACAGATTTGTAACAATGACTGATTATAAAGCCACTACTCTATTTTCACCCCTCCACTCAATGAGGGGAGGGTGTTGGAGCTTACCACAGGCTGATTGGAGGCAAAATTGGGTGCAAGGGGTTGTGGGTTGGGGTGAATGGGATCTGGCCAATAGTGCTTAAGCGTAATTAGGAGAATTGATTGTCTCGTTGAATTGGCCATTATTTTTAACAAAGTCATTAGTTCATTACATACCATTTTACTCTTAGTTGTTCTCCTCAAAACTAATGGGGTTATAAAGGCAGTTGTGGATTATTCAAAAAGACTGTACAGAGTGTTAGAACCGAGAACGAAGCATAGAAGCATATGATGAACCATTATTTTTTTACGTAGATACTTTTAAAGTCCCAAGCAAAACAACCGCACCACCTCTAGTGTGAGGTTCCCACATATGTCTTGCATGATGCAAGATGATGGTACGAGTATTGTTGCATGAATAAATTATTTCTTATTCTTATTCTTAAACAATGTTCCTCAATTTTATACATTTTATTTGATCACCAGTGTGTAAATAACCAAATCTTTGTTCCAACCCAAACACAACTTTAGCAATTACACAGCATTTAGGTAAGAACTTTTTTTTTTATTCTATCTTATTGAATTCTTTGGAAAGTGAACTATTAGTATGACCCGCACGGTGAAACTTAAGCCCGGAACCATCATAGAAGTTCCTACTGTGACCCCCTGAACACGTTTTGGGGGGTCGTTCAAAATTTATATATATATATATATATATAAAACAGAAGTAAAACATACCACCCTATATACATATATATACATATATATATATGTGTGTATGCAATCTAGCGGTCACATGTTTTGTCCGATATACTTCAAATTTGGTAGGGACGTTCCTTTCTGTAATCAGTTGGACAAGTCTGTTTGGGCAAAACAATCGGAAAACTCTAAACCCCTTTTTTGGGGATAAATATTTAAAATTTCTCGAGTTTTTGGGCCCAAAAAGGGTCAGAAAAGCCCTGGATGTAAAATTAATGCATGTAAAAAGATGGGAATTAGTGAGGAGAAAGTTTTAAGCCCTCTCTCGTCATTCTAGTTACCGAGTTATTAAAGAAAATGTATATCGTTGTCTTATAGGGGTTTTACCCTTGAAAAGCCTGTTAGAGTATTTTTATCATCCTGTTAGAGTAGCTTTGTTAGATAACTTTTATCATCTCCAGCAACATCACGCCTAGTTTCAAGCCTGTCTCGGCCTTCTCCTAATATTATAATGCGCAAAATTGTATTCCCAGCTTTGCAGGTAAATGAAACCAGGAGCATCAGAACAGCCAAAAAAATCAATGTTTTCAGATTTCAATAAAAATTGGAATAAATGTATGTTTTTACACTGATTTTAAGTTTGAAAAGTTTTTATGTGGAAATTCACTTTCCTCACGTCAGCGTACTGCGTGCAAACTCGTTTTATTTATGAATTTTCTTGAAAAGAGTTTTTTAGACAATGAGAAAGATATGGATAAGTTGGCAAGTGGACAGTCTTCTCCAATCCAGCATTAATTGTATACTTGACAATGGCTAGAGAAATGTTATTTGTTTTTATTTTTCTTAATAGCCCTGTTTTATAAGCTGTTATATCACTAACATTTGACTTAGTCAATCCAAGCAGTGGAATTATATAGCACAATCTATGAAAGTGTTTTTTTTTTTCAGGTAAACATTTATGTAGTCAGATCCCTGACAAACTTCAAACCAGTTCATTGCCACAAAAACACTGAGCTACACTAAATTAACATATGAGGCCAGTCCGGCTGTCATACGAAACCACTCTAGGTAAACCGCTTTAAATAAATTGAAGACACAAAAAGAGCAACCAGAGGATTAAGCGAGAGGCAGTTTCAGTCGGGTCAGCAGCATTGATTTACCCCTTCAACTCTTCGGTTGATTGCACCCATCCTCTCTGCTGCCACTGACTTGGGCTGGGAGAAATCAAACAACAGCTTGTGGAACAAAGTGTGTTTAGAGATACGTTGCTATACTTCTAAATAATCAACCAAAACCAATGAAACTCCAGCCGGGGCTTGGAAGTAGGGCTGCATTGAAAATAGTTTTCAATCATGAGATGTTAAAAGAATGAAGAGGCACAAGATAAACTGGAACCTTTTATTTTATCTTGTTACTTAGACTCTGACAAAGTCAAAATGATGTTCTCCTTGTCTTATTTGGTCTGAAAATTTGTACACACTGAGTTTTCTTGTTTCACTAATTTTGAATTAATATTTAAACATATCTTATCATTTAGCCGTTTGAATACAAGTATGGACGTAAAAAGCTCAGACTTTAAATACATTACACACTCAAAAAATATATTCCGGCTGAATTTTGAACTTTTATAAGCAATTTGTGTAATCTGAAAAACTCAAAATTAAAAATTAGAATTAGAATCTGTATTTAAAAAATTAGAAAATGCATTAACGTAAAAAACTCAGACTTTGAATACATTACACATTCCAAATATATATTCCAGCTTAATTTTGAACTTTTACAAGCAATTTGTGTAATCTTAAAAACTCAAAATTAAAAGCTTGAATTAGAATCGTAATTTCTGGTTGGGTGAGCCTCTGAATAATAGAGAAAACTTATATTCATGAGATAAATTATGCTGTGTTCCGTAATCCTCTATTTTAAAAAGCTGTTAACTCATGTTACAATATAAACAGTGTTATTTTTAAAGCAAATTAAACCATGTTAATTTCTATATGTAAAGTACCAATTAGTAAGTAATTATATAGGGTTTAACGTAAGTTAAACTTGTTATTCTATTCACATAAGCGGGTGACAAGGAACCAACAAAACATTTTAAAACATTTCAGCGCAGCAAGTGTAAAGGCACTGCAGTGAGCGCCAGGCAGCGAGCGGTGTTTTGACTAGATACACTGTATACACACTCGATGATGCAAGCGGCTGATGCATAATTCAAAATCATCTCAACATCTCCATAGCAAACTGTCCCTACACTGTTTATCCCGGGCATTTACGCCCAAATCTCACTGTGCATGCAGCCACTGATTTCTATATGATTCTGTGCAAATTTGGTCGTTAAAAATTACTATTTATGGAATGCAAACTACGGATATGGATGCTTATTTCTTAGTTCTCAAGCAATATATAATTTTTGTGACATGGGGTCTCAACCTTATACTCTCCCCGATATTTCACTCAGTCAGAATTTATTTTTTCTGACAATTATTAAATAAATAAACCTTATTCGTTAAAGCTGTACAGGGTACAGTAGTAATAGTACACTTTCGGCTGATAAGCTTTTAATAATGTTTCATATAGTACATTTAAACAAAGGTTTCATCCTATTAAATTAAATATGTATGCACGTCAACTATACTGTAGAAATCAAACCCAATTAGCAATATTTACAGCAAAATGTGGCAGTCACAGTTGGATATAAAAAAGAATACCCCGTCGCAGCAAACCAGCATACTCAGCGAATTTCCAATGCATGTACATGTTTCTCACTACTACATAAAACCACTAACCGAGTTCCATAAAAATACATGAATAAACAAGTGATACATAGCATTTTATTTATTCTCCATAAGAATAACATTGAAGGGTGAGTACGCAGGTTTGCTACAACAAGAAAGATAATGTTTTTATAAAATTATTAATATAACTTAACCAGGTGAAGCTACATACCAAGTTTTATTAATTTTTGTTCATAATTAACTAAGGGAGATATAGAACATTACTTATTCTCCATATGAATAACATTAGGGCTGAGTATGCGGATTTGCTGCTTTGGGGACAATCGGCAAAATATTATTTTTTTTTTCAAATATCATCAATATATCAGTAGTAGGTGAAACCACATGCCAAGTTTCATAAATATACATTCATAAATAATCAAGATATCAAATTTGAATTATTCTCTATAAGGATATCATTGGACAACATACTGTACTGTGTTTATCTTTTGGATATCTCTGCAACGGTTGGACGTAGAATCACAATTTCGACACCAAAATTATTGTTTTTTAGAGCTGAATTGATTGGTAGAATCAAATTTGAAGTTTACAGTAAAATTAACTGAGGGAAAGCTAAAAACCTTTTTCCCATAAGATTAACTTGGGAGATTTTATTAACACGTTTTTTGGATTTTCTCTGCTACCACCTTAACCTAGGTTAATGATTAAAAATACCATATTATTTGTTTTTCTAAGCTCTATAAAATGGTCAAAACCAAAATTGAGTGTTTTACAAATTTTAGGTTGGAAAATGCAAAAAACCGATTTTTGTAAAATCTTGAATCCCCATAAACCCCCCTTTCCATGGTCCGATCTTTCTGGTTTTCAAACTTAAGAGTCATAAATGTGGCTTTACATGTCTGTGCCAAATTTCATCGAAATATGATTTTTTTACTCAAGCTATCGGGTTAACAGACACACACACACACACACACACACATATAATATATATATATATATATATATATATATATATATATATATATATATATATATATATATATATATAAATATTTGATGTACAGTGGCTGCCGAACATAAGTAAAAGTCTACGCAATATGGCTGCCGGTGTTTGTGGCTGCCAAATATGGCAGCCATAAGCTCATCCCATCCCATTTTATTCACCTTTACCACGTCAAGACGATCATTTAGATATAAATTTTGTAAATTACGTTTTCGGCAGCCACAAGTTTGGATATATCTAAAATCCAGTATATTTTTTGTTCCACTGTTTTTTGCTTGGAGCGCTAGTGTGGCAGCTGTATACACCTCCTTCATATACGCTTCAAAAAATATATGTATGGCTGCCGTAATCTGGCAACATTGTAATCTCAAGCTGAGCTGGATGTCGCCGTCTGCCTTGAGTAAACATCTGCTTATCTCCGTTCACTACTCTGCGCATCTCCTTCTGAACTGTACTGGGGCCAACGTCTGAACTGTACCGGGGCCAACGTTTACAGTACCCTAACTCTCTACCTCATAATGCTGGTTTGTAACTTTACACAAATAAGCGTTATGGCATTTGCGGCCATGGAAGGAGGGGAAAGCATTTGTTATTTTCTTGATATTTTGTCCAAAATATTGAGTTGCCGATTCTTATCAACAATTTATACTAAAATGTTTATACAAAAATTGTATTTAATATTCTTTAGAGATTGTACGTCTAAAATATATATTTAAAATTATTAATTTTTTCTAATTGGTATTCTAATGCCTTCCTTTAATGGCTGATCTTACTGGCTAGGATCTTTAGTCAAAATCTGAATAAATTACATGAAACAGACAGGGCTGTATTTCTAAAAAGGCTAAAGTAGTCTACAGCCTATAGTCCGATTATCGAAATAAAGTGATTGGCGGAGCGGCCGCGCGGCTACCGAACATTCTATTTCATAACCTCGTGGAAACGTGAAACACAGGGTTAGAAATTTCCAACAAACTTAATTTAAATAGTCAATTAAACATGTTTATACCACATTTTTCAAATATCTTGTATTTTGTCCCGATGAGTTTATATTGATAGTTATCGTTTTAAAAACATTAATAACGATTAAAGATGTCTAAATTGTTGTTATAAATCTATCTATAAATATCCGAATAAGAGGCAAGACATTTGAAAAATGTACTATAAATGTGTTTAACTGACAATTTAAATTATATTTATTTGAAATTTCTAACCTGTCGTTTTACATTTCCACGTGTAGGGGCTTTCACGGTAGTAAAAGTGGGCTTGCATGCTATTTCTGTGACATCACGGGCAGCGGCCTCCTGCTACACTTACTTAAATGCATGATTACGACTGTGTACATGCCGCTAGTTTAACGTGACCAGATTTGGAGGTTATGAAAACGGGACGCATGAAACGGGAGATGTGTTTCAAAATCTTCAGAATCAACAACAATTAATTTTTACTTATCTGAGTGCCTTCTAAGTTCTGAGACATATTAAAACTTCATGTACTACTGTTCGAAATAACATAAAATCTTATTGTATATAACACGGCCAAACATACAATCTTGTTTTGGCGTAGGGCCTAATACCAAAACTTTACATGAAACATGATGTCATAACCGCTCACCCCGTGAATAGCCTAGTAATATACGACAATGACGACACACAAAGCGATGAGGCAATATGAAACCCTCTGCAGCATCAGCGGTCAATATTTCCATCCGGCGTTCGTGCCAAGGCTGGATTGGAGTATACTTTCACTGTTAATTTAATAAAACCTACCATTTACATGTAATTGTACATAAACCATATCGATGAAAACAAAATGTGACTTTGGTATAAAGAGTGTTAGTTAAGTAAAAATGGTGGTCAACCCTACAACCAGTTTTATCCTGCAACACTACACTTTTTGAAAAAAGGAGTTTTGAAAGACTAGGAGAAGTTCATGACAAAAAACATTACATGTGTTACATGATTACTGTCTACAAAACACATATCTTATACAAACCCAACTAAGGTATCATATTTAAAAAAGAACAGATTTGAGTTATACAAATTTAATTGAATAAGTAGGCCTAATATTTAAACAACTTTCATGTTTAAACAAACAATTTCTATTGGATTTTGAATTTTCAAACAAACCAACCAAACAGCTAAACGATAAAGCAAAACTGATACTGCCTGCGAAACGATATTCAAGATCTTAAACACACAAGGCAGCAGGGAGTATAGCACAGTTGCAGTGAATATAAAGTTAATACAGAAAGCACGGTGTTTGCTCCCCCCCCGGGGAATGGAGAAACAGTTCTAACTTGGCTGAAAGGGTTTTGGGACCGAACCAGAATGAATAAAACACTACACTTGGCTCTAGTTTACGGTCAACGATAACAGTGTCGGTACGGAGCCTGTAAATCTGACAACTCACTTACAGCAAACATTCGCAGCCACTGTGAGCAAACTGCCTCTCCGTTAAGTTTCGACTTTCTTCTCTGTTTAGTAAATTTTGCCCCAACTATTGTTTTATCACTATGACTGTCTATGATTGTGTTAAATAAAAATACTTCGGTCTTCTTACTGTAGCTAGGCCTAGGCTATTTGGAGAAAACTAAAATGGTCACTGCCTGTATAATTTCAGTAGACTCCCTCTAGTCCAACCTCGGCTGGTTCGGCCGTCGGATAGTTCGGGGTTCGGCCGGCTTCATAGAAATGAGATAACCGCCCGCGGGAGAGTTTCTCCAGCAGATATAGACCGAAGTCAATTTGTTTTAGTTTATTTTCAATCCAAAATATGAACAAAACATCTCAGTTCAGCTAACAGGTGAATTTTGTTTATATTTTTAATTGCTTAGACCATCAAATCAAATCAAAATAATCTTTATTCATAAAAACAGTACAGTGGTGTACAGATGAATAGTGTCTACATCATAATCAATTATCTATATTATTCATTAAATTATTATTTTACATTACCATCATCTTATAAATTAAAGAATTCATCAATAGAATAAAAAGTGTTTATGATAATATTTTTTTTAACTTATTCTTAAATTTACTTGTATTTTTTCTTTTTTCAATTCTCCAGGCAACTTTTTGTAGAACTTTGCACCTGCATAGGATGGTTTTTTGGTATAGAATTGTAACCTATGATGAGTAGCTATGATTTCTGATTTCTTTCTCGTACTGTATGAATGTACTATTGAATTACCCATTGGCGTGTTGTACATATTTAAATTTTTGTATACCATAACAGTGTCAAAAATATATTGACCATAAACTGTTAAAATTTTGACATTTTTGAAATGTTCCCTACAAGATACATCGTGGTGAAGGTTCTTAATAATTCGAATTGCTTTCTTTTGCTGTTTAAGAATTGTATCAAGGTTATCTTTCCTAGTGGATCCGTAAAGACATCTTAAAAGGAGATTGTTTATCACAGATTGGTATTTTACATTTACAATTAACGCCGGCTGGTCCGGCCATTTTGCAATCTGTATCATGATTTAGAATGTGTAGTTAAGTATTACAGTTGTATTGTACTGAAATATTGTATTAAAACATATCTTATTGTATTCACTAAATAAAAAAAAATTCAAAATATCTTGCATGAAAAAAAATTCACCCTCATAGCACCAACTAATATTTTGTTAAAGATAATTTGACCAAAACCACAGGTTAAAACGCAAATATGCACTCCTAAGTAAAATTTAATATAATTTTTTTTCTCTGTAAAATTACAAAACCGAGAGCGGTGGCGGCGTGGGACTGCACACATGGCCCATATAACGGGGACACGCAGGAATGCTGTGCTGATATTGATTGCTCGAGGCTGTGCCGCAAGCCTCGCTAAATGGATATCACCCCACATCTCCCACGCCACTATCTCGTAAATATTCCGGCTTGTAAAACTATCAACAGTCAGGTTAATATTTATTCAGCTACATTACATTGTATGTCAGTATGTGTATATCGCTGATAAAAATGATCAGATTTCAATTTGAACATTATCTGTTAAATGCTCAAGTCTAAATACTATGGTATATCAGATAGAATACTTGTTATCCAAGCTTTGTCCAAGGTGCTGCTTTTTATCAAGCTTCCTTAACCTTTTCTTAAAACAAAACTTGATGAGCATTCATTTATAATGTAAAGACATCACCAAATGTATATGATAACAAAATAATTGTATTGCTTATATTATGATTTTTGTTTATCGTGTCTATAATAAATTTGAAAGACCAAAAATATCAATTGGACTTGATTGTATCAAAGAAATCAAATCAAGTATCAGCTGAATATCGCACCAACTATACACAAAACCAAATTTGCCTGTTTAAGACAGGAGTAAATTAAAAAACTTGAATTTATCCATAAGTATAATTAAGACTTTGGCAGTATAATTATAAAAAAGTACCAGACCGATGCTGCCTAACGTTATGGAAAGGTTATGTCGCTTGATAAAAATATGTTTAAATATTATTTTTTGACTTTGCAAATATGTAGGCCTATTCATGCTATTTAACACATTCCCTACCACTACTGAGGGGTCTCTGTGTCGTGGTGTGTGCCGGCCGGTAGTGAAGGTGTTAAATACTGATTAACTGATTATTTGGTTTGCAAATTAACTGATTTGAAGAAAAATAAGGGAGATGATGAAGAAACTCGGGAAATTAAGACACTTAATGCAAAAAGTTCTAAAAGGTAAACCGCCTGTGTCTCATGAGGGCTCTATAAACTCCCCAAACTCTGCATAAAGTGGATATGGAACGGAGAGTTGCAAATTGCAAACTTTGGGGCTGAAGCTTCAAATTGGTAAATGAGTTTGGGACACTTAACCAAATCCATTGGAATGCAAATTTATCCCAAAGTGACCATTTCATTACCGCAGTTCATCTTGTTCAAACTCAGAGCGATTTCAGTGTTTTAACAATTCATTCAGTTTAAGCTTACATCTTGTAAACAAGATCTATGAAGACAAAATTAAGACTTCTTAAAATAATTTCTTTACTTTACTTTGGTTCGGATATTTCCACCTTCTACAACTATGAGGTGACTAACTTAATTAGTCCAAAAGAACTTTCATTAAATTTCATAAGTAAAAATGAAAAACAAAAATATCTCCGTCGCAGCAAACCTGTATCCTCAGCGAATTTCCAATGCAAAATATATGTTTTAATACCACATAAAGCCGCATACCAAGTTTCATAAAAATATATTCACAAATAAGTGATATATAAAATTTGAATTATTCTCTATAAGAATAACATTGGGGATGAGTACGCAGGTTTGCTGCAACAAGGAACAATAAATTTGGGGTTTCATGAATATATCAATATTACTCAACTAGGTGAACCAACATACCAAGAGTTATTAATTTATGTTCATGATTAAGGGATACATTACATTTTATTTATCCTCCATAAGAATAACATGGGGGCTGAGGACGCAGGTTTGCTGCTACGGCAATTATTTGTAAAAATTGCGTTATTTGTGCAAGTAACAATAGACCACAACCAGATGAAGCCATATGCCAAGTTTTGTTAATATACGTTCATAAATAAGCGAGCTATAATTTTTTTTCTTATTCTCCATAAGAATAGCATTGGACAACGTACTGTGTTTAGCACTTTCAATATCTCTGTAACTAATTGACATAGAGAAATGATCCAAAACACCAAATTGTGTGTTTTTTTAAGCACTAAAATTTGACTTTTTTAAATACTACATGTAAAAACTTTAAAAAACCCATTTTAGGGGTACAAAAACCCCCACCAAAATACCACCTCGGATGGGTTGATCTGTCTGGTTTTCTAACTTAAAGTTATAAATACTGCTTTACACATTTTTACTAAATTTTATCACAATCGGACCATTTTTACGAGAGTTATCGCACCAATAGGCATATATACATATACAATTTTGAACGAATGGTGTTTTTGGGGTCTGGGACCTCAAAACGAACAGTTATCATGGTCCCGGGCCTAGATCTAACCATGCCGACTACGGTAATGGCTTCTTCCCTATAGGGGAAATTCGCTAAAACAAAAATGAAAGCTGGGTTTCTCACAAGTAAAAGTGTACAACAAAATAACAACAACCCCGTAGCAGCAACCTGCGTACTCAGTGAATTTCCTATGCATACATATATGCGTAAATAGGAACATCAAGTTTCATCAATATACATTCATAAATAAACTATTTATGACATTTTACTTATTCTCCCTAAGAATAACATGGCGGCTGAGTATGCAGGTTTGCTGAAACAAGAAACAAATAAAATTGGTTTTTATAAACAACTACTACTGGCTCTACTAGGTGAAGCCACAGACCAACTTTTATTAATTTATCTTCATAATTAAGGGAGATAACATTTTACTTATTCTCCATAAGAATAACATGGGGGATGAGTACGCAGGTTTGCTGCTACGGGAACTATCAGCAAAAAAATCTTTTTTTGTGCAAATATCAATAGACTACAATGGTATAAATTAATATACCAAGTTTCGTCAGAAGTTGATAAATAAGCAAGATATACAATTTTTCTTATTCTCCATAAGAATAACATTGGACAACGTACTGTGTTTAGCACTTTCAATATCTCGGTAACCAATTGACGTAGAGCAATGATCAAAACACCAACCTGTTTCCCTTTTTAAGTTAAATTCAATGATGAAATCAAAAATTGGATTTACTAAATTAGTATGTATAAAAATATCAAAAAACCCATTTTTGGGGTACAAAACCCCCTCAAAATACCTCTTTGGATGGAGCGATCTGGCTGGTTTTCGAACTTATAGTCATAAATGTTGCTTTACATGTTTGTACTAAATTTAATCAAAATCGGACTATTTTTACGAGAGTTATCGCACCCATGGACACATATATACAGTTTCGAACGAATATTGGTTTTGGGGTCTGGGAACCTTATAGAAGTGTAAAAACTAAAAGTTATCATGGTCCCGGGCCTAGGTCTTACCATGCCAACTAAGGTAATAGCTTCTTTCCTATAGAGGAAATTCGCTAAAAAGGAAAGCTGGGTTTTTGTTTTTCCAAGAAAGGTATAAGAACAATCTTAAAAGTATTTTTTCGTCATATGCTTCAAAAACTGCTGTTTTCAACACATGCGTTGAGATGCTAAAGTTGTTCCTTTTACTCCTAGGATAAAGGTATCATTTTGATGATGTTTTTCGTCCTAGGACTAAAATCATCATTGGATGACAATTTTCGGTCGAGGTCATCAGCTGTTAATATGAATTAATCAAATTATTCAACTAGTGTAATTTGTATAATGACAACTTGTGTACAGCTGTTTGTTAGAGTATCAATAAGATCAATATGGAAGCAAACTTTTAATGGTAAAAAAATAAACAAAATTTAATTTTTGAGAAATTGTTATATTAAAACTGTTTTTTGTGTGATGAAAAATATAGTTCATCACTAAGACCAAAAGTGGCTTTTCGATCCTCGCTCATTTTCCAGCCTCGGCCGTTAAATCACTAGGATTGAAAAGCGTCACTTTGGTCCTAGTGATGAAATATACTATTTAATAATGCTTAGTATGAAAAATTTAGCCAAATAACCACAGCAATTAAATTGTTACAACTTAATTTTTAATTTACAAACGGTAACTGACCAATTAACCATTGCTTCAAACAGCTGCATTAAGTTAAAATAAAAGTTTAAATAACATTGAACACAATAATGTTGGTATTCAATTAACTCACGAGATAGTAATGAGTTCTATGTTATTATAAATAAAAGGCTGTTAAAAGCAGGCAGACGTAATTCCACGGGCTTTATTGTACAATCGCGCTAATTACATGTCGAATGGACAAATGAAGTGCCCAAACACTGGTGCTGCCATTCTATTAGAATGCAAAATTAGCAATGTCCAGTGACACACTACGATTGTTCAGGTTCAAAATCATCAGAAACGATTTATCACTAATTTAATTTAATCACTCAAAACACTGTTTTATTCATTAAAATGTGTCTCCAGCTGTCTCTAGCCTTTAACATTTTTGTGATAGTATACTTACCAATTTTGATTTTTCAAATTCTAATTCATGCATAGTATTGAAATTAATTTTAAAAAGGATAACTAATACAACAAATACAGTGAAACACAGAAAATATAGTTATGTTGTAAATTACAAATCTTTACAGTTACATGCAATGTAGAAATGTTATCACATATCGTTAAAATTGATATTCCCTCTACCTCACTGGGCGTAGCAAAAGTCACAAAAAGTTTTGTAAAATGCAGAAACTATTTCAGACTCCAGTGAATATTTGGATGCTATTGGTAAGATACTGATAAGGGCATAAGTATAATACTCAAGTCTTACAGATAAAGACAATTTTCACTTTCATTGGCATTGTTGGTTTAGCATAACTTCCATATCTAATTAGGTTTATTTTAAAATATCGTTTGTTAATGAGTGATCCAAAAATTGATTGTTAATATTTATTATTAACTGTTAAAATTAGTTTTATGAATAGTTCGTCCTGATTTATTTAACCACTGTAAAGTAGCATTAAGTATAAACATGCATTATATTTCTTTAAAATAATTGCTGCCTTTTTCTGTGAGTGTAGTGCCCAAAATTATTTTTGAATATATTTCGGAAAATGGAAGAGCTAAACCGATTCAAATATACGCTTGGCCCCTTCAAAGTAACACCCCAGATTTGGTTCCACCAAAATTTATTTTATTCTATATACAGTATTGATTATTCTGTATACTAGCTGAGGTCCCGTTCCCCGCACGGAAATCTAGCAAACATATAAACCCATATGATTCCGTAGGAATCTCCAAATGTTTTGAAAAGTTTACATTATGATCAGCTGACTACCTAAGTAAAATATAACTCCATAAGATTAACATTGGAATTTTAGGTGGATGTTTTTCAAACCCCCACATCTAGGCACATCTAGAGGGTAACAGCTTTCGATTGATACCAAATATGTTTATAAAATAATAGTTGTATGGGTCGAAAATCGCCGAACAAACACCAAGAAATTTTTTAATAATGTAGATATTGTTTTATTTTTTAGTTGGATAATCAAAGGTTATTGATAATTACATATTTTGTACTTGGGTGTGAATAGGACTTTTTTAAGGTTAATTTGGCATATAAATGTGTAGGGCAAAATATTACTTTAAACAAAGATAATAATGATAAGTTAAGTAAAATCTGCAAATAATATGGATGAAATAGAAAATATACCCCCATAGCAGCAAACCTGCGTACTCAGCGAATTTACAATGCATAATATTTATCTTAATAGGTACCACATAAAGCCATATACCAAGTTTCATCAATGTACATTCATAAATAAATGATTTATGACATTTTAATTATTCTCCATAAGAATAACATGGCGGCTGAGTATGCAGGGTTGCTGAAGCAAGGAACACAACAAATGGGGGTTTATACAAATATTAATACAACTCAAGAAGGTAAAGCCACATACCAAATTTTATTAATTTATATTCATAATTAAGGGAGATAACACGTTACTTAATCTCCATAAGAATAACTTGGGAACTGAGTACGCAGGGTTGCTGCTACGGGAACTATCGACCAAAAAATATTTGTTACTGCAGATATTAATAGACCACAACGATATGAAACAATATACCAAGTTTCATGAGGATAAGTTGATAAATAAGCAAGCTATACAATTTTTCTTATTCTCCATAAGAATAACATTGGACAACGTACTGTGATAGCACTTTCAATATCTCTGTAACTATTTGACGTAGAGCAATGATCGAAACACCAAATTGTGCGTCTTTTTAAGCTGATTCCAACAAAAAAAACTAAAATTTGACTTTTTCAAAATTTATATGTAAAAAACTCAAAAACCCAATTTTGGGGTACAAAAACCCCCCTAAAATACCCCTTCGGATTGGGCGATCTGTCTGGTTTTCAAACTTAAAGTCATAAATGTTGCTTTATACGTTTATACCAAATGTCAACAGTTCCGAACGAATGGTGTTTTTGGCATCTGGGGACCTCAAAACGAAAAGTTATCATGGTCCCGGGCCTAGGTCTTACCATGCCGACAACGGTAATAGCTTCTTCCCTATAGGGTAAATTCGCTAAAACTGTTTAAAGTAATCGCAAATTAATACTTTTATGGAATTTTTCTTCATAACAGGCTTACCTCCTAATTTCCTGGTTTCAATTATAGTTTAGTTTCAATTACGGTTTCAGTCCATCCCGGTTTGATTTAAAGGGGTTCGGGAAAACAAATTTTAATGTATTTCAATGTTTTTATGAGGAAAAGGAACCAACCTTCCAAGGTACTAAAATTTACCGAATTTGCAGAAAGGGAAGCGTTTTTCATCTATTCTCTCTTTCAAGCCCCACTGGCTGAAATTAAATAAGCAGGAGGAAATCTGAGATGTCCAGAGACTAAAATCTGGTTATCGCAGGGGTCACACTGAAGACAAATTTAAAATGTCCCCACAAACTTAAACAACAATTATTTGTACCCACTGAGTCTACATTTATAAAACCATACTAAAGTCAAAACAACAGTAACGGGTGAAAAATCAATCCAAGTTTAAGAACACACAATAAAGCTTGACAGACTGTTAAAATAAGTTAAATGGAATTTCGTTATCCTCATTCAAAAACATCTGGCGGCAAAGTTCAGTTTAAAATGACAGGCTCTTTTAATTTAAACACTGACAGTTTTGAGAGACAAAGTTGTGGCCGGGTTAGCTGAGTTCTGAATAGACTTCCAAAACTCTTTCACTGAATTATGTTTTGTTTTTTGAAGCTATTGATGCATTGTACAAACCACACTGTGGTTTATAATATGTTTGCATTACAAATTTGTAATGTGTTATAATGCTATGCAACACATAACAACTGATTTGTTTAAAACAAAAATTAGGAACATATTTCATGAAAAATAGGAGTTGTACCTATTGAATTATTCATGTTGTGTTCAAAATATTTTCATTTGCAAATTCATCTTTGTCTCCTTTAAGTTGTTGTTTTTAATAAATCTCAAAACAAAAACAACAACAAAAATTGTAAAAAAATGTTTTAAAAATTGTATCAAAGTTACAATATATTAACTAGTCTTATATTTCTCTGTTTTCTTGAATATTAGTAATAATTTTCAATTTATTTTTTGTTTTTCCAAGAGCTATAATAATAAACATTTAACCCTTTCTGTGCCAACGCCCAGAAAACTGGACGTTTTTGAGTTGGGCCCGGATGTTCTATAAACATGCATAAAATGCAAACGTCTGAGTGTTACCCAGATGTAACCGGATGTGGTTGCTTCAACTTGCGGTTCTCATAGATACACTTTAATGATTGCACAAGTGATGTGCTTTGTGCACCACTTGTGGAGTGCACTTTTTACGTGATTTGTGTAATCTAAGGGAGAAGTTGCAGTTTAATGACAATAAAGAGCTGACTTTCTATATTAGTGTGTGCTGAAACATGATTTATTAAGGCTCTGGTACACCTTATTTTGTCCTCTTTAATATTAGACTTTAAATCAAAATAATGGACATTTGTAGACGATGTAAAGTAAAACCTGCAAACCCTTGAATTGCACCATGTGTCAGGGGTAGCCTGTAGCATTAACAAATAAACCTGTTCGTTCTGATCAGAACACTGAACATAAATTTGGCTGGAGTTATTACTATTATTACTTTTAATTGCTCACACATACATTCGTATGATAAAAGACTCTTATTCAGAAAATCGATACGGTCCGCTTTTTACATTGCATTTCGTAACACCAAATTTTATTTTATTTTATCAACTGGGTGATAAAATCCTCTGAAACCTTGAAACAGATTTTACAACCAGATTGAAAGGAAGTGAGGGGGAATTTTCATTTCCTACTAGTTATATAAAATGAGAAACAGCACAGCAGACAAAGCCTAAGCCTTTTGTTACATTTCAGATTGACATTTCCTTTCCATCACTATTTGTCCTCACCAAATCATTATTCAAGAGCATATTAAACATACTTATTTGTACTATGCCATAGTGAAAAGCACTACAAGAGAAAACTCATCTTAATTAAGAATGGAAATATCAGTGTCAACAGGATCATGCCTAACCCTAGACTGTGAACAAATATTTATAACAATTCAAATTTAATGTGTTTTTCTTTATAACTCAGAAATTGACTTATTTAAATTATTCAGTACTTCCTAATATGAGTTTTTGTTCTTCATATTTGAACAAGCCGGTAACCCGAATACAAGGTGTTTGCTGATATAAAGCCAGGTAGCCAGATGTTAAAGAATTTTCATTTTACTTACTATCATCATAGTGATCACAACCTAAATCAATTCCTATAAGATTAGTACTGGAGCTTAATGACTTTAAGGCAGAAACCTAATGATGTATGATGATTTTAAATAGCCGTTCAAATTCACTTTTTCACTTTTCAAATCTTTCTCACATCATGTAAAAAAGGTTTGTCACATTGTGTAAAGCCGTTTTCTCGTAATAGGCTACGTGAACTTTACTTATGAAAAAGGGCCGATAGGGTGGAGCCCTGGTGTACAAGGGAAAAATCAATTGCTTTCAAAACATCTAGAGGATAATCCGTTTAATTTTACACCTCAACCATTAAAATCGGTCAGGAAAGAACAAGGCACACCACACAACAAAATCCTCACAGAATTAAAGAAGTAGAAGATATGAAAGTATGAACACATGGTAATGTGTAAATAAAGCAGACGCTTAAATCACAAATGGAAATCTATTCAAAGCAGACCTTTTGCAATCCACGTGCTTTTTCTTATGAGGATAATTTGTTCTTATTTTCGACTGACATTAAAAAATTACAATTTTCCGAAGTCCCTGATTAATACATTTAGTTTCACACATCTCCCAACAACCTGTTTTTAACCAAAAGTCCAAAATTTCTCTTACGAAATTAGTAATAGATTCTTTCACAGCACAGTCGTTTGTGTGCAGTAACGACTTTCCCCCTCCACGCATCTTGGTACATACCTTACATACCTTACATACCTTCTTAGTAAATTTATTTGTCAACAAGAAATGTTACGATTATAATGGTCACTGTTTACAATTAATTGTATATTTAATAGACTGTGAGAAACTGTTGTTAGTTAAAACACTGATGTACAAACGCCAACATTATCATTGTATTCTAATGACTACATTCAACAACTAACTAATTCAAATTATCAACCACTAAAATTTCATTAACACATACTGTCAGTTGGAATTAGTTTGCCAGTAGTGTCAAATCCAATTTTAGTTACAACGATACGCTGTTGATGTACTCTGCCATATGGTGTATTGTTAATTGAAAATTAAGTAACATCTTTGTATCTTTGATAACTTATTCTAAAGACATTTTAAGTTTAAAAATATCCTACAGCAGCAGTCTCTTAACTACTTGGCACGACAAAAGAGGTACTGGTATCACAATGTAAGTTATATGAGGACAAAAAATGTCTAAATTTATCTGAAATGCCTGTAGTGCCTAGTAGTATGAATGAAAATATAGTATTGCGTATGCGTTTTCTTCGGGAGTTTGTAAAACAAGAAGAAACTACCCAATAGACCTGGAATAAATTAATGGTTTCAAAAAATCTCGTAATAAGTAATGGGTTTTAGGCTGTATAGGTTTATTTGATGAAAGATGGTACAGTAGTTGAAACATTTAAGAAATTACTGTTTAACCAGCCATAGCGACTAGTGTCAACAGCAGTGCTAATTTTGATCTTCTGAGCCCTGAGCTTGTGAATAAAGCAGGTGGATTTGTGTTGCTTCATTATTTTTTTTGTAATTTGGACGCCTGAATAACTTAAATTATAAAAAGCGTGCTTCCGGTGGACATAAACACAGTAAGGTTGGATGAAAAGTTATTAAGTTAGCAATCTAGGTAACTCCTAAATTTCTGTAACATAATAGCATTACTGTGAGCAGCACCTTAAGTCAAAAATCAAAAAAATCTTTAAAAACCCATTTTCGATAATTTCATCAACAATACACTACATGACTCTGAACCGTTTACTTTGAACTCGCACCTACAAAACAGACTCGAGACGGTTTCTTTTGAAATGATTCGCCCATTACTTCCCCGACCTGGACAAATTTCGAGCGAGTGAGCTGACAAATGAAGTCCCGCGTGACACGGTGTTCCCGTGGCGCTCCATCAATCTTGGCCACTCGCAACAGCGGCGGAAAAACTGGCTCCAAACATTAGCTTTCCTGTGTTCAGGTGGTGTAGCTTTAAGGAAAAACAGAAACAACTTCAGAGAATATGATTTTGTTTATTGAAATCATAATTAATTATGGTTATTCTTAACAACCGACTGCTTAAATTTGTTTAACACGTTCCTTCTACCGCATGAATCCACATTGAAACATGGGATTTTCATGTTTAAATATGTTTGACACATGGAAGGTGTTAGGACCAACTGACATTTCCGCTTGTTTACAAACAATCTTATCTTAATAAATCACTGATTTATAATTCATTGCTCTACCTAGTATTCATAAGTGAGTTAAAATTGTACAATAGCAATAGTCCTGAGAGTTTTTTTATTTATAAATACACTAGGATAAAAAACATTGGTTATCTGGGGTTTTATTTTTAAAAAAAGATTCCATCCTTTAGGGTATGTTTAAAAAAAGTGAATTTTTTCTACCGCCAGAGTGAATAGGTTTTTCAATTGAGGAAAATATAATAACCAAATGTTTCAGGTAAGTGTGAAACACTTTGTAACGTAATACTAAAAACAAGGCTTAATTTCTTTTAGACATCTATACAGTTTTCTTGCTATAATATTAGTCAATCACAGAACATCAAAGTGTTTCAGAAAAACCGTTCCAGCTGCCTTGAGTTTGTGAGACAATACTGTACTGGGAAGAAAGATTAAAATCTTACTAGTTATCTTGAATAAAAAAAACTCCAAAATCAGAATTTACATCAATGAAATACAACTTTACTATAAGTAAAATCATACTTCCTTTAGTAAGATTTACTATAATACAGTAGCCTATAAAACAAATTCATGAGGATCTACATATCCCGAAGGAATGTTTACAAGAGTCCCAAACACGGTGTGCCTGCTTTTGTTTTGTAAAGAAAATCTATTCAATAGAAACCTCTTTGAATTATTCATACTTGATTTAACACAAAATGTGGAGGATCCGATATTAAACTTTTGATTAATATTGTACAGAACACATTAGTAACCGGTTCCATGGATAAGGGAAAAATTAAGTATAATTTTGAGATGTACGTGTTAATAGATGTGTGTTTAAATATACATGTAATAAATACTTTTGACACTTTACTATTTTTACAAAAATGTAAACTCTATTCTACTCTGCGACCAAATCAACAATGCCTAATGCAAAACACGAGTCTTGATAGTTATTCAAGAGTTTTTTAGCAAATTATGTATGTTCTTCAAGAGAAGGAAAGCTGGTCTAGAAAACAATTATTTTTTTATGACTTTACTTTTCACAATTAACTACCGCACTAAAAATTACAGTCCCAAAGTTAAAAAAAAAGAATACCTCTGCTGCGGATCAATAAACTTAAAAAGCCAATGAGTAAAGCAATCGGAAGAGAATTGAAACCAATGAGGAATGATGTAAGGGCATGAAAGTTTGATGATATAGACTGATCATGTGCTCCCTCCATGGAACGATGTGTAGGGGAAGCGATTGCCAGGGGAGGATTTGGGGCGGGCAAGACGTACATTCATTGAACAACTCTCAGATTAAAACCTGGATTGATGACTCAATAAAATCTTCAGTAGGGGAATCGTTTCGGCAATAAAAGTGAAAATATTAAATTAAAAAAACAGAATATTTATTTTATCATGAGACACATAGGTATCCATATTAAACTACAAGATAACCATTCAAAATAATTTGTAGAATTCTTACACCTAGACCTTAAAAATACCTCACAACAATGGATAAACCTCATATATTCTACTTCTGCATTTTTTAGGTAGTGGTTTCACGTTCAAATCTTTTAGAGAAATAGTTGAAAATTTATGTTTAGACTGATTTTGATCTAATGCAATATGAAGGGGCATGTTAAATCAACAATAAATCTGTTAATACAAAATATGTGTTGGTAGAGTATGTTAAGCTGAAGATGTCATGACCAAAAAAGTATTTTGGAATCTCGGTCAAGAAAATGTTAACTTTTTCCAACTTAAATTAAATTTTAGCTTAATTTATTTTTTAACAACGGTTTTCCATATTTAAAGCATGTCTACCATATTTTTTTTTGAATACAGTATAAGTGTAAATACAGATTGAAGTTTAGTATAACTTGTTTTATTACATCCTGTAAATAAATAAGTAAAATAAATACATATAAATGGCAAGAATTAAACTTACTCGGGAAACATCATCAGAGATTCAATTTAAAGAGCAATCACAGTAATAAATTAAAGTAAAGAGAAGACAAAAGCACCGGTTATAACAAAACCTCACCGTCAATGGGACTAGGGGAAGGGACGTTAACAAAAACGTTCCCAAAACTGACAAATATTGGTTCATCAAATGAAAGAGGGTTGGGGTATACACAACCGTATTAGCACTAAGGGATCTTCTCTGCAGCCAAATCAACTCCCTCCGAGGCAAGGGGATTAATTTGATTGTGCGCCCTTCTTCCCTGCGCAACACATGCATTTCTTCCATATTTGAGTCACAAAATATATTGTGGTGAGATGGCTACTGCCAGTTAGCTTCCACTTATGTAAAAATATTAATTGTAAATCATACAGATCAAATAATGTCATAAATTTGTTATGATAATGTTTAAAATTATTTTCTTCAATAGATATAGAAAAAAATACGTTATTAGCCCTAAGGCCAAGCCTCAATAAGTATAAACAATAAATTTGGTGTGTGGTCCCTTTTCAATAACATAGAGTGGTTATCTACCACAGGGATTTAAAAAATAAATAAATTTCCATACGACTCTATAAGCCTTAAGTCTTCAGAATTCTCATGTTATTGTTATGGGCATCCACTTTTATTTCATCAGATGTTAACTAAAATGATGTTCGTTATCAAAAATAGTGCATACGGAAAGCAGCACTAACTGGTTATTTTCGAGGTGAAGTCGTTTACCGCCGGGTAATTAATTGTTTATGAATTTAACAAGGGGTGTGGGAGAGAGCTCCTTCACTCGCCCTCCCCGCAACAGCTCACAGCTTTTCAGCTCATGAGTTGAGTTTGATAGAGCAATGTCACAGGAGTTGCTGTTGTGCTGATGTGTGGTTAAAGCACTGCAACGACCAACATTTGTTTACGTAATAGGTATATCATCGTTTTATTTGTTATTATTCTCTAAGGAAATTGCTGTCAACTATGTTTTTATTATTTGACCAGATGCCAAATTAAAGTGATTTTCCTCTAGATGATTCTAAAGAAATTGCTTTTCCCTCGAAAGTCAGGGCTCCGCCCTATTGGCCCTCAAAGTTCCCATGTTATTCTTATGGAAGAAAGATTTTATTGGGTTTACGATGGATTTATTTTCTTAGTTAATTTTATTTAAATAATCAGCTCTTATCATACTAATATTATAAATGTGAAAGTATGGATATTTGTGCGTAACTCTGAAGTTCATCACGTGAAAACTACTGGACCGATTGAGCTGAAATTTCGCAAAGGTACTTCATATAGGCATATTAAAGTTGTGAAAATCCTGTAGGGCTTTGCCCCACGGGGTTTCAAAGTTCCCATGTATTCCTTATGGACATTCATTTTTGTTTGAGCTGGTGAAAATACAAACAGCTGATCTTGATTAGTAGTAGTTCCACAGGCTAACCACAGAATGCAGCACACAAAACTATCATAGTTTTTATAAATAATTCGCGGGGCGAAGCCTGCGGGTAACAGCTAGTAGTCAATAAAATGCAATTCAGTACAAACTTAAAATTTAAACACCACAGTGATAGTCTGGATTGGAAATATTTCTTACTAGCTGTTACCCGCAGGCTTCGCCCCGTGAATTATTTATAAAAACTATGATAGTTTTGTGTGCTGCATTCTGTGGATAGCCTGTGGAACTACTACGAATCAAGATCAGCTGTTTGTATTTTCATCAACCAAAACAATCCAAGTAAAATTATATAAAATTTTGGTTGTATTTTTGCTCAACCAAAAATGAATGTCCATAAGGAATACATGGAAACTTTGAACCCCCGTGGGGCATAGCCCTATAGGATTTCCACAACTTTAATATGCCTATATGTTACTCAGGACTATCAAGTGCCTCTACGAAATTTCAGCTCAATCGGTCCAGTAGTTTTCACGTGATGGAACTTCAGAGTTACGCAAACATCCATACTTTCACATTTATAATATTAGTATGATGATATATCCATGGAGAGAATCAGATACCAGCTAATTATACAAGCAATTATCTTGAATTGTGACATTTTTAATAGGTTACTGCTATTTTATTAGTGTGACAAATACCAACACTAACTACTACTAATGAATGGTGGTTTTATATTTTCATTATGTTATTGGTTTTTATATTCTTATTTTTGTTGGTTATTTTTACATCTTAAGATTTTAGTGAAAGCGATCAAGCAAATTAAGTTAGAATACTAATCCATAATTTTTAAAAATACAGGTGAATGTGTGTACATTATTTTATTTTATACAAATAGATAGTTAAAAAAATACAACACCAGAGGTCTGGGACATAAACTTGTTACTTAAGCAATTTGCTCTGGCTGAAAGCTATTATAAATGAGCAACGTTGCTCACGAGAGCAATATTAAGTCTTCCATTAACTTTAACAAATTCTCCAAGACCTTAAGACTGTTCATCTCAATTATTTCAAGGTGTTTATTTTTACAATTATTGTGATATGAAAAAAATAGTTTTATTTTGATATTACTATAAAAGACAATTATTTTGTATTATAACAAACTGAATAGGCTTCAATTGATGCCTCAACAGTTAGTTGATCACCGGTTGTTAACACTTAATGCAAGAAGGTATGAATATAGTTCAAAGTTGCTATTTTGGTTGATACTTTTATTCATTGTAGAAATTGTATGATAAGCTTTTGCCTTTTTTTAGTTTACTATGTAATATTAATTTGTTAACATTGTTTTCATCACAAGTTTTACATTTCCAACCACTACAACTACCTGACAATGCACCCATTTTTGATGTATGCATGAGAAAAGACATCACGAACAAATTAAGTACCAGTATGTCTATTTCTATATCTTATAAGAAAAGTACAAAATGATTTCTTTGAGGTATACTTTACAACGTTATTTGACTACAGATTCTCCGCAAAACCATGTATTGCAAATAATTTGCTATCATTCAACCTTTTGTAAAATAATTATATACATCTCATTACAATTATATAGAAAATATTTACAGCATGACGCATTGTGAGGGTTCACTCAGTGCACTTAATAAGGTTGCTGATACACAAACTTTACGACACGTGGATGATATTGCTCTGGTTATGTCGCTTTTATGAACTATTTGATACTTCACTACATTTACAGTTTATTCACACTTCACAGAATTAAAAAACCTGTCTATTTTATGATGGATAATTTTAACTGGCTTACGAATTCTTTCACAATGTAAGGATCAGACATCATCAGTCATGAGTTGTGTTTAATATAACATTTACTTTTTTCAAGTCTGACAATACAATATTTATTTCCTTGCTTGCATCATTATACAGAGACAAGAATTTCAGTTTCAGGTTTCAAGAAAACAATAATTATTCACAGTTAATGCAAATGACTCTGTCATTCTTTTCGCCGCACAATGCATAACACCAACAGCACAGGAAATTTCTTGACAGGCCGCCTTTGTATAATTTTCTCTCTTTCTTCCGTTACATTTACATTCATAATTATTGGAGAGCCCTTTGTTGAATCTTACAAATAGCTGTTATGAGATTATTTTCTTCAAAATGTTCTTGTTTTTAGATCACATTTCTCTATTTTAGTCCAATTTTACTGTATGATGATGTACCGGTAAACAAATTTTGGGGTACAAAAGAAAATTGTGATGCGCTAAGCTATCATTGGAGAATTTATATGGCTATCGCTTTTGGGATGAAAATCTACCACATGTTTATACATTAAATCTAGAAAAGAAAAAAAAAATAACTGGTTGGAGATTTAAAAACTAGACACTTAGGATAGTAATATTAGTATTTTGTACCACTCCTCTTGGTTAATTCTCAGGCCAAGCATGATTCAATGTCATTAGACCACTATTTTTATCTAAGAGACTTTTTATTTAAGGGACTAATACTTCTTTGAATATGAATACAGCTTTTTCCTGGGCCGATGCTATCCAAAGAAAAAATATTAGATGTTTATTATTCAACCAACACTACGCAATGGATTAAATCAGGGTCAGCTTTTTATCGCCCGTGCAATAATATTTAGGCCTAAAAACAACAAATGTGCACACTTGCAGTCAACGTATCACAATACACTTTGTATCAACAAAAAATTATGTGTTTCTTTAAGAAAAATAATGAAAGCAAACCTCAAAACTAAGTAGGGAGGGGAAAGTGCATATTGATAACAGAACACCTGTCCTGATCGTGGGAAAGATTTCGTCCAGGGGAACCAAAACAATCATCAAAACTGACCAAGATGCTGATGGTTCCGGGAATCTATTAGGCTGAAGTTTGTAATGAAAACAGCAAAGTTCATTGTTAAGAGTTATCTTTGTTTTTGCCAAAACTAATTTTTTTAAATATAATTTATGTTTATTGTTTCCAATGTATAACAGGTTTTTCAGTTACACAGACTCTTATCTTCGAGTATTCAATCTTTATGGTTTTTTGCAGCTAACAAGTTTTATTTTGTATTATATTTTTACTCTCCGATACCTATATCGAATCTTATCTTCTAAAAGTGTTAGGATCACTGAAGTTTAGTACCAGTGACTCCAAAAACTCAAGTTGGGTGTGATCATGTTTTTTTCACTCCCTGTGGATATACTGTCGAAACTCCACTGACTGCCACTTAGAAGAAATAGAGGCGATCAGTCGAAACCACGACCAGAGAGCAAATAATGTGTAATGACGAGAAGTATTTTTAATACTTAACATTTCCCACTCCATCTCCAATGCTCCGAAATGACTCAGTTAACAAATAAGAACTTGATTGAAATGGTACTGAACAGACGGAACTATAAACAATTTTTCAAAGTAAGCTAAAGGAGTGAACCTTACAAGTAAAGATCGAAGGGGGCACCAACATCTGAGGCGTTCATCATATTTCCCCCCCTTATTACATATATTAGCAATATTAAACTCGAATCATTGTAACTCAAAGAAAAATCCCGGTTAAATACTCTCCAATCCTCAAACCATATCTTTCCTCATCTAGGAAGTAGTTTAAAATAATCTAAGAGGGTGGATTCAAACAATTAGTTTTGCATCGTATAACTTATTTTAACACTGCACATTTTCTCGCACAGTAGGCCTATTGTGAGTTTTATTCACACTCTCAATACCAGTCAGAATGCCCTGAAGTTGTCACAAATCGATAGAGGTCAAACATCTTCAGGATTTGGAATAGAGGGGAGTGGAAGTTATGTTATCTGAAATGTACATTTAATGTTTAAGTACACTAAAGGTGCAATATGATGAACTTTCTTCCCAATAATGCCTTCAAACAACTAATAATACTAATATAAAACAAATTTACAAAATAAGTCGGGTTTATATATATTTACGATGTCTTTATTTTAGTGCTACCGACAACGCCCCCCACCCTGCACGCCGTGACCCTTCATGAGCGCCGAGCACCGCCCCCCAAAAAGCGCCACGCCCGTGCTGGAGCACAGCTCGTACTGCCCTAGAGCCGGTACTGGATTAAATTCAGGTTTTGGACTTTCTTGGAATGTTAATTTATTGATCTGTTGTTAATTTTTATTACTCACATCAGTTATTTTCAATACTTATTAAATTTATTTACATTTTCACCTGTTTTCCTCGAGTCCTATCTTCAATGCGACCTAAACTATGACTAACTAATATCCACTTGCCAATACAATAACAGAACTATGCAAACAATCATAAGTTGACTGTATCCTGTAACCCACAATAATCCCATAACCAAATTTAAATCACATCATGCCCCAAGTTATGTCATAAAAAGTTTTACTTCAAAATTTAACCCCACTCAAGCCCTCCATTGTGATATACTCTCCCACGACCTTTGGTTGATCATTAAGCCCTAACATTTTTAATAATTAAAGTTTTTTTATATAAGGACATTTTAATTGATGTATAAATTCATGTGTACTTTTAAGCCCATGAGCAGTTCTTCACAATGTTTATAACAGTTAAAACTTATTACCGCGGGATCCCTAATATAAATACGAAGGCTCCCAAAGTTTTACTAATACATTAAAACCCGAAGAGAGGTCGGAACTGGTCCCAGGCTAATCACGGGGACGTCCAGTCGGTGTAGGGACGTCCGTGACTCCCCCTAAATGTCACGAGGGTTGGTTTCACAGGGGCTGATTGGATCCTCGCAAATCCTCTTACTTTCCGACTGATTGACATTTGTGTTCCATTTATTCCGTTACGAATTGCAATTCACGATGAAACTAATAAAATTGCAATTTTCAGATTAACAGTTCTATAAATTTGATTAAAAGAGTAACTTTAAAAACTAAAAACACCCTGTGTTTTTAAAATTGGTCACAAAATAAATTTGAATCAGGAGTTTTATCTGCAAACAAAAATAAAATATACAATTTATTTGATTGCTCACTCTTAATTTTGGTTAGTGATCCATGCTCAGTCTTAAGACCCGTGTGGTTGGGCACCGTTAGTTGAATAATATTATTAAACTTAGCCTATAAATAAAACAGGTGGGAGCACATCTGTAAATTTTGTATCTTAAGAGCAATAAATTAAAAACAATTTGAGATGATTTAAAAAATAGTAATCAAAGCAATTTAGGTAGATTTGTTTTCCTTTTAATGTTAATTAAATGGTAATTGCAATTCTTTCACATCTATTTTAATAAACACATATTGAGGTATGCATTGTAGTTTTTAGTTTATTCCTTTAAAATGACCAGTAGTTTGGAAGGAACAAATTTTAGAACTGATCAGGATTATACTAAATAAATAGACAGTACCCGTCAGCTTAACTGAAAATTTTTAAAATTCTTACAGATAATAAAGAACTCATTTTCACTTTTTAGTGAATTTCCTATGGAAAGTGATATATTAGCATGACCCGCACGATTAAACATAAGCCCGGGACCACCATAGAAGTTCCTAACATGACCCCCTGAACACGTTTTGGGGTGTCGTTCAAAATTATATATATATATATATATATATATATATATATATATATATATATTATGTGTATGCACTATAGCGGTCGCATTTTTTGTCCAATTTACTTCAAATTTGGTAGGGACGTTCCCTTCTATAATCAGTTGGGCAAAACAATGGGAAAACTCTAAACCCCTTTTTAGGGGATTATTCTTCAAATTTCGAGTCTTTGGGCCCAAAAAGGGTCAGGAAAGCCACGGACGTACAATTAATACATTTATTAAGATGGGAATTAGTGAAGCGAAAATTTAGTGAAGCCCTCTCTCGTCATTCTAACATAAATATTTACCGAGTTATTAAAGAAAATGTATATCGGCTAAACACAGTACATTGTCTTATGGGGTTTTACATTAGAAAAGCATATTATTCATTATTTGGTATATTTTTTTCATCCCCAGCAACCTCGCGCCTAATTTTAAGCTGACTGGACCTTCTCCTTACCTTATAATGTGCAACATTGTATTCCTAACATTGCAGGTAAATTAAACCAGGAGCATCAGAACAGCCAAAAAATCAATGTTTTTAGATTTCAATAAAATTGGCATAAATGTATGTTTTTACACTGGGTTTGAGTTTTAAAAGTTTTGTATGTGGAAATTCACTTCCCTCATGTCAGTGCGTGCGAACTCGTTTAACTTTTTTACCTCTCTCCCTCTAAAGCAGTTCCTTTCTGGTGTGCAATATCAGTTCAAAGAGTTGTTATTTTTTTAGGATGGACTAATTGTTGTTTCTCAAGTGGGCTAGCTGTTTTTCTCTATAATGTTATCCAGAAGATGTTAGATTTTAGATTTATTGGTTTAGCAGACCTTTTGAATACACTTGCTATATACTCTGTTCCACGTTCACCTTGCAATATGGGTTCCCAAAAAGCTACGAATTTCAAACGCAGTTTGAGAGGTCTTAAATTAACTTGAGCGCCTTTATGGAGACAGTATATACAATCTGCACGGCGACACGCATAATGGCCACAGCTCAGGTATGGTTTACAGGGTTTCTACGGAATTTCAATTTTCTATTTCCCTGACTTTTCCCTGACTTTCCCTGACCCTTCTGTAGAACTCCCCTGACCAACTTTTGAAATGCATCTTTTCATTTTCGCTTTATAAACAAGCTGTATGCACAATTACTATATATTTAACACGTTCGCTACCGACTCCAAATTTGGACTCCAATATAGACCAACGTCACGTATTTGTGATGCTCCGGTTTTCGCTATAGACCGAAGTCACATAAATATGTGTGACGCGTGGAGCGCTAACCACAGCCCGACGTCACATATTTGTGACTCGAGCCTATTGTTACTAAATACGATTTGGCTGCCTGTCAGTGTATTTGATCGTATTTTTAACTGCATATCGGGATATAGGAATGTCTGTCACATGTACGGGGCGCTTGATCCGAGCGTGGGATATTTCGTTTTGGCTCCAGGGGTGTGTTCGTCAACCAGTTGTTTACAATACGCTGAACCACGGTTGAGATTCACGTACTTCTAATCCTTGTGTTATTGGTTTGTTTATGTTATAATAAACTGCTGTTTCTGTGCTGTTGAGTGATGGATGAAGAAGGTAAAACGTGAAAAGGAAGGAAGAGGAGAGACGTCATGACTTTAGTGAAATTGATCGTGTGAGAGACGATGATTTTAGTGAGGGAACTTTATTTAGTTCTGAATAAACATGAGTTTTTTAACTGAACCGTGTTTCTTTATTTTCTTACCAATACAATTTAATCAAATATATTTTATCTTCGAGTCACACATGTGTGACAGTCGGTCAGCAGTACAATTCATATATATTTTCATCACTATAACAATGATATAGACCGACGTCACTTATATGTGACAAAAAATAAAAATCTATAAAAATGTACAATTGTTGTTTATAAATGAGTCAGACGTTGTTTACTGGTATTTTGAACCATAATAACAGTTGAAACTTACATCAAAAATTTGGTCTGGAGGTATGTTTTTTTTGTCATTGGTCTATTCTGGAGGTATATCATTTACAGTTGGTAGGCTGCAAACACCCATGCGTCACACATATGTGACGCTCGGTAGCGAACGTGTTAATATGTAAAACGTTATTTTCTATATCATGTATGTCATAATAAATGTTGGTCAAACAAAATTAAATAAATTTATCTAAAAAAAACTCAATAATTTAGGATTACAAGATGTTAAGAATAAATTCCTTAGGAATCCTTAAATCATCAGCCAACTATTGGGACCCTGTCCTGAAAATACTGCTACAACAGATTGTATACAACCTGGAGCACATCTCACAATTTACATGACATTCAGTCGGGAAGTTATTCTTGTTGTGATAATGCCCCTCATAAACAATTTTGAGACTTGACAAAGACTACAAAATTAATTTTGTGAAGTAGCGTTAAGGTGGAATAGTAATCAATATTGTCTATAAGCTACAAATTTATTTTCATATTTTTAGTAAGTGGGGTCGAGACAAACTAAGCTTTATCTTTGGATTCCCTGACTTTCCCTGACTTTCCCTGACCTTCCCTGACTACATTTCCATTCCCTGACTTTCCCTGACTCTCCCTGACCTCCCCTGACCGTAACCCTGGGTTATATCCCATTAGACTCGTAATGGACGGTGTAAGTGAATTTGAGTCTAGGTGAGTATTATTTTGATGTTGTACAACCAACGAAATTAAAGGGTCTGTATACAATCTGTAGAGAACTACTCCTCAACTACCTATCCAACTTCCGGCCCCAACAGTCTGTTGGATGAGAACAGAAACTGGAGAACACACCAATGGTCTGAGATTTGGTATGCAGTTACAATTTTATCATATCTCCAGGCATTTATTTTTTCATTTTTAATTTATGAAGGGACAATATCCTTCCAAAACCCCCAACGCAGAAAAATACAAATTTCTTAAGCTCGATATCCTAAACAAAATAACAAATATTCAGAAATCATAATAGGATTAAAAAACTTTCAAAATTCTGCTTTTTTAGTTTGACTAAAAATCATAGTAGTATTAAAAAGCTTTAAAAATCCAGCTTTTTTACTTTGCCTAAAACTATAAACCACCAAGAAACCACCATGAAATATAATGTCACCTAAACTCCTGGGGAGAAAGATGGGGAATTTCCTTGAAAACCCATGGTTTGTATCAAGAAGACTTTATGTTGTCATGTGAACCAAGTCTACAGTACTTGGTAACAAAACCTCAGATGATTGTAGGCTATCTGATTAATACAGGGTTTAACAGGAGAAAAGTATGTGTCTGTGTACTTACCGGTATAAGAAAACCCCTATGATTTTTATAGGGTATACCATTTATTAGTGAATTTCTTTTGGAAAGTAAACTATTAGCATGACCCGCACGGTGAAACTTAAGCCCGGGACCACCATAGAAGTTCCTAACGTGACCCCCTGAACACGTTTTTGGGGGTCCTTCAAAATATAAATGTGTGTGTGTGTGTGTGTGTGTGTGTGTGTGTGTGTGTGTGTGTGTGTGTGTGTGTGTGTGTGTGTGTGTGTGTGTGCACTCTAGCGGTCACATTTTTTGTCCGATTTACTTCAAATTTGGTAGGTATATTCCTTTCAGTAATCAGTTGGACAAGTTCATTGGGCAAAACAATCGGAAAACTCTAAGCCCCTTTTTGGGGATTAATCTTTCAAATTTTATGTTTTTGGGCCCAAAAAGGGTCAGAAATGCTTTGTATATAAAATTAATGCATGTAAAAAGATGGGAATTAGTGAGGAGAAAGTTTGAAGTCCTCTCTCGTCATTCTAGCATACATATTTACCGAGTTATTAAAAGAAAATGTGTATCGACTAAACACAGTACGTTGTGTTATGGGGATTTTATACTAGAAAAACCTGTTATTCCTTTGTTAGAGTACTTTCATCATCCCCAGCAACCTCATGCCTACTTTCAAGCCTGTCTGGATCTTCCCCTAACATTATAATGCACAAAATTGTATTCCCAGCTTTGCAGGTAAATGAAACCAGGAGCATCAGAACAGCCAAAAATTCACTGTTTTCAGATTTCAATAAAAATTGGAATAAATGTATGTTATTACGTTGATTTGGAGTTTTAAAAGTTTTTATATGGAAATTCACTTTCCTCACGTCAGCGTGCTGCATGCGAACTCGTTTTAAATAGGCAATGGGCTTAAAATACTATAAATACTTTGTTACAATGAATACTGATGATTACATTCTAACATAATACAACCTTGTAACAATGACATTAAACTGGGTAGATTTTTAAAGAGTATCAAATAGCACAAAAGCTCCTGAAACATTTTGGCATCGCTTCTTTGTCTCCGAGATGATGATGCAAGGCGCTTCATTACTGCGTCCCACTTACAGACAATAGCTATTATCAAGAGTTACAATCACAAATCTTATTTTTTAATAGAGCCTGATTACTTCTCAAAGGCTCTATTACTTACTTGCAGATGCATTATTCGGTTATCTGGTTATCAAAATCATGTTAAAATAGTATATCTTGTCTGTAATGTGTAAAAAACATAATTTATCTTTTTTTAATGTAATTGTGAAATTGATGAAGATAGCTTAGAAAGCATATAAATATAAATCCTCTCTGATAACAGTTGTTTTGGGATTTTTTTTCCAAACAAGAAAGCAACTCCAATCACGACTAGATCGTGAGAACACCAACTGAATGATTCTTTGATCACAAAATCTTAAGCTCAGTTGTACTTTTGTATCCATTTCTTTCTAACGTATTAAAAACAAATTACATTTACCGTATCAGTCATGAAAGTGACATTATGACTGGATGATAATTCGTAGGAAATTCTTTATTTGATATCCCACTCATCCCTCATTACATGTATAAATATATATATATCTATATATAATATCGCACTGTGAAATATTTTATTCATGCTGTACTGTTTTGTATATATTATTTTCATCAAAAATAAAATATGTGCTGGTCTGTTACTTCCAGGCACAACCCCGTTGGTAATCTTATTTCTAAAATGATGACAATGACTACCAGGAGGATAAGTATTTGATATATTTTAGAGAAACAAATACCAATTTAAATGTAACAAACTTGGAAATACAGAATGAATTTCTCGCTCAGTCAATAAACAGACCCAATGCGGCGAGAAGACTGGAAACAATGCATTTTCATATATATTGGGTTTTCGAGACAAAAGCCCAGGGACGCAGGACTTGAGAAGTTATTTATGCCCCGCTCGAGATGTCAGGCTCAGTACTCCCCCCCTTCCCCGAGCGCGCTCAGATCCATTACCGCCAACACGATATTGAAATATTTAGCCGATGGGTGAACAGGTTAGTTACATCTCAGCGAGTGTGAACGATGACGGTCTGTATCACTGGGGCTGGTAATAAGGGCAAGTGAAGCTTCTACCGCACCGGGAGTTAATAGCCAAACTCCTTTAGAAAAATTATGTGGGATTCACGAACTGAAACTGATAATGATATGTGCATTTTATTGTTACATGTAAGCATCGGCCAGAGACAGATAGGTTTTAGTACCGATAAAAAGATTTTAAACTGAATGAATTGTATTACTAAAATTGCTCGGTCTTTTTAAACATATTAAAAAGAAAAATTATAGAAATTATGAATATTTCAATCACATAACATGTGCGTACTTAGCATGTTCCCAAAATAATTGATTGATGAAGGAATACTTTTGTATTTAAGTTTTGTGATTAACATGATGTGAGATGTTATAATTACAAAATCCTAGACTATGCAGTTTGTAAATGACTCCACTAGTAGTGTAGGCAAATGACATGTTATCATGTTTGTTATAAATCAAATATCTTTATATTTCATAAAGAAGGCTGTAATTTAAAAAGTGATCAAGCTTTCCTAGGTATTAACAGGAAAATTGTGTATCAAATAAATAAGTCTTAGAAGGTGTTTTCTAATCTAACCTTTGTCGGCAGTAAAGCGATGCAGTTGTTATGCCACTTTTAGGAGGTCTCTCAGTACTTAAATGGGACACGTTAAAAACTGTTGTCAAAGTACACAATACCAGACAGTTGAGAATTATATAGTAGTCACATTAAAACATAAATTAACTCTGTTCACAAAGAATTTTTTGATTATAAAAGACACTCTGTAGAAAGAAAGAAAAACTGTCACAGATTACTATTTTAGAACGAAAAAACCAAATCACAAAAATAGGGAAAGCTGTCCATTGTGATGTCAAAATCACGACTTTACGTAACTCTTAACAGTGTTGCTTACGAAGGCAGAAACTTGGCTGACAGTTGCCACGATAACCAAACTTCAGCTGCAGAGTTTCTGGTGAATGGATTTATCTACTGAAAGATTCACTTGATAACTTGTTTCTTTTTGTACACTGAGAAGCATTCTAGACATGCTGTTACTATTTTCCTTGTAATAAAGTCTCCTGTTACAAGGCAAAACTGATGATTAATTATTTCCTGAAACTGAAAGTAACGGTTTTTTTAGTTTAAGACTTCAACTGGATTACACATAATAAATAATGTATAAATAAGATAGGAATATTTATTTTTAACTAATCATTTGCAACTACCATTAACTTGAGTATTAGTACCGATTCTTTGTTTCGCTTAAAATAATGAACAAATGTCTTCACACTGGACATTAAAGAAATTTTATGACTGTGTGAGCTAAAATCTTCAAGTCAGTTAATAAATTGGACTTTGATCAACTAGACACCTAAAATTCAATAGCGCATTGATTTTAAAGTGTAACAAGCTTCATTTGAAGTTAAAACTAAAGAATCACACATAATATATGAGGTTGAAGACTAATCAACAATCAACCAAATAAAAGTATTTCACATCATGTCAAAAGGTAAAATTTGTTCAGGCAATTTATCAATATGTTTCAACGATCTTTTCGTAGTCGATTCATTGGAATTCTTCTCTTAAACTACTAAACTGTTTTAAAACTTAAATTGGACTCTTCTGATCACACGACTCCCCTTTGTTTTCCCGAGAGCCGCCACAAATACCCAGACGACCCCAGACAGTTTCCTCCCCCTTTATGACACTGTTACAGCCAGACACTATTGATCCTGGAAATTCTTCATTCACGCCAACGCTCTTTTACTGTATACTAGCGGAAATCAAATTCCACTCTCTCTGATAAATTGCTCATCGGCCGTAAATCTTTGCTGGAGGATAAAGTTGTTCTAAAACTATTTAAAGAAATAATGTGAACAATTCAAAGTGACTGCCTAAAGTTTCAAAACGGAACATATATTTTTTTATTTACTAATTTACAACCATTACTTGATTGATATATTGGATTTTTTCTTATTTTAGTCATTGAATACACAAGTGAATAAATATATTTCAAGAATGAACTACTTAATTCTCAAGTGATCTTCGGAAAGGGAATACTTTTAAAAGTGCAGGTATGGAAACCTGAAATATATTAAATTTCTGTTCTGAGCCTAATGACAAAAATATTGTCTAGAAATATTTAAATTACAATCGTAGAAGGCCAAGTTTTCTATTTAAACTATTAAAAGTAGGAACACCCTTCCCAGCTTTATTATGACACCCTCTCTATGGACCCTCAGCCTCTGTTGGCCTTGGTCGTTTTCTTTTCATTAGTAATGTGAATTATGAACCGGTTAGTGACATTGTATCAAATTTCCTCCCACAAGTCTCAGAATAGGCCTATTCTAAAATAATAATAGCCTACTACAGTATTACAAAGGATAAGTATTATTTACAGTATCTATTTTTTCTCCAAATATAAATTTAGATGTTAATTGTTATTGCTCTGTTTGAGCTTAACGCTGATGTATTATATTTTATAAGTCCAGTAAAGAAAGTGAAGTCAATAACTAAACATTTTTTAGATGATTTTAGAATTTCTTAGATAACAATGTGATAGATTACAAATTGTTTATAGAACAACATAAATTAGACCAAATAAAGATAGGTACTCTTATTCTTTTAAAAAAGGTACAATTATCATGTGAAGCCCCTAAAGGCAAAGTGGACTAACCCACAATTTTTCAATTTTGAGATTGGTATACATGCTGGTGAAGAAAAATCAGCTCTATCTAATGGTAGCACGAGCTAATCTCTATCAGCTGTAGTTTTTTTTATAGAAATAAACAATGGTTAGTCCAAAATGCATTTTCACACATTATCTTCTAGGCAGAATGGACAAACCCACAAAGTTAAGTGCAAATTTGGACTATCCCCCATTAGAACAATGTTCATCAAAATGTAATTTTGTTGTAACGTCAAAATGGACTAAACTGTGACATGCCTTGTATTTTGTTGCTCTATTCTCCTTTATACTCTATGTAGGTCTTAGTTCAATGAAAACTAACCTTATAAAGGACTAACCTTAATGTTAAAATGGACTAACCCACAATGGACATGGAAGCAAAATGGACTACTCAATTTTGGAAGCCATTTTGGAAATGAAATATTGTGATTTTTTAAATAATTTACCAAACAGTATAATTCTATGGGTTTAATCTGACAGATTACAAGAAATCACAATCCAGATCAACTTCTGAACTAAGATATGAATTTTTAACTTTAGCCCTTAATATCTCAAAACTTACTTTTCGGGGTTAGTCCACTTTGCCTTTAGGGGCTTTGATTACAAGAACACAAATTACCATGGATTTAAATTTAAACTCCATGACATCATACATGACTCATTATTGGCATTGATAAATAAAACCATAACTGAATCACCAAATGGAAGTGAGCAAGGGGAAACTCCATCGTCATTCCTCTTCCTCCCCACAGCCCATGAGGGGATGATGACTCATGGGTGGCCCCAGCCCCCACTCACCCACCCCTCTGCTTATCTTGTTTAATAACTACCCCCCAGTCATGCACAGTCCCGGCTCACACGCCACATTAGTAATTACTGTATCTCGTCGGTTCTGAACACCTACGAAACTGTTATATTACATGCAAACAAAATGTACAGCACAACTACTGGGTTGACTTGCTGTAAAGTAGAAATATACCGAACAAATAACGTTTTGAACCTGCTTTACTTACTTCCAACCCAAGATTATCATTAGTATTGGTGGTTTAAGGGCAGCACCCTATCTGACTGGCCAAAACCTTTCTCCCACCAACTGGGAACAGGGTCATCAAAGCTAACAGTAAATCAATAAAACTGACAAAAATGACCTTATGGTAATTAACAGATGTTCCTATGTGGTAAATTGGCTAGAACAATTTTTTTGTTGAAAAAACTAAAAGGTAATGTTAGTGAAAAATGCATTCTTTTTTGTTATTTTGCATTCTTTCATTCCCATCTGCAATACGGTAACCTCTTATGGAGTAACTCCGTGGGAGCCAAAACAATTTTTAAATGGCAGAAGAAGGCTATTAGGTGTATTGTGGGGATAGAGCCCTGGGTTTCTTGCAAAGAATATTTCAAAAATTTTAAAATTTTAACCCTTCCGAGTATGTATATTTTTAATTGCTTACTACACGTTAAAGAAAACATAACTCAATATAATCAAAGATCCAATATACACAATCATTACAATAGAAATAGACATAATCTTAATTTACCATTAACAAGACTTACGCTTACACATAATAGCTATAAATATCTCAGTATACAGCTTTTTAATAGGTTACCCCCAACTGCAGCAACGATTCCAACCAATAAATTCAAAGTTGTCCTTGATTCATGGTTGAAATCCAAATCCTTTTATTCAGTTGATGATTTCTTGTCCTTAGAGGTTATTAATATAAATTTTTAAAACTAAAATCAAGGAAACAATGTTAATGTGTTTTGTTTTATTTTATACATTTTTGTATAATTTAACTTTTTTCCCACTTACTTTATAAATTAGAATTAGGACTAAATGTTTGACAGAAAAAGGACGGCATGAAGAAAATATGCAAAATGTTAGTAATAAGGAAAAATTTATTGTTGACAATGTCGATTGCTCACTTGCTTAAAGACAATAAAGAGATTTTGATTTTGATTTTGGTTCCTATTGGTAATTGCCTAGATGTGGACTTCAGAGTTTTAAGTACTTACTAAGCCAGGAAGGACATGACATTTCAATTTTTTTTTAATTAAAATAAAAAGTACCTTTGTTTCATCCATGGTTAATAAGAATACTTAAATTAAAAAAATTTCAAATCTTTAGGGCTCTGGTTTTATACCTTACTAAACCAATTAAAACTTGTTGAGATAATAGAGGTAGTCGTGCACAATAACAATTAGACTATCTTTTCCAAAATTAAAAAAACACTTGAAAACAACAATGAAAAAGAAAAATTGCACCTTGCGACAGCAAAACACCTGAGTCAAGCTGAGAAAACTATAAATAAAGTTTAAAAGCAGTTAACAATACAAAAGCAATTCCGACGGAATTGTATTTCTCAAGTGACAAAGGCTTACAGAGCGCATTCACGGGGCAATTTATCAGCTGCCATATTGAACTTGGAGTCAGAACAACACTGCGGTGGCAATTTATGCTCCAAAGACACCAGCCCTTCGATACTCTGAGCGTGAACAATATCACTCCTCACCTACGAATAACTTCTTGTGCCTAAATGTAGGCTTGTGTGAAAATTTCATGGCAATAAAACTCTTTCAGAGTGAATTTCTGTTCCTTCGGTTTTTAAACTTTAGTAAGCAATAAAATAACTATAATACGATTTTTTATGAGTTTTGTGTTTTTTTTATATAAGGGTTTATTCCATATATGTTGTTACAAAGGCAACCTTAAACATGCTCTGTAATGTCACAAGATAAACTCACTTTTCCAGAAGTTTAAAACAGTTTCATATTTTTTAGGTAATTATTTTGTGGAGTGTGAACAGCACCCATGTAAAACAAAGTGTTGCTAACAGTTTTAGTAAGTTCCTACATTTCAGAACCTTCTAGAGAAGTCTTTTTATCAATACAAACTTAATTTGTTGTGATTTAAAATAGCTACTGTACACAAATCACCTTTCAATTTTTCTTTTAGCTAAACTCAAGCAAGTGTCGATAACTCGAAACGCTAAATGATTGAAAACAAAGCTAATGAAAATAATAGAATCTGTAAATGCCCCCCCCCCCCCATAGCAACAATACAATTCAGCACAAAAATTGATGGTTTTTGGAGATTTATCATCTTTATTATGATAGAAAAAAACTTTACAAAGAGGATCAACAATCTGACATTTTGACACTTTACTCACAGTACAAATCTCCTCCTTCAATATTGTGAATTTCACAAACCTAAAAAAAACAATGAATTAAGATTATTTTATTAGAACAAAAGTGAGGACACAGATAAATTTGTACTATTACATATTTCGTTATAGTATTTTGTAATTATTCACACATACAATTAAACTTTTATTAAGAGTAGCAATGGTTTCCGAATGCATTGAGAAAGAACACTTCTGTTTTTCATAATATTTGTGTAGATATTTAACTTCTCAAATGAAAATCATACTGAAGTTTAGTGCATAACTTTATTTTAAGCACATTTAACTTTGTTATTAACTATTATCAACTAAAGCATTTGATTTATTAGATACTAGCTGCTTGCTTCACCCCGCAAATCTTAGTATTTAAAAATGAATCCCTATTTCCCTTGGCCACGCTTTAACTTGAGAATGAGTAAACCAAATTGAATAATTCTTTTTTGTTGTGTTCGTTAATGTCAGGACAAGGTTTTTATAAAAACAAATTTTTAATCTGACCTAAGGGCTCTGACCCCACTGGCCTTCAAAGTTCCCATTGATTTGATCAAAGTTCAGTTACTTACATGAAACATCTGTTAACAAGGATTATCTAAACACTAGCTGTTACCCGCAAACTTTGCCCCGCAAATCCTTACTAATATATAAAAATGGGATGGTGTGTGACTGTCTGTCTGTCTGCTTTTTGTTCCTCAATCACTCAAAAACTACTGAACCGATTTGCATGAAAATTTTCAGGAATTTTCCTATATACCAAATAAACACATAGGCTTATTTTCGTTTTGAAAATCCTATAGGGCTCTGCCCCACGGGACTTCCCAAGTTCCCATGTATTTCTTATTCATTAGTGAATTTCCTATGGAAAGTGAACTATTAGCATGACCCGCACGGTGAAACTTAAGCCCGGGACCACCATAGAAATTCCTAACGTGACCCCCTGAACACGTTTTGGGGGGTCGTTCAAAATTTTTTATATATATATATATATATATGTGTATGCAATCTAGCGGTCACATTTTTTGTCCGATTTACTTCAAATTTGGTAGTGACATTCCTTTCTATAATCAGTTGGACAAGTTCGCTGGGAAAAACAATCGAAAAACTCTAAACCTCTTTTTTGGGGATTAATCTTTGAAATTTTGAGTTTTTGGGCCCAAAAAGGGTCAGAAAAGCCCCGGATGTAAAATTAATCCATGTAGAAAGATGGGAATTAGTAAGGCGAAACTTTTAAGCCCTCTCCCGTCATTTTAGCATAACTATTTACCAATTTATAGAAGAAAATGTGTATTGACCAAACACAGTACGTTGTCTTATGGGGGTTTTACATTAGAAAAGCCTGTTATTCATTTGTTGGTGTACTTTTATCATCCCCAGCAACCTCACGCCTACTTTCAAGCCTGACTGGACCTTCTCCTAACCTTATAATGCGCAAAATTGTATTCTCAGCATTGCAGGTAAATGAAACCAGGAGCATCAGAACAGCCAAAAAATCAATGTTTTCAGAATTCAATAAAAATTGAAATAAATGTATGTATTACACTGATTTTGAGTTTTAAAAGTTTTTTATGTGGAAATTCACTTCCCTCACGTCAGCGTGCTGCGTGCGAACTCGTTTTTGTTTGAGCTGATGAAAATACAAACAGCTGATCATAGTAGTGCCATGGGTTAGCTACAGAATGCAGCACACACAACTGTCATAGTTTTTATAAATCATTTGGGGACGGAGCCTGTGGGAAACAGCTAGTGATTTATAAAAACTAAGACAGTTGTGTGAGCTTCATTCTGTGGTTAGCCCGTGTTACTACTACGAATCAAGATCAGCTGTTTTTATTTTCATCAGCTCAAACAAAAATGAATGTCAATAAGGAATACATAGAAACCTTGTCGGGGTCTCTGGCAGAGCCCTAAGGTCAGATCAGGATGGAAACAATTTAGTTTTCCTATTTGATGCCTAATGAATCAGTGTACACAATTTCAACTGTTTAGGTAAATGGGAAGTAGGAGAATTTGTGGTGAGTGAGTGAGAACTTTTTGCCTTTTATAGATTAAGATAGAAAACTTGAAGAGTCTAAAAGAAATGGACAAATTCAACTAGCAGGAAATGTTTATTTTGAACAAATTCCCGAGCCTCGTTTCCCTCGAATAATAACGTGAGACCCATAAAGTTTTACGCACAGTCATAACATCTTGCCACCTGTGGGTAAGACACTTGCTACAGCTGTCAATCACATTTTTGTGGCCAATAGTTATAACCCTGTACAGCAAGTTTATAACCGAAACTCGTGTTATGACAGACGCCTTTCCAATTGAGAAATCCAATCAGAATATGTAAAGAATATGTAATATTTCAGCTGCATAATAGTTTTAAATAAGATTCATTTCCTGCTTTAGCACTGTCTTAATCTTATTTTATTTTATAAACAATACTTACTAAGCAAGAAAGAAAGCTAACTCGGGGCTAGGTATTTCTTTCCACTTTCACTTATAGATCCATTACATAGCATTTTAACTATATTAATATGCTATTCCATTTTTAATAATTTCTTAAAGCAAGCAGGCTGATTTTCTTGTTTCCCATGTAACAGAAACCCAATATTAAGTGTATAGGTACACTAATAAATTATCCTTACTAATGTATAAAAATGAGATAGTGTGTGTCTGACTGTCTGCTTTTTGTTCCTCAATCACTCAAAAACTACTGAACCGATTTGCATGAAAATTTACAGGAATTTTCCTATATACCAAATAAACACATAGGCTTATTTTCGTTTCGAAAATCCTATAGGGCTCTGCCCCACGGGACTTCCCAAGTTCCCAAGTATTCCTTATGAACATTCATTTTTGTTTGAGCTGATGAAAATACAAACAGCTGATCATGATTCATAGTAGTTCCATGGGTTAACCACAGAATGCAGCACACACAACTGTCATAGTTTTTAAAAGTCATTTGCGGGGCGAAGCCTGCAGGAAACAGCTAGTATATTATATTTATTAAAATATTAAGCTGATGCCGGAAAAACTGTTTGATTACTTGTTTTATTTAAAACAAAATCAAACAAGTAATCAAACAACATCTAGGAGTGCCTTTTAGAGGTTTGGAAAAACTCTACCACCAGGGGTCAATCCCCTCGTTCCAATATTAATGATATGGGGAAGTATAATTCAATTTAATTGAACATAAAACAGCTATTGGTACTAACAACACGTAGTATAGAAACAAGAACAGTTGTTTCATGCTAACGTCTGGAATGATATCTCAAAATAAACTAATAGTTGTTTACAAGCTAGGTAATCATAAAGAAAAATTTTTTCTTAAAATTCAAACAACTGAAGTCGTTTGTACATAAATTTTAATTTATAATAGAATATTTAAATCAGGTACTTTCGGTATAAAGATAATTTATTCCTAATAAATTACATCTCATATCCAATGAGAACGTTGCTATACACAAATGACTTTATAAAATTACAAAAATTTATAGAACACTTTGAAATGAACATTTTTATTATTAATGATCACTGGGCAATTTTGCTGAAGAGGTGATGTCTCGAATGATGGCAGCTCTTTTTATCACTGTAATGGATATCATTTTAAAAACTTATATTTTAAATTTAAATCCCTGCCAAAAGTTTATAGATAACTCTGTATTTGGACTCATGGATCCAACAAGAAAACCTGTTTCTTTGATTTTTTTAATCAAATTAAGTGTTTATTTATAATTATCTTGAGCTCTTTAAATAATCACAGTAGATTAATATTTTTCAGATCTGTTACTTTTGACAAAATCTCTTTATCATTGGGATATATTAAAAAAGTGACAAACCCTATAAAACCATAGTTGGACTGCTGAATGAGCGAACTTCTTCCAAATCTTGCGCAAGATATATGCAACACACTGTGAAAGCTGCAAACGGTAGCCTATTGATTTGAACAGTAAAAACAGTGGTAGCTGGGCCAGTAAATATCTGTCTTAACTCTCACTGTTTGTTGCAAGAGAGTAAAGAAGGAACCTTATTAAGCAGCCCAACTATAATATTGTGCAGGTTTCTGTACAATGTGTTGCCAATTTAAATTGAACTAAAATGTAAATTCACCGTCTTCTTCTTCTCCCACAATTGTCTAGTAACCCTCTAAATATAACAAGAAAATTGCACTGCAACGACAGAAGCCTCAATAACTGTAGTGCTTATCAAAAAACGTAAACTTAACAAGCAAGTGTTAAAAGCAGCACTGGGTATGAAAACGTTGAAACAAAATTATTTCAAGGACTGTATTTCTTGGCTCATGTAAGAGGGGCGAAGACGTAAAACTTTTCTAATAACATTTCACGAGACTTTCAAAATGTAATACCTCCTTACAATTTGATGTTCAGTGCATGCATGCATAATTACCCCAGTTCCACCACAATGCCGGCTCGCATCGCTTGTTATCACAGTGCAGAACTAGGTTGACACTAATTGCTATGTGACAAGAACATTCTTGAAAATGCTGTTCCTTTAGCAATTTGGAAAAAGTATTTGTTAAAAGCGATTGAAATTAAATTACACGACCTACTTAATAACTAATAATTTATAGAACTTTATTAACGATTTAAATATTAGAAAATAAAATAACAATTAAATTTCATAAACTTTGAAAATAACTAATCTGATCAGCTACAAAAAATGGTTTGTTACCATTGCAGAAAATAATTTCAATATCTGTTATCCACTAAAAGGTGATTTTTGTCATCAGCACTCCTCCATTATGTCTGAACCGGTTTCAGCGATTAAGGTATCAAACAAACCCCTGCAATCGTGGAGGAACCACAGGGGGGGGGGAAGCTTGTCAAAATGAATAGCATAATAGAGACTTATAGCCTTATGCTATATTTTCATATTGCTGTACCCAATACCATTCTCCAAGCTGGTATAGACTAGTCTTAAGATTTCCTGGGGTAAAAATTCATAACAGATTGTCTAATATTTTCTTAGTGTTGATACTTGTAGGTATTATTATAAAAATAATTTTGATGAGCTATGATACCTAGGTTATCTTAAGATTTGGTGCCGCGGATTTCCCATTTGATTATATGCATTTCAAAATTAGTGTTTTAAATATAGATTTGCTACATACGATTAAAATAGCAATATACCAGATTTGTATATTTTTTTTACTCAGTTGAGTTGTTCCACAAGCAGTTATAATCGCAATGTTACAATTCGTGAAAAGAAAGGATAACACTTTTTAATGTAGAGGAAATTTATTACATTTTAAAACTTCAATAAGCAGAAAAATTGCTGCAATTTTGAGAACATTTTCAGTTATTAAAGCATATAAATAAGCTGTTATATGTACTCAACAAATGTTTCAAAAGTTTGTAATTATTAAATCAGATTATTCATTACGTTATGAGGCAAAAAAGAGGTTTTATACTGTTAATTATAATAAGACACTGACGATTACAAATCCATAGATTTACTGAAGTCAAAGTATAAGAACCCCCTTTTCTACGAACTTTATGATGAATTTTCTATTCCATGACATTAAGACCCAGCATAAAAATCACTTTACCAACCAAAACTTTTACAGTTTTCCTACAAAACAAATCCATGCAATGTCTTTAAACACTCACAGTGACTGCTTCATTAATTATGCCATGATCAACACCAAATTGGGTTTTCCCAACTCTAATATAAAAATATAGATAGCACGCTATTATTAATTTCACAACTATACACAAAGACAATAACGTGCTGAACACATTAAACACAAATGGGACAATGGAGAGGGCCCCCCAGCGGACAACTGTGCCGGAGCCATTAGTCAATATTCGCCCACCCTCAACCTAACCTGCATGATTTATTTATTTATTCAAAACCATCACATGACATCAATACAATTGACAGGTGATAAGTCAAATATATCTTAAGGGTAAAAGAATTGTACAAATAAAATATATTTGTTAATTTGTTCTTATCCACAAAAACAAGAATAATGACCAAAATTAAACAATACAGTAATTACAAACAAACACCAAAATGACAAAATTAAACACATTATGCCCCTTCCAAAAATTCTTCTATTGAATAATAGGCCTCCTCCAGTAATCACTCCTTTAAATGTTTTTTTTAAATTTAGAAAAAGAATCAATATTTTTAATGGATAGTGGTAATTTATTATATATTTTAGGCACCATGTATTGAGGGGATAAATGGAATAATTTGAGTCTGTGCTGTACCGGTTTTAATGATTTTTTTTAAATCTAGTATGATAAGTGTGTTCTTGATAGTCAAGCATGAATGTGTCAAAACTTTCTTTAACCATTTAAGCAATTTGATAAATGTATGAGCTGCAGAAAGTGAGAATTCTTAATTTGATAAAAATTGGCCTACAGTTGGTAATTTGAGGGACTTTTGCTATTATTCTAACCACTCTTTTTTGGAGAACACAATTTTTTTGGCTTGGCTAGATGAGCCCCATACAATTAATCCATAATTACTAATTGATGAAAAATATGCATGATAGATTGTGAGTTGGGTTTCAAAATTAGTAGTGTCTCTAATTACATGAAGAACGAAGGTGGCTGAAGGTAAACATTTTAATATGGTTTCTATGTGTAATTTCAAATTTAAGTGTGAATAGATTTTTATTTCAAGATAGTCAACTGAATTTTGAGAATTCATTGAAAATGTGCTTGAGTTTATGGTGAATTTGTTATCAAAATAGGAAGTTGAAAATTCTATCATTTGTGTTTTAGACACATTCATGGATAGACCATTAACTGCAAACCAGTCCCTGAGGCTCTGCAGCTCTTTCGAGACAATGGCTTACAAAGTATTCTCCTTGGGTCCTTTAAAAATTAGAGCATTATCATCTGCATATTGAAAAGTTAATAAGTTAGTAGAGTTACAAAGGTCATTCACATAGATTATAAATAAACAAGGGCCAAGAATTGTTTTCACTCCGAAGTCTTGTACGACTTCAGCCAGATCAAACATTCCAGCAACCTTGTAAGGAGTATTTATTATCATCAATTTAAAGAAATGTCATGCGCAATATAATTCAAAACCACTTGTCTGCATTTAGACTATCTACTGAATTGATCTTGATTGGAAAAATGTTACGGAATGAGACAAAAAAGTAGCGAGTCAGTTTTAACATTTACAACCCATCTAACAACTAACTTGTGTGCTCAAACACGAGCACTGGATTGGATTTATGGTGTAACTCTCAAATCAACAACACAACCAAGAGAAAATCAGATCCAAGATTAATACAATTCTCAGCATCATAAGCCTAAATCTCAGTTTTGTCCTAAATTTTATCCAGAACAAACAAAATTTAAGACAAACTCTTTATCAAATCGATTTTGGAAAACACGAATCGATTGTCATTGAATGCCAATTTCAAGAAGAAAATTTACTAATATCACAAACTTTACATAACAAATCAAAATAAAGACAATATTAGTTATCTTAAAATAAGGCGCAATAAATGTATAACAATTTTGAAATAACACTTCCCTATTACTTCAAGAGATGAAAACAGAATCTTGAGAAACATTATCCGCAGTAAAAGCGCAATAACATAACATGTGGTCTGCGAAGGGTGTGTCGCAAATGTGCGTAACGGCGATGGCTGCAGTCACTGCGGAATCCTCACCTCGCGTTCTGACCCTTACAACCATCTCTTATATTGATATTACCTGGTACCACTGCGGTCCAACACTTGCGAGGATTTGATTTGTACATTCCATTTAATGGATAAAATCATTTTATGAGAAGTGCTTGAGCAAAAATATTAGCACAAAACAAATATTTGTCCACAGATTTACTTTTCAAGTACTTGACTTAACGTTTATGATTGTTAGAAGATTGGTTTTAGCTTTATATATAGGCTTGGTTTTTAGCTTTATATATAGATGTGTATTTTATAATACTACTTATACACAACTTGTGTTATGGATTGAGAAAATGCATGAAACCTCATATAAGTTGGACCGTATAAGTATATAAACCTTGGACTCAAGGGCGTACCCAGGATTTTATTTTGGGAAGTGCTCAATCAGGGGTAAAAGTTTATAATGATGTAACAGATAGTAACTAAATTCCAATTCATTAGGATAAAAAAAACGAACAAGAGACAAAATAACAAAAAAAGTGAGTTTTATTATTGCTTGAAACAGAAATCTTATTATAATATAATTAATTGTATAGTATAGTTAAAGTTAAGATTGCTTTGATGGAATCAAAAACTACAAGAGAACCAGCTTCTTGAGCATGCTCGCCATTACATCCAGTACTTGTTCTGGTGAAACACTGACACTGCCGTAATGAATGGACAAGAGTGCAAGATCAGTTAGGCTTAAATAGAAATTTACTAATCTTTATATATAATTCTGTAAGCAAAATTTTTAAGTCAAAATTGTGGGAGTTTGGCAAATTGCAGGATGATGGGAGACGGCTCAAATTAGTCTTGACCCCAGGGACTCGGGAAAAATAGCAGCATTTATAAGAAGTAACCAACAAACGAGAAATAACGTAAAACATCCCCCATAAGAAAAGCTTGGGGATTTAAAAAGTCTAAAACATTAAAACATGTGATAAAGTGTCTACTTTGTTTACGAATTTACATGTGCTCCTACTTGGAGCAAGGTTAGGGGCTATTGCCCCTTCAAGACACTAGTAATTAAAATAAATGAATAATTCTGTAGTTGTTCATTGTGTATATCGATTATATCACCAATCATACATCATAGACTAACTAGAGTAATGTAGTTAGTCTATGCTTATATTCTTGTATCGTAAAAAAAAAAACATGATAGTGCATGATCCTACAGACTGATATTATTAAACTAAAGAATAATAATTTGTAGTTAAGAGTAGAGCCTATATATATATAGGCTACGAAATAAGGTGACGAAAATTTCATGTACATTTCAGATTGTGAAATCCCATTTCTGAATTACATGATTTGTTGGGTGAGGTAATTTTCAATTGCTGTTTTAACTTCGAAGAACTAAGAAGCTAAAACAGCAATTGTGAATCCTCTTAAAGGGAGGGCTTAAAATCGTTGGATTTGTACGTACTATAAGCTAATGTGCAATAAGTGTATATAGGCAACTAGGTTACAATTTATCTCCATACCATTTTTATTTGGAACCAGCGCCGGATTAAGGAGCTGTGGGCCCCTAGGCGTAGCCAGTGGTGCGGACCCTTACCACCCAGGTCAGCAAGCTGGCGACCTTTTTTTGCTTGTTTGATGTTGTTGTATGTGGGATTCGTGTGGTGTGGGGCCCTAAGCGTGTCCCTCTATAGCCTTTGAATTTACTTAACAAATAATGTTGGATTAAAGTAGTAATCGTGAGTTTGCGTCCTATAACTATAGTTTGGTTAAAAAGCTACTGTCCGTTTGAGTGTGGCATTGCGTACAGTCCGCGCCAACTAACCTCGCTCACTCGTTTGATAAACTAACCAGCAAGGCAGCAACACTCAGCTTTATTAAGGAGGTTAAAGAAGGCTCTGTTAGTCATTGTTAAAAACGTAATTTGATGAGAATTTGGGGGGTGCTGGAGCACCTAAGCACATCCCCTTGCCACGCCCTTGCTTGTACCTTGGTTTTAAAATGTTGTTATATTTTAAATTATGGATACTATGTCCAGATATAACAAGAAGCATTATCAATTATTTTTCTCATGGCTTTCCCTAAGTTCCCATGTAATTCTCATAGAGGAGATTTTATAGCTGATCTGATGATTAGTTAAATATATATGCATTGATCGAGAAAATTATTTATGTTTCCTGCATAATTTAGCATATTTACTAGTTTTATTTTCCGATATGTATATTTATGTTAATGCAGATTTGTTACATTTTCTCATCACAAGCTAAAGGTTTTAGACCAATAACCATTAACCAATAATAACCAATAACCATTCAAAATAAACTTTCGTTTAGACCTATCACATCTAATAGCTTAAGAACTTAAATCTCTATCACCAATCAGGTAGAGGGTGGAATTCAAAACTGATCTATTAATATGTGAGTGTTAATGTGAACCATTTAATCACTTTGCCCAGGCAATCGTCAAGCCAATTCACCAAGTGGCCCCCAACTAATGGGAGGCATTAACAGAAGTGGACCGTCTCCGAAAATGACAATTATCGGTTACTTCACACCACGCTTCACGCTCATACCAACGATAACATATTACATAACCTAAATTGGGCATTGATAAGGTCCAACAACTTGTTTAATTGGTTTAGGCCCTAGTTGTTTAGAAAGGCAACAAGGTGCTGTACTGAAAACAGGGAAGTTTATTATTCCTGATAATATTTGTTTATTCCTGTAATAGGGGTATGCTAAAAGCATTGTTAGAGAATTATAATTATGAACATTATCCTCACTTCTTCACAAAGGCTTCTTGTTCCTCATGTGGAAGTGCAGTTTGGTGTGTGTATTTTTTTTGTTTAGGCAATGTAAGGTCACTGATTATAAACTGATTATTATTGTATTTGTGAAATTACTCTGTTGTTTTTTACAAATTCCATGACATATGATCTTCACACCTTTTAACAGATGCTCACTGAATCTCAAAATCCTCTGCTGAAGATGTCCAAACGATTGTACCTATCTAGTTATGGACTAGATTAATTGTGAACAATGTGTGTACAATTTCATCACCTCCCAACAAAATATTGAAACGGTGTCTCTCAGCCCTCTTTATTAAACCAGGCATAGTTAAATTGTTTAATACCATACAAAAGTATACATTTAGGTCTATATCAATTGAAAAAAAGTTAACTAAATTCATTTTTTATAAAACTTAATTAATCTACTGTTCTAATGTAATAAAAACACATTACAAAACTATCAATTTTAAAAATATATTACAATCTTACATAAAGCCGAAAATCCTCTGGGGACAACCTCCGGGAAAATATCGGCGATGTAAAAGAAGCCACAAAATATTATTGCCCTTGTAAAAAAGCGATTATTCCCAGAGGAGGTGTAAAATCAGACCGACTGGCGGCTGTGACTCATCCCTCGTCAATATCGGGGGCGGTGGGAGAGGGGGTGGCCTTCCACGTTGCTCAATGTCGCTTAACCCGTTTCGTATGTTCCCCCTAAGTGGTTGCTATTTTCCCATCGGGGGGCGTTGCGACGCCATGTCTCAGATGGATAAAACAAACACGCTGAGGCAGCCAGTATTTTTTCTACTGCCGCGACAGTACTTTCCTCCAGCTAAATTTTGTTAACGTACAAATAAATGGGAATCATTGTTTCTTTAATTCTGGGATGGATCATGTGTTTTCCTACAATAACATCCTTGAAAATTAAAATTATAGGCTATTAGTTCCTCTCAACTAGCATAAGAGCTGAATATGAGGTGTTTGATTAACTCAAACTTTTGCTGATTTACAACTAAAAAGTCATTTACTCATAAGTATTTTATACATCACTTGGTATAACTAAAGTAAAACAGTATCCACTGAAATTACCAAATCAAAATCCAGACACTTTACTCAGAATAGACTGTGGCAATTCGGCACTAACATACATTAAAAACAGAGCAACTATCTGAGGGGGAAATCAATCTGACGGCAAACTGCAAGACGCACGTCTGCTGCAGAAGCGTTCAGCATTCCCACGGAATTGCTGAGCACTTGCGATGCTGGTGGAATGCTCTTTCAGCAGTCTGCTGAGCTGCATACTTGTGACTATTGTATTACTACGGCTGAATCAACCCAACTTCTGTTCCAATGCATAATATTTCAAAGAATCTTAGGTAAATTTATCTGAACCAATCATTATTTTAAACTCACAATGGACAAAATTTTACTAGCTCTAGATTCATTAGCTGATTTGCTCGTACAGATCCTTGGCAACAAAGTTGATCAGATTTACTACAAAACAAGAATAACCCGAACTTCAGGAGATTTTAACAATTGTTTCTGGTTAATATGTTCATTCAAAAGTTAAATCCACTGACAATCTCAACCTTTATTTAAACAACCTGTCTGGTTACACAGTGTAGCACATGATATGTTTCAAATAATCAAGTAGAACTTACTTGGATCATCATTAACAAATCTCTTGAATTAAACATATTCCCAAACAGTAAAAGAGTTCAAAAGTAGAAGAAAAATATTGTAACTTTTGAACCATTGCTTCAGATAACCCTGTTTTAGACTCCTCTAAACCTCCCAATACCATAATGTAAAGAAACCCAATATGGCATGTCACTCAAAATAATTTGCCCCATACCCCATTTGCTTTCAGAAAAATAACAAGTGGCCAGTTTTAAAGTTACAGTCAAACTAACATATAAAGTAAAGTAAAACTTCAAAAACAGAAGGGATTAGTAAGCATAACAGATGGAGATAAGTAGGTTACAGAAGAGAGTTTGACCAGTACCCCCCCCCCCTTCCACATAGGAGATAGAGAGAGAGAGAGATGGAGAGATGTGATGTGAGCCAGATGCAAGGTTGACACTGGACACCTGAGAAGCCACACATGTTGGGGGAGGAGAGGGGAGTGATGGTTAGGATTCCATTTCATCTGATTTCGTCCATCATTAGCTCTCTGGTAGACCATGAGTATCCAGTAGCTCTGCATTGCTGAGCGGGTGGTCCACTCAACTAGCCCTGCTGACAGCCAGCGGGAAATGTTGAACATTGATTGTATTTCAAATTGGACTAATGTGACTTTGAACTTGTTTGAAAAAAAAACTTGTTGATTTAATTGCCAAAAATTTAATAAGCTTATCCAAAATAAGATAGCATTTTATCCAGCAATCCAGCTGATTTACAACTTGTTTTCGAGCAATAGTTATTTATCAAACCTAGGCCCCAAGCCCCAGGTGTAAAGGTTTTTTTTATTGGTGTTTATACTTTAGGACCCTTAGAACCTTGAACCTCAGACTTTGACAATGACATGTATTTGTTGGTATTTTTACTAATTTTTTTCTTTATCTTATAATAATAACAGATATTTTGATATCATTTAAGTAAAAGTATTTCTTATGACAATCTTGTGTAAAAAACAAACTTTTGAGGATATATCCATGACCTCTGGCATTTAAACAAATCATTAGAACTTAGGGATCTTAAAAAACACACAACTACAGATCAGGGCGATACCAAAATTGGAAAACTTGTCTGTCAAAGTCAAAGTAGGTGTAAAGTAAATTGTAAATCAAAGTAATTTTCTGTCAAAGTATTGGTTTTTAAGTGTGAGATGTTCTGGTTAAAAAAATCACCTTTGTATTTTATATACTATTAGAATGTAGGTATTACACAGGACGGAAAAATTCATAACATGCAAAAAGAACATATTCCAAAATCGTAACTGAACACTCTTGGAATTAAACTTTTCCAATATTGTAAGTTCTAGGCCCACCCCGGCACAATCAATAGCCCTAGCAAGGGGAATGATGGAACGGGGAGGGGGAAACGACAGGATGCAAAAGGCTCAACTGCTTACCACTTAAACCAAGTGGAATGGGGGAAATTGAGAGTACTTTTGGCTTCCGGTGGCCACAGGACTTTATAATGCAGCCATTACCACAGAATACGATGATTTATGATGAACTTTCCCCTCAATAAGTTTAACTGAAACCCTCCTCCTTGAGCAATATCCAGATGTACAGATTTACAGATGTAAATTTGTTTTGGGAGGTGTATAGAGGGACTTTCACTGCTATGACATAATTAAAAAATAACTAGAGAATGAAATAAAATAGGAATACATTAATTACAGTACTAAAAATAATAATTAATAAATAAGTGCATTTATAGTCAAACAAAAAACTTTTTTTAAGTTTGTAAAAACTCTATCATTATTGAAGATAAAAAACGTATTAGCCTATAAAATGTTGTTACCCACAATCATTTTAATACAAGGAAAAATCAAATTATTGTCTTAATAAACGGTCAACTAAGTGACTAACTATGTTATATCTACGTTTCCTGACTTTTATGAAAAATTGCTAGAGTTCTAACTGTATGAAACAAGTTTATCAGCTCCATTTCAGAACGCATTCAACAGTCTAATTTGTTCAAATAATCTTAACTCAAAGAAACAAACAAAATCACTAGATTTCTCACAATTAACTTACTGTCCCAAAGTGCACTTTACAACGCTCGTGAAATACCAATCAAGAGAAGCAATCGAATGGAGCACTTTTAATGTTTTATCAAACCCGCAATACAAAGGTGATTACCACAAAAGATAACAAATACGAGTCAGCCAACCTTCTCTTCAGTATTTAGTAAGCAAAGCAGCGCCAAACCTCGCGGAATCAATATAAGGTGAATACTTCCCCTCCCGACCTCCACTTCAGGAACTAATTTCAGGTCTCGTTAATTACAAACTCCTAACGGCCGCCGACTGTAACAAAATACCCATGCAAAGCTGTTTTCAAACTGTGTTAACACGGAGGTGTACATCGTGCTGACCAATGGCCCCGGCGTTAATTAGACGGGAATTCTATTGCCAGGAAGATCGGTAAGCTTTAGTCTGCATTTCTAGTATAGCGCTACTGCTTTTACATTTTCGGGAAATTTTCTTTCCTAGCTCCGAAACTAAACATCTCATATGTACAAAGCACAATTTCATATAAAGCAGGATGTTCTAACGAACTGCTGACTAAATGTAAGAGGCACTATCGAGGGGATAAACAGTTTATTTTGCATAAAAAAGTAAAATTTAACAATCAACCATAAAAATATGGCTATAGTGAAGGTAGGATATTTTCACTTATATAAAAATTGGAACAAAGGATAGTCTGAATACTGTTTTAACGCTGAGGTCTGGTGAAAGAGTAAACCCCCCACAACCCTGACATTAATGTAAACTTTATAAAATATTATTTTGAAAAAAGTTCTATTACAATGGAGTCCTTGCAAGATGGTGATGGCTAAATGGTGATCAGATGTCACAGCATCAAGAGATGGGGAGTAAGAAATATAGGATGGGGGACTGAACCAACCCCAACCAAAGATAAGGAGCAAGGGTGGGACTGATCATGTTTTCTTACAACTGCCTTTCCCATAATCCTGCTTTTATTCTAACAAAGCCAAGGCTACCTCTCCGTTTCCTTGCCTACCAGAGAAGATAACTGAGTCTGCAGAATAAAGCTTGTATTACATGCACTGTAACACCACCAGTCTAAAATCTGTGGTCGACAAAAGAAGTTGCAACATAAAATGAAAACACACACTTTTATATGAAAAATTCAACAAAATTAATTGCCTTATACGGTTTCATCAATCGGTAAAAATTCATAAAGTTATTTATGTAAAATCTTTTAAAACAAAATCAAATGTCTAATTTGATTACATATAACGCAAAACCTTCCAAGGAACTTTTGAAGAAACTATAAGTCTAATACCCGTAAGCCATATACTTGAATGAAAGGTCTCTATGATAAAACTGGAGTAAAAATATTTGTTTATGTTATCTCTCCTAAGGTCATAAATGAAATAAAATTGTCAGGTTGAAAGACATTTTGAAAATACTTGTATTTGATCACTTGTGTGATTTGATTTGATTGTAAAATTTAAATCAGGTGAAGAAGTGAAGCAGTAGAAGAAGGAAAAGCTAGTTAGTGTCAAAAACCTATATAACCACTGTAATGGCTTTACATCTGAGGGCTATGCAGGATTAACAACATCGTCTATATATACCACCTAGACATTTAAAATAAAAAATACAATTTGTCAATCAAAAACAATGTTGTCAATACATCACAAAATATATCTTCAGAGGAGGGTTGCCCAAGGATGAAAAAGTTAAGAGCAGCATATGAGCCACTATTTTAGGACCATATAAGGACTATTTTAGGACTATTGAAGCGCACATACACAGGTTTGACGGAGGTAAAATGGCCCAATTTGATTACCTTAACTTGTTTCAAGACAAATGGAAAATAATAATACATGGGTTCATTTAAGAAATTAATCCTACGACCTCAAACAACTTAACAAGATATGCAACAAAGGGCAAAGATTATATGATCCAATAAATATATTACGTTGAGCACACTGAAGCGAACGAATGCACTGCGGGGTATAAGACGCGCAGAGGAATCAATAGCAACGGCTGTCGACCAACGCGGGATCTCTTAACATATCTCCTTTCTGGGAAACGGGCCTTTGTTTGTCCCAAACCAACACTCATGCCTCAACAGCACTTTACTTAGTAAGCCGCAGAACTGTCAACCCTTTTTCCAGCTTGCCCCCAGGTTTCCTCATGAAGTGTAATAAAAGAGAGTAATAAATTTTAACTTTTGTTTCAGCTCGCCTTGCTTTTCTCTGCCAGTAAGTCTCTTCCTAAATGCATTCTTGGTATTTTTAGATAGCAGGTATCGTATGTAAACTACTTAATACAAAAGCATAACCCTTACTTCGTGGAGTGTACCTAATGTTATTCAGTGTTGTCTAATGACAGTTTTAGAAGACATTTATTGGTTTAAACAGTTAGGTAAAATTGTTTTACTAATGATACTTTTAAAGCCACAAAGCGTGATATAATATTAAGCCTGCAAACAATTAAATAACTGGTTATTTTCAAAATTACAAAACTGAACATTATAATAATTGTTTTAAAATAAATCCACCCTAAACCAACAAACAAACCATACCATGTAGTGCAAGTTATTCCTGCGCTTTATCAAACAAAACAGTATAAATCGGTAGTTCTGCACCTTTTCTACTACTTCATCCAATTACACAAAATAAGGCATAATTGAGGCTAATTTGTCTACCGGTTTACTTTTTAATAACAATGTCTAAAGAAACAGATTCAATATTCAGGAGAGAATATTAGTCTGCGGCAGAGATGTGACAAAAAGCTGGGCGTTTCCATTAAACTTAGCAGCGGAGTAGAACATGCACAATGGATTTCAATTATGATTGTTTGTGAATAGTCTCACATGACATTCGCTCGCAAGGAATCTGATTTTGTATCCAGTTCTTTACGTTTCAGTCAATAAAAACAATAAAGCATACGATAGGTTTATAATGCAGGGTAAATGGTTAGCAAAAGGTAACTTGGTAAATAAAATATAATTCATACTGTAACCTTTTACGTTTTAAAAGGGCTTTTATCGACAAATTCAAATAGTACATAAAACTGGCAGAGTAGCATAGTGGTTATCGTGCTCGCCTCATAATCCGAGGTTCGCCAGATCGATCCTGATCAAAGTCACAACATTTTGAGAAGGTTTGAAACTGGACCTAACAGCCATTTGTCACTGTGCTATTAATTAATTATGCTTTCTAAGAAAAGGTCAACCTTGGATGGTAACAAGACCAGGGTTTGGACCGTTCCCTATCAAAACGTTAAAAATTGCCACTGGCATAGATAGACACAGAAAGAGAATAGAGACTTCTCCATTAGGGTGCAGCTAAATGGGTACCTACTATTAAATCTATTATTTAGGTTTGAAATGTCCTATCAAAAGATTGATTGATATTTTAGAATAATTCATAGACTAACTGATCCTGTGCCTACAGCCTCGACTCCTACCCAAGATGAATAGACTTTTAGGTGTCGGTATTATTGTTTGAGACATACCAATCTTGCTAGCCCAACAGTTTATATTTTGAACTTGGTTCAAAAGATAATGGGTTAGGTTGCTGGGGTATCCATAAACGTATGTGTTTTAACAGTTTTAATTGATCTCTGTAATAAATTAATAAGTGAATTTCTTATTTTCATTCAAAGCAGAAAAGGATTAAATCTCTTACTGTATCAAAATAGGCCTACTTAATTTTATAGTTGTTTAATGTTTCCACATATTTTTGAGAAGTGCAAAAAGACATACTGTATTACAAGTTGAAAACATTAATATGAAGTAGCCTTAATTTAAATCACAATCAAATTAAGCTACTTACCTAATGTTATAAATATATGACAAGTAAATAAGCAATAGGCCTACATGTTAATTTTATTTTATCTTCCTTGAGAATATCATTGAGATTTTTACACAGGTTTGTTGCAATACACAACACACAACAGTAAGCCTAGAGGTTTTAGGTAATGTGTTATATTATTGAAATTAATTACAAAAAAAGCTATTTAATGTTTGGGATTTTTTTCTTTCCTTATTTGGCATTATTATATGTGTAATAAAATACAATTATTTTCCATCATCAAAAGATATCATCCTTAAGTTTAAACATAGGCCTACACACAATGAATGGTATACAAAGGATCTGGCTTTTATAAGAAAAAGAAACTTCTGTACATGGCCGGACTGGTGAAAACCACCGACTGTCTTAAGCTGCAGGTAAAATATATTTACCTAAAAAATATATATACAAACTATTTAAAAGTTGATATACAATGCAGCAAAAATAGAAAGAAAATGTAGGCCTATAAATAAATCAATCAATCAAAATTCTTTATTTACGATTTTGTCAAGAAATGTAATGGTGTCAAAAAATAAATAAATTACAATTATCTATTCTTGCTTTACTGTTTTTAGTTTGGTGACATGCTGAAGTATTCATCCAATGAAAAGAGAGGTCGCTCCACAAGCCAGTCTTGCAGTTTTTTCTTGAGTTCTAGTGCTTCCAGATTCTTCAGTGTTGTAGGCAGTGCATTGTAGAGTTTGCGCCCCCGTATAAGATGGTTATCTGCTGTACTGTGTTATATGGTGTGCTGGAAGTATATAGTCTTTTGATTGCCTTTTGTTGTAGTGGTGGAATTCTCCCCTCCACTGGTATGTGAAGTCCTGCTGGTATGTGTGGGTAATCACAGAAAGGATGTGCAAACAAATCACTGTTAAAATACCCAGTGTTTTAAAGGCTTCTTTACAGCTCTCTGTTGGTTTGAGATCAGCAAGTGTTCTTATTGCCTTCTTTTGTAGAATAAGAATTTTATTCAGATTTTCCTTTGTTGTACCACCCCAAACTGTCAAAATGTATCTGTTGTGAGACTCCACCAAGGCATAGTAGGCCACTTTTGCTGCATCAAGACCTCCAATCCAATTCATTCTTCGCACAACGAAAATTCCTGATCCTAGCTTTTTACTTAATGAGTTGACATGGTTGGTCCAGGAGAGATCAGAGTCTATGGTGACTCCCAGTAATTTGGTTTCTTTTTCCACCAAGAGGTCAGGAATTTCTGGTGTCTCATCCTTTCGCCTACTGAAATTGATACAAGTTGTTTTTTTCCGGGTTTATTGCTAGGTCATCTTGAATGCAGTACAGCAGCGTTTTGTTAATGAGATTATTTATGTATGAAGTTCTTGTGCGGTGTCTATGTTAAAAAGAAGCATAGTGTCATCAGCATACATTATAGTCTTCACTTTGTTGTAATTTATGAAAGTTGGAAAATCATTAGTGAAAAGGACAAACAAAAAAGGGCCCAACACTGATCCTTGTGGTACTCCTCTGGTTGAAAACTAAGTGCTGGATTTGAAAGAAGTCTTTTTCCCATCTATCGTCTTTTGTATTTCTACAATCTGTTGGAGTCCTTCCAAATAGCTCGCTCCAGTTTCCTGATCTGCCTCTGATGCCTAAAGCTGCTAATTTAGTCTGGATAAGGTCATTCCCCAAGCAGTCAAATGCTTTACTGTAGTCAACCAGGACGGCTGCTACAAGTTTGTTACTCTCCAGCTGATCTGTGACAAATTCTACAAAGCTGACAAGGGCACTAATTGTCGACCTTCCCTTCAAGAAGCCATGCTGGTGTTTTGTTAAGAGGTCTTGTTTTATCAGATGTTCAGTCATTCTTTTTATTGCAATTTTTTCTATTATTTTTGAAAAGGTGGATATCAGAGAGATTGGCCGATAATTCTCTACTTTTGTAGTAGGTTCTTTTTTGTGTTTTGGATAAATCTTTGATTGTTTTAATGCTGATGGAAAGTGTCCTTGCTCAAATGACTTATTAATTAGACTTACTAGTGGGGCAGCTTAATACAATACTTAATGACTTTCGATGGAACTTCATCTAAACCGCATGACAGTTTTCACTTGAGATTTTATTGTTTCTATTACTTCATTTATGTTAGTTGGAGCAAGCTTTAAAGTTTCCACAGTTTGTAAGGTGGAACGGTTTGGAGTATAGGGCCCATTATAGGGAAGGTCATTTCTGTTTTTTTCCAGTGTTTCTTTCTGCTATTTCTGAAAAATATGTACTTAAGTGCTCAGCAATCAGCGAGGGATTGCTTTCTACTTTACAGTTAATTTCCATTTGTAGGGGAGTGTCATTTTTTGCCTGCATCTCTGCATTGATTATGGTTCCATAGTGTTTTTGATTATTGTCATATCTGTTTATATGTTCTGTTGCCACATTGCGCTTGCGGTTTCTAAGTGTAATCGTAGTTCTTTTTCTTACTGTTCATTTTATCTCACTGTCAGCAGCACTGCCTGTTAGTTCATATCTTCGAAAAGCCCTGAGGAAGTCTTCTTTTAATAATTTTGTATCCTCATTATATTTTACTATGATCTTAGGTCTCACTTTTGCCCTTGTTTTTTTTTCTTGGACAAGCTTGGTCAAGGTTCATTCTCATAACATTATAAAAGGCATCATACATTTCTTCTGTAACCAGCGCATTGTGTACACAGCACCAGTTTTCTTTCGCATTGTGTACACAGCACCAGTTTTCTTTCATAAGCTCAACTTTCAAACTTTCTAGATTTTGTTTACTGAAGTTTCTCCTAAATTCACTCACTTTTGGTTGAATGATTTTACTTTTCAGTTGAAGAACACATTGTTGGCTGGTATGGTCTGATAGTCCTACTTGATGAAAGTTAAATTTGATTGTTTCTTCTGGAAAGTTTGTGCATATGCAGTCTATGGATGATTTGGAAACATTAGTTATACGAGTTGCCGGTAGAGGAAGGCGAGTTACTCTGTATCACAAGAGCTCTTCTTCAAAATGTTGGTTTTCTGGGTTGTCTGAGAACCTATCAAAGTTGACATCACCCATTAAAAGTAACAGCTTAACCTCTGCTTGAATTTTGTCCAGGATGCTTGTAATCATCTCGATTCCTTGTTTGCTTTATCCTCCTGGAGGTCTGTACACTCCTAGTAAATGAAAGCGTTGTTTTTTTTTACTTTGATCTTTGCAAAAACTGCTTCACACAATTTTTTTACTTTGATCTTTGCAAAAACTGCTTCACACAAAAGTTCTGAACAGTGGTCGGCAATATCTACTACTTCCGCCTCAATAGCTACCGTTTCATTTGCAATGTACAATGCAACACCTCCAAGTTTGTGTTTATCCCTGCTGAAGTCAGTTATTAGTTTATAACCATTGACTGATTTCGAGTGTAGGTTATTTTGATATAGTCCATGTTCTGTTAGAATTAATATTGTGGGTTGTAACTGGTTCAAGACGTGGTTTAGCCTTTCAACTTTTTCTGACATTCCTCTTATGTTCTGGTGAAAGATTGTGATTGTTGATGATGATTTTTTGTTTTCAGAGAGGAGTTGATGAAAATCCTGTGGCTTCTTGTTGTTTTGAATTTGTTTATGTTTAGTTGACATTTCCCTAAAAAAGAGGTCTCACTTTTTGTGGAGCTATCTTCATTGAAATCTGTCTGTCTAATGTTTGAAATAGTTTGAGTGATGGGGTTGTTTTGATGTGGTTTTCTATGTTGGGTGAGGAAGAAATTATTATCTTGGGTTTCAAATTCTCTATTTAGGAAGTCCTCATATGATACCCCGCTTGGGAGGACTTTAGCAGTCAAGGGTGTTTTTTTCTCACCTGTGGTCATTCCATTTGGGCTAGTGTTAAGTTCATCGTGCAGGGTTTAAATTATTATTTGATTAAAATTAATCTCATTGAAGTAACTTCAACTTTGGAATTGACTCATCAATAAAATTAGCCTACTAAAGCCATCAAAAGACTTGAAAATTCAAAAAAGATAAGATTTATTTAATCAATCCAACAATGTGTTTGAAGGCATCTATCAAATGTTTTCAGTCCGTTTGACTCTAAGGGGCCATACACATATTACATAACACACTTAAGGGGGGGAGGGGGTATGGCGTAGCGTTATGCTGCGTTATGTGGGGGAGGGGAGGGGGGGTTTGGATCAACGTTATGTAACTCACACATATTAACCTTAAGATCTGGCGCACTCCCGTATCTATTCATACTGTTTATAAATATTTGAAAGTTAAAAAATATAATCAAATCAATATCTAAATCAAGGTTACAGTTAGTTAAATAAATAAATAACGAGTTTTTTGTAAGTTCTGTATTGCTTTACACCCATGTTTTGTGATGTTTTAGAGTAGCCTAATAACATCACGACTTGATACAGTATTGTGCCATGCCACCCACATATTTAGTTTTTAAGTTGTTTTGTATTTGTATTAGTTATAAATTAAATTTGTTATGTTTAGCTGGGATAGTTTATTTTGTTGTTTATATTATTAGTAACAGTCTTGATTGTGTATAACCTATATTATACTTTTAAATAAATGATTAAAAAATGTTTTTAAAAGAAAGTCGTTTCAAGTTTAATGATTCATTGAAATCCATATTCCAAATAAAACGATTTTTAAAAGGTTTAAGCTGTTTTAAAGCCTACTACTATTGAGTTACTTAACACATTGGGGGGTGGGGGGTATGGTCAAGTGTTATGGTGCGTTACATGGGGGAGGGGGGGATCTGAAATGATGAAAATATGTGTTGCGTAATATGTGTATGGCCCCATATATTATCAAATGCTCAACTGAATGGTATTTTCCAGGTTAAATAAAGTTATCCAAAATTTGTCCTATGTATAGGAAAAGTCCAAGATACCTGAAAGAAAGCTACCTATAAGACAATTGTGATTATACCTGTTTTATATAAAATACACCCTAGTTGGAAAAAGAGTTCATGATCAACTAGTGTTCAAGCTTAAAATTAATGGTTAAAATAAACTACCGGTACTGTACATCACAGTTTGGTTTTAGAAAAGGTAAAAGTACCATCAATGCAACTATGTTATATACCTAATGATTGGCTTTGGTTCAATCCCTTTTATTCATTCTGAAAGATTAATGGTTTCACTTTAATTCTGCGGTATTTAATGTTTTAGTAATATATTGACTCTAATGAAGGGTTGTCATGTGAATATTATAAATAAAAATATTGAAATTGAAACACAATTTGTCTAATGTTAATAGGGTGAGGGAGTGGTTTTTAAAGCCCAATGTGACCTTACAATTCGCAAAACAAGTTTACTTGTTATAAACATACTGAGCCTCGTGGACAAGGTAATATTTTACAATATTATAGGTTTTAATTCGTCCATCAAACTTTGTTCGATTTCAACCAACATATGTTTTATAGCTATTGAGTTTTTAACATTTTAATATTTATAAGTTTATTTTTTTATTATTACAGTTAAAACTCTATTAGGGCTTATCACACAATAGGGGCCTATATTATTTAGATTATTCCTGAAGTAGGTCTATAATTAGGTTTAGGTATGCTAAGCTACCTGCTATGGTCTATGTCCTGCAGCAATATGCCTAATTAGACTGAATAACATCTGGACCAGGTCTACCGTAAAGTCAACCCCTTTTTTTCATTGCAACTTTCCCAACTTAGTATACGATTTCAGAAACATAAAATTGGTCCACTCTTATGTCCTGATGAAGGGCAGATGACAATGCCAATGGGTTTCCTATATTCTTCTACCCCACTTATATATATGCTGTTGGATTAGTTGGCCTAACAAAAATGTTTAAGTACAAGTAGCTAGTTTTAGGTGCAATTTACTGGCATATCAGCCTTAGGTGGCTTATGCGTCATACGCTGTGCGCCAATCAGTGACCCCCCGAATCACGAGTAGTGTGGACGAGCATTCGCCTACTTGGCAAGCAGCGAGCTATAGTGCTTTTCTTATTACGCACACTGTCGGTCTTTTACACACATCAAAGTACACAAATATTCATTAAAAGACGGGGTTAGGTCCAGCCACACATCCTGCTGTCTACTCGGGAAATATTGGTAAAAACTATTGCTTAATCAATATCTGTTAGCCTAATTAATACATTTTGATAAAACTTTGTGAATTCCTAAGGACATATTTGTAATATATTTTACAATATTAGTCACAATAGTTAACCCCACTCATATGAACAAGGGGTAGCCTATTTTCAAAGGTCTATTGACTTTATCATGACTGTAGGCCTACCAATAGTACTGCAAAAACCCAATTTCAAAATTATTACCGGTACACCATTTTTTATTTTTCTTTAGCAATACCTACCCACCAGCTAGAATAGTAAAAGCTCGGCTCAAGCAACAACATGCATTCAGCATCCACGTTGACGATTATTTGCTAGCCTATTCTCACAATGAACAGGGTGCTCAGAAAAGCTTGCATATCTGTAGATGTCTACTCGATAGTCAGCGAATAACATTAGTAGCTCGCCACTCAGCAAGAACTCAGCGCACTTAATTCATAGTATTTTTCAGGCCTACACAAATTAAACTACGGGTGACTTTAGCCCATTGAGGTAGTAATTTTATTCTATTTGCAGTAGCCTATAACGGGAATTGATTGGTGCTGCACTCTAGTAGCAAAATATGTAACTAATGACCGCGGGCGTCTACGGTTCTATCCGCTAGGGGCGCGGACTGACTGAAAAACCTTAATATCGCCGCCAGGCCTTTGGTCGTGTTAGCTGAGTTGGCTACGTCGTGGAAACACCTTGGCCAGGTAGTGATACGATGTTCGTGGGTTCGATTCCCGCACACGACCAAAACTGACCAGTTGTGCAACTCTCAATGAGTTAACCGGTCTGTGGCAACGTTGGTGGGAGGGCCCAAGTAAAATAAACGGTAGCAGGCTTGCTTGGAAGTTGACGGGATCGGTTAATTCTTTGAGACTTGCACATGGTCAACACTGATTTTGCTAATATTTACTTATGTCTACTGTGTGTGCCAATGCGACTCTCTAAACTAAAAGAAAACAATATTTTAATTAAAATACGCCATTAATCCATTTAAAAACACCAATTTTATACTCCAATTCACATATTAATAAAACTACAAGTAAGGAACGAGACCAGCTCATATGTTAAGGGTTAAGCCAATGGCCAATGGGTTAAGGGTACAATTTCATAAGTGTAACAATATAAATAAAAAACGAATGAAACTATTCGGTAAAGTATGGTCTCAAAGAGGAAGAAGATAATCTTGAAATTTGTCCAGATAACGAGATGATTCCACTAATCATACCTGAAGTACATAACTTACCTAAGTTATGGCTAATACTTGACTGGTTGGCATCAATGTGAATAGCCAAATCTTTTAGGAGAGGGATGAAAATCTCAGTAAAAGATTATTTTATGCTACCAGAAAGCTATATCCTAGAAAACTTTTGTTTGTTAATAGGTTTAGTTTTTTAGTTTTATATTTGTAAATAAATTACTTGTTATATACGGTAGGCCTACTGGTACCTATAAGAAAACGTTTATTTCATTGTAATCCTAATTTTAGGCTAATTGAAAACAAACGTGATGCAATAAAGGAACATATAAGTTAGATGATACAAATTTTACAATCTATAAAACAATCGATATATCAAGCAATTTCATTGGGTTTTTTAAATCGTTCCGATTATGAGAGTACCCACCCGACTTCACCAGTTCAATAAATCAATCCTATCCCTCCTCGTTATTTATAATTAAGCGATTCAGCTGGGATAATGTCAGTTTTAGGTGCAATTTACTTAACCTTCCATTTCAGTAAGTAAACAATACTGCAGTCGAAGAAACCCAAACGAGCCTGCAGTATAATAATACCTGAGATTCTTACCAAATACAATAATTCGCTAAATTAAATTTTAAAAGCTAACTCATTGTAATATATTGCACAATTTTTAAGTTATCATTTATTAGTACGACTGAAAGAGCTTATTTAACATTTAAAAAATCAATGTCTATCTGGGGGCGGTGGCATGGCAACGAAGTTGTTTCTAAAACCCAACTTACCTGTACTTGATGCAGAAACTGGCTGAAGCCTAATAGGCAATAGCACAACACGGCATACATTTCAATGAAGTTTTTTCTAGAAATCATAATCTTAGGGGAAAATGATCCCCTTCACTACTAAAAAGAAAGAAAGTTCCGAATTTCACGCACAACACTCCGAACAATCTCCCCGCCTCACTGCACGTACGTACTACTACACAACAAAATTAAATGTCAATTACTTTGTTGAAGTATCGAAAGAGAGCAGCACCTGCCGGAGAAATTTCAGCGGCTAGTGCAGTTACGTCATAAATCAATAGTGATTTCAAAGCCTACTAAACAAAACGTGAAATATCAAAGACACCTAATATTTTGTTAGATATATATATATATATATATATATATATATATACAAATTATTCTATCTGTGCTCATTTCTGTTTTAAACACTTAAATATGGAGCATATGTTTTTATAGATAAATAATTAAGGCACGCGAGCTATAATCGTGAAAGAGATTCAGGACAGCAATAAATTGTGTAGACTTTTAAAGGAATTCTTGATCAATAATTTATATCTCTGAAAGGCAAAGCCCTGGCTGACTAACTCACTAACTGACTGACTCACTAATCACTAATTCTCCACCTTCCCATGTAGGTAGAGAGCTGAAATTTTGTACACTGATTCTTTAGGCATAAAAAAGGAAAACTAAATGGTTTTCATCCTGATCTGACCTTGGGGCTCCGCCAGAGATCCCGGCAAAGTTCCCATGTATTTCTTATGGGCATTCATTTTTGTTTGAGCTAATGAAAATACAAACAGCTGATCTTGATTCGTAGAGTTCCACAGGCTAACCACAGAATGCAGCACACACAACTATCATAGTTTTTATAAATTATTTGCGGGGCGAAGCCTGCGGGAACAGCTAGTTATTTCTATTCCTTAAATGAATTGTATCTAAATGATTGGTAGGGCTACTGTATTTTGTCCTGGTGATTGTTAGTATACCTAGTGACCCTTCCCCTCCTTATGGTATATCGGGGAAAAGAATCCTACTAGATGACCGATCCCATGCCGTCTTCGACTGTCTACGACGGGACTACGGGTGGTATGTATGAATGTATATATAAAAGGTTTAGACACTTGATACATGAAGAAGCCCCCTTTAGTAGCAATTACTGTGCCATGCGGTCTTCATATTTGATTTTGTTGGTATCCTTGCACCCTATAGAGTATTTCAGTAGAGTAATAAGGCCTATTTATTAAGCAAAATATAATTTTTAATAGTACTTTTGTTATATTTTCTCATGTATAGAGGTAGATTAGATTAGATTTTGAGGGGGGCTGCGGCCCAGCTCCAGTAACTCCTTGAAAGGTGTTAGTTCCAGCTCCCACGTCAGTTGGGTGCTCGAGCATATGCTCGTCAGCCTTTTGGCTTATTGTGCTGCTCCAGTGTCGTAGTCTTGTCTACCTAAACTTGAGCCTCTAATGAGCTGAAGTGGTAGTTTGACAATTTTAGGGAGTTTTGACGAATTTACTGCAGAGGTTCCAAAGAACTTTCTCCTCCTTGCTCCAAGTGCCTCACATTCAAACATGGATGTACATGGCAGTTTCATCAACTGGTCACATAGCCGACAGACCATCTCCGTCAAGGAGCTCTGGGCTGTCTATAAATGTTTCCTGAAGTGGCCGTGCCCAGTTAAAAGTGCTACATCTGGTCTTATTTCTTTCTTCTACAGAAGGAGAAGAGATTTTGTTAAGGCTTTGTTCTGTCTTGAACTTTGTATCAATAAATGCTTGCTGTGTCTCTGTACAGGGATAAGTTGCCATTGTTTTGGTGCTCCCTTGCCAACGTTTGACGTTGCACATCTGATCCCTAAGACTAGTTCAGGACCATAAAAGGGAATTATTACAGTTCCTTCTTTGGCCAGGTGATCCGCCTTCTCATTCTCCTCTACACCCTGGTGACACCAGGGACCCACTTCAGTATCACGACTTGTTTGCTAAAAGCTGTCTGAGAGAAAGAGTACAATCCCATGCATTATCCCATGGGTACCAGTTTCAAAGTTACCTGACATACCCCGTTAAAGCGCCTCAAAGGCACCGTCTGGCAGTTAGAGAGTATGAGGATGTGTCGATGTGACTGCTGATATAAGACCCTCCTCTACATATAGAGCCCTCTCTGTGCATAGGTAAGGACGGCCGGATTTAAGCAAAGCCTACATATAGGCGTTCACCTAGGGGCACGCACCACAAGGCGCCTTGCACCTTACAAAAACCACATACAAAAGCTTCATACAAGCAAAAAAAAAACAAGGTCACCAGCCCGTGCAGTAAGGACCCGTAGCACTGGTTGAGCCTAGGGTGGCTCCTAAACATCCTAAACCTCCTAAACTCCTAAACATGGCCATGGGTAAGGATGGCTAAAATTTCCGAATGGAAGTTGGGGCAGTGGATCCAACAATGCAGGTCTCTTCTTGTACACTCTAAAACCTGCCCTAGTAGCACACATCGTTGGCCCAACGATGGGGAATGGTTGGGATGGTTAGAAATGGTTGGGTAATGGTCGGTTGGCAAATCCAACCACAGGAACGTTGGTCCAACAAACCAATCGTTGGGTAACCTGCGTTGGCAAATCCAACCATAGCAGACGTTAGGCCATCAAAAGCTATTGTTGACTAATCATACTATATTATATTATTATTAATTATATATTAATATTAATGTGCAATATTATACCGTATTAACATTATATTAAGTATATATTGATTTGCTCGTAGATTAGTTTATCATATTTCATAGCAAGAATAGACACATAAACCAAAAGAACCAAATTATATTGTTCCAACTTTTATTACTCTTATTACAGTGATTTGCGCAAGTATATTAATTTATAGAAGAATTAAAGGAAAGTATTGTCCTAGTCAAGTAGGTGTAGACAATTGGTAATTTGTATATCGTAGCCCTTCATTTCACTTTTGTGATTCAGATTGGCCGTGGGGGTTAAGGTTTGTGTACAGTAAGTCAAACGTCGTAGGTTCAAGACTCGACCAGACACAAAATCTTTGCTATTAAAATCATTAACAAAATTTATATTATTGGTTTATCAAGCCAATTCAATTGGAAATCGTGTTTTTTATATAAAAAATAACCAGCATTTAAAAATACAAAATTATAAACTGTTGGAATTTGGTTGGGTATTGGTTGGCATTGTTGGCATTTGGTTGGCAAATACGTCGTTGGTCCAACGGTGCGCCAACGGACATTTCTTACCGTTGGCCAACGAACTGTGCCAACCATTTCCCAACGATTTGTGCTACTAGGGTGTATCGGTTCCAATCTTTGAGCCATCTGTGTATCAGACCATCTAGTTATTTGACCTTTCAGGATGATCATTGTCACAACCTACAAGATACTAGAGAGCAATTTATTTATGATTGCCCTATGCAAAAATTATTTATCGAGTATTATTAATTACATTAATGATACTTTATAATATTCAATAATATGGTCTATGATGTCTGTGCGAGAAGTAATAGTACTGTACTATTGGCTATCATAATAACAAATTTAGTATTATTGAGAATTGTATAATATCAGTCAACTGTATTATACAGTATTATTAAATGAAATATATGTATCATTGAAGGTGTATATTATTGGGTATTAAACATGAAAGCACTATAGAAAATTGTTATAATACCAGTAAACTGAATCATACAGTGTTATTGATTGAAATACGTATTATTGTACCATAATTATATGATAGTTGGTATTATAAAGAGTATTATTAAGTGCAGTATGCATCATTGAAGTTATAATACCAAATTATAGTTAGAATTATGTAGGGTGATATTTAGTGTAGTACATATCATTAAACCTTTTTTAAATCATGTAATTGGGAATTAGTAATGAAGTAGCTTTACAGATAGTTAATTAGTTAGTATGATAATTAATTGGAGTAATTATGGTTAATTTTTAATAAACAATTGTTTATTTAGAGCGTTACTATCAAACTTATAAGTCAATGACAATGAAATACAGTGTGTTGCACAAGTGAAAACCAGGGTCTGGTTATAACCTTTAGACTGACTAGGCTGCAGCTTAGGGCGCTAGTCAACCAAGGAACTCGATGTTTTTAAATAATCATAGAAGTGCGGTGATCAATTGGCTAGAGGGAATTTTATTTCCGCTCACCCTTAGTTTGACAGAAAGTTAGTTTAGTTGTTCCTTAACTCATGATTATCGAAATTTAGGGAATTTTTCGGGTAGGATTTATCTTACCTCGGGATTATTTTGGGACGGAATTATATCCTCAAAACGGACATAATCTGTGGTGCAATCATCTTTTAATATTGTTAATATTGTTGGACCAAGGTTGGTTAGTTGTGTATAACATTATAATATCCACAGTAATTATTATATTTTAGTAAATTATTATATTACCGTTATAATTATTTTTGTATTAATTATCTTAATTATATTATCATTATAATTATATTGAATATATATATTAATTTGATCCCAGTTTATCATATTACATGGCAAGAATAGATACATAAAACAAATGAACCAAATAAATTTGTTCCAACTTTTATTACTTTTATTTCAATGAGGTGCACTAGCAGATTCGATTAGAAAAATAAAACTAAAGTATTGTCCGAGTCGTGTAGGTATAGAGTATAGACTATTGGTAATTTGTATATCCCATTCCATCCTAGTGTTCCCTTGAGTCGGAACGGCCCTGGGGGTTAATAGCCCAGGCAATGAAGGTAAAAAACTAGCAAATGTCGGAAGAAATTAGTAACAGGCTGAAACCTATACCAGTCGATAGTACCCACCTAGAGGTACAAAAACCCAAAAGTCCCCTAAATTCCCCCCGGTGCTTATCTCGTAGCCCCCCTTTAAACCCCCCAAGCCCCCATTCCTGCAAGCATTTACAAAAATGCTCATATCTCCATTACTATTGATTGTAACTTAATATTTCTTTTTTGTTTGATTGCCTACATAATGATCTACAAAAAGGGTTGAGTCATTAAAATAGCTGAGACCAACGGTTCAATAGATATTCGCATTATAATCATAAATATTTGACAATTTTAAAATACTTTTTAACATTATTCTTCTCTAAAATTAAAATACGCAATTTTTCCAGAAAATACTGCAAACAAAGGTTGTGGTAAATTATATTCCGCGTGTAATGATATATACATTGTTATAGTTTCAACAATGGAAACGTAACTTAAGAGGCTCAAACACAGCGCGTGCAATTTGGGCCGCGGCGCCACAGCGGCGGCGGAATTTCGGCAATTTATTCGCCACTCACGTTTTAAGGCTGAATATCACAAGCAATAATCAAGTACCCTTTATTGATATGGTAAAAATACTATGTTATTTAAGATATTATTTAACAAATTTATTACGTCGGACTTGGGTAATGGTTGATAGCTGATTTTTACATAACAAAATTGTACCACTAACAACCATTGTATATTGTATGAATTATATTGTTCAGTGTAGTTGTGTGGTAAATAAACGATTAAATTTTTGAAAGAAAAATTCCAAAGGTTCATTTAACAACAAGTTTTAAATAAAAGTGATTGCAACACTGAAATGCAATGTGCGCACCTTGATGCTCGATATGCAGCAGCTACCGTACTAGCACAGCGCCTGCCTGGCTGCATCGTTAGGTCAAAAATATTTCACTTCTGGTCACTGGTACCAAACGTTAATAACTCCTATACATGTTGCTTGATTTCGACTTTTAAGGAATTATTTTAAAGAAAACCAATCTAACTACGATAAATTATATTTTTGAAATTTGTATATGTAGACTTTTGAATATGACCCATTTTGTACATATATATTCTTTTTGGATTCGAAGCCGTTTACACTGTAACTTATGAACTAACCCTTCGATTTTGAATAAAAATGGTATCATCATTTAAGACAGTATTTCATGTCACGATTTCAAAAACCGGAAATTTTGTATCAGGGGAAAGGGGTTTTATTGGGTTTGAATTAGATTCAAAATAACCTTTTTATATATTTTATTAATGTTTTTAAAACACACAGTTTTGGCTTACCGTACATCTTTCTACCTTCACAATCGTCAAGACTGGAAAGTCGTCAATTCAAGGTCAATTCTGGGTTCTATGATTTGTTGAGTGTTATAGTTTGTATGTATGTTTCAGTGTCACGATTTCAAAAACCAGAAATATTAACCAGAAAGGGGGGTTTTATGGTGTTTTAATTATATATATAATATATTCTCTTCATATATTTTATACATGTTTTAAAACCCACAGTTTTGGCTTAGACACCGTTTAGAGCATAACAAACTAAATAATTTATGATGTTGAATTTATTACCTAGGTTGAGTGGTTGCAAAATAAATCAAAAAAACCTTTCAAGAAATTACCTAAATTTATCACGCGGTATTGGTATTCAGACTTTTCACAGTAAGTGTTAATAAAAAATTAATTTATTATTTTACCAACTAATGTAGCTTAAAAGTATATTTCACCTTTTTCACTTAGCTTAAAAGAAGACTTTTCAAATTTGGTTTTACGTCAATCCGTTGCCGAGCTATAGAAAAAGCTAAACACAGAACGTTGTTTAACGTTATTCATATGGAGAATAAATAACATGTAATATCTAGCTTATTTATAAACATATTTTGAGGAACTTGGTATGTAGCTTAATGTACTTGTGGTCCAATAATTACTGCATAAAAACCTACATCTTACACTTTCTGTTGCAGCAAATGTATGTAGACGTATCATACGTTATTCTTATTGGGTATGAACTAATTATATATATATATATATATATATATATGTATATACATATCTAGATTATCAATATATTTTAATGACCCTTGTCAAGATGATTCTTGTAGTAGTGACGTACATATATACGTATTGAAAATTCGGTGAGTACGCAGGTTTGGTGCAATAGGTTTAAAAAAATCTATATATAAACCAGTACCCAGCATGAAATGGAATTTTAATCTTCTTCATAAGGATAAAATTAGGGAGTGTACTGCAGCCATGCTTTTTTAAAACCATATTTTGCTCGATTTTGAGCAATGGGTACTCTTCCTAACACTTATTGTGAACAATCTAAACTCTATTCCTCATAAAATTAACGTGGGGAATTTTTTGAATTTTTTTAATTTTATCCACAACCATTTAACCTAGGTAATAAAATACTAAATTATTTAGTTTGTTATGCTCTACAAAAGTGTCTAATAACTACCTAAATAACACAAAAATCAAATCAAGATCCAAACGCAAATTTATATTAGAAAAATAGTGGTCCAAGAACCGACCCTTGAGAGATTCCGGCGGTGATTTATATCACCGCCGGAATCTCTCAAGGGTCGGTTCTTGGACCACTATTTTTCTTAGCATTCATCAATGCCTGCCCTACGCTCCATCCAAAATATAATACATGTATTATATGTCCGCTGACGACACAATTGTTACCATACCCAAATCACCAAGCAAAAATCAAATAGAATCCCTACAGATAGCCAGTAACATCTGCCAAAACATGAACCTAACCATCAAGAAATCCAAAACAATCAATGTTAATTTCTCCACCAACTCCACATCTACAGAATACACTCCAATCACCTCAACAACAACAGTACCGTACCATATTAAAGTTAAGAACTACAAAACTTCTTGGTATAACATTGGTGAAAATTTAAATTAACAACCATACCTAGAAAACCTTCACAAAAAACAATCAACTTCTCTGTTTGCAGTGATGAGAATTAGAGAAATCACTGTCCTAACTATTGCTATTGCAATAATGGCTTACCATGCACTCTTGATGCAATTTGCATTTTGAGATGCACTTTGAGATTTTAAATTATATCCTTGGGAGGAGACAGCGATACTCATCGGCCAAAAGTCTTCTTGCTATAACAAAAGGCCATTCGAATAATCAACAGAGCTCACTTCCAATAACACTGCAAGCCACTCTTCATTAAACACAGTATCCTGACGTATGATCCTTATACATCCAAAATTAAACCTACTTCAATCCAGAAAAAATTGCATCCAAATTCAATATTATATCAGGGACTAACTTACAATCAACATAGACTCAACAAGACCAGCAAAACGCTCCCTTTTAAAGAGGTAAAACTATTCAACTTGCTCCCACGTAATCTCAAATCCATCATCAACAACAACAAATTCACAAACTAACAAAAACTTTTCTATTAAATAAGCCATATTATAATATAAATTATTTTTTTAAGATCACAACTGTCGAACCAATAGGCTCTAAAACCCTGCTCACTATACGACACTGAAACATACATACAAACTATAACACTCAACAAATCATAGAACCCAGAATTGACCTTGAATTGATGACTTTCCAGTCTTGACGATTGTGAAGGGAGGAAGATAAAAAATGTACGGTAAGCCAAAACTGTGTGTTTTAAAAACATTAATAAAATATATTAAAAGGTTTTTTTAAATCTAATTAAAACACAATAAAAACCCCTTTCCCCTGATACAAAATTTCTGATTTTTGAAATCGTGACATAAAATACCGTCTTAAATGATGATACCATTTTTATTCAAAATCGAAGGATTAGTTCATAAGTTACAGTGTAAACGGCTTCGAATCCAAAAAAATGTGTATGTACAAAATGGGTCATATTCAAAATTATACATATACAAATTTAAAAAAATATAATTTATTATAGTTATATTGGTTTTCTTTAAAATAATTCCTTAAAAGTCGAAATCAAGCAACAGGTAAGGGAGTTACTAACGTTTAAAGCATACCCTGTAATGTTTCTAGTCCGCCATCTTGATGACGTCATCACAGGGTGTTAGGGAGCTCTGAGAGTGTTTATATAAACGCTAGTTGTATGAAGATACAACGTGCAAAATTTTGTACCAGTAACCAGAAGTGAAATATTTTTGACCTAACGATGCAGCCAGGCAGGCGCTGCGCTAGTATGGTAGCTGCTGCATATCGAGCATCAAGGTGCGCACATTGCATTTCAGTGTTGCAATCACTTTTATTTAAAACTTGTTGTTAAATGAACCTTTGGAATTTTTCTTTCTAAAAATGTAATCGTTTATTAACCACACAACTACACTAAACTATATAATTCATACAATACACAATGGTTGTTACTGGTACAATTTTTTTATGTAAAAATCAGCTATCAACCATTACCCAAGTTCGACGTAATAAATTTGTTAAATAATGTCTTAAATAACATAGTCTTTTTACAATATCAATAAAGGGTACTTGATTATTGCTTGTGATATTCAGCCTTAAAACATGAGTGGCGAATAAATTGCCAAAATTCCGCCACCGCTGTGGCGCAGCGGCCCAAAGTGCACGCGCTGTGTTTGAGCCTCTTAAGTTACGTTGCCATTGTTGAAACTATAACAATGTATATATAATTATATGCGGAATATAATTTACCACAACCTTTGTTTGCAGTATTTTCTGGAAAAATTGTGTATTTTAATTTTAGAGAAGAATAATGTTAAAAAGTATTTTAAAATTGTCAAATATTAATTATTATAATGCGAATATCTATTGAACTGTTGGTCTGAGCTATTTTAATGACCCAACCTTTTTTGTAGATCATTATTTAGGCAATCAAACAAAAAAATTAAAATTAAGCTGCAATCAATAGTAATGGAGATATGAGTGTTTTCATAAATGCTTGCAGGAATGGGGGCTAGGGGGGTTTAAAGGGGGGCTACGAGATAAGCACCGGGGGGAATTTAGGGACTTTTGGGTTTTTGTACCTCTAGGTGGGTACTATTGACTGGTATAGGTTTCAGCCTGTTACTAATTTCTTCCGACATTTTTCCTTCATTGCCTGGGCTATAAGGTGTGTGGACAGTAAGTCAAAGAACGTAGGTTTGAAACCTGACCTGCTCGTAACATTTTTGCAACTATAATCCTTTTAAAAAAATCATATTATTGGTTTATTAAGCAATTTAATTTTAAATACCCCCGTTGCAGCAAACCTGCATACTCAGCGAATTTCCAATGAATATATAACATAACACATTAAACCAGTTCACAGGATTCATAAGAAATGTATTCACAAACAAGCAATATTTAAAATATTAATTATTCTCCATAAGAATAACATTGGGGATGAGTACGCAGGTTTGCTGCAACAAGGCACACAAAATAATGGATTTTTATGCAAATATCAATAGAACTCATGTTAGTGAAGTCATATACCAAGTTTCATCCATATACATTCATAAATAAGCGATATATAACATTTTAAGTATTTTCCATAAGAATAACATGGGGACCAAGTACCTAGGTTTGCTGCTACATGAACCATAGGCGAAAAATTGTTTTTTGTGCAAAAAACAATAAACCACAACCAGATTAAGCCATATACCAAATTTCGCCAGTTTATGTTCATAAATAAGCGAGATATACATTTTTTCTTTTTCTCCATAAGAATAACATTAGACAACGTACTGTGTTTAGCACTTTCAATATCTCAGTAACTAATTGACGTAGAGCAATGATCAAAATACCAAATTGTTTGTTTTTTTAAGCTGAATTCAATGGTATAAATTAAAATGTGATTTAAATTAAAATTACATGTGAAAACCCCAAAAAAAACCCAAAACCCTCCTTCGGATGGTGCGATTCATCTGGTTTTCGAACTCGTTCAAATAAATAGTACTTTACACATTTGTACCAAATTTCATTAAGATCGGACCTTTTTTACGAGAGTTATCGTGCTTACGGACATATATATATATAAATATATATATATAAATATATATATATATATATATATACATATATAAAAATTTGAACGAATGGTGTTTTTTGGCATCTGGGGACCTCAAAATGAAAAGTTATCATGGTCTCGGGCTTAAGTCTTACCATGAGACCTACGGTAATAGCTTCTTCCCTATAGGGGAAATTCGCTAAAAATTATAGTATTTAAAATTAAAATAACCATTTAAATCAAAAAATTATAGTTCATTATTATAGATTTTATATTTTGTATCACTAAGTATTATTAAAATTTAAATTATTGTATTATTGATTATTATATAATTTTAATAATACTTTAATGATACTTTTAATGATACTTTCTATAGTAATTTCAAGTATCATTTTCAAATTTACGCATTGAATATTATTGGTACTCAATAATACTGTAAATAATATTCTATAATACTATTTTTGGTTGTATTCAATAATACTCTATAATCATTTTTGCATAGGGCGTGATTTGGGTTTCATAGCGACATTTCAAGTTCAAGGGCAAAACTCAAATCACCATCAAGATAACACTTGGAAGAAACGATGGATTTAGGTTAGCAACTTTGACATAGACAATAAAAATATGGACATTAGAGAATAAAATGTTCAGCTATTATAAGAAAACTCATATAACTAATAAAGGTTCTTGGGAGCACAGGCACCATTGCCATGAATTGATCCAGCTCTCAGATGTGTCAATTGCTGATCTCCTCAGATTCAGCGGTTTGCCAGTGGAAATAAGCAGAGAGTGTCATCAAATACTCTGAACTCTGTGTGTCAATTAACAACACTGGTATATGTGAATTGTGAAATCCAAATACCAAATCTCTTTACTTTCTGTAAAAAATAAATTTAGAAAAATAATTTTTCAAAATGGTGTCAACCATTACAGCATCGTCACCTCTGATTAGAGATACGTGTACTTTGAGATATCAATTTTTACTGTTACAGGTGTAATTTTTTGTTTTTTAAATGCTTGTTTCCAAAACACCACCACTTCTAACCCGGCTCTGCCTATAATGAGGTTGATCCTTCATGCTGGGTGATTGTTAGCTAACAATCCAAATTTTACTTACTGTTTCATGGGACAACGTTGGTCAAAGATGTGGGACTATTGTCTATAATGGTGGGTTGGAGTTTCTAAAACAAGGCAATAACCATTGCCCAGCTACTTTATTCAAGGCTATAATCATAGAAAAATAAAGCAGGTATAGAAGTGTCACGTAATGCTAAAATTTGCTAACACAAAATTGTTAATTAACCGGCCAGATCATACGAGCAAAACCGGCCAAGCGACGTTGCCTGTCTGTGCACTCCAGCCGGCTGGCCGGCCGGCCCAGCCGGTAGGGAAAAATTCCCTCGCCCTGCTTGGCGCTTGTCGTATTAAGTGCAGTGTTTACGCGATCTTCGCATTATCTACTTCTCTGGTTAGTTTTCTATTCAATGATGCTAAAGATTTTGCCTCAATGTTAATTTATCGATTTACCAACTTTAAAAATACATTTAAAATCTTCTGAGATACTGGTACGTTTAATGTTGACTGACGATTTCTTTAAACATTTTTTAGTTCGAGGATAGTTTTCGTGTATGGGTTCGCGTCAATAATAAGATTAAAAGCTTAAGCTCTCTCTGTATGTTTTATAAACATACCCTGATTTATAAATAAAGGGTTTCAGAAAATAGGTAAAATCATAATTTTAAAAGTAAACTATGTTTCACGATTAAATTGTAATGCATTTTATTCCTGAATTTAATATTTTACAGTAACTTGTTCCTACGTGAAGAGCTAATTTCTTCAGTGAATTTATAGTAAATTTGTATGGCATCGGCTGCTAACATTTCAACATGTTATATACCCTCTGCATTTTATGTACAGTATTCTCCTAAAGAACAACATTAAAGGCTGAGTACGCAGATTTGCTGCATCAAGAAATATAAACAATATGTTTTTGTGCAATTATCAATATAACTTAACCAGGTGAAGCTACATACCAAGTTTTATTTTTTATTTATGTTCATAACTAAGGGAGAGATAAAACTTCATTTATTCTCCATAAGAATAATATTAGGGCTGAGTATGCAGGTTTGCTGCTACGGGGACAATAACAAAAATTGTTTATGCAAATATCAATATACCAGTACTAGGTGAAGCCACAGGCCAAGTTTCATCAATATACATTCATAAATAATTGAGATATTAATTTAGAATTATTCTTACGGTACACATTATTTAGATGAAAGATGCATATATTTTTAATAATTTTAATAGTTTTAGCGAATTTCCCCAATAGGGAAGAAGCTATTATCGTAGTCGGCATGGTAAGACCTAGCCCGGGACCATGATAACATTTGTTTTGAGGCTCCCAGGTGCCAAAAACACCATGTATGCGTGTGTGTGTGTGTGTGTGTGTGTGTGTGTGTGTGTGTGTGTGTGTGTGTGTGTCCGTAAGCACGATAACTTTCGTAAAAATGCCTTTTGTATAAACGTGTAAGGCAGCGTCTATTTTCATGAGTTGGAAAACCAGACAGGTAGCTCTATTTTAAAGCAGGTTTTGTACCCCAAAATTTGTTTTAACTTTTTACATTTAATTTTTTATAAACCCAAATTTTAGTTTGTACCATTGAATTCAGCTTACAAAAACAAACAATTTGGTATTTTTATCATCACTCTACGTCAATTGGTTACCAAGATATTGAAAGTGCTAAACATAATACGTTGTCCAATGTTAATCTTATGGAGAGAGTAAAATGTTATATCTCGCTTATTAATGAACATATATTGACGAAACTTGTAATGTGGCTTCATTTGTTTAGGTTTTACTGATATTTAAACACCTTTTTTCTCGTACTGATATTTGCATTTAAAACCAATTTTTTGTGGTCCCCAAGTCTGCAAACTTGCGTACTCAGTAGCTATAATGTTATTCTCATGGAGGATAAGAAACACGTGATATCTTGCTTGTTTATTTATGAATATAAATTAGTAAAACTTGAAATGTTGCTTTATGTTATGGTGATCTATTTTATTTGTAAAAAAACAGATTTTAGTTGTTCTTGATGCAGCAAACCTGCACTCAGTCCTAATGTTGTTCTTATGAATAATAAATAAAATTTCATATTGCACTTATTTATGAATATGCTTTGATGAAAGTTGGTAAGTGGTTCATGACGTAGTGAAGTACCATTTGAAATTCTCGGAGTATGCAGGTTTGATGCAACGGGGGTATTTTATTGTTAATCATCATTGCAATTTATGGAATTTAAAAGGTTGAATTTGTCTAATGCAGTTCATGTTTTATCCTTCTGTAATAATAACATTCCAGAAATTTAATAAATACCAGATCAGTTCGAAACGAGATTTGTGCACATCCTCCACTTCCTGTGCATACAACGGGAGAGTGATCTCCACTGCCACACAACCACACATTTATCAGATCAGCCTTACCGCCTACCGATGCCGTGGCCGTGGCGGAAGCGACCGAGATTGCTCCCTGCGGGAATTTGGGAATCCCGCACTGCCCGACTTGGCAACAAGGCACCGCTAACTCAGACTTGAACGACGCGACAGCGCCTGCATTTCCATGATACCCGTGTACGCTTTTTCCCTACTTCGTGACACTTCTGTACCTGATTTATTTTTCTATGCTATAATCAATGAGACATAGGCTTAATTTAGGGGGGGGCAAAGGGGGCAGTTGCCCCCCCATTAATTTGGAAAATATGATTGTAATATATAAAAAGTCACAATAATCATGATCACAACCGATTTTGCCCCTCCAATCAAAATCCTAAAATTACACTTATGCAATGAGAGGCAACTAAATTTGTTGTGAAAAAATTACTTTAGAAAGAACGGAAACATCACAGATAGAGTTATTTTACCATGCGTACTTGATGACGACAAAGCTCACAGAAGAGAAAGCAGGTGGCAAAGAAAGCTACAAAATTTGACTAGATTGTTGGCCATTTTGAACTTGTACTAACGCTAGAGAGAATATTATGAGTATCTCATACAAAGCAATTCTACGATGACATCCTAGGCACACTATTGCAAGCACACTATTTCACTAAACGGTGGGCCGATGAGGATCACAACCAGATAGACAAATGTAAAAAAGGTAGGTAGAGGCATGTGGCATACCCTACCTATGATCGTGCTGAAATCAAGAAAATGTGCGCTACGTGTACGAAGTACTTGTGCAAGTAGAAGAGGAAGAGCCGTTAGCGAGAGTGCTGGATATGGCCCCGATGTTCTAGATGATGTTGCTGAATTGATTGCAAATTACAAGGATTATGACAACACTCTCAATAACTTAAAAAATAAGGTTACATACCTTGTCACTAGTTTCAATCAATCCACTAGTTTATAAGATTACTAGTTTCGGGACTAGTTTTGTCCCATTATCAAATCTTTCAGTATCACAGAATAAAATACTGTCATCGTCTTGAGTTTAAAAACATTTCAACATTAAACATAAACTTGTACACTGACACATAGAAACATTAAACATTTAAAATTAAAATTTAAATATTTAATGTTTCTATGTGTCAGTATACAAGTGTGTTTAGTGTTGAAATGTTTTTAAACTCAAGACGATGGCAGTATTTTATTCTGTGATACTGAAAGATTTGATAATGGGGCAAAACTTGTCCCGAAACTAGTAATCTTATAAACTAGTGGATTGATGACGACAAGGTATGTAACCATTTTTTAAGTCATACAATCAATCCAGGAGGCAAATAGCATGCATAAACTCTCAATAAGTTAATTTATGTGAAGTAATTTCTTTGATTTTTAGATCAAGTTTGTTAACCATCATACTCAGTTACAACTTTCCGTGTGGTGGCCCTCTTGAAATCGCTGACAAATTGTAAGTTCGTTGCCATTAGTTGGATTGACAATCTGGATTACACAGTCTGGTTTTTCGAAAAATTTAACATAAATTACAAAAACTAAATATTGTAATGCACTTTTCATGTTTTTTTTTTTTGGTAATTTTGAAAGTATTACAAGAGAATGGAATAACCTTATTTAGAAATAAAGTTAAGATATTCTAGTAAGTAGGAAATATTGCCTGCTCCTTATTAGATCTTATGTACTTGGTAGGTTTTTTTAAGTAATTTATTATTAAAGTTCTTTTAAACTTTTTTTCTCAAATGACATTTTTTTAACTGCAGGGCTGTAACATATTTTAATAGGACGTTAACATATACTTGCAGACCTTTGCAGAGCTCCTTATAATGTATCAATTTAAATTTACTCTAAGAACTTATGCAAGTAAATTGTTGAAACCATTAGTACAGGGTTATTCAAAAATAATGGTGCAAAACTAAACGGTTGGTACGACTGTTTCCGTGATTTCAAACAGCTGATTATTACAACAATGGAAAGGGTGTGTTTATAAGTTTGTTTTGACAAGGTTATGTTTTGTCTCAGTTGCTTAGTTGAGTATACGAAGCCTGTCAACAAATGGCTACTACAAAACAAGAAAAAGCATTTTGTGTTTTAGAGTTTGCTCGTACTAATGCTATTGTTAGTGTTCAGCGGAACTTTCGGACCAAATTCAGGAAGGAGGCTCCTCATCGGAACTGCATAGCTCGTTGGGTGAGGCAATTCAAGACAACTGGATGTTTGTGTGCCGGGAAGAGTTCGGACCGTCCTCGGACTTCGCCAGACGCTGTGGAGAGAATCGAAGCTAAGTTTGCGCGGAGTCCAAAAACCTCGAAAGTCAAAGCTGGTAGGGAACTTCACATACCCCAGTGTTTTAAGCAAGCGTTTGAGACGAAAACCGTACAAACTGCAGCTGTTACAAGCATTGAAGCCTACTGACAAGCCAAAACGCACAGATTTTTGCCATTATATGATTAGAGAATTTGAAAATGATGGCTTTGCTGAGAGACTAGTGTTTAGTGATGAGGCTACCTTTCATCTCAGTGGACAAGTGAATCGCCATAATGTAAGAATATGGGGGTTAGAAAAGCCAAGAGAGTTTATCGAGTACGAAAGAGATTCGCCTAAACTGAATGTTCTTTGTGCTCTTAGCAACCGTAAAGTGTATGGACCTTTCTTTTTCATTGAAGACACTGTAACTGGTTACTTAGATACCTTGTCAAAATGGCTCATTCCTCAGCTTATTGAAGATGTTCCAGACATAGTTTTTCAGCTAGATGGTGCTCCTCCACATTTAAAGTCTGAAGTGCGTGAGTTTTTGAATGATAGGTTGCCAGACCGTTGGATTGGACGCTCTGGAAATGAAGACAGTCCTTTGATGCGCTGGCCGCCAAGATCGCCTGACTTAACGCCATGTGATTTTTTTCTTGTGGGGTTTATCAAAGACAAAGTGTACTACCCTCATATGCCCCAAACCCTGCAAGAATTAAGACATCGAATAACAGAAGCCGTGCAGTCCATAACCCAGGAAATGCTACAGAATGTCTGGGCTGGGTTGGAATTTCGCCTGGATATTTGCGGACTTTCTAATGGAGCTCACATTGAGCATTTGTAATGCATATAATTTAATGTAAATTAAAACTTGTTAATATAAGAAACAGTTTTATTCTGTTTTCATGATTTTGCAACTCAGAGTACGCAAATGAATTAACCTTACTTTTGCACCATTCTTTTGGAATAACCCTGTATTTTTACATTCACACATTTGTGAGCTTTAATTGTTGTTTCAAAATATGACAAAAATTATAATTATTTTAATATGTGTTGTATATGGTCTAAATATTTATTTACGCATTTAAAATGCAGTAGGCTAAAAATGTTAACCAAGATTTACTATTCGTAAAAAGTATATTAGAAATATCTATAAAAATTCAATCTTTGTTCATCTTCTTACGGGAAACTAGCAAACATCTGGTTTTATAAGTTTCCGGAAACAGCCTTACATGCTTTTACAACAGCAATTGGACGACATTGCTCAAGGTCGAACTTTTACTCTTACTGAAATAATAAGCAACCTGGTGCCATCTCTAAGGGCCTTGATTTATTCGTGGCACAGCTTATTTGTATCCTCACACTGAACAACTGGCATATTTCCTTATGATTGCTGCCTTTGTATTGTTTATTAGGGATTACATTTTTGTTCTCAGGATATAATTCAAGTTAGTTTTATTCCAAGAACTTTAACAATTCATTAATTTTGAGATTATATTCATCTTCCAAGCATTGCCCCTGACTTTGTTTAAAATGATGAGAATTGAGGTGACCAAGCTAATCAAAGCTTAAATGTGGCTAGGTCTAGTAATTAAGGTTGATCTAGCCAGAAACAACAGCTAGCTATAGTGTCCATTTGTTTCCTTGATGATTTATTAGCAGTTCCGCTGTCCCGTGTTAGTGCTATAAACCCCCCAAAATACTTAACTGGGGGTTACATATAACAATTATGACAATATGCGTTTATGTTATGTGCTAACACAAAAGTTGAGCTTCCAGAAAAAAGTTGGTTATAAACTCTCTATAATACAGCAGAACCTCATTAATCCGTCACCAACGGGACCGAGAGCATGGTCGGAACACAAAAAAATTGGATTATCAGAGGAACACATTTATTACATGAAAAAATTATAAACTGTAGTTTAAACAGAAAATATTGAAATGAATGTAAATTTGTAAAGATTTAAAATACCGTAACACTGTAAATCATAAATAAAGTCTACTCTAGTAAAAACTTTCATCGGTCTACTGATTTACATCGTCAGTGATGATTCATTGACAGAGAAAACTTGAATGGAGCAGCGCACCGAATAAAAATAAGTAAAAAAATAACAAACACCAATAACGGCACGGTTGGGCCTGACGATGCAAACTACATGACATTTGTGAAATGCGGGATAATCACGTGAAAACTGAAGGCACCAAACCATTAAGTTCCGTTTTTTGTTTTTATTTGCATTAAACAAATTGAAAAACATTGAAGATTATCGGTCTGGATAACCGGGATTCCGGATAACTGTGATCCAGATTTATGAGAGTCTACTGTATTTACTACTTTCAGTATCTCTATAACCAATTCCCGTAGACAAAATCAAAAGAACAAAATTCATAATTATTTTGAGCTAATTTGTCTTGGTACTAAGAAATATAAGAAGTTTACTAAAACTAACAGAAATTCGCTCTGCTAATTTTGCGTTCTTTTTGAGAGCTGTTGGGACAACTAATTATAGGATATTACATATGATAGTAATAAAACACATTTGTTTATGAATGGCACAAATATTTATTACAGATTACATATACATAATGAAGTTTAAGTAAATTTGCAACAGTTGCGAAGAGAGACTTTGTCAGGCTGTTTCTTCACATCCTCTAAAGTATTTAGGAAAGATTTTCCTTTGGTCTCTGGGAGTAGAAGGATAAGCAATGATGCTAAGATGGTTTGAATTCCACAGATCGTGCTGGGCAGGTACCATCCATAAGGCCCCTGCAAAAAGCAAAACTAGTACACCTCACAGGATTAAATCTGACTTACTAATTGCTAAACCCTCCTAATAAGTGTTATGAATTCTAAAAACAGATCTTTTAAACAATGACCTGCACAAAGAAATATAGGACAGGGAGGAGTGATATTGTCTGGAAATGAATGAAAGGAGTGTGGGAAAAGTCACCCTTTTCACTACTTATTTCATTTTCCACAGTCAAAACCAATATACAAGACTTGACATTAATGGTTCAGGATCCATTCAAATGCAAACAATCAGAATATTAAAACATATATAAAGTAAACTGGTTAGATTTACTATATAATAAATTATATTCAATAGAATTACACTTCCCCAATGAATCGGGACTGCCTTAACTATACCAAGTACAATAATTCAAAATAACAATACATTTAGTTACAAAAATACTGAAGCATTAATAACCAAATTATAACAAGAAAAAATAGATAATTACAACGATAGTTATACAATGAGTTATAATTAAAAGTAGATTTTAAGTTAAATGGCAAAGATAATATTATAATACAAATAAACAAATTAAAACAGAAGATATATGACAACAAGGAGTATTATAATAAATACAACAAACTAAATGCGCAAGATCTCCTACAGAGTCTATGAAGGAAAATTAAATTAAATTAAAAGTTCTTTATTTCAACAGGCAAAGTTAGGGCCACATGGTCCTTTCTTACACTTAAACAGAATACAAATGGAGATGGATACTTCTACAGAATAATACAATAACAATAATAATAGCTTAACACTACGTATTTATCCAAAAAAAATCAATAACTTTACTCATTCTCTCTAACACACACCCATCAGTGATCCCGCCAACGACAACCCCCTAGAATGCACCGGCCAAGGACATCCTCAAAGTATAACTTTTTCAGTGCCGCCACAAGTCGGGGATGGCTATCTAGGGATTTGATGGAACTAGGAAAGTCATAACACAGACGGCAAGCAGTGACAACAAAAGCCCTATCATAGACTGCGATCCTATGTTGAGGCATCCACAATGTGGACAAAGCAGAACATGAGCTCCTTAAACTACCTTAAGACACAAATTTGAAGTCATTTTCAAAAATTTTGGAAAGCCAGTTTTTAAGATTGAAAAAGTCAACGACAGAATTTTGTTTGATCTCTGGTCATTTAGTTTCAATATTCTTGACTCAAGGTAGCAAGGTGTTATGTACGCTCCTCGCGTCTCAGATTATACACATATCTCAAGCAGTAGTTCTGAGACCGCTGGAGCATAGCAGCAAGAGCAACAGTCATGTAACACGAAGAAGTGCTGTTTCAGTGATGTGAGTTGTTCTAAAACCAGACTGATAGTTAGATAAATGAGTATTTTCAGTGATTCTGTTATTTGACAGTGTACGATTCTTTCAAGGCCTTTGGATAGTGCGGACGAAATACTGATCAGCCTGAAATCCTGACAAGAAGCAGGAGCTTGAGATCTTGTTTAAGGAGTGAATGAGAGCAGATTTCCAAGAAGAAGGGAAAGAACAGAGTCTCAAAGATGTGTTGAAAATATAAGTAAAGGTTGGAAGAATGACAAAGAGAATGTCTTTGATAAAGTGTACTGATATTCCATCAAATCCGACAGCATTGCTACGGATCCGACGAATGGCTTTCAACACATCAGACTGTATAATAGGTTTGAAATTGAACTCCGGATGATTGAAATTCTGGATCAGTGAATTAACTAATTCATTTATATAATTATTTACTTGATGTTGCATGACTGATGTTTAGACTTCAAGAAGAAAAGTATTGATTTAATTCATTTAGAGGAATACTGACTGGTTGCGGATCAGACTGCTTCCCAAGCCCTAATAATATGGTGCTTCTTACATTGCACCATAAAACTCTAGACTGTTTTTATTTTCAAAAAGCTTACGAATGTATCTCAGTTTTTAATTGCGTAAAAGTTGTTTAACTCTATTTCGAAGATGATGATACTGATCCAATTGAATTTGATTATGAGAACGTCTTGCTTTTCTATAAAGACAATCACGTCTAGCCATCAGACTAAGAATTTCAGGGGTCATTCAAGGCACAGGATATATTTTTGTTAAACGTTTTGTAATAATTGGTGCAAGATTTAAGATAGTATCATCGTTAACCATTTCATCAACAGAACTAATTTTCTATAATGTGCCATGGCGTTTTTTGAACATCTAACATAAAAGCAGCCAAATTCATGTTCTTAAAATCTCTATATTTGATAAACCTAATTTTGGGCTTGGGAGCTTTGATCGAGTACACACAGTAGATGTGATCATGCTGGAACTAGAAGCTGCCCATGATAGATAACGTCTTTCAGGTTGGATACAACAATTAGATCAAGAAAAGTGTCAGATTCGGTTGCATGATGTGTAGGTTCAAGTGGAAGTACAGTATAGTTAAGTTACATCAGTCCAACATAGTGGTCAGCTGCCTGTATTCCCAGTTTTGGGTAGTCGATAGTAAATCAGTATTGAAGTCACCCATGATGAAGACATGACTATAGCTAAAAATCAAATTTAAAAGAGAATTTTCAAAATCCAGCAGATGTCCTGCCCTTGGAGGACGGTAGCATACTTCCAATAATAGGACATCAGCTCCAGATAAACAAATTTCAATGAATAAGAATTCTGGCTTTGTCGAGTACTCAGAAAGCAAGGAATGGACAATTTTAAATTGTATACCCTCCCTGATGTCCACTGCAACGCCTCCGCCTTGTTTACCAGTCCTGTCATTACGCTGCAGGGCATAACCAGGCAGAGACACCTTGCTAGAATGGAATACTTGGCTTAAGCCAGGACTCAGAAACTCCAATCAAATCAAAATTATTATGCCGAAAAATGTCTTTAACCTTATCAATATGAGCACGCAACGACTGAGCACTGATGTGCGCTGCCTTCAGTTTCTTCGGATATGGAGATAAGGAGCGAGAGAGACAGTGGTGTAAGAGGGGCGGGTGAGGGAGGAGTGATAAGCCAGCCAACAATATATTTATGATGGCCGGGTTCCGGTCTATCATAAATATACTATTGAAACCGGGTTCGTGGTGATAAAGGAGGCCATCAACCCGACAAAGGGCCACATACAAGCATCGGGTGGCCCTAAAGGCACCACCATTGAGACCGCATCAAGCACTGGAAATGATGTGAAACACCAACAGGATTGCATGCACACACACTACATGCATGTGGCTCCTTAAAGCCACCACCAAACCGGAATAAATGCCTAATACACCAGCATAGAGGCAAGATACCATCAACTGCATCTTGGTGCCTATTTTGTAAACCTATTTGCAACTGTTTTATAAGTTTTATAATTTTTAGTGCTTAATATGACAATACCCAGGAGTTATTCGTTTGAATTATATTTTGTATTGTATTTATTATGTATTTTATTTTTTTTTTTTAACTTTCGGATTCCAGCTCAAATATGTATAGTGATACGTTTTATTGAGCTAATCTTAAAGGTAAACATATCTGAACCCATTTTCCAACCCAAAAATTAGGTATTTTTAAACTTTTTGTAAAAAATTTGATTAATCAATACTTACTTAATAAACAAACATGTGACATAAAAGTGTAAGCTACGAACCATCAAATCAACAATGTAAGGAGCGTAGATTGAGCCCAGCTGAGACGTGGCAAGCGAGACTCCTATAGCTGAGTTCCGCACAACTGTAGGAAACAGTTCAGCGCAATATACAGTCACTAGACCAAACACAGCGACGTTCATGAACCTTCCAACCATGGCCAGTGTTAGAATTGCATATTTCTGATCTGAGAGCAAACAAAATACAATAAATTTGTATAGAAAATGTAGTATTTATCAAATAAAATAGTTTCAATTACCATGGAACTAAATCTTGTAAAGTTAAACTAAGGGGTGACGAGAGGGGATGAATTTTCTTCTATCATTTGCCGCTGTTCAATTGTACAGCATTTTGCTGTGCTTAATTTTGTGGTAAACCTGTTTAACTAAACCAATACAATTTATATATGTACAGTAATAAATCAAGTTCAATATATTTTAACTGCCAATAATAAAGATAGAGAGGTTTCTCTACCCTACCTAAAGTGTTTCCAAAACAGAAATATGTTTATTAACTATTCAAAAGCCTAAGACAAAATTTACACATATATTGTGATATAAACCTATGCTGAACAACTGCTGTTGTAGGAATCTGAGCAATTACAAAAAAAGTTATCATGGTGCCACACCACCAAAGTTATGGTGGTACCACATCTCCAAAAGCAATATGTCCTTCGGTAGGAGTAAATTAATAAAATTACTTTTAAAACTTACCTATAGGAACAACAGCAATAAAGACCAGGGGCAATCCTGATGTCAGGAATAATAAGGATGAAGCGCATTTGCGTCCCATGCACACCATGACAAGCAGAGGGAATACGTAGCCCGGAATCCCGACCCAACCAGCGACGAAAGTGTACATATGCTGGTCCAACTTGAAGTTGCTTGCATTCAAAGCTGAAACGAGAAATTATATGATTTAATGTATGAGGATTACTCTCCAGAAACCAAACCTGTTATTGAAAACTTTGACATTTTAAACCTGAAGATCACAAGCCACCCTCAAAGGTTTTTTGTCTGTTAGATCAATATGGGGATTAATTTGGGTGAATTTGCATACTAAAACAGTTGTTACAATAGGAAAAGTTTGTTTATTAGCATTAGGGTATATATACCGGAGCTGGAATTGGACCCGGGATGGTAGCTTTGATCCTGGATCTGACCCTAGATCTGATCCTAGAACTGACAAGCGACAACAGCCTGACACATACATCAGTATATAAGGTGAGTATATCTACATGCCAATATACTCACCTGTTAATTTTAGTCAGCTGATTGGAAATATTTGTTTCAAATCAAATACATAATAATCAAACTCATTACTTCTGAAAACTTTGTTGAACCATCTATATTATTAATACGGTACATGCAAACTTTGTAAACAATTAGGCTTTTACTTTCTCCCCCTATACATAGTATATGGAGAAAGTATTGTTTTCGTAAAAATTTTCGAATTTGAGTTGTTAGTGGAAATATTCGTTTTGGTGCTCCCTGAACCCAAAAAAGTGGTTTTTACGTGATGTCTGTGTGTGTGTGTGTGTGTGTGTGTGTGTGTGTGTGTGTGTGTGTGTGTGTGTGTGTGTGTGTGTGTGTGTGTGTGTGTGTGTGTGTGTCTGTGTGGATGTTTACAGAGCTAGAGCCCTAACCTATGGGCCGATTTTTATGAAATTTGGTATGTAGGTACTAATCCACGATATCTCCAGGCGTTTTTTTCATTTTTTTTTATTTTTGATTTTTAAGGGTAATTATCTCCCAAAAACCGCCAAAAAACATGAAAAATCCAAATTTCTCAAAAACGGCTCTAACGATTTTGATTAAACTTTCGTGGTTTGTATAACTTTAGGTTTGCATCAAAATGACACCACCCGCATTTCTTGGAAAATTCGGGTTCAGAAATTACAGGACTTAAAACATCCAAAATTCAATTTTTTGGAATTTTTATAAAAAATCATAAATGTTAAAAAAGATTACTATTCACCATTAAAAAGAGCTCAAAAAACTAAATAAATTAGTATTTTAAATTACTATTCTACGATTGTTAGTTACGGAGAAAATTGAAATTTTCATTTAGCAGTAAACACAGTACGTTGTCCAATGTTATTCTTATGGGGAATACAAATATAACTATTTCTCTCTTATTTACTGATCAATTTCATTAAAATTTGATATGCAGGTCAAGTTAGCATTGACCAACAGATGATGTTCGAAATGTGTTGCTATTTAACCCTGGGGGGGCAAGGGGGCATTTCCCCTCTCAAAACCACTGTGTGTAGCAACGGACTCTACAGTGCCTTCCAAAAAGGGATTTGGGTGGATATTTCTGAAAACAACTATTTTAGACAATTTTCTGTACATTTATCTATACTTCATATTCTATATTTAGTAAATAACAAATATTTTTGTCATTAAAGTTTGGCTAAAAGGGAGAAAGTATGTGTCAGTTTCCTGATACCGTTTATTTTGTTTTAAGACTTAACCCCACATATTATACATCAAAACGTCCATCTAGGTGTGCAGATGTGCAAACTGGCTTTAGATTTTCGATTTAGGACATAGAACTCGAAACTATCGCAAAAAACTGAAAGTGTGTAACATTTCCAAAGATGTTTCGTTTGTTTTTTCACTACAAAAAATTGCAGCTGTTAATACACTATGAACAGGTAATCAGCAATAATACGCATTTATCTATATTAATGTAACAAGTTTTTCTTTATTTATACCGCCCTGAAAGTTTGAGTTGCCCATACGATTAACATGGGGAATAATTTTATTTAAATTGCAGCTGTTAGTACATTTTCATCAGGTAATCAGCAAGAGTACATCTTATCTTCTTATATTAGTACCTAGACCAAGCGCTTTTCGTCGCTCCAATAACAATATTTTTACCATAACATAGCAGCTTTTTAAGGCCACTGGGGCGGATTCCTAAGGTTGGAAAAAAGTGTTCATATACTAACAACGTGGTAAGGCCCAGGAGCAAATTTGAAGAGCCGTTTTCAAGCCTTATAATTATCGTATTTTCATCAGAAGTATAAAATGGCCACTTTTGAGGCCATTGGAACAGAGACCTGATGAGTCTTGGGGAGGGGGAAACGTATTACAAATACTGTTGGTCCTCTACTACGTAGTATGGTGTGTGAGTAGTTTTGAAGGGCCTTTTTCGCAATCAGCTGGAGTACTGCTTTATTAGTATAGATCTTTTCTCCATAAGAATAATGTAGCAACGATTTAGCCATTGGGGTGGAGCCCTAAGGTCAGGGTCATAAAAAACCTCCCAAATGTTATGGATCAATGCAATTGGCTGAAATCTAGCAAAAACAACTGAAAGAATAATATGAACAATTTCCCAGGGGGCGGAACCTTAAGGTTGGTAGGTGCGGGACATATAAAATAAATAAATAAATAAATAAATAAGGTCTTTATTTGGCAAGCGTTAATCAAAGTACAAACTCTGTTTTTCATTACAACTTTTGTCAGAAAAGAAAATAAAATAACATAACATTCCATAAAAACAAAACGAAAAATAAAAAGTAAATGTCCAGGTCAGAAGAACACTTCCTTTACACTTTCCTTAAACCTAAAATAACTGCAATCTTTTAAGGTGGATGGCAAAGCATTGTACTTTTTTGGGCCAAAGTACCTAAACCCTTTTTTCCCCGTTTCCAGTTTTGTCTTTGGCAGGTGCAATAGGCTGTCCTGTTGGGTACTACGCTCTTTAATCTCGTGCCTAAAGACCAACTTCCTCCTAAGGTACTCAGGTTTTCCCGTCTGAAGAACTTTGTGAATCAAGTTGACAGTTTGCATATCGGAGGAGCCCATAATTGACAACACCTTGGAGTTCAATCTGTACTCACTAATGTGATCAAATTTTTTCAGGTTATAGACAAATCTAAGCGCTCTGTTCTGCAGCCGGGAAAGGATCGTCAAATTTTCCTGAGTAAGGCAACAGGCAAAAGCAGGAAGAGCATAGTATATTACAGGAAAAATGGTTGAACGGACAATTTCCAGCTTAGAAAGTTCTAGCAAAATTGAGCTTAATCTGCGAAGGGTTTTCAAACGGATTGTTACTGTTTTACAAATAGCTTTTACATGTTTAGAAAAATCAAGTTGGGAATCAAGAGTAACACCAAGAATCTTAAGAATATTACTTGAAGTCAGTGGTTGGCCGTCAACAAAGATACACTGATCAACACAACTATTTGTTGATTGAGCACCAGAAGATGACCTATCTACTAACAAGACGGAACATTTACTGGAGTTCAATAGAAAACCATGATCGTCCGACCATCTATTTACACTCTCTAAATCAGTGTTGATACAACGGACAGCTTCAGCTGCTTCTGAGGGCTTAAAAGAAATTAGCAGTTGAGAATCATCCGCATAAGAATGTAAAGCACAGTGGCTCAAATGATCTTTCAAATCTGCTGTGTATATAAGGAAGAGAATCGGTCCCAAGCAACTGCCTTGAGGAACACAGACAAACCTAGAAAGTGCTGACGAGAACTGCCCGTTAACTTTTGTACGTTGATTACGACCGGTCAAGTATGATGAAAACCACTTAACTGAGATATCATCAAACTGATAAAATCTTAGCTTTGCAAGCAGCAAATCGAAATTCACCGAATCAAAAGCCTGGGAGAAGTCAAGAGAAGTCATCACACTCTCTAAGCCCTTATCTTTTGCTGCGATAATTTCATCAATAACATTAAGGAGTGCTGAGCAAGTGCTAAACCCCTGCCTAAATCCTGACTGTGTTTCAGGAAGCAATCCTTCGGATTCTAAATGAGAGACTAATTGCTCTGCCACAGCCTTTTCCAGTATTTTGGAGATGACGGGGAGGATTGAAATAGGTCGGAAGTCAGAAACCAAAGAAGGGTTCAGGGTTTTAGGGAGAGGAACTTCCACACTCTGCTTCCAACTAGAAGGGAAATTGCCAGTGTTCAGTGATGCATTGATCAGGTGAGTAACTGCTCCAATACAGAAAGGGCTTAATCCTCTGAGCATTTTTATGGATATTCCATCCACGCCAAATGCAGTACTTGTGATACTGTTCATTAACTGCTTTACCTTACTTTCTGATACAGAAGAAAAAGTGAAAGGTGATTTTATCTCTGCACATTTATTTCTGTTAAAAAATCTTATTTTTTCTGTGTTCGCAGTCTTGCTACAACCCATAGTTGAGAAGTAATTGTTTAAATCTTCTAGTCCAATTGAATGGTCTTTTGCTTCAACTGAACTCATTACGCCACCAGCTCGTAAAGTAGCCCAGAAGGTCTTAGGGTTTTTTGTGTCCAGATTCTCAGCAAAATACTTTCTCTTTGCTGATCGTATGGCCACATTTAGTGCATTGCGAGCCCTGCAGTAAGCATTTCTTGAAGCCTGTGCTTTCAGAGACAGGTAGTCATTTTTACATTTGTTATTTTTCCTTGTAAGATACTTTATATTTGAGTCTCTCCAAGGAGATTTCTTTCTCGTTATTCTTTTTCTCACCATAGGGGCACATTCATCATACACTTGAATTATATTTGTAGTTATTGCATTGGCGATATCGTTAACGTTTTGCTGTGTCATTATGATATCCCAGTGTCATATCCAAAGTTGGATCATCATTCAAGACACGCAGCTTTGTAAAACAAAACCAAAAACCATCACACTTCTAAATTGAACATCAGGAGGTGGTAGAAGAAACCAGTGGGGCAGAGCTCTAAGGTCGGGACAAAATTATCCAAAAACCTTTGGTCCCTTAACAACGTGGTATAGTACGTGAGTAGATTTGAAGAGGCCGTTTTCGAGCCATTTAGGAAAAACCTTTGCTCCTTAAGAATAACATGGCAGCTTTTGATGCCACTGGGGCGCTGAGGGTAAAACAAAAAAAAATGTAACTAAACTATGTTGGCCCTCTACAACGTGGGATGGCTCGGGAGCAGTTATGAGGTGCCGTTTTCGAAATCGCCTGGGACACACACACACACGCACAACTACTTTATTATTAGTTATATAGATTAACACGCTACATGCAAACTTTGTAAACAATAAGGCTTTTTTTGTTTTAAGACCTTATCCCACATTATATATACCAAAACGTGCGTCTAGGTGTGCAGATGTGCAAACTGGCTTTAGATTTTAGATTTAAACCATAGAACTTGAAAATGTTGCAAAAAACATGTGTATCATTTCCAATTTCCAGTTAAAAACCCAGATGTTTCCACCAAAATAATCACAGCTGTTAATACATATTGAAAAGGTAATCAGCAAGAGTAAATATTATGTATATAAATAAAAGTATTCTTTATACTTAAAAAAGTGTAACAGAAACTAACGGACAATTTGTTGACAGGGATAGTGAAATTCATACAACTAATGTAGTTTTTAAAGAGGTTTTGTAAAAAATGTATTTAGATTTAATTAATATAAACATGTTTTTTACTTATTTGGATTTTTTGCTTTACTTATCTTTAATTTTTTTTAACTCAATACAATTACTTATAAAAGAAAGATTTGCAATTTAATATTCGTGCAAAATCGCACGGGTTCACCTAGTTTTGTGCTAATTGTAAAAGTTGTTTAATTTATTGTAAACTTTCCATTTGTAATATGTTTTACTTATTTTGTTTTGTCAGCATAAGATTTGCCGAAAATTATGTTTTCTTGTGATGAAAACTAACAATTTTCACTTGAAAGATTTAAACAACTGATAACAATTATTTTTTGATAAACATAAAAAGTAAGTTATGGTTTCTGGTACGATGACACATTGGACGATAACCTTCATCAAAGTCTCTTGTTTACAAGTATGAAGTCTCTTCATACACAGTTTTCACATAGAAAAATATGTTTGACTCTAAAGAATATCACGTTTAAAAGGTAACTTAACTTATAAACATCAAATAAGCATTTCTTTAAAAATAATGGAAAATAATACCTAACATTTACAGCTATACGATGAATAACATTTATGTTATTTCCACATAAATTTACTTCCGTCGCAAGTCACTTCTCAATTTACATTAAATTAGAATTACAATACATATACCTATGCATATCTCTGTATTTAAGTTGTTGTACTATTCTCGAACAAAGTACAATATTCAGGTAAAACTGTCTTTAAAACATTTAATTAATGTAGGCTGTAAGTATTTTTTAAATCCATTATTCAGTAAATACTTCAATGTGAATAGAAAACAAGTATTTAAGACTACACGGTTCTAAACGCATGGTTTGTTTTTTGTTTAATCATATGACGAATGGTCATCTCAACCTCCTTGTTCACATTAATCCTGGATCTGATCCTAGATCTGAGCCTTGCTCACTGCTTCTATCCCGGCTACCATCCTAGTTCCTCGCCTCTGATTGGCTGATATAAACCGTCTTGTATGCCTTAATGCGAGTATGCTTGTATCCCGGCTCCGGGATACACGTACCCTTAGTAAATGTTATACACAGGATATGAGTAAACAACAACCAAAATTTGAACACGATCTGCAAGATTTTTTGGTAAAGATCTCAATGGCCAAACCTGAGATAAATAACAAAGAAAAAAGATTAATTACTATGCTTGTAGGAACAAGTTGAGGACAAAAAAATTATGTTCATTTAAAGACAAGTGAATATTCAGTGCATGGAAAACATTTATGCTACAATCTACTATATGCTCATAAAAGCAATAGTTTTATACTTTCTCCCCTTATACATAGTATATGGAGAAAGTATTGTTTTCGTCAAAATTTTCGAATTTGAGTTGTTAGTGGAAATATTTGTTTTGGTGCTCCCTGAACCCAAAAAAGTGGTTTTTACGTGATGTCTGTCTGTGTGTGTTGTGTGTGTGTGTGTGTGTGTGTGTGTGTGTGTGTGTGTGTGTGTGTGTGTGTGTGTGTGTGTGTGTGTGTGTGTGTGTGTGTGTGTGTGTGTGTGTGTGTGTGTGTGTGTGTGTGCGTGTGTGTGTGTGTGTGTGTGTCTGTGTGGATGTGTACAGAGCTAGAGCCTTAACCAATGGGCCGATTTTTATGAAATTTGGCATGTAGGTACTAATCCACGATATCTCCAGGCGTTTTCATTTTTTTGAATTTTTGATTTTTAAGGGTAATTATCCCCCCAAAACCGCCAAAAAACATGAAAAATCCAAATTTCTCAAAAACGGCTCTAACGATTTTGATTAAACTTTAGTCGTTTGTAGAACTTTAGTTTTCCAACAAAATGGCACCACCCGCATTCCTGTAAAAATTCCGGTTCAGAAATTACAGGACTTAAAACATCAAAAATTCAGTTTTTTGGATTTTTCATACAAATACATAAACATAAAAAAATTACTATTCACCATTAAAAAGAGCTCAAAAAACTAAATAATTTAGTATTTTGAATTACTATTCTACGATTGCTGGTTTTGGAGAAAATTTAAATTTTCATATTGCGGTAAACGCAGTCCGATGTACCAATGTTATTCTTATGGGGAATAAAAAAATTACTATTTCTCTTTTATTTACTGATCAATTTCATTCAAACTTGATATGCTTGTCAAGTTAGTATTGACCAACAGAGGAAATTCGAAATATGTTGCCCCTTAATAACTCTGGGGGGGAATAGGGGGCATTTCCCCTCTTAAAACCACGAGTGCAGCAATGGATTCTGTAGTGCCTCCAAAGCAGGGATTTGGGTGGATGTTTTTTAAAACAACTTGTTTACAAGATTTTCTGTACATTCGACCGTGCTTTGTATTCTATATTTAGTAAATAAAAAGTAATTTATTCATTAAAGTTGGGCTAGAAGGGAGAAAGTATGTGTCAGTTTCCTGATACCGTTTATTATTTTTGTATTGTTAATTGAGAGGAGAATATATTTACAGAAATTCAGTCTTTAATCAAATAAAAACTTTATAAGATTAATAACAATCATCAAATATTAATTAATTTTCTGTGGACCTTGTGTAACAATATCTGCAACGAAGTAACACTAACAAAATAAACAAAGTGATTCAAAATTATTGGTTTTTAATAGGAGAATGCCATTGTCTTTTATCCAAGTAGAAAGACCCCAACTTGTCATCATAGGCACAGTCCGTTCAGTGTGGGTGCCAGATACGAAAAATGCGCCCCCCCCTAAATCTTGCTGCTTAAGAACTTATATTTACCTGCCGAATAATTAAATACGTCAATTATCGTATCCAATCTAAAAGCTGACTCCCCCTTAACACAAATATGTGCCAACTGCAAATCATTGAATGCAGTAAATATTGTGTCTGCTTAGATATATTAGCTTACAAAATATCATAATGTTACTTGTTTTGAATTGTCTTTAACACAAATATAGATTACGCTTAGGCCGGCCGGCTGCACGTCACTCCGGCTGTACGACTTCTCGGTAAAAGTGTGTATCTTTGTTTTGAAAACAATATAATAATTAGCAATATGTTCCAGTTCCAAGTATTATTACTAATATGGTTCTAAGTACTATGATAAGAGCAGAGGGAAGCAAAAAAGTATTTCTATTTATACTCCAAATTCAAACCATTATTACATTTACTTTTCCACTAAATCTCCGCCTAGCAATGAATAAAAGGAGGGCAAAGGGATATTGGGTACCCAGCATTCAGTTTCCAAGAAATCTGCCGATCATCACGGAAAAAAGACATATATGACAGTTCATGTTTTTGATGTTGATTTTAAATGATTTTACATTTGTAAATGTAAATGGTGTAACAACTATTATATTCCCAGTACTTCACTATCAAAGCGAAAACTTACATCTTGTTCCATACTTACTTCATACCCATTGAGGTAGTAATTTTATTCTATTTGTAGTAGCCTATAACGGGAATTGATTGGTGCTGCACTCAAGTAGCAAAATATGTAACTAATGACCGCGGGCGTCTACGGTTCTACCCGCTAGGGGCGCGGACTGACTGAAAACACTTAATATCGCCGCCAGGCCTTTGGTCGTGTTAGCTGAGTTGGCTACGTCGGGGAAACACCTTGGCCAGGTGGCGATACGATGTTCGTGGGTTCGATTTCCACACACGACCAAAACTGACCAGTTGTGCAACTCTCAATGAGTTAACCAGTCTGTGGCAACGTTGGTGGGAGGGCCCAAGTAAAATAAACGGTGGCAGGCTTGCTTGGAAGTTGACGGGATCGGTTAATTCTTTGAGACTTGCACATGGTCAACACTGATTTTGCTAATTTTTACTTATGTCTACTGTGTGTGTGCCAATGCGACTCTCTAAACTGAAAGAAAACAATATTTTAATTAAAATATGCTATTAATCCATTTAAAAACACCAATTTTATACTCCAATTCACACGTTAATAAAATTACAAGTAAGGAACGAGACCTGCTCGTATGTCTACGCCAATGGGTTAAACTTAATTTTTGCAATATACTAACATCTAAACAATTATTTAATCATCTATTTTGCCCCCCCCCCATTCTCCTTTGGAGCTACCGTGGGTGCCGCGGCTCCCATGGCACCCACGGCACCCGCGGCTCCCACGGCACCCATGGCACCCACGGCACCATGGCACCCACAGCACCATGGCACCCACGGCACCCGCGGCTCCCACGGCACCCATGGCACCCACGGCACCCGCGGCTCCCACGGCACCCATGGCACCCACGGCACCCGCGGCACCCGCGGCTCCCACGGCACCCACGGCACCCACGGCACCCACGGCACCCGCGGCTCCCAGGGCACCCACGGCACCCACGGCACCCGCGGCTCCCGCGGCACCCGCGGCACCCAGGGCACCCACGGCACCCGCGGCACCCGCGGCACCCGCGGCACCCGCGGCTCCCACGGTTCCCGCGGCACCCGCGGCTCCCACGGCACCCATGGCACCCACGGCACCCACGGCACCCACGTCACCCACGGCACCCACCGTGTGCACGCCTATGCTTGTCATCCTCCCAGCAATAAATCTGGTTTTATTTGAATATGAGATCAGGATATGGTGTATATACAGTAAATGGGGTTTTTTAGAGGCAAACCCAAATCTTTAAACGTAAACCTTCATTAAATTATCCCATGTTTTAGAGCTCTAAAGATATAGAGGAACGATGAAAAAATCAATATTTATTCTACAACTCAAATAGCCTGTGGTCAAAGTTTAAATTAAAATTTCACTTGAAACATTACAGTCAGTATTATTGTTTGCTTAAACATTCTCTTTACCTCTTTAAAACAAAGACATATATTTTTTCGGAAGTACCACTAAAGAGAAGTACAATTAAGTAAAGACAATTTTTAGTGTCCTGCAAAAGTGGAGAATTTTTGGGGGGATCTCAAAAGTCTTTAAATTAAAACCCTTTCCAAGTGACTCCTCGATTTAAAGAGCTAATAAAATTATACGAAGTGTAAAACTACAAATTGCTCTCACTTCCTTAACCAAAATGCCTGCCAGATCCGTTAACAATTTTTCACTTGAAATTTTCAATAGCATTAAAAGATGTTTCATCCATGCTAATATCATACCCAAAAGGATATTTTTTTTTATTAACAAATTAGATGGTGAAGTCCAGACTTTTTTACACCTAGCATACTGTGGGAAACTAAATATTCATTATAAATGTTATTACTGATATCATATACTTATATTTACCTAATACATAATAAACCAAGGATGCTGTAACGAAGTTAAACATAGAGATTGAAATCCTTTTGGAAAGTTCACAAGTCGAAAAGAGCAAAAATATGCTCTTCAATCCATTCATTAGTTTGCCCAAGAAAGAGGTTTTGGCCTCGGGTGTGAGACTTGACTGAATGGCGCGTTGTGCTTCAAGACGGCTCGACTCCGCTACTTCCTTCGTGTGGCCACTGAATCCAGGAATGTACTCTTCGATGGTTTCCAAGGCTGATCCCAAAGATTTCGTGAAAGGCTAGAAAAATATTAGGAAATCATAAACATCGTTCTAGCTTATTATCAGGCAAAATTTTAAGAAAAACTAAATTTGTTTATAATCGAGGTTATATCCTGTTATTTTGGGAGGGAAAAATTTGAGGGTAAAACAGACCAAAAAATTAACCCTTCCCCCCATCCAAAGGGGGGTCCTGGCTCAGAAAATTTGGGTTGATTTTTGCACTGTTAGCGCCACTTGTGCCCTAAATGAATTGTTTAAAATTCATGAGGTTGAAAAATATGATTTAGATCTACAACAACTATATAATTTGTATTATCTAGAATCTTCAATCTATATATTTAATTCCGTAAGTGAATCGGTCCGCATGAAATATCTCAAGCAAGGAAGAACTTAAGTTAGGTTATGACCATTCATTTTAAAGCTTGAGGGCCAAGGACGGTGGAAAAAATATCAGAAATGTCACAAATTACGTAGGCTATGCCCCACTGGACTTCAAAGATCCAAAGATTTTCTTATGAAAATATCACTACAGTGTTTTTATTAATAGAAAAATTAACTAATGATCAGCTGTGATTATCCACTTATACAAAAACCATATGTTAGGGGCTATAGCCCCTGTAAGCCTCTATAGTGGTGTTTATTTTAGAACACTGACTTTTATATACTACTATTGGCTTGAAGGGGCGAAGCCACTAACCTTGCTTCCAAGTGGGAACACATGTCAGTTTGTAAACAAAGTAGATACTTAATCACATGTTATAATGTAAACAAAGCAGACGTTTATAATTCCCATGCTTTTCTTATGGGGGATGTTTTACGTTATTTCTCCTTTGCTGCTAACTTTTTAGAAATACTGCTATTTATCCCGAATCCCTGGGATCAGGACCTTTAATTTGAACCGTCTCCCACCATTCTGCAATTTGCCAAACTTCCACAATTTTGACTTACAAATTTCGCTTAACAGAATTATATATAAAGATGGTGATTACAATATATTGTAAACATCTAAGAAACTACTGAACCATTTTTTATGCTTGATATATTGATTAAAAAAGGTCAATATGTAGATTTAACGAAATACCTTTTAATCTTGTAGTATGTTAGAAAGTTTATATTTACTAAGGCAGTATATATGATTCAAGTGAGGATTTAACATTGAAAATGCTATTTATTTAAAACTGGGTTAATATCCCAACCACTCTCACCTCTACCTAGGATAGATTACTTCCCTATGCCAGGACAATTTATTGCATCAAACCAGTTTTGAATAGTATTTTTAACATGCTTAACCGCCATAAGAAACGTACTGCTTGGTAAATTACATTTTCTATCATATCTCAGAAACTATTTTACATAGAGTGTTTGAGGGGTTCAGCATGTTTTATCTTTACATTGCATCGATAGTATAGAGAGAACCCCTCCTGAACCTGAAGTAATTTTAACTTCTGGTTTGTATACGTACCTCAGATAATTTCTGAGCTTCCTCTTCCATATTCTGTTGCAGATTGCCTTCATAGTTTTTGCCAAGAAATCTCCTTACGACTTTCAAGGCTTTTTCAGGTTGACCATGAACAAGAAGCCATCTGGGGGATTCTGGTAATAACCTGTCGATTTTTATATTACCTTTAATTTGTTATGTTAACTTGTATATCTAAATAGAGCATGGAAAAACATGTTTGAATGAATTTTTTTATAAATAAATAATTGTTAACTTTAATATCTCTAGTACATTACAATTTTTATATTTTATTTTCACAGTGGCATTAATATTGGAATGTTTCATATCACCAGTTTATTATGACTCCTTTATTTATGAAGATCCTCATGCTTATCAAATTGATATCCAATTATTGTGTTCTTTTGTGTTCATGGACCGATAAAATTCACTAGTTTCACCTTAGATTGACATACACAAACAGTCTTCCCCGCTGTCATTAGACCAATTATGATTCTAATGCGTAGCCCTAGGAAAACCCTGTCGTCTAAAAAAAAGGGAACCTTATCGTCAACCTAATCTTGGGAAACAGGGACGTACTCTAATTTGCCCAGGAGCCCGAAATTTCTCTGGGCTGGCCTATTACTCAGGTTTGGTTGTTTTCAAACAATGTTTATAGATGTATAGGCTACTGCATTATTTTGAAATTCGCTTATAACTTATGTACTGTACTTATACCTACTTTAGTTTGCACCATTGAATTCAGCTAAAAAAAAAAAAACTTGGTCCTTTAATCAACGTTGGTTACCGAGATATTGAAGTGCTAAATACAGTACTTTGTCCAGTGTTAATGTTATGGAGAATAAGTAAAATTGTATGTCTCGCTTATTAACGAACATATATTAATGAAACTTGGTATGTGGCTTCATATGGTTGGGGTTTACTGATATTTGCATACAAATCCCATTTTTTGTGGTCCCCATGGCAGCAAACCTGCGTACTCAGCAGCTATAATGTTATTATTATAGAAAATAAGAAACGTGTGATATCTCACTTGTTTATGAACATATATTAACACAACTTGGCATGTTGCTTCATCTGGGGGTGGTGCATTGGTATTTGCTTAAAAACTCGATTTTTGTGGTCCTTGATGCAGCAAACCTGCATACTCAGTCCTAATGTTTTTCTTATAGGGAATAATAAAACATCGTATCTCGCTTATTTACTAGGAGTACGCTAAAAGATTTGCGTAATGGGACGTCCGAACTCAGAAATGGTAGATGAAAGTTACTGCTGCTTTGTATGTTCTAACTGAAATTTCATCACCAAATTTTAAATAAATAGTCTTGATCCTGGGAACTCTGTAGGAAAGTATCTACTTTTATTTTGGTTAATATTAGGTCATACGATAAATCGTTCTTAATTATATTAAGTTATATTATATTAGAGGTGCAAATTATTTAAAAAACAACAAAGTAAGTTGCCTATGCAGTGAGGTATATATTTTTAAATTGGAAATTAGCTGAGTACGTATGTTTGCTATGACGTATTTAAATATCATAAACGGACAAAAGAACACAGCTGGCAGAAGTAAATATGAAATAAATAGCTGCTGCAATCAAGCGGATAAACTATTAACTTACTCACATTATTCACATTATAGGAGAACGTTATCCGATGACTTATTTATAAAATCTGGTATTAGTGTTTTTAATCTAAAAATTTAAAAAACCTTTGATGAATTGAATTTACTCTTGTTAATCGGACAGTGCTTTATTTATTCATGCTTTATCATAAAACATGTAAATAGGACCATGTTTTAGTAGTTTCTTAAATTACGAAACAATATTTTATTAGTATCTCGTACTTTACAAGCAGTAAGGCCTAATTTTTATCCAATGCTTTATCTTATGGAAGTTTTACAACTTTTATAAATGTTAATTAATAGAAAACGGTTTGAGGAATGTGTTCCATTTTTGAACTGGAAGCGTGAAGTGTACTGGAAACCATCCATGTAAAATCTGAAAACGATCCGAGCAGCCATTTTCACGATATTGCAGTGAAGTACCATTTGAAATTCTCTGAGTATGCAGGTTTGTTGCAACGGGGGTATTTTTTGTAACTGTGGTTTTGTAACAGTTTTTCCAGCTGGTTATACACTATTAAATTTGGTAACTCACTGTTGGTGATAAATCACCAACATCACTTATGGAAAATATCTGCAATAATTTCTTAAATAACATGTAAAGAATGCTTTGTATGTTTATTTTATGTTTTGCATATTACTGCTTGATATGACATGGCTATTATATTTGTATGAACTCAATGGCTAAATAAGTGACTATATTATTATTATTATTGACTATCACTTATTGTTCACAAACAATTTACAATTCCATAAAAGCTGGAAGAGTTATAAGGTTAGTTCATAAGGAGAAGCCTTGGACTGAGTAGGATTGAATTTACGACCCCTTTTCCTAAATTAAATCCTGGAACAGTAAGTTAATTAACATACCAGAAATGCAGGAGCATCACGACTAGCGGAAGGGACATTACGAGCTGCAGGTGTCTCCACTTGAGGAACATCAGAGAGAGTATCGGCAGTGTAATGTGGCCGACAGGGTACCCCATGTTGAACATGCAGCCAAGCGCAGCCCGATTTTTACTACCAACAAATTCCGCCACTAAAAAATAAAACCCTGTTATTCATAATATTAAACATCGAGGGACGCATAGTAACAGGCTGTTTGACCCACCAAAAATAAATGTTGATCTTGCAGGACAATATAATAATATGAGACAAATAATGTGTTTTTATTGGGGACTAGCAGCTCCTTTGCTAAACGTAAATGTAAAGTAAATAGAAACAATCTATACCTATAAAAAGCAAAGCCCTCACTGACTCACTCATCAAGAATTCTCCACCTTCCCATGTAGGTAGAGAGCTGAAATTTTGTACACTGATTCTTTAGGTCTTAAATAGCAGTTTACACGCCGGTATCTCCATAGGGCTCCGCCCCACAGACCCACAGACCTTCAAAGTTACCATGTTTTTCTTATGAAAGAAAGATTTGTTTTGATGATATCAGATGACTAATTTAAAATATTGTAAACAGCTGTTGCTATTCTACACAAACAGAAAAAACCACGGTAGAACGTTGATTTATAATTCTTTTGAACTGGAGTAAGCCAATAATGTTAAAAATGGGCGAGTGTCTTGCAAACTCTACATTACCACCTGTGTCTTTAAAAATTTTTACAAACAGCTGTTATTATTCATTGGTTTGTTTATGTTTATGATCTTTATTTTGTGTTGTGGTGTGACAGATTAAAAGCTAATTTATTGAATTTTATGATATTTTAGTTTTAGCGAATTTCCCCTATAGGGAAGAAGCTATTACCGTAGTCGGCATGGTAAGACCTAGGCCCGGGACCATGATAAATTTTCGTTTTGAGGTCCCCAGACCCCAAAAACACCATTCGTTCGAAACTGTATATATATATATATATGTCCGTGGGTGCGATAACTCTCGTAAAAAAGGTCCGATTTTGATGAAATTTGGTATAAACGTGTAAAGCAACATTTATGACTTAAGTTCGAAAACCAGCCATATCGCTCTACCTTAAGGGGTATTTTGGGGGGCTTTTGTACCCCAAAAATGGGTTTTTTGAGCTTTTTACATATAACTTTTGAAATAGTCAAATTTTAGTTTTTACCATTGGATTCAGCTTAAAAAACACACAATTTGTTATTTTGATCATTCCTCTATGTCAATCGGTTACCGAGATATTGAAAGTGCTAAACACAGTACGTTGTCTAATGTTATTCTTATGGAGGAATAGAAAAATGTTATATCTCGCTTATTTATGAACGTATACAGACAAAAATTGGTATACGGCTTTATCTGGTTGTGGTCTATTGTTATTTGCTCAAAAAAGCAATTTTTTGCTAAAGGTTCCCGGAGCAGCAAACCTGCGTACTCAGCCCCCATGTTATTCTTATGGAGAAATATTAAAATGCTATGTCTCACTTAATTATGAACATAAATTAATAAAACCTCTTATATGACTTCACCTAGTTGAGTTATATTGATATTTGCCTAAATACCCATTTTTTCGTTCCTTATTGTAGCAAACCTGCGTACTCATCCCCCATGTTATTCTTATGGAGATGAATCAAAATGGAATATATCGCTTATTTATAAATGAATATTGATGAAACTAGGTATGCAGCTTCACCTAGTTGAGTTATATTGATATTTGCATAGAAACCAATTGTTTATGTTCCTTGTTTCGATATATGCTAATTGTATATATCGCTTATTTGTGAATATATTTTTATGAAACTTGGTATGCGGCTTTATGTGGTATTAAGTAAAATATTATTCATTGGAAATTCGCTGAGTACGCAGGTTTGCTGTGACGGGGGTATTTTTGTTTTTGTCATGAATGCACAATTTTAGTAATATTTTTATTTTTATTGGTTTCTTTTATAAATTTTTTTTTAAATTTTTGATATGGATACAAAATTAACACTATTTGGACAAACAGACTCACAGTTTAGAGTTATTCACATGCCTCCAGATGGTTCGTGCCTCTTTCATTCTATATGCTATTCAGTTTATGGAAATAATTTCTACAGCGATCAAGTAAGAGAGGAAATTGTTAACTATGTTTCGACTAATTGGGCAAAATTCCAAATTTTAACTCATGATGTTAAAGGGGATAATTACATCTCCCCTGAACACTACCGTCGCGAGATGTTGAAACCATCAACTTATGGATCAGCATGTGAGTTGATTGCCGCATCTGAGCTCTTCCACTGCATATTCAGAGTGTACCATGATGGTCATTTACTCCAAGGCTTTGGTGTAGAGGGAACAGCATCTGATCGTATAAATTCATACGGGGCGAAGCCCGCGGGTAACTGCTAGTTCTATATAAACATAAAGTTACTTCTGTGTGCTGCTAGTGCTGCATTTCATTTCTGCTACTTGTTACAGACGTAAGCGTCATAACTTTGTTTCTAAAATGAGAATATACTTTATAGTATTGCAACTGTAAAAGGTTTAGCAAATTTAAAACTAGAGTTATAATTCACTATTTATCTGTATAGTTCTATATTCTTGATTTATATATTGAATTATGTAATATACATTAATACAAAACATAAGTTGAACTCCAGCCAGTTACTTTGTTACAATTTCACATGAGAGATTTAATGTATTATTGTTAGAAATTCAACTTCCAATAAATGTACGATGAAAGTTCAGCTTAAATTGGATGAATTACAAATCATTTTCTTAAAATTTTAAAGCTTCAGTCTTATACCAATCGGTTTACCATTTAATACCTCGAATAAGATGGACCGACCCCTTCAGCAGACTACATCCTCAGTTCAGATCACCTGCCAATCTGACTGTAACAAACTCATAACTGAGTTTCAAAATTTAAATCTGAACTGAATTAAAACATTATATTCACTAACACGATAATCAAGAAAACATATTGTAACTTCAAGCTGTACACTGAAACGAATAGTATAAAATGTATTAGAGAGACATAGTAGCACTTACACAGTGTAAAACCACTTTCATAGCATCCGGCACCGGCAATCCCCGTCCAGAATCTGGTGATTAGAAACACCCAGAAGGAGTCTGTCAGGGCCGAGCCCACTCCAGATATAAAGTAGATAATGCAACAAGTAAGAAATATCAGCCTCCGGCCGTACCTACAATTGTAAAACATCATAGATCAGTTTTGACACATCGTAATATTGACCCTGAACTGGTTATGTAACACAATGAGTGGTTTAAATTACCGTCAGTTAGACAGAGTTATAATATTAACGACCTAGGTTTAACTGCATAATATATAGTATGAGTAGAATAATTCACTAGCTTGGTAAGGTTTTGAATATTTACACAATTTATTTTACATATATACTTTTTTGAATAAAGAAATTTGAATTAAATTAAATTGAATTGTACTCTTCAGGCTTCAGCACAAAATCAGTCCATTGGTCGTCGTTAGTCATAAAAATTCATAAAGTCCACAAACAAAATAGTTACACAAAGTCCTCAAACACATATGTCAGTTGTCACTCGTCATGTGACAAAGACGAATACAAAACCGATTAGTCAAACATTGACAAATACGACACACACAACTAATACCGCCTGGGAGAGGGGGGGGGGGGTTGAGATTAAAATTACAACATCTAACTACATCCAATGGACAGATTTCATGCTGAAGCCTGAAGATAGTGCAATATGCAGTGAATCTAGGACGCATATATTATGACTGTGTTGGACTGGCTGACTGATTATAACCACTCATTGTATCAAAAATCAGTTATGAAATGCCTAAAATGATTTATAATAGTATCTTATGGAAAATATACTCACTGCATACAGCAGTAGAGGTTTTCACCCTCATATTGTATTTTGGTCAGATTAAAAATAAATCTGTTGTTCCATTTGCTTCAAGGATGGTGAATTCACCTTGCTTATTCACGTTTCTTTGGTTTTTCTATCTCTAAAATACAAAAGACCAATAGTAAGCTACGAAGTTCCAAATCAAGATATTGGTAATATGTGGTATTGGTATTGGAATATGTGAGTCTGTATATTGGTATTTTGTATATTGGTCCTTTCAGTGCTATGGACCGATATATCGGTTTTTGAATCTGTTATCAATAAACACTGTTACTACTTCATAAGCGATTGTACTGTCTGCAGTCTGAGTCCGACATATAGTGAAACCTGGTATACACAAACTGAACTACCTTGTCCAGTGCCTAGGCTCTAATACCGCCTGGTCCAATACAGCTGCTAGTCTGATCAATGGCTGTGCGGTCTAAGGCATTACCTTCCCGGCCGGGGGTAACACTTGTATCGAGGGATCGAATCCCGTCACAGTCAGTAGTTTTTATATGCAACTCATGGAGAGTTCACCTGTCTGTGGCAGAGTTGAAGGGGGGGCGGACCTTAAGCAAATGGTGGACGGCTCGGGTCCAAGCTGACGGGATGGGTGGATTCTTTGTGAGTTGCACATCTGATCAGGTGTTTTGCTATTTTTTACCTATCCTTTACTATGTGTGTGTCCAGCGGAAGCACGTTTTTATTAATTTTATCTGTTCAGGCGTTCAAGACATTTAAAAAATTAACAAAACATCACAGATTCATCTACTCCTTTCAGAAGCTTAGCACTCAAAGGGTTAATGAATTGCATCTAGCAAACAGTGGGCATTTGAGGGAGAACCCAACCTTTCACCTCTCCCCCCACCTAAATTCAGTTTGAACATATATCACATATTATTTATGTATTAATCAAGAGATTATGTTTTTAAAATTCAAATTAATAATTGATTCTCCATAAGATAACATTAGAAAACTGAAATAAAATCAACAAATAGAAATCCAATTGATAAAAAATAAAATTTTCTATACAACCAATTTGTATAGGTTATTATACCACATGTTAATTTATTTTATTTTCAAGCTCTTTTCAATGATTATTGCCTTAACTGTATTAGCTAAATTTGTTTGGACAATAATTTTATTGTAAACTTTTGGCCTTATATTCTAATCTCAAACAATGTTGGCACGGTATCACTTATTAAGGGACAAAATGTCTGATTTGACTATCACAAAGTTTTAACTTTAATTATAAGAGCCAATTTTAAGGAATTGAACTTTTATTACTGACTTATAAGGAGGTACAGTGGCACTTTTTTGTATTTCAACGCCAACGGCATTTTTTTTAAAAGAACATGCAAACGCTTTTAGGGAAAGCGGTCGAAACCCCTCAAATTGTTGTGGAAACCTTGAGATTTGAACCCGTGACCCCTTGAACTGAAGTCCAAGACGCTGACCGTTAGGCCAGCAAGATGCCATGGCAATTTTGTTTCTCGTGGCTAACCTTAAAGAATATTTTAAGATTATATTTTATTTCAATTGATTATAAGTGAATGAATATATATGTTATACTCAATACCTATCATTATTGTTGGCTTGAAGAATCTGTGTGTAAAATTTAAATAAAATCTGTGTGCTGCCATTTTAGCGAATTCCCCTCATATAGGAAAGAAGCTATTATCGTAGGTGGCATGGTAAAACCTAGGCCCGGGACCATGATAACTTTTTGTTTTGAGGCCCCCAGATGCCAAAAACACCATTCGTTCAAATTCATATATATATAATTATATATATGTGTCCGTAGGCACGATAAATTTTGTTAAAATGGTCCGATCTTGATGAAATTTGGTATAAACGTGTAAGGCAGCATCTATTTTCATGAGTTTGAGAACCAGGCAGGTCGCACTACTTTAACCCTTTGAGTGCCAGAGTTTTTCGGTCGTCATATCCCTAGAGTGCCAGAGTTTTTAACACAGTATATCCCAAAAGTGCCAGGCACAAAATCAACATTTTGCAAGGGTTTGCAAAAAAATTAATAACTTTTTTATTTGGTAAGATATTATTATGAAACTTTTTTTGTTTTGTAAGTTTAAAGTTTAGCTATAATATTATGTACATATATAGTATTTAAAAAATAAAAAATAAAAAATTTGAATACATATATGTATATGGGAAATTTCTTTTAATTTTTTTTATTTGTTTCAGGTAAATAAACATTGTTCAAATATACGATTTTCACCAAATAACTACTAGATTTATAGAGGACATGTTTCCCAAACTATTTCCTGAAAGTTTCATCAAATTTGGGCTTTAGGCGGACAAGTTATTTCCATAAATGTAAAAAAATATATAAACGGCAAATTAGTACACAAGACAGTAGCCTAACTTTATTCAAGGGTTTAAGTTTTATTACAATTTTATTTCATAAAGCAGACTAACTAGGCCTCGTATATTTATGGAGTATATGTTTACCTGAACATATCCTGGAAATGTCCTGGAAGAAATAATAAAAAGTAATGACGTAAGAAAAATTTTCTATAACAACGATTCACAAAATCAACATTTTGCAAGGGTTTTGTACATAAAATCAATAACTTTTTCATTTGGTAAGATATTATTATGAAACTTTTTTTGTTTTGTCAGTTTAAAGTTTAGCTATAATATTATGCACATATATAATATCTAAAAAATACAAAATACAAAATTTGAATAGGCACATATTATACATGCTGGAAATTTTTTATATTTTTTTCAGATAAATAAACATTGTTCAAATATAAGATTTTCACCAAATAACTACTAGATTTATAGAGCTAGAAACTATCCTGCAAATCACCTGTAAGAAATAATAAAAAGTAATGACGTCAGAAAAATTTTCCATAACAACGATATATCGTTGCAATGTATTTTTCGGTAAGACCACCGACGACGATATATCGTTGTGAAGTATTTTTCGGATGTTCCGTGCACAACGATATATCGTTGCGTGGCACTCAAAGGGTTAAGGGGGGTTTTGTACCCCAAAAATGGGTTTTTTGAGCTTTTACATATAATTCTTTTTAAACCAAAATTGGTTTACACCATTAAATTCAGCTTGAAAAAACAAACAATTTTGTATTTTGATCATCGCTCTACGTCAATTGGTTACCGAGATATTGAGAGTGCTAAACACAGTACGTTGTCCGATGCTAATCTTATGGAGAATAAGTAAAATTGTATATCTTGATTATTAATGAACATATATTAATGTAACTTGGTATTTGGCTTTATATGGTTGGGTTTTAATGCTATTTGCATACAAAACTCATGTTTTGTGGTCCCCATGGCAGCAAACCTGCGTCTTACTCTGCAGCTATAATGTTTTTGTTCTTAGAAATCTGACCGCCTTCAATAATTTAGCTTTAAGTAGATTAGTCTATTTTAGTTTCATCGAAACTCATTTAAGGAATTCGATAGTGCTTTGGGGCTTGTCTAGTAAATTGAATCTTAGACAAATTTTCATAATACAGAAAAAAGCAATTAGATGTATCTCTAGGCTTCGGCCTAGCGATTCATGTAGGGAGAAGTTCAATGAGTTGCAGATCCTCAACGTTCCATCTCTTTATATTTACGAAACAATTCTATATGCTAAGGAAACCAATCAGACACAGGCTCATCAACATTCATATTGTACTAGAAACCATAATTTAAATCCGTCTGTAGAGCACAATTTAAAGCTTTATGAATCGACAGTTTTGGAAAGCCGTTTAATGAAAGCACACTATCTTTGGCTAATACCACATGTTTGTATCAGCTGAAAAAAACCGCCCGTGTAGGCGATACTAATTTGTTCATAAGAGGTTTTTAAAAACCAGCTGTTACAAAACAAGGTGAGCACATTATTGCCTACACAGTATCGTGAATATCGTTTGTTTCGATATTGGAAAATGTAATCAACCGATTGTTTGTTCTATCGAATGGTAAATTTGATGGGCCCGCAGTAGCCCAGTGGATATGTTGTCAGGTGATTCAAGATCATGTGGTCACGGGTTTGAATCCTACTTTTGTTGCTTACTTTTTGAGGTCTGCAATTTATTTCTGTTTAATTTGACTTTATTTTGTTTTTACAAATTCATTTATTTGCAATTTGCACAACAAACAGCCACCATACATCGCTCTGCGGAGTTAGGTTAGGTTAGGTTACTATAATTCTGTCATGAACTGAAGTCTAATTTGTTGTTTTTTTATACATAAATCCATTTGTAGAACTCCAATTTAACATTGTAACCACAACTTTGTATTTATATCTGAGTGACTTTGATTGAGTGAGCACTTTATTTTTTGCTTTTATTAACCTCGAAACAACCATCGTAGTCGAGAGTTCATTCGATAAAACTAACAAGCAGCCAGTTGGTCAAATGTTTTGATATCGAACCGATATGGGACCGCCTCTGTAGGTGTTAATGTGCTCACCAAAGGTTATTGTTGTGTAGTTTTTCTTTGGTTAATGAACTACAATCGTTGAGATTGATTTAAACTTGAGTTGACTGAGGAAGGTAAGTGAGCGAAGCGAACTCCAAAAGGGGGTTTGGGGACGAAGCCCGCAACGGCGATAAGCCTAGTTTATTAATATGCCTTGATTAAAGTTGGTAAGTGGCTTCATGACTTAGTGAAGTACCATTTGAAATTCGCTGAGTATGCAGGTTTGCTGCAACAGGGGTATTTATAGTTCACACTCACTTTGTTCATCCAATAAATTTAATTTTGAGCTTACTCTTACATATCAGCCAAAAATCCACAAAAGAGTCCACCGACAAACTTTCCAATTGCAATGGAGCCTTGGACGTTGGACTTTTGAAATTTTCTGTCGCAGACCAAATTCCACTGAAAAATAGAACTATTAAATAAACAAACATTTGTAAACAAAAATTATTTGTGGGAGTTGCAAATGCTACAGAGTTGGTTTAACCATTGATTATGTATACAGAAAGATATCCCAAGACTGGTTAATTTTTAAAGCCAGAAAAACATTCCAGCTGGTCCAATGGTCGGACAATTTTATCAGTTGCTGGCTGGATCAAAAATAACAATCCCATTCTTCGGAAAAAACATCCTGTTTCATTCCGTTAAATCACCTTAAGAAATCTCTTCTCATCCCGCTTTTAATTTGAGAACAATAATATGTTTCCCGAAAGATTTTGTAGCATAAAATATTTTTCAATTTACTTTTACCAGCTGTCTAGTTTTTAATTGTATATATGCTTACATTCTTGAAATTCAACTACAGGAAATTATACTAACCGTACTGTGATGATGTGTTTTTTTAAACTTATTTATTTGTTTTTTTTATAACGTTTCAGTTAAACTATTACTTCTTTCTACTGCTCCTATAAGGCTCCATTCTAGCTGGACTACGATAACAGTGTCCAGACTATGCATAACAACAAATTACAACAGACATATTCTAATTCATTCTACTTCTACTTTGTCGCGGTGTCGCATTGCACACTCATGCCTGGGGGTTTGTGATGTTCACTGTCGCCGATAGAATTTTCGTCGCCCAGTTAACTGCACTTGACTGGAACTCTGATAAAATAGACAAATATTTGCATACAATTTCATCAAAGAATAATGTTCATCTTAACCTTCTAATATTGTTATCTCAAGGGGAACAAATAATAATATAAGGCAATAAAATCAAAAGGCTGAAGAAAAAAGTTTAGTTCATTGGATGAAAGAAATATAAAACTATTAATATAATTTATAAAGCGTTCATAAATAATAACAAAACCTGACATAAAACATTTATACCTCAAGCAGGTCAATTTTTATGTTATGATCGGTAATATTGGTGCTTTTATCCCGCTTCCTGTTTCAATCCCGTGGAGGGTTTGAAAATCTTGGAAACGGGATAACAACCCCACATATTGAAACACTGGTTGCCGGCGCCTCCCTTGACATGGTTTAGCACTAGTTTCATGGAGAATTTTTCACGTAACAGATAGGCAATAAGCTCGGTTTATCTATTCTGTATTCATAATCAGTGGTTTAACTAGCATCATATTATCTCATTAAATTAATCCTCAGATAGAGTATATGTATCAAACACAATTTACTATTGAGAATTAATAACTTATCACGTTTACCGCTTCTGACTCTTATTCTAGTCATCAATTAACATGGCAACATAAAATTTTCATGTATAACAATTAAGTCAGCCACAGTGAACAAATTGAACAAGTTAATAAGAATAAAGAAATATTTCTGTTCACAACAAAACTTAATGTAAAGCGTATTGACACAACATAAAGTTGGCACAGATATTTTGCATGTTACTCGGACCATGTTAACACCTAAGTTACACTCATACTTGCAGTGTACTTGCAGTATGATTCAGTTGCATCCCTTTGTGTTGAATCACTTTATACAACTTGAATAGTATCAACACAAAACCCGATTTACTTGTACTTGACTCGAACTTGTTTCTTTTCTGCCCTTGTTGAATCAGATAATTGAGCTTAATTTACTATTGAAGAACTATTTTTCAATAACAAATCCACATATACGAGGGTTATACAGAAAGTAAAGAACGTATAACGTAGCCTCCCCACCACTGCGATTGTGTGGCGGCAGTCCACTCACCTCCCCACCAAAGTATGAGCTGAGTCTCGTTGCTGTGCAGACAAACGTCTTATTTCTACAGCTATTCGAAATGGCGGCGGCAATCGAAAATCCCGCCAAAGTTGAGATTTGCAGTGTTATCACTTTCTGAATGTGCAAAATGTCTGACCTGTTTTCCTCAAATTTTCCCTCAAGTCTTCCTTTCAAATCATCTTTAGCGAGCACTGACCCACCACTCTGATCCTCGTTATGCACAATGAATTTTCTGTCATTAAACCTGTTACACCATTGTTTCCCCTGAAGACTCGACTTGAAGACTTGTTTGCACTTTTACCATAAACTTTCGTTGGTATGTTTTTTTTTTTTAAATTCGATAGTCCGAAAAATTTTAAAATTCAGATACTGAATAACACTGCAGATTTCATATTTGGCGAGATTTGTGATTGATGTTTTGATTCGCTGTAGAAATAATATGCGTAATTGCACAGCACCGAGACTCGGCTCATACTTTGGTGGGGAGGTGAGCGGACTGCCTCACACACAATTGCGGTGATGGGGGAACTTGGCTAGGTGCAGTGAGCAAACATTCTTTACTTTCTGGATGACCCTCGTACTATGAATTTATTTTTAAAATGGAAAATTGATTTTAGTCTTCTTTTAAAGGCTTTGTTCGTATATAAAGCGATTTTCGAGACTTCCACCACAGGACTTCTCTTTATAGTGAAATAGGCAGGTTAAATGTACCAAGGAGTTGGTAACCTGAGTAATCATAAAGTTTCATTGTTCATTCGTAAATGGAATATTTAGGGTTTACAGACTTTTTTGAACACATAATGGTATGAAATAACAGTTCTAGTAAGTCTATTAAATGATGTCAACTCACCTCACTCACAACAGTTGAGAAAGGAACAGCTTCATCAAAATAGAACTGCTTGCAGGGAGTTTTATCAGGTTGGGAGGTGGAGTTGCTGATAAAGTCTAGGGTTTTTTCATAACCCAATTCCGCAAACAAGGTGTAATTCCACCCAGCCACGAAGCAGCTGGATCCTTCAGTATCACTGTGGCGATAGAAACATTACTTAAATTACTTTTCCTGCAAATCACCTACAAATCTGCTGTATAAGTTAAGTTATAAGATTTTATGCTTTATTTATAATGTTTAAATCCTTCCTTGGATATAGATTTTGTTTAAATTTATTACATTTATATAAGGTATGTGATTGTCAGGTACACTGTATGTGATTGTCACTATGTAGAATAATAACTGCTGTGCATGGATTTATAAATAAAAACAGAACTCCTCTATTATTTCTCAACTGATTTCAATGACTGAGGTGTCAAAAAATGGCCTCCATTTGTAGGTGTGCAAAGTGGTCAATCATTTTTAGCGAATTTCCCCTATAGGGAAGAAGCTATTACCGTAGTCGGCATGGTAAGACCTAGGACCGGGACCATGATAACTTTTCGTTTTGAGGTCCCCAGACCCCAAAAACACCATTCATTCGAAACTGTATATATATATATGTGTGTGTGTGTGTGGGTGATTTTGATGAAATTTGGTGCAAACGTGTAAAGCAGCATTTATGACTTTAAGTTCGAAAACCAGACAGATCGACCTATCCGAAGGGGTATTTTGGGAGGGTTTTGTACCCCAAAAATTGGTTTTTGAGTTGTTTACATGTAATATTTTAGAAAATAAAATTTTACTTTTAAACATTGGATTTGGCTTAAAAAGACGAACAATTTGGTATTTTTACAATTTCTCTGTGTCAATTGGTTACAGAGATATTGAAAGTGCTAAACATAGTATGTTGTCCAATGTTATTCTTATGGAGAATAAGAAAAATTGTATATCTCGCTTATTTATTAACTTATCCTGACAAAACATGGTATATTTCTTTATATCGTTGTGGTCTATTGATATTTGCACAACAAATTATTTTTTGTTTAATAGTTTCCATAGCAGCAAACCTGTGTACTCACCTCCCATGTTATTCTTATCGAGAAGAATTAAAAATGTGATAAATAGTTTATTTATAAATGTACGAGGGTCATCCAGAAAGTAAAGAACGTTTGCTTGATGCGTCTAGCACAGCTCCCCCATCACCGCCATTGCGTGTGCGGAAGTCTACTCACCTCTCCACCAAAGTCTGAGCCGAGTCTCGTTGCTGTGTAGTCACACGTCTTATTTCTACAGCGATTCAAAATGGCGGCGGCAATCGAAAATCTCGCCAAATCTAAGATAAGCAGTGTCAATCGGTCTCTGAGTAAAAAAATGTCCATACCGAAGAAATTTTTAGAACAACACCAAAGAAAGTTAATGATGAAAGTGCAAAAAAACAAATCTTAAAATTGATGTAATGTGCTAAGATTTTAGCAGCTGTTTTCCTCCAATCTTCCCTCAAGTCTTTCTTTCAAATCGTCTTTTGCGAGCAATGACCTGCCACTCCGATCCTCGTCGTGCATAATGGATTTTATTTCATTAAACCTGTTGCACCATTTTTTCCCCTGAAAACTTGACTTGAAGACTTGTTTGCACTTTCATCACCACTATTTGGTGTTTTTCTAAAAAATTTGATGGTCTAGACATTTTTTAACTCAGAAACCGAATAAAACTGCTTATCCCATATTTGGCGGGATTTTCGATTGCCGCCGCCATTTTGAATCGCTGTAGAAATAAGACGTGTGACCGCACAGCAACGAGACTCGGCTCAGACTTTGGTGGAGAGGTGAGTGGACTGCCGCACACGCTATGGCGGTGATGGGGGAGCTGTGCTAGACGCAGCAAGCAAACGTTCTTTACTTTTTGGATGACCCTCGTATATTGATGTAACTTGGAATGTGGCTTTATGTGACATTAAGATACATGTATTTTCATTGGAAATTTACTGAGTATGCAGGTTTGCTGCTAGGGGGGTATTTTTGTCATTAAGGAGAACATGGAGATTAGTTTTTTTTTAATAAGGCCTGACTATTCATGGAAAGCGAAAAGCATTTATACGTTAATACGTTTAATATGTTTGTTACATTCTACAAAAACAACTGAATAAAAAAGTCGTAATTGTTTCAAAATAGTTTGTGATATATGATAAAAACATTTCTTTATTCATATTTATTTCTTCACGTTCACGGTCGTAGTTACCGGTACTTATTATTACTCTCTAACATCTTTCATGGAGTCATGTATGGGATGGAACTGTCACTTTCAATGAATGTTTATTAGTGAATTTCCTTTGGAAAGTGAACTATTACCATGACCCGCACGGTGAAACTTAAGCCCAGGACCACCATAGAAGTTCCTAACGTAACCCCCTGAACACGTTTTGGGGGGTCGTTCAAAATTGTATATATATATATATATATATATATATATATATATATATATATATATATATATATATATATATATATATATATATATATGTGTGTGTGTATGCACTCTAGCGGTCGCATTTTTTGTCCGATTTACTTCAAATTTGGTAGGGACGTTCCTTTCTATAATCTGTTGGACAAGTTCGTTGGGCAAAACAATCAGAAAACTCTAAACCCATTTTTTGGGGATTAATCTTTCAAATTTCGAGTTTTTGGGCCCAAAAAGGGTCAGAAAAGCCCCAGATATAAAATTAATGCACGTAAAAAGATGGGAATTAGAGAGTCGAAAGTTTTAAGCCCTCTCTCGTCATTCTAGCATAAATATTTACCGAGTTATTAAAGAAAATGTGTATCGGCTAAACACAGTACATTGTCTTATGGGGATTTTACACTAGAAAAACCTGTTATTCCTTTGTTAGAGTACTTTTATTATCCCCAGCAACCTCACGCCTACTTTCAAGCCTGTCTGGACCTTCTCCTAACCTTATAATGCGCAAAATTGTATTCCCAGCTTTGCAAGTAAATGAAACCAGGAGTATCAGAACAGCCAAAAAATCAATGTTTTCAGATTTCAATAAAAATTGGACACATGTATGTTTTTACACTGATTTTGAGTTTTAAAAGTTTTTATGTGGAAATTCACTTCCCTCACGTCAGCGTGCTGCGTGCGAACTCGTTCATAATACACATGTTTATAATCACCCGACCAAATAAAATCATCGTCTGCCTTAGATAAACGTTGAAACATTTCAAACCAATGAGGCCAAGCCATGAGGGAATTACGGCCATTTTCCGAATATTTGCACATTCAGGAATCCTAATGAACATTTTTAAATGCAATATGTTAGCTTTTTGTCGTGATAACATCTTAAAATTTGGTTCAGTGGATTTCCTATTTGATTACATTCATTCCGAAATTAGCATTTTTAATACAGTTTACATTAAAGTACTTCATGCAATAAAACATAAGTTTTACAGCATTAACACATAATATGAGGTGAATACAAATACAAAAACTACTGAAATAAAACAAAATCTTTACAATGGTCATGATAACTAGCTCTATAAATAAGTTAAATATGATAGAACGTCTTTGCATCAGGTCCCCTATTTTCGGCGCAGGAAACAAGATGATAATAGGGCTCCAGCCAATAATAGTGCTCCACTGTCGCTGTCACTGTTGCCATTTTGCTATCAAAAAATGACACTCAGGTGTCCCATGTGGAAAAAATGTTGACTGGAACTATAATTTTGTATTTAAATAATTATTTTAATTGTTTTAAAATATTATTTTTTTAATTGAATAGTTTAATAAACCAATAATACAAATTTTTAAAAAGGATTTTAGTTGCAAATATATCATGACCAGATCGGGTCTCGAACCCATGATCTCAGACTTACTAGACACACACCTTAACCCCCGCGGCCGTTCTGACTCTTGAAAACACTAGGATGGAGTGGGGTATATAAATTACCAATAGTATACACCTACACGCCTCGGATGATACTTTAGTTTGATTTTTCAAAGTGAATCTATACTCATGCACATCACTGGAATAAAAGTAATAAAAGCTGGAAAAAATCATTTGGTTCTTTTGATTTATATGTACCTATCTATTTTCTTGCCATGTTGTTTTTGTGGGATATGATAAAACTGCTAGCAGATACAGGCCTATTTAATTTAATTTTAATAATAATCGAAAAATATAATGTTACATATATATATATATTAATATATAATTAAGATAATTAATATTAAAATAATTATAACTGAATGTGTACCCTTTAAAATCTTTGTACTGTATTAAGATAATAATATGAATATTACTTAATATAATTTATACAACCAACCTTGGACCAACAAATATTAACAATATTAAAAGATGATTGCACCACAGATGACCGGTTTGGTGATATAATCCCAGGATAAAAAAATCCTGCCCAAATAACGTGATTACTTTTTCCTAAAAATTTCCCGAAATTTCGGAACCCATCCCTAATCCATCCCTAATCATGAGCTAAGGAACGACTAAACTAACTTTCTGTCAAACTAAGAATGAAGCAGGTTTGGCGACGGGAACATGAATTACATAATTTAAAACAAGTTTAAATTATATTTTTGGTCCAGAACTGGTGCAGTACTGGCCCAGAACTGGCCGGTACTGGCCCAGAACTGGCCGGTACTGGCCCAGAACTGGCCAGAAAAGTTTTCTACATGGGGTTACGCCATCCACCTGGTGTGCAGTTTGGCAATACAGCACGTCCATGATTGACTGGGCCTTAGTTGGTAGCCCTGCAAACCATGCTCTCAAGTCTTCTCTCCTGCTCGTGGGAAGTAGTTATTTTGTAATCCTATCCAGCTATATGATTTTATGCAAAAATACAACCATTATTTTAAATTATTGCTCAGGTACATCTTAAAAGTTAGGCAGTAATGAGGAATAAGAACATATAAAATCACAGTAATACAATAATAGATTTTCTGCCAGGCAAACATTGAAAAAACTTACTTCATTGCAGAAACAGCCCTGATCTGTTGAGGCGACCAGCCCGCTGCCTCTAGCTCGGGCACTTTGCACCAGTAAGGCGGCACAAACGCGTAAAAGTTGGAGGCCAAGATGTGCCAGGCGTTGAATACGCCTGCGACACTGGTTAGCAGATAGATGAAGAGGATGAACTTGAAATATGTGCTGATCTCCTCTAGCGCCTGCTCCACGACTAACATCATCGGCCCAGAAAGCCGTTCAGTCGCTGAGCCTTGTGCTGCATCACTGGTTTGAAGAACAGATTGTTACTTGACGATGACAAACTGTTTTATTTAATGAAGAAAGGTTATTTAAATACGATCAAGATTTAACATGAATGAACCTAAAGCATTTTTCAATTCTTGCAACAAATGCCCTGTCTAATCTGCTGTGGTAAATTGTTAGGAAAATATCCAAGGGGGTTAGTGGTTTGACTAATATTAAAACAGTGCTGAAAATGAGGAAAGCACCAAGCTCTTCCTAAATGGCACCCTTCATCCTAAATGGCATCAGATTCATAAAAGACTTAAGCCGTCGATGAGCTGTGTAAAATGCATTGGATATCAAAGACTAAAAAAATATTGTTTTTCAGCCCAGTTAGTGAAACTTATGCCATTATTAACTTAATGAATGTCTCTCTGTGATGAAGTCCCCAAGATAGAGATTGTAAATGTGGAAGCATACTGTCTGGCTACTGGATGTTCGGAGGCTTATACAGAATACATTTATGATGGTAGTTTCAGACACCTTGACTTCCATTATAAATATAGTAGGCTCTCAGAAATCTGGACTAATGTAGCAGACGCTCGATCTGGATTTACAAAAATCTGTATTTCCCAGAGGTGGGCATGAGTCATTAAGTCTGCCTTTGTGGCGAACAATTATGACAATATGCATCTACATTTGTGTGCTATTACACGAGTGAGCTTCTGAAAGACAATCCAAGCTACATGAATTTGTGTAATGCATAAATTTGTGTAAATCATAAAGTTTTGTTTTTCGTTTTTATTTGAAGCAAATAAAATTTTAAAAATTCAAGATCATCGGTCTGGACTATCTGGAGTCCGGACTAGGCCGATCCGGATTTATGAGAATCTACTGTATAATATCATTCAAACTTTTGTGGACAAACTGTCAATATATCAGTACTGATTACATTGTCGATAAAGCATGCATATGTAGTGGCAACTGACTATACACCAAAGTTTATCATGTGGTTTTAATTTAAAACAAATCATATGTTTCATTATTTTTAATGTTATTGTTTTTATTTATAAAATATTGGAATTGGGACTGATGTAAAAATACAACATTTATTTTCAGTAAACCTTTTCTTCTTTTAACTTAATTAAGGAAGTGAGACCTTAAACAGCTATACATACATATAGCCATGGTACGTTTTATGTATGTTACCCTCGCAATAGTGATATATGACCAATATTATCCATGAGACTGTAGCCAGATATTTCGGCTCTTGGCTCTATTCTCTAAATCCTCAATGAGTGCCTTGGAGTGCTATGACCTTTGTTTCTATATATTTATTCTTACAATATATTAGTTGTGCAAGTTGAATACAGTGGAATCTCTATTAACCGTCACCTTCGGGACCGGGACTGTGACGGATAACTGAATAGACGGATAATAGAAACATAATAATATAAACGAGTACAGTAACTAAATTTTAAAATGTTTGGCAGAGAAATTAATATAAACTATATACAAAAGGATAATACGTCCCACCACATACATATTTATGTTGTTTGAAATAATGTAATAGCTAATACAGACGCTCAGACACTGCCGTGCGGCAAAAATCCTGAGTCTAATAAATAACAATATTCTCATAGACGGACGATGGATAACATAGAGTGACGGTTTAAAGAGTGACGGTTGATCGAGGTTTTACTGTACTGAAATTGTTTGTAAATTTAATAATTCAGTTAGGATATCAGTTAGTCTGTTGGATGTCTGAAGGTAATTCAGCATCTTAAAAATTTTCAAAGAGAAGTTTCCAAATTATTTCTGACTGCTGGAAGTAGTATAAACTATTGCTATTAAAAAAAATAATTAAATCAAACTGTGAATTAACTGTACTTACGTGGGCATTCTGGTGGTGGCAGAGAACAAAATTAACAGTTACAAAAACAAATTTCAAATCAATTAACCTTATGAAAGTTATTTATTTAACTTTTTACTGACAAAGCAGATATTTTCAACACAGCTGAGTAAAATATACTCAATCTGATTTCTGTATGGGACAGTTCATAATTCAACAACACCAATTGTGGATCATTGATTATGAAAGCTGCAGATGTCATCCTTCATTTAAGAATAGGTCTCAAATAAATAAATAATAGTCTTCATATATTACTGGCTGATATCCCGTTCTCCGCACAGGAATCTTGTGGGCATACAGTCACATGTTTTGAAATGTTTACATTATGATCTGCTGTTTGAATAAATAAAATATAACGTCATAAGTTTAACATTGGAACTTTAAAAGCCCTTGGGGCGGAGCCCTGAAGGTGGATGTTTTTCAAACCCCCAAAAGGCACATCTCGAGGGTAAGAGCTTTTGATTGATACCAAACATGTACCGGCAAAAAAATTAATTCGTTTAGAGGCCTAAAATCATTGAACAACAATCAATGAATTCTTTTAATAATATAGATTATAAAGCTGTTTTTAGTTTTAAATTAACTTTAGACGACGATATATCCAAAATATATAACTTTATTATTTATTTTTCTTTCTAACTTAATGTGTTTGGTCGGGTTATTTGTTTCAACAAATCATGTTTGAGTTTTTCTTTTAAGTTTTCTTATGGTAAAATAATTTATTTTTGAGAGGTTTAAGGTTTTGATTGCATTGAATTATGATTTATATATATATATATAGGTATATATATTAAGTGTAACAAATCTTTATTTTAGCACATTTAAGTTGCATTATTATATATGCAATTAAAATATGCATGGACTGGCAGTGAAATCTGCCCCACCCTCAAACACACAGTCTTAGGGTGGTCTACTTACTAACTAATATCATTGTGTTACCTATATAAGATTTTGTTTTTGTGGAAATAAAAATTTGAATTTGATTTATTAAGGGTGATTTTTTGTCGGGAAGCCATATCTTCCCTAATACTTCATCAAAACCGACATTTGAGCTATAATTTTGAAGATTACCTTCACCACTAAATGCAAACAATAAGGAAACAATTTAAAGCCATGAAAATGGTAATTTAATGGGTGGTTCTAACTTACTTATAAAATAACTTTACTGGTGGCACCATCTTACAACGACGAGCTGAACTAACTATAAGTTAAGAAACTGATTTGTGCATTTACCATCTCATTTGTTGTTTACCATCTTTGACGTGTCATAAATTACATGAGTGTACTGTAGTATAAATATGTGACAAATCTTGCTTGTAGTATGTGCAGCAGCATTCCAGCATTTCACAGTGGAAAATTCAGTCCTCCAAGCAGCTGATTCTGATCCAGATTCCCGAAACCGCCAACATATCACCAGCACCTGGTATCTTTTGCACTGGATGTGAATTTCGTAACTGTTGTCACTGTGTAGCCAAGTCCATAGAGATCAGCAGCAAACATAGAGGTCTGCTCGGTTCTACAGCACTATTATTGAAAGCAAGTGACTGGCAGAGCGGCCGCACGTGTAATATGTAATTTGTGTTTTTTATAATATAATATCAATATAAACTCATCCATGATGTAAGTACTAAAGATAGGTGTGCTCTTGCGCAGGTTTAGTGACGTCATCTTCGTGGAAAATCAGCTGATGTCAACCAACAAACCATCATCCGTCAATTTCATTTTCTTTGTTTGATTTTCAATGTTTACATTAGAATGGAAAGCTTAAGGTAAAAAGAAAACTTGTTAAAAATCTAAACAAATTACGTCAAATTCGGGGGATGCGCAAAATTTGGTCGGCGTTGGAGCACACTTATTCTCAGGTATTTTCATCATAAACTCATCATAAAAAGATACAAAATATTATAATAATTTCCTAAAAATGTTTTTAACTGACTATTTCAATAACGTTAATTGGACATAGAGGACATATTTTACCTTATCTTTTTCACTTCCTCTTGGTTGCACCATAAAAACTGACTTAACAAAAATCAAATTAGTTTTGGTTTTCACACAGTATTAATTTGCATTTACAATTAAACTAAAGATGTTCCTAACTTGTATCAAATATCAGTCATTCCCCTGATTTTTGGCATTTTTCCAACTTTTCTCTTGACCTTTTTCAAATTCCCTGACTTTCCAGAACGTGTGAACCGTGGATCTGTATGGTGTGAGACCAGGTGGTGGTCTCCAGCTGGAATCAAAATGGCTTGACCAATCAGAGCGAGCTCCCTGCAGGCACCTTGTGATTGAGGCGTAAAAACTTGATCCATTCATATGGTGACATACTGAGCATCATATGTGCCAATATAGTTAAGTGGCAACTAGAAATATTTTAAAATCCTTCTGTGATCAGTAGTACTTATACTCAACTAGCTGTTCCCACAGGCTTCGCCCCGCAAATAATCTAAATATATAAAAACTGACAGATGTGTGTGGTTATCCTGTGGAACTACTACGAATTAAGATCAGCTGTTTGTATTTTCATTAGCTCAAACTTAAAGTGAATGTCCATAAGAATAAAACAGGATTGGGAACTTTGACTCTCTGTGAGGCGGAGCCCTATGGGAATTTCTTAAAACCCTATCTTAGTGAGCACCTAAGACCCAAGAGGAAGTTATGTTCCAAATTTCGGTACGTTGTGTGGTTTTTAAGATTTCGTGATGAGTGAATGATTCCTGTCACTTCCTCATAATATTATTTTTTCCTGAGTCAGTCAGTCAGTGGTATTTGAGTTTTATATATTAAGAAGATAATTACACAATAAAAGATTACCTGACAACGATAACAAATTAACAGTTACTAGATTAGTATAAATGTGAAAGGTTATTTACCAAAATCCTAATATATAATTGTGTAAAGAAAAATTAGTAAATTTGTGTCTTGTGCAGGTTTCTGAAGCTATTGTACAACCAAGAAGGTTAACCTGGAACGTTTATATAAAATGAGATGGAAAAAACCAACGGAGCCTGATTTTTCTTTTCTGTCCTTATTTTCCCTATTGTGGTAAACTGTCTCACTTGTGAACAGTTTTAATCAGCAATTTACAAATGTATATTTATTATCTAATTTGTCAATGTTTACTTTTTGTATTATTCAATCTTGTAGGAATTTATGTTGTATAAAGCCTTGATTTATCAAAAGGTATTGTCTTCTATTACAATTTATACAACATATTTTAAACTCTATTGAATGGATAAAATACTCAGGCCGGAAAGGTTCATCTCTACTCCTGACTCACCAAATGCTACCAAGGAATGGAAACATTGGCTCCAAACATTTACAACCTTTATCACAGAAACTAAAGTTAAGGGTGAAAAGAAACTGGGAGTGTTGGTTGACTTTTTACCTTATAATAACTATGAATTAATTGACGAATGCTCTACATTTCAAGAGGATATTGACGTTTTAAAGGGTGCATTTGTGCCTAGAAAAAAGGTGCTTCATGAAAGAGCAGTTGCTACTAGTTTGGCTAGTCCTTATAATCCAACTGGAAATGGACAAATAGAGCGCTATAACGCAATAATAAGGAAAAGCATTACACTGTCACTTAAAACTAAGGGCCTTGACCAGAATCAATGGGAATTTGTTCTCCAAAAGCTCTTCATTCAATACGATCTCTACTATGTACTGCTACGAACTGCACTCCACATGAACGGCTCTTTATTCACCCGCGCCGTTCTCCTAATGGAACTTCATTGCCCGCATGGTTGATACAACCAGGGCCAGTTCTAGTAAAACGCAATGTAAGAATGAGTAAATATGAACCTCTTGTGGATGAAGCAGAACTTCTCCAATCCACATTATGCCTTAGAGCGTCTTAAAAATGGTAAAGAGACTACAGTTCCGCTAAAACAACTGGCCCCGAGAGGGAACAGAGACTTAACTTCTGATGAAGATAATGTTCCTGATATACAAATATCAACTCCTGACAAAGATGACGAGCACACCACGCGTCTCTGAAGCCACAGCTGACAATCAGATAGCTAGAGGAAAACTAGAAAGACCAGCAAGACTCAGAAAAGACCCAGAAAATATTAAAGACTATGTATTAAATTCAGTGGGGGAGAATGTGGTAAACTGTCCCACTTGTGAACAGTTCTAATCAGCTGTTTACACATGTATATTTATTATCTAATTTGTCAATGTTGACTTTTTGTATTATTCAATCTTACTTTACTCTTGTAGGAATTTATGTTGTATAAAGCCTTGTTTTATCAAATGGTATTGTCTTTTATTACACCTATAAAATGTCCTTCAAGTACAAAAAAATATATACCCGTTGCAGCAAACCTGCATACTCAGCGAATTTCAAATGGTACTTCACTACGTCATGAAGCCACTTACCAACTTTAATCAAAGCATATTAATAAATAAGCGAGATATGTAATTTTATTTATTCCCCATAAGAAAAACATTAGGACTGAGTATGCAAGTTTGCTGCATCAAGGACCACAAAATCTGGTTTTTATGCAAATAACAATGGATCACCTCCTGATGAAGCAACATACCAATTTTTATCAATTTATGTTTCATAAACATTAAACACGCAAGATATCACATGTTTATTATTCTCCTTAAGAATAACATTATAGCTGCTGAGTACGCAGGTTTGCTGCCATGGGAACCACAAAAAATGAGTTTTGTACGCAAATAGCATTTAAACCCAACCATATAAAGCCACATACCAAGTTTCATTAATATATGTTCATTAATAAGCGATATATACAATTTTACTTATCCTCCATAAGATTAACATTGGACAACGTACTGTGTTTAGCACTCTCAATATCTCAGTAACCAATTGACGTAGAGCGATGATCAAAATACCAAATTGTTTGTTTTAAACTGGATTTAATGGTTTAAACCAAAATTTGGGTTTACAAATAATAATTATATGTAAAAAGTTCAATAAACCCATTTTGGAGTACAAAACCCCCCCCAAAACCCCCCTTAAAGTAGAGTGACCTGTCTGGTTCTCGAACTCATGAAAATTGATGCTGCCTTACACCAAATGCTGCTTTATACCAAATTTCATCAAGATCGAGCCATTTTTACGAAAGTCATTGTGCCTACGGATACACATATAAATATATGTACATATACATACATATATATGAATTTGAACAAATGGTGTTTTTGGTGTTTTCAAATCCACCAACCCACACACTGATGACATCAAATCTTGAAACAGTTGTAGTGCTTGCGGGTATTCTCACATATAGTGAGACACTAAAGCAGAGTAATGGTGATTGTGCAAAAAGTGCAGTGATAAATTTAAGTAATGTAAATAGCGATGAAGAAGTATGTATTTTTAATTTAAATAATAACCTTGTAAATAGTAATAATGTAGCCAAAGAGAATGTATTTTTTTTAGGGAGCGACGTGAGTTATTAAATATGTCACCGTGTATGAATATGGATTGTATTGACACAAATGGTACAAACATAAGCAATGATGTAAATCTAGAGAGCTTAAACATTTTACAAGTAAATATTCGCTGTATTAGAAACAAAACAATAGAATTAGAACACTTCTGCGCTATTGAGCAGGTGCAAGTAATATGTATCTCAGAGCACTGGTTAAGGGAGGAGCAAGCTGACATTTTTGTCCCTAAAGATTTTATTGCTGTAGATGTTATTTGTAGACAGGATAAAAAAAATGGTGAGGCTGGAATATTGTTAAGTGAGGAGCTAAACTTTACCAAAATAGATGTTAGCATACTTTGCATAGAACTTCATTGTGAATTCAGCTGTGTAAAATTAGTAGATTTTGAACTTATAGTTTTAAGTATTTATAGATACCCAAGCGGTAATGTCAGTTTGTTTTTGGAAAATTTTGAGCTTGTGGTGAAAAAGATTTTAAAGTTGTCTAAATTTGTTGCTATATGGGGGGATTTTAATATTGAGATGAAATTGATGGAAAAACAATCATCTACTGAATTTGCAAATTTGTGTAGTCTAAATTTACTATGTGCAAACACAAGACCTACACGAGGTAAAGCTTGTATAGACAATTTCATTATAAGTTTCTCAAAAGATATTTAAAGAATTTCCATAGAGGGTGGATGCTTTGCAGATCATGACCCCCTACTTTTAAAATTTTTGTATAAAACCACTAAATTATCTAAAAATGCAAATGAAGTTAATAAACAAATAGTGTGAAGGAAAAATGAAAGAATAGAAGTATCGTTTGCTGAACAATTGAGACAAGAAAAATGGGAAATGATAACAGACTACCAAATGGGTAATATTGATGAGCAAATGCTTTTTGATAATTTTTGTAAAAGGTATGTGTATTTGTGGCATCTTAGCTCCCCACTAGTTCAAAGTAAAACAAGTAAAAAATCCAAAAGAGGTAAACTTAATTGGTATACTGAAATACTAAAAAAAACTTAGAGAACAGATGCTTGCTTATTATTCAGTATATAAGAATTTACTTAGTTATAAATAAGTCAGTTAATTTGGATATTGCCTATAAAGTTTATTATATTAATTGTAAAAAAGTCTACAAGAATTAAATTAGATAAAAGACAAGCTTTTGAGAATTATATTGAGGGGGCCCCCAACAGATGCAAGGCTGCCTGGGAAGTTATTGCCCATGAACATTCTCCTATGTTAACTAAACCTGAGGTCTTAGATGCAGACAACTTTAACAATTATTTCATAGAATCCGTCTATGATCTGGGAAACAAAATTCCATTCTCCAACACATCAGCATCTGAGTTGCTGGGATCTTCCTCTTTGGGAAACTTAAACTTCCACTAAAGGGAGGTAACATCAAAGGAGGTTGACAGAGCTGTAGCCAATCTATCAAATTCAAAAACTATGGATTACTATTGGCTTTCAAATAATATAATTAGACAAACGATTAATCTAATAAGTGAACCTCTGGCTTTTTGCATCAGTAAATGCTTGATAACGGGTTTTTTATGATTTACTAAAAATCTCTAAAATTAAACCAGTATTTAAGAAAGGGGATAAACAGCTTCCTGAAAATTACCGTCCTATTTCAATAGTGTCATTTTTTTCAAAAAATTTCAAATCTCTAATGTATGAACAGATTAGGGAATATTTTGAACATAATCATCTTTTTACAAATTTTCAATTTGGATCCCAAGAGGGAAATCAACTACTTTGGCTGTCTTAGATGTGGTCACTAATCATTAACCCTTTGAGTGCCAGAGTTTTTCGGTCGTCATATCCCTAGAGTGCCAAAGTTTTGAACAGAGTATATCCAAAAAGTGCCAGGCACAAAATCAACATTTTGCAAGGGTTTGCAAAAAAATTAATAACTTTTTTATTTGGTAAGATATTATTATGAAACTTTATTGTTTTGTAAGTTTAAAGTTTAGCTATAATATTATGCACATATATAATATTTAAAAAATAAAAAATTTGAATACATATATGCATGTGGGAAATTTCTTTTTATTTGTTTTTATTTGTTTCAGGTAAATAAACATTGTTCAAATATAAGATTTTCACCAAATAACTACTAGATTTATAGAGGACATGTTTCCCAAAATATTTCCTGAAAGTTTCATCAAATTTGGGCTGTAGGCGGACGAGTTATTTCCATAAATGTAAAAAAATATAAAAACTGTAAATTAGTACACAAGACCAGTAGTCTAACTTTATTCAAGGGTTTAAGTTTTATTACAATATTATTTCATAAAGCAAACTAACTAGGCCTCGTATATTTATGGAGTATATGTTTACCTGAACATATCCTGGAAATGTCCTGGAAGAAATAATAAAAAGTAATGACGTAAGAAAAATTTTCTATAACAACGATAAACAAAATCAACATTTTGCAAGGGTTTTGTATATAAAATCAATAACTTTTTTATTTGGTAAGATATTATTATGAAACTTTTTTTGTTTTGTAAGTTTAAAGTTTAGCTATAATATTATGCACATATATAATATCTAAAAAATAAAAAATAAAAAAATTTGAATAGGTACATATTATACATGCGGGAAATTTTTTATATTTTTTCAGATAAATAAACATTGTTCAAATATAAGATTTTCACCAAATAACTACTAGATTTATAGAGCTAGAAACTATCCTGGAAATCACCTGAAAGAAATAATAAAAAGTAATGACGTAAGAAAAATTTTCCATAACAACGATATATCGTTGCAATGTATTTTTCAGTAAGACCACCGACGATATATCGTTGTGAAGTATTTTTCGGATGTTCCGTGCACAACGATATATCGTTGCGTGGCACTCAAAGGGTTAAATGCTTTTGAAAATAAAGAGACTGTTTCATTAACTTTAATTGATTTAACAAAGGCATTTGACTGTGTGCCTTTTGATATGTTGTTTAAAAAACTTGAATTTTATGGAATTAAATATACATTAATTACAATTATTGATATGTTGTTTAAAAAACTTGAATTTTATAGAATTAAATATACATTAATTACAATTATTAAATCATACCTGTCCAACAGAAGGCAGTACGTATCTGTTGGCGGCAAACAATCTCACTTCAGGAGGGTTGAAATAGTTGTTCCGCAGGGCTCAGTTTTGGGACCTTTCCTCTTCCTAATATCAATTAAAGACTTGCCTAGGAATGTTGGTGTGGATTATGTAATATGCAGATGACACAACCCTGATGGCAACTCATAAGGATATTTGTACTCTTGATTCAATTACAGATGAAGCAATAAGATCATCTATGAATTGGTTTTCTGCCAATAAACTCTTGTGCAATAAAGAAAAAAAACACGAAACATTTATTTGAGTCTGTCACCACACATCAATTAATTGAAATCAGTTAAATAATTAGGTTTCCAAATTGATTCAAAATTAAATTGGCAGGAGCATTTAGAAATTACATGTAAAAAAATATCCAGAGTAAATTATTTAATATGGAAATTAAAAGATTTTGTCAGTAATGAATATTTAAGGATGACTTACTTCGGTTTCTTTCAATCCCACATGTCTTATGGAGTAATGCTATGGGGACATTCCCCTTATACTCAAAATATTTTATAAAAAAAAGTAATTCGCACAATCTGTAGGGCAGGCCCTGTGGATCACTGCTGACCTCTCTTTGTCAGGCTTAGGATCATGACTATTATAAATCGGTACATTTACCATATATTACTTTATACAAAATCTAATTTTCATGAATTCATATGTAGATAGAACATTCATAATCTTAACACGAGGTAAATTCAAATTTGATATTCCTGTTCATAGATTAGCTAAAACTGGTAATAGTCATAAATTAAATTGTATTAGATTCTACGATAAACTACACTTGTCTGCCAAATTTATAACATTTAATAGATTTAAAGCAAAAATATCTGAGTGGCTCACCGAAAACCCATCTTATTGTGTAACTGAGTAATTGGAGTCTGATATTAGCATTAATTTTTAGATTTAAAACACTTTGTAATTCTACATCCTATACTCTAATATGAGTAAGGTTTGCTTGCTTGCGACACTGATCTCAAAAACGGCTCTAACGATTTCCTTAAAATGTTCAAGATATCTAATTTCTGGGATAAAAATAAGTTCTAGACAGGCCTCATCCCCATGAAAAATCAAATAATGTAAAAAAAGTTTAAAAAATTAACATTGGGCTTATGGAGTTTCAAATCAAAACAAAAGAATTGTAACAGCTGTTAATAATCAACTAGGGAACTGTCAAAGTAATACTCATGTTGTATATGATTATTAACATGTGGTTTCCTGAGAGCAGAGATTAAACGATTTGAGTGAAGATTACATATATAGAGTAGTAAACTAAATCAAAGCGACATTGAGCTATGAATAACAACTGGAATAACCTTAAAAATGTAGAAGAGGCTAATGAGTTATACAAATCTGATCTAAGTAGGGGGAAGTGGTGAAATATTACTCCAAGTCATCTAAACAAACTGACTGGCCTTCCCCCGAGCAAAGCTCGACCCCCAGGTACTATTGTATTATTCTGAATATGTCTATTCCTTGTAAAAAGGTCAATGACAATAAAGCTCTTGATTCTTGGCATCTGGGGGCCTCAAAACGAAAAGTTATCATGGTCCCGGGCCTAGGTCTTACCATGCCACCTACGGTAATAGCTTCTTCCATATAAGGGAAATTCTAAAAACTAAGTCATAACTTTAAAATGATTTTAATTAAAATTATTATAATGTGATTGATGTTAAAGCTATTAAACTTAGGCCTAGTAGGTACATAATTATCCAGATTGATTTTTTTTCCGGAAATATTGAACTTGTTTTGGTATAGTTAATCTTGCATAAGAAGGCCATCCACTTCAATTTAGAAATTTTGTATTTTTCTGAATAGTTGATGATTTTTCCATATTTTTTTCTCCTGGTGGACTTCTAAAGGCTGGTTTTCACTTTGATCTAACCTTAAAATTTGGATCTATTATAAGATTTGAGTCATTCTTTCTCTCGCTGACTATAATATCGCTGCGTCTCACAAAGCCTCCGTCTTCAATTCCTGTCACTTCCTCATAATATTATTTTTTCCTGAGCTGGTCAGCTAATATTTTCTTGATGGTGTGTTGACTGTTAAACGAACACTGTCCGAGGATGTAGGGCAGTGTTTCAAGAATGGAGTACTCAGCGGCAGAACAATGTCTGCACTAGTTTCTATCCCTGGAACTCTCATGTAAGCCTTCTTAGTGGGATTACGTCCCCGAACTTTTGAAATACCCCCTTGCAGCAAACCTGCATACTCAGCGAATTTCCAATGCATATGTATATACCATATACAGCCACTTACCAAGTTTCATAGATACATATTCAAAAATTAGCCGTAAATTAAATTGTAATTTTTTACTATAAGAATAACATGGGGATTGAGTAATCAGGTTTGCTGCAACAAGGAACAGAAAATATTAGGTTTTAATTAAAATATCAACAGACCACAACCAGGCGAAGCCACATACCAAGTTTTATCCGTATCCATTTGTAAGTAAGCAATTTATACAATTTTAATTATTTTCCATAAGAATAACATGGAGGGCTGAGTACGCAGGTTTGCTGCAACGAGGCAAACAAATTATGGTTTTTTTTTTTAAATATCAATGTAACTCAACTAGGTGCATACCAAGTTATATTAATTTATGTTCATAATTAAGTGAGGCATAACATTTTTCTTATTCTCTATAAGAATAACATGGGTGCAGAACGCAGGTTTGCTGCTATGGGAACCATCGGCAAAATATTGGTTTTTTGACAATTATCAATAGACCACAACAAAATGAAGCCATATACCAAGTTTTGTCCGGATACGTTCATAAATAAGCGAGGTATAAATGTGTCTTATCCTCCATAAGAATAACATTGGAGAACGTACTGTGTTTAGCACTTTCAATATCTCGGTAACAATTGACGTAGAGAAATAATCAAAACACCAAATTGTTCGTTTTTTTAAGTCAAATCCAATGGTGAAAACTAAAATTAGATTTATTAAAATATTATTTGTAAAAAACTCAAAAAACACATTTTTAGGGAACAAAACCCCCCTAAAATACCCCTTCGGATAAAGCGATCTGTCTGGTTTTTTAAGTCATAAATGTTGCTTTACACATTTGTTCTAATCAAAATCGGACCATTTTTACGAAAGTTATCGTGCCTAAGGACAGACAGACAGACAGACACACACACACACACACACACACACACACACACACACACACACACATATATATATGTATATATATATATATTATATACAGTATTGAATGAATGGTATTTTTGGCATCTGAGGACCTCAAAACTAAAAGTTATCATGGTCCGGGCCTAGGTCTTACCATGCCGACTACGGTAATAGCTTCTTCCCTATAAGGGAAATTCACTAATAGTATTTAAAATCAGATTATTTGAGACCGCAGCTTCCAGATAAAGACTTGTTAGTTCAAGGGCATTTGCTATATTGTAAAATTATTCGTTAAACCCTCTTAGTGTAACAAATAAAATATTAATTTACTCTTGCCTATATCCTCTATGCCAAGTGGAGGCAATTGGCTTATAGGAATCCTACATCAGTCAATGCTATTCACTTGCACCACAAGAGGGTTTAGCTGTCTGTGGTCTAAGGCAGAGTTTATGAAGAGGCAGACATAGCACTCAAAACGCTGGACAGCACGGGTGGTTACTGAGGGGATGGGTTTGGATTCATTGGGAGTTTGATATTTTACCAGTTTACTTTTTACCAATCTTAATAACTGAGTTTGTGTCCACAAGACACAGGTTGTGTAAAGATTTAAATATTCAGGTGTTTAAGATGTTCAGCAAATTTAGAAAGCAACACAAATGCAACCACACAATTCAAAAACCTGGGAGTAACACGGTAAAATCGTAAACAACATATTTAAGTATTTATAAAAACTATAACTTGATTATAAAATTATTTATTATGTACAATTTACAACTAAACTATCTAATCTAATACATGTGAATAATACTCCTGGTAGACTTGAATGTAAGTTTCCTTCTCCTGAGGGGACATTTCCTGAATCAGCTGGTCATCAACCTCTGTGATTGGAACAGTCCTCTCTCCAACTGTGACCACTGGTATGAGATCATCTTCGTCTGAATCCAGGCCTTCCAATTCTGGGAAAAATAAAACAGTTGTGAATTTCCCACGTATTGTACTTGTCAACAGTTTTAAGTTGACCATGGTGTTTCAGAGCTCTTCCTTACATCAACAACTTTCTTTCAGAGCCCCAGAACTACCATTAACAACTGTTGAAGGATAGGATTATTTATTCCCTTATTTTTGAAGTCAACATACAAAGTTATAGTGTTCACTCAATTATATATGCTGAAAATTGTCTTATCATAATAATTAATAAGAAGGAGGTTTTTTTATAATAGCAAGATCTATGTAATTAGTAAATTGATTTTTATGCTTGATATGTTAATTAAAAGAGGTAGGTCTAAGCGTGGATTCTACGAAATTCCTTATAATTCAATTCATTTTTGGGGCTCCGCCCCACAGAAGCTTAGGAACTAAGAACATTAGCTTGAGCGTAAGCATCAGATCTTCCATTTTCTGTTTTAAGATAACAATATAAATACTTAAGTAGGCCCTAGCTGAACAAATACAAAACTAACCCTTTTTACGTTTATCGTTGATTTTCTGATGAATTAAGTTTATCGCTGTTCTGTTATTACCAAACGGGAAAACCATCTCTATTTTGCAAGCATTTACATAACGCATCGCAGCTCGGGTGATTCCCGACAGATTGAACTGATTTAAACACAAAAAAGATTTTCAGCCTTTTTACTGGCTGTTGGCTGACATTTGGTGTTGTGATTTTACATTTTATGTGGTCTGCTGACAGCATTGAAATGTTAAACAGCTGTTTTGACGACTTTTTATCATTTTTCTAAGCCATTTAGAAATTACTGTGCATAGATTAGAAGTTATACTTTTGTACTATTTTGTCAATAATGTTTATATTCAGTTTACGTTGCTTTACATTTTTAGAAAAATTTAAATTTTGGGATATATTTTTACCATGATATAAGTGTAGGCCTATACGTAAACGTACTAGTGTTCTTATAATCACCTCAAATGTACATTAAAACTTAAAACTTAATTAAAACTACAAATAAACACAACTCTCTCGAGAAAATCACCAAAACACTATTAAAATCACATAAAACTGAACCAAAACAATGATGATTATGACAGCACTTGTGCCAGAACAACAGGTATTTATTTTAGTTGTTTCCACCACAATTTGTACGATATAATGTTGCAAGCCTGCTGATCGTTTAGTTTAACAATTCCTCACTAGGTTGCAGCACTCTACAGGCATCATACCACAGTTGGGAATATTACAAACGAAAACATTGTTGTCGGCCAGTCCTGCTGGACGCCCGAGCGTTCGTTGGATTTCATGTTGGCCAGCACCACTGGCCGTCCGATCGCAAAGGACAACTGCTGTGGAAAAAAATCCGACTTCCGCGCGCTATTGGCGGCGGCCAGTAGAGCTGGCCGCACGACCGCTGAGTAATAGCGGCAAATATTCATTCTGATCGCAAAGGGTTAAGGAATCTCAACATTTTAATTTGGAACTTTTACCTTCTTGTCATGTTGCAAAGTTCAGTACCTGGGGGCTGGGCTTTGATAAGAGGAAAGTCACATATTTATTTTTCACCATGTGAGTGTTACTTTGACAGCTGACTTCTTGTTTTCGATCAGCTGTTATGATTAGAATGTTATTATTTATGAGGCCAATGTTAACATTTCCAATTTTCAAATTAGTTTTCTTAGAGTTAGGAAAGGGTGTGAAGAGTCAACAGGAAAGCTAATTCAGTAGAAAAAAGTCTAACTGACTCATCAAAGAGCACAGTCTAACTCATCAACCACCAACTCCTCTCAACGCAAACCTGACAACATAAGCCTAATCACAACTTACCACCATGGCCTACAAAATCTTAACAAAATCCTCCAGGAAAATTTCTGCATCCTACAAGCCAGTCCCCATACAAAAGATCTTCTTTCCAGACCACCAAATGTTCTGTTCAAACAGTTACCGAACCTATGCAACAAGTTAGTCAAACCTCAAAGCCTAGGAAAACCGCCTAAAACTACCAATGGACCCCAAGGATCATTCCCCTGCAACCGGACCTGCAAGACCTACCCCATTCACAAACCCACAACCAGTTTCAAGAGCTCCATAACCAACAGAGAATACAATATTACAGGCCACAATAGCCACAGACATGACTGTAAAATAAAAAATCCAGAAAAACCCGTTCCAAAACACTCAATAGAGCATAATGCAACTTTCGATGACTGCTTCACCATAAAAATAGTTAAAACCCTTCCACAAAATTGCAATCCTTCCAGCTCAGAAGATGGAAGCTAGCTCATCAATGGATAACAAAATCCAGAGATCCCCCCAACTTAAATATTAGTTAAACCTACCATCCCATCCTTTTTCCATAGCCAGAGAACATTTAAAAACTTGAACTGTACATAGTAATAGTGTATATAGTGAAATAGTGTAAATAGTTAAGTGATTTTAGTTGGCAAGCCTGCTTCCATTTAGGACTAACAAACACTTCCTCAATTGATTGAGAAAGGGACAAGTTGTCCCGAAAATTATCAAGTTTCTGTGTGTATTTGTATGACTTTTTACTAGTGAATTAGCTTTCCTGTTGACTCTTCACACTTCTTTTCAATGGGTAAGTTCTCTGGCATCTCTTTCCTTTCACAGTTTTTTTTCTGTATCATGGCCTAGAGCCATCCTAACCTAAAACCTTTTCTTAGAGTTAAGAATCTTGCCAATCGATTTCTGAGACCAAAAACTCCTATTTTCCAAGTTTAAGAAAAATACTTCCCTGGGGTTCCGAGATCAATTTTGCATACAGATATTACTAATTAAAAATTATAGAATATCACAAAGCATACTACTAAATTACACTCAATTACCATTCTGTTTTCTACTAGAGCTCAAACTTGATGTTTAAACTCACTCCGTGTGGGTGACCCCGAATGGGGTCATGGCTCAACATTGAAAATTTTCATGTTTAACGCATCAAGAGTGTTAAAACGAAATCAAATGGTCAAGTGCAAGTCCAATTCTTTAACAATCCAAGTTACCTGGGGAAGGCACGTTGATTTCTCTAAGTGTGTCGTTGTCCTCGTCGTTACTGCTCTCAGAGCCGCTGTCCGGGGGCAGGATGGCCTTGGCGGCGGCCCCGGGGGCGGCGCTGCCCCGCCTCTCATGCGCCAGCAGCACCGACATGATGTCCTCCCCCGCCCCCGCCTTGGCCCCGCCTCCAGCCGTCCCCCGCTCTGCCTCCACACTGGCCCCCACCAGGTCCTCCGTCTATGGATGAACACAAACAAAATGTAATCCTTTGTAAGAATGTTAATACTTAAAAGTTGGTTTAAGTAGGTGACATTATGTTGAGAGGAACTTATTGTGTTTTTAGGAGTAATAAATATCTTCCTGTGAGAAAGTGTTACCGCATTGGATGTAAGTTTTAGTAGTTCTACTCTTTCTCTGTATTCAAGGAAGACAAAATTTAAAATACTGCACCACAATCCAGTATTTCCCCACTTTCTTTCCAGAATGAGGAGATCTATTCGTAAATTTTCTTACCCAAATTCGGGACTATCCTGAATGACCTTTGGTGGGGAAAGAAGGTGATCTTAGTGGTTACCCTTCTGTTACATACCCAAAAGGGCTGAGAGTTGCAGAATGTGTGTTGTTCCTGGTAATAAATAAGTGAATATTAATTTTTTAAATCTAAATTTGATCAAATAGTTAATGAATCTTCAAACTCGTATGTGATAATTTGTTGTTAACTCTTACAAATTACTTTAATTATCGATGACTTAATTCAAAATTAAGGCACTGACTAATGCATATTAAGTAAAGGTGTTTTAAATCATAGACAGGTGGATTAAATCATATATACTGTTATGGATAGGTTTAAAAGTGACAAAATGATTCTTAAATCAAGAATAGTCCTGCTACTCAGTGTCCAGTTCTCCCTAGAAGAGATCACACGAACATAAAAATGCAATTCAGTACAAACTTAAAATATAAACAACACAGCGAGAGTATGCAGTTAGAAATCTTAGTATTTAATTTGGAAGCGAAATGGTTTCCAAAAAATTTCTCGAGCTAAGAAGAAGATTAGATAGCTTATGATGATTCATTTTAAGGTTAAGGGCCAAGGACAGTAGGAAAAATATCAGCATTGTCAAAAATTACCAGGGCTACACCCCACTGGACTTCGAAGATCCAATGATTTCTTTTGGAAATATCACTAGACAGTGTCTTTATTAATCCTATACCCTAATACGAGCAATGTCTGTTTGTTTGCAAAATTTATCTTGAGATCCAGCAGAAGGATTTTGCTGAAAGTTTGGGATTAGGGGCTTTTGGGTCTAAAAAATCTATTGGTGAAAACCACTACCTCAGGAAAACTCGTATTTTTCTAAACAACTCATTTAAAAAATTGAAAATTTTAAAAATTTCTTGGGCTTATGGAGTTTAAAATCATAACACCGGTAATTATGAATAACAAAAAAAAAACAATTGAATCAGTTGTTTGATTTTATTTATAACATAAAATATTGTTAACAGCTGTTTATAATTATGGGAAAAAACCACTTGAATGGCAACTCTCATAATGGAAATAAAAAACTACTTGAATGGCAACTCAAACTCTTTTTTCAGTAGGCGAGTGAGCGAAGCGAACGATTGATTGTTCTGCGGAATCAAACACCGAGCATGGCTCGGTCCCCCAGTACTAAGCTAAAAAAAGAACTAATATTTAGCTGTGATTATTTATAATTTGATTTAAGCTTCTTTATTTTCCTTACCATGCAAAGAGTAAATTAAAATATAATATCCACTTACAGAAAAACCAAATTTTAGGGGCTACACCCTCTACAAGTCACTGGTATTTCTTATAATAGCTGTTTATTAAAACAGAATGAATCTACGTATATATAAAACCCAAGTGACATAAACTCAATACATTTTTTTATTTTTATAAGAATAACATAAGAGCTATGAGTGCCATGGGGTAAAACTGTGGGTGTGAAGAATTTTTTTTATAAGAGAACCCTGCAGAGCCGTATTTCCCTTAAGGGGAGCGCCCGGGGACCCGGGCCCGAGGGGGGCCCCCAGGCAACGAAAGTGGGATCCCACGGGCCACTAAGGGGGACTTCGCTAGGCAGTGTTTTCATTTTGTTTTAAAAAGTTGATTATTTCTTAACTGATAATAGCACAAATAATAAGGTGTAAAAGATGTACGTTTAAAATAAGTCTCAAACCCAAAGTCATTCACTAGTGTTTATTATTTTGAATACTGTGTGCGGATTTGATGAATTTGCCCTAACCCAGTAACATGAATAGGCCAGGTAAGATTTGAAATGTAACTACTGAGGGTATTGTAGAGCACCTTATTTTGCTGAGTATAATTTGTAGATATTGTATATTTGCAATAGATGATCTCAATTTTGGGCTATAATTTTTTAGCCTGTCCCCTAACCCTATAAATTGTTTAATATCCGCCATGCTTTGGCGTACTTGGAAGTTGCAGATTCTGTTCTAGCCGATTTAAGTTTAAGTTTGTTATTATTAGGGGTGTGCGATTACTCTAAACTTTGAGTTTTCGGCTGAGTATTTTAATACTTAAACTCGACTCGAAGTTTTGAAAACTACTCCAAAGTTCGAACAAGTATTTCCGGCCGATTTCCGGACGATCGCTAACGATTGCGACCGGCCAAAACGCGTAGTAACGGCCGCAAAAGGCAATCGCCTCATGTAAAATCAGACGAAAATGACGACCGCGAACGATTGCGACCGGCCAAAACGCGTAGTAAAGGCCGCAAAAGGCAATCGCATCACGTAAAAATGGCCAAAAATGATGATTGCGAACAATTGCGACCGGCCAAAATGCATAGTAACGGCCGCAAAAGGCAATCACATCACGTAAAATCGGCCGGAAATGACAACCGCGACCTGCCTAAACGTGTAATAATAGCCACAAAAGGCGATCACATCACGTAAAATCGGCCGAAAATGACGACCGCGAACAAACCGGCCAAAACGCGTAGTAACGGCCGCAAAAGGCAATCGCATCATGTAAAATCGGCCGGAAATGACAACCGCGAACAATTGCGACCGGCCAAAACGCATAGTAACTGCCACAAAAGGCAATCGCATCACGTAAAATCGGCCGGAAATGACAACCGCGAACAATTGCGACCGGCCAAAACAGGTAGTAACCGCCGCAAAATGCAATCGCATCACGTAAAATCGGTCGGAAATGACAACCGCGACCGGCCTAAACGTGTAATAACAGCCACAAAAGGCGATCACCAACGTTATTTGAAAACTAGTCATAATGTTTTTATCGTGAACTAACTGAATATATTATTAGCTTATTGGATATAGCCTTAAGAGAGCTAAAACCATACTAAATCTTCATAGAAAATAAATAAAAAAAATTAAATACAAAATTTTTATTTTGTAAAATTTTGAAGTTTTGATAATAAATTTAAATTTGTTATTTATTTGTATATTTGGTATTAAAGACTAGACTATTAAAAATAATAAGGTTATATTACGGAATAGAAAAAATGACCGTCATATGTATGACACACATGCTTTTATTTACGTTAGGGGGGCCCCATTTTCTTATTCACCCTGGGCCCGGGAGGTCCTAAATACGGCCCTGGAACCCTGTAAAAACCAAGATGCCACGTATGCATAATACTTCCTCCACATTCTCAACTGGTACAACGAATAAAACCTACCAATTAAAAAATAATCTGTCCTGTGACTCATCTAATATAGTTTATCAGGTAAAATGCAAAAATGTCTGAAATATTATATAGGCTCAACTGTGAATACGCTGAGAACCAGGGTTACAGGACACAGGTATGCATACAACCATGGAAAGATGGAACAACAATTAGCAAAGTACGCCAATTCTCACAAAGAAGGACTTGAAGACCATTCTAATATAACACCAACCCGGCAACTCAGTAAAGAGTCCACAGTTCAAGAGTTGAGATAGGTGGAACAGGCAAACATAAACATCAAATGAAGTCAACGTTCTCTCATGGTATAAACTTAAAATAGATTGTGCCACAGTTGCTCTTAAAACCCAACCAATGACTTTGTTTAAATTTAATTTTTGTTATTATATTTTGTTAATTTTAATTCATACCGTACACTTTATACTACATTTGATACACCTAAAGACGCAGAAAGCAAACTATAGTGTGATGTTTAACTAATTTGTTCCTTTTCTTATTGAAATGTACACCTATATATACATACACATATATATATATATATATATATATATATATATATACCAACACCAACTGACCTGTGGATCGTTGGCGATGACCGTACTCTCCACCATCCAGACGGGCCGCTCCTTCTTCGCCACTTCCTGCGTGTTCTCCTCCTCCCCAATGGTGACATCCACCCTCGCCTCCTGGACAGCGAAACCTCCCCCTCTCGTCGCCTCGCCTGACCAGTGCTCCCCCGGCGGCCTCAGGCCTGTCCCCGGCCTCTTGGGATCCAACCTGTAACAATAGCTTCTATTTGTAGGCCTGAATTAATTTACATTACAATATACAATAAGTGAATATTGTTTCATCCATATCCTTCAAGCAACAAGAGACGTGTATACAACAAAATATAATCCCTGCAGGATTAACACTGGTTACATGCAATATGTGTTTAGATTTATTTTTCCAAACTGCTGACCATATTAAGATTCTTCATATTTAGTGCACTGCAAATATCGTTGTAGCCTATATAATTCTGATTATGGCATACAGAATGTACAATAAGACTCCTCAAACCCTTAGACAACTAAGTCACAAGACTTAAGTTAAAAATTAAAGGGTTCCTTCAGAGAAAGGCTTTTTATACTTTGGAAGAGTACCAACCAGGAAAATGGACTGCTTTGGACTTTAGTTCTTTCTTTTTGACGTGCCAATGTATTAGAATGTAATATTTCTTGGCTGAATAAAATATTCCATTCTACTCTATATGTAAGAAGGATTCAGAGCTTCCTTCCATTTGAGCCAACTTCTACAATTGTACAAAATTTTATTTTTGAAAATCGCTTACAAAATTTGTTCATATATACAAAATCTGCACTTGTATCGCTGAACTGCACTCCACTCCTTTAATATGAACCCAACAAAATGATTGACCCATTGAAGTATTATTTAATCTCTGACTTTTGTATTCATTAGGTAACAAGTTAACCTATCCACTGACCCTCTGATAGTGTTGATGTCGACGGGTTCCGGTTCCAGCACCTCTGGCGCCAGTCTTATCCCCTCCACCTGGCGCAGCAGCTCGTACAGTGGCTCCATCTGACTGTTGAACTTGGCCAGCATCAGTCGAGAGTCTTTCTTAGGCAGCGCCGACTGGTCCTCCTCCACAATCTCGCGACAGAACGTACATCGGAACTCACCCGTTGTGAAGTCAAACAGCTGATCTGCCTGGGAATGTCATCACAGTCACACCTCGGTAGATTGAAATTGTTAACCCTCTATTATTGGATTTTTTGTTCAATAACAAATGTAATAGGTCAAAATTACTGAAAAACTAGGGGATTTACCACTGCTACAATCCAATTTCACCAGTAACTTTTTAACTGAACATTACAATCAATCCCTTGCAATGCCCAGAACTTTACATCTGTATTTATTTACTAAACTATTTTTCTACTCAAATATAAAAATAAACTTTCTTTCATACTTCTGTTATCACCTTGTACAACAGCAGTATACGATCCATTTACTTGGCTGATTCTACGACTAAAATTTTCTTCTAAAGGTAAAATACAGAAGTTCAACAGGGGACAAATTACTGATACACATTGATCAAAACACCACACACATCACTGGTGACATAGCTACCTTTAAAGAAGGCTGCGGTGTATTAAAACTGGCAACACTGCACGATAAGTTATATGTAATAGCATGAAAAAACAAGTTGCTTGCATCTTAATTCCCTTCCCCCCAGTTAGAAAATACCTCTTAAGTGATATTTTTATAATTGTGATTACAATTAAAATTACTTTATTATTTTTATTTTTACTACTATTGGGTGCTAATTAAAATTACTTACTTAAATTAAATAACTTGAAATGTGCTCTATTTGGGGTCGGGGAATGGTGATGCAAAAGGGACGGTACCTGGTCTGTGGGCAATGGCCGCCATGAAACAAGCCTAATTTTGACTCTACAATAAATGATGAAATCTCCTACAAAATTCACTAGGCTATTTAAATATAGCTCACAAATACTTCTTTTACTTACAAATAAATATATTTCTTACACTGGTCTTCCTTCTTCTTGTGGTGTGTAGAATCGTTTGCTGTAGTTAGTATTGGATACCCCACAGAAGGTAGGTGTACTTTTATCATAGATACCTTTTACCTAATTAAATGAAATGCAGTGTACAGGTGAACAATATACTACTTATTTATCTGAAGGACAAATAATTGAATTCTGGATACTATTATATAAGGGGATTCACAATTAGTTTACAATTACTGGGGGAGTGACTCTGGCCCAGGCTATCAAATGGGTTACAACAATAAATACATGCTTAAGATTAAAATGTTCATAGTTCTTCAATATATGGGTTCTTAAATAAATGAGGGCTCTTATCTCAGGGGGGAAGTGTCGTGCTGACTTGAATAACGTTGAATTAAATTAATGAAAGAATATTTAAGGCCATGTTGGGTTTGTTTACAAATTGCAACAATGACAAAATTTTGATGTTGTCCAAAAGGAACGTCCAATGGTTTTCACTGAATTTACTGATAATTAAAAGATACTCAAATCAAATTTAGAAAAGATAGTTCAATTTTATGTTAGATTATTCTTGATGTTAATTATATCTCAGAACACTGGGCTTGTTCTATCAAGCCTGTATTCCTTCAACTGTCCCTAATAGAATACAAAATGGAGATGGTTTACCAATCAGCTTACAAATGTTCTTCGCGCAATACCAATTTCTGGGATAAAACAAATAAAAAGGGGAGTGAAGTTAAAGTAGTATATTATGAGCAAGACAGTCCCTAAACAATGGACACCAAGCAATTTAAAACTAAGGCCATACTGGGTTGAATTTACTAGGAACTATGTCCTGCCACAAATTTGAGGTCTTAACCCACTGGCGTAGACATACGAGCTGGTCTCATTCCTTACTTGTAGTTTTATTAATATGTGAATTGGAGTATAAAATTGGTGTTTTTAAATGGATTAATGGCGTATTTTAATTAAAATATTGTTTTCTTTCAGTTTAGAGAGTCGCATTGGCACACACACAGTAGACATAAGTAAAAATTAGCAAAATCAGTGTTGACCATGTGCAAGTCTCAAAGAATTAACCGATCCCGTCAACTTCCAAGCAAGCCTGCTACCGTTTATTTTACTTGGGCCCTCCCACCAACGTTGCCACAGACCGGTTAACTCATTGAGAGTTGCACAACTGGTCAGTTTTGGTCGTGTGCGGGAATCGAACCCACGAACATCGTATCACCACCTGGCCATGGTGTTTCCACGACGTAGCCAACTCAGCTAACACGACCAAAGGCCTGGTGGCGATATTAAGGTTTTTCAGTCAGTCCGCGCCCCTAGCGGATAGAACCGTAGACGCCCGCGGTCATTAGTTACATATTTTTCTACTAGAGTGCAGCACCAATCAATTCCCGTTATAGGCTACTGCAAATAGAATAAAATTACTACCTAAATGGGTTAACACTATGGAATCTGGAACAGCAAGAAGGAGTCTAGGACAAGGTGAAGATCTGGAAGCATGGTCCTATTGTTGGAGGCACAGGGTTCACAAACACATGGTAAAACACTGGTCACTGTAATTTAGATTCCTTGAGGACTAATTTTGAAAAGTATATTATATTAAATTTTAATCCTATTGCAATTGTCTTACATTAATTATATCTAAATATAATTAAATTATTAGCAAACATATTAAATTAAGTAGGCAGGCTATTAGATGTGGATAGGCTGTGAATGATTAGTGGTGATTAATTAATGAAATACATATTAATTAAAAATACACAGATAAATAAATATAACAATACATAGAGGGGAATGACTTTCTAAGGAGTGGTGACAAGGATGATTATTATTGGGACATGAACACAGGGCAATTAACAAAAATTAACACATTGAAATACAAGTAACACATTTATGGGGCAAATCAATTGTATGAAACATTTATAAAGGAAATTACATATAGAAATAGCACATTATAAGGAAATATTTGGTGATTATGGGGAAAATAACACTAAATAATGAATGGATGGCATGTAATGCTACACAATCTTGTGTCCTTACTCTGTTGCGAGCCCAATCATCGGGTTTACGATACAACTGAGGGGTTAAGAAACTAAGCATGTTTGTGGCCAGTGTTATAGTGCAATAGATCAAGACCATTTAAGTCACTTACTATGTGTTAAGAAATTATGTTTTAAAACAACACTATCGTGAACATGATTCCAAACAACAGGATATTTAAAGGCGGCTGCGCTGATGCCTTATTAAAAAATCAATCACGATTTACTCAAACAATTATGTAGGCTACCTCAAGATCAGTGAAAGTCTTGTGGCACTGAGGACACTTAAAGCTGGCTCTGCTTGTGGCATCTCGTTCTTCTGTTTCCAGCCGTTTCCTCATCAAATCCAACTTGTATTTGACTACGTTCACAAAAGTCTAAAAAACAAAATCATACTACAAACAACTCAAGGGATGGAAATAAAATTAAATAGTAGAAGATTACTAGTCAATTTAATATATGGTTCAGGGATAAAAATTAACTGTTCCACGGTATATAATAATTGATCCTTATATTACAGATTATTAGAATTACCAGCACTTGCATTTAATATAGCAAATAATCAAAACTTATTTTAATCTTGATTTCTATTATAATAGTCAGATCATAAAATCTACTCCAATCTTTTTTATCTAAATTAGTTAATGGAGTATGAAAATAATGAGAACGAAAAAAGGATAGTAAAGGAAAAGTTGAATAATACAGAATAAAATAGACAAGTTCATAAAAAGATGATGAAGTAACATTACAAGATAGCAAAAAGAGGGATAAAAGAACAAAATATAACAGGTTTGAAAATTAAAGGTCAAAAGTTAAAAAAATCTTATGGAACAAGATTAAGAAGAAGAATTTATATTTTGAAAATTTTTTTAAATAGGATTTTTTACAAAAAAAAAACAATAACAAAGTGTTTTAAGTGTAAATTAACAAAATATTTAAATTAATTAAAACTGTCTTAGTGGGTATTAGTGTTATTCAAATCATTTTTGACGAAAAAACTGTTAATCTATATTCCAGACTATTCAAGAAAGACATTTTGTGAGAAGACGTAAAATAATACTAACTAACTAAAAAAGATTACATAAACAATATAATATTGTTGTGTATGTAATCTTCTTATTTTCAATGTTAAAATGCACAAAATGTAACGGTGTAAATGTAAAAAAAATATTCAACCGAGTGAGGTAGCGATTATTGCAACTCACATTCGGGAGGTCTTGGGTTTCAACCCAGGCCAGCTATTCTAAGAAGAGTTTGTACGGTTTCTCATCTCATTTAGGCGAATGCCGGAATGGTTCCCAAAAAAGGGTGGTACCCCGCCAGGAAGGGAAAGATAGGGCTCAGGCCTACCTTACCTGGTTTAAAGATTTCCCCAGAAATTTAATATTTTGTTTTGTAAATTCCAATACATTATTAAGATTGTAGCGGAATAAATATAATTATTATTATTATTACTATACCGGTAACAAAAGTTTCATACATCAACCTAAGATATTAGTTAAAATTTCCTGTAAAACCTTTACTGAAACTTTACAAATATTGCCTTCTCAAGTTTATAGATACTATGGCTTTTAGGTAAAAATACTTTCTAAGCCAACTTATTCTAGGCCTATGGGCTAATATAATTGAAAGTGGACATTACCTTATAATTAATGAAGTAATAATTCACTTTTTGGGCTTTCCCATCAGCTCCAGTTTCCATACGTAACCTGACCTGAAGGAATTTGTCATTCCTCAGAGTGGAAATTCGTGCTCTGAGTTGCTTCCTCTCGAATCTTAACAGCTCACAAATATCATCCTCCTTCATGCAGGGGTTCCGGACCAACATGTCGATGATAAGTGCGTCCTCTATTGTATAAAACCCTCTGACAACCAGTCTTGCCAACTGCTTTAAACTACTTGGAACTTCCGTTACTAACCTTTCTTCTGTCATAGTTCCCTGCAAATGTATCAATTTAAAATTTTACTAATATTATAGACTCTAGCTTCTCAGCAATAGTTTGTAGCCTATTTTTTTATATCACTAATTTAAAATACATGTAAGTTAGTCAAAAGGGAAATGAAGTAGACCTAAGCCTACAAAATTTGAAAGTGGAATAACCAAAAACTCTAATTTCTGTAGTAGGCTATAGTGAAATGATTGCTGTGATCCCTACATGAATAAAAATAATAGAAACATTCTTATGGATTCGTTCAATTGGCCTTAAAGGTTTCAATGTTTCGATAGAGTTCAGGATTTTACTTGCTCAGAAGATTTGTTAACATATGTAGCCTATAGCCTATTAGCCACATAAAGGGTCAACAGTTACACTAAAGCACTAACAACTATTTCAGCTCACCATAACACACAAATGAAAATTAACAGGAATTTTCTCAATGTAACTTAATTGAAATAATGAGAACCAGTTTTAGTGATTCCCTCCTGCAAGGAATTAAGGATATACTGTATTACCGTAGTTGGCACAGTAAGAATTAAGCTGAGACCACGATAATTCTTTGTCTTGAGGCTCTAGATACGAAAATCTCCATTTGTTCATATTAGTACATATGTACGTACAGTAATACTAATTATGTATACCAGGTGACCACAAATTATCTTTATCTTCAGCGTGTGTCAAACGTAAATAATAGATATTTTATTGGGATCTGGTATGTAGACAAACCCCATATTTCAAAGTTTATTTGCTCACATTTCCTATAGAAACTATACACAAATTTCCAGAATAAGTGTTTCTTGGTAATTACTACAATAGCCTATCTTGTGAAGTTCAAAGGAGTACATTTTCAAAATTACATAAATCTAATGTGAGTGGATAAAAAAATATCCCCGTCGCAGCAAACCTGCATACTCAGCGAATTTCCAATGCAAAATATATGTCTCAATACCACATAAAGCCGCATACCAAGATTCATAAAGATATATTCACAAATAAGCGATACATCAAATTTTAATTATTCTCCATAAGAATAACATTGGGAATGAGTACGTAGGTATGCTGCAACAAGGAACACAAAAATTGGGTTTTTATGCTAATATGAATATAACTCAACTAGGTGAAGTCGTATACCAGTTATTATTCATTAATGTTCATAATTAAGGGAGACAGAGCATTTAATTATTCTCCATAAGAATAACATGGGGGCTGAGTACGCAGATTTGCGCCTTTGGCAAAGTTTTTTTGAGCAAATATCAATAGACCACAACGAGATGAAGCTGTATACCAAGTTTCGTCAGTATACGTTCACAATTAAGCGAGATATAAAAATTTTCTTTTCCTCCATAAGAATAACATTAGACAACGTACTGTGTTTAGCACTTTCAATATCTCGGTAACCAATTGACGTAGAGGAATGATCCAAATACCAAATTGTGTGTTTTTTTAAGCTGAATCCAATGGTGAAAACTAAAATTTGACTACTTAAAAAATTATATGTAAAAAAATCAAAAAACCCATTTTTGGGGTACAAAACCCCCGAAAAATACCCCTTAAGGTAGAGCGATATGGCTGGTTTTCGAACTTAAAGTCATAAATGTTCCTTTACACGTTTATACCAAATTTTATCAAAATCGGACCTTTTTTACGAGAGTTATCGCACCCACGGACACATATATATATAGATACGGTATATATATATATATATATATATATATATATATATATATATATATATATATATATATATATATATACAGTTTCGAACGAATGGTGTTTTTGGGGTCTGGGGACCTCAAAACGAAAAGTTATCATAGTCCCGGGCCTAGGTCTTACCATGCCGACTACGGTAATAGCTTCTTCCCTATAGGGGAAATTCGCTAAAACTCGCTCACACCATAGAGTAGCGGAAATATTAAACTGTGCATTGGTGGTGACTGGAATATAAATGTTTTAACACCGGACAATAGTACCACAACTTTCATGAACATTTTAAATAGCTTTGGACTTAAACAACAATCTCAGAACCAACTAGAATCTCTGAAAATAGTGCTACCTGCTTGGATAATTTTTTCACAAATATTTTTCCTTGTACAAGTTTTAACTTTGAGCCATTGATATCTGATCACCAAGCTATAAACATCTCTTCTCCTAACCTGATAATTGAAAAAGCCTAAACTAAAACCAAACAGATTAGACTGATGAAAGATTATCAACTTGATGAACTTAAAATTAGATTAAGACAGGAGTCCTGAGGTGATGTTTATCTAGCTCAAAATATATATGATAAATACAGTGTCTTTATAGATACATTTAGTTACTATTACAATATCACCTGCCCACATTAAGATTAACCCTTTGGCTTAAAATAATGTACTGGCACCGTCATTAACTTTTAATTTTTAAACCTATGAATTTGAATGGACAGAATGATGTTTTAAATGAATTAATGGCTTTTTTAATTAAAATGTTGTTTTCTTTCAGTTTAAAGAGTCACATTGGCACACACGCACTAGACATAAGTAAAAAGTTGCAAAATCAGTATTGACCATGTGCAACTCTCAAAGAATTAACCGATCCCGTCAACTTCCAAGCAAGCCTGCCACCGTTTATTTTACTTGGGCCCTTCCACCAACGATGTCACAGACCGGTTAACTCATTGAGGGTGGCACGACTGGTCAGTTTTGGTCGTGTGCGGGAATCAAACCCATCTTATGATTTTCTTTTATTACTTATGATTCTAATTTACTAATTCTTAATTAATTATCTGCTCGGATGTGATCGGGAAATGTGGATATAAAAGTGACGCTAACTGATCTGTGGGCAATGGCTACCATGTGCTAAGCCTAGCTTGTCTTCACAATAATGAGTTACTACCTACAAAATTCACTAGGCTATTTAAATATAGCTCACAAATATTCTTACTTGACTTATCAATAAATATATTTCTACCTGTGGTCTTCTTTGGTTTATTGTAGTGAGTAGAATGTGTTTTAGAATTAATCTGGATATCAACAGAAGGTAGGTGTACAATTTTCTAAAATGTCTTTTAACTATTTAAATGAAATACAAAGTACAGAGGAACAATATAATATTTATTTAACTAATAATAACAATTATGTTTTAAAAAGTTATCAATCAAAGGGAATTTACAAATAATCTACAATTCAGGGGAAAAGTTACAGTGAGTGGCCTAGGCTAGAAGATGGATGACAATAATATATGTAGGCTTAAGACTAAAATGTTCATATTTTGATTCTAAATGGGGTTCTTTTATATATGAGGGCTCTTTTTCTCAGGGGGGAGTATCGTGCTGACTTGAATAACGTTGAAATTATAGGTGAAAGAATATTTAGTCCAATTAGGCTTATGTTGTTTACAAATGGCAACAATGATAAATTTTGGTGTTGTCCAAAAGGAAAGTCCAATGGTTTTCACTGAATTTACTGATGATTAAAATACTCAAATTAAATTTAGAAAAGATAGTTCAATGTAATAATATACTCTTGATGTTAATTTAACTTTCAGAACATTAGACTTGTTCTATTTAATGTCTGTATTCTTTCAAGTCCCTAATAGAATACACAATGGAAGTGGTTTACCAATCAGCTTACAAAGTTCTTCGCTCAATACCAATTTTTGGGGATAAAACAAAGAAAAGGGAGTGAATTTAAAATGGTATTATACTGAGCAATGAGTCCCTAATAAATGAGCACTAAGCAGTTCAAAACTTAGGCCATACTGGGTGAATTTAAATAGGAGCAATGTCCTGCACAAATTTTAGGTCTTAACACTATGGCATCTGGAACAAGAAGGAAGATCTAGCAGAGATGAGGTCTGGAAGCATGGTCCATTGTTGAAAGCACATGGTACACACATATGTTAACACTGGTCACTGTAATTTAGATTCCTTAAGGACTATTTTTGAAAAGTATACTACATTAAATTTTAATTCTATTGCAATCCTCTCACATAAATTATATCTAAAATATTATTATTAGCAAACATATTAAATTAAGTGAGTAGGCTATTAGATGTGGATAGGCTGTGAATAATTATTGGTGATTAACTAATGAAATACATATTATTTTACAATTGCACAGATAAATAAACATTAAATACATAGAGGGGAATGATTTTCTGAGGAGTGGTGGTAAGGATGATTATTATTGGGCATGAACATAGGACGATTACAAATAACACATTTATGGGAAATTAATTAATTAACACATTGATAGGGAAACTTAAATATAAAATAGCACATAATGGGAAAATTATCACTAAATAATGAATGGATGACATGTAATACTATAATTATCTCCTCAGAAATCTGTATGATATGGAATTAAAGACAGATTTCGATCAAGTATGAAATGGAACACATGAATTATTTAGTATGAAACATATTTACAGCTAGTTATGGGATACATTAAATGATTGATGTTGGTTGGTGATAGTACACTTCTTATTCTAAATATACATAAACATAGGAACAATATATAAATGGGGAAATATGGGATGAGGGATTAGGATAGTTCATGACCGGACACAAGGGGAATTGGGATTAAGGGAACATGTAATATGACAATTGTTTATTGGTATGGGGATGAAATTCTTCACTTGCATAACAACACTTTCGGTTTATCCATTGTTTATTACAAGGGCAAAATCACTGTTTATAATCATCGCATTTAATAAATAAATCGGTATTCAACACTGTTTCTGGGGAATAATCACACTGTTCACACTTGGGGGAATATGGGAAGGGGTACGCACTCGCGGTTAAGGTTCATGACTATCTCCTCATTTAAAATTATTACACTTGATGATATGATGATGATGATGAACTATTTACACTGTTTTTAAGAGTTTATGTTGTCAGGGTCTTCTTCACTATTTACAGTATCCTCTTCTATTATGGGTTCTATGTATCTTTTCAATGCAGGTATGTGGTATGGTCCAAATAAGATGTCTTCGTTCTCTCTGGTTACATGAAAAGTAGATTTTCCTAGTATTTGCTTAATGATGAATGGTCCTTCGTAAACCTCAAAAAGTTTTGCAGTTTCTCCATAAATAGCTCGGGAGAGGGGATGTGATTTGATTAGCACTTTATCATTTATTTTTAATGTTTGTGGTTTTCGATTCTGATTTAATTGTTCTGATCTTTTAATTCGTTTGGCATCTAACCTGCGTTTAGCGATAAGTAACTTTTGTTCTATTGGAGTGTCGATTATGAATGGATTTTCAGACAAATATTTTTCCCAAAAGCGGTGATCTCGAACGCCGAATTGTAGTTCGTTAGGAGTGAATCCGGTCGATTCATGATATAATTCATTGAGACATGCATTAATATCGGGAATATATTTCGCCCACTTCTTGTGTTGACGGGAGCAATAGGTGCGTAGAAATCTCTTAATTTCTCGAATAGGTCTCTCGGCAAGGTTGTAGCATGGGTGGTATACTGGATTGAAAATTAATTCGATATTATTCTGCTCCATCTTCTGGATGTATTCTCCGCTCTTGAATTGTGTTCCATTATCAGACTGGATTCTTTTAGGGTATCCATAATTTGGGAAGTGTTGAGTAAATAGTTTATTTAATATTGTTTTAGTGGTGGCTTTTTGCATAGGGTATAACTTGATGAATTTGGTGAAAATATCGATGACAATAAGTACATATTTAACGTTTCACACACTGGTAGGAAGAGGTCCGATGACATCAACGGCTAGCTGTTCATTCTTTCCTGTACATAGCACTCCTTTTGCTGTGGCCATCAGCGGTCGGTTGCTGATTTTACATTTCTGGCAGGTATCGCACGTAGGTAAATGTTTTCTTACGGTTCGATTCATGTTTAGAAATATGAATGTTTCTTGTAATAACTGAAAGCATTTCTTAGCTCCGCAATGTAGGTAGAATAGGTGAAATTCCCAAATGAGGTCTTGAATCATGCAATGAGGTACAGCAATTAACCATTTATTTTTCAATTTTTGATAAAGGGTATTATTATGAATGCGGAAACTATTTGATAACTTTTGTGCAATTTCTGAATCTGGTTGTTTTTCTAATGTTTCAATTATGGGTTGGAGTTTGGTGTCTTCTCGCTGGAGTTGGGGTAAGTTTCGTAATGCGCTCTTTAGATTTTGATCGGGGATATTCTCAATGTAATGAATAGTTAATTCTTTTGGATTGTTGTATGAAATAGCGGATTGATCGATGGAGATGCGACTTAGCGTGTCTGCAGTGATGTTATCTGTGCCTTTACAGTGAACAATTTTAAAGTTATATTCCTGTATGATGAGTATCCATCTGGCCAATCGATTATTTAATAATCGGCAAGTTTTTAAGAAGGTGAGTGCGTGGTTATCTGTGATGATGGTTAATTTCGTTCCCAGGACAATGTATCGAGATTTTTGTAAGCAATAAATTATGGCAAGGAGTTCCTTTTCAGTGGTGGTGTACCTTTGTTCGACTGGTTGTAACGTTCTCGACATAAACATTATGCCAGCTTTCTCACCATTTTCTCGTAATTGATATAAATGTCCGCCTATTGCATAGTCAGAAGCGTCAGTTTGTAAGAAGAATTCTTTAGATGGGTCTGGGTGTTTTAAGACTTAGTTTCCAGAAATAGTTGTTTAATCTTCAGAAAGGTGACATCATCATTAGTCCAGATAAATTTGTTTTTCTTTGAAGTTAATCGCATCAATGGTTGTGTGGTTGCAGAGAATTTATCTATGAATTTATTATAATAATTTATGCTGCCGAGGAAAGCTTTAAGTTGAGTTCTGTTTTTTGGTTTAGGGAAATTTAGTATCGGTTCTACTTTGCTCTGGTCCATGTGGAGTCCATCGTTAGTTAAGGTGTACCCTAGGAATGGTACAGAATTTTGGCAAAACTTTGATTTGTTGAATCGAATGGTCATGTTGGCTTCTTCTAACTTGCTGAATATGTACTCTAAATGTTTCATGTGAGACTCGAAATCGGGTGAAATTATGCAGATGTCGTCAACGTAGATTGCGGTAAAATTCTCAGCTTCTGAATCGAATACATTGTCTAGCGCTCGAACTAAAGCAGCTTGTGACGTGGAGATACCAAATGGTGTCACAGTATACTGGTATATCTTGCCTCTGAATTGGAATGCCGTATATTGTTTGGAATTTTCAGTTAATGGTATTTGCCAATATGATGCGGTCAGGTCGATACTACTTATAAATTTTGCATCTTTGCATTTTCCGAGGATCTCATTTACGCTTCTATTACATTCAAAATCAGGTATGATAATTTTGTTTGCTTTTCGGGCGTCAAGGCATAATCGTATTTCTCCCGTTTTCTTAATAACTGGAATTATCGGGTTAATAAAAGTGCTTTTACTCCTCTCAATTACACCTAAGGATTCCATTCTGTCGATCTCTTGTTGTACTGCATCTTGATATTGTTGTGGTACAGGATAAGTTGTGCTTTTAAAATGTTGTGGATTGTCTACTCGTAACTCGTGAGAATATTTATTGCATATGCCTGGTTGTTCGGAGAAAACATGTTTGTACTTATTTAATAACTGACTTAAAATTGTTTGTTCTTCTTTCTTGATGTAATCATTTGATGCTAAAGATGTATTAATTTCTTCTTGTGTCAATGTGCTGTCGTTTATTGGATTTGTTTGTAACTCACTGAAGTTGTGTGCTGTGCTATCATATTTATCATATATTAAATCATCATTGTACTCATCGTACATCATATTATCAAAATTATTATTCATATTATTATTTGGCCTATGGCTATTATTAATTATTATTTGACATAATTGTCCTTCATGATGACACATTTTAAACTTCATTGTAACATTATCATTATTGATTTTCATATTTATTTCATTTGTGTTGAAATTCAAATCCATTTTGAGGGCAGATAGGACATCGACTCCGAGAATTATAGGTTTTATTAAGTGTGGTACTATCAAATATTCAGTTAACATCGTATGTTTATCAATGGTGGTGGGAACATATATTGTATGGGAAACACGTTTAGATTTTTCTCCAACAGCTCTCTTGATAACGGTATTATTCACTGGTAATTCTTCAAATGGTTGTAGTTTTATCTTATTTTCATTGAACCAAGCTTCTGCTATACAAGTTACTGAAGAACTTGAATCAATTAAGGCACTAGTGCTGATATTATTTAATGTTATATTGATTTCTGAACAGTTAATTTGTGTGTAGTTTGAATTGACATCATTTTCGTATTCATCTTCTAGGAGGAAATTGTTATCACATATTATATTATTAATCTGCATGAGATTTATAGAATGGTTAATAGTTTGACCGAGGATATTGTAAGTAGGCGCTGTATTCAATGGGTGATCACTAGACAACATAACCCTTTCTCGGCCGTGGTTTACAGCGCCGAGTCGTTTCCCTGTCTCGTTGGAGACGATGAGGAACGTGGACTAGCATTATTATTACTTGAGTGTGGACTCATCGGAGGTGCAGTCGGTGCATTAGGCGGATTAGGATTTTGCCTAAATATCGCACAGAGTTGGTTCTGTTCGCTGGTGGGGTGGTTGCGATCATGTTTGTAATTTTGATCATAATTCCTTTGATGATATTGGTCACGCTGGTATGGTTTGTTATCATGATGGCTTCTCTGATATTGTTGGTGGTTGTTACTATGATTATTCCGATAATTCTGTTGGTTTCTGTATGAAGAGTTATTCGGAGTATATTTGTTTTGCTGATAGTTATGGTACGTATTCATCTTTGGTTGATAGGCTCGTTGGTTGGCATACCTATCATTGTAATTTTGTTGGTTTTGGGTCGTCGGGCTGGCTGGTCTGCTGCTTTGTTGGTTGTTATGGCTCCTAGCTTTCTTTGGTCCGTCCTTGATGTCTTCCTTTTGTAATAATCTCTCCATCGCTCGGATCGTGGTGATGTTTTGGACACTAATATTATCTTGTATTATTGAGTCAAATCGTTCTGCCATGAGGGTAACAATCTCCTCCTCACTCAAACTAGGCGTCATCGACTGTAGTAACAATACTCGTTCTGGTAAGTATTCCGTCTGGCTCAACGTCCCGTTAGGTCTATATTTCTCAGACTCGATCTTAGCTTTGATTCCGCGTTGGACTGCCTGACTCCAATATTTTAGTTCAAATTATTTCGCAAATCGTTCCCAATCGGTGATCTCAGTTTTTATTAGTTGTAACCATCGGGATGCAGGTCCTTCAAATGATGTTTCTAGCAGGTCTTTTAAATATTCGGTTGAATCGCAATATTGGTTTCGTTCGATGCCTCGTTCATAGTATCGTCTTAGTTTGTATAGGTACTCATTTGGGTTGCCGCTACGTCCATTAACCCTAGCCGTGGCCAAAGGTCGCCCGGCGACCATCGAAATCGTACCCTTGAAATGGCCATGGTCGCCGGGCGACCATTAAGGTCCAACAATTTTCCAATGCTAAAAAGTAATTTATAATTAACTCGAAAGTGGACAAATTATATACCATTTGAAAGATGACATTCTGAACTTTCATTTTATTATATAAATGAACCGTATAGCAGTTGTATAAGAACGTAACGACTATATAAAGTGAATGGTTTTTTTAGTGCAAATCAATACCTGCAACTGACACGTCGAAATTCGTCAAACATGGCCTGGGACAAGATAACATAACTGGGGTAAATTTCGTGGTATGGAGTAGCGGGTGGTACCACTGGACAGCAGACGAGTTGCTGTACATTATCGTATTTATTATTTGAACGATACATTGATAACAAAGAGCATATGATTTTTATAAAACAGGTGTTTTTTCCAAAACTAACGAATGGCCAATGGTCGCCCGGCGACCATTATGAAACGCTGTAAATATATATATAGGAAGTTTTATAACTAGTCAATAGTTGTGTAAAATTGTAGCAGAAGAAACGTAGAATAATTTTGTTTTGACAAATGGCAGCACTGGTCACTCTCACAACCTTCAGCAACGCAAGTAAATATCAGTTAGGCAGGTGTTTGGCCGATTCTTGCTGTTGTCAGATGAACCTCAAGTATAACCTACATCTTTGTAAGTGAATTTTTATCCGCGATTATTTCAGAAATTGTTCTAAATTCGGAGTTTATAGTGAAAGTGTAGTGGTTGTGTGTTTATAACAGTAATCTTTATGCATAAATATTACTGGAAAGGGATAAATTAGTCAATTGGTGAAGTGAAAGTGAGTAATGTTTTTGTGTGTTGTAGCATAATGTTAGACGATTGTTAGGCCTATCATTCATAGTATCGCGTGTATATTTGTTTATATACATAAGACATATAAATAAAAATGTTTTTCCCATGTGTTATACTTTACTGTGTAGGGAACTGAATTTACTACAACATGTTTATAATATTTTTGGCCTAAGAAAATCTGTACAAGATTTTTGTACTTCAGTGGCTCGGAAATGTTTTTACGTAAATGCTAATTTTCTAGTTATTTTATAGTAAACGGGTAATAATATATTTTTACTCCCCACAATATTACAGATTTGTTTTCCTTAGTTCATAACCTAAAGAAATATATGTACAATATTATTATAAATATTTACCTTACATGAGTTATCTCCGATTCACTAATTATTCGTCTTACTCGACAAAAGTTGCGATTTTTCGAATTTTATTACATAACACATGTACAAAAAAATATTTTCCCCATGTGTTATACATTTCTATGTAGGGAATTGAATGTACTACAACATGTTTATAATATATTTGGCCTAAAAAAATCTTGACAAGATTTTTGTACTTCAATGTGTCGGAAATTTTGTTTACGTAAATGCTAATTTTCTAGTTATTTGTATAGTAAACGGGTAATAATAATTTTTTTACTCCCCACAATATTACATATTTGTTTTCCTTAGTTCATAACCTAAAAAGATTTATGTACAATATTATTATAAAAAATTACCTTACATGAGTTATCTCCGATTCACTAATTATTCGTCTTACTCGACAAAAGTTGCGATTTTTCGAATTTTATTACATAACACATGTACAAAAAAATATTTTCCCCATGTGTTATACATTTCTATGTAGGGAATTGAATGTACTACAACATGTTTATAATATATTTGGCCTAAAAAAATCTTTACAAGATTTTTGTACTTCAATGTGTCGGAAATTTTGTTTACGTAAATGCTAATTTTCTAGTTATTTGTATAGTAAACGGGTAATAATAATTTTGTTACTCCCCACAATATTACATATTTGTTTTCCTTAGTTCATAACCTAAAGAAATATATATACAATATTATTATAAATAATTACCTTACATGAGTTATCTCCGATTCACTAATTATTCGTCTTACTCGACAAAAGTTGCGAATTTTCGTATTTTATTACATAACACATGTACAAAAAATATTTTCCCCATGTGTTATACATTTCTATGTAGGGAATTGGATTTACTACAAAATGTATATAATGGTTTTTACCTAAAAAATCTAATGTACAAATTACAAAACTTTACTTTTGAAATTTCAATCGAAAATTTTTGAATTTTTTATTTTTTTTTATTTTATAAAAAAACAAAAATTCCAGATTCATTTGTTTTATATATATTCAGATTCCCCTGGTCTTTCTGAATAAAATGAGTATGCATATTGATAGGTTTACTCCAAAATTGTAATTTATACGTATTTTTAAAAAAAGGTCTGCAAAATCGCCAAATCTGCTGGCCATTTCCCACTTCAACATTAGGCCACTGCTAGGGTTAAATTTTGGCATTAGTCGGTCATTAGCTTCGCTACCATTGCAGATTACTTTAATTTGTCCTGTCATTCCGCTTAGTTGATTGGATTGTTTCAGGTTGGTCACTTCGGCTTCACACTTATTTAGGTTTTGGTTCAAGGTTTGAATTTTGAGTTGTTGTGCTTCAATTAATTTTGTCTGCAGTGTAATCTTAGGTATGACTTCATTTTGTAGTGCTGTTAGGTTTATTTTAGAGTTACGCTCATTATCCAGTTGTGTTTTGGTTGTTAATTCATCTATTTTCTGATCGAAATTTTGCTTATGTTCTTCAAGTTGAGATTTGACAGTAGAGATGATATTTTCCTGGCATTGTTTGTTTTCGAGTTCAGAAGCGATTTGTTGTTGTGAAATGCTGTCTATTACAAACTGTCTCATTTGAGTCTGGGAGTTTTCAATTCTGAGCATGAGTTTATCATTTAGTTTAGCGGTTTCTTCGGCTTGTGTATTTTGTATCAGTTTAATAGCGTTGATTTCTAGTCTAATTTCAATTTGGTTTTCCCTAGTTTCTTGCATTTGTGATTCAAAAGCGTTCCTACAGGCTTGAATTTCTTGCTGGGTTTCATTGGTTTTATCGTTGAAGATTTTGGTTAGTTCAGTTTTTGTTTGATTGATCTGCTGTTGAAAACTTGCATTGATTGTTTGGATTTCAGATTTAGTTTCTCGTATTTCAGATTTTAATTCAGCATTATTTTGTTTGATTCTAGCACTAGTTTGTTCGATTTTCGTATTAGTTTGTTCGAATTTATTATTTAAGTCAATACTAGTTTGTTCAATATTATTGCCTAAATTGGTCATGAGGGTAACTAACATGTTCATGTCAATTGCGGGTGTTGGTATAATCGGATTTGCAGTATTTAATCCGCTAGTCGTATCGTCCGTGTGCGTGTCGGTCATCGGACGCAATGAATGGGTAGGCGCCGACTCAGTGAATGGATTGCCGGTACGCTCTCGTTCATTTAAATCAATGAATACGGTTCAGGAATCTTCGGGCATGTCCGTCAGCGCTCGGGTTGGTCGACTGGGATTACTTCGCTCAGATGATGAATAAGTAGTTTTAACGTCTACGGGCAGACTGAGGGAGAAATCTTGCGTCGAGGCTGCGAGATTGGTGCTCTCTGATTGGTTGTTGGGGTCCGTGTACGTTTGGCGGTCGGTGGTTTTGGATGCTTCTTCTTGGTTTTGTCCAACATGGCGGCTGTTCGATTCGTCGTCGCTCGACATGGCGTCTGGTACCGGGTAGTTGCGTGTCTTTCGTAAATTATACTTGTTTTCGGCCATTGTGAGTTCGTTTTAGTTATAACGTGTGAGATTATTAAATATGCGATAATGTTATACACAGTTATTATTGGTGGGGAGGGGAACAATTACGGGAAATTAATATTAAATATGAAAATCTTATTCTAGGCTTATTCTAGTTGAGGATTGCAATATTTATCACTCGTTATTCAAGCCAGTACGTTGGGTCGCCAAATTCTTATGATTTTCTTTTATTACTTATGATTCTAATTTACTAATTCTTAATTAATTATCTGCTCGGATGTGATCGGGAAATGTGGATATAAAAGTGACGCTATCTGATCTGTGGGCAATGGCTACCATGTGCTAAGCCTAGCTTGTCTTCACAATAATGAGTGTTACTACCTACAAAATTCACTAGGCTATTTAAATATAGCTCACGAATATTCTTACTTGACTTATCAATAAATATATTTCTACCTGTGGTCTTCTTTGGTTTATTGTAGTGAGAAGAATGTGTTTTAGAATTAATCTGGATATCAACAGAAGGTAGGTGTACAATTTTCTAAAATGTCTTTTAACTATTTAAATGAAATACAAAGTACAGAGGAACAATATAATATTTATTTAACTAATAATAACAATTATGTTTTAAAAAGTTATCAATCAAAGGGAATTTACAAATAATCTACAATTCAGGGGAAAAGTTACAGTGAGTGGCCTAGGCTAGAAGATGAATGGCAATAATACATGTAGGCTTAAGACTAAAATATTCATATTTTGATTCTAAATGGGGTTCTTTTATATATGAGGGCTCTTTTTCTCAGGGGGGAGTATCGTGCTGACTTGAATAACGTTGAAATTATAGGTGAAAGAATATTTAGTCCAATTAGGCTTATGTTGTTTACAAATGGCAACAATGATAAATTTTGGTGTTGTCCAAAAGGAAAGTCCAATGGTTTTCACTGAATTTACTGATGATTAAAATACTCAAATTAAATTTAGAAAAGATAGTTCAATGTAATAATATACTCTTGATGTTAATTTAACTTTCAGAACATTAGACTTGTTCTATTTAATGTCTGTATTCTTTCAAGTCCCTAATAGAATACACAATGGAAGTGGTTTACCAATCAGCTTACAAAGTTCTTCGCACAATACCAATTTTTGGGGATAAAACAAAGAAAAGGGAGTGAATTTAAAATGGTATTATACTGAGCAATGAGTCCCTAATAAATGAGCACTAAGCAATTCAAAACTTAAGCCATACTGGGTGAATTTAAATAGGAGCAATGTCCTGCACAAATTTTAGGTCTTAACACTATGGCATCTGGAACAAGAAGGAAGATCTAGCAGAGATGAGGTCTGGAAGCATGGTCCATTGTTGAAAGCACGTGGTACACACATATGTTAACACTGGTCACTGTAATTTAGATTCCTTAAGGACTATTTTTGAAAAGTATACTACATTAAATTTTAATTCTATTGCAATCCTCTCACATAAATTATATCTAAAATATTATTATTAGCAAACATATTAAATTAAGTGAGTAGGCTATTAGATGTGGATAGGCTGTGAATAATTATTGGTGATTAACTAATGAAATACATATTATTTTACAATTGCACAGATAAATAAACATTAAATACATAGAGGGGAATGATTTTCTGAGGAGTGGTGGTAAGGATGATTATTATTGGGCATGAACATAGGACAATTACAAATAACACATTTATGGGAAATTAATTAATTAACACATTGATAGGGAAACTTAAATATAAAATAGCACATAACGGGAAAATTATCACTAAATAATGAATGGATGACATGTAATACTATACCCACGAACATTGTATCACCTGGCCAAAGTGTTTCCACAACGTAGCCAACTCAGCTAACACGACCAAGGGCCAAGCAATACCAATACCAATATTAAGAATTCTCAGTCAGTCCGCGCCCCTAGCGGATAGAACCGTAAATGCCCGCAGTCATTAGTTACATATTTTGCTACTAGAGTGCAGCACCAATCAATTCCAGTTAAAGGATATGCGAATAGAATAAAATGACTACCTTAATGGGTTAAGGACAATAATAAAATAAACTGGTTTAGTGAGGAGCTAAAAGAACTTAAGTCAATTTCTATGAAGGCCTATCATAGATGGAAGGAAAGCAAGACTGAAAAAAAATAAGACTGATATGAAATTAGCCCAAAAGCGCCTTAGGGACAGTGTCAAAAGTACAAAAACAGACTGGTACATTAACAGGATGGACTAAGCAGAAAACAAGCCTAAAGAATCTTGGAACATAATTAACAATCATAGGGGAGCAATAAGAAAACCTGAAAAAAACCTATTCATAGGAATAGAAGATAAGATGATAGAAAATCCAGATTTAGTATGCAATAGTATAAATAATTATTTTGTAAATATGGCAAATGAATTAACAGGCACTATTTCAATAAAACCAATAGTAACAATACAAGCAATAACGTGAAATCTTTCAACTTTTCAGAAATAACTGAAGTACTTTACTGTTGGAGACTTTAAAAACATTTCCTCCCAAAACATCCACAGGTGTAGATGATCTAAACATGAAAGTTTTGAAACACTGACAAATGGAAATATTAAAATCAGCTGTTCACCTGATAAATTTTTTCACTGAGTAATGGAGTATTCCCTGATGGCTGCAAAAAGGCTAATTTCAAACCAATTTTTAAGAAGGGGGAGGAGTGGGAGGTGTGTATCTGTCGCCCGATCTCACTCCTACCTGTTTTTTCTAAATTACTTGAAAAAGTAGCCACCAAGCAGCTAGCTGCCATCCTAGAGAGGAATTTTCTCCACTGTAGGAAGCAGTATGTTTTCTGAAAATCAAAACCCACAAAATTGGCTTTGAGTTTCTAAATTTCTGTAGCAGCGCGGTCGATGCTGGAGAATCGGTAGTTAGCTGTTTTCCTGACCTGTCTAAGGCATTTGACTGCGTTGAAGCGGAGATTCTGCTAGAGAAATTGGCCAATCTGGGTGACAATGGAATAGCACTAAATTGGTTAAAATCATACTTGGAGAAAAGTACCCCAGTCACTGAGCTTTTCCCGAATCAAAAACAAAAATAATAACAGTAAAGTCGGACCCAAAATTGATCACTAGGGGAGTGTCCCAAGGTTCGACCCTTGGGCCTCTCCTATTTTTGGTATACATAAACGACATCTCTAATGTTATACCAGATGAAAATATTTTCATTTTTGCCGACGACACAACCCTGGTCACCAAAAATCAAGACGATTCTTTTCTCAAAATTAATGAATTTGTTCCGTTTTTTGAAGAGAACAAGCTGAGATTGAACCCAGACAAAACAAATTATATTTGCTTTCAAACTATCCAAAAGCAGCATTCCAAATTCAATCAAGTGCCTGTCGTTATGATTGGAGACAGGGTAGTTGCATCAAGAAAAGTCGGTGGACTTATTGGGGGTGAGACTGGGCGATGGTTTCGACTGGAGTGAACAATTGGCAAAAATCAAGAGCAGATTGGCAAAAGGCGTTTTTTTCCTTAGAAGTCTCAGCAACCTGCAGAACATAGGTTGGTAAAAAATGTCTACCATTGTTTGCTTGAGTCCCACATCTCCTACTCTATCCCCCTTTGGGGTTCATCAGGTTCAAATTTAAATGAAATTTTTGTTTGGCAAAAGCAGACTTTGCGCATAATCTTGCAACTCAACCACAGAAATCATTGCAAAGAAATTTTTGTAAATATAGGAATTCTAATGGTAACATGCCTCTACATTTTTGAAATTGCTGTTTATGTTAAGACTTGTTTACCTGAATATATAAATACTGTTCATAAATACAATACCAGATTTAAGAATAAGTTCTTTGAGCAACACAGATTAAAATTGTATGGAAAAAGTAGACTATATAGGCAGGAAAGTTTTTCAGTTTTTACCAATTAGAATTCAGCGAATCAATAACTAAGGGTACAGTTTCATAAGCGGCCACCAACTGAACTAATCGGATGTGATATATCGATCTTAAACATTCGATATATCAAATCGGAACGCTCGATATTTTCAATCACATTTTAACAGTAAATAATAATATGCAATGCCAGTTACAAATGTATTTTATGAAAGATTTAACAAATAACAAACAAACTTCAATAAAAAGAATAAATAAATGTGCAATTGAGCTAAAACTTAGTTATCTTTGCCAGGGTAAACCTTATGGGCTGCTTTCATGAATCGAATGAACCCTGGCAAAGATAACTACTGCAGGTTTTAGCTTGGTTATACATTTCTTTATTATTTATTGCATTTTTAAATTTTAGTTTTAGTTTGATAATTACTTGTTAAATGTTTCACTAAAATATATTTGTAACTGTCATCATTGCTCTTAATCCCAGTTTTTAGAGTCCTTTTTAACACAAGCCATGATGACTCGAATGTTTGGGTGTTTGGGTTATTTAGGTTAAATATTGATTTAAAATGTGATACGATATATCAAATGTTTAAGATCGATATATCACATCCGATTAGTTGGTGGCCGCTTATAAAACTGTACCCAATCAATAATGTAAACAAATTCAAGGGAGAATTACAAATGTTTTTTACAGTTAAAAAGAATTTGTTGAAACAAAATTTAAGAATAACTTAGTAGAGCCTATTTATGCCAGATAATTCAATCAATTTCCTTAACATCACATTTTGCAATAGCCTACCGAAACTTTGTCCGCATTTTACCAAATCACAAACCTAACCTAACAAATACCTCAAACAGCAGCATTGAGATTAGCCTAACAAAGAAATGTCCTTCCCCAAATGGAGGATTTGATGGTCCAAAACTCACTTCGAGTATCCGGCGCCTCCACCAATGAAATTTGTCTAAGCCTTAATAATATTAATATTATAAAGAAAACCAAAGTAATAAATATTATAAAGGGAGAGTTGTGTCCAGATAATTTCTGTATTGAAGGAGAAATATTGGAACCTCTGAGGAAAGGAGTCACAATTAAATATCTTGGAGTAAGTTTTGAAAATCAAATAGTTTTAGATAGTTCAAACATCATCCAATCATTAGTTAAAAATATTCAAAGACTTACTACATCTCCATTTTTAAAACATGAACAAAAGTTATATGTCCTGAATAAGTGTATATGGCCCAGTCTAGTATATCCATTTCAAACCGCTCCTCTGAACAAATTAACACAGAAATTCCTGAAGAATGACATTAATCTCATTACCAAATCAGCCCTGAAGGAAATATTAGAACTGCCATCTGATATTCCTAATTCAATGATATATTCACCAAAGAAATACAAAGGATTAGGGATGTTTAAGGCTGAGTGGGAGGCAATGATTCAGCACATAAACATATGTAAGATTCTGGAAAAAATTAAAGACCCTTATATTGCTCTTTTTAGAGACTTTTCCAAAGAAAAAGAAATGTGCTTTAACAAGTTAAATGTCTCAGAACTCATATGTCTTCATTTTCATCAAAAGCTCTCAGACATCACCTTCAAGAAATAGAGTATACAAAATGGTGTGCCTTACCATTTAAAGGAAAAGGTGTATGTTTATTTGAGGAATGTCCAAAAATCAATTTAAATTTCCATAAAATCAAAGATCTAACAACATCAGAGTATAGAGAAATGTTAAAAATTATTGGGGACGTGGCACCAACTAGATCAAACCACGGCAGGTCCAAGAATGGGAACCAGTGTCGTCACTGCACGGACACTGAGCAATATACCTTTGAGTCTTTGGCCCACATTCTTGGTAAATGCCCGTTTGGAGAATTGCTCAGAAACGAACGTCAAAATAAAATTAGACAAATCATTGCTGACTGCTTTAGGGACAAAGGCTATGAGGTGTTTGAAGAAATGGTGGGTTTATCAGATAGTGGATCAATCCGAAGAGCAGATATTTTAGTTGTGGACAATAAATTTAAAAAAGGATATATGTTTGATCCAACTATACGTTTTGAAAAAAACAAAGAACAAGCAATAGAAGTAAATCATGAAAAAAAAAATATACGATGAGACCAAAAACTATTTTAGAGAAAAATATCACCTAAAAAGTATTGAAATATATGGGTTATTGATAGGGACAAGAGGTACCATCCCAATCTTTGTTGCAGATATATGGAAAAAGTTTAATTTACAACAAGAAAAACTGCAAACAATAGTCACAACCACAATGAAATTCACCGTAACTATTCTGAGAAACCATTTGTATAACAAAATTGAAGTATAACTAACAAATAATCTTTTCATATTCAATGTAAACTGTTTTAGTTTTACCCAAAATTGTATTGTTTGTAATCCTTTGTTTTAGCAGCTTCAATTGTGAAGAAGGTGTAAATTTATTTTTAATAAATTTTCTTTATATACAAGCAAGTAATTAAGTAGATGGGGTTTCTGACTAGTGATGGTAAACTGAGCTCGTAAAACTTAAGTTGTGAAGGCTAGGCCTATCGGAGTATTGATATTGGTTGTTGAGGGAGTGACGTAAGATTTATATTATTTTAAAACAATTTTAGCGACTAACAATTTGTAGAAGCTAGGCTAACCTAGACCTTGACTCAAATAAGTCATGAAAATTGGAGTTTAAGGGTGATTTAGAGTTATGTTAGCATTTTCATCATAACATAACCCTAAATTGAAACTACAAATATTCTCAATATAAGTAGCCCAGTTTTTTTTCTCAAGGGATTCTTAGCTGGTGAAATAATTCATTTTTCTATTACTCAAGTAAGCAATTTAATGTATACCTTACCGAAATACAAATCCTCTGTTAACTTGTTTGAGCCTTAAGTTGTTGACATAAACAAACAACAAGAACAAGTCTTTCATTTGCAGTAGCAACGTAGCAAGTACTTTGCAGTTGCGTTGCAGACTTTCAGTTTGCAGTACTGTAGTAAAGGTACAAAAGCAGTGATTCCACTTTAGCCCACGCAATTTCCCCTCCAGACACCAAAATTTCCCCTTAATAAAAAAAATCCTCTGCAATTTCCCCTGGGTTATTAGGTTTGACTTTAAGTCCAAAAGTAATTATAGACTATTTACTTTTAATCACCGCCAAGATTATTATCTACTAATTTTGTCATTATAATTAACAATACAAAGTTAGAAGCAATTTATAGTTAGTTCGTTAGTCCATGTAGTTATATAGCAGGGTGTGTAGTTTGGCAGTTGCCACACCTGATGCAAGCAATACATTGTGTCTGCCTTCTGTGTGTCAGTCTGATCCAACTAGATGTAAATGAATACCTCGTTGGTCTGATCATAACCAGTGAGCTCTATAAAATCTGGAGACTATACTGCCATACCGTTTCTAATAAAAAAGCATGCCGTAGAAAATCAGCTGGAAGCACAACGTTTCCCGGTGCGGCACACGGGAGACATTTCAGGAGCCGTGTGACGTCACTAATCGCGTCATCGGTGAGGTTCCCTCATCGCCCACCGCTAGCGCCAGAACAGTTTTTGCCGACATCTAAGTTAATCAAGATCCAGGATCATCGTCATCATCTCATCATATGTTCAATATTTGTACTTGTAACCACATTCTTATTACTTTTTTCCTAAGTATTCCCTCACCAGATTGTCAGCGCTCTGCGAGGCAGCAGTTAGATACTGTTTTTTCACTGATTTTACAATCAAAACAGCTACTCATTACTGAAATCAACCCTTTAACTTAGTACCACTTTTGCTGTTTCCAGAGTTAAACACGTTACTTTCATCCTCATCGCTATCCAATCTAATGGGCCATAATCCAACCTGGCCAGCAACCATAAACAACTTAATTAATATAGCCCTAGTCCTAGTAAAATTATGTTCGGCAGGTTTTCCATAGTTATTAACATATTGCGTGATATGTTTCACTATTTATTCGTCTTTTATCATTAAGTCAACCAATCGAGGACAACTTTGGTGTCCAATTAAGGAGAAAGTTTATTGAATCTTCTTAGTAGTCAAATTTAAATTGTCCAAATTGATATCTCTTATTTACAGCTACTTACAAGCAAACAATTAGCTTATTAAGAGAATAACCAAATGTTTTGACTCATTACGCCAAACTAAAGAGGAACATGCTTTATTCACATAGGCTATACTATGTTTGGCCTATATACTTAAAATTCTTTACAATTTGTGTAATTACACACAACAAATAATATGTGTGAACCTACACAACACAGATTGAGTAAAAATAGAATTATAATGTTTCCAATTAATTGTAAGTAGAAGAAAAATAACTGTTTCCGAGTAGGTTGAAACATTATGTAAATGTGCAGTAGCTTACATTTTTTAAATATAGGTAGGCCTATATTAATTTGTTTTCAAAGTCCAAAGAAACAAACACTTTTCGTTCTCATTTATTTGACGGACTGATTTGGACGGATTTATTATTAGTATGTGAATTCGTATGTAAGGCCAGTTACTGGGATATTGTTCAGGTTAATTTATGATACAATAAATACATAAACATTCCTTTCAGTCGATTTATAGACGCGTAAAGTTGTTAACATAACAGAGCGGACGACTCTTCAACTGACTCAACTGACAGATGAGCAGCAGGAGCAGACTCTAGCTACAGTACGTGTGATGTCATATTTTTTTATAGGGCTTCTGTTTTTGTGTTCATCGGTGACGTCATACGGCTCCTGAAATGTCTCCCGTGTGCCGCACCGCAATACTTTCCCTCTTTAGTACCAACATAACACAACGAGAGGAAAAATGATGCCGAAGATGGCAAGAAAATCCAACCAGCAGTAGTCTCTCCACTGCTCACTGTCATAATAAATTTTGAATTGGAATGAATTTTAACAACTGTACGGCCACTTTTGAGTCAATAGTGTAATCTAACAATAATTCTGAGTCTGTAGCTGTATTGAGATTGAATAGGCATTCTATCTACTGGGTTACAGATATTCAATTACAATTAATTATTATAAGCTACTTTTATTTTATTATAATTAGCCTAATCTTTCATAAAATATTACTAATTTTGTGATTTTACTTTTTTTACCTATTTTCAGTGTTGAATAAGTTATAAATTACAGTTTCCCCTCTTTTTCCCCTCAACTCGAGTTTCCCCTTTTCTTTCCCCTCCAAGGATCAATTTCCCCTCAAAAGGGGAATTTCCCCCACTTTGACTGACAACAGTCAACAGTACACTAAACCAGTGTAGCCAACAGTTAAGGGAATTTTACCCTCAAGAAGCAGTGAATTTTACCTAAACCTTATTTTTAACTAATTTCAAATTTGTTCTATGCAAAAGCTTAAAACAGACGAAAATCAAATAATATAATACGAGCAATGGCTGTGTGTTAAATCTATATTGTAATTAAGTCATTTCAGTAACAATTTTAACTAATAAACACATTTGGTTTGCTGAATCTAAAAAGTCATAATGCCATCGGAATCATCCCGAGTTGGCATTCTCCATTTCAAATACATGCTCACAGGGCCAGATTTAGGAGTTGCTGGCCCCTATGCTCAACCAGTGGTGCGGGCCCATGCCAGGTTGGTTTTCGCTCTTCTTTTGCTCTTATGAAGCTTGGTTTAGTGTGGTGCGGGCCCCTGGCCCTTGCTTAAATCCGGCCCTGCATGAGCATTGAAATATCCTTAACATTTTAAACCCTTTAAATAATTTAATTTAATTTAATTTATTTTTTAAATAAATATTTTTTCACCAATAACCTAATTATTATTAAATCACTAAAGGGACTAGGTGAAGACTGAGAAGGGACAAGATTTACGCGCAAAAGTATCCCAACAGTAACTGTAGGAATAAAAACAAGATATATTTGCAGCTTAAGGCGGCTCCAGACATGCGTCATTTGCCATGCACCGATTATTTGCCGAGTGGCGAACTACTTTTGTTGGTATTCGCAGATACATCCCATCCACAGAGACCGATGAAGTAATATGAGGTTTCTATTACATTAGAACAATAGTGCAAGTTTTTGATACTTTTTAGTTAAATAAAATTACAATAATTTGTAATTACTATAAGTTTTATTAAATAACATTCACCGCAATTAATTGAAAATACATTTTTTTACGCAAAAGAAATTCCAAATTGTTTTTAATTAGTATCATTTAAAATTTATAATAATTAATCAAGTCGTAAAATGCGTGACAGACAATGTGGGGACCAAAAGACTTTGTATACATTTTTCAAATCTTTTAGCTCCGCCCCACTGGCTTTTTCTATCACTTCCCAAAGTCCAATTTTGATTTTGACGGTTTGTTTGATTTGTTTCACACAGCATAATCTTTTTAAAAACTCCCCCACATCGGATTCGTCCAAGGCCCCATTAATACCTCCCCCACCAAAAAAAGGGTTGTTAACGTGGACGGTAATAGGACCCGCATCAGTGGTCGTGCCTAGGGGCATTCAGCTCCTTAAACCGGCCCTGGTTTGCAAACGATTTGTTCAAGAATGTTTTGAATCACTGGAAAAAGCGACTGGTGGTCTCTGAACATTTAATTTTGAATAAAAAACAACAGTACACAATGTAAAACGCCATGAAGTATTCGAATCATTACAAAGTCGAGTAAGGTGTAATGTTTTCAAGATGATATACCTCTCAAATCGCTGCACCCTTTCATACAAATGAAATAATGGGTATTCCCACGGATACTAAAACATATATTGTTTCTACTATCCGGCGGCAGTTAATTATTGCTGGCAGTGTATACATTACTGTAAACCACAGTATCTAGAATAATTAACTCTTTCCTGCACGCAAAATTGACACGTTGGTGACCCCAAGCTGCACACAAAATGTTACGTTGTTAATTTTATATTATTTCATTTAATTCTGATTGTACAAGCTTTAACTTATAAATTGAAGTATATTTTAAATTTTGTTCTCTTATCATTTCATGATAAGAGGGTGTTACATATATGCAACGCCGTGCAGAACCCGAACTATTTATTGAAACACTAAATCCAAAAAATGCGTTGAAAAATAGTTTTTTTGGGGAAAAGATTGTGTAATAACAATTTTAATTGAACAAATAACAAATTTTTGGTAAAATTCGCTTAAAAAGAGTATAATATTAATAAAGATGAAAAGTATTAACAATTAAAAAGGCATGGATACAAACTGAATAATAATGGGAAGATTTTAGGATAAAAAATCCTTATTTTCAGTCATCAGACTGTTTTCAAAACGAAGTGACTATGTACACGTCCGATGTAAGCCGCTACCGCTTACGTTAGGTTAGGTTAGGAGGTTTTCTTTATGTGTCACTGGCTCTCAATCTGTTTTAAAAATCACAAGAAAAGTAACGTACGGTGCATCATTTGGAACGGACGTGAACAGTAGGGGCTCTATACAGTCATTATCAGTCTTGTTTTTTATTTTGGTTTTACTTTTTTGTGTGGAAATACCTGAAACAGATTTTTGTTGCTTTGATAGCACAGCGGTGTCTGACACACATTACACACACCCAGCTCGTCAGCACTTAGTTTGATACTGATTTCGATGAAAATGCTATAGCTAGGGGGTTTTAGCTAAATATTGCAATATATAATTTAAAATAAACAGAAAATAATTGGAGTGAGGATAAAAATTCAGTAATTTATGATTTACTCTCGTGCTGCATAGTGTTATACTGGAGTAACACACTTTTATTCACCCCAAAACACGATCTGCTTTGGTGTTACACTGGAGTAACCAACTTTTGTTTATCCCAAAGCAGTCAAAATAACGATTTCATTCCTAATATATTATTTTAGATAACCTAATATAAAGTATATTTTAAAACTAGGTCCCTACCTAACCAACTTGCCACATTTGTAGCAAAAGAAAGGTTGGATACCAAAGACTACGTGCATGAAACCATAGAAACTCGCCAATCGAGGTTGGTTTATGACAATTTTGTCTGATTGTCTGCTTGGATACGTCAGCCATCTACAGTGGAGAAACGACAAACTAATACCAGGTAGATTCCACAAGGTGTGCTACTGCGCATCGTAGCGTGACGTCATCTGTAGGCGCGGAAGCGCGGTACCAATGTATTCTGACTATCCTATGTGAATGAGTGGGTGACAGGGGGTAGTGAGAATACTTCGGTGACGCGCTTTTTTAGGAACGAGTTTGCAACAATGGGAAACTTCAGCGGCGGCTATAGCCTATCCAAAAAATCAGGTCGGGATCAGAACGTCTCCCTTCCTCCATCCTCAACACACCGTTATCGTTGAGAGGGACGTCATCTATTTTGTATATATGTACATTGCTAGCGAATTTCCTCTAGGAAAAAGAAGCTATTACCGTGCTGGGTTTATCGTGGAAGGGTAAAAATGCAGTAGAGGTTGGTAAACATAATTCTTTGACTGTAACTGATATATTTTTATTTTTAGAGATTTCGGATATCAAATCTTTTTTCGTCGGAAACTCATATGTACCTGCACAAAACACTATTTGTTTCAATTTGTTACATGATTTTATATTGGAAACGGACATTTAAATTTTCTTTTGCGTTTGATCTTGACGAGCCAACATTTAAATTTACCTAAAAGTTTCCTTGTACTGGCCAAACCGAAACTTTGACAAAAAAACCTTGGAACAAAAAATTTAAAATGTACATTTATGTTTCAATTGGCTAATCTAAAAATGTTCCGTTTATAAAAACAAAAAGTGCCAAAGAGGCTCGTATTTTACAATACAAAATATGGTCTATGAATTCATCAACATTGTAAAAAGCATTTGATAGTAAAAATTGCCTTAATTTATTTTCGAAAGGTCATAAATTTTGTTCAGCTTTTAAAATTGGCGGTAATCTGTTGAGGAATTTAGACCCAAATTTGGACGGTAAATTTTGAAATATATTTAGCCTATTTTGTGTTGGCCTGAAATATTGATTGTATCTTGTATTATAACTATGTAAATCACATAATTTTTTTAAATTTACATTTTATAAGTGCAAAAATGCATAAATAATTTAAAATCAGCGTAATTTAAAAAAAAACATAGGGGGAAGGGACTTTATAACCACCCTGTATAATAATTTATTAAACAAAAACACTTTTTAAAATACCACGTTTTTAAATAAGGACTACAAAGTTTAAAACAATTTATCCTATCCCCATATAGGTTGCCTTAAAAAATTTGAGGCTGTGAATATTTAGTAGCTAGGAAAATACTTGTAAGATTTAAAACGAAAAACGTGGGGCGCATGCTATATATAAAATTAAGCAAGAAGTAGAGTGGCTGTTGGTAGGAAAACAAAAGGTTTACAACAGTACACCTTACGTTTTTCGTTTTAGCAAATTTCCCCTATCGGTAAGAAGCTATTACCGTAGGTCTCATGGTAAGACTTAAGCCCGAGATCATGATAACTTTTTGTTTTGTGGTCCGCAGATGCCAAAAACACCATTCATTAACATTTATATATATATATATATATATATATATAAATATATATAATATATATATATATATTTATATTTATATGTGTCCGTAAGCACGATAACTCTCGTAAAAAAGGTCCAATCTCAATAAAATTTGGTACAAATGTGTAAACTACCATTTATTTGAACGAGTTCGAAAACCAGACGAATCACACCATTCAAAGGGGTGTTTGAGGGGGGGTTTGTACCGCAAAAATAGGATATTTGGGTTTTTCAATCATAATTTTTATTTAAATCAAATTTTAATTCAAACCATTGAATTCAGCTTAAAAAACAAACAATTTGGTATTTAAACATTGTTTTACGTCAATTGGTTACTGAGAAATTGCAAGTGCTAAACTCAGTACGTTTTCTAATGCTATTCTTATGGAGAAAAATAAAAATAATATATCTCGCTTATTTATTAATATAAACTGACAAAACTTTAGAACTTTAAAACTGGTAACTCTTCATCTGGTTGTGGTTTGTTGTTGTTTGCACAAAAAACAAAATTTTCACATATAGTTTCCGTAGCAGCAAACCTATGTACTTGGTCTCATGTTATTCTTATGGAGAATAATTAAAATGTTATATACCACTTATTTATAAATGTAGATGAATGAAACTTGGTATGTGACTTTACTTTTGCATAAAAACCCATTATTTTGTGTTCTCTGTTGCAGCAAACCTGCGTACTCATCCCCAATGTTATTCTTATGGAGAATAATTAAAATTGTATTTATTGCTTATTTGTGAATATATTTTTATGAAACTTGGTATGCTGCTTTATGTGGTTTTTAGACATTGGAAATTCGCTGAGTACGCAGGTTTGCTGCAACAGGGGTATTTAAGCCTACAAGTATTGTCATAGTTACTAAATATTCACAATCACCAATTTTCATTACAAGCTATATTTTTAGTCAGTTTGAAAAATGTGGTATTTTAGGAAGTATTGTTATTTAATAAATTATTTATATATTAAGATATTCTCAAGATAATTTTATACATCAGTAGTTTCTGTATTTTTTGGATAATAAGTACCCGAGGAATAATTTTTGTATACCAGGGCTTACACCATGTACCAGGGTAATCTGGGACATAACTTCCTGATTTTAGGGTAAAATTTATTTTAGTTTTGTCGTTTTGTGAACCTGTCGCGGTTCTGTCATCGTGCCCATCTTGGTCTTGGACTAGTGATGGGACAAACGACTGATTTTAACCATCCGATGAATCATCCGATGGTTTTTCCATTCATCCAATCCTTTCAGATGGATGATTCATCGGATGGTTTCTCATTGGTAGTGGGGGTACTGCCGATTGCCGAGCTTCCCGCGCTGAGGTTCGGAGGATTCACCTGTTCAGTGGACGGATAGATAAAACATCCAAACGCGGGGTTCAGATGTTTCGCCTGATTCATCCATTCATCGGATGGTTTCTCATTGGCAGTGGGGCAGCTGCTTGCGCTGCTGTGTGGAGGATTCATCTGTTTAATGTATGGATAGGTGAATCATCCGTACACGAGTGTTTTAGATGTTTCGCGTGAATGAATAGGCCTAGTTCATTGTTTGATTGTTGGCTTCAGCTTATTTATGTAATATACTCCGATTAAACTGCTTTAATTCCTCCAACATTAAATTTATTTTGTCAAAATATCCGCTTCATATGTTTAACGGATTAATATATGAATCGCCCATTTTCGGGTTTTAGATATTTCACCTGAATGAATAATTGTATGATAATATGGTTGTTTCAGCCTATAAATCTACTTCACACCGATCTGATGAATTATGAGTTTTAATTCCTCCAACTTTTAATTGAACATTTTCTTGTCAACAATAATTATTAATTGACATCAAATCGCCCAATATTTATTGTAACTGATATTTAATTAAAATGTTGTAAAATAAACACCATTTTTTTAACAACATTTTATTTACGATCGTAATCCTGCGATTTTGATATGTGCATGGATTTTTTCAACAACAAAACCACCGCATAGATTATTATAATAAAGTGTTTATATAACAAATAAACCTTTGATTAGTAATCAGATTAAGTAATCCTATACATAACATCTAAAGTTTAACCTACTACTGCCGTGCTGTCAGGAATAAAATTAAAAACTACTCAACACACGCAGATGGCAGATAGATGAATAAATATTATCAGATGTTTCTAACGCAAGGGAATGAATTGTCCAAACGGATGGTTTTCTGAATGGATGAAACTACGGGAACAGATGGTTCATCCGTAAATGAATGGATGAATCATCCAGATGAAAACTAGAGTTTCCATCGGATGAATGAATTGCCGCTCAACAACCGGATGAATCGTTTGTTTTCATCCGATGGTTCCCATCACTATCTTGGACTTGGTTACTTGGTTCTTGTTCTGGTATTTCGTGACTTTTTTGTGATTGTGAAATAATTGCTTGGAATCGCCAACCATTGGCTAATCCTTCCTTAATTGAATTAAGGAACTCAAGGCAGGTCAACTTCCAAGTTCTAAATTCATTCTTTCATTGTTTTTGGTAAGTCAATTTTTCACTCATTTGACTTTATTTTGCATCCATAAGGCTAATGTTTACATTTTTAAATTAGGTAACTTTTTGAAATTGTGGTGTATCTTAAGTTAACACATTCGGTGCTAAGGAAAAATTAATAAACCTATCCCAATACCTAAAAAAAATTTTCTTAAAAACTTAAATTTTGGTTCTAAAAGTCGAGATTTAAGGAGAAAAATGAATTCCCAGGCGTTTTCCAAGGCAATGGCAGCCGAAATCCATGGGTCAATAGTAACCGGGGCGACACCAGGTGTTTCGCTCCATGGTGTCGTGCAGTGCCGGGTGCCTGGCGCCGTGTCGGTTGAGTCGTCGTACCGAACTGGGGAGGCTGGCTGGTTTTGCAAACTGTCTGTCAACTAAGCACTTATTTGCTCTCCAATCAATGAATGTCGCATCGACTTATACCGTCTCTTTCGGTTGGTTTAATCCTCTAGGTGCCTTGTCATAATTGTCTAAATGCCACGTGATTTTTAGCTCTCTTACAGGGTTTTATTTGAAAATTAACAAAAAATTTAAATTATCACTAAATGGTATACTGTTAAACATTTTTGTAAACTAGATAAAATTTACTATCTTATAGTACATACCTTTATATCCTTAGTTTATATACAAAAAATCCAGTATAGGGCCAAATCCGGAAATTGCAAAATAAAATTTACTTTCCTTATGTATCCACATATGTACAAAAAAGGTTGTGCACCAGGTACAAAATTCAATATACTGTAGGTATACATTTTGTTCAAAATGTAATTAGAGACAAGAATATATATACTCATTATTAGTAAAATACATAGGATAAATGTCTATGACGATTAAACCAAATATGGTACTTTGGTATTATACGGATGCCATATTTTTGGAGGTTAAATTTTTACCGGATACAAAGGATAACTACATAATTCGAAAAACGTACTTTTATTGACTTACTGTACAAATTTTACATTATTCTGATGAGCGGTCTTTTTGTTGTGCCTCCCAAAAGGCAGCGATGTCCGCTAGGATCGTGTTGAATGCGTCGCTGCCGCTAGCAGCCACACCCGATCGCCACCCTTATACAGCGCGCTGCGGCAGTTATGTTAGGATGGGTTATCATAAAAATACGTACGGTTTCCTCTTCATTTCGAGGTAAATCCCACACCAAAAGAACGTCACTCATTATGAAAACAAATGTAACGTAGTGCACGGCAATAAATCACTCATGACACTGACCCAGATACAGGCGGTGACAGGTGATGCGCGCGCTCCGGTCAACGACCTGACCTTGGCCTATTTGGAGGGGGTTTGGCGGCCAGAAGTATGACTCATCAGGTATCGTTCGATTCGTAACGAAACAAGGAAAGTCCTAAAATCATTTTTATGATAACCCATCCTAACATAACTGCCGCAACGCGCTGTATAAGGGTGGCATCCGTATAATACCAAAGTACCCCAAATATGATCCAACCAAATATGACCATGGTACTAACCTAAATCCCTTAAAGATGCATGTAAAACTAACCAAGACACACAATATCACTTATCGCTTATATTTTTACTATTAACCTTGTTCAAACACTTTATTTGGCAATAATAAATGCACTTTAACCCTTTCGTCGCCGCGGTCTGATATATCGGACCGTGGCGCTATCGCGAAAATCGCCACGGTCCGATATATCGGACGTCTGCTAAATGTTTGTTTACTGGCCACCTATACGTCCAAAAGCCATAAATAACACACCAATCGAATCGGCATCATCTGGGCTTCATGTAGCATAAGCTTTGACTGCCTTTGTTCGTGTTTTTTTTCTCGTGACGACGAGATTTCCCGAGGTGGCGTCGTCTGTTGTTTGTAAACAAGTGATCGTTCGTGTTTACGTTACTTCTTGTGACTATAAGTTGTTCTGATGTGTTTTTAGTGGGTAAATATGAGTAAACGTAGTAGAAATAAGTCGCCAGTGAGTGAAGACACAATATTTAATAACTTGACAGAAAGTGGTGTGCAATTTGACGATGGTGAGTTGAGTGATGGTTTTGTAAATGAAATTGATTCGTCGTCTCCAGAACCACCGGAATCGTGTTCTGATTATGATTTGGATGAATCAGATGATTCTCTCCCTGAATTATTTGGGGATGACACAGATGAAGACCCTGACTATGTACCTTCTACAGATGTACACAGTTCTGAGGAAGAGATTGACCGAAACCTTCCTACTTGTAGTCAGTTTGTACCTAGGCCTAAGCCTAGTACTGGCCCAAAGCGACCTAGAGGTAGACCTAAAAAAAGTACTGCTCCTGCTGCTAATACAGCACCAATAGATAATGAAAATTTAGGTAACTTATCTAAGCCTAATGAACCTAGGCCTAATGTGCCTCAAGAGAAACCTCCCAAGGAGCCCATAATCTGGGACACTGTCGAGGAAGGAACTGATTCTTTCCCTCATTCCTTCTTGTACGATGAAATTCCTGGCCCAAAACACTGCCCTGATGGTACTGCTAGGCCTATTGATTATTTTTATTTATTTTTTACAGTTTCAGTTCACATTATCTATAATTGACAGTTTGTCAAAAGAGTGGCTTGACCATAAGTATCAGTTGGCGGGAGGAGACAATTTGCGGATGGCAGGAGGAGACAATCAGCGGCAAAATTACCAGTTTGGAATGGAAACCTTACCTGATAAGAAAGAGAGAAACTGTTGTGTATGTAGCCCTATCAGTATTGCAGCAGGTGGAAAAAGAAAAAAATCTCGAACCGTGTGCACCAGGTGCCAGAAAGGTGTACACGCTGTGTGTTTCAGCCAACATAGGTGTTAGACGATGTTAGACCATTTTACTTTTTTAGGCTAAGTGTATCATGTACTTATATAGTTTTGTGTTGTAAATAGTTTTGTATTATCTTTGTTTTTTTTGGACATAAAGAAAAACTGTAGGCTACTTTCCTTTTCTTGTGAAGATTTGGTATCAGATTTTATATAGTGCATTTGAGTGACATGAAGACATAATAACGCTCCGGAGACAATTGATTTCAAAAACTAAAAAGGAGCTTATTTTTCAAGGTAGGATTTTCAAATTTTGCATGCTTACTAACAAATGTGTGTACTAATACAAAATAACACTAATATTGGTAACAGATTTTTTATTCATGGTAGTTATCTTGGTCTTACTACAAAATTTTGGTTTACTTTTTTTTATATTTACAATTGGTAACATAACAAAAATCCATTCAAACCCTCATAAATATTATATTTTTATGAAGGCAATTTTATTACAAATCTAGAGAAAAAAGTATTATCAAAATATTTGCAAAAATAAAAAAGTTACAGCCGTTTTATAAAAACATTGCGTATATGTACAAAATTACATAAACACGCTCTTAAAAACGCTCCGGAGACAATTGATTTCAAAACCTAAAAAGGAGCTTATTTTTCAAGGTAGGATTTTCAAATTTTGCATGCTTACTAACAAATGTGTGTACTAATAAAAAATAACACTAATATTGGTGACAGATTTTTATTCATGGTAGTTATCTTGGTTTTACTACAAAAAACATTTTTTAAATTTTTTTTTATATTTACAATTGGTACATAAAAAAAAAATTCATTCAAACCCTCATAAATATTATATTTTTATGAAGGCAATTTTATTACAAATCTAGAGAAAAAAGTATTATCAAAATATTTGCAAAAATAAAAAAGTTACAGCCGTTTTATAAAAACATTGCGTATATGTACAAAATTACCTCGGCGGTTTTCAAATATATATAAGACAAAAATCTGGCGGCGAAAGGGTTAGTGATAATAAACAACATTTTCAATTGAATATAACCTAAAAAGCAAGAATAAATGACGAAAACGTAAACAAAACAGAAGGCAAAAAACAACAGTGACGTAACAGATCTTGGCGCAGATGTTTTCTTTCCAACATAGAGTTGAACCTCTCGAGACGAGACATTGGAGTAAAGCTTGAAATCTGCCGTTTACAGTGATATCAAATTCAATGCAGTTCAGTACAACTAGAGTGTATTCAGACTGTTGTAACTGAATGTCTGCAAAGTCGCCCGAATTCGGGCAGCTGGCACTTGTACGTAAACAAAAGCCCGCCCGAATTCGGGCGGGCGGCACCTAGAGGGTTAAAAAAAAGTGGCCTGCACAAGTGAGAAATACGAAAAAAAAAACGCCAAATAGATAGGGCCTACTCAAACGTGCTGATTACGCAACGGGAGTGACTCACCGTTACATGGTTATGATTCAGGGAGGGTTTGTCAAAGCGTAACAGCAGGCCCGACTCCACCTGTCATTCCAACATCTGTGGTCTTTCCTTAACCATTCAAAAATAGAAACCAAGGTCACCGGGGGAAGTCAAAACTATCGACCTTTTAATGCAAAACATCCAGTGGCTGGCTTACAATAATACAAGCAATAGTATATGGCTCCGCGGGTCAACATTGACCCGGCCCCCACTGTGTGTTCCCCGCTGCGGGTCTATGTTGACCCGGCACACGCGATGTGTTAAGAAGAGTTTACTAACTTAAATAGTTAATGGGAACAAATTGATTTTTTTTTTTCAGCCCGGCAATTTCTTTTATAATTTGTTTTTCACCCCATTACTCTATTGAGGAGTTAGTTTGATCTGTTCTATAGTAAAATAATAACACTGAAAAAAGCGCAAAGGGCCAACCAAATATATTGAATTTTGAAACAGTCACCAAAAAACTCTTAATCACTGTCGGCCTACTTGAAGTTGTACTATTGCGAGCTCTAGCCTATCTGCTGTCTGCATTTTGACACGTGGCGTAACCTGGCAAGATAAAACGGAACTTGTACTAGGCCTAGGCCCTATGTGTGCACGGCGTAATATGACGTGTATGAAACTGGCAAGGAAACATCCATGATTTGGAAATCCGCCAAATGTATAGGGTATTTAAACTATGACATCACATGCCCAGCTGTTGTAGTGAAACAATATGGCTGCCGCGTCAGTAAGCAATGTAACCTATAAAACAACTTTTCCCGCCTGTTAGCAGACAACAGATTCCCTCCAGTATGTAAACTAACCCCTAAAATGAGTTGATTTATATTAAATTAGAGTCATATATTATTGATTTGTAAATAAATTATAAAAATCTTATCCTATTGTGTTTTATTTACCCATTATATGTAATGTGATGCAACATAACCTCAAAACAGCACTTTTCCCGCCTTTAGCACAGCAGACAAATCTTCCCGCTATAATATCTATCTAACCTCTGATGTATGATGTTAAATTTAATGGAATAATAAAATTATTAATTTTACAATATAAGCCTGTTGTGTTTAATTTATCCTTTGTGTACCCGTTACGTATTACTTAAACAGTTTTTTTAAAATATTGGTTCAGTCTTCTGAAAATGGTCTAAATGTGATGTGAAAACTGCCATTTCGAATGTTTTTTAGCCACGAGCAATAACTCATATATAAAAAACTGTCCGTTTAATTTTATTTATATTCCTTTTTTCTAAAGTTTATAAGTTTATCTAAAGCCCTATAACTATGGTATCCCGTTTCGGTCTTCTGAAAATGATTTAAATGTGTTGTGAAAACTGTCATTTGAACATATTTTAGTTACGAGCAATAACTCATAAATAATAAGTTTATCTAACGCCCTATGACTATGGAATACCGTTTCGGTCTTCTGAACATGATTAAAATTTGATAAAAAACTGCTATTTCGAACGTTTTTTAGCCGCGAGCATCAACTCATAAATAAAAACTGCCCGTTTGATTTTTTTTTCTATTAATTATTTATAAAGTTTATAAGTTTATCTAACGCCGTTTGATTTTTTTTTTCTATTAATTATTTATAAAGTTTATAAGTTTATCTAACGCCCCCTAACTATGTTATACTGTTTCGGTCATCTGAACTTGGTTTAAATGTGATATGAAAACTGCCATTTAGAACGTTTTTGTTTAGCCACAAGCAGTAACTCAGAAAAAACTGTTCGTTAGATATTTTTATATTCCATATTTCTAAAGTTTATAAGTTTATTTAACACCTTATGACTATGTCATACCGTTTTGATCTTATGAACATGATTTCTCACACCTCATTTAAACAAAGTTCAGAAGACCGAAACGGTATAACATAGTAATAGGGCATTAGACCAACTTATGAACTTTATAACTAATTAATAAAAAAAAAATCGAACAGATAGTTTTTTAATTATGAGCTATTGATCATGACTAAAAAAACAATCGAAATAGCTGTTTTCATATTACATTTTAATACTTAAACTCTATAAATAATTAATAGAAAAAAAGTCACACAGTTTTTGATGTATGAGTTATTGCTCGCAGCTAAAAAAACGTTCGAAATCACAGCTTTCACATCAAATTTTAATCATGTTCAGGAGACCGAAACGGTATACCATAGTCATGGGGCGTTAGATAAACTTATAAACTTTTTAAATAGGCCTAATCAATATAAAAAAATTGTAACGGACAGTTTTTGATTTATGAGTTTTTGCTCATGGCCAAAACAAAAAGTTAGAAATGGAAGTTTTCACATTACATTTTAATAATGTTCATAAGACCGAAACGGTATAAAATAGTTGTATAGGGCGTTAACCCTAGCAGTGGCCTAATGTTGAAGTGGTAAATGGCCAAGCAGATTTGGCGATTTTGCAGACCTTTTTTTGAAAATTCGTATAAATTCAACTGTAGAAGTAAACCTAGCCAACCTCATTCATTTTGATCAGAAAGAACAGGAGAATCTAGAAATACTAAAATAAAAAAGATCTTGGAAAATATTTTTTCGGTAAAGTGAAAAACATAAATAAATAGATTTTTTTCTAAATTTCAAAAACAGCCTTGGTGAAATTTTTCCTACAGATTTTTTATGGAAAATTCATTATATACATTTTGTAAACAATCTAATTCCCTACATAGAAATATATAACATGTTGTGGAAAGAATTTCTTTTGTAAGTTTTAAGGGCGTAATATAATAATAAACGGGAACCCGAAATATATGTAAACTGTACAGTGTTAGTTTCTGTTGTAAATAAATCATGTAATATATGTATATACTAATAATCATATATATTTATAAAGCTAATGAAGTAAGGAATCCAAACAAGTCATAAAGTTGATAGTAAAAAATTTGTATCACTTATAAATAAATGTAAATAAAAGAATGTTTTGCTATTTTTGCGTACGGTTTTTGAAACAAAAAAATTGTAGGCCTACAGTATTTAGTATATAACTTTTTTGCCAAATATTTTATCCCCAAATCAATACAAACATGTTGTAGAACGTTCAATTCCCTACATAGAAATATATATCATGTTTTACATAGAATACATAGAAATATACATATAAATATATAACTCACCACTAGGCCTACCAGATAAATAATTCAATTAGCCTATGACACATCATCATAAAAGTCGTTCACTTCAATATCACTGCCTATATCACCCTCTAAATCATCATCAATGTCACTAATTCTTTCTTAAAGAGCACCCAGAATGTCACTACAATCCATTTTTGCGTAAATTCAGCTATATAAATAACTAAAACACTCTTACAAAACTGACAACAGTCAAACAATAACATAGCGCGCCATTTTGGACTGGACATTGCATATTTCAGATTTCATGTCATATTGTCAACAAAAACACAAAACATCCGAGACAGACATAGGAAGAAAGCTTGAAATCTGCTGTTTACAGTGATACCAAATACAATACAGTTTGGAGCGATCCAAACAAACTGACTAAGACTTCATAAACAGCTGCACAGTTGCCAATTGGGCAAAAATGTGACGTAATGAAACCTCCTTGGTGATGAAGCCAAGGGCAAACAGTGCTGCCAATGGCAAAACTAAATTACTCTACATTTCTTCCTCTTCAATATAACATATTATTTGACTAGTAACTATAACATACACTGCATATAAACGCGATTTTCTGATCCGACCAATTTGGTCGAATTGGCCCAATATTTCATTCTAAAAATCAATTCCAATATAAAACGCTACTCTTTAGAAAAATTACCCGAGCTGGGTAATTTCAAAAATATTGTGTTTTGCCATTGTCAGAGCGTTGGCTGCAGCAATTGTGTTTCGCCAAAAATTAATTTGATTTCTAATCGTCGTAACATTGTTATACAGCTGCTACATGGTTCATGTATGTAATAAAATGAAAGTTCAGAATGTGATATTTCGAATGATATATATATATATATATATATATATTGATCACTTTTGAGTTTATTATTATTGGTTTTTAACGTTACAAAATGTTCAGTCATATTTGACCAATTTGGTCGGTAGCCACTCTAGGCGACATAAATATCCAATCAAATTGGTCGGATGGCCACAGCTAGGGTTAAATAAACATATAAACTTTAAAAATAATTAATATAAAAAAGTCACATTTTTTGATACCGGTATATGACTTATTGCTCGAGGCTAAAAATTAGTTCGAAATGGCAGTTTTCACATTACATTTTAATCATGTTTAGAAAACCGAAAAGGTATTCCATAGTCATAGGGTGTTAGATAAACTTATAAACTTTATTAATAATTAACAGAAAAAATCGAACGGACAGTTTTTGATTTTTGAGTTATTGCTCGCGGCTAAAAAACGTTTGAAATATCAGCTCTCCCATATAATCTAATCATGTTCAGAAGACCAACACGGTATACTATAGTCATAGGGCGCTAGATAAACTTCTAAACTTTAGAAATAAGGAATATAAATAAAATCGAACAGACAGTCTTTTATTTATGAATTATTGCTCGTGGCTAAAAATGCGTTAGAAATGGCAGTTTTCACATTACATTTTATTCATGTTCAGGAAACCGAAACGGTATACCATAGTCATAGGGCGTAAGATAAACTTATTAACTTTATAAATAATTAATAGAAAAAAAATCAAACAGACAGTTTTTTATTTATGAGTTATTGCTCGCGGCTAAAATACATTCGAAATAGCAGCTTTTACATTCATTACATTTTAATCATGTTCAGAAAACCGAAACGGTATAAGTGTTTAAAAAAATTGTTTAAGTAATACACGTAAAGGATAAATTAAACACAACAGGCTTATATTGTAAAATTAATAATTTTATTATTCCATTAAATTTAACATCATACATCAGATAGATATTATGGCGGGAAGACTTGTCGGTACTTTGGTATTATACGGATGCCACCCTTATACAGCGGGCTACGGCAGTAATGTTAGGATGGGTTATCATAAAAATGATTGTAGGACTTTCCTTGTTTCGTTACGAATCGAATGATACCTGATGAGTCATACTTCCGGCCGCCAAACCCCTTCCAAATAGGCCAAGGTCGGGTCGTTGACCGGAGCGCGCGCATCACCTGTCACCACCTGTATCTGGGTCAGTGTCATGAGTGATTTATTGCCGTGCACTACGTTACATTTGTTTTCATAACGAGTGACGTTCTTTTGGTGTGGGATTTACCTCAAAATGAAGAGGAAACCGTACGTATTTTTATGATAACCCATCCTAACATAACTGCCGCAGCGCGCTGTATATTTGGCGGAGTACATGTGGCGATCGGGTGTGGCTGCTAGCGGCGGCGACGCATTCAACACGATCCTAGCGGACATCGCTGCCTTTTGGGAGGCACAACACAAAGACCGCTCATCAGAATGATGTAACATTTGTACAGTAAGTCAATAAAAGTACGTTTTTTCGAATTATGTAGTTATCCTTTGTATCCGGTAAAAGTTTAACCTCCAAAAATAGTGGCATCCGTATAATACCAAAGTAGGGCCATTCCATGCCAAATCATCCAGGGGCTGACACCCATGGTGTCAGATTTTAATAAAAATTTGTATATATTAAGTGTGTACAAAAATAAGAAAAAATGCAAAGTTTCACCAAATTCCATTAAGTAGTTTCAGAATTATAGTCGTTTAAAGTTTTAGAAAAATGTAATTTCCAATGGCAGTATGAGCGGGAAATCAGCTTGTATGTTTCCACGTTTTTCTAAATAAAATTTATATTTATGTAGCTAGAGGCTTCAAACTTTATGAATTTGTCATAAATTTAATGGAGAATCAGATTATACTATAAGTGTTGGCATTATAACTTTTCATCATTGTTTAAAAAATCGTATAACACAAAAATTATAGTTTTTTTCAAATTGTGACGTTTATGTAAAAAACAATCTTTGGCTAAAATCTCTCTCCAGATACCCTAATACAACCATATATCACTGAAAAGAGCATAACATTTCCTTTTAAATGGTGAAATAATATTTGTGGGTTTACGTGTTCTAAAAGTTTTATTACAATGTAAAGTTAATAAATAAATTTTTGAATAGCGGAAAAGGTATTTTCATTGACAAAGACAGAGTTTGTGGTAAGGATGTTAGAAAGTCAATAATATCTTATAAAATATAGGACTATGGGGCTAAAATCATATGTAATACAATTTGCATGGCATATTTTGTAATAACATAAGGCTTACTGTTGGATATAACACATTTACAACAAATAATTTTGTACAGTATGATGTAATTTTGAATTTAAATGTATACCCTTGTTAGCCTACGTATTACTAGAGAGCTGCATGTCAGTCTCAAAAGGTGAAATAATATTTGCAAGTTGTAGCATTACAAGAGTTTTAATACAATATAAAAATATGAAATGATTTGATGAAGTTTTGGTCTTAATGGATTTCGCTGAGAATTATAATTTTGTTCTTCAAAATTAAGTACAGTCATACCACTGGAGCCATTTAAGTTGTTCAGTTCAGTAATATATTCTAAAAATGGAGATGGTACCTTAAAACATCATTGTGGTACTAGAAACATCATAGTGTTTCATTTCTGATGACCTAAGACACGATGTACCATTTGTCTTCTCTGTCCAAGAAAAAACGATTGATTTAATTAAGCTGACATTTCCATCAGTTGGCAGAGTGGAATACATTACTGATGGGTGCAGTGCACAGTATAAAAATTTCAATACCATGTTGAATTTGTCATGAAAAAATGTTCAACTTAAAGGAAGTCATGGAACATTTTCATGGAAGTTATGGAAGGTCTTTTCATGCAACAAGTCATGGAAAAACTGTATGTGACGGAATCGGGGGCAAGACAAAAGAACTAATACAGAGAAACCTCCAAAGTTCAAAAGCAAGTGAACGGATTGTAAATGCTTGGCAAATGTTCACACTTTGTCATAATCTGTTTTCAAAAATAAAATTTTTCTTTTTGAGTGAAGAAGATATTGAAAATATCAGAATAACCCAAAGTAGTCGTTTTGAATCTGGGCAAAGCATAACTGGAACAAGAAGTTTTAATTTTTTTCCAGCCTGCATCGTCAGAAGAAATCATAGCAAAAAGAGTGAGCTCAGGCTCTGTTATCTGTTTAACACTTTCGCTGCTGCAAACATGTTTAAACATGAAATTTGCATAAGTTTCTATGTTAAGAAAAAAAACCGATCGGGGCCCACAGCAGCCAACGTGTTAAGAAAAAACATGTTTAACCCATCAGGACCAATGATTGAACCTAACCTCCGTTCCTTTGTTGCCTGGGTTTATGAAAGCAACTGGTGGATTGGAATGGTTCAGCAAATTAATGAGGAAGAAGGGGATTATAATATCCTCTTTATGCAATCCTCATGGTACAGCTGAAAACTTTTATTGGCCTCAAAAAGAAGAAAACTGTCCCGTACCACCACCTCATCTCCTTTGTAAAGTAAAACCTCCAGTGGTAACGTCACAATGGGATTGAACTTGTAAGATTGATTCTGACTCTCAAAAATAAATTAACACAGCCTGGGACAACTTTAAAATATCACTATAGACGGTCATCAGTTTTAAGTTTCAGTGATTGTGTTTACTTACATTTCAAGTTACTTTCGAACCAAGCCAAGACCTTTAAAAACTATTTAACAATTTTTAACTTTTAACACAATTTGAAGATATACTATCATTTTGTACAACAGAAGAATTTTCCCACGATAATCTGGATAAGAAGTAAGTAAACCAGTGCGGTAACTAAATGAAATGTAAATATTGTATATTTTGTGTAGGTATCATAAATTCACGAGGTTGTTTAATGTAAGCTAAATCAGTACACCCTCAGTATTGAGGTAAAAAAGGAGCACTTAAGCCATGTCATTTCATATTTTTATATTGTATTAAAACTCTTGTAATGCTACAACTTGCAAATATTATTTCACCTTTTGAGACTGACATGCAGCTCTCCAGTAATACGTAGGCTAACAAGGGTATACATTTAAATTCAAAATTACATCATACTGTACAAAATTATTTGTTGTAAATGTGTTATATCCAACAGTAAGCCTTATGTTATTACAAAATATGCCATGCAAATTGTATTACATATGATTTTAGCCCCATAGTCCTATATTTTATAAGATATTATTGACTTTCTAACATCCTTACCACAAACTCTGTCTTTGTCAATGAAAATACCTTTTCCGCTATTCAAAAATTTATTTATTAACTTTACATTGTAATAAAACTTTCAGAACACGTAAACCCACAAATATTATTTCACCATTTAAAAGGAAATGTTATGCTCTTTTCAGTGATATATGGTTGTATTAGGGTATCTGGAGAGAGATTTTAGCCAAAGATTGTTTTTTACATAAACGTCACAATTTGAAAAAAACTATAATTTTTGTGTTATACGATTTTTTAAACAATGATGAAAAGTTATAATGCCAACACTTATAGTATAATCTGATTCTCCATTAAATTTATGACAAATTCATAAAGTTTGAAGCCTCTAGCTACATAAATATAAATTTTATTTAGAAAAACGTGGAAACATACAAGCTGATTTCCCGCTCATACTGCCATTGGAAATTACATTTTTCTAAAACTTTAAACTACTATAATTCTGAAACTACTTAATGGAATTTGGTGAAACTTTGCATTTTTTCTTATTTTTGTACACACTTAATGTATACAAAATTTCATAAAAATCTGAGAACTTGGGTGTCAAATTGTAATTTGGCTGGATGATTTGACATGGAATGGCCCAGCACCGACTTGTCTGCTATGCTATAAAGGCGGGAAAAGTGCTCTTTTGAGGTTATGTTGCATCATATTACATTTATAATGGGTAAATAAAACACAATAGGATAAGATTTTTATAATTTATTTACAAATCAATAATATATGACTCTAATTTAATATAAATCAACTCTTTTAGGGGTTAGATTTACATACTGGAGGGAAACTTTTGTCTGCTAAAAGGCGGGAAAAGTCGGTTTTTGAGGTTACGTTGCCTACTGACGCGGCAGCCATATTGTTTCACTACAACAGCTGGCATGTGACGTCATTGTTTAAATACCCTGTACAAGTGATGTCATAGTTTAAATACCTTTTACATTTGGCGGATTTCCAAATCATGGATGCTTCCTTGCCACCCCTTGCCAGTTTCACATACAAATGACATGATGTGATACAAATGCTAGTCTGACTGATTAAAAAAAATTACCGACCGATTATTGTAGTTGTTTGACGGCAGTCCAAGGGGCTATCTCCCCTGCTAGGGTGTAGGGCCTAATGCTTGGATCGAGGGTTCGAATCCCGTCTCAGTTAGTGGTTTTATGTACAACTTTTTGAGAGTTCACCTGTCTGTGACAGAGTCGAAGGGGAGGGCAACACTCTAAACTGGATTAAGCAAATTGGATGGCACAGGTCCAAGCTAACACGATGGGTTCTTTGTGAGATGGGGCATTTCTGATAGGTGTTTTTCTATTTTTACCTCCTTGTAGTGCGGAAGTAGTTTTTACTATTTGAGGGTTCACAATTTAGAACAATAATATTGAAAAAATCAGCAAAATAACAGATTCTACCACTACGTCAATTCGGTAATAGCTTGGCACTCCAAAGGATTAAATGTTGGCTAGGCTACATGTGATCCTTAAAAAACTTTTCGCATTTTTATCGCGGGTCATTATACTATTTTTTGGTTGTTCTTTGCTTGTATTTGTTTTTAAGGTTTAACATTTAAATAATATATAATTCAGCTGAGTCTTGGTAACTTATCCATTTTAACCATTAAAGTCTATAATGGAAATATACTAAACATTCTAATAGAATAGGCCTAATATGGCACCAGATCAACTAAAACTCACACACCCCGAACATTACACACACTGAAACATAACCTCAAAGTACATCGCGATCGCATTTGTGCATCACCGATTTCGAGTTGTCTGTTTTCGCTAAGGTACGTCTACACTTTCGCCTATCGTTGCGATTTCGAGCGACTCGTGCTCGTATAACCGTCCACATTCTGCAGCGGGTCGAGACCGCGAGCGGCACGAAGTATGGAGGACCTACCGCTTGTCTCTTTTGACTCGGTCACAAAAACCGACAAGAATCGGTGCGATCGCGAGGCGAGCGCAGTCATCCCTTCGGTGGTGAACTAGCCCTCGACATTCTCGCATTCGCCGATTCGCTCGGCTAGACTCAGCTACTACAGAGTGCGCGCCAAACCGAGTCACAGCGGAGCGCATGACGTCTGCTAGGGGGTTAGCTACTGTCACTACAACTGTCATATCAGTAACCCGCCTGTTCTGTTTACACGGTACGCAGTTGAAATCGACAGCAACTGTTTACGTAATGCAGGCTCGTCTCCTCTACCACTCGCTCAGAGGCGATCGGTAAAGTGACGTAACCAACCAACGCAACGTTAAGCCTCTACAACATCCCAACTACTCTTCTAATCTTTTTGGACGTGGATCGTGATCATGGACTTTTAATACTATTTGTATTGTTAAAACCAGATTTTCTGTAATAAAATTAAAAAAATTCTTATACTTTTCTTTGTAGCAAAAACGCGACAGTCTGCCCAAATATTGTTACATTTTTGTGGTGCATGTCACATTTTGCGACAAATGCGACCGCAGCTTAAACCCTGGTTTGTACTATCAGTGCCATACCTGAGGGAGCATGTGTTAAAACTGCCAGAACATTTCAGCGGTTTTGGCAGTCTCAAAACAGCCTCTGGAGAAAACCAAATTGTAGTAGGCTAGTAGGCTTACGCATTGGTAGGCATAATCCTTTATTAAACCTTTCTTTCAATTAGTTTGTTATTTTCCATGTGTAGCCTAGGTCTATCTAACTGGATTTATCCGCCAGTGTTTTGTAGTTAGCAAAAAAGTTATGTATACAAATATGTTTAGTAACTTAATTTTTTGAATATATAAAAATGCTGGTTTTGATCCAAAGACAGACTTTCAGAATAACGTGAAATTGCCCTGGCCTCTGAACTAACTTGTACACCATTGGCCACTGCTACTGTTTTTGATGCAAATATTGGAACCATGAAAAACTCGTTTCAAATTTGATAATTTTGGATTTTCAATTAGATAAAGATTAAAAAAATTCATCTATAATTATGAAAAACCAATCATTCATCAGGCCAAACCTCTACACCTACAACCACAAACTTTGGCACGTATACTCTTTCCACAACGTAGGTAACTACTAAGAAATATGATTTTAAGAAATTCCCGTAGGGCTCCGTCCCATGGGGAGTCAAAATTCCAATCCTGTGTTATTCTTATGGACAATCTATAAGTTAAATTAAGAAAAACCGATCGTCCCCCAAGCCCAAACCTCTACACCCACAACCACGAAATATGGCTCTTTCCAAAGCGTAAGTAACAACTAAGAAAGGATTTAAAGAAATTCCAATAGGTCCCCACGGAGAGTCAAAGTTCCAATCCTGTATTATTCTTATATTATGGACATTAACTTTAGTTTGAGCTGATGAGAATTCACACAGTTCACAAAACACCCCAAAAACAGTACAACACTTACCAAATACAGCGAAACACTGAAATAAATAACTTCTGCGCATGCGCTAGACCGAGTCGGGACGGCCCCGCGTCGACCTGTGTGAACACGTCCATAAGTGACCATGGTGTTCAACAGGTTGTGTACGGCACGACGTATCATCGTCATTTGAAGAAGGTTGTGATGTCCACGGCCGCTGTTTTGTGCCGTGGTCGATACGTGTGAACAGATACATTTACAACAATGCTATTGAAGAGACACGACGTTGTGCCGTACATGGCGCACGGCGTAAAGTCGATGCGTGTGAACCTAGCCTTAGTTTCCTCATAAATACCGTTAGTTCAATAATAATAATAATGTTTCACAGCCGAAAATTCAACATGGGTAGGCTACTACATACATTGGAATGTTAGCTAACCAACATTTCATTTTTAGATGTAAAACCATTATTATTATTGAACTAACAGTATTTATGAGGGAACTAACAGTAACTAACAGAGAACTAACGAGAGACATACAAAATCTTCAATAAACTTTCGTCGACATGGGTAGGCTACTACATACATTCTAATTTTAGCTAACCAACATTGAATTTTTGGCTGTATAACCATTAATATTATTGAACCTACGGTATTTATGAGGGAACTAACAAGAACTAACGAAGAACTAATGATAGACATAGATACGTATTATGTAGTTTAACTGTGGGTAAGCTACTTTCTATAGTGTGAAGTTGGCCTACCTATTTATTTAAGGCTTTTAATGGAATAACTGCTGGAATAACTATATTTTTATGAGAACTAACAGGAACTAACAAAGAACTAACTATACTCCGCATGGAGCTTTACTCAGCATCAGAACTAAAACCTGGCTTACGGATCACCTCCAAATGGATTGAAAGCGAGCGAGTTACTGACGTTTTGAAACTAGTGGTTTTACATAAAATGAACTTATAGAACCTTTACGTTTTGTACCTTTGCTTTCGGAAACAGCTAAATTAAAAACATTGTAAATAAGAACCTTGACGTTTTGTACCTTGACGATTTGAAACAGCCAAATTACGAAGTTTCAATAAAAGAGGACCTTGATGTTCTGTGCCTGGAGGTTATAAAACCATCCCATTATTATCAAGTGATCAAATTAGTTATAAGTTATAAGATTAGTTTGAGTTATAAATTAAATATTGCTTAATTTAAGCCCACAATCCACACGTGTCCCATGAGGAACCAGAAAAACTTGTATATAACATTGAATCAGAGAATAATAAATCTAACATTTTTGCATTAGTGTCTTAGAATTATGTTTCACATTGCAATGTAAAAATATGAACATACTAATGTGAAGAGAATCAGAGTTTTACAAAAAAAGGTTGACACTTCAATTGACGTAACCATGAGGTGTCCCATATGGTACCAGCTTTCAGTGAGATAATTTTTAGATAAATCCAACACTGAGGAAATTTCTAAAGTTTAGAAAACCTAAAATGACTGATTTTTCGGATATAAATTTTGGAAATTAGGCCAATCATTTTCAAAAGAAGAACGAATGCGCCTGTTATTGGTCTTTGCAATTGTAAAAGGTGTACCCACTTAAGCATATTATGCCTTTTTTTTCTTTTGCTTTGACAATGTAACAAGTATAAAATTAGCATCCTTGTTTGGTTATCCATCTTAACAGAATGAACAATATGGCAATAAAGTCAACCGACGCACGACGCAAGGCATGTTGTCCACAGCACAAGTCGTGTGGTCAACGGCGCGGTTCAGGAATGCACGGCGCCGCGCCGTCCACGACGCACGGCGTAAAGTCAATGCTTGTGAACCTAGCCTAACAGGAATTAACGAAGGAATAACGACAGACATTAAAAGATTTCAATAACCTTATGTCAACGTGGGTAGGCTACGACATACATTGGAACGTTAGCTAACCAACATTTCATTTTTGGATGTAAAACCATTATTACTATTGAACTAGCTGTATTTATGAGGGAACTAACAGGAACTAACGAAAAACTAACGAGATACGTGAACAAATTTTAATAATCTTTTGTCAATATGGGTAGGCTACTACATCCATTGGAATGTTAGCTAACCAAAATTTAATTTTCGGCTCTAAAACCATTATTATTATTGAACTATTGGTATTTATGAGGGACCTAACAGGAACAAACAAAGAACTAACGAGAGACGTGAACAAATTTCAATAATATTTCGTCAATATGGGTAGACTACTACATACATTGAAATGTCAGCTAACCAACATTGAATTTTTGGCTGTAAAACCATTGATATTATTGAACTAATGGTATTTATGAGGGAACTAACAGGAACTAACGATAGACATAAATAAATATGTATTATGTAGTTTAATTGTGGGTAAGCTACTTTTCATAGTGTGAAGTTGGCCTACCCATTGATATTTAATGCTTTAACAGGGTTAATATTGATGAAATAACAATATTTTTATGAAAACTAACAGGACCTAACGAAGAACTAACGATAGACTTAAAGAAGTATAAATTATGTATTTTAATTGTGGGTAAGCTAGTTTTCATGGTGTGAAGTCGGTATGCTTAATTATAGTGTTGGGCGTAAAATGGTTCCTATGTTTGAACCAAAGATAGATTTTTGGGAACTAACAAGAACTAACAAAGACTAACGATATATATACAAAATATTAATAATCTTAAGTCATCATGGGTAGGCTACTACATACATTGGAATGTTAGCTTACCCATTTTGAATTTTTTGCTGTAAAACCATTGATATCATTGAACTAACGGTATTTATGGTGGAACTAACAGGAACTAACGAAGAACTAATGATAGACATAAAGAAATAGGAATTATGTAGTTTAATTGTGGGTAAGCTACTTTTCACAGTGTGTGAAGTTGGCCTACCCATTGATTTAAGGCTTAACAGGGTTAATATCAGCAAGCACATAATAGAATAGAGAAGACAAGTGCTTATAACCTGTGCATTAAAAGTGTAGCAAGATCCGCCATGTTGATCTGGCTTACAGCCTGAAATCTACGATCTGCGAGCTCAATGTGCGGTAAAACTCGTGACCGATACACGGCCATTATCAACAGTAATAGTTGAAGAATATTGTTGAAATTTTGCTTGCTAATTGTATAGAGTCTGAGGATAACGATGGTAATAATTTAATGTTAATAATAATGTTATTAAATGGTATGTAAGTAATTTAATACTCACTTGTAGCTCTGTTTTTCAAAACCAGACATGAAAAGTTGTTCTGTGGGAAAGTTTTTTATTTTTTGTTCAGAGACATTTTGTCAGCGGGAAATTTGTAGATAAATAAACAAATTTAATTTTTTATTCTAACTTTTTCTTTCTAAAGTGTTTGGTTTCCTCAGAAATCAAGGTATAAGAAAGCGGCAAAACTGTCTTTCGCGCTGCCCGCTGTCGCGCTGCGCCCGACCACAGGCAGTGCAGTGTGTTTGTTTTCCGGCTACGTTGTTGTTTTTCTTTTTATTTGTAATTTTATTTTAGCTAGGATTAGTAATGATATCTTATTCATTTAAGGACTAGTAAATGAAAAATAATTTGTGTAACTAGTTTTATTTACTTATTTATATGTTTGTAATATCTTTGAAGTTTCACTCGCTATAGCTGATTAAGGATATTAAATAACTTTGTCCAAATAGTTTAAAGACATTAATCAATGTTCATTTACCCAAAGAAATTACAGTATTATTCAGTTGTTGTCACCTTATGCAGACCTTCATTAATAATATTACTGTAATGATGGTTCATTATACAGAAAAGTACTTATGAGCTATTATTTCGATCATTAAACAACAATTATTATCATCCTACTCATTATCAGAAAAATTTAAAACGTTGGGGAATAAATCCATACCATACCTACAGATTGAACAAGTACATGGTTTTACATTTTACTGAGAATATCGTTTTCACGTAGACTATTATAGTTAGGTACTTCTAAAACATATTTCGCAAAGTCGGCACACTTTTAGGTTGTACAAGACCTTAATTTACGAATGGAAAAGTAATGATTTTAAAATGTAAACGATAGTACAAATGTGGATTTTATTATATTATTTATTCCAAGAGTCTTTTAGTCCAGAAATAAAGATACTGTTTATTATATATAAGATAACTGGTACTTTCATTTTTAACCACTTAATATGAATGTCAAATTAAATTAAAACAATGTGCTCTTGTGAAATGTAATCCCAGAGGGTGATTGATACCCCGTTTTAAATAGGTGTCCGGTTATTGCAATCAATTTACCATCTTGTGTAATTCGACATCTAAGGTCTACAACAAAAGCCGTATCCACCCTTACTGCGACTAACTGAAATAGTGTATAGCGGTGCGTGGTAGATGCTCGGACTAGGGCGGCGCGCCATCTTGGTCTGTCTCATCCGTCCGCCAGAGTGGCCGCACTCTCCGCTCCGAGTAGCTTCTCTATTCTATTATGTGCTCACTGGTTAATATTGATGAACTAACAATATTTTTATGAGAAATAACAGGAACTAACAAAGAACCAAAGAGAGATATAAAATAAACTGGGTAAGCTGATTTGGGAAGGCCAACTTCACAGACCTTACTTATGGCTTAATTGCATAAATTGTAATATTTGTGTTTAAATTGTAATATATAGGGCTAGCTAACTCCTGTTGACTTTTAAAGTCATATCTATTTTTATTAGCTGTAATTATCAACTTATACATTATTTTGGTTCCATAGGGACACCACGGCGGCTTTAAACTCCTAAATTGTTCTCGGCTGAATGGTTGCAGCTTAGTAGCCAAACCACATGATGTGTTAATAATTTAGATATAATGTAACTAACAGGAAGAACAATATCTCATCTGGAGGAAACAACACTTGAATACTTACTTGAATACTTGATTTCTCCATCGTTGACCGATCTAGGTCGGATTGCATCAAATTATACATAAAACGTAAAACATAACATAAAACATGCATTTAATACTTTTAATACTTTTGTACTGAAACTTAGGTGGCATGGCAGGACGTCAAGAGTTTTGCTTGGGCTGAATAGTGGCTCTTCGTCAAGTTCAGCCAGAGAATACAAGGGCCTACTTATTAGTTTCCCACGAATCAATTTTTTGAAAGCAGGCAAGTTCGACTCACGCACTTCCACTGGTAATGAGTTGAAGATCTTAATGGCATACCGTGGATAACTTCTGAGTGTGATACTAAGGCGGAAACGCGGCATGTCGATGTCTGGCGCTCGTCGAGTCCCGTGGGAGTGCACATTATCTCTTCTGATGAATGCTTCAAGGCTCTGCTTGAGTATGACGAGTGTGGAAAAATGTACTGACTGAAAACTGTGAGTACTCCCAGTTCCTTAAAGATGGGCCTGTAGTGGTCCAGGTGCCCAGAAGACGTTATAATTCTTAGTGCCTTCTTTTGGAGGAGCAGCACATCATGAGCTACAGGCCCCACTGCACCAGACCGTACATTAGATGGCTGTGAAAGAGTGCATGGTAGATGGAGACCAAGTGATGTCGAGGAATTTCGGTCTTGAGTTTCCTAAACAGGTATAAAACTCTAGAAAGCTTGACACATACCTGAGCAATATGCTGGTTCCAACTTAGTCTCACATCTAACCAGATGCCTAATAGTTTCACTGTGTCCTCTCTGTCTGCCCGATTCCTGAGTGAGCTGACCAACTACTGGGTTTTCTCTTCATTTATTTTGAGCCTGTTTTGGACAAACTAGTCCTTAGCCTGGGTGAGCAGGTTGTCCGCCTCCGCCTGCAATTGCTCCAAGTCGCCTCCCCGAGTCAGAAGTGTGGTGTTGTCAGCAAACAACAGCGTGCGTCTGCCCATAAACAGGTCGTTTATCATAATGGTAAACAGAATAGGGCCAAGTATCGAGCCATGCGGGACGCCGTGAGCAATATAGCCTACGTTGGTAGAGGCTCCTTGGAGAGAGACGACCTGTTTGCGGTTCTCCAGATAGCTTGAGAAACATTTTAAGACCACACCCGTAATTCCGTATTTTCTCAGCTTAGCTATAAGCAAGTCATGAGAGACAACATCAAACGCCTTGCTTAAATCACATAGGCTTAGCATGACCGATTCTCTGACTTCAAATGCCTCCGTTATTTTCTTGACAAGGCTCAAAAGGGCAGTGGTGGTAGAGCGCCCTTTTCTAAACCCATGTTGGGTATCTATGAGGAGGTTGTTCTCCTCAAAGTACCCTATGAGTTGCCTCTTTATAACAGCCTCCAAGACCTTGGAGAAAGTAGGCAACATAGAAATAGGCCGGAAGTTGGATAGAACAGATGCGTCTCCTTTCTTATAGACGGGTATGGTTCTCGCCGTCTTCAGAAAATTTGGGAAGGAACCCTTAGCCAGACATTGATTGACCAACCTAGTAACAGGACTTAAAACTACATCTATTACAAACTTCACGACAGAGCGAGACACTCCATACACATCCTGACTTATAGAATCCTTAAAGCTATTAACCACACTCAGAATATCTTTGGTACTCACCGGCTTCCAACTTGTTAAGGTTAAGTCAGGTGGGATGTCGATTATGTTGTCCACTGGATCTCCCTGCAACACAGATCCAGTGGACAACATAATAGACGTCCCACCTGACAACCTTAAAAAGGGTTAACTAACACTGTTTTAATAGGGGTGCCAAAATAAGGATACAAATGTTTCATTATGCCAAGGCAAGTGTATGATCTTTGAAAGGCTTAAAAAATCCACTCAAGTACACAAATTTTAGTTTGTTACCTTGGATTTTGATAATTAAGTCATTTAGAAGAACTGTTAGGACTAGTTAAGACAAACATAATTGCTTTGTTTTTACTTTTTATGACTTAGAGGCTCATTTATTCTGGAATGTCTGTTTAACGGAATAAAATAATAAGCATCGGGATTTAAAAACATACCGGTGTGATTTATTTGCATTAAAACATGTGATTAAGTGTCTACTTTCTAAACTGACATAGGCCTACATGTTCCTATAAGTTATGTATTGTTTTAGTTACCTTAGCATGTAAAGAGTACAAAAATAAGATGATGCAGAGTATTGGAGCAAGGTTAGGGGCCATGGCCCCTTTAAGCCACTACCGGTAGTTGTTTGGGATTGGAACTCAATGAAAATAGGTGTACAGTGCTCACTATGATTTCATTTTTTAAGGGAATAAAGTTATAAGTAGATCAATAATACCGGCAATTGTAAAAATCAGAGTACCGTACCCTAATTAACATGAGTTTAAAATGATAAGTTAGGTTAACGATTTCCACCAAATTCCCCTTAGGGCTTACTTTTGTATGTTAGTTTATCATTTTGTCAGCACTGTTTATGTTATTTTTGGTTACAACTATGTTTATTTGTTCCAGATTGGAAAAAATGGGAAAAAAGAAAGGAGGTAGGCCTATACTTATCATCATTATCTTTTGCAATGTGTAATTTTATTTTTGTTATTAATTGGTAATCAGTGGGCCTGCGTAATTTTCATAAAAAGTTTTACATTTAATAATGTACTTGCATTATTTTTTAGACTTGTCCTAATTACAAATTTTGGAAAAAAAATTTGAGTCAGGCCTAACTTTATTTGTCCTGCTTAGGATATCAAAAAATGTAGATATAGGCTGTATGAAAGTTTTGTAAGTCAGGATCGTTAAAGAAACCAAGTCAGCCTTTAAAGGTTTTGAATCTATAAAGTTTCCCTTTTCTAGGTAAACCTATTTAGAATCTTGGCTACATAGTACTTTCATCAAAGCCTCGTTCAGCTTTGCTTGCCAGGAATAAGCATACGAATCCAGTCGGACCTTATGTAATGTTGGTTGATTTAGTTACTTTTATGCTATAATCTAAATTCGGTTTAGATTTAAAATAAAACAGTGCTTTAAAATTGTTCTTGCTGAAGAGATTACTCATTTTACAAATTTTCTAAATGGAAGAAGAAGCTCTTACCGTACAATAAGGTGTTTAAGTAACACCTATTTTTACTAACTTTTTTGGCCCAGTAACAATTCCAGAGTGCATATCACTCACTTTACATAGCTAGGCCTAACTTACATATTTTTGTTAATTGTATGAGATAAATTGTGGATTTTGGTAAATCACAGGATAATAAGGGGTACCAATAAAGCTAATAAATTGGGGGAGGGGTTAACTCAGTTTTATACAGTTTTGTTAGCAAGCAGGAAGTAAGAAAAGAAAAATGTATCTAACAAATAATAAGCCTGACGATCCCAGTTACACAGGGGAGAGTCAACAGAGCGAAAAATATATGTCTGTGCTGCCGCGTTCTATCATTGAAAGAAGGCCACCTTTAAAGAAGGTCGCAGCATTGAACTGGCAACGCTGCAATCTCACAGAGCATGTGAGCTGGGAGTCACTGCCAGCACCAAGCCCATAGCCGCAGTAGAATAAAACCTCCTCTTTAATAGGTTTACAGTACGTTACACGAGTGAAAAACCAGGCCGTCAATAAGCCCAATGTTAAAACTAACACCAGTCATATGGAAGGCCTGGTTTTTCACTCATGAACTGTATAGCTATATTTGTTTGTTTTTACAGAGAGAAAAATATAATGGGCACAGGTGATCGTTAATTAATATTTTGAATAAGTGGCAAATTTTTCAAATAGTTGCTTAAAGTATAGGGATGAATGATATAGTACTATTTGTTTGGAAGATAACAATTTTGTACTGACAGTTGTGTTTTTATATTTTGTACTGTCAGTTGCCCATGAGTTTTATATTTGGTTGCTAATCAAAGAACTTTGACTTTGTATTTAAATAAACTTTTGTATTTAACCCATTTGCATCGGATGACGTACCAGTACGTCAAGTCCCCGATGTTCAGTATCACGGATGACGTACTGGTACGTCCGAGGCTTGCGAACGCCTGCAGCTGCCAGCCGACTTCCCGCGTGTCAACCACATGTTTACCACATGTACCTTTGTGTATTGATCACTTCAAAGCGTATCACACCCGTCGAAACTACTAGTTTGAACAATGTGTCTTTGTTGATTTACCCTAAAATGTAGAAAATGAACATCTCAAGGCGTGTCACTTTGAAACTTTTAATTTGAACAGTGTGTATTTGTTGTTTTACAATAATAGGCCTACCCTAAAATGTAGAAATAAAAATACATGATTTTAGTTTACTCTTTTTATTTTACTGAAATACATGCAATCTAAAATATATTGGTAATTACAGCAAAGGATCAATGTAGACGTGAAATAAGTGTTGTGTTGTAAGTGGGACCTATACTATGGCCACGTGAGGTGTGGGTGACGCGACATTGCAACCACAGCCGCGCCGCACCGTGCCGCTCTCTGCGCCATACTGACGCCAGCGCGCTGAGGGCTTTAGTCCCTATGTACCTCCAATTACCATATATACTATCTGAATATATTTTTATTGAAAGGTTATGAATCAATTTCTTTATTGGATCTTTTTGAAAAATAAATTGGATAAATAAAATGTACCATTTATATGTATATATATATAAATATATACATATATATATATATATATATATATATATATATATATATATATTTATACATATGTATATATAATTTTTAAATTTGTTGAACAAAATATTATATTCCTTGAACGATTTGATAATTATGTAATACAGGCATGTATGTAACTATTTTTTTGGAAAATATAAAAAAATAGTGTAAACATATCATAAATACATATAAATATACATATAAAATACATAATTATATATACATATGATAATTTTTATTATTTTCAGCTATGAAATACTATAAACAATCATAAAAACATAGCCTAATTTTTTTTTCTTTTTTTCAATGTTTCAGTGATAATGGGGTATTTGGTAAATAAATAAAACGATGCAAATGGGTTAATTGATCAGAATCATGTTTATGTTGATTTGATACATATTTTATTAAAATTTAGTCAATTTAAGTGGTCTTCTTTATCTCTTGCTATAGCTAGTGGCAAAGATCTCTGTGTTTGTACTAAAATATTTATTTGATCTACTAGCCTGTCTAGTTGTATTCCATCAATATTTATTTCGGGAGTGTTTTGATATTAATCTAAAAAGCCTAGGTATTCCTATGTAATCAATTTTATTTTGATCTTGTGTTCAATAATCGTGTATTTGTGAAAGTATCCTAATTTTAACATTAAAGTAACTATATATATAAACTATTGTGAAATTTAATAGAGAATAACCCTACAATAGATGATTTGGGACGAGAACAATATAAAGGCCTAACTAGGCCTTGTTAATTAAATTACACACAAAAAAATACAATACAACTACAACTTTTGGTTAAATTGTATGTAGTAATGATTTATTAAACAAGCTCATTCTTAGTAAAATTACCTTTAATTATTATATAAATTTGGTAAATATGCAGGATTGCTTTTCCATCATGGGGGTATTTTTAGTTTTTAATCATCAACTTCCAGATTTGTAGTTCGAATTGTAGTACTTTGACGTATTAAAGGTCAATCAGTTGGTTGAGGAGTAGCATGTAATTTATTTATTTTTAATTCAATTTAGTTATTCCAGTTTTTTAAAATCTTGCTTAGAGCTATTTTGAGACTTATAGTTAGCAATTAAATTTGTGGTCACTAATGTTTAGGAGGTAAAGGAGGGGGAGGAGGAGGAGGAGGTGGAGGAGGGGGAGGACAAGGTGGCCAAGAGCAACAGCCTCAACAACCGAGGCAACAACAACCACCACAACAACCACCTCAGCAGGTAGTACCAATCCAAAGATAGTAAATATGAAATGTGAAGGCAGTTAAAGTTAGGTACTATCACCTTTTCAAATAAAAACAAATTTCATTATCTAATCCTTTGAAGAGAGTATTTCGCTAGAACCTCATGAGATAAAAATGTATGGAAGTGTAAAGGTGAAAAGGTTATATTTTGTCTAAATTCTTATAATATTGCAGGGTAATTATTCGGAAAAAGTGCCTCGACCAAAAAATTGTCCATACTAAAATGACCTCAAAATAGTAGGAAAAAACCAAGTAAAACGTTGGAAAGGACATTTCCACTATATGTAAACAACCAAACCCAGTCCAACCGCCATACTGTGCCGTATAATGCAAATTGAACTATGGCTGGTTAAATTGAATAAAACAGAGCACTGCCGTGGTTAGGCTAGGTTAAGTTATGACAAGTCGGAAAAAATTATCATATCTTATTGTTCTTCTCCAGAATCGGAACTGGAACTTGCAGGAACATCAGCATTGACAGGTAGTTATCTCATCTTCTTTTCATAAAGTTCAACAATTACATAGCTACTGCTTGGTAACCAAAGCAAAGAGGTGTGTCCACACATCGCAACATGAACTAAGAAAAAACATTTTCGTTTCGATCCATGTCACCAAAAATTTAATTATCATTGAACACTTTACCTTTGCTAAATTTTTCTTTTCCCTATTTTTGCTATGTCAATCTCTATCACACTTTTAGGCCTTTCAATGGGTGCAGTGTTTTCACAAAAAAAATCTCGAAACAAACGTCACGAAAATGATCAAGTCCTACGTCGATCTACGGTAAAACTAAATGGCAGATCCAGTTCACGCCACGTAACGTCTTGTCGTGACGATTTTAAAACACAACAAAATAGTGAAAAACTAAAAATTGTTTGCTGTGGCCGTTTTCCTTCTACAAACCACATCATGTCGTACTGAGATATACATGTATCACTGTTTCTTAATATTTTTTGACTAGATTTTTACTCTCTACTAACAGAAATAGCGAATAATGCATGCTCATGGATAAAGCCATACTAAGCTATGGATTGACAATGGTACGATGGAGTAGCAATCGTTACTGACCTAGCTATCCAGGCAATGTGCACAGGCACAATGCACATCGATCATACTGCTTAGTAGGTAGGCCTTTTATCCTGTGAGTAATGATTGCCAGAACTCACAGAAATTAGACTATGTGATTTTGACAATTAAATACTGTATTTATTTTGAATTTATTTAATTCGTAGAGTTATCATTTGGTTTTATTTCAGAATTAACTTTTCTGCAGTCCTAATTTTCTTTCTGTGACAATATCACACTCACCATGGTTCTGCTTTGTGGCTGTGTTAATTTATATCTTATGACCATTCATTCATTTAACTTTAACATGCTTTGGAATTTTTCATTAATTCAAAGCAGTTATAATTCAAAGCAGTTAGTATATATAACAACACTCCGTTGACACTCAAAATGTTTACAGGTGCAGCATACTCAGCCACCACCTCAACAAAGGCAACAGGTACATTTTTGATATATACTTTACTTCAAAGGTACTAGAGAATACTTTGGTACCGGTACTCAATTAATACTCAGTGATACAGGTTATCTTAACACATTGTAGAAGAATTGTAGGTTACCTTGGAGGTTATAACATCAGTACAAATTTACCTAAAGAAAAGTTAAGGTGGCCTTTAGATACGATATAAAATCCAATTTATGATACAATGTCAAATATATTTACAGTGATAAAGACATCTTTTGTCTCAATACATTTCAGATTGTTAAGTGTCTGTGATATCAAGATGGAATAGCTGCTGTAGGTGATAAGAAATTTATGCCCTCGGAAATTGTAATTTTAAGTTATTTCTTTGTCTAAATTCCAATCCTAAATTCCCTTAGCGAATTTCCCCTATAGGGAAGAAGCTATTACCGTAGTCGGCATGGTAAGACCTAGGCCAGGGACCATGATAACTTTTCGTTTTGAGGTCCCCAGATGCCAAAAACACCATTCGTTCAAAACTGTATGTATATATATATATATATATATATATATATATATATATATATATATATATGCCCGCGGGTGTGATAACGCTTATAAAAATGGTCTGATTTTGATGAAATTTGGTACAAACATTTAAAGCAACATTTATGACTTGTAAGTTTGAAAACCAGCCAGATCGCTCCATCCAAAGGGGTATTTTGGAGGGGGTTTTGTACCTCAAAAATGGGTTTTTTGAGTTTTTTACTTATAATATTTTAGTAAATCAAATTTTACTTTTCACCATTGGATTCAGCTTAAAAAGACGAACAATTTTGTGTTTTGATAATTTCTCTCATTGGTGGTTTTTTCATTATCTCTGTAACCAATATCTCTGTCTATTGGTTACAGAGATATTGTAAGTGCTAAACACAGTACGTTGTCCAATGTTATTCTTATGGAGAATAAGAAAAATTGTATATCTCGCTTATTTATCAACTTGTCCTGACGAAACTTGGTATAGCCTATTGCTTTATATCGTTGTTGTCTATTTATATTTGCAGAAAAAACTATTTTTTTGCTGATAGTTCCCTAGCAAACCTGCGTACTCAGCCCCCTTGTTATTCTTATGGAGAATAAGAAAAATGTTATCTCCCTTTGTTATGAACATATATTAATAAAACTTGGTATGTGGCTATACCTAGTTGAGTTATATTGATATTTGTATAAAAACCTATTTTTTATGTTCCTTGTTTCAGCAAACCTGCATACTCAGCCGCTATGTTATTCTTATGGAGAAAAATTAAAATGTCATAAATAGTTTATTTATGAATTTAAATTGATGACACTTGGTAGGTGGCATTAAGATAGAATATACGTATTGGAAATTTGCTGAGTACTCAGGTTTGCTGCTACGGGGTTTTTATATCTATATACTAGTTGTGTATTTTTGTTCATACACATTTTGTGCATTGTTATTGCCGCCTAGTTCCATTTTGGAAACTAACCCCAAGATAAAAATAGTTGTGATTTCTAAACACGTTTATTTATTAAATTCGTCCTTTTGATTTCAGGAGCAGCGGGGAGGCCCTCCTCCTGGCTTTGTGCCTCCCGCAGCAGCCTTCCCCAGCCTCGGAGGGGGTGCGGGTCAGGACTTCCCCAGCCTCGGAGGGGGTGGGAGAGGGGGGAGAGGCGGACATGGCTTTCACGACCCAGAAGGTGGTCGGTATATGCATTACTTACTGAATTTGCCTTATCTCATGTATCTCATGTTGGCCTATTTAAAAACAACAGTATTTTATATTTATTCATTTAATTTGAGTAAATAACAGCTGTTACAGGATATATTTATATCTACTAGCTGTCACTGTGTTATTTATATTTAAAGTTTATACTTTGTCCTGATATGTCTGTATGATCTCTGTAGGAAGAAGTGGACACTTAGTTAATAATTTTAACCTATTAGGCTTTATTGTTTTATATATATATATATATATATATATATATATTTATAGGCTATATAAATTCAGAATTTTGATTACATAACAATAGTAGATATCAATTGTGTCAATATGCACCTATAAAACTTCAACAAAGACTCATATGCATTTAAAGACCATTGAACAATTTTCACGCTCTTGCTTACATTTTTTGTAATTGCATGATTTTAGATATTTTTCAATAAGCATACAAATGGCCCATGCACATCTTGCGCATTAAAACTGATTTTATGTATTCATTTCAGAATCTGTTGTTAAAAATACCATAAAATTATTGTTTCTTGTTATGAGTTTAGTTAGTTGCTGTGTGTGTGTGTGTGTGTGTGTGTGTGTGTGTGTGTGTGTGTGTGTGTGTGTGTGTGTGTGTGTGTGTGTTGTGCCACCAGTACAAATATGTTAATCATTCATTAAATTATCATTTTATGGCAGATATTAGCGAATTTCCTCTATAGGGAAGAAGTTAAGCCCGAAACCATGATAACTTTTTGTTTTGAGGTCCCCAGATGCCAAAAACACTATTCGTTCAAATTTATATATATATATGTGTGTGTGTGTGTGTGTGTGTCCGTCCACGGTAACTTGAGTAAAAAACGTCTGATTTCGATGAAATTTGGCTCAAACATATAAAGCGACATTTGTGACTTTTAAGTTTGAAAACCAGAAAAATCGGACCATGAGAAGGGAAGGGGGGTTTATGGGGGTTTACAATTTTCCAAAAATAAGTTTTTTGGATTTTTCATCCTTAAATTTTTCTCTTAATTTTGATTTCAACCATTTTATAGAGCTTAAAAAAACAAATAATATAGTATTTTGAATCGTTAACCAAGGTTAAGTGGTTGCGGAGAAAATCCAAAAAAACTCATAAAATCTCCCATGTTAGTCTTATGGGAAAAAGGTTTTTTGCCTTTCCTCAGTTAATTTTAGTGTAAATCTCACATTTGCTTTTATCAATCAGTTCAGCTCTACAAATCAATCATTGTGGTGTTTAAATTGTGATTCTACGTCCAACCGTTGCAGGGATATTCAAAGTTCTAAACACAGTACGTTGTCCAATATTATCCTTATGGAGAATAATTAAAATTTGATATCTCGATTATTTATGAATGTATGTTGATGAAACTTGGCATGTGGCTTCATCTAGTACTGGTATATTGATATTTGCACAAAAACAATTTTTTTGCCGATTTTCCCCTCAGCAGCAAACCTACATACTCAGCACCCATGTTATTCTTATGGAGAATAAGTCAAATGTCATGTCTCCCTTAATTATGAACATAAATTAATAAAACTTGGTATGCAACTTTGACTGGTTAAGTTATATTAATAATTGCATAAAAACACATATTTTGTGTTCCTTGTTGCAGCAAACCTGCGTCCTCAGTTTTTCCAATGTAATGAGGAATAAATAAAATGCTATTTATCACTTATTTATTCATGTATTTTTATGAAACTCGGTGGGTGAGTGGCTTTATGTGGTCATTAGAAATTCGCTGAGTATGCAGGTTTGCTGTGTATTTTTTGAATTACAGTTTGTCTGGATTGCCAGATATAAACTTTAAAATGTTACCTTATTTATTGAATTTAGTTACATAAGTAGGAAGAAAACAGGAACGAAAAAAAAAAAACATAATTTAGAAATAATATAGAGCCTAATAATATGATTTCCGATAATGACTAGTCAATCTTATTCAATGTTTTTACGCTTATTTAACCCTAGGACTGCCCTGGGCTGATTTATGCTTAATTGCTCGGTGCCCTGGCAATTTTGGCCATTTTGCAGAGGTTTTTTTAACAATTCGCAGTGCCTAAACTACTGTTGATAACCTAGTCATATGTATACTCGTTTTGTTCATAAAAGGAAGGAGATTTTGAATAAAATAAAATAAAAGGAATCCCTCTTGGTAGTTTTTTTGCAAAATGTGAAAAACCAAAATTTTATAACAATTTTTGAAATAATTTTCAAAATAGAGTCCTAGCATTTTTACACTAATTTTTTGACAGACAATCAAAGATATACACAATTTAGGCAATTTATTTCCCTACGTGGAAATGTGTTTGAATTATTTTAAAACATTTTGTTACGCAAATTATGGAAAGAAATACGGAAACCGTGGAAAATCGACAAACTTACGCTGTACATTTGAAAAATTAAAATAAAATAAAAAGTATAAAAGTAATATACTAATACTGTTATATTACTAAAGGTAACAATACAGTTATTGGAAATAATGCACTTTTGTACAAAGTAATAACTGTTTTTATGACTTTATATGAGTTGAAAAACATAATTTGAGTTTCGCTGGAAGCGAAAATTAGTTATTCAAAGCTAAATCTAATTTTTGTACTTTATTATAATATAATAAATGATACTTATGTTTATAGTAAACACAGTTCTGAACAAGAATATATATATATATATATATGTGTGTATATTAGTGATGTGTCGGTACCACTTTTTCAAAGTCGGTACCGGTACCGGTACCTGACCAAAATCGATTCTCGGTTCTCGGTACCGGTACCATCGGTACCAAAATAAAAAATACTCATTCCTCAAAAATAAAGCTGAAAATGATGGTGTTTTATATTTACAAAAAATAAATTAAATAACCTTAGATGTAAGAAAAATAATTGTTTAGTTAAAGGAATAAATAAATTGAACTGATCAGTAGAGAAAACCACATTTAATGACAAATGAAAATATTAAAACCAAATTGTGCCATAGACAATACAATATCTTATTACTACGTTAAAAGAATGATCTCACACTAACCTCACAAACCAAACCAAAACATTGGTCGAGTTGTCGTCGTAGCTGACGCAGTGTTGCCACGTCAATACGGCGTTGTGGATTTCCCCACTCGTGGGTTATTAGTAAAATAGCCCTTCGCAATGCTTTAATAGTTCTTCTTTGTCTAATTATCGCTGCCGCGAATCTACATCTTATCTATGCCTTAAAAATATTATTGGTTACGTTACAAGTAGAGGCTAATTTTTTGACTGATAAAGGGTATATGTGATTGAAATTTTGTAATCGAGAGCAGGTACTTTCTAAAGTATAGTTCGGGAATTTGCTACTGGGACCCCGGCAACTGGCAACACTGCTGCTTGTTTGCAGTTTAACAAAGGCACATATCTGCCGTTCCCTTTTCGTAAATAATAATAAATAGAAGTCAAATTAACGACTTTTGCAAATATTGTAGTTGAAAATAAATTTGTATTTATTTGTAAATTTGCGTGACAGAAATAATGTTGATTTTTAATTTTAATTATCAATAATGAACTTAATTTCAGGTGAGGAAAGGATAATGGTATGGTAATAAATAAGAAACAATGAAACAATTTTGTTTTGGAGTCTGAATAAAACATTTATTTGATTCTTCAGAACTGGCTTGATTCTTTCTTTTGCACTGCCAATATACACGTAGTTAGTAGTTGGTTTGCTGTCTTCTGTCTTCACAATTATTTCGGCTGATGAGGCTGTCAACTGTCAACTTATTGGAGATTTATACGTTTTTTTAAATTAGCACTCTTCTTAGGCCTACTGCAAATACAATTTTATTTTAATTTATCGTGCAGGTACCGAGGTACCGGTACCGACATTTCAACATCGATTCTCGGTACCGGTACTTTTCCCAAGAACCGGTGGTACCGAGAATTGACTTCAGGTACCGACACATCCCTAGTGTATATAGAAATATGAACAAATAAAGGTTCCATAAGCATATATTGATTTTTGAACAAATTTGTAGCATAGGCCTTGCCGTATTCAAGCAAAATCTGCAGAGGTTACTACAAACAATAAAAGATAACCCTATCATATGCATACTCTTTTTGGTCACAAAAGAACAGAGAATTTCAATAGAATAAAATAAATCAAACGCGATTAGGTAGAATTTGAGATAAAGTAAAAAAAGTGAAAATTTCCAAATTCATTCTAGGCCTAGCCTAGAAAACACTCACATTTTCAATAACGCACATTTGAACATAAATAATAATATTTACCCATAGTAATATGGATAAATATTACTACTTGCTCACACACTAACCGACAATACACTTGTTTTTTCACTAAAACACTCAGATTTGATAGTAAAATACGAATAATAACCTACCGGCACTAACAAACAGACATCGGCTCTGGCTAGCAGAAAGAATAAACAACTCGTATTTCCTGCTACCTAATAAGAGTCACTTGACACTCCATACACTTGGCACCGCTACAAAGAGGAAGAAGGTTTTCCTGGCTTCAAAGTGATATGATTTACATCACACTAAATCAGTTTTATAAGTATTTATATAATGATTTATAATTCCGCGATTGTCGGGGAATAGGAATAATCAAGGGCCTGACTTAACAGCTGATTTCATAAGTTATTTCTTAGATTTTCTGAAATCGTAAGCTAAATGTCACTTCACGAAAAGAAAGAATAACTCATGTTCTTTCTAATGGTACCAACGACTTTCTGTTTGGGCCAAAATAGAAACACTACGATTTTTTTGAAGAACAGCTGTTTTACGAGATTTCGCCGGTTGCGAGTCGAAAATGTTCCGTGCGTAAACTTTCGTTCAACTTAAAATAGCAATTGTATTGATCTGTTAGTGCTACAAGGTTCGTTTATATATGAAAATGAAAGTTTAGAATCTCCTCTTTAAAATGGTATCAATATTATTACGTTTCTCGGTCATCTTCAATGCATTATAAGCAGTTCAAAAAAAATGACCCCATTCCCCGAATATCGGGGAAAGGACACTAGGCCACGACATGCATTCCCCGAATGTTCGGGGAAAGGCAGTCCTAGGGTTAATATTTTAAAATGAAATTAATGTAAAGATTTTTCATCACTGATTAAAGAAAAACAACTTGCTATCAATGATGGACTAACCATCATCAATAATGAATTTCAAACCAACAACTTATTAGGTTTTTAACAAATTATGCCAGTTTAGTGTATCATTTCCACATTATTTACTGACGAGTGTATTGTTAACAGGGCGAGGAGGGAGGGGAGGTGGACGAGGGAGAGGAAGGGGAGGCGGTAGGGGAGGTGGGGTTGGGGATGGGGATGCCTTCCAGAGACCCCCTCCAGGTGAGATTGGTTACATTGGCTCGCACGTGCATGCTTTGAAATATCTTCTTGTTTGTGTGAACATCCTTTCATTTTTTCTCCTCAACAAGCTAACAGAATTATTTTATACTTTAAATGAGTTGTCAACCTTTTGAATTCATTTTTTTTTAACTTACCATAGTTACATTCCTCTCCTTGTAATTCCTCTCTGCCAGTCTACTGAGCTATCTCCAGGTCTTCCCTACCGTATTAGCCTCTCAATCCATTTGTCCCTTTGTCTTTTTGCTCCATCGTTCCATTGTTCTTCTTCAACCATTCCATATGTTACTATGCATCCTTTGTTGCTCCGTCCATTCTTGGCTACAGAGTTAGAGAGGGAGCAAAACATATTTTTAGATTTTGGGCTGACTTTTTTTGCTTTGCTTGCATTCTATTTAACATAACTGTACATATTGCTTATATGCTATTTGTGTTCTTGTGTATGTTCTTAGTTTTAATTTTAGTATTTTAAAACTAAATTTCTTTAGGCTTGTTCTTTTCATCAAACACAGAAATGAACAGCTTAGCCTGTCAGTAGACTATACTGTTTTTAAGAAATTATTGCAATTATTTTCTGTCACTGATTAGAGATAAACAAGTTTCACTATGTATTGAAGTCTGGAATCTTATACAGGGTATAACATAAAAGATGCACTAGCTATATATTTTCGGATTTTACACTCGTAAAGAAACAACAAATGTAGAGTTATATATTTTTAATTAAATGTTATATCTTACTTGTTAATGAATTATCTCCCTATATTTTGATAAAACTTTGAACATGGCTTTATGTGGTAGTTGTATATAGTTACTTTTGAAATTTGCTAAGATTTGCTGCAACAAGATTGTAATTGGATGGTACATTTTTTACTGAACTTAATATGGTATTACAGTATTTTTAAAGTAATTTGACGTTCAAGCAGTGTTAGTGTTGACTTTGATGACATTAGCTTTAAGTAGGAGTCTGCGGTGCACTGAAAAATATCCTGTAAATTACGACTAAATGATGATCGCACCACACATCATCTCGGTTTCCGAAAATAACCCAATCACAAGATATTCCTTAATTAAATCAAATCTCGCCCAAAACTAAGTTATCTTTCTCCCTAATAATTCTGAAATTCCAGGTCCTATCCATCTCTAATTATTATATACCTTACTGTACTGAATTTGTACAGAACCTTTGGAGAACTGAGGTACAACATTTTTTAACTTACATTTTTTAACTAACCGATCTGAAATCTTTTATACCACAGACTCCTAGTTTTATATGATACATAGATTTGATTTTCCTTATAGTTGGTGTTGATTATATTGTATTTTGAAATAAGTTCAGTAATGCTCTGCTCAACAATAGGCCAACTCTTCCAATTGCTGAGTATACCATGATCAAGTCTTTTATAATCACTTATAATAATAAACGTTTACGTATGGAGAGATAGCTCGCTCTTCTGTGATTAGGAGTTTTATAGCCTACTTTTCAAAACTATAGCAATTGCCATGTCACATGGTAATATATTCAAATTTGCATTTGGTTATTGGATTTGACTTCAGTTGTTTTGCTATCTCGAACGATAATTTTACCTTGACTTCATTAATATATTTTGTCAATCTCTTGAACTCAAAAGGCTTTTGTTTTAATGTTAATTTTAATTTAGGTTTGCTAAATGATTTTTACCCCTTTATTCGTTTTGGGTTTTTAATAATAAAATACATCATACATTTATTTACCACTTAATTTGTTTGTTTGATTTATTTATTATTTACTAAAATAAAGGAACATAATTCATTGATACCATCTTCTGTATCACCTTGCAATATACTGTGGTATCGTCTTCTTAATTCATTCGCAATTTTTTTATTCTAAAACAGATCTAATGGTTTCTACCAGTGTCTTTAGTAGTATTTTAAGAGGCGGAAACCAAGCAGAAGTTATAATACAACACATTTATTTATCGTTAACACCCAACCTGTTCTATCAGGAGTAGAGCCAGCCAGGGGAGGTGGAGACCATGCGTTTCAAGGCTATAGAGGAGGAGGAGGAGGCGCAAGAGGGAGGGGGAGGGGACAAGGCCCCCCTCCTGTACAGCAGCCTCAGGTAAAGCTCGTGTAATATTCCCTTTTAGGAGGATGCATAACAAATTCAACAACAGTAAGCAATAAGCTGTTTATGAAAACAGGACTAAAGTCATACTTTTTTAAATTTTAAAACTTCTAGTCCGGCTCCTTTGTTGCTATGCATCTGATGAATATATTTTACATATCTAGCTTGTAGGGAATTTTGTTTTGTACAACTAAGTCCTTACTCGTTTTACTCTAAACTTTATGGGAAAATAGTTATTTCAGCTAAAATTAGATAAAATTCAAATTGTTACCTATTTTTTTATATGATTACTGATTTAATACTAGGGGTGTGCGAGTAGTGATTTTTTAATCAAGGAGTCGAGTCGAGTAGTGCCAATTATTTTTGAGTTTTGAGTATTTTCGAGCGAGTATTTGCCATCAGTTGCTAGTTTAAAATAGTGTAATGGGATTTGGATACCACCCTAGAATTGATAATCTAAACATGGTTTCTAACTAATATATGAGTAGCAATACAAAGTTTTGGCTAGTCCAGTCAAACTGGATTACATATTGACAAACAAAACACGTTAGTTACGGCCAAAATTACGCGGTCCAATTGTCATTTTCGGCCGATTTTACGTGATGCGATCGCCTTTTGCGGCTGTCACTACACAAATCGTTCGCGGTCGTCATTTTGTTCGATTTTATGTGATATGATTGCCTTTTGCGGCCGTTACTACGCGTTTTGGCCGGTCGCAATCGTTCGCGGTCGTCATTTTCGGCCGATTTTACGTGATGCGATCGCCTTTGCGGCCGTTACTACGCGTTTTGGCTGGTTGCAATTGTTAGCGATCGTCTGGAAATCGGCGGGAAATACTCGCTAGAACTTTCGAGTAGTTTTCAAAACTTCAAGTCGAGTTTGAGTATTAAAATACTCGGCCGAAAACTCCAAGTTTCGAGTACTCGCACACACCCTTATTTAATACATATACTTATCCACTCTTATTAGTCATATTCCCCAATATAATATAAGAATCTTAAAGATGATTTTGTGATCTTTAAATTCTGTAGTAATGTGTTTTTGCCTCACGACACACTAAGGGAGTTATTAAGGAAATAGTAAAAAAATACAGATTATAGATGATTTTTTTTCAAGATGGTTACAAATCTCGCAAGGGTTACGAGGTAGAAAACTTGGATTTTTCATCAAGGGCTATACCGGGTGCCTGAAAATCAAATTACTCCATCTTATGTATGGCAATGCCTTCAACAAGGATAATTCAGTAGAATTAATAAGAGATAATAGATTGAGAATACATTCTTGTATTCTGGTAGAAGGCAATTGTAAGTATTCATCTGGAAAATATTTTTCAAATTTTAATGAGAATTTCATTTTTGATTGTATTGCAGTTGAATTATTCTTGTATTTTTAATTTAGTTGTGATTTCTGTCCATTCAGTACCTAACTATACAACTAGTAATCTGTTTCTTGCCAAATATGTTTGTTTTTATGACTGGTGACTATAGTATAACTATTTCAGAAAACAGCACAATATCATGTAGATTTAAGTTAGGCCCCCTAATTAATGAATGTAATGGGTTTTGGTTGCACTTGAAGGAGGGCACTAGGTTAACACAGACAATAAAATATAAATGTTAAGGATAATATTGATTTGTCTGTCAGATCCAGTGTGTGTTAAGTCTTTTGGCTGTCCATTATGACTAACTTCCTTTCACCTTTGGTCCCTCCATTTGCAGCGGCTAGGGACAGAGTCTCCGGGTTAGGTCCTGGGATGTGCTGGCAGTTGCCTAGTGCAAGTGTTAAGTTATTCACGTTTGCTTGATGCTTAAGTATGGTGATTTGAATCATATTAGTAATAAAAATGGCGGATGATACGGACTTAATATTAAAATCAAAGGTTTGGGAATGGAATTTCAAGTTTACGACTTAGTGAAAATGTCACGCCTTGCCACTGTCAGGTCATAATGCGATTTTGTTAAACCTTCCTGAACGAATGAAATGTAAAACTGCTATAAAAAAATTCTATTTACTAAAAGATTAATTTAAAATAGTAAAAATGGGTTTGTAGATTATTTGGAAAATATTAGCAATTTTATATTTGATCCCAATTTAAATTCAACTAAAATTACCTATAGTAACATTCTGGAATTGTTCTTAATTTAATTATATTTTCCCGCCAAAAACATTCAGGGGATTCTAAGAAAAATAAATCTTCTATAGGTTTGGACGAAGCACCAATAAAATTGATTAAAGCTGTCATAAATAAAATTTCTGAAATTTCTGAATTTATGAATTTCTAGCTCATATCATAAATCATTGCCTTACATTAGAAATTTGTCCATGTTAACTCACATTTGACAAACTTAAATATTCACAAATTTCTTCAATTATTAAAGGAGGACCTAGGATGGAAGTAAATAACTATAATCCAGTATCTATTTTAAGCAGTTTTACCAAGATATTTGAAAAAGTAAACAATTTTGCCTAGTGAGTACTTTGAAAATAATGATTTGTTTCATAATAAGTAATTCGGTTTTAGGAAAAACATTAGCCCAGGTTCAGCCCTCACACACTTCATAAATAAGGTCACAGAGGCTGTGGACAGGTCACAGCCTGTGACTAAACCAAGGCCTCTGACTGTGTGCATCATTCTGTACTGCTACTAAAGCTACGTGACTGGCATTGGAGGAAGCTGTCTTTCTTTAACACGTTGGGTGCGGCAAATATTTTAAACATGTTAATTACCATGTGATTTCATGTTAATTTAATGATCACCGGTGACCGGCCCTCACGGAATATTTTAAATAAATCAAACAGCTCAGAGAGTTAACAAAAGACTATAATTTACGTAGATGGAACGAGACATCACTCATGGAAAGATGTCCCATCACCTGTTTAAACCAGTTTAGCTGTCAAATCAAATCTGTTATTTGATTTGATGTATCAGTTTGTGTGCCCCCCAAGGGTCTATGTTAGGCCCACTTCTTCTTCTTAATTTATATTAATGACATTTATTTAAAGCTTAGGCTATAGAGAACTAATACTTTTTGCTGGTGACTTAGCTACCAACACACAAAATAAGTGTAGAGAAGAACTATTTATGTCTTTCTCAGAAGTAATAAAAGATATAGAAAATTGGTTCCAAATAAATTATTTAAAATTGAATATCAATACAACTCAGAAATCAAATTTTCTTTTTCAACAAGGAAAAATTAAGGTAAATATTTTTTCTAAGTCAGTTCGGTCCACTAATTTCTTAGATGTTCATTTTGATGAAAAAATATAAACTGGAAGATACATTAAGACTTTATTCAGAAGAAAATAGATCTGTATCATTTACCTTTATTCACTTACTAGATTGCTTCCCTATCGATAGTCTTAAAATTATTTATCATGCTTATTTAGAATCATTTTCAAGATAAGGTTTGGTTTTATAAGGACAAGCATCGGGTATAAAGACCATTTTCAGGCTACAAAAAAGAATAGTCTGTATTATGACTTACTCCTACCCAAGAAGTTCATATAGGCCCTAAATTAATTTTAAAAATTAAAAAATCAAACTCTTTGCGGTTGTACAATTGTATATCTATGAAATATTAAATTATATACAATGTGCAAAATCCTATTTTCCAGAATTATTAAAATAAAAAAATAAATGTTTGGCAAAAATAAAAAAATAGAAACCAGAAATTAACTCCTTTTTAGACTGCCTAACACTTAAAAAATAAGTTTTTTTCCCAGGTTGAGGTTGTGCAACAGATTGCCTGTCTATTACAAGAGCGTGGACACAAACCAAAGAAAAATTAAAGAATTAACTCATTGTCATGGCTCTCTAAAAATTAGATTTTTGAAAACTACTTGACTTAGTGCTCTTTTAGGGTAAGCACATAGTGAGGAGGTGGAGGTGTAGGTGTAGGTGGAGGTGGAGGTGGAGGTAGGCATCACATGGTACGGGAGGTTTACCACGCTGCTTTACCAAAGTTTCTGAGTTACCCTCTTGACGGATTTCCATGATTCTTTTTTTGAAGAAAATGTAACTTTTAGTAGATGGGAAGTCAAAGCCGAATTTTCCATTTACAGTTTTCATATTTTACAAATTTTATTTTAGTTTTGAAAAAGTAGCCAATGCCAACATTGTCAGTTTGTTTAAATTCATGTGGTGTAAGCTATCAACTGCAAAAGTATGATCCATGGAACAGAAATAGTGGGGTGAGGATGGTTTATATTCATAAGGATAAAGAGTACCATGGCATGTCAATAAATAAATAAGCCTATGTTTTAGTTTATACGGGCAAGGCCGCGACAAGCAGCAAGTTGTATAATATATTACTTTTAAACTTTGAAATTGTGTTTAAAGTAGAGCGAATAACAACAAAGAAGGTTTTAAAATTTGTTTGTTTTTGTTTTTCTTATCCCACAGTGCTGGACGACTTTGGACAGCAATAATGACTACTTCCTTAATTTTATGTTAAAAACAGTTATCCAACAACTTCAGTAAACAAAGAAACAACGTGTACAGCTCAGTAGGTAAAAGTGGACTGAGCTGAGGGTTGAAGGGAAGGTGTGCATGGCCTTGAACGAAGAAGCAGTGAGCAAAGCGGCAAAGTAAATCAAACTAGTTTGTTTTCGAAAAGTATCCTGCTAGACCTCCACCGCGACCTGTTCACTATGCGTGCACCCATTATACATAATGAGTTGTTTTACGTTGCGGTTATGGCGACCTGCACCCACACTTACACCTCCACCTCCTCACTATGTGCTTACCCTTAGTGTTGCCAGATGTTATTTTATATAAATTGTTGTTGTTATTTTTTGTATTTATTTTATATTATAACCGACAATGCACTATTCTGAATATACTCACATGGAAAATAATGTGCAATATAGTATGTCTATATGTCCATGTCTATAGTTTTAACAGTGAAATGTATTGTGTTACTCAAGGAGTACACTGCACCACCTCCGATGCAGACCCAGGCACCCCCACCCCAGCAGGCAAGGCCGCCTCCGCAACAGCAGCAGGCAAGACCGCATCCGCAACAACAGCAGGCAATGCCGCCTCCGCAACAACAGCAGGCAATGCCGCCTCCACAACAACAGCAGGCCAGACCGCCTCCACAACAACAACAGGCAAGGCCGCCGCCACAACAGCAAGCAAGGCCCTCTCAAGCTTCACCTGGTAAGGATATTGAGATTGTTAGCACTGTATGTTAAAAATGACAAAATCTTTAGCGAAGTTTTAGCCAGGCGCAATGAGGACAAGCTGTCAGGGTGCCCCTGGCCTGTACAACTAAAATTGTGATTTCTCAGCTATTTGTTTTTTGATCTTTCTGAACTTGGTGTCGTTTGATAGATAATTAAAGGTACTAAATAAAGGTGTACTTGACTTTTTCCCGTATAATCAGCCATTTTTTAGTAATTATAGTTAGACAAATTACAACACTAACAACAGAAACAGATGAATTTTTCTTTAGAATTGGAAATGAGTAGTAATAATAGATTTAAATACCCCCGTTGCAGCAAACCTGCATACTCAGCGAATTTCCAATGAATATATAACATAACACATTAAAACACTTAACAGAATTCATAATAAATATATTCACAAACAAGCGATATTTAAAATATTAATTAATCTCCATAAAAATAACATTGGGGATGGGTACGCAGGTTTGCTGCAACAAGGCACACAAAATAATGGGTTTTTATGCAAATATCAATAGAACTGATCTTAGTGAAGTCACATACCAAGTTTCATCCATATACATTCATAAATAAGCGATATATAACATTTTAAGTATTTTCCATAAGAATAACATGGGGACCAAGTACCTAGGTTTGCTGCTACAGGAACCATAGGCGAAAAATTGTTTTTTTGTGCAAACAACAATAAACCACAACCAGATGAAGCCATATACCAAATTTCGTCAGTTAATGTTCATAAATAAGCGAGTTATACAATTTTTCTTTTTCTCCATAATAATAACATTAGACAACGTACTGTGTTTAGCAATTTCAATATCTCGGTAACCAATTGACGTAGAACAATGATCAAAATACCAAATTGTTTGTTTTTTTAAGTTGAATTCAATGGTAAAAATTATAATTTGATTTAAATAAAAATTACATGTGAAAACCCCAAAAAACACATTTTTGGGGTACAAAACCCCCCCAAAACCCCCCTTCGGATGGTGTGATTCATCTGGTTTTCGAACTCGTTCAAATAAATGGTACTTCACACATTTGTACCAAATTTCATTAAGATTGGACCTTTTTTACGAGAGTTATCGTGCTTACGGACATATATATATATATATATATATATATTTATTATTTTTAAAAGAAAATTACCAGAGTACCCTTCAAAATTCATTTTTAATTCACTGACACGTGTTTCGAGGTTTACCTCATGATCACAGTGCAGCTAATAACCTTAAACTTAAAATTAAATAACCTGTAAATAAACAAAACAGTATGATAATTTTGTTAACATATGCTAAATTATCTATCTATATATGATTAATTACTTTTGATTTTTTTGATTGTTTCAAAGATTGGATTTTTTTGTTGCGCCTGCATTATATTTAGTATATTAGTTTTGTCTTCTGAATAATTCATGTAAATGTGAAGCTCTTCTTTTGCATTCATTTTGTCACCTTTCTTTTCAATAGACAAAACTTCTAAACTTTCTTGCAGTGTACCAAAATTGTGATCTGTAGTTAAAATATGTTCGGCAAATTTTGATTTTTGTGTGGTTTGGTTATTTGATTTTATAGCTTGAATATGCTCTTTATATCTACATTTAAAATTACGTCCAGTTTGCCCAACGTAATTTTAGAAGTTTTGTCTATTGAAAAGAAAGGTGACAAAATGAATGCAAAAGAAGAGCTTCACATTTACATGAATTATTCAGAAGACAAAACTAATATACTAAATATAATGCAGGCGCAACAAAAAAATCCAATCTTTGAAACAATCAAAAAAATCAAAAGTAATTAATCATATATAGATAGATAATTTAGCATATGTTAACAAAATTATCATACTGTTTTGTTTATTTACAGGTTATTTAATTTTAAGTTTAAGGTTATTAGCTGCACTGTGATCATGAGGTAAACCTCGAAACACGTGTCAGTGAATTAAAAATGAATTTTGAAGGGTACTCTGGTAATTTTCTTTTAAAAATAATAATTATAATAGTAGCCCTATGCAGTGAAATTAATAATATAATATATATACATATATATATATATATATATATATATATATATACATATATAAAAATTTGAACGAATGGTGTTTTTGGCATCTGGGGACCTCAAAATGAAAAGTTATCATGGTCTCGGGCTTAAGTCTTACCATGAGACCTACGGTAATACTGTAGCTTCTTCCCTATAGGGGAAATTCGCTAAAAACATAATCATGTTCTAGGTTAGTTACATAACTCTTTTCATATATATGACACCATTCTGTACTATGTGCTTTAAAGTGATTTTGATTTGATTTTTTGATTAAAATGGCCGCCATTTTGAAAAGTAAAAATATTTTGTAATAATGTTTTTTATACAATTATTGTATTACTACCTTAAACACTATACCAAGTTTCATAAAGATATCTTTAATAGTTTTTAAGATATAACATTTTAATGAAAAAATACAAAATGGCGGATATCTCGGTAGCGAGGCATTTTTGGAAAAAACTTTATTCCTAATTTTCCTTTTATTTTGACCCATATAACCAATTTTCAAAGTTTTTGTACATACTTCTGGGACATCCTGTATATGTATAATGTTTATATATATATATCCTATATGTGTACATTAACACGATAACTTTTGAAAAAGACATCCGATTTTGATGAAATTTTGTACAAATGTGTAAAACAACATTCATGTCACGTTAAGTTAAAATAAAAAAATACCAGAAATATCTTATGGGGGTTTAATGGGAGTTTAACATTTTCCAAAAAAAGTTGCATTTTTTACCCTAAAAATTTAATCAACACTCAATTTTGGTTTTAACCATTTTATAGAGCTTAATAAACAAATAATTACAGGGTTGCTACCGACCGGGAAAACTGGGAATTATGCGTGAACTTTGGTGACCGGGAAAAAATGTGTGGATTATGCGGGAATTTTCAGCAGAACCGGGAATTACAGGTCGCGATCGTCGGTGATTGTGTAACGCGTTCTGAATAGTAGGCGAAGTTAGCAATGCGATACCGTATGTTCTCGATGGTCGGTGACGTTAGCGATAAGTTCCCGATGGTCGGCGACGTTAGCGATACGTTCTCGATGGTCGGTGACGGTAGCAGTGCGTTCCCATTATCGGCGACGTTATCGATGCGTTCCCATGGTTGGTGATATTAACCATGTTAGAGTGAGAGCTAACAAGAGTTAGTGTGTTAGTGTGTAGAGTTGACGAAACTTTACGAAATGCAGTCGTGACTATCGGCGACATTTTTGATTAAGATCAATAAATTAATTTGTATGTTGTTACAAAGAGTGGGTAATCGAAGTGGCTCATTTGTAATTAATTGTGGTCTGGTCAAAATTTTAAAATCGTTGATATGGAGTTCAGTTTCTAATATGTAGTCCTTGGAGTCGCTGGATAATTTGGCGGCCGTTAAATAATCTGAGGTTTCTTTTCAGATTGACTTCTAGCAAAAATCTTGAAAATATTTAGAAAGTTCAAAACTGGATCCAGCTGCCATGATAATGCTTTCTAAGAAAATGTTTAATTTAGATAGTAACAAAATAAGGGTTTAAAATATTAACAATTCTAGATATATTAAGATACTAGTTGCTTGAAGGGGCCAAAGCCCCTAACCTTTCTCCAATATTCTGCCTCATCTGATTTTCATGCTGAGGAAAATAGAACATTATAAGTGGGGATCACATGTTTTAATGTAAACAATGCAGACTTTTTAAATTTACATGCTTTTGTTATAGGGAATGTTTTATGTTATTTCTCGTTTGGTGATAACTTTTTGGAATTACTGCTAATTTTCCCGAGTCCCTGGGATCGAGACCTTTAATTTGACCCGTCTTCCATCATCCTGCGATTTGCCAAACTCCCACAAATTTGACTTAAAGATTTTGCTTACAGAATTATATATAAATATACACAGTGTGTTCATTTTTTTATGCTCACCATTGGGATCTCGTAAACCGTGATGGTTACAAGGAATGAGCAAAGTAATATGAAAATATTCCACCAAACTCGTTTGCTACGCTCAAAAAACCATTTTTGAACAAAAACAAATATTGCTTATAACTTTTTTATTTTTTAAGATACATAATGTCAGATTAAATTTACGTGAAATTTTACGTAGAATTTTAATAGGCCTATATTGCCTAAAATTAAATAATGTACAGTAGAAGTCCGATTATCCGAGGTCCGATTATCCGAGCCGCCGGGTTAACCGAGGCAAATACAGTACTGTATATAGCCTCGGAAATCAATCGTAAATAAATAAATAAATAATCGTAAATCGATTGAAATATGTAGCAGCTGTGTGCTAGGTCGCGATGAGTGCCTCTACTGGCTATTGCTAGGTCGAGTATTGGTTGTTGCTAGTAGAGATGGGAATTATCGTTGTTTTACGGCAACGGTTGTAACGACAACGCAGCTATTCAATAATGTGTTGCGACAGCCTGTTATTTGAATAACGATTGCCAACTCGTTGCCGCTAAAAAACCGTTGTCCGTCGGCCGGCGTTGCGGCGTTCAGTTGTCGTTGTCGGTTATTCAATAATTGTAAGCAGTAATTCTGCAACGTGGTGTTGAAACGTTATTAGAATAACAGGGTGTTCTCTGCAACGTGTTGCCGCGATAACGTTGCCACGGCCGCAACACTGTTATTCATCCTGTTATGTTAAATAACGCCCATCTCTAGTTGCTAGGACCAATAGTCTTATCGGTCGACTGTGTTCGCGCCATTATCTCAGTCTGCGCCGAACTGATTAACCGTGCGCTTCAGTCCCGTTTTCAATCAGTGTGTTGTTTCACAAATATGAATGGTAAACGTAAAAGAGTTTTGGTTTCTTTGGAAACAAAATATAATGCAATTAAGAGATTGGATAAAGGGGAGAGTATTAAAAAGGTTTTCAATTCAAAAAGGTAAAAAGGGGTCTCCAGTTTCAATACGATTTTTGTCTAATTATAACCTATAATTTTTACCGCCGTGTTATCCGAGTTTTTGATTATCCGAGGCAGTCTCGGTCCCGTTTAGCTCGGATAATCGGACTTCTACTGTACTCGGTTTTTTTATAAAATGGCCAAGTCCATAATCTTTAATACAAATAGGGTTTTTATATTTTTATTTGAACAATTGTTTTTCCCTGATTTCAAAAATACCAAATATGTGATATTTTGTTCATAAAATAAGTCCATAATTTAATGAAAACTTTTTTAGCAACAATTTGTTGGATATTTTGTACTGGCTCCAGCATTAAAGTATTAAATTTATGATTTACTTAAAACAGTTGATTCACAGTGAAATCAGCTGTTTAACAATGTAAGAAAATAAGGTTTTTGTAATAGCATGTTAATAGCATGTAAAAATAAATTTAAATCTTAATGATTTTCTTACATTTTTAAACAACTGACTGATATCTCTGTAAATCAGCTGTTTTATGTAAATCAGCTGTAAACATAAATTTTAACTATGTTTTAACCAGTTCAACACATCCAACAAATGATTGCTAAAAAAGGTTTTCGTTAAATTATGGACTTATTTCATGATAACAATTCTACCACATATGTGGTATTTTTGTAATCAGGGAAAAACAATTTTTCAAATAAAAAATATAAAAACACTATACTTGCTTTAAACATTTTGGATTTGACCATTTTATATCAGAAACCAAGTATATTACTTAATATCAAGCTGAATATTCCAATTCTACTATAATTTCACAGAACTTTGATCTGATATGTTTATTTGTATCTTGAAAAATAAGAAAACTAAGAAATTTTTGTTTTTGGTCAAAAATAGCTTTTTGAGCGTAGCGAACGAGTTTGGTGGAACATTTTAGATTTGTTGGCGCCATTTTATTCAGTTTATAACTACGCACTACTTTGCTCATTTAACCTTCCTAGTAACTGTTATGATTTACAAGATCGCAGTGGTGAGCTTAAAAAAATGAACACACTGTATAGAGATATATTAAGATATTCCCCCTCCTATCAATTAAAATCTTGTAATGTTTTTATAAAGAGAACAATATAGTTCCATTAATATAAATTATTGGTACAGCGTATATACCCATTTTTTGTAGAAAGCATAACAAATATGAGAGCTTTAATAACAAAGTAATAATATAGGCCTACTTCGTAAAAAGTTCCTTATAATTTGTTAATAAAATATCAATTTATTTATATATAGGGGTTGCAAATACATAAAAAATAATGCCGCGCGAGTTTACCTGGAATTTTGGGGATTTTTACCTGGAAAACCTGGAATTATGCATGAATTTTGAAATGCAACTTTGGTGGCAACCCTGAATTAGGATTTTGAGTCATTAACTTTTTAAGTAGCTGCGGAGAAAATCCAAAAAACGTTAGGGGTCTGCAGTGCACCAAAAAAAAAGTACCGCTACGGTACAAAACTAATTACCGTCATCGGTTCGGTACAGAACATAACCCCGGTACAGATTCGGTACGGTACAGTTTACTGCATCAAACAGTAAACAGAGATAAGCTAAACAATGTATAACTGTTCTTTCAAAATAAGTGGTTGAAATGAAACTCCTGTTGATAACTAATCATTTCCTTTAAGGAAAAATAAGCCCCAAAACTACTCTATGAAAAGAGACGTTGATAGGTATTATTTATAGCTATACGAGAATGGAGATAAGAAAGGTGGGCAAGGGGATCGAGGAGGAGCCTGGGTCAGTCAGGCAAAAAATCTGTCCTTGGAAATAAGAAAGTTTTAGAATAGGAAAGCGTGGGGGGGAGGGGCCCGGTCATTAGCAACACCTACATCAGATGTTTGTCCAACATCATTCCTAGAGTGAGGAAAGGAATACTATCTTTTAATCACGTTCTTTCTCCAACTAAAATTAAACTGCTCTTTAATTTATGTATTATTATTATTGTTATTGAAGTATACTAGTGATATTAATTTTAAATTGTTATATAATTTAAGTTTTCAAAAATTAACAGACCCCAAAAACACCATTCGTTCAAAATTGTATGTATATATATATATATATATATATATATATATATATATATATGTGTGTGTGTCCGTGGGTGCGATAACTCTCGTAAAAAGGTCCGATTTTGATAAAATTTGGTACAAAAGTGTAAAGCAACATTTATGACTTTAAGTTCGAAAACCAGACAGATCGACCCATCGGAAGTGGTATATTGGGGTGGGGGGGGGGTTTGTACCCCAAAAATGGGTTTTTTGAAGTTTTTACATGTAATATTTTAAAAAGTCAATTTTAAGTTTTCACTGTACATGAATTACCATTCTTTCTTTATTTTCCAATTTTACATGGTGGGCTCTACTTATGGTATGTTTAAATAAATATACCGTAGTATTTTTTATGGATTTAAATTTTGAATTTAGTAGCCTCATTAAAATTTGAATTAAAAACTATTTTAATTTTAATCATCAGTACCGGTACCTAAAGGTTTAATTTATAATTTTCTTTAGCTTCATAGTTTTAAGTTATTTTATTTCACTTTTTATTATTGATACAATAATCTCCCAATACACATAAAATGGTTTTTATAAAATTTTAGTTTTTACTGTCCTTGTATGTTTTAAATCAATATTTTTTATTTATGTTTAAAGCATTGTAATTAATCAGCTAAGCAACTTAAGCAATTAATTGATTCTCAAGTAGGTTTTGAATTTATTTATCATGAATATTTCAAGAACTTGTATTAATAATATTTAAACAAAAAAAAAAAAACCTTAAAATGCACGTTCCAAAGTTGCAGGTTTTAAAAATATTTGTATCTATAGTATAGTTATATTTTCTTTTAATAAAAAATAATAAATGTATATGGCCTTATGTATTACTCAATAATTTGTTATGATAAATACAAAAATATTTAGTACAAATTAGTATATATGACAGGACAATGTACCGTACCGAAATTCTACCGAGAACCGAGGTACAAAATCTTTTACCTTACTTAGCTGTACCGATCTGAAATTGTTGGTACCGCAGACCCCTAAAAAACGTGCTCATAAAATTTCCCATTTTAGTCTTATGTGAAAAAGAGTTTTAGTTTTTTCTCAGTAAGTTTTACTGACAACTGTAGCCTACATTTGTTTTTACCAATAACTTCAGCTCTAAAAAAACAATTATTTTGGTGTTTAAGTTGTGATTATATGTTCAACTGTTGCAAAGATATTCAAAGTGCTAAACACAGTCCATTGTCCCATGTAGTACTTGGAAAGAATAAATAAAATTTGATATCTCAATTATTTATGAATGTATATTGATGAAACTTGGTAAGTGGCTTCACCTAGTTGACTTTAATTGATAATTGCATAAAAACACCTTTCTTCCTTTTTTGCAGTAAACCTGCGTACTCAGCCCTAATGTTATTGTTATAGAAAAATAAAATGCTATATATCGCTTATTTATTTATGTATTTTTATGAAACTTGGTTCCTGTAGTGGCTTTATGTGGTAGTGAGAAACATATACACGCATGGGAAATTCGCTGAGGACGCAGGTTTTGCTGCGACGGGGGTATTTTATATTAAGGCCAAATTAATAGTAGGAATTTTAATACAGATAAATGTTAATACATTTCATTGACTTTCAATAGGTATTAGCTGTTTGAGTCCTTCGAACATAGCGTCAGGTATGTTCTACTTACTTGACTTAGTCAGCGTTCAGACAATGGAATTGATTAAGACTTGGCCAAAGTGCAGTGCCTGACAGGTGCTGCCACCTCATAGATTTTATCGGAGCTTAGGACGAACCTTATATTTTTCTGGTTAGCATAGGCTGGTGATCTGATCAGTTACGCTGAGTGATACTGCAATTTATACACCTGGAAATGTTATATACAATTTCAAATTTTTAGAAAAGTGCAGAATGTGTTACTTGTGTTTAGCCATAAGAATTGTGAAAAAAGCTTAATCCTTGAATTAAGTTCTGGTAGGCAAATGTGTCTTTGTTGTGGCTTTCTCACGACTATTGAAAAAGTTAGCGTCGAAGAAAGTTTTGTTAATAATTTTTGGTAAGAGAACAATTTTGGGTAATTTCTTCTATGGGCTCTTGGACATTAATTCCACATTCTTTCAACTGGGGTTTTTAAATTTGTGTTGTTGAGCATTTAACTATGGGAGGATTAAAATCAAAATTTAGTTTAGTGAAAACTAAAATTTACCTTAGAAACTGGTTTTGTGGATTGCTAACACTGACTAAGACAGTATTTGTCTTGTTAATATTTTAGAGTATTTAGATAATACCTACTTATTATTTTTGTAATGTATTCTAGAGTGGTCCTGTTCTGACACTTCCTCAGACACATCTAGCCAGGGTATGAGATTGTGCTTGCCTTGAAACACAGTTGTTGTTTTCTTTGATTATTTTTTCGGGGTGTGCGAGTCGCAATGAAACTTCGAGTTTTCGGCTGAGTATTTCAATACTCGTATTTGAAAGTTTTGAAAAATACTCAAAATTCAAGCATTTCCCGCCGATTTCCGAATGATCGCTAACAATAATTGAGATCGGCCAAATTGCTTATTAATGGCCGTAAAAGGCAATCGCATTACGTAAATTGACAGTGAGAACTAGAAACATCATTTGTTCATAAAAAACAACCGAACGTGTGTAAATGACGACTGGACCGAGTAATTTCGGCTGTAAGTAATGACCTTGTCATCTAATATTTATTATAAGCGATGTCCGGACCAAGTGATATTGGCCAAATGACAACCGGACAGTGTTTTATTATCGGGCGGAAACGAATGTCAAACCGTGTTAGTTTCTCAATACGTAATCCAGTTTGATTGTACTGGCCAATAATTTGTATTGCTACTCATGTATTAGTTAGAATCCATTTTTAGACGATAAAATCTGAATGGTATCCAAATCCCATTACACTTTTTGAAATTACCCACTGATTGCAAATACTTGCTCGAAAATAGTCGAAACTCGAGAATAATTGGCACTATTCGACTCGATTAAAAAACCACTACTCGCACACCCCTATTATTTTACATATTAAAGGCTGAAGAGTCATTACACATTGTGTGTTTTCATGGTTTTTAATATGTCTTGTCTTTCGTTCTTTAAACTTAGTGTTATCAGCATGTTTGATCAAACCTCCTCTAGTGAAGGAGATATTCCCATAGGTGTGGCATGGTAATGCAAAGGCCCGTGTTGTCATTACAAATTTTAGTTTTGAGGCTGTAGAAACTAAAGTGCAGATTGTTAGTTGTGTTTGGAATGTCAGTAGCACAATAACTGTTGTAAAAGTGGTTAGTATTAATAGTTTAGGTACTATAAGTAAAAATAAGTATATCATTGGTTTAAGTAATCTGCTCAAAGTATTTGCTCTTAAATTCGATAAAGGATATTTTTCCATTTTAATTCACGTTTGTGATCAAAACTTTTGCATGTTTGAAAAAAGTTGTTTCGCTTGTTTACAACATTAAAACTTTAGTAATCTTGTTTTGTTAAGATTTTACCTGTTGAAGAAAATATTCTGAGTTCTTAATCTTAACTACGTCAAAAAAACTAATATAACTTTTTGTTTATTTATGGTATATCAGAATAACAAGTTTTACATTATGAGAGTAGTGAGAGTCAGCTGTACGTCATCAGTATGACTGACAGTTAGTTAGGATGTGTCGGTTGTCAGTTCTGATTCTTTCGTAAAAATCAGCTTTTACTGAGTTTGTCTTCATACCACACATTTGCATAAATAATGCTTAAACTAAAATTCATCAAGCTGGATGAAACTGCTGCAATTATTACTATGTCACATGGTCATTTAGGTCCATGGGCGGAATTCACAAACATTCCTCCAAGCTCCCTTACCTTTAACCTTCCTTCAACCGGCCTCCAACCATCCTTTAACCGTCCTCAGATGAAAATACCGAATTCACGAGTGTCCCTTAAAGATCAACCCATCGCTGGATCATCAAGTGCTGGTATCCTAACAAAGGAAAATTAATGGATTCCTTATTTAGTTTTCAGATGAATTGTAATAATATATATGATGAGATAACTTTTAATTATAGTTATGCTAATCGTTACTTTCTTTTTAATTAAATATATGTAAATCCATACAATTTCTAAGAAAATTGGAGATATACAGCAGTAGTTATTTTCTTGTTTTTCATGCTTTAGTTAACCACAGTTGGCCAACGTGTATGCGCATCACCACATTTGTTTATTATTTACATAGATATTGTATGTCAAAGTTTAAGATGAAAGAAATCAACTGAAATCGAGTTTGTTAAACAATTTTTTAGGAAGAAAAAAGTAATTATGTTCTTTGATTACAAACATAAAAGCACCATCAAGAGTAAATCGTCAAAATCGTTTTTCCTGCACTCAAAAAAGTGCATATATCATAGATACAAATTTAAGAGCAGTTTAACCGATATCCTGGCATTGCTTAATCGATGTTTAGTTTTGATTTTAAAACTGTCTCAAAGAAATAAGAAAATCCACTAACACATTTAATAAACTGTTGCTAGAGTATTTGATAATTCATATATTACTCGTGAGGCTTAAGCCTAAATTTACGAGAGTGTTGGCTACATCTTACAAGGTAGCTTTGGCCTACGCCCTTCTTTCCTTATGTTACGCCTATACTTATTGGTATCTCTAATGTAAACAGTTTTGAGGAATTCCTCTAAAAAAAAGAAAACTATTTATGCATTTTGTTCAATAACCTTGTGCAGTTATACTTTTTATAGCCTAAAACATTAACTATTTTGTGCGAGCATATATAATTAAAAGAAAATTAATCTTTAAGAGTGTATAACTTATGGTTTTTAACTAATAATAAGACACACTCTCTGATAAAAACTACAGACATTCATCACTTTTAATACATAATGTCCATCAAAAGGTAGCGATGTTTTGTTAACTGATTCGAACACAGCAGTACAGTCAACTCCCGATTATCTGGGGAAATGACCGGTTGGAGGGTCACGGATAACCCAAAACCACAGTTAAAACAAAGGGATTCAATAAATTGTATATTATGAATACAATAAAGGTTTATCAACATTTTTATACTACAATATTGTGTTTTAATGTCATTTAAGATATATTTATGTCAATTAAATACTTTTGAAAATCTTTAAATTGTGATAAAATCTACAAACAGTCAAAATAATAATTGTTAATACTAGCAATGGTTGATAGCAGTAAATACTAATACTATCCAAAACGCCAAATGATATTTAATAGGTTAAACGTCTCTAAACACCAAACTCTCTAAACTACACCGAACAGTATGCTAATTAATTCTGCACTGGGGGAAAAACCCCATGAGGGTGAACAACGGGAAGGGTGATTGTATTGAGATGTTTCTATTTTTAGACATCAGCGTCTGACCGTCCATCCGAGGGGGAACAGCGGCGGGAAGGGTGATTGTTTTGAGATGTTTCTATTTTTAGACTTCCGCATCCGACCGTCTATGCGGTGTCAAGGTCATCGCTCCCCAACACGCGCCCACGGCTCATTAGCGAAATGACAGACTCTCAGATTATGTTGTGTTTACTAAATTGTTTGTATAGTATTTATTCTGATATACAAAGTAAATAATTACGATTCTGGAGATAATTTAGCAAAATATATTGTTATTATTGCTATATTTATGTTTAGAAGGGGATAAATAAAAATAATAATACCCCCCGTCGCAGCAAACCTGCGTACTCAGCGAATTTCCAATGCATTGATATGTTTCTCACTAGTACATAAAGCCACTCACCAATTTTGACAAAAATACATTCATAAATAAGTGATTTATTACATTTTATTTATTCCCCATAAGAATAAAATTAGGACTGAGTACGCAGGTTTGCTGCAACGAGGAAGATAAGAAATGAGTTTTTATGCAATTATCAATATAACTGAACCAGGTGAAGCTACTTACCATGTTTTATTAATTTATGTTCATAATTAAGGCAGATATAAAACTTTACTTATTCTCCATAAGAATAACATTAGGGCTGAGTATGCAGGTTAGCTGCTATGGGGACAATCAACAAAACATTTATTTTTTGTGCAATTATCAATATACCAGTACAACATGAAGCCACATACCAAATTTCATCAATATACATTCATAAATAATCAAGATATCAAATTTTATTTATTCTCCATAAGGATAACATTGGACAACGTACTGTGTTTAGCACTTTGAATATCTCTGCAACGGTTTGACGTAGAATCACAATTTAAACACCAAAATGATTGTTTTGTGGAGCTGAAGTGATTGGTAAAAGAAAATGTGAAGTTTAAAGTAAAATTAACTGAGGAAAAGCCAAAAACCTTTTTCCCATAAGATTAACATGGGAGATTTTATGAGCATGTTTTTTGGATTTTTTCCGCAACCACTTAACCTAGGTTAATAATTCAAAATACCATATTATTTGTTTTTTTAAGCTCTATAACATGGTCTAAACCAAAATTAAGTGTTTTAAAAATTTTAGGGTAAAAAATGCAAAAAACTGATTTTTGGAAAATTTAAAACCCCCATAAACCCCCCTTCCCATGGTCCGATTTTTCTGGTTTTCGAACTTAAAGTCATAAATGTCAGTTTACACATTTGAGCCAAATTTCATCGAAATCGGACATTTTTTACTCAAGTTATCGCATTCACGGACACATATATATCTATATATATATAGATATATATATATATAGATATATATATATAGATATATATATATATCTATATATATATATATATATAGATATATATATACATATATATAAATTTGAACGAATAGTGTTTTGGACATCTGGGGACATCAAAACAAAAAGTTATCATGGTCTCGGGCTTAAGTCTTACCATGAGACCTACGGTAATAGCTTCTTCCCTATAGGGGAAATTCGCTAAAAATAAACCTTTCGTGACCCTGTTAAACCGCAACCCGAGTAACCCGCTCCTGGATAATCGGGAGTTGATGACTGTACAATTTTTACTTTCTCCCCTTTATACATAGTATATGGAGAAAGTATTGTTTTTGTCAAAATTCTCGAATTTGAGTTTTTAGTGGAAATATTTGTTTTGGTGCTCCCTGATCCCAAAAAAGTGATTTTTACGTGATGTCTTTGTGTCTGTCTGTCTATCTGTCTGTATGGATTTATACAGAGCTAGAGCCCTAACCAATGGTCCGATTTTTATGACATTTGGTATGTAGGTACTTTTTTACGATATCTCCAGGCTTCTTTTCATTATTTGGAATTTTTGATTTTTAAGGTCACTATCCCCCAAAAACCGCCAAAAAACATAATACCCCCCGTCGCAGCAAACCTGCGTACTCAGCGAATTTCCAATGCATTGATATGTTTCTCACTAGTACATAAAGCCACTCACCAAGTTTGACAAAAATACATTCATAAATAAGTGATTTATTACATTTTATTTATTCCCCATAAGAATAACATTAGGACTGAGTACGCAGGTTTGCTGCAACGAGGAAGATAAGAAATGAGTTTTTATGCAATTATTAATATAACTGAACCAGGTGAAGCTACTTACCATGTTTTATTAATTTATGTTCATAATTAAGGGAGATATAAAACGTTACTTATTCTCCATAAGAATAACATTAGGGCTGAGTATGCAGGTTAGCTGCTACGGGGACAATCAACAAAACATTTATTTTTTGTGCAATTATCAATATACCAGTACAACATGAAGCCACATACCAAATTTCATCAATATACATTCATAAATAATCAAGATATCAAATTTTATTTATTCTCCATAAGGATAACATTGGACAACGTACTGTGTTTAGCACTTTGAATATCTCTGCAACGGTTTGACGTAGAATCACAATTTAAACACCAAAATGATTGTTTTGTGGAGCTGAAGTGATTGGTAAAAGAAAATGTGAAGTTTAAAGTAAAATTAACTGAGGAAAAGCAAAAAACCTTTTTCCCATAAGATTAACATGGGAGATTTTATGAGCATGTTTTTTGGATTTTTTCCGCAACCACTTAACCTAGGTTAATAATTCAAAATACCATATTATTTGTTTTTTTAAGCTCTATAACATGGTCTAAACCTAAATTAAGTGTTTTAAAAATTTTAGGGTAAAAAAAGCAAAAAACTGATTTTTGGAAAATTTAAAACCCCCATAAACCCCCCTTCCCATAGTCCGATTTTTCTGGTTTTCGAACTTGAAAGTCATAAATGTCAGTTTACACATTTGAGCCAAATTTCATCGAAATCGGACGTTTTTTACTCAAGTTATCGCATTCACGGACACATATATAGATATATATATATATATAGATATATATATATATATATATATATATATATATAGATATATATATACATATATATAAATTTGAACGAATAGTGTTTTGGACATCTGGGGACCTCAAAACAAAAAGTTATCATGGTCTCGGGCTTAAGTCTTACCATGAGACCTACGGTAATAGCTTCTTCCCTATAGGGGAAATTCGCTAAAAAAATCAAGATTCCTCAAAAACAGCTCTAACGATTTTTATTAAACTTTAGAGGTTTGTAGAACTTTAGTTTTCCAACAAAATGACACCTCCCGCATTCCTGTAAAAACTCCTCGGGTTCAGAAATTACAATACTTAAAATAAAAAATAATACTATTCACCATTAAAAAGAGCCAAAAAAAAATAGTAGTTTGAATTACTATTCTACAATAGTTGCGGAAAAATTTTAAATTTTCATTTTGCGGTAAACACAGTATGTTGTCCACTGTTATTCTGATGGGGAATACAAAAATTACTATTTCTCTCTTATTTATTGATCAATTTTGTTCAAACTTAATATGCTTGTTAAGTTAGCATTGACCAACAGAGGAAATTCAAAATATGTTGCCCCTTAATAATCCTGAGGGGGAGAATAGGGGGAATTTCCCCTCTCAAAAACCACGTGTGTAGCGATGGATTCTGTAGTGTTTCCTAAACAGGGATTTGGGTGGATATTTAAAAATAAAAACTTGTTTATAAGATTTTCTGTACATTCGACCGTGCTTTGTATTATATATTTAGTAAATAAAAAGTAATTTATTCATTAAAGTTGGGCTAAAAGGGAGAAAGTATGTGCAGTTTCCTGATACCGTTTATTTATCCTAGTGGAACTACTACATAACTATCTCGGCTATGGCGGTCTTTAATGTTGGAGGAAGAAACGGATTTCTGAGGGAAACTTCTTTTATTTGCACTCAACGTTTTGAACAAATTAGTTAGTTTTTTTACATTTATTAATCCTCATAACTGGAATTGAAAATTGGATTGATAAAGAAATAAATAGGAGTAAGAATATAGACAAAATATTTAAAATAAAAATTCAGTAAAATGTATGGACAGTGGATTTAATAACACTAGGTTAATGTTAAACCATTGTAAACTGTAGACCAACGGGTCATTTATTTGTTGTCAGCAACATAGCCTATCAAAACCTTTGTTTTGATTCATAGAGTCAGGCTGTAAGACCGTTTCCTCCAACCAGCCTTTAACCTTCCTTAAATGCTCCTTACACAGTTCCTTGAGAGAGTTTAAAGAAAGGTCGGAAGCCAGATCAAGGGAGGTTAAAAGTAAGGAAGCTTAGAGGAGCATTTGTGAATACAATTCACAAACAGTAAAATAATCAAACAGTAGACAATTTGGCTGTTGTTACGCGATTTGATTGCCATATGCACTCGTTGTTATGTGATTTGTTTGTCATTTACGGCCGATTACATGTGATGATGTGTGGTCCGTTTATTGTTTACGTTTATGATATGTGGTCCGGTTATTGTTTAAGGCCTTTGCAGCAATTTTCATTAATGGCCGATTAAGTCATAAAAAAATCGTATCATTCCACTTGTTAAACTGGGGAATACGATAAATTTACTTTAAATAATAGAAATTTTTTTAAAGAATGTGTCTTTAGTATAAAAGCACTATTACTAATCACTAGAGATGTGCGAGTACTCGAAATTTCGAGTTCGAGCTGAGTTCGGCACTGAAACTCAAGGTTTTATTGAAACTCGAAAGTTTCAAGCGAGTTTACTCCCACCGTACTCTGTATAGGCCTCTTTTAAGTTAACCTAATCCTTGTCATTTTTTAAAGTAAAATATCAAAAACATCTGTAATGAAATCTAATAGGTAAGCATAAGAAGTTTGTGCTTGTTTTTTGTTCCATGATAATTGAAATTGAGGCAATCCATTAATTTTAGGCTCAACTGTCCATTGGCATTGAGCTGTTTTTAAAGACAAGTGATTTGTTTTGGCCTAGTTTAAGTTTCATTAATGATTTTTTAAATAATTTTTAATATTTTAAAACTATTTAAGACATGGCTTAAATTTCATATATTGATTTGCAGACACTTTCAAACATATCTTCATGTTTTTACTCATTAGGAATATTAGTGTTAAAATTAATGCTAAGATATGTTAGTAAATATCTTGTGGTTATGCCATTTTGTGTGGTAAGTAAGGTACGCTAATGTTTTACAATGTAATAGGCCTTTTAAATATTAAAGATTGTTTTAACTTATAGGCCTAAATTTTATTTTATTTTCTCCATTCGTAAAAATATGTAGCTTAGACATAATATACAAAACATAGGATAAAAAAGGAGGAAATAAAATAAAAAACTGAGATTATTTTTTAATGAAACTGTTAATTAATACTATATCGGCTATAACAACCTTAATACCAATAGATTTAAAGTATTTTATCTTCATGGCAAAATGTTATGCAATTACTTTGGTATAATTTATTTTCAGATAAATGTACTCATGTTTTTCCAATGAAGCAGGAATCAATTTATTTTACTTGCTATTGTTATTTTCAGGTCATAGTGACTAGAAAAGTTTATTTTAATAACAACATTTAAAAATGGAACCCTATACACTGTTTTGATCCAATTCAAGTCGACCTGTGTGTTTTTTTATTTGTATACTCGACTCAAACTCGAGATTCGAATCTTTTGCCATTTACTCAACTCGAACTCCACTCGACTTAAAAAACCTGTACTTGCACTTCTCTACTAATCAGAGTTTTAAAACTAACTGTATGAAATAAGGCTTTTTATAGAATAAAAATGTATATAGAAAAGTTATTGCATGAACCCTTTTCATGATTAACTGCTCGAAGTTATCTATTATACTAAGCTAATTATTTGAAACTAACTGATTTGTAGCTGGAGACGTCACAGCTGCTATGGGGCAAATGTCATTAGGACCTACTAGCGGGAAGAAAAGTACCGGACTGTGGAAAATACCTGAACGGAAAAACAAAGCTGATAATAATATGATGGTTGGGGTCAGAGGTCGTCCCATTGAGATAGAAGTGAATCATCTCCTCTTGACATTGAAGAAGTCAGGGCTGGCAATTCATTATGACGTAGATTTTAAACCGGACGTACCTAAGAAAATGCTAAGGTAAGATTTTAGTTGTTCCTTACAATAGCCTTTTTGTGGTATTTTGTTTATTTAGGAATTGCGAAAAATTCATAATAAGAATAAAGTTTTTTAACGGGTCTTTAAAAGTTGTCACCAATAACCCGCACTTTTAATTAAAAATTGGGGTGTGGGAGTAGTGATTTTTTGGATCGAGCCAAGTCGAGTAGTGCTAATTATTCCCGAGTTTTGAGTAATTTGAGCGAGTGTTTGCCATCAGCCTATTGTTGTTAGTCATTTCAAATAGTCTAATGGAGTTAGAAATAACTCCAGATTTGATTGACTAAACATGGCTTCCAACTAATATATGATTTAACAATTCACATTTTAGGCCAGTACAATAAAACTGGTTTAAGTATTGACAAACAAAACATGATTTGACTGTCGTTTTCAGCCAACAAAACACAGTCCAGTAGCCATTTGGACATTATCACTTGGTACGAACATCACTTGTAATCATCACTAAATCACAGAATCACTAAATAGCCCATAAATGGTCGATGTTTTATGGTTTGGTTGTCATTGTTGACTGATATTGTGTACAATAAAACTGGTTTAAGTATTGACAAACAAACATGATTTGACTGTCGTTTTCAGCCAACAAAACACAGTTCAGTAGCCATTTGGTCATTATCACTTGGTCCGAACATCACTTGTAATCATCACTAAATAGCCCATAAATGGACCTTAAATAGACCATAAATGGTTGATGTTTTATGGTTTGGTTGTCATTGCTGACTGATATTGTGTTTTCCGTAATTATTTACAGTCGATATTATGCAGTCCAGTTGTCATATTTGGCCGATATTTTAAGTGTCACGAAGTCAGTTACGGCCGATATTACGTGGCCTAGTTGCCATTTTTGGCCAATATTATGTTTAACAATGTAATTTTTGGTTGTTATTAAGCGGTCCAGTAGCCATTTTCGGCCGATATTATGTTTTCCATCGTCATTTACAGCCGTTATGACGTGATATGGTCATTATTTCCAGAGGGTAGTGTCACATCTTTAATGTAATTTCAAATTGATAATACACAGTCTTGTCGCCATTTACACTCGTTTGGTTGTTTTTTGACCGATTACTAAATTGACCAATACTAACATTGTTGAGTACTTGCACACCCATAGTTAAAATGAAACTTAAATTTACAAAGCTAGCTGTTAGCGGTGACTAATGGAAACAGACAACAGATAATAGACAATGCATTACACAATAGAAACTGCAACTCAATCTAATAAAATAACCTTTACAAGATACTATGAATGACATGCAGATAATATTGTTCAGAATCATCATCATTCGTCATTGTTGCGGATTAGAAAACCCCATCATAGCTGCTAGGCACATCTTCCACAAGCAGGAATATTGCACAGGTTACCGGAATGATAGGATATAGTAGGAAAGGAAAGGGTGGGATGGGACGGCAGCCAAATCGACCCTTCAGAGGGCCAACTCCCGTGCCCCTGTGACAGCTGGGATGAGGCTCTCAAACAGGGGACCCGCATTCTGTCCTCCAACTGGTAAACTCAACTGACAGGGTATCCATGTACAACAGCCAGGGACCATCCATTCTCAGGTTGGCAGGTTGGGGACCAAACCCGGAGATTCTGTCCCTAGCCGCTGCAAATGGAGGGACCTCAGGTGAAAGGGAAGTTTGTCGTAATGGACAGCCAAAAGACTTACCATATGACAACTTCATTTGCTGTACCCAATGTCTGGAATAGACCAGTTTTAAGGTAGTCCTGGGACAATGTCTAGAATGTTATTTGCAACCTAACCTAGCTAAGCTACCCTAAGCTATTTCTCTATAGAAATAACTCAACACAAGCTAGTTGAACTAAACATATAAATTGTATTGTGATGTGATTTCTGGGGGAAGGAAATAGTTTCAGAAAAAAACATAAACGGCTCCCCATAAATCAGTCATTGTCGTTTATACGTTGGAATTGCTCAGGAATGAGCTGGGATTTATTCCAGGGGTCGAGAAAGGCAGAATTTTGAATTTATGTAGTTCAATAGGTGAGATGTTTTGATTTTTTCCGTCCTTACCCTCGTAAAATTTGGTTAATTTGCTGAAAATTGTGAATCATCTCTGCAGGGAGTTGTTGTAGATGTATTTTAAATTTAGTTATTTAATACTGTCAATAAACGTGGTGAAAAAACAATAATTTAGTGGAAATATTCAAATCGAAGGTCAGGTCGGTCTTTGCGATTTGATAGGTCTTATTTATTTCAAAATATGAGTCTAAATTTTCTTCAGAGTGTAAAATTCAATCAAATAAAACATGTTGAGCCTTTTAACCAATTAACTTAAAATTGAAAAGTGAAAATTAAATTTAGAAAGACGATTTTACCAGGTTAAAACATGATTTTATTCCAATTGTAAAATTGGCATGAAAGATAAATTAATTTTGATGTAGCAATTAAATCAGTACAAGTCTTATTCTTGAAAAAATATCCTCGTGGCATGGAGAATATATAATAGTGGTATAGCCACCACTACTAACTCCCACTAATCAAGTTGCAACATTTCACAAGTAAATGATCCATAGAAATTAATTTTGTTTTTAGGATCATTTCCGTTATACGTATACTAACCCTTAGCGGTCGTATTCATCGTTCTCTTTTCCTTCCCTACAGATCGGGAAGGCCACACTTAGTGGCCCTCTCATTCTGTATAATGACGCGACATTGTCAGCGCTGAAGGTAGCCCCACAGCTCGGGCCGGCCACGCGTAGTGGCCCTCTACGCGTTTCCTGTTCAGCTCGGCTGTCCACCCCGTAGTGGCCCCCTGTTTCTCTTCATATTATTTAACATTGTAATTTTGTTTTCAATTCTCTCTGCTTGGGAGGTGCTGCACTCCCTCGGCAATCATCGGAACTATCTGGAGACAACAACAAGACAGTATATTTTTAGCTGATCACAATATTATCACGTTTGTCATTGGTGAGTTATTTGCTTGTGTTGTGCACCAGTCCTTTTAAAGGCTTTTAATTTTTAATAAATTGATATTTATGATTAATAAATGGCCTCAAATAGTGACTTAACATCCGATACTATACGGGATTTATAATACTCTTTATAATACTCTTCATGTGTAAATGTTAGGCAATAATGATTTCAATTTAGTTTTGTAAAGCTTTTTGCAGTTCTTTTAATGGTTTTATATACAATATACTTCTTAATATTATTTTGTTTCAGTACCAAGATTTTAAATTAATATTATATATTATCTATGTTCTTTCTACTTTTCAGTAAACTCATAATAAAGCTGGTAATTTGAATAATACTGTATGATAATTATATAACTTGTCAAATATATTTAGATTTGTAGTTTTTTTTAAATATTTTATTGCAAATGAACCATTTTCATTGTTTTTTAATCAGTTTTAACCGTAAAAGATACTTTTTTAACCGTAAAAGATACTTTACTTTTTTATTTTATTTAAGAGTATTAATAATTTAATTGTTATAAACGTTTTAATATTTGAGTAATAAAGTTGTTATTAAATACGAGTGTACATAATTGAATCCTAATGATGACCGAGTTTACAGTCAAATGTTAGGTTAAACATCAGTGTTTTGGAGTTAAAAGGCTCGCCACACGGTATTTAATCCAAGCGTAAGACGTAAACAAGAGAAGTAGTAATGGCGGCCAAACTACGCAGTGACGCGGGGCCACTACGAGTGGCCCTTCCGAGCTGTAGGCGCGTCACTTCGTATATATATTACACCTTGTCCCGTTACGGATCTTGTGGCCACACGTAGAGGCCTTCCGACCGCTAAGGGCTAATATTTAAAGCCAAGTTATGTGATTTTCCATTATAAATACGGTAAACATAATATTTAAGTAGCTCAACTGTTTAGGTCTATGAAGATGGCCAATACTTGGCAATATTTCATCAAATAGGTATTCCCTTGTTGTAAGGTTAGGGTAGGTTGTCATAAATAAAGGCAAAGGATTTACCAGATACAAATAATTTACATTTATTTAAAATAATCCAACCCAACCTAACTCCGTACAGCAGTCTTATGGTAAATTTTAATTGATTAATGTCATTAATAAATTAAATTATAATTTTTTTGCTTTTCCTATAGACAGAGATAACCATAGATAAGATAGCGAAACTGTGTCTAATATATTCAAACGAGGAAATCCTATTGTAAAATGACTAATCACAATCATTTGACTAGTATTTGGAGAAAACCAATGGTAAAAGTCTAAGAAGTGCAATTCAAATGGAGTTATATGTATAACGGAAAAGATCCTTGATTTATTTCCACGAGATAGTCGGTGTCATACAGTAAACTTGAAGTTGACTCAATTAATTTAAATTGAGTTACAGATGATTTAGCAACTAATGGTTAGGGCCATGTTCGAACGTGATCTATACCCGAATGAATTAGGCAAATATTATTTAATATTTGATAATTTTATACGTTCGAGTGAGTATTTCCCGCCGATCTCCGGACGATCGCGACCTCCCAAATCGCGTAGTAAGGGCCGCAAAAGACGACCGATTAGACCGGGCCGCGTAATATCGGCTGTAAATGACGATGGAAAACCTAATATCGGCCAAAATGAAGGCTGGACCACGTCATATCGGCCGTAAATTACGACGGAAAATACAATGTCGGTCAAAAGGCGATTTTAAGTGAAGTCCAGACCAAGTGATACTGGGAAATGGCAACCGGATTGTGTTTTATGAACCGAAAAAACTGTCAAACCATGTTTTGTTTATCAATACATATTCCAGATTGATTGTACTGGCCAAACATGTGTATTACTACTCATATATTAGTTAGAAACCATGTTATTTAGACTATCAAATCTGGAATGCATTATTAGTCAAATCCCATTACACTACGGTATTTGAAACTACCAACCAACAACAACATATTGCTGATGGCTAATACTCGCTCGAAAATACTCTAAACTCAAGAATAATTAGCACCATTCGACTCGATCCAAAAAATTAGCTAGTCACTAGGCCTATTCGCCTATCGGACACGTGACAGTACTGGATATCAACAAAGTTTTACAAAAGCCCTCCGTAGCGCTTTTAGTGTCCGTTAAAGTGCTGGATTCTCTTGAAAACTACGTTAAGAAAAAAATATAGTTTTGACATCTTTATGAAAGCTGAGGGAAGAAATGAGAGGAACTAAGTATGAGAGGAGCCAAGATCAGCAAGCTCGCACCACCAAGGGCAGTACCAGGCTCACATTTTTCGATGATGACAAAACATCAGACACATAGTTCTAAAAGGAATGGAAAAACTAAAAATTTAAACATTTATGCCCCGTGCTTGATCTTTTGAAAGCACAACTAGAACTACGGGCTAAAACTATGAAGAAGTTACAAATAAATTTGGATTCCTTGAGGATTTTGTGAAACTCTTTGAAAACAGTATAAAATCAATGGTAATAAAATTGTAATTGTAACAAATTAATCTTAAAACAAATAAACAAATAATAGAGGGGCCTCCCTGGAGTGAGCCGCTGGGAGCCACAACGACCCTAAATACGGCCCTGCTCAAACGTAAGACGTAAATCGTCACCTGATGACGGCTTGGAGTTGATCATCCCCACGAGGTCTCTAGTTTCCTCCTTCCCCTCAATGCCCCCTCCCGTGATGAGGAGGAATCAGTTGATTCAGAAGATTTATGAAGGTTCGAAACTTGACCCAGCTGCCATTGGCTTTGGGCTCTTAATTAATGATCCAGGCTTAAGAATCAGTTGGTCTTAGTCGGTAACAAACACAAGGTGTCTCACCCATCCTACACTGTTAATTCATTCATATTCACCTTAAAATACTCACTAGTTGCGTTAGCTTCTTATACGGTCATAAAGCTGACAATACTTTTGCAGGTCTGCTATGGAAGAAATGAGGAGAAAACACTATCCGTCTCGTCACCCGGCTTTTGACGGAAGAAAAAATCTTTACTCATATACAGACTTGCCATTTGGCAGTCAGGTAAGTCTCATTTAATATGCAAATTCATACTTTTAATTGTGTAAACATATTTAAATGAGGAATACTGTTTGCTGTGGAACTGCACTGTGAAATGATTGCCTATATTTTTTGAACACAAATAGTATATAGATTTTCCTGTGATTAAGTTCTCATTTATTTGTTTTTGTCATATTGCGAAATTCAAGCAAACTTTGGATGACTAACCAATTACTCCCATGGGAAGCCAGTCATAATACAATAATAGCCAGATAATGTTTAGGTAACCTCATCTGCTGATGATGCAGCTTAGTTGCTTTATACACGTTCAGAGTAAATCTGTTCACTGGACTGCTAAGAATTGTCGGTAAGTCACATATTTACAGTTTTTAATGGGTTGGAAAAACTGATTAGCAGTTGTTATTCTGTCTGTATTAGCCATTTGATCAATATTCACAGGACCTAAAAATGTTGCAGATAAGGGATACAGTCTCAGTTGCTGATGATGAACGTGACAAACTTAAGGAGTTTGATGTCACAATCAAGAGAGTTTCCACCGTGGATCTAGGCCAGATCGCAGCCTATCTCAGCAATGGCGTGGGTTTCCCACAAGATGCCATTCAAGCATTGGATATAGCTCTGCGGAACCCAGCTGCAATGAGGTTAGTATTTTATATGCACCAATTAACATAATATTAGTTTTTCAGATCCAAGATGCTTGTGCTCCAATACCCTTTTCTGTTAAGGTTAAGTTTAAAAGGATATAGTGATGTATCGGTACAGTTTTTTCAAAGTCGGTACCGGTACCGGTTCTTGACAGGATCGGTTCTCGGTTCTCGGTACCGGTACCAAGTACTCGTTTTTTTTAAAATAAACCAATGCATTCATATCTTTAAGTAGAGTTCTCGGTGTAGATTGAGATTAGGTTGAAGGATCAAATAAACAATGTCAACCTTATATCTTCTTTTTCTTATAATACATACTTATATTACATCAATCTTATAATTTATAATACGACCAAACATGTGAAGACATTTTATCACTGGCACTTAAACAAAGTAGTTTCATTGTTACAATATTCATCCATTATATTTAACTGTTCGTCACAGGGCATTAAACTAGATCACAAAAGTCAAAAATCTCTCAGATAGGCCAGAAAACACTTTTTCAATCTGAAACTAACCTACAGCCAAACTAAACTAAACAGCTACAACGCTACAGACAGTACGAAATGCACTATTCGAAACGTTTCGATTGTTTCAACCGTTCGAAATGCACGAGTTCACATTCGAATGGCACATTCAAAATCATCTAATTTCGTATTTGGAAACTAATAAAACACAGTTACATTATTGTTATTTTTCCAAAATAAACCAAGCAAATGAGTTTAAAGATATAAACTTATTTTATTTATATGTGTAACACTACGTTACTTATATTATTACAACTAAAATATACACAATCGCGATCAAAGAAGAACGATACGATATTTCACACAGAGAAAATATTTTTTTTATCTGGTTTGCTGAAAGCCGGTTTCGGTTTTATATGCCAAATATGGTACGCGTATGATAAATATCGTGTTCCCAGCAACACTGCAGATTGGATTGGTGATCACGTAACCTTACAGCTGTTTTTACTATGTCTACCGGATAGCTAGAAAACCTTAAATATATCGACTGAGCAGACATTGTAAATAATCTATGGACCTTGATTTGATACAACATTCTCCTAAACGTTTGATTTACCCTCGGGAATCCATTGAGGATTAAAGTTTAGCTGAAGATTGATTTATTTGTCATTCGTTCCCTATTTATTACCATACCATAAGTAATTCAACCATCGTACTTTTATTTTTTATATAATCATTATTTGGCCTATACCTAATATCTTAACTCGTTTTGCACATGATATAAGAATTCATTAAAACTCAATATATGCGTGTTAGTCCGGGTCATTTTTGTAATATTGTAATCAATGTTTTTATGTTTATATTTTAACTCACCTTAACTTACCTTCTTTCTCCATGTCTACAACGTCTGCATTTCGTCGCCACAACAGACGACACTAATAAACAACTCAGCGAATTCCGAACAGAGATAAAATAATATAATCTGAACAATGAACAAAACAATATACAATAAATAATAAATCATGGTTAAGGAAAGGAAGTTGGTAAATAATAATGTTAGACTGATTTAAATATGTTTTATTCATAATGTAAGTCGTCATCTTGATCTTGATCCATTGAAGTTGTCTCGGTCTTTGTTCTGCATTCTCGTCTTGACGATGACGTCAGCTGACGAAACTGTCAACTTAGATAAAACTTACAATTCAATTAATTAACGTACTGGTACTAATAACATATTATTTTACTAACTATTTACTATTTATTAAAAAATTTGGTTAGGGTAAATGTATAGTTTTAATTAAAAATTGTTATAGATTTTACCGTGTATTGTATTACAAAATTAACTTACGGGTATCGGAAAGTACCGACATTTTGACATCGGTTCTCGGTACCGGTTCTTTTCCATAGAACCGGTGGTACCGAGAACCGACTTTAGGTACCGACACATCCCTAAAAGGATATAATACTTATTGAGTGTAATTATTGTGGACATAGTGCTTCTTTGATTTGTTTAGTTAAGTACAACAGTAACCAAAATACTATATGACATAGTCAGCTAACTGTACAGGGTGAATTTTATGGGGTGTGTGCAGTTGTTCAAATACATTGTTGGTTAGTTTATAATAAATATTCTACAATGATAAAAAAAACTTGTTATAATAGGCTATTACTTTAGAGGCAATAGGCTATTACTTTAGAGGCAATAGGCTATTACTTTAGAGGCCCCAACGGATAAAACAATCGTAAGGTAACAAATAAATTACGAAGAAACAACATTATAATATAAGAAAGAAATTACATTATAAAATTGTTCATCACCTTGTAGCAATCATTCTTGTAGCGTCATCCTTGTAGCAATTTGTTTAACACGTTCAGTGTGGCACGCCGGATTTCTGGCTGTTGCCTAACAAGGAAACTAATGCAATTATCCTGAATATGCACGATTAACTCAGTGAATGCGAAACATACGCACAAAACACATTCCAGTCTTAAAGGTTTCTATCGAACAGTGTGTGTGGAATGTTATGAAACTTCTCTAAAGTTCCTTCTTATAATATATACCTATAAAAAGCAAAGCCCTCACTAACTGACACGCTCTCTCACTCATTACAAATTCTACTACTTCCTATTTACCTAGAGAGCTGACATTTTGTACACTGATTCTTTAGGCATAAAATAGGAAAACTAAATGGTTTTCATCCTGATCTGACCTTAGGGCTCCGCTAGAGACCCTGACAAAGTTCCCATGTATTCCTTATGGGCATTAATTTAAGTTTGAGCTGATGAAAATACAAATAGCTCATTTTGATTCGTAGTAGTTCCACGGGCTAACCACAGAATGCAGCTCACAACTGTCATACAAAATTCTAAAACACACAAATCATACCACCAGGAGACATTTGTGGATCTACAATAATCTACTAATATCCTTAAAAAATCCATGTAAATCTACTTAAATTATTTTGTGGATGATTGATTTCGTAAGAACGTATAAGATATTTGAATTCAGCGAATTCAGCAATCCCATAACCAGATCTTTCAAAATATAAGATATTTGTCTAATTTGCATGTTGTCTAGGTTCACCCCAGTTGGCCGCTCGTATTTCACTCCGCCCAGGAACCAGATTGTACAGTTGGGTAATGGCCTGGAACTGTGGTATGGGTTCTATCAGAGTGCTATTTTGGGATGGCGGCCATTCCTTAACGTTGACGGTAATTTTTAATTCTTTTTATATTGTTAAGATTTATAAAATAAATTGGTTCTTTGTGTGCTCCACTCTTATATTGTCTTTACCTAGTTGAAGTTTTCTCATATTTTATCTCCCCCCTATTCATTGTTTATGCAGAAAGTATTATTTTGTCAGAATTTTCGAACTTGAATTATCAGTGGAAATATTTGTTTTGATGCTCCCTGAACTCAAGGAAGTAGTTTTTGGGGTGTTGTCTGTCTACCTGTTTGTATTTAATGTACGGACCTAGATGCAGTGGAACCTCGATAACTCGAACCTCAATAAGTCAAATTCCTTGATAACTCGAATTTTTGTCATTCCCCTAGAACTTGCCTACCTAATGCTATGTTATTTTACCTCTTATAAGTCGAAGGGTTAACAGGAAACATCTCGATAACTCAAATTTTTGCAGTATTCTTAGCCTGTTGCCGCACCTCTATAAGTAGAATTTTTAAGCTGTAGAACCTCTATAACTCGAAAACGATTGCCGAACCTCTATAATTCAAAGTATTGACTAGAGAACCTCTATAAGTCGAAGTATTGACTAGAGAACCTCTATAAGTCGAAGTATTGACTAATGAACCTCTATAAGTCGGAGTTGTTGATTCATTAAACCTGCAGTGACTTTGCAGCCGGAAATTTCAACCCTCCCTCCCCACTAAATCTCTTTCCCGGTTGCTCATGGTGTTGGTAAAACAACCGACAAATTTATGTTGATGAGCAACACGCATATCAAACACACTCATCCTCACGTACCGGTTTCACCTGTGTGAGGATTTAATTTCATAAATAAGAAACAGTCTCATATTGTTGTAAATTATATATATTTTTTAAATCAAATTGTTTTAATTTGATTATATTTGTGTTCTTAGTCTTTAGTTAGTGTGAGTTCAGAGGTTCTGGATGTAGTACGTGAAACGTAGTTTTTAGGTTGTTTTTTACAAAGTGTTTGCAGTTTGGGAAAACGTGTTGGCAAAACTCCACCCCATGAGGAGGACTATTTGAGGCTATTGACACAGGAAATAAAAACAGTGACATCGGGAAGCAGTTTGGAACACCAGTGAACACTGTCGACAGTTTTAAAACAAAAAAAGTGTCGCACTGCTTCACTCTAATTCCAACAATGCTCTGCAATTTTAATTGTTATCATGTTTTGTTCCCTTTTAGTTTTGCAAATTATTTTAGTATCCTACATTACATTAATGTTCAGCTAAATGAAATTGATGCATAGTTGGTCAGAACTGACTTCCGTAAGTGGGAGGGATTTGTCTGGGGCAGGTGATAAGAAGTGAGCAAAAAAGTCTTAGAAAATATACAGGAAGCGGTAGAACGGGTAAAACATCACCAAAATACCAAACTGTGAGTCATTATTTGTTTACTTTCCTCCTCTACAATATCTTCACTGAAGGAAGTATTTCGTTCTGTACTACGTTTACCAAAGAACCTTTACAATATATTTCCGGGCTTATTTTAACATTTAAAATTGTTCAAATCTATTTTAATTTTAATAATAATTATTATATGGTATGATTATTTTTTATACATAGCTGGAACTTATGTAAGGACTATACACTTCCATGATCCATCTATTGTGTTACCGTGACCCTCAAAAAGTCGAAGTCTGTGGTAAATCACCTTGATAAGTCGAACCTCGATATTTCAAAATATTCGATAACTCAAATTTTGGCCATTCCCCCTGAGGTTCGAGTTATCGAGGTTCCACTGTACCACACCAATGGATCCTGATATAATTTGTAAAACCAATGGTTTTGATATAATTTCTGATGAAGGTACTAATCCTTGGTAGACCTAAGTATTTTTATTTTATTTTTAATTTCGAAGGGTAATTATCCCCCCAAAACCTCAAATAGTAAAAATTACAGATTTTTAAAAGTTGCTCTAACCATTATTAGTTAAAATCTGGTGTTTCATAGTGCTTTACGGGTCTAACAAAATGACACTACCCTTATTTCTAGAAAAATTCTAGAATAACTATACTTGGCCCAAATAATTATAGGGGCTCAAAATGTTCAAAAACTCAGTTTCTGGGACTGTTCATAAAACCATGTTAAATTTATTTACAGTGGCTCACAAGGGATTTCCAGAAGCCAAAAGTCTCTTGGAACTCATGTTGACGATGAAAGACAAGAATAAGAGGTACAACGACCCACCGTCAACTATGGAGCAGCTACAGGGCAAGAACGCGCTGCAGCGCTATGAACTAGACGACTTTGTGAAGTTCATCCGAGGTCTCAAGTGTGAGTTCATGTTGCCCAACCAGCCAAACACCCGGAGAGTGTACAAGATGAACGGGTGTAAATCAGCATGCTCCGAGTACAGGTAAAATACATTCCAAGGTTTTTTGGATACTAACTTTTTAAATCCCAATTTGGTTATTATGCTATGTGCTCCGAGTACAGGTAAAATACATTCCAAGGTTTTTTGGATACTAACTTTTTAAATCCCAATTTGGTTGTTATTAGGGGTGTGCGAGTAGTGATTTTTTTAATTGAGTCGAGTAGTGCCAATTATTTTCGAGTTTCGAGTATTTTCGAGCGAGTATTTGCCATCAATTGGTAGTTTAAAATAGTGTAATGGGATTTTGATACCACCCTAGATTTGATCATCTAAACATGGTTTCTAACTAATACATGAGTAGCAATACAAAGTTTTGGCCAGTACAATCAAACTGGATTACGTAGTGACTAACAAAACGAGGTTTGATATTCGTTTCCAGCCGATGAAACAGGAACCTGTTGTCATTTGGCCAATTTCACCTGGTCTAGACATCGCTTATAATCAATATTAAATGACGAAATCGTTAGTCACGGCCAAATTTGCGCGATCCGATCGTCATTTTCGGCCGATTTTACGTGATGCGATTGCCTTTTACGGCCGTTACTACGCGTTTTGGCCGGTCGTAATCGTTCGCGGTCGTCATTTTCGGCCTGTTTTACATGATGCGATCGCCTTTTGTGACCGTTGCTAGGCGTTTTGGTCGGTCACAGAGGTTCACAGTCGTCATTTTCGGCCGATTTTACGTGATGCAATCGCCTTTTACAGCCGTTACTACGCGTTTTGGCCGGTCGAATCGTTCGCGGTCATCATTTTCGGCCTGTTTTACGTGATGCGATCGCCTTTTGTGGCCGTTACTAGGCGTTTTGGTCGGTCACAGAGGTTCACAGTCGTCATTTTCAGCCGATTTTACGTGATGCGATTGCCTTTTGCAGCTGAAATTGCGCGGTCCGATCGTCATTTTAGGCCGATTTTATGTGATGCGATCGCCTTTTACGGCCGTTACTACGCGTTTTAATAATAATAATAATAATAATAATAATGCTTTATTGTCATTAATCAATTGAAATAGACAACGTCACAAGAAATACAAGAGACATGCACATACCATTCTTCAATAACATACAATATCACATGCAAAATACAATATTACAATATCAGAATTCAAGCTAAATATAGCATGCCATACTAACTATGCAAATCTATAATTGTGATCAAGCCAAATTTATTCATGCTATATCTATATTCCAAATTAACGCATAATGCAAATCAAGCAATTTATTCACTTCAATATGCAAAAGCAAGTATAAGCATACGCAAGTATATGAGGATTTATGTAAGTATATGAAGTTTATGAGGATTTATGAGTATATGCAAGTATTTTGGTGGCAAGTTGCAAGTATAAGGTAGATATCCGACAAGCTTATAAACAATATCAATAAATAGACACAGTATGGGAAAGCATTTAACATATATAAAAATAACAAACAACGTAAAAATAAAAAAATTCTAACAGAGACATTACATTCCAAGTGATAATAATAAGTTAAAAACAAGCAAAATCATCACAGTTTAAAAACTCGTCAATTGAGTAAAACGCCTTGCTCAATAGCCACCTTGATAAACGTTTTTTAAATAAAATGGAATCTAAGCTACGGTAATCTACTGGAATTTTATTAAAAAACTTAATCTGTAAATACTTGTGGCTGTTAATAAATTTACTTAATCTAGCAGCTGGAGCATTTAAATCACAAGATCCTCTAGTATCGTAACTATGAACTGAATCACGAGTAACAAAGTTGTTAATATTTTCCTTGACAAAAATTAAATTTTGAAAAATGAATATGGAAGGCAGAGTCATAATTTCATAACTAATAAAAAAAGGTTTACTACTAGTTCTAACAGGAATATCAAACAAGATTCTTAAAGCCTTCTTTTGCCAGATAAAAACATGTCTAGCTCCACTACTATTACCCCACAAAAGGTTTGCGTATAAGAGATGGGTGTGAAAAAAACTATGGTAAGTAATAAGCAGCATATGAATGGAAATACATTTTTTGAGCCGTCTCAGTAAAAAACAAACTCTGGCCAATTTAGAAATAACATTGTATGTATGAGACTCCCAAGTAAGCTTGACATCAAGTGTGACTCCTAGCAGTTTAACGTGGTCATAAATCTTATTATTAGCACAGCCTAATTGCCTCAATGAAAAACAAATTCTTTCTGTTTTCTCATCATTAATAGATAAAAAATTACTACTAAACCAGGTTTTACCAAAATCAATCATATCAGTTATAACTTTTTCAGTCTCCTTAAAATCCTTACCCGAGTACAGAAAAGAGGTGTCGTCAGCGTATAACAATGTTTTACAAGGCATGGAGTTAGGAAGGTCATTAATAAAAATTATAAATAACAATGGTCCAAGAACGGACCCCTGCGGCACCCCAGCAAGGACTTCTCTGAATGAAGAAGCTTCGGAATCTAAAAGAACCATCTGCCTCCTTCCACAAAGGTAGGATCTAAAAAACTCTAATTCTTTATCTTTAATACCATAAAATTCCAATTTGTTCAGCAGAACACTGTGACAAACAGAATCAAAAGCCTTGCTGAGGTCCACAAGGGCCACGCTCAGGTACTCATTACACTCAAAACTGTCAAGAATATCAGACACTACAATCTCTACTGCTGAAGTTGTTGAACGGCCACTCCTAAATCCAAACTGGCTGTTACAAATAATATTATTGTCAGTTATGAATTCATTTAGCTGTAATTTGACACAAACTTCAATTTTTTTAGAAAATATAGTTACTATTGATATCGGTCTATAGTTAGAGATACATGATCTATTACCTTTCTTGTACAGAGGTATCGTTTTTGACGGTTTTAAACAACGAGGAAAGTGAGATTGCAGGAAAACTAAGTTAATTAAAAATAACAAAGGTTGTAATATAAGAGGGGCCATTAACTTAATGATTTTGTTTGACAATCCATAAATATCTTCACTGCCGGAAGAACTTAAATTACTAATAATTTTCGTCAAGTCATAAACAGTTATTGGTTTCCAATGAAAACTGGAACATGGAGGATTAACATTATGAAGAAAAGATAAATAATTTACATTATGACAGCTGCTATTTGACTTTTCCATGACTTTTTTACCAATATCTATATAAAAATCATTAAACTCATCAGCCTTGATTGGTGAACTAGCATTTACACCCCTTAAAAATGAACCACTTTCAGCCCTGATCACTTTCCATGAAGCTGCACTTTTGTTTTGTGAATTAGAAATAAATTGTTCATTGTGTCTGATTTTTGCAGCCTTAATACTCGCTCTATATTCATTTTTACAAAGTATGTAGCTATCTATAAGGTGTTGATTGTTTTTATAGCTAGGTATTTTTAACAAGTCACTAATAAGCATCAACATATTTCTGTTCTTCCTAAGATTATCATCAAACCAACCATTTTTATTTTGCTTAACCTTATTATCTATTTTGATTTTCTTAGTAATTCTAGGACAACAAACATTATACAATGAAAGAACCACTCCCAAAAAGCACTCAAAAGCAAGATCAACATCCTCATTTACATAAATGAAATCCCAATTAACATTAGCCAGGCTTAACATAAATAAATTTAACCCATCTTCATTTAACTTTCTGAATGAAACTTCTCTCCAGAGTAGAGAGGATGTACATGCAAGAGTAAATTTAAAACACAAAATTGGGTGGTCAGAGATTCTTTCCTTCCATACATAATGACTATAGCAATTTGAACCCAGATTAGTAGCAATATTGTCAATACACTTTTTACCTTTTGTTGCAGTATTAAAAACAAAATATAAATCAAAAGACTTCAAAACATTTTTAAGCATTACAGAGTGTTTGTTATGGCCTAAAAAATCAATGTTAAAATCAGCACCTATCAAAATTCTAGCTTTAGGAAACTTATCAGTAACAAAGATTAAAAGGTCTTCAAAGCAATTAAAAAACAAATCCAAACTAGAATCCGGAGGTCTATACAGAGAAATAAATACAATATTAAAATTCATAACATAAATACTAACAGCTTCGAGAAGGCCGACATGCACAAATTGGGATATGTCAATTTCCACATGGTCAAAATCTACCTTAATAATGATGGAAGCACCACCATGTGGATCCCTTTCTCTACAACAAGAAGCAGCAAGTTTGAAACCCCTAGGAACATATAACAGCTCCTCACTCTTTAACAACCAATGTTCATTAATCAACAAAATACTGCATTCGGCCTCCTCTAAAATAACAGACAATTGATCTAACTTATTCCTTATAGATTGGATATTTACATGCAGAAGCATTAGTGTTAAAGGAGATTTGGTATTTCCTAACTTAGATTGTGAAGTTATTTTATTGGTTGGCAAACTCAAGAAATTCCTAAAAAAGCACTACCTGATTCACTTTTTGACTTGGCACTATTGACATCAACACATTCTCCTGACACACTCTGGAGCACTAATTCAGGTGGAGGGGTTGGAACCGGAATAACAGCTAGCCCAGTATGATGCTGTAGGGTTGATTGGGAGTCATCAGGCCTTGCAGGAGTCAACAGTTGTAGGTTCACAGAAGACATCTCAGCAGTAAAGTTGATGGAGCCGGGAACCAGCACTGACGAAGCGGCTTGGGCAGATAGAGTAGGAACGACATTGTTCCGTACTGCGGCAAGGTCGTTGGAACCAGGAACCAGCACCGGAGAAGCGGCTTGGGCATATGGAGTTGGCATGTCATTGTCCCGTGCTGATGATAGCAATGTACTATAGATTTTTCCACTAATTTGCTTTGCAACAGCAATTTTACCTCTTTTGTTAAGATGGAATCCATGTTTCGTGTGGAATTGTCTCTCAAGCACATGAAGGTCAATCAATTCAACATGGCTCAAAACACTAGCTAGATGTCTTATGACCATATTGATTTCATTTATAAATTTATTACGCAAATCATTTCCATGAAGGTCATATCTGTAGGGTATAGACGCCAATAAAAGTTTAGTGTGACCAAACTTTTTGACTTGTCTTTCTAGGAATTGCGAAATCTCTCTTATATGTTTGGAATAGCTGTTAATATTAATAGCATCTATGTTATTCGTACCCCCAATAAATACTATAGAATCATTCATGGTATAATGACGAAGATCAGAACAAAGGTTTGCAGACTTAAACACAGACTCAATAGGAGCTCCAGGTTGTATATGGGCGAAAAAATCATTTTTATTTGGGCATACTTGTGTCAAAAAATGAACGAGATCCCTACCGTGGCTGTCAGAAAAAATTGATACCTTAGGAAGGTGTTTTTTGTCACTGAGAGATCCTCTAATATTACTATCAGACCTTCTGCCTGATTTCACATATCTATTATATCCAGATTCAAAATTCTTATTTTCCCTGCCATTCTGAGCATGTAAGACAGTATTAATGCGGAGGGTTTTGACAGTACCCGCAGTGGAAAGCGGTACTGGTTTTGAGGTTTTTGTGCAGAATTGGAATTCTTTTGAGCCCAAGTTGTTGTATAGAATAGAGTCTTTTAAATTATGGGCTTTGAAAACGTCCCCGTTGTGATGAAGACTGTTAAAATCTTTTAATTCCTCTTCTAGCCTTTTGATTACCTTCTCACACTCAGCAAGTTTATCTTTGTCAAGATTCCATCTGGACTCAATGTATTCCACTTTATCTAATTGTTCTTGAATGAAAGCGTTTTTATTATGGATTTCATTGTCAAGATCCGTAATGTTCTCAATCAAAGTTTGGATCATTACCTCGAGCTGTTCAGAATGCTCAGATTTATACTCTGTAATTGTACTCAATGATCTATTCTGTATTTGCTTTGTGTCATCAAATACTAGCCCTTGTAGGTTATTAATTGACAACATTTCACTGGCATTAATAGCATATGCCATGTGGCTTCTCTTTCTAATCAAGTCTAATTCAGTGAATTGAAGCTTTGCAAAGGACAAGAAATCTGGATTTTCACCATTTATCACATAGTTTAAAACATACTCAATGGCTAAAACAGAATATATACCACAATCATAGCCATTTGTTTGCTGAGGGCCATTTAGTTCCACTAACTCAGGTTCTTGATCCTGAATTTGAATGACAGTAGATAATCGGGTCATGACGGTTTTAGCATGAGAGAGGTTATATGTTTGAAGTGAGTCATAATAATAATACGTGTTATGATGCTTGCTATAGAAAAGGACACTCCAGTGAGAGCCACCACTTTTATCCAACATCGTTGCATCATTAATGGGAACAATAACAAGGTCTCTTTCATTTAGTTTTTGATAGGATAAAATATGTTCATAATCAATCAACATTTTGACAGCATGACTAACAGTCGGATCTATAATTAAAACCTTTCCAGATGTTGATAATTGTCTATTAATCAATTCAAAGTATTTGTACAATGTATTATCCGATAACCACTGTTTATCCAAGAGCTCTCCAATAACTAACTGAGATGCAATACTGTTATTAGTCTGTAAGGCTGTAACAGCAGTGGTAGCACAATGAGCTTTGTAAATATCTGAGTCAATTAAAGGAGGTGTTTCTACCATCCTGCTTAGCGAAGTGTCGAGAGCTCCTTTTGGGCTAATTTCAGTTTGACTGTTATTTATTATGTTAGTGTTAGTGCCCCTATCAGAGGCAGCACTGAATTCCAGAGCTGTATTAGATGAACTTAAATCATTATTTTTTCCTGACCCATGTGAGTTAACAGACATTACAGTGTCTCCCAGGAATGAGTCATTACCGTCTGCATATGAACCATTTAAGGTACACTGAAATTTATTAGCAAGTATCTCTACTTTCTTGGCTGTAAAATTGAAATCCTCAACATTTAAATGTAACTTCTTCTCCTGTATATATTCACTTAGAGCTTTCTTAGACCTGAAGACATGACCCCCTGGAGACGTTACATAAATATCAACTTTACCCACACTCAATCCTTTTTTACGGATTACTTCTTCTCTCTTCCAACCCTTCGGAAGAGGTGCAGATTTTTCTTTAGTAAGAAGTTTTTCCATATCTTTTTAATAACATAAAACTACTCAATAACCTTCGAAACTCACTTGATTATAAATAATAATATGTATTAGGTAAAATAAAAGGTAAATAATGCTAAAGGTTAAAGCTCCAGTTTTGTACTTTTACAGCAATTGTGTTTATTAAATTTTTTTGTTCAATATACTCAAACCCAATTATTTGAGTTAAAAGTTTTAAATCCAAGAAAATAACTTTATTCTAGCAATAGTCCAACGTAAACAACAACAAAACACCCCACCTGTCATTATCAGCTGATAAGCAGTTGGCTATCAGTGCCCCAGGTCACCCGACCTTGACCAGTCTGATCCGGTTTTGACTCATCCAAATTAGGATTCACTTTGAGGATAAGAAATGGTAAAATCCAGTTCATCTGTTATCAAATGACAAATACACCAAAACTCACTGTTAAAACTTTCTAAGGTACGTTGACTTATTATATTAACTGTTGTATTAAACTGAATTCAAAGTAAAACTTACTAATTTATATTTTTAACCAGAGCACTTTAACAGGATTAAATGGTTTTGGGCCGGTTGCAATTGTTCGCAGTCGACATTTTCGGCTTATTTTACGTGATGCGATCGCCTTTTGCGGCCGTTACTACGCGTTTTGGTTGCTCGCAATCGTTAGCGATCGTTCGGTAATCGGCGGGAAATACTCGCTTGAACTTTCGAGTAGTTTTCAAAACTTCGAGTCTAGTTTGAGTATTAAAATACTCTGCCAAAACTCAAAGTTTCGAGTACTCGCACACCCCTAGTTATTTTGCTATGTGCTCCGAGTACAGGTAAAATACATTCCAAGGTTTTTTGGATACTAACTTTTTAAATCCCAATTTGGTTATTATGCTATATATCCATTTACACTGGTTATATTATTGGAACGGAAATAGATTTTCGGTTACATGGTATACACATACGTACTATTGCAAATAACAGTGTAACAGTTAGATTAGATTTTTCGGTTTGGATTTTTTTCTATTTAAATGTTAATTACCTTAATTACCACTTTGCAATGATATATGTGGTGGTTAATTTAATACATTATTACTGATAACATAGTCATGTACAGTCAACTCCCAATTATCTGGGTTAATGACCAGTTGGAGGGTCACCCAAAACCACGGTTAAAACAAAGGGATTCAATAAATTGAATATTATGAATATAATAAAGGTTTATCAACATTTTTATTAGGGGTGTGCGAGTAGTGATTTTTTTAATCGAGTCGAGTCGAGTAGTCTTATATGGGATATAAGTTTCTGGGTAAACTACCAAGCTTATTAAAGAATGAACCAAACCAGACCACTTTTAAAATAAAATTAAAACAATACATTATGGGATTGAGGCTTACTCTATTGAGGAATATTTAAACATGTAAATACTCTGGAATAATGGAGTGGAATTGGAATTGGTGTATTTGCTATGTAGTGTGTTATTTTATTTTAAACAATACTTGTTATAGGACCTACATAATATACTGTACTGACGCTATTCAATGTATTTATGTACATAAAAGATGAATAAAGATATTTTGAATTGAATTGAGTGCCAATTATTTTTGAGTTTCGAGTATTTTCGAGAAAGTATTTGCCATCATTTGGTAGTTTAAATTAGTGTAATGGGATTTGGATACCACCCTAGATTTGATAATATAAACATGGTTTCTAACTAATACATGAGTAGCAAAACAAAGTTTTGGCCAGTACAAACAAACTGGATTACGTATTGACAAACAAAACACGGTTTGACATTTGTTTCCGGCCGATGAAACAGGGCCCGGTTGTCATTTGGCCAATTTCACGTGGTCCAGACATCGCTTATAATCAATATTAAATGACAATATCGTTAGTTACGGCTGAAATTACGCGGTCCGATCGTCATTTTCGGCCGATTTTACGCGATGCGATCGCCTTTTGCGGCCGTTTTATTACGCGTTTTGGCCGGTCGTAATCGTTCGCGGTCTTCATTTTCAGCCGATTTTACGTGATGTAATCGCCTTTTGCGGCCGTTACTACGCGTTTTGGCCGGTCGCAATCGTTCGCGGTCGTCATTTTCAGCCTATTTTACGTGATGCAATTGCCTTTTGCGGCCGTTACTCGCGTTTTGGCCGGTCGCAATCGTTAGCGATCGTCTGGAAATCGGCGGGAAATCCTCGCTCGAACTTTCGAGTAGTTTTCAAAACTTCGAGTCGAGTTCGAGTATTAAAATACTCGGGCGAAACCTCGAAGTTTCGAGTACTCGCACACCCCTAATTTTTATACTACAATATATTGTGTTTTAATGTAATTTAAGATATATTTATGTAAATTAAATACTTTTGAAAATCTTTAAATCGTGACAACATCTACAAACAATCAAGGTAATAATAGTTAATACTAGCAATGGTTGATAGCAGTAAATACTATCCACAACGCCGAATGATATTTAATAGATTAAAATTCTCTAATCACCGAACTCTCTAAACTACACCGATGATCAGTATGCTAATTAATTCCGCACTGGGGGAAAAACCCCATGAGGGTGAACAATGGCGGGAAGGGTGTTTGTTTTGAGATGTTTCTATTTTTAGACCTCCGCGTCTGACAGTCCGTCCGTCGCTCTGCCCAGCCAGATGCAGTGGCTAGAGCAGTGTCAAGGCATACACCAGTAGTAGACGTTAAATGCAATGCTAAATTCGGTTAACCAAGAAACAGCACAATCTATTGAGTGCGGTCGGCAACAGGGACTATCGAATGTGCTTCCTCCTAACATTATGCGAACTAATTGGAATCGCATAGGCAGACAAACAAACAGAGTACGCTTGATTGACGTTGGTGAAAGACGGTTTTGACGTTGACACAAATTTGATTACAAGTTTTAGCGAATTTCCCCTATAGGGAAGAAGCTTACCGTAGTCGGCATGGTAAGACCTAGGCCCGGGACCATGATAACTTTTCGTTTTGAGGTCCCCAGACCCCAAAAATACCATTCGTTCGAAACTGTATATATATATATATATATATATATATATATATATATATATATATATATATATATATATATATATATGTGTCCGTGAGCACGATAACTCTCGTAAAAATTATCCGATTTTGATGAAATTTGGTATAAACGTGTAAAGCAACATTTATGACTTTAAGTTCGAAAACCAGCCAGATCGCTCTATCCGAAGGGGTATTTTGGGGGGGTTTTGTACCCCAAAAATGGGTTTTTTGAATTTTTTACATATAATTTTGGAAATAGTCAGATTTTATTTTTCCCCATTGGATTCAGCTTAAAAAAACACACAATTTGGTATTTTGATCATTTCTCTACGTCAATTGGTTACCGAGATATTGAAAGTGCTAAACACAGTACGTTGTCTAATGTTATTCTTATGGAGGAAAATAAAAATTTTATATCTCGCTTATTTATGAACATATACTGACGAAACTTGGTATACGGCTTTCTCTGGTTGTGGACCATTGATATTTCCTCAAAAAAACAATTTTTTGACAAAGGCTCCCATAGCAGCAAACCTGCGTACTCAACCCCATGTTATCCTTATGGAGAATAAGTAACGTGTTATCTCCCTTAATTATGAAAATAAATTAATGAAATTTGGTAAGTGACTTCACCTAGTTGAGTTATATTGATATAAGCATAAAACCCCATTTTTTGTGTTCCTTGCTTCAGCAAACCTGCATACTCAGCCGCCATGTTATTCTTATGGAGAATAATTAAAATGTCATAAATTGTTTATTTATGAATGTATATTGATGAAACTTGGTATGTAGCTTTATGTGGCATTAAGATAAATATATATGCATTGGAAATTCGCTAAGTATGCAGGTTTGCTGCTACGGGGGTATTTAACAGGTATTACAATATTATTTTTATTTCACACAACCTTTGTTATTACAGCCTTGCAGCCTTTGTTAAATCGTATATAAAAACTTGCGAGGAAAGCGACACAGTTGTTTTATTAGCAAAATGAGATTTTGAAAACCCGCCACGGCCGAGCTAAGCGCACCAAGTGGCATGAGCCAGAGTTACGTCCGCCATTGCGTGCAATGGTGGCGATTTCTATCCAGTGCTGTCAGAAGTACGTGGAGAATCCTGCCTCTTTTGTTTTCAGAAGGGCCCATAAGCTTTTCAGTTTAGCACAGGTTTATAGTCAATGGTCAAGGTTATCACTCCCCATCATGCGCCCACGGCTCATTAGCAACATGACAGACTCTCCTATTATGTTGTGTTCACTAAATTGTTTGTATAGTATTTATTCTGATAAACAAAGGCAATTAAATACGATTCTGGAGATAATTTACCAAAATAAATTGTTATTATTCAATTCAATTCAATTCAAAACATCTTTATTCATCTTTTATGTACATAAATACATTGAATAGCGTCAGTACATTAAATTATGTAGGTCCTATAACAAGTATTGTTTAAAATAAAATAACACACTACATAGCAAATACACCAATTCCAATTCCACTCCATTATTCCAGAGTATTTACATGTTTAAATATTCCTCAATGGAGTACAGCCTCAATCCCATAATGTATTGTTTTAATTTTATTTTAAAAGTGGTCTGGTTTGGTTCATTCTTTAATAAGCTTGGTAGTTTACCCAGAAACTTATTTCCCATATAAGATGATTTTTGTTTATATAATTCTAATCTGTGGTGATTTCTAATCATTTCAAATTTTCTTCTAGTATTATAGACATGAGGCTCAGTTTTTTTGTCTTCACTAACATTGGTCTTTACATACAAAATTAGCTCATAAATATATAACCCATATACTGTTAATATTCCCAAATTACTAAATTCATCTTTAACACTGATTTCACTTTTCAATTTTAACATTATTCTTATTGCTTTTTTCTGCATTTTTAATATTTTGTCCATGTTTTTCTTGCTTGTTGATCCATAAATTGTTATTCCAAATGAAATATGAGATTGAATGTAGGAATGATAAATTGTTTTTAAAACTGAAATACTACACAAATATGACATTTGCTTTAAGGCATAAAGCCCTGAACTTAATTTTCTCAAAATAAAATTTACATGTGCATCCCGACTTAAAAAATTGTTAATTTTCATACCCAAAAAATTGGTCTCACAAACCTCTTGTACTCTATTAGAATTGATTTTTATAATCGGTTCAATTGGATTTCTGTTCTGTCTAGTTGAAAAAGTAATAAATTTTGTTTTATTCGTGTTTAAAAACATATTATTAGAATTAAAATATGAGTTTAGGTTTGCTAATTCGGTAAAAGCCAAATTGCTCTATTTATGTTTAGAAGGGGATAATTAAAAACGAGTTTGCACGCAGCACGCTGACGTGGGGGAAGTGAATTTCCAAATAAAAAACTATAAAAACTCAAAATCAGTTAAAAACATACAATTATTCAAATTTTTATTCAAATCTGAAAATATTGACTTTTTGGCTGTTTTGATGCTCCTGGTTCTATTTACCTGCAATGCTGGGAATACAATTTTGCGAATTATAAAGTTAGGAGAAGGTCCAGTCAGGCTTTAAAGTAGGCGTGAGATTGTTGGTGATGATAAAACTACACCAACAAATGAATAACAGGCTTTTCTGAAGTAAAACCCCCATAAGACAACGTACTGTGTATGGTCAATACACATTTTCTTTAATAACTCGGTAAATATATATGCTAGAATGACGAGAGAGGGCTTAAAAGTTTCGCCACACTAATTCCCACAGTTTTCCATTCGTTAATTTTACATCCGGGGCTTTTCTGACCCTTTTTGGGCCCAAAAACTCAAATTTCTAAATTTAAAATCCCAAAAAAAGGGGGCTAGAATTTTCCGATTGTTTTGCCCAACGAACTTGTCCAACTGATTCCAAAAAGGACAGTTGGAATGTCCCTACCAAATTTGAAGTAAATCGGACAAAAAATGCGACCGCTAGAGTCTAATCTAAAACACATCTAAAATATATACAGCCGCATGTGTAACTCACTCACTCACTGAGGTATACGAATTCTAGACCACTTCCAGGCGAGCTAAAAACCTGAAATTTTGCATGCAGGTAGCTTATAGCTTGTAACCCCCAGAAAAATTGCCAAAACTGACAGTTTTTTATTTTAACCCCCCTAAAAAATTATTTAAACCCCCCCCCAAAAAAGGCTTATTTTAAAATTACAGTTTTTGAGCTCTAGCGGCCGAACGGATTGACCTATCGAAAAACGGATACCACCACGTGCCACGGATTTTGCAAGATCTACAACTTTGTTCCTATGACTTTTTGTCGTATCTTGCTCCCTTCACCCTTAGGTAGCGCTAGATTTTTCAAATTTTTGGCAATTTCGACGGTTTTGTGGTTTTTAATTTCCTATCACTTTAATTTAGTATGTAAAGGTTTGATATTTGGCACTCAATATGTTTACACATTACCCACGAAACACTCGATAAAGTAACATGTTTTAATAATTAAACATCCCAAAAAAATTAAAAACCCTAATTATTCTATAAATGACAAACTGCATTATCGACTTACTCAGGTAATTCTAGATAAGATGGAATTAGGCCTACATGTAGCTTGTCCATTGAAACCCCCAGGAAAATTGCAAAAAGGTATAATTTTTATTTTAACCTTCTCAAAAAAATTCAAAATAGAGGAAATTTTGAACATCTCCAAAATAGTGCATTTTTTGGGCTATAGCGGCCGAACAGTTGGTCCTATCGAGAAACGGAGACCACCTCGACACACGGGCTTTAGACGATCTGTAACTTTGGTCCTATGACTTTTTGTCGTATCTCGTCTCCTTCTCCCTTAGGTAGCGCTAGATTTCTCAAATTTCGGCATATTTTCTATATTTTGTGGTCGTTTTTTATTTCCTATCACGTTAATATACTTGATGGAGGCCTAATATTAGGCACACAGTATGTCTACATCACACTTAATAAATAGCAGCAGAAATATAACCATTTTTACTACTTAAACCTGTCGGAAAATCAAAAACTCTTAAAATCTATAGATTTGATCGTTTTCTAAGTATAAGTCGTAAGGAAATGCCGGTTCTGGAACAATTGTTATTAATTAGAATGCACGCATCACCATTTATACTTTAACTAGGGTAGCATGCCTTGAACACTCAAATCTCCTTAAACATTCCCGAACTCTACTATTTCAATTTTAACCCCCTCAAATTTAAATAACTGCCGATTTGTCTATTTTTTTGTATGATTAGTAGTATAATGTCGGTTCTGGGCCACTTAATATGACACCACTTTCACTTGAGCTAGGTACCCGGGTCACCCACGGGTACTACCCACCCGACACTGACCTGGGGGCGAAGCCCCCACAGGGGTCTGGGGGCGGAGCCCCCAGCGAGCGAAGCGAGTATATATATATGTCTATATATATATATATATATATAAAATTTTGAACAAACCCCCAAAACGTGTTCAGGGGGTCACATTAGGAACTTCTATGGTGGTCCCGGGCTTAAGTTTCACCGTGCGGGACATGCTAATAGTTCACTTTCCATAGGAAATTCACTAATAATAAAAATAAACCTTTTGTGACCCCGGTTAAACCGCAACCCGATTAAACCGCTCCCGGATAATCGGGAGTTGACTGTACGTTCTTCAAATAGATATACTAAATGACTGACCTACAGTGATACATCAATGTCACACGGGAGTAACACACCCCTGAGAGATGACCACTATGTAACAACCATGTAACCTAATGTTCAATCGCAGGAGCTTTTATTTGATCTTAATGTATGAACACAAAATGCAATTAAGAAACACACACATGCAATGCACACACAGTGCTCCAATTGTTGGAATTGCACTTTTACAGGGAATTTGTAATCTATATTGGTTTTATGTACTGTCGTCAGCTGTAGTGATTTAAGTGGTTAATCACAACTCTGGACTTGGTAGGATACTCTTTCTCTGTTCTACATACACTCCCGAGTTAAAAAATTCGAATTTCGATTCTTATCCTGTTTAATCATCAATTTCTGTCAGAAGTATGTTTCTCCAAAAATCATTCCGTTTGTTTGTCACCCCAGATTTAAGCTGGACAATGGGACAATGATGACAATTGGCGAGTACTTTGAGAAAGAGAAGCGATACAGGCTGAGGTTTCCTCATCTCCCTTGCATCTGGGTGGGTCCCGATAATCGGGATATCTGTCTGCCTCCTGAAGTAAGTGTAGTTGGAAAATAACACTAAAATTGTACTCTGGTCTATAAGTTATGTGTATAACATTCTAGCCTTGGATAAATCTTCTGTGAAACGTGTGACAGAGTCTTGTACAGTGAGTTTGCATAGCAGAAAGGTGACATGGAAGGTGGAAGATGGTTCTATAACATATCCCAAACAATCGTTCTTTTGCGGATTTTTTAGTATAATTTAGCTTTTGTTTTGATCGAAAAAGCTTAAGAAGGCATATTTTGAGTTAATATTAACTATGGAGGAGAGCATATTTGCATCTTTGAGTTTTTGAAGTAATAAAAAGATTGTCTACCTTCCGTGATTGGAAGGTGGTTTTGTAATAATTCACTCTTTACTCACTCTTTTGCTTAGTTCAATTGTGATTTGAAGAACATTTTAATGTAACTTATTTAAAATAGCTTAAAAATACAAAATAAATAAATAGGCTTATTTTCAATCATTACAGTTATTATTAATGTTCCCATAAAACATTTGTTGGTAGCAAGTGGGTGGTTTTATGCCATTGAAAATTACTCAAGTTTTTTTCAATACTGTGTGCTGTGTGATATAATAATTTCTCAATACTTTGGAGTAAAATCAGCTGATTGGTCAAGAAAAATGTTTAATACTTAATTAAGGTTAACTGAATAAAGACATTGATGAGTTAATTGATTACAGCTGTGTCGCGTCTTGCCTGGCCAAGTCACCAACAGGAAGATGGACGAGACTCAGACAGCCAATATGGTCAGAGCGGCCGCACGACCCGCAGATGAGAGGAAGAGGAAAATCATGGAAGCGGTAAGTGAGCTCCCAAGGCCTCCATGGCGGGTGGAGGTCATAAACATAAATAATAAGTCATACACATGAAGGTACTTTTGAGAAAGGGCTCTAGGTTGGCAATTTAGGTTTTATAGGGAGAGAGCAGGCTTACCTTAACAGAGGAAGTCCACTCCATACATACAAATATAAAAGTACATTATTGTGTATTTTATTTCTTTTATCTATGGAGGAGTAGATTTCATCTGTTTTAATGTAAGCCTGCTATCCCTATCAAACCTATAGGGGTCTGCGGTACTAAACATTTCAGATCGGTACGGTAAAAGATTTTATACCTCGGTTCTCGGTACAAATTCGTTAATGTACAATGTACCGTCATATATACTAATTTAGTCATTAATTTGTATCATAAACAAATTATTGAGTAATAATTAAGGTCATATACAATTGTTATTATTAATTTGATTAAAAGAATAAATAACTATACAATGGATAAAAATATTTTTTAAACCTGCATCTATGGAGTATTACTTTTTATCATTGTTATTATTATTAATACAACTTCTGGAAATATTCATGATAAATAAATTAAAAAAATACTTTAAAATCAATCAATTGCATAAGTTGCTTAACTGATCAATTATATTGATTTCAATACAAATAAAAACTATTGATTTAAATTATACAAACAACAAAAACAAAAGTTTTATAAATACTATTCTTTTTGCATTGGAAGATTATTGTATCATTAATACAAAGTAAAATCAGATTACTTAAATAAAACTATGTATGATTTAAACTAAAAGAAATTAGAAATTAGACCTTTAAATACTGAAGAGGAAAATCAAAATAACTCTAAAATTACTTAATTTGGCTACTAAATTTAAAATTGAAGTCCATAACAAATATTACAGTACATTTATTTAAACATAAGTACCATGAAAACTGGAAAATAAAGAAAAAAAGTTATAAAAGTAGTACAGTAATATAATGTTAATTTGGTTATATCACATTTGAAATAATTAGTTATTAACCTCGTCAAAAAATAAATTTAGGTTGTTGTTAATAATAATTTTTAGTTGAATTTTCCAAAACTACACGAGATAATCTAATATATATATCAGATATCTGTATATAAAAATTTCACAGCACATTAAACCAATCACAAATTTATGCTACCATTTGATATTTATCAAGTTGGTGTTTATTTTTAAATTAGTTTTCAACCATTTTTGAAACTTTTTACTTTCTCCCCTTATACATAGTATATGGAGAAAGTATTGTTTTCGTCAAAATTTTCGAATTTGAGTTGTTAGTGGAAATATTCGTTTTGGTGCTCCCTGAACCCAAAAAAGTGGTTTTCACGTGATGTCTGTCTGTGTGTGTGTGTGTGTGTGTCCGTGTGTGTGTGTGTGTGTGTGTGTGTGTGTGTCTGTGTGGATGTGTACAGAGCTAGAGCCTTAACCAATGGGCCGATTTTTATGAAATTTGGCATGTAGGTACTAATCCACGATATCTCCAGGCGTTTTTTTCATTTTTTTGAATTTTTGATTTTTAAGGGTAATTATCCCCCCAAAACCGCCAAAAAACATTAAAAATCCAAATTTCTCAAAAACGGCTCTAACGATTTTGATTAAACTTTAGTCGTTTGTAGAACTTCAGTTTTCCAACAAAATGCCACCACCCGAATTCCTGTAAAAATTCGGGTTCAGAAATTACAGGACTTAAAACATCAAAAATTCAGTTTTTTGGATTTTTCATAAAAAGACATAAACATAAAAAAATATTACTATTCACCATTAAAAAGAGCTCAAAAAACTAAATAATTTAGTATTTTGAATTACTATTCTACGATTGCTGGTTTCGGAGAAAATTGAAATTTTCATTTTGCGGTAAACGCAGTACGTTGTCCAATGTTATTCTTATGGGGAATACAAAAATTACTATTTCTCTCTTATTTACTGATACATTTCATTCAAACTTGATATGCTTGTCAATTTAGCATTGACAAACAGAGGAAATTCGAAATATGTTGCCCCTTTAACCCTGGGGGGGGGGGGGGTAATAGGGGGAATTTCCCCTCTTAAAACCACGAGTGTAGCAATGGATTCTGTAGTGCCTCCAAAGCAGGGATTTGGGTGGATGTGTTTTAAAACAACTTGTTTACAAGATTTTCTGTACATTCGACCGTGCTTTGTATACTATATTTAGTAAATAAAAAGTAATTTATTCATTAAAGTTGGACTAAAGGGAGAAAGTATGTGTCAGTTTCCTGATACCGTTTATTTTCATATAATTTAAAATTAATTTCACTAGTATACTTCAATAACAATAATAATAATAATACATAAATAAAAGCAGTTTAATTTGAAATCATAATGGAGAAAGAATGTGGTTTAAAAGATAGTATTCCTTTTCTCACTCAAGGAATGATGTTGGGCAAACAACTGATTTATAGCTAATTACCGGATCCCTCCCCCCTCACCCCTTACACTTTTCTAGTCTAAACCTTGTCTTAAAGGACATATTTTTTGCCTGACCAACCCAGCCCCTCCCTGCTCCCCTTGCCCACCTTTCTTATCTCCATTCTCGTTTAGCTATAAATAACACCTGTCAACGTCTCTTTTCCTATGAGTTTTGGGGCTTGTTTTGCATAAAGAAAATGACTAGTTATAAATAGGAGTCGGTCTTTAAACCACTTATTTTGTTAAACATTGATTAGCTTATCTCTGTTTATTGTTTGAAGCAGTAAACTGTACCTTACCGAATCTGTACTGGGGTTATGTTCTGTACCAAACCGATGACGGTAATTAGTTTTGTATCGTACCGGTACCAATTTTTCGGTGCACCGCAGACCCCTACAAACCTAAATTACCAAGTCATACACGCATTTATACATGGAAGACACTAATATTGATATTCTGCCGAATGCTAAAGAAGCAAATTATATAAAGACATATATTTGAATAGTTTGTATTCAGTCGGTTTTATAGAATGAATTAATATAAGAGTGAGCCTGTTCTTAGGCTGGTCCTGCTTACAATGTGGCAACCCGGCCAGCAGCAATTTAACTGTCAGGGGTAATCATTAATATCTAGGTGTTATTAGCGAATTTCCTATGAACAAATTAAAATATTGAAATGGAAGAAGATGGATTTGTGATAAACATAGTTCATTATACAATGTTATAATTTTTAAGTGTCTTTGTGATTATGAGCTACGCCTACTATGAAAATCAATTTATGTCTAATCTTGATAACATTTTATATCTACTTGCATGTCACTAGGCAGAAAATATTGAAACTTGTTAAATCGATCAAAAAGGTTTTACATTTTTATAACTTATATCAAATTAAATCAAAATCACATTTTTATTTAGAAATTAGCTGTAAATACAAGTCTGCTGTGACAGAGGGATATAAAAATGTGTATCTTATAAATTACTAGAGATGCGAGTACTCGAAATTTCGAGTTCGAGCCGGGTTCGGCACTGAAACTCGAAAGTTTCGAGCGAGTTTACTCCCGCCGTTTACCCGCGTTACCAAGGGTCGTCCGCGGCCGCGCGTCGTCTCTAAATTCAAATTGAGTGTGAACGCATTTGAGGTGTTAAAATTTGTGATGTGGATTTTAGTGGTTTATTAATAAATAAGTTTTGGCTCATAAATTTGTGTTGCACCAAAATGTAGGCTTTACCAGGACCTTCAGATTGAGTTGTATGAACACTGTCTGTATAGTTCACTATTAGGTTAACCTAACCTTGTCATTTTTTAAAGAAAAAAAACATATCTGTAATGAAATCTAATAGGTAAGCATAAGAAGTTTGTGCTTGTTTTTTGTTCCATGATAATTGAAATTGAGTCAATCCATTAATTTTAGGCTTAACTGTTCTTAGGCATTGAGCTGTTTAAAGACAAGTGATTTGTTTTGGCCTTGTTTAAGTTTCATTAATGATTTTTTAAATAATTTGTAATATATTTTAAAACTCTATTTAATAAATGGCTTCTATTCCATCAACTGATTAGCCAGGCACTTTCATTCATATCTTCATGTTGTTAACTGATTGTTCTTATTAGGACTATTAGTGTTAAAATTGATGCTAAGATATGTTAGTAAATACATTTTGTGTGGTAAGTAAGTAGGCCATGTTGTTTTACCATGTAATAGGCCATTTAAATATTAAAATAAAGTTTATCTTACTTATAGGCCTAAATGTAATTTTATTTTCTCCATTCGTAGAAAGATAGGCCTAAACATAATATACTAAACATAGAATAAATAAATACCCCCGTAGCAGCAAACCTCAGCGAATTTCCAATACATATAAATTTATCTTAATACCACATAAAGCCACATACCAAGTTTCATCAATATACATACATTCATAAATAAACGATTTATGACATTTTAATTAATCTCCATAAGAATAAAATGGCGGCTGAGTATGCAGGTTTGCTGAAATAAGGAACACTAAAAGTGGGTTTTTATACAAATATCAATATAGCTCAACTAGTAAAAGCACATACCAAGTTCTATTAATTTATATTCATAATTAAAGGAGATAACACGTTACTTATTCTCCATAAGAATAACATGGGGCTGAGTATGCAGGTTTTGCTGCTACGGGAACTATCGGCTAAAAAATGGGTTTTTGTGCAAATATCAATAGACCACAATGAAATGAAGCGATATACCAAGTTTCGTCAGGATAAGTTGATAAATAAGCGAGATCTACAACTTTTCTTATCCTCCATAAGAATAACAATGGACAACGTACTGTGTTTAGCACTTAAAATATCTCAGTAACCAATTGACGTAGAGCAATGATTAAAACACCAAATTGTGCGTCTTTTAAGTTGATTCCAATGGGAAAAAATAAAATTTTACTTTTTCAAAAATTATATGTAAAAAACTCAAAAAAAATTTTGGGGTACAAAACCCCCCCAAAACACCTCTTCAGATAGGTCGATCTGTCTGGTTTTCAAACTTAAAGTCATAAATGCTGGTTTACACGTTTGTATCAAATTTCATCAAAATCGGACCTTTTTACGAGAGTTATTGCACCCACGGACATATATATATATATAGTTTCGAACGAATGGTGTTTTTGGGGTCTGGGGACCTCAAAATGACAAGTTATCATGGTCCCGGGCCTAGGTCTTAGCATGCCGACTATGGTAATAGCTTCTTCCCTATAGGGGAAATTCGCTAAAAGGAGGAAATAAAAAACTGAGATTATGTTTTAATGAAACTGTTAATTAATACCATATAGGCTATAACAACCTTAATACTTACAGATTAAAAGTATTTTATCTTCATGGCAAAATGTTACGCAATTACTTTCGTACAATTTATTTTCAGATAAATGTAGTTAGCTTTTTCGAATAAAGCAGGAATCCATTTATTTTACTTACTATTTTTATTTTCAGGTCATAGTGACTAGAAAAGTATATTTTAATAACATTTATAAATGGAACCCTATTCACTGTTTTGATCCAGTTCAACTCTACCTGTGGTTTTTTTTGGTATACTTGACTCGAACTCGAGATTCAAATCTTTTGCCAGTTACTCGACTCGACTTAAAAAACCTGTACTCGCACATCTCTATAAGTTACCAAATTCTGCGGTTATTCAATATGCAATACTAAACATCTTGTTCGCAAACAAAAAAAACATATACTTAAAAATTTACTTTTTTGACAGGCACAATTTTCGTTCTTGTAAAAATATATTTTTGTTATTTTCACAGATGAGATCTGCAGGATTCAACAATGACCCCTGTATTAACGAGTTTGGCATCTCGGTTGCTCAAGAGTTCTATAAAATCAAGGGCCGAGTTCTTGATGCGCCTGCGCTCGAATATGGAAACAACAAAAAGGTCAGTCATTTGGAGTTCTTAAATTTATATTATGTAATTGGTTAATTTTTAGTTTCCATAAAGATATCTATAACTGTTTTTGTTTTTGAACCGAAAATACATCTTACTATAACATTTAAGTATGTGAGTTGTGATTCTTTGGATTGAGTCACTTTTTGAAAATTATTATCAAGTTTTTGAGTATTTTTGAGCTGGTATTTGTCATCAGCATTATTGGATGTTTGTTGGTAGTTTCAAACATAATTTGAGTATTTTGATAGGAGGGTGAAAACTCCCAACTGTATATTTGGGATGAAAACGTATTTAATGCCTGAAGATTTATGGGACTGAATTGAATCTGATGAAAATGTGATGGTTTGAAATGAGGATAAAAAGAAAGATACAGAGGCAAGATTTACAATTTGTCCTAGGGTTCTACCTTCATTATATCCACATGTCTGTGATGCAAAGCTTGGCAAAGAGGCTGTGACAGTTTGCAAAAAGCTTATCAAGGCGGAGGGTTATTCGTTTACAAGTTTGAATGAACAAAAAATTGGAGAACAAATTTTTAGTCTTCGAAGTCTTAAGTGACGTAACATGAAATTCTGTTTTAACAAGATAATGGCGTATTCACATGGACTTACTGAATACAATTCGCTTTTAGATGATAAGATCATGGCTGCGTTCATGCTAGCAGGATTACCAGAAGAATATAAAGCTATGAGAATGGTAATGGCGTCAAACTTAACAACCGAGTATGTCTTCTCCAAAAGGACTTTAAGCAAGATGCATTGAGTTCATCCAAATAAAATAATTCTTTATTATTATTTCAATTAAAAGCAACAATACAGTATAAATACACAAAATGTCCCACATGGGTCACAAGGACCTGTGCCTGTGAAGTCCAGTTAAATGCTGTGTTTACTGGGATGGACTCGGAACTGTAAAACTTCATCCAGCTTAAGGGGAAGTGGTGTTCAAATAGTTTATCCACTGACTTTTTGAACACTTTAGATCGATTTTATTTAGTTAAGTTCCTAGACTGAACGCTTTTCATCGTTCCATAAAACATATTTTCTTCATAAGAGGAAAATGACAACTTTTAAGGTCATTTAAGGTGCTTTGAGGTGGAGGCCTAGAGTTGCTGTTGTAAAGAATTATCAAAAATTTGTCGATATATGGTCTAAAATCACACCAAAAGACTTGCAGATAAAATAAAATAAAATAATGTATTGCCATTGATCACAATATACATGAAATGGAAAGAATGAAGTGGTCATAATTGATGACTTCCACAAATAATTATTAAAAGCTAACAACGATTTACAGATTAGAACACAACTATATTTAGGCCAACATAAAAAAAACAGAAAGAAATTACAGATCAGTTACTTACAATAGGTATGTTAAACTCCGCTTAACACGTTCGCTGCGGTCCTGGTAATACAGTACATTCATGCCAACCTGAATTTAGTTAATTAATTTAAAACATACCTGTAGGTGTCTGAAGATGTTTTCAAATAGTCATTTTCATTTTCCGGACGAAATGAGTTGTTGCCGCCATCTTGAATCCTGTACGGGTATACCCGTACTCACCTGCAGGGTAAGACCTCCGACCGACGTCTGTATGTTTGTGTCACTTTATAGTCCACAATTTGTTTTATTGTTCAAGTAAAAACAGGTTTTCTTATTATATTAAAATGGGAAAACAGAATAATAATATATAAACTAACAAAAAAAATATTTACACTATATACAGTTCGTTCTTGACTTTTCTATTTTCGGTGGAAGTCGTCGAAGTATGGGCAAAGTCCTGGATCACCCGGGCAAGCATGGCACACGTAAACGGTCGCTTTCCTCTTTCCTTCCTTTGTACAAGTGCGACAGTTTTTGCTCTTTCGTTTGACCCCATCCGGTCCTACACCCAGCTTAGTGAGGGTGTGTTCGGTTCCATGCAAGACAAGGGGTGGGAGCGGCTCAGGTGGTCTTGGCAGCATGACTTCCAAAACACTCATTCGGAAATCATAAAGAGCCATTTTTCCCTCATTCATCATGCCAGTGCGATATACATTGCACAAATTGTGAGCATTTTTCATCAACATGTGTACGATATGGAAAGCAATCTTCTTATACCAGCGGAGAGTTTTCCGCTCCACCGGATAACATGCCATCATCATATCCGACCTATCCACTCCCTTCATGAACGAATTATACTTGACAATAGGTAAGGGTTTAACACGCACATCGCCCCTTTTGTTAGTACTTTCCACCATGTCATTTTCAAATTCTGTGGATATGTAGGATACCACCCTTTTATCCTTCCACTTTGCCACGAGTACGCCTTCAGCGTATCTGGCGATCGTTTCGTCTTTTTTTAGTGTTGCAGACTTAATTTCCTCAGGGTTGTGCTTTCTATCTAATCGCAACGTGCCAGTGCAGTATGTACTCAAAGCAAACAACTTAGATGCCAGCGTGAACGAATTATAATAATTGTCCATGTAGAGGCTATGTCCTTGCCTTATGTAAGGTTGCATAAGCTTTAGGACTACATTGGCTGAGTGGCCTTTACCTCCAAGGTCATCTAGGACCCCACAGTAAACCATAAATCTCATGATCAAACCGTGGGGGTCACTGAGGGTGTACAACTTTACACCGTACTTGTGTTTTTTTCCTTTGATATATTGCCGAAACAATAATCGGCCTCGCCACAGAACCATACTTTCATCGAGGGACAGTTGTCGTTGAGGATAAAAAGTAGTATTCATTTTGACATTGCAATAATCAATAAGATATTGGACTTTGGAAATTCTGTTATTAGCATATTGTACGGTATCATCATAAAAGTTTAGGCAACGCAAAATGCACAAAAATCTGTCCCAACTCATATAGTGTCCAAAGCATTTCAGACTGAAAAGCCAGTGAGTCTTCCAATAGTCTTGGAGACGATTTAGTTTTATTGTACCCGTGTGAATCACTAGTGCAAAAAAAACTTTCATTTCGGGGACAGTCACATCTTTCCAATGTGTAATACGAGATTTTGGCGTAAGGCCTGGGCTTGTCACAAAAACTTGTAAAGCGTTTTTGTTGGTGAACTTGACGATGTTCTCTATCAAAATGTCATCAAACAAATGAATAAAAAAATCAATCGGTCGGCCACTTCCAGGCAAATTGATTAGAAACTTTTCCTCTTTTTTAAAAATAATACGCTTCATGCCATTTGTAGTAATGGACCAGACAGGGGGGGTTACATCGTAATCCTCTTCCTCAGAATCAGTACCAGATTCCTCATTATCAGGGGCCCCTTGTTCATTTTCTGCAAAATCCGACTGGTCCGAGTCTGAGTCACTCGTCTCAAATTCAGGCTCAGACGGCTCCCGCCGCCGTCTGCGTGAACTAGATGCCATTTTTATTTAAAATAATACTGATTTAAATTAGTATTATATACTCACAATATCCAAAAACAATGAACAAATCACATCCACTCTACACAACACATCGGTCACCGGAACAAGAAACGAAATACACCACTTTCAAGGTCTTTTTATTCGCTACACACGGGTAATATAACCTCCTTACTTCTCGGAGTGCGGAGGCACACTGAAGCCCGTAACGTTTGCATGGCACCAGTACGGGCATACCCGCAGCGCGCGCTGCGGGAACAACGGCAACTACGGGTATACCCGTACTGCGCAGCGAACGTGTTAAAATATGTTACATGTAGAACTTCACTAATTGCTCTTTTAAATATACTTATCGGGATACAAATAATCTTAATTAATAGTTCTCTAGTGGGGTTCGGGGAAAGTGATTGTTAAAGGACGCTACTTTCGTTGGTGGGCAATGGCTGGCATGAAACAAGCCTATATTACAACTACAACAAATGGTATAATACCACACAAAATTCCTTTAGGCTATGCAAAATAGCTCACAATTATCTCGTTCTTACTAGGGATGTGTCGGTTGTTAACCCTAGGAGTGGCGCCATGTTAACGCGTAGTGTGGCTAGCTAAATTTGGCGATTTTGCAGACCTTTTTTTAAAAATCCATATAAATTCAACCGTTAGAGTAAACAAGTTAACTTTATATTCATTTTGTTCAGAAAGAACAGGAGATTCTAGAAATAGTAAAATAATAAAGATCTAGACATTTTTTTTTCCGGTAAGTGAAAAGAATAAGAAAATTTTGATTTTTTTTTTTTGAAATTTCAAACGCAGCCAGGGTAAAATTTTTTCCACAGATTTTTTATGGAAAATTCATTATATACATTTTGTAGACAATCTAATTCCCTACATATAAATATATAACATGTTGGGGAAAGAATTTTTTTATAAGTTTTTTGGGGCATAATGTAATAATAAACGGAAACCCGAAAAATGCGTAAACTGTACAGTGTTAGTTTGTGATGTAAATAAGTAATGTAATATATATGTATACTAATAATGATATATATATATTTGTAGAGCTAATGAAGTAAGGAATCCAAAAAAGTCATAGGTTTATGGTAAAAAATTATTGTCACTTATAAATACATGTAAATAAAATAACTTTTTGGAATTTTTGCGTATTTGGAAAAAAAAATTTCACAGTTTTTAGTATATAACTTTTTGACCAAATATTTTACCCCCAAACCAATATAACCATGCTGTAGTACATTCAATTACCTACATAAAAATGTATAACACTTAGGGTAAATTATTGTTTTTATATGTGTTATGTAGCACTAAACAGTCGCGGATTTGGCAAATTTCACTAGGCCTATGTAGGAGTAAACACAACACTTTATAAACACTATTTGTCACACTTCAGTAATATTTATGCATAATATAATGCATAAAGATTACTGTTATATACACACAAACACTTCACTTACACTAAAAACTCCGTAATAATAAATTATTTAGTAATAACTCACTGATGTACCACGCAGGCCGATTTCGGGATTAAATATAATAATAATGCCGGTTGGGAAACAAAATTACTATTTATTAAAATTTACAACTTTACAACAACTGATTTAAAAACCAACTTAAACGACGTTAACAACAGGTATATCCGCGGTTAAAATACAATAATTAAGGTTACATTAAATTTAGAAAAACAATGCCAATTAATAATTTAGCAGGGAGAGGCGGCGCGACGCGTGTTAATTACATCGTCACATCTTAGGGACTGGGGCGCGGCTCTTGTCCCCTTCGCCGATGCTGAACCAAGCCAGCCAATCAGAAACAGTTTCGCACGTGACGTCACGGGAACACTTCATTGACAAGTGCTGCAGCCAAACGATCACTCACGCCGTTACTCAAACTAAGAGGCATGGGAATCGTGCACTGAGGGCCAGTGCTTATCGTCAAGTTACTGACACCACACATCCTTGCTGATATCAACGTCCGGCCGGCCCCGCGGGAGCGTCTAAGTTGAGATTAGCTTGGAGCAAACATCCTAGCGTCTGTTGGTTTATTTTATATTTCATACCAGCCAACTCTTTAAAATGAAATAATAAATGAAATAATTGAAATAATGTTAAGAGCACCGTTCCTCCTTCCAATTATAGATTTTAGTGACGGTAGAAATTTATTTATTAGGAACAGTAAATTGTATTATTTAATTACAGTGTCGTATTAATGGCTTTTAACAGTCTAGGGATTTTGGGCCGTCACACCCCCCTCACCCTTAGACCATGCTGTCCCCAGCATGAGGTAACAGCAGATTGCCAAGTCCAACTGCTCTCAATGTTTGGAGAGTACACATCCGTCTTCCGTTGGCTGGTCGGTGATCAGGAAATTTCTAACTCCGGACAGCTAACCTCAACTCTCTCCGCAAATAAAAAAGATATTTAACTTCAATTTTTCTTTTCTTTTTACAAAAAAACTCAAATTGTCACCGGTCCGCATTAGCCTCTCCCTTTACAAAGTACATCTCAAAAATATCACAATCAAAACATCTCAAAAGTCAAAGTTAAACAACCAAAACAACACCAAAAAAAAAACTAAAAGATCTCATTTTACAAGGACAAAAGTTACATAAACTTAAACACAAAAACATAACACACATTCCCATCTAAACAGACAATTACAAAAATGTTAGAAGATTCGTCACTGAATTTAATTATGTGTATTTAGAACCAATTGGTTAATTTTTCTAAGTATCTGAACAGGGTATGAATTATTATATTTTAAAGTTCGAAAGGGGGTAATTGAGTTCAGTACTTTTATGGGAATTTAGAACGCTACTTGCCCGCTATGGTGAAGCCGCATGGGTGTTCACTTGAGGCCGGTTTTCACTCTGTCACCCCTTCGGTAGTAACGGATCTTCTGACGTAAGGTCAAATATTAGCAAAAGAAAATTTAACATTATCCTAACACATTCTTTTCCCAAGCTACAGTACCTACTCTAATCAACTCGTCAACACATGTCAAAATAGCAAATTAACATATTGACACCGAGAATCAACAAAAAACACTTTTCGCCAATACAGTGATTATCCATAGATTCCGGTGAAACTTCACCCACTATCGGCTGAAGCCTCAAATCACTTAAAAATTACCAATAATAAATCAAATATACAATTAAATAATCAATATTATAGAAAGAATTATTAACTAATCTTTAACACAACCTCACGTTCAGTAGGCCTGGTAGCGACACAACACTGTCTTGTTAACGGGGTCCGGAAAATCCCTCAGCAAGGCATTTTCTGCAGTACTCTTGACTGACTATACACTACTATACGTAAATTTTTTTTCTTTAAATTTTGAAAAATCATTCAGGCTGGCTCCCGGGTGTCTACAGTCCAGTCATGGAGTTGAAGGGAATGGGGTTATTAGGGGTGGGGAGTGCGCGCATTACCTTCCTGTGGACACCAAGTTGGGCCAGTGAATCCTCTACCCTTCGTGGGTTATACTACTACCGTTAGTTGGATCACTTCGAATAATAATAAAAAAAGTTGCCATTACCAGCCCACAAATATTACACCATTTTTTTGAAACACACAACAAAACATACCGGTATGCAAAAATCATTAATGCTAACATAATAACACAAAAATCGGAGGGGGATCCCCAGTCCTTTCGCCATCGCGTCCTCGCGGAGACAAGTCCAGAAGTACTCGCTCCTTCACAGCGTAGTATGCGATTTCTTGATCGCGGTCGAAAGTCTATGCTTCTTAAATACTTTTCACTTACTTAAAGTGTCCCGGGTCCGTAATTCACTCCTCGTCGCATCTTACCGCGCAGTCAGCTCGACACTAGCCGTGCTCGTGGAACTGTCGTGCTCTGCTTCCTGGGCACGTTCTGCTACCAATTCGACAGTAGGGTACCATCTCTCCACGGTTCTGAAGTGGCGACTCTGTCTGCGCAGCCTGCGGGCACTGTACACGGCCTCCCAGGGTGACACGGAGCAGGTCGGCAACTCGAACTCTCCATCTCAAACCTACAAAGACAACTGTGATTATCACAATAACCGAACGGCCGCCCCACATGTCCTACTCAACCATGCGGGCGCCAGCATAATGGACTCTAAGGTGCTGGAAAGTACTATCCAAAGAATACCCCTTTACGCTTAGGTGCCAAGCTGATCCCCTAGTCCCTACAGGACCTTCAAGGTGGCATTCACATCGACATTCCTCAACTTGGTCTCTTCGTCAGAGAGCATAGACTTCAAATCAACAACAAAACTTTACTCATCTGACCGACATGAGTGTTGCTGCCGTGTATACGGGCAGGCACCTTAAACTCATCACTAATAACGCCTCGGAGATCACTCCAACTCCACTCAACTGCATGGTGGTCAGGTTGATCTTTCAGCCATCCTCATAACAGTTCAGAGTTACCTTACAGGGCTCTGAAGCACTATGCACCCATCAATCTCAGGAAAAACCACTTTTCCACAAACGCTGGAATACAAGGAGCTGCCGATAAATCGGGCAGGCACCCGATCCGCCAGTGATCGAATCACACCGATCACTTCAGTCTCTTCAACAGAGAGCATATGACTTAGAAAAGTCAGAAATCACAACTTCACATTCCGGTCCGACATGAGTATACTGCTGCCATTTGCACAGGCAAGCAATATTGAATTCATCACTAATAACAACCCCTCTATACGGGTCAAACACATCACGTTAAACACCGACCACAAATCAAGATCCAGGACCCAAGTTACCTGACCTCCGCTTTGCCGGCTGTACAGGCGAATTGCGCTGCACAGGCTGGGCTTTCTACAGAACAGCTTGCCATAGCACAAGCAAAACATAATTTACTCCCCATTCTCGTTTGCTTTTATTAAATTTTCGTTCTCTTCAAGGTCTGGCCAAGAATAGCATGAGTTAACAAGCATATTCCTGGAGCAGAGCACACATTTTAAAATTCTATTAAAAAAACAAATCAAATAACCATAATGTGATTCCTAAACACTAGTACATCAGTATACTTAGGTGATAACACTTGTCCACATCAGCATAATCCATTCAGTAATGGTTACGAATGCACTCCCTCGGCAACTCCACAGCGAGGAAGACCCTCCGGTGTCCCAATCCACAGGGACAGCACAAGAATGGCCTAGAATTATAACTTTCCTGTACAACAAACAAAACAGGTTATCCAGTGAACACGTGTTATCACAATTTAGAGCACAAACCATTATTAACAACAAACTTCCTACGAAGAATCACTTATCACTAACTTCACCAGCCTTATATTTTAAATATAAGGGAAGCTAACTGGACTCCTTTTGTAAATTTTGAATTAAGTGTAAATGGACTAAGTCATAAATCATCGTATTCACTCATAATCTCTGGTTCATTATCTAATTCATCACACCGCAAATGGGAGCTCTGGCTTCACAATGCTCAGTCCCAGATGAGGGGGTAAAGTATTAGACACTTTAAATATTACATCGGCAAATAATTTCTGTCCATGTTCGGAGTATTTATAATAAAACAGATGCAGCCATACAATTTAAGGGACAGACTGCATGCAAAAAAAACAAAATTAAATTTCTCAAACTATCAAACTAGGCAATTTGACGCTCACGATTTCAAACTGTAAAAAGAAATGCGATCATTGTTTACGAAGCACCGATCTGCAACAGTATTTAAAGCTATCTGCAGATCCTAAAACTGAACACAAATACGCATCACAATTTACTGGCTTCAACTCAAAGCTTTATTAGTTCCAATTTGAATTAATAATTTTTTTAAACCTACTCCTTTAATGGATGTTAACTAAATTCAATCACACACAAAGAGATGAACTAAATATCTTCACGTTGCTGATTAACTTACATAAAAAAATACAAAGTCCAGTACCACAAACAAACAGTACCACTGCTCTACTGACTGTCATGTTCAGTTGGCCCAAAACCAGGAACCAGAGCTAAACAATGAGCACAGTATAGCCCAGTTCTCAAAAATCAATGCAGCAACCAACTGCGATTTGATTTTCTCCTCTATGCTATTTTGTCTCACATAATTTTGAAGGAGAGCAAAACAGCCTTTTTTTTAAAACTGCAAACAAAAGGTTAAATAATTTATTTACTACCCCTTCACAACCGTTACCGAAGGTTACTGCCCATTAATTCTCTCAAATTTAAAATTACTGGATCCACCGGTGTAGAACCCTCAATAACCCCCTACTGATGAGAGCTTCTGAAATAAATAAAATTCGCCCAGTCCCATTTATAATTTCCAATACTTTACTGAAGCAATCATCAGAGGCTCACACGCCTAAGTCCACACGTTGTTCATTTTCAAAGAAAATTTCAAAAATAATTTAAAGTCCCGACTTAAAGTTCATTAAAATAAACTTAAACCCCAGAACGCGATTACTCTAAGTCCCAACACAGTGAATTATTCAATTAAAATCACCAAATTAATTTCAAACAAAAATTCACAAGTCGTTTGTAGTATTCAGTTAAATTTTGAAAATCCGGCTAAGTCCTTAGCTCAAAATACACAATAAATTTCAAAAATTATTATCGAACTCTCATTTCCCCACTACTATGATGGTCCACGTCGATTATTTCTAAGTCCCGATTAATTTCAATGAAATGTCACAGAACTCCTATTTCCCCACTACTAACGCTTTGTTTAGTCGAAAATTTTCAAAGTTCTGATTTACTTAATTTCTTTGGTAAATAAAATGCAGTGGTATCCTTTGTCCTGACAATGAAGATAGGCCAGAAAATTGACACAGTTTATAAGTGTCAGATCATTAATTTTTATTAATTTGTAACAATAATTTTTTTTTCAATCACTTGATTCTAAATTGTTGGCCTATTTCCAATGACGCCCAGATTTTTTTCCAATGCATTTATAAATTTACCACTTAAATATACGACCCAGAGTTAATCACACATGCAAATAAACTTAGGTTAATTTAGAAAGCATTTATTCTAAGGTTAATATAATAAATAAATCCTACAAACTCCCGTCCTTGGACAAAACAATTTTAAATCAACTAAATAAAAATATAACACTTCAGGAATGATTATTACATCTACTAACTGCAACAAGTGTGGGACTCCGTTTGGATTAATATATTCAGACATCTGTTTACAAACACAGGCAACCATTTATGCCTCCTCAATTAATTACGGCGTCACTAAGCCACAGCCATCCTGTGACGTCATAACTCAGTTTCAACAATTGTTGCCTAAGTCCCGCTTCGGACAATTCGGATTAATTACAGTATAATATTTCTTCAATTTACTTCCCAGATAAGTTATAATTTCATTTTAATGTCGTCCTCTCCCTTTTCCACGATGAGTTGCAATTAAACTCGCTTATTTGCACTTCAATCAAACTGAAGTGGCAAATCGGCAAATCAAATATGGCGGATTAATCCGAACGCAGCAGAGAAGCCTTGCTAAGATTGCAAATGGCGGCTCCAAGCTTCCTTCCACAATTAATATTCCAAGTCACTTTACTTTTAAAATAAACCTCCTTAGTCACAGGTAATACTTAAAATCAACTCTACCTTCATTATGTATCAATATTTATTATCACTAGGCTCAACAACAACTCTGATAGCCTAATAATTTCGATTTAATATGTCTTCACAAACAATGACATTCTCAGACATTCTCATAACACCGCCATGACATCTCGGTCTCGTCACACAATGAATGCAAAGTGACGAAGGAGGGGGAACCGACGCTATCTGTTCCTCTCACAAAGAGGCTAATGGCGACTTGAGGATTTATTCAAATTAATCTAATTACTTTAAAATTCTCTAATAATTCGAAAAATGCATATTTCTTTACGGGAGTTGCGCTAAAATGAGTTTAATTTATTGCTTTACAAGATTTAGCGGTTACCTACTGTTAAAACGACATATATAAAATTAAACAAGATTGCACCAATTAATTAAAATAAATTTACTACTTACCAAAATCCATCTTCTGTGGGAACTTCAAGTGGTGTTTTCTTGCAACACACCCCACAAACCTGACACCAATTGTACCACACAGGCCGATTTCGGGTATTAAAATAATAAAAATGCCGGTTGGGAAATTTATTATTATTTATTAAATCACACAATCAACTTCACAACTTCACAACAATTGATCTAGAACAATTTACACTTCGTTTTACATTAGGTACTTCCGCGGTCAATTACAAAATAAGGTTACATTAAATTTGGAAAAGTATTAATTTAGTTTTACTCTAATGAGGAACGATGAGACGCGTATCACATCCTCGGGGGTCAGCGCGCAACTCCTGCTCTCACGCCTCGGCGTCGCGCTGAGGCGACGGGCCTCAGCCAATCACAGCGCACGGCCCGATGGAGGCTATTGCTGACGCCCGCATTCTCATCCTGGGGCGAGGCTACAATCTCTCTCTCGAGTTAGAAAACTCTGGACTCAGTTTATAATGCAAATATTTGAATTCGATTTCTGGGCTGTTTGAAGGGATTTTTAAATGGTTGGTGGTCTTCATAATTACTGTACTGATTTATTAATCAGTATACTTTAGATAAATTATCCCAAATGTGGTGTAACTAATATTTAATAAAATGACAAACAAATGTTGCTGAATCCTTAGATTACAGCCGCTGATGTAAATTTGGGAGTGGGTCGTTACACTCCCCCCTCCTCTAGTTCATGCTGGCCTCAGCATGAGGTCTCCTCTTTATGTATGGGGACCTCCTGTCCTCAAGGGCGGAACGGCCCTTCTGTCGATGAATCCTTGCCACCAACCTCAAATTAAAGCGGGCACAAGTCACAATGTGACGTGAAACATGACAAGACTTTACAAGCCGCAGTATAACCGAAGTCAAATTTAAGGGGACAGAACAAAAGATAAAGGAAACTTTCCTTTAACTAGACTTCAGCGCCATCAATATGAATGGGACGGTATTTACTTTTATGTTCCGCAATTTCTAGTAAACATGCGTCTCATCTCCTCGTACAAATTTGCAAACTTTTCAAAACAAGTATAACAAAAATGTATATACACCTGATGCTCCAATCATAAATCAACAAAATTATTACAACAAAACACTCCAGTTACATACTCTATGTGGTTACAAAATATCTGACAACTTATTAACATTCCCCTTCTCTTTGAACTTCTTATAATCATATACAATGAATTTCCCCAGTTAACACTAGAAATAAAATATACACATGGTACGTAGACCAACAGCGCACAACGCTTGACAACAAGAGAATGAGAAAGAGAGAACAAAGTGGCTTAGACACTCATCACTGTGCAAAATTGTGAGTCAGTATTTTAGTCAATTGGAATTTGAAAGTAATGCACCGAACTGTGCCTAATTTAATTGACAATTTATAGTTCAAGAATATCAGTTGGTTCGGGAATTTTGGTTTTATTGAGATTTGGAACGCTACTCACTCGATCTGGTGAAGCCGCACGAGCTTTCACTTGGGGCCGGTCATTCACACTGTCACCCCTACGGTATGATGAGTGATCTAGCCTGGTCACCTATTTACCTGTGCTTTCTGCTTCTCGAGTACAAGTATACTAAGTACATCAACAGTTAACTACACAAAGAAAGTCCCTGACTTCACGATTCACATTCCCCAGTTAACAACTACATTAATCAAAATCCTGTAACTCCCAAAATAAAACATATAAAATTCCTCTCATGATATTATCATAGTACACTTAACTTACACATACAGCGAAATATTACGACACTTTAACTTTGGACTGAGGTACCGGCCTACTCTAATAATAACAAAATTCTTATTCTCCAGGGTGCTCCTGAGGTCTTATAGCAAAAAAAAAAGAAAAGGTTAATACTTTAAGGGATAGCCCGCCCACACCTAAGGACTCAGACGCCAAAGGACTGCCCGGGCACCTTAGGGGTGCTTGGGTGCCGTTATGCGGAAAATGCGGTGGGCTCTTGTAGCAATCTGTACTCGGTTCTCTCACCATCCTGAAACTTGCTCTACAGGCATGGGAAAGTTTGATCCTCAACGGAATAAAAAAGATGAACTTAATGGGTGTTGAGACACTGCAAGTGTCTACTTACAAACTTAAAACTAATCACAACCTTGGTTGCTTTTAACCCACCGCTTGGTATTTAAATGGAGCTGCGTTTAATTCGCCTCGCCTGCCCCTGGTTGCGAGACAGGCCCACCGTATATCCCTCCCTTACACAATCCTATTGGTACCTCAGCCAAACCAAAAACAAAAGACGCAGCAAAATAAAACTATCTTCATTATACGAGGCCTGGTAGTGTCCCATACGCAGTCTTGCTGGGGGGTCCGGAAAATCCCTCAGCAAGGCATTTTCTGCAGTACTCTTGACTGACTATACACTACTATACGTAAATTTTTTTTCTTTAAATTTTGAAAAATCATTCAGGCTGGCTCCCGGGTGTCTACAGTCCAGTCATGGAGTTGAAGGGAATGGGGTTATTAGGGGTGGGGAGTGCGCGCATTACCTTCCTGTGGACACCAAGTTGGGCCAGTGAATCCTCTACCCTTCGTGGGTTATACTACTACCGTTAGTTGGATCACTTCGAATAATAATAAAAAAAGTTGCCATTACCAGCCCACAAATATTACACCATTTTTTTGAAACACACAACAAAACATACCGGTATGCAAAAATCATTAATGCTAACATAATAACACAAAAATCGGAGGGGGATCCCCAGTCCTTTCGCCATCGCGTCCTCGCGGAGACAAGTCCAGAAGTACTCGCTCCTTCACAGCGTAGTATGCGATTTCTTGATCGCGGTCGAAAGTCTATGCTTCTTAAATACTTTTCACTTACTTAAAGTGTCCCGGGTCCGTAATTCACTCCTCGTCGCATCTTACCGCGCAGTCAGCTCGACACTAGCCGTGCTCGTGGAACTGTCGTGCTCTGCTTCCTGGGCACGTTCTGCTACCAATTCGACAGTAGGGTACCATCTCTCCACGGTTCTGAAGTGGCGACTCTGTCTGCGCAGCCTGCGGGCACTGTACACGGCCTCCCAGGGTGACACGGAGCAGGTCGGCAACTCGAACTCTCCATCTCAAACCTACAAAGACAACTGTGATTATCACAATAACCGAACGGCCGCCCCACATGTCCTACTCAACCATGCGGGCGCCAGCATAATGGACTCTAAGGTGCTGGAAAGTACTATCCAAAGAATACCCCTTTACGCTTAGGTGCCAAGCTGATCCCCTAGTCCCTACAGGACCTTCAAGGTGGCATTCACATCGACATTCCTCAACTTGGTCTCTTCGTCAGAGAGCATAGACTTCAAATCAACAACAAAACTTTACTCATCTGACCGACATGAGTGTTGCTGCCGTGTATACGGGCAGGCACCTTAAACTCATCACTAATAACGCCTCGGAGATCACTCCAACTCCACTCAACTGCATGGTGGTCAGGTTGATCTTTCAGCCATCCTCATAACAGTTCAGAGTTACCTTACAGGGCTCTGAAGCACTATGCACCCATCAATCTCAGGAAAAACCACTTTTCCACAAACGCTGGAATACAAGGAGCTGCCGATAAATCGGGCAGGCACCCGATCCGCCAGTGATCGAATCACACCGATCACTTCAGTCTCTTCAACAGAGAGCATATGACTTAGAAAAGTCAGAAATCACAACTTCACATTCCGGTCCGACATGAGTATACTGCTGCCATTTGCACAGGCAAGCAATATTGAATTCATCACTAATAACAACCCCTCTATACGGGTCAAACACATCACGTTAAACACCGACCACAAATCAAGATCCAGGACCCAAGTTACCTGACCTCCGCTTTGCCGGCTGTACAGGCGAATTGCGCTGCACAGGCTGGGCTTTCTACAGAACAGCTTGCCATAGCACAAGCAAAACATAATTTACTCCCCATTCTCGTTTGCTTTTATTAAATTTTCGTTCTCTTCAAGGTCTGGCCAAGAATAGCATGAGTTAACAAGCATATTCCTGGAGCAGAGCACACATTTTAAAATTCTATTAAAAAAACAAATCAAATAACCATAATGTGATTCCTAAACACTAGTACATCAGTATACTTAGGTGATAACACTTGTCCACATCAGCATAATCCATTCAGTAATGGTTACGAATGCACTCCCTCGGCAACTCCACAGCGAGGAAGACCCTCCGGTGTCCCAATCCACAGGGACAGCACAAGAATGGCCTAGAATTATAACTTTCCTGTACAACAAACAAAACAGGTTATCCAGTGAACACGTGTTATCACAATTTAGAGCACAAACCATTATTAACAACAAACTTCCTACGAAGAATCACTTATCACTAACTTCACCAGCCTTATATTTTAAATATAAGGGAAGCTAACTGGACTCCTTTTGTAAATTTTGAATTAAGTGTAAATGGACTAAGTCATAAATCATCGTATTCACTCATAATCTCTGGTTCATTATCTAATTCATCACACCGCAAATGGGAGCTCTGGCTTCACAATGCTCAGTCCCAGATGAGGGGGTAAAGTATTAGACACTTTAAATATTACATCGGCAAATAATTTCTGTCCATGTTCGGAGTATTTATAATAAAACAGATGCAGCCATACAATTTAAGGGACAGACTGCATGCAAAAAAAACAAAATTAAATTTCTCAAACTATCAAACTAGGCAATTTGACGCTCACGATTTCAAACTGTAAAAAGAAATGCGATCATTGTTTACGAAGCACCGATCTGCAACAGTATTTAAAGCTATCTGCAGATCCTAAAACTGAACACAAATACGCATCACAATTTACTGGCTTCAACTCAAAGCTTTATTAGTTCCAATTTGAATTAATAATTTTTTTAAACCTACTCCTTTAATGGATGTTAACTAAATTCAATCACACACAAAGAGATGAACTAAATATCTTCACGTTGCTGATTAACTTACATAAAAAAATACAAAGTCCAGTACCACAAACAAACAGTACCACTGCTCTACTGACTGTCATGTTCAGTTGGCCCAAAACCAGGAACCAGAGCTAAACAATGAGCACAGTATAGCCCAGTTCTCAAAAATCAATGCAGCAACCAACTGCGATTTGATTTTCTCCTCTATGCTATTTTGTCTCACATAATTTTGAAGGAGAGCAAAACAGCCTTTTTTTTAAAACTGCAAACAAAAGGTTAAATAATTTATTTACTACCCCTTCACAACCGTTACCGAAGGTTACTGCCCATTAATTCTCTCAAATTTAAAATTACTGGATCCACCGGTGTAGAACCCTCAATAACCCCCTACTGATGAGAGCTTCTGAAATAAATAAAATTCGCCCAGTCCCATTTATAATTTCCAATACTTTACTGAAGCAATCATCAGAGGCTCACACGCCTAAGTCCACACGTTGTTCATTTTCAAAGAAAATTTCAAAAATAATTTAAAGTCCCGACTTAAAGTTCATTAAAATAAACTTAAACCCCAGAACGCGATTACTCTAAGTCCCAACACAGTGAATTATTCAATTAAAATCACCAAATTAATTTCAAACAAAAATTCACAAGTCGTTTGTAGTATTCAGTTAAATTTTGAAAATCCGGCTAAGTCCTTAGCTCAAAATACACAATAAATTTCAAAAATTATTATCGAACTCTCATTTCCCCACTACTATGATGGTCCACGTCGATTATTTCTAAGTCCCGATTAATTTCAATGAAATGTCACAGAACTCCTATTTCCCCACTACTAACGCTTTGTTTAGTCGAAAATTTTCAAAGTTCTGATTTACTTAATTTCTTTGGTAAATAAAATGCAGTGGTATCCTTTGTCCTGACAATGAAGATAGGCCAGAAAATTGACACAGTTTATAAGTGTCAGATCATTAATTTTTATTAATTTGTAACAATAATTTTTTTTTCAATCACTTGATTCTAAATTGTTGGCCTATTTCCAATGACGCCCAGATTTTTTTCCAATGCATTTATAAATTTACCACTTAAATATACGACCCAGAGTTAATCACACATGCAAATAAACTTAGGTTAATTTAGAAAGCATTTATTCTAAGGTTAATATAATAAATAAATCCTACAAACTCCCGTCCTTGGACAAAACAATTTTAAATCAACTAAATAAAAATATAACACTTCAGGAATGATTATTACATCTACTAACTGCAACAAGTGTGGGACTCCGTTTGGATTAATATATTCAGACATCTGTTTACAAACACAGGCAACCATTTATGCCTCCTCAATTAATTACGGCGTCACTAAGCCACAGCCATCCTGTGACGTCATAACTCAGTTTCAACAATTGTTGCCTAAGTCCCGCTTCGGACAATTCGGATTAATTACAGTATAATATTTCTTCAATTTACTTCCCAGATAAGTTATAATTTCATTTTAATGTCGTCCTCTCCCTTTTCCACGATGAGTTGCAATTAAACTCGCTTATTTGCACTTCAATCAAACTGAAGTGGCAAATCGGCAAATCAAATATGGCGGATTAATCCGAACGCAGCAGAGAAGCCTTGCTAAGATTGCAAATGGCGGCTCCAAGCTTCCTTCCACAATTAATATTCCAAGTCACTTTACTTTTAAAATAAACCTCCTTAGTCACAGGTAATACTTAAAATCAACTCTACCTTCATTATGTATCAATATTTATTATCACTAGGCTCAACAACAACTCTGATAGCCTAATAATTTCGATTTAATATGTCTTCACAAACAATGACATTCTCAGACATTCTCATAACACCGCCATGACATCTCGGTCTCGTCACACAATGAATGCAAAGTGACGAAGGAGGGGGAACCGACGCTATCTGTTCCTCTCACAAAGAGGCTAATGGCGACTTGAGGATTTATTCAAATTAATCTAATTACTTTAAAATTCTCTAATAATTCGAAAAATGCATATTTCTTTACGGGAGTTGCGCTAAAATGAGTTTAATTTATTGCTTTACAAGATTTAGCGGTTACCTACTGTTAAAACGACATATATAAAATTAAACAAGATTGCACCAATTAATTAAAATAAATTTACTACTTACCAAAATCCATCTTCTGTGGGAACTTCAAGTGGTGTTTTCTTGCAACACACCCCACACCTGACACCAATTGTACCACGCAGGCCGATTTCGGGATTAAATATAATAATAATGCCGGTTGGGAAACAAAATTACTATTTATTAAAATTTACAACTTTACAACAACTGATTTAAAAACCAACTTAAACGACGTTAACAACAGGTATATCCGCGGTTAAAATACAATAATTAAGGTTACATTAAATTTAGAAAAACAATGCCAATTAATAATTTAGCAGGGAGAGGCGGCGCGACGCGTGTTAATTACATCGTCACATCTTAGGGACTGGGGCGCGGCTCTTGTCCCCTTCGCCGATGCTGAACCAAGCCAGCCAATCAGAAACAGTTTCGCACGTGACGTCACGGGAACACTTCATTGACAAGTGCTGCAGCCAAACGATCACTCACGCCGTTACTCAAACTAAGAGGCATGGGAATCGTGCACTGAGGGCCAGTGCTTATCGTCAAGTTACTGACACCACACATCCTTGCTGATATCAACGTCCGGCCGGCCCCGCGGGAGCGTCTAAGTTGAGATTAGCTTGGAGCAAACATCCTAGCGTCTGTTGGTTTATTTTATATTTCATACCAGCCAACTCTTTAAAATGAAATAATAAATGAAATAATTGAAATAATGTTAAGAGCACCGTTCCTCCTTCCAATTATAGATTTTAGTGACGGTAGAAATTTATTTATTAGGAACAGTAAATTGTATTATTTAATTACAGTGTCGTATTAATGGCTTTTAACAGTCTAGGGATTTTGGGCCGTCACACTGATAATAGTTATAAAACACGAAAATATCAAACACGATTTCTCGAATGGAAAATATTGGCAGTGGCTACGTACACGTCCGACGTGAGCCGCTACTGTTCACGTCCGTTCCAAATTATGCACCGTACGTTACTTTTCCTGTGATTTTTAAAACAAATTGAGAGCCAGAAAACCTCCTAACCTAATCTAACGTAATCTAACATATCCTAACCTAACGAAACATAACGTAGCGTAACCTAACCCAACATAACCTAAGCGGTAGCGAAGTGAATTTGCCCTTATATTGGACGTGTACGCAGTCACTTCGGAAAATATTTTTATTAGAAATAGCCTTGTAATAATTATTAACTCATAGCAGCTGACGGTGGAGTCAGTGCTGCCATCGCGCAACACCAAATTATTCGTCATTCTTTCTTCTTTCAAATAAGATATTATATGTCATGCAAATATAACATTACACTGGATATATATTCGATTTTGCAATCCGCCGGTTTCCGGCGGATCGCCATTTTACAGAAGAACAAAAATCATCTGTGTTTATAAAATCATATGATCTGTCAAATCAATATATCGATCTAAAACTCCATACCAAAATGAAATATAACTCCTTGGCTGTGCATTGGTACTTCCCGCAACATCGTGCGACGAAAATTACCCGAGGTGGGTAATTTCAAAAAAGTCATGTTTTGACATTTCCCAAGTGTCAGCTGCAAGTATCGTGTCGCGCCTAAAATTCATTTGATTTCTAATCGCGGTGACATTGTTATATACCTGCTACAGGGTTTGTTTATGTAATAAAATGAAAGTTCAGAATATTATCTTTCGAATGATATATATATTATTCACTTTTGAGTTGATTAATAGAGGTTTATTTACGTTGCAAAATTTTCGGTCAAAATCCGCCGGAAACCGGCGGTCGCCACAATAGGCGACACAAAAATCCGCCGGAAACCGGCAGATCGCCACTCCTAGGGTTAAAGTCGGTTGTCGGTTTTACCGGGGTTTTACAAAAAAAAAAAAAAAAAACGAAACCTAGAACCAATAGGCTAATGTTGGTTTCGGTTTTTCACTGTCAGTTAGTGCTCTTATTGGAAATAAGCATTATAATATTGTACAAATATCGAACAACAAGCTAAACAACGTTTAACAAAATAAGTTGTTGAAATAAGACTCCTCCCGACAATTAATCACTTCTTTCCAGCCCCAAAATAACTCAACTAACACAAAGGAAAATTTACAGAGTTATATTTATGGAAGTAGTGAATGAGGAAAACAGATAAGGAAACAAAGCTAGTGGCCCGAGTCGCCAAGCGACCCTATATTTTTTGCCCCATTCTTAATTGCTGGTCTATTGTTCGACTTCTGGTCGAGGGTCCTAGTAATTTATTCAAGAAATAAGGAGTTTCTAGTTAAAAATGCTAAAACCGAAACTAAGTGTTGTACTGAGACAAATGACGGCTCATATTTTTCGTCTGATTAACACAAATGAAATAAAATGTCAATAAAAGTTGTCCGACTTTAGGTTCAAGATATAATGGATAATACAATCACTGTTTATCAGAACTTCTATTTATGGATGTACGTGAATGGAGACAACAGATAAGGAAGCAATGCGAGGGGGGTGGGGAGGTTTGGTTGCAACAAAAAATTTGACCTTGACAGGTCCCGAGCGTAATTATCAGTCACTGTTAAACATCTTTATCTCTGAATACATCTTTCTCTCTGTTTCTTTGTTTTATAATCGTGCGCTTTTCCCATTATAAATTTAAATTAAACTGATTTTGTTTATTTTATATTATTGTAGGTGCAATCAATATTAAATTGCAATTGACAAGGTTGTAAATTAGGTTAAAAATTAACCATAAAATAGCTACTAAATAATTTTAAAATGGTTACATATGATTTAAAATTATATACATTATTTAAAATAAAATAATTTAAAACAGGATAGAGCCAATTATGAATTTAGTATTCTTCTGCTTCAACGGGATTCATTGTTTTCATAAACCCTCAGAGGCATTGAATGACAGGTACAGATACGTGATTATTGCTCTCTATTCATGAAAGGTGCAATCATATCCCTTTCATTACCTGGTATTGGTACCACGTGGGGGTGTCAACGCCCTCTGCGACATCATCTGAGCTTTCTGAACTTGACCCTGATTCAGCTTATCATCCGACACCAAGTGTTCAGTGACTTCAGTATCACTATTTGCCTCCATTTTACTAAATCTATCCAAAAGGACGCACAGTACACTGTTCACATCCCACGAACACAGAACTAGACCAAAATTTCTGAACCGGATGCGGATTGCGCAAAAATAACGGACGAAACGGGCACTACACGCGGCGACAATAACAACGTTACCGGCCAAGATCTGAGCTCACACTGAAGCAGTGTTTGGGAGGGGAGCGCGTTACTATTTTTATAGTAGGCCGCTTGGCGCGCTAATGGCGAGGTACTATATTTTTTAGTAGCCCGCAGCCTACATGATAAAGATTATTTAGACTACTGTAAGGAAAAAAAAAACTTTGATTTACTTTAATTGGTTAAATGTTAAACAGTGACACAAAAATGGTCACCCCCACCTTGACAACTAATATCAAGGTGGTTTTCAATGCAATAGTACGCAGTGGAAAATCTGATGTAGGGTCAGTGCTATGGTGCGCCCAGAGGTCCTTTGGGATCCTGGAAAGGATGCTGGTCTTCTTCACACGTCACTTCCTTACGTTAACACTTACTTATAATATAGTTTCCCAATTGTGAATTTTATTTATTTTATACTGGTCTCGTGAGGCAATGCCACCTAATTGATAGGTAAGAATGACCACTGAGTATGTTTTTACTGTACAAAATAATACTCTGGATATCACAAAGAATGTCACAACGACTCTACGCTTTATTCATTTATGAAAAATGTAAATTATTTGACAATGACTCAGTATTAAAAACAATAAAATAATCGTAAAATATCTGAAGCTAGATTTCTTTCTGATATGTATCTCAAATAATTAATACAGTGGGAAAAAACAACACTGGCTAGACAATAATATTGTATTTTATTCAACGATTGGCAAATACAATGTTAGTTCTCAAACGTGCATACAACAATTTTCAAGACTTCATACAATTGGCAGACTTTATGTTTTATTACTAGTTGCTCAGAATTTGAATCAAATATGTTGCGTAGTTAGCAGAGCAATTTTATACAAAATACTGTTAATGAGATTGCCCGACAAGCGTAGAACACACAATCGCATTACAAGACTCTGCCAGCACAATTTTCTAAAAGGTTTAAGTTTTATTTGGGTTGTGAGCGTCCAAAGATTTGTATTTTATTATACCAACTGGCCAGCGGTATGATCTTTGGCAAAAGGGGATTTATGGAGGGAGCTGCTGCTCACTCTCCTATGTCGACGATCTGTTGGGGGGCACGTGTCAGCTGCTGAGCTAAACACTATCAGAGTTTAATTTATTTTATTATGTTTATGCTTTTAATGATGCTACACCTACACAACCATATTATATGACTATTTCCTCGTCTGGACAGAGACTGATGATTGGAACACTCAAGTTTGGACAAAGTGTGATTTTATAAAAATTGATAAATGCTCTGGTAAATTTTGATTAAGAGTTAAAACTGTAATAAGTCGCCAAATAAATATAAATACTTCTACACAATCGATAAAAACTTACACATTCAGATTTTCAGGACTCAGCCTGAAGGGCACAAAACGTGGTTTCCAATTTATGGTCAGCATAAAATTACATAAATTAATCTTAACAGGGACGCATATTTCATAAAAAAATAAATAATAAATATATATATAAATAACAAACTTACAGGCTAAACATGCGATAAATACACTCTATGCGGACTGATCTTTACGATAAAGTATTCTATATTACTTACATAAAGGGTCGACCCACTAATACTCATTCATGCAAAAAAACTTATAATTAACGTCGGCGGGAGGCTGCTGTCAATGTTTTGCAAATAATTGGAAATATGAACGTCGAGAGAATTTGGTGTTCGTTCGGCCTTGCCGGCCACGGCCTGATTTCTGACCGTTTATTTTATTTGCTACCTCGAATCTAATTCCGGTCTTATAAATGTTAATTTTACTAAAATTCGCAAAAACACAATATTTACAGAAGAACGGATATTGCAGCGGCCGACGCTGTAATTCACTTTAAAAAAATCAAGACGCGAGCAGCACAACCCTTGTCCCTCAGAGACAACTACCGACTGACCTGGTGACCTTCGATGACCGTTGGATTAAAAACCTTCGTGCTTCTGCCTGCCACCCCCACCTCGTTGGCGGCGACGTGGCTGGTTCGCGTTTTGTTGTTTTGAAATTTGAACGGCCGTGCTTTTGAAATCAGCACACTACGTTATTGCCCTAGGCTAACTTGTTATTATTTGGCTGAACAAGGTTTTAAGCCTAGGTGATAAATGGCCCATAGTAATTTAAATTCATTTGATTTGCCTTTGATTGATTACTTGTGACTATTTAACCAACTCTCCTGCATAGTGTCTCTGCAGCAGTATTTATGTAAACCAGTGAAACAAAGTATGAAATAGGGATTTATAGGTACCGGTATATAATCAATTAAATTTTTTTTTTCGGTAGAATTTCAGAACCTAGGTAGAAACTTAAATTTAAAGTATGGACGAGACAGTTGTTAGGTAAGTTCTTTGAAAAATAACGGAAACCGACAATCAAATTTTGTAAAAAACCTAACCGAAACCGAACCGATAAATATGCAACCGACCCATCCCTAGTTCTTACCAATAAATTTATTTCACTCTCGTTTCTTCTTTCTCTGTAGTGAGTAGCTAGTAGTATAGTGTTGCTGTAATTGGTATGGATAACTACAGAAGGTAGGTTCCTTTTTACTTTCTCCCCCTATACACATAGTATATGGAGAAAGTATTGTTTTCGTCAAAATTTTAGAATTTGAGTTGGTAGTGGAAATATTCGTTTTGGTGCTCCCTGAACCCAAAAAAGTGATTTTTACGTGGTGTGTGTGTGTGTGTGTGTGTGTGTGTGTGTGTGTGTCCGTGTGTGTGTCCGTCCGTCCGTGTCCGTCTCCGTCTCCGTCTGTCTGTCTCTGTCTGTCTCTGTCTCTGTCTGTCTCCGTCTCTGTCTCTGTCTGTCTCTGTCTCTGTCTGTCTCTGTCTCTGTCTGTCTCTGTCTCTGTCTGTCTGTCTCTGTCTGTCTGTTTGTCTGTGTCTGTCTGTCTGTGTCTGTCTGTCTGTGTCTGTCTGTCTGTCTGTGTCTGTCTGTCCGTCTGTGTCTGTCTGTCCGTCTGTGTCTGTCCGTCTGTGTCTGTCCGTCTGTGTCTGTCCGTCTGTGTCTGTCCGTCTGTGTCTGTCTGTCTGTGTCTGTCTGTCTGTGTCTGTGTATGTCTGTGTACAGAGCTAGAGCCCTAACCAATGGGCCGATTTTTATGAAATTTGGTATGTAGGTACTAATCCACGATATCTCCAGGCGTTTTTTTCTTTTTTTTTGAATTTTCAATTTGTAAGGGTAATTATCCCCAAAAACCGCCAAAAATCCTGAAAAATCAAAATTTCTCAAAAACGGCTCTAACGATTTTGATTAAACTTTGGTCGTTTGTAGTAATTTAGTTTTCCAACAAGATGACACCACCCGCATGTCTGTAAAAAATTTGGGTTCAGGAATTACAGGACTTAAAACATCAAAAATTCAGTTTTTGGATTTTTCATAAAAATACCTAAACATAAAAAAATGTTACTATTCACCATTAAAAAGAGCTCAAAAAACTAAATAATTTAGTGTTTTGAATTACTATTCTACGATTGCTGGTTGCGGAGAAAATTGGAATTTTCATTTTGCGGTAAACGCAGTATGTTGTTCAATGTTATTCTTACGAGGAATACAAAAATTACTATTTCTCTCTTATTTACTGATAAATTTTATTCAAACTTTATATGCTTGTCAAGTTAACATTGACCAACAGAGGAAATTCGAAATTTGTTGCCCCTTAATAATCCTGGGGGGGAATAGGGGGCATTTCCCCTCTTAAAACCACGAGTGTAGCAGTGGATTCTGTAGTGCCCCCAAAGCAGGGATTTGGGTCGATGTTTTTTAAAACAACTTGTTTACAAGATTTTCTGTACATTCGACCGTGCTTTGTATTCTATATTTAGTAAATAAAAAGTAATTTATTCATTAAAGTTGGGCTAAAAGGGAGAAAGTATGTGTCAGTTTCCTGATACCGTTTATTATAGATATTTACCTAATTCAATCATAAATGCTAATATTTACAAATTGGCAATATAACATTTATTTATCTGATGAACAAAGTGAGAATTCTGAGATGCTTTATAAAAAGGGGGATACAAAATATGTTACAATGACAGGGGAAAGTGACTCTGGCCTAGGCTATTAGTAGGCCTACAACAATTAATAAAAGCTTATGACTAAAATGTTCATGGTTTCTTAATGAAATGTGGATTCTTAATCTCAGGGGGTTGGTTTCGTGCTGACTTGAATAATGTTTGTTGAAAGAGAGAATGTTCTATGGGCACCGACTCCATGGGGCCCAAGGGGCTCGAGCCCCCCCAATGTTTTGGGAAGGGGGGCTCAGCCCCCCAATGTTCAGAAAGGTGGGCTCAGCCCCCTTCCCAAAAAAGTACCATTATAAACAAACTAGTAAAAACTGTACAAAAATTCTTGTATCTATATTGAAAATCTATTTGAAAGTTATCGTTTTAAGCTGTGCATTCTACACTCTCGCTATTTTAAAATTTTGACTTGTTAAGCTCAATCTCTTAACCAAGAATATTAGGCCCAATGAGATATGCTGGGTAAACGCTTTAATAAATTGGTACCTTGGCAGCTCAATCTCTTAACCAAGAATATTAGGCCCAATGAGATATGCTGGGTAAACGCTTTAATAAATTGGTACCTTGGCAGCCAAAAACATTCTTTCAGTTGTCTGCACCTGCGGCCTCTCGAAGTAACCTCGATCTATCAGTATTTTTAGGTTAAAATTAGTGTTTAGGTTTCGTTTAAATGAATTACAACCACGATGGGTTTTATTCAGTAAGTGTCGATGCACAATGAACCGTAATGTCATTAGTGAGAGTAGCTTTATTCTAATTTGTAAATAAATCTTTTGAAATTTAGCAATACAAAACATAAACTGTTGATTATCGTTAGGACAATCCAGATAAAATGTTCAACCTTGACCCCCACCTCCCCCCATCAATCACTTTTAGGCCCCCCCCAATAATTTTTCAGGTTGGCCTGAGTGCCATGCAATATTTGGTGACATGCAAAAATTGCCGGGCATTTTCTGCCCACCAGGCAATGTTTGATTTAAAAGCTCATAAAAAGTTTATTTTTCAATATTTTTGAATAATTTTGTTGTTGTTTTGTAGAGGAATAAATTATGTACAAAATACAGAAAACTAAATTTGGCTAACTATTTAAAACTTTTTTTATATATGTATGATTCTATATATAATTTAAAATTTATTTTAATTTTATTAATTTATCACCATATAAGTACATCAAACACATTTTTGTAATTTTTTAGATTATTTTGATCTGTTAGAGAACAAAATAATAAGTATGATAAGTTTTTGATTTGAATATTTAGTTGACTAAAATTAAATTAAAACGAGTTCGCACGCAGCACGCTGACGTGAGGGAAGTGAATTTCCACATAAAAAACTATAAAAACTCAAAATCAGTTAAAAACATACAATTATTCAAATTTTTATTCAAATCTGAAAATATTGATTTTTTGGCTGTTTTGATGCTCCTGGTTCTATTTACCTGCAATGCTGGGAATACAATTTTGTGCATTATAAGGTTAGGAGAAGGTCCAGTCAGGCTTTAAAGTAGGCGTGAGGTTGCTGGAGATGTTAAAAGTACACCAACAAATGAATAACAGGCTTTTCTAATGTAAAACCCCCATAAGACAACGTACTGCGTTTGGTCAATACACATTTTCTTTAATAACTCGGTAAATATTTATGCTAGAATGACGAGAGAGGGCTTAAAACTTTCGCCTAACTAATTCCCATCTTTATCCACGCATTTTGCATCCGGGGCTTTTCTGACCCTTTTGGGGCCCAAAAACTCGAAATTTGAAAGATTAATCCCCAAAAAATGGGTTTAGAGTTTTCCGATTGTTTTGCCCAACGAACTTGTCCAACAGATTATAGAAAGGAATGTCCCTACCAAATTTGAAGTAAATCGGACAAAAAATGCGACCGCTAGAGTGCATACACATATATATATATATGTATATATATATATAAAATTTTGAACGACCCCCCAAAACGTGTTCAGGGAATTTTCTAATGGGCACTCGGCGATTGTTTTGCCCAACGAACTTGTCCAACAGATTATAGAAAGGAATGTCCCTACCAAATTTGAAGTAAATCGGACAAAAAATGCGACCGCTAGAGTGCATACACATATATATATATATATATATATATATATATAAAATTTTGAACGACCCCCCAAAACGTGTTCAGGGAATTTTCTAATGGGCACTCGGAGGGTTAACAAATAAACGATATTTTATATAAGAATAATATTGGGGATGAATGTATAGGTTTGCTGACACAATTTTGATGCAAATATCAATAAAATTCAACTAGGTGAAGCCACATACCAAGTTTTATCAATATTCATTCATAAATAAGCGATATATATAATTTTAATCATTCTCCATAAGAATAAAATGGGGCTGAGTAAGCAGGTTTGCTGCAAAAGGAACACAAAATATGGGTCTTCATTTGAATATAAATATAATTCAACTAGGTGAAGCCACATACTAAGTTTCATCAATCTATATTCATAAATAAGCGATGTATACCATATTTTAATTATTCTCCATAAGACTAATATGGGGGATGAGTGCGCAGGTTTGCTGCAACAAGGAGCACAACAAATGGGTTTTTATGCAAGTATCAGTATAACTCAACAAGTGAAACTACATTCTAAATTTTATTAATTTATGTCATAACTAAGGGAGGCATAAGATTGACTTATTCTCCATAAGAATAACATGAGGACTGAGTACGCAGGTTTGTTGCTACAGGAAGTATCGGTAAATATGTTTTTTGTGCAAATAAGAATAGACCACAACCAGATGAAGCCACATACCAAGCTTAATTGGATTGAGAGAAACGAAATCCTTATACTCCGTTTGGAATTCGAAGTAGTGTGACGCTATCTACATTTTAACGGTTTGATGGATTGTCATGACATTTTTAGGATAACGTTTTTACGGTTTAATGCTTTAAATAAACTATAATTGGCGAATTATTATTACATTTTAATAATTATCAGTTTTTTTATTGAACATTCTTTCAGTACATATTTTGAGCTTTGTGGTACCGTGTTGTTGGAGAACTGTCAAAATACATCAGCTCAGCTGCTGTCATTTTGTTTTGTTCGCAATCGCCGTTTGATGTTTGCGTTTAGGTTAGAGGAGCCCAGATAAGAAACTGCACCCATAATAATTTCATTAATGTTATAGCAATAATCAAATGTAAACCTTCTGTAAGTTAAGGATGTTACCTTGTGACTTCCATACACATAACTTATGTGAAGCACTGTGGTTCAAGTTGAATTTAATACGATAAAAAGTGTCATCAGCGAGAATGCCAACATTATTCAGCACTACTAAAAAACAACCATAAATCTTGGTGGTTTTGTACCTGTGTTCTTTTGCAGATAGTTTGTGTTCGAATAATACTCAGGTTTTGTATATTAGCCTATAGTTGTAGCCATAACATGGATGATTATAACACTAGGTGGGACTAAAAACTAACTTTTTATGTTATTAATAAACTTGAAATATTGTCTACAAAGTTTTAATCACCATAACAAACAGTATCCTTTGACTATTTACCTTTCATTAGGCTAATTTAGGTAGGCCATCGCTTTTATTGTTTCTCAACCATCCCAAGTTGGTCAATCATCATATTTTAATTTTAGCCTTTCTGTAAATGTATTCTAACCATAAGTCGGTCTTGGTAGTCTATACAGGGGGAATTTTATGATAGTCCTAGCTTATATTTATATTTGCGAGTTACTAAATGTCCACTTGTTTTCCGTGAGAAACTTAAGTTCGCTGAGGCAAACTGTAAGCCTACTTGGAATGGCCAAACATACTACAATGAATCCAACAGACCAAACCGTTAATAAGCCTTACCTAACTCAAGGTATCTACTTAATGTGATAAGGGGTAGACTTTCATAAGCGGAACGATATGACAACCGAATGAAATTGTTCGATACGGTATTTCGATTAGGGGCCTATGTAGGTTATTCGGTTCTTTAGGTTTCGGTTATGTTATGTTTCAGTTTAGGTATCTTGGAATTTGTCTGGATAGCAAATGTTAGTTGAAAAACAAACCAAACATGATGTGTAATAACCAAGATACAAACGATAAAATATTTTGCAATCGATAAAAATATCAAACTAATCCATATACTGTATCAAACAATTTCATTTGGTTATTTATATTATTCCGCTTAAGAAAGTCTACCCGTGATAAGCACCCAGTGCCGTCTTTAGGGTGGTGCGACAGGTGCAGACGCACAAAGGCCTCGCGCTTACGAAGGCCTCGCACTTGAGGGTTTTTTTTGTGGAAGGTAGAGGCGTCGTGGCATCAGAAATGTGAACTTCTGATGATTAACAATTGAACAGCTGAATACAACGTACTTTAAGCAGTTAGTGGTACGTACATATTTTGCCAATATTGCCAACATGTTTTAATTTAATGGCAAGTTCTGAAGTACATGAATTAGCCGTTGTATTTAGCCAATAGCGAGTGTATTTCTCAACGTAGCAAGCAAGTCTGTGTCGGGACTATACTGTGGCTGTAATTTTATTTTAATATTACAATGGAATGAGTTTCAGGTATTTTTCGGTTTACCCTAGCTGTTTTGTCTATATTTTATAAGTTGTTGATTTTTTTGCCGGACACTTTTATTTATTTTTTGCGAATTTACCCTTTAGGGATTAGCGAATTTCTCCTATAGGGAAGAAGCTATTACTGTAGTCGGCATGGTAAGACCTAGGCCCAGGACCATGATTAACTTTTCATTTTGAGGTCCCCAGATGCCAAAAAACACCATTCGTTCAAAACTGTAAATACCTATATATATTTGTCCATGAGCACGATAACTCTCGTAAAAATAGTACGATTTTTGACAAAATTTGGTATAATTGTTTAAAGCAGCATTTATGACTTTAAGTTCAAAAACCAGACAGATCGACCTATCCGAAGGGGTATTTTTTTTTTGGGGGGGGGGGTTGGAACCTAAAAATAAGTTTTTTTAGTTTTTTACAAATAATCATTGAAAAAGTCAAATTTTAGTTTTTCCCATTTGAATCAGCTTAAAAATACGCACAATTTGGTGTTTTTATCATTGCTCTACGTCTAATGGTTACAGAGATATTGAAAGTGCTAAAGACAGTACGTTATCCGATTTTATTCTTATGGAGAATAAGAAAAATTGTATTTCTCGCTTATTTATTAACTTTCCTGATGAAACTTGGTATATTGCTTCATATCGTTGTGGTATATTGATATTTGCACTAAGAAACATTTTTCGGCTGATAGTTCCCGTAGCAGCAAACCTACATACTCAGCTTCCATGTTATTCTTATGGAGAATAAGTAACGTGTTATCTCCCTTAATTATGAACATAAATTAATAAAATTTGGTATGTGGCTTTACCTTCTTGAGTTATATTGATATTTGTATAAAACCCCATTTTTGTGTTACTTGCTTCAGCAACCCTGCATACTCAGCCGCCATGTTATTCTTATGGAGAATAATTAAAATGTTATAAATCGTTTATTTAAAAATGTATATTGCTGAAACTTGGTATTTGGCTTTATGTGGTATTAAGGTACATATATATATATATATATATATATATATATATATATGCATCGGAAATTCTCTGAGTACGCAGGTTGGCTGCTACAGGGGTATTTATTTTTGTTTAATAACATCCAACATAATAATATATAAGTTAGGCTAAAGGTAAATGGATATTGTAAATAGTACACACACTTTAAAATGGTCTGGTTTTTATGGTGACATGTTAATGGGAAGGCACTATAACCTAAAAATAGTAAAAAAGTGTCCGGGTCAAGCCTGTTTTACGGTAGGCCTAACTGAAACTAAATAACCAAAACCTTAATAGGCCTAACTGTAACCATAACCGAATAACCTAAATAATCGCTATACCCTATGGAACAATTTCATTCGGTTTTTTTATATCGTTCCACTTATGAAAGTCTACCCTGGTTTCGGTTTTTTAGATTTCAGTTATAATTAGATCTCAAAAGATATTGTCTTATAATTTGTCCAGCTAACAAATGTTGATTCTACTAATCATGTTTTTCATCTTAAACATGTTTTGCCGGGAACAACCATTGTAAGGGATTTATGGAAATCACACTAAGCACTGATAAGAATATCCAGTCTTTTAGTCCCTCCAACAATGTGTTACGGTTTGAGCAAGTTTGAGGAGCCGTTAGAACAAAACATTTTCTCAATAAGAATAACATGGCGGCTTTTTATGCCACTGGGGCAGAGTCCTGAGGTCTTGAGGAAAAACAAAAAAGTACCTATCTGCAATTTGTTGATCATCTACAACATTATGGTCCGGAGCAGTTTTGAGTTGGCGTTTTCAAAATCCCCTGGGACATACACGCAAATGCACAACCATTACATTATAAGTATAGATTTTTCTCAATACAAAATACTTTTAGCTCCCAAAACAGCCCGATTAACATTTTTTTTTTTAATTCTTTACGTAAATCTATTAGCAAAAACTACTGTGCTAATTTTAACTGTTTTAGTATTAAATTAAAGGTTTTGGCCTGCAGTTTGTCATAATTACATTTATTTTTTTTAGGTGTTTTTAACGCACAATGTTTGCGTTTATTATTCCCATAACAAATATTGTTCAACTTTCAATAAATCTCTTATGGTACATTACTAGCAAAATCTATTAAATATAATACTTATATAGGTTATAATAGCTTAACCTATATAACTTATAATAGGTTTTGACATACACTAATGTCATCAATATCTTTGTTTAGTTTAGATGTGTTGTTTCTAATGATAAATTTATTTTTATTTTAGCTCTCATAAGAGCACATGTTCCAATATCAACAACATTCCTTTTGTAAATACACTAACAAAAACTAAAGGACCGATTTAAACAGTTTTGATCTGAAATTGAAGCTCCTGTCCTACAGAGATTTCCAGAAAACATGTTTTTCTCTGTGAAAAATTACTTTTAATGTTTAACAAGTAAAAGAGATGCTCCTGTTTAACATTTTGATCAAATTTAGTTGAACTATTTACCAGAAATTGGAATTATATATATGTTAATGGACTGTGCAGGACTTGTCCTTCCAGGCTGATTCAGAAATTTGTTTACTAAGTTTTCCCTTACTTTTGGCGTATGTGTGAACTAATACAATACATTTTAAAAATGGAAGGAAACGTCGTTCCTATCTTGTATAATAAATTTTGTTTCCCCCCACCTACTTAGTAAAGTCAAATTTTACTCCTTCTATTGAAGGAGTATAGTGCTACTTTGTCTCCCGGAACAGAATCAGGTGACATTTTGCTGCAATCATTAATGCTTCAGCTATAAGGGAATCGGATCAGCTGATTGATATTTTGCTCCAGCTGCAATTAACGTTCCGAGTTTAGTTATTACGCATTACGCAACCAAAATGGAAAGCGATTGTGAATGTGAATACTTATCAATACTTGTGGCTTTTGAGGTTTGGGAAAAATGTTGTGTGTAAATTTATCGCCCTGGCCTACGGCGTCGGGCGCCAACAATTTCCCTTTGGGAACAAAGTTGTACTTTACTCCCTTAATACACAAATAATTATTGTTTAAAGCAGAAGTCCCCGTATTATTTTGTACTGCAAAGAAATTTTGCATAACTTAAACTTGAGATAGTCACAGGGATTCAGCTGGGATAAAAATTCTTTGAGCAAAAATGCTACAAGCTCTTAGAGACTTGTAGCAAAAATATTTTCCTTTTCGCATTTTTATCGCGTGTCATTATACTATTTTTTGGTCTTAAGTTGTTTTTGCTTGTATTTGTTTTAAGGTTTAACATTTTAATAATATATAATTCAGCAGAGTCTACTTTTCTTGGAAACTTATCTTATCCATTTTAACCATTAAAGTCGGTAATGGAAATATACTAAACATTCTAATAGAATAGGCCTAATATGGCACCAGAACAACTAAAACTCACACACCCCGAACATTACCTGAAACATAACCTCAAAGCATATCGCGATCGCATTTCCGCATCAGCGATTTTGAGTTGTCTGTTTTCGCTAAGGTACCTCAACACTTTGGCCCAATCATTGCGATTTCGAGCGACTCGTGCTCGTGTAACCGCCCACATTCTGCAGCGAGTCGAGACCGCGAGCGGCACTAAGTATGGAGGACCTGCCGCTCGTCTCCTTTGACTCGGTCACAAAAACCGACAAGAATCGGTGTGATTGCGAGGCGAGCGCAATCATCCCTTCGGTGGCGAACTAGCCCTCGACATTCTCGCATTCGCCGATTCGCTCGGCTAGACTCGGCTACTACAGAGTGCGCGCCAAACTTGAGTCACAGCGCATGACGTCTGCTAGGGGGTTAGCTACTGTCACTACAACTGTCATATCAGTAACTCGCCCGTTCTCAGTAACTCGCCCGTTCTGTTTACAAGGTACGCAGTTGAAATCGACAGACACTGTTTATGTAATGTAGGCTCGTCTCCTCTACCACTCGCTCAGAGGCGATCGGTAAAGTGACTTAGTGCAACCAACGCAACGTTAAGCCTCTACAACATCCCAACTACTCTTCTAATCTTTTTGGTTGTGGATCGTGATCATGGACTTTTAATGCAATTTGTATTGTTAAAACCAGATTTTCTGCAATAAAATTTAAAACAATTTCTTATACTTTTCTTTGTAGCAAAAAAGCGACAGCCTGCCCAAATATTGTCGCATTTTCGTGGTGCATGTCGCATTTTGCGACAAATGCGACCGCAGCTTAAACCCTGGATAGTCAATAATATAAAACATAAGTGGGATTATAATACACCGTTACTTAAAAAGGATGTGATCATAATGTTTTTGGATACTTAAATGCTACACAGCGTCTGTAATCATTAATATATATAACTAGCTGGCCCAACAGTCCTGTCCTAATGTCATTGGATTTGTTTTATTTCAAATACTCGTTCATTTTCAAGATAAGCATGTTCGCTCCGCTCACTCGCTTCCCGGATTAGCTCATGCGCTATGCTCACTTGAATATAAAAAAAAGAGTTTGAGTTGCCATTCAAGTACTCTTTTTATTTCCAAAATGAGAGTTTCCATTCAAGTAGCTTTTTATTTCTGTCATCAACATATGTGTATGCCTTTCAAGTATGTTTTCAGCTGCTTGGTGTAACTAACTAACTTAGATCAAATCAATAGGAACTTTGAAGGCCTGTGGGGCAGAGCTCTTAGGTCGGATTAAAAATTGTCTTTTATAAGAACCTTGTCCTGACATAAACAAACTCAACAAGAAATAATTATTCAATTTGGTCCACTAATTCTCAAGTAATGGCGTGACCAAGGGAAATAGGGATCCATTTGAGCGAATTTCCCATATAGGGAAGAAGCTATTACCGTAGTCGGCATGGCAAGACCTAGGCCCATGACCATGATAACTTTTCATTTTGAGGTCCCCAGATGCCAAAAACACCATTCGTTCAAAAACTTTATATATATGTATATATGTGTGTGTGTGTGTGTGTGTGTGTGTCCGTGAGCACGATGACTGTCGTAAAATTTATCCGATTTTGACAAAATTTGGTATAAACGTGTAAAGCAGCATTTATGACTTTAAGTTCGAAAACCGGACGGATCGACCTATCCGAAGATGTATTTTGGGGGGAATTTTTATCCCAAAAGTGTTTTTTTTTAGCTTTTTACATATAATTGTTGAAAAAGTCAAATTTTAGTTTTTCCCATTGGTATCAGCTTAGAAAGACGCACAATTTAGTTTTTTTATCATTGCTCTACGTCAAATGGTTACAGAGATATCGAAAGTGCTAAACCCAATATGTTGTCCAATGTTATTCTTACGGAGAATAAGATAAATTGTATATCTCGCTTATTTATATACTTTTGCTGATGAAACTTGGTATATTACTTCATATCGTTGTGGTCTATTGATATTTGCACTAAAAACAATTTTTCGGCCGATAGTTCCCGTAGCAGCAAACCTGTGTACTCAGTCCCATGTTATTCTTATGGAGAATAAGTAAAATGTTATCTCCCTTAATTACATAAATTATTCACATTTGGTACCGGTATGTGGCTTTACCTACTTGAGTTATATTGATATTTGTATAAAACCCCATTTTTGGAGTTCCTTGCTTCAGCAAACCTGCACACTCAGCCGCCATGTTATTCTTATGGAGAATAATTAAAATGTCATAAATCGTTTATTTTTGAATGTATATTGATGAAACTTGATATGTGGCTTCATGTGGCATTAAGATACATATATATGCATTGGAAATTTGCTGAGTACGTAGGTTTGCTGCTACGGGGGTATTTATATATTAAGATGTATACAAAATCTTGGACCTTGACACAATGACTCGTGGATTCTAAGAAGTGGGTCAAAGAGTTTTAATTTCTTCCTAGATTATATTTAACATAAGATAATACTTTTCCTTTCTTTTTGAAATGAGGCAATTTATTCTTCTTAAAAACAAATTGAATGATTTAAGCCTTATTGTTTTTTAAGTTCTGCATTTATAGGTTACCTATGTATTTGAACAACCGTATCAAGCTACAATAACAATGAGAGGCCTGGGGGCACAGCCCCCCTCCCCTCAGTAAGGTTAATGTGTTACATTAAAACCTCTGGGTTAGATTTTAAAATATTTAGGCATTCAAAACCAATCGACTGATTTTAAAACGTATTGCTCATCAAGGTCTGTATTTATACTTATAGATTTTTACAGCAACATTAAGCTACAATAAAATAAATATCCTGATGGGTCCTCCAGTGGAACCAAAGTGTAAATAAACTTATATTTTGAGGGCCTACATGATACAGCCCTCAGTGAGACTGAGGGGTGAATAACTACTTCATATGCACTTTGTCTGACTGATTGACAGATTTCAGGCCTCATTGTTTGTCATGTTCTGGATTTGTATGTCAAGCTGCAGTTATAATGGAGGTATATTGTCAATTGAAACTTTTTTTTTTTTTAACTGTGAGCTCAATCCTTATACGCGATATAAGAGCGTACTCCTAGTTAATATTTGTTCACTAATAAGCGGGATATAAAATTTTACTTATTCTCCATAAGATTAACATTGGACAACGTACTTTGTTTAGCACTTTTAATCTCAGTAACCAATTGATGTAGTGATATGATAAAAATACCAAATAGTTTGTTTTTTTAAGCTAAATTTAATGGTCTAACAAAAGTTTGGGTTTAAAAATAATTACAAGTAAAAAGTTCAAAAAACCAATTTTTGTGGTACGATCTGTCTGGTTCTCAAACTCACATAAATAGATCCTGCCTTACATGTTTGTACCAAATTTCATCGAGATGAGACCATTTTTACAAAAGTTATCATGCCTATGGACACATATACATATACACATATACATACACATATTCATATATATGAATTTGAACGGATGGTGTTTTTGGCATCTGGGGTCCTCAAAACGAAAAGTTGCCATGGTCTCGGGCTTAAGTCTTACCATGAGACCTAGGGTAATAGCTTCTTCCCTATAGGGGAAATTCGCTTAAAGCAGCTGAGGAGGAAAGAGAGGATTTTTTGTACATAAAGGCAAAAAAGAGCAGAAAAACCTAGACAAGATGAAAATAGTTTATTTCATCACTAGGGCCAAAAGTGACACATTTCGATATGAGCACAAGTTTAACGACCGAGGCGAAACCGAGGTCGGAAAATGAGCAAGTATCGAAAAGCCACTTTTGGCCCATGTGATGAACTATATTTTTCGTCTTAATGCACAATATATTAAGCTAACTGCTTTCTCAAAACTAATATTTTACAACTTGTTCACCTTTAAAAGCTTGCTCCCAAGGTGGCTTCCATCTTGTTCTTGCTATTTAAAACAAACAGCTGTTACTACAGATGTATTCAACTATTGTCTGTTATGTTTGTTTTAATATTAGGTTAGTCTAACTATAACGATATGTATATCGAATGCTGTGGACTATCGATTGCAAGAAGGAATACTTTAGTCAACCCTTTCGAGCTATATCAGGAATCAGACTCGTAACGTTTCCTAGATTTAGCTGATAATAAGCTTTCTGAATTTCTTGGGTTTTTTGTATTATATATTTATTTCCCGTGTCATTCATCTTGTCGGACTGAAACGCAACAAATATACTTAAACCGACAACGCATCAATGAATTACAATCGATAACATAATTGATTACAATTCTCGATACAATCGATTACTTACAATCGATGTACACAAGTTTGCAGATTCACTACATTGATATTTATAAATGACAAACGGAACAGCTGATGACCTCGACACCAACTGATTCTTTTCCGTACTAGGTCTGAAAAGAACTACTTTCGCCCCGCAACGCATGTATTGAAAACACCGTTTTCCAAGCAGTATGACGAAAAACTTGTTGTCAAACGATAGTGATGAAGTGTTTAGTAATTTTTCATATTTAAAAATTTAACCATTGCCACCCAACAGAGACTTGGTAGGAAATATGTTTTAAATTATCTTCCAAATCAATAAGTAGATTATAAACATATTTTATTAATTTTAACTCCCAAGTTGTGAACTATACCAAAATTAACCTACAACTCTCCCTTTAATTTTCTGAAAGTAATAAAATTTGCAATTGTATCTAGACTTTTTAACAAATGTGTAAACTCATAAAATTGGAAAATGGATTTAGGCCGGCACGGACTACCCGTGCCTGAGAATATAGTGTCATGCTCACCATGAATGGACTTTTGGCAGCCCAGGCATTATAATAGAATATATTATATTGTAATTTTGTATTATTTTAAATGTCTATACAAATAAATTCCTGTAAATAATTGTAACCCCAATCTTATTATTTATCAATATTTATAAAAGTAAGCAAAAATCTTACTAATTAGCCTATCTGTCATCCAACTGTTAGTAAATAGTAAATTTTAGGTTATCCTTTTATAAATATAAGTTAGTTAAACCAGTCTTTATTTCTTATTGTTAGGGGTGTGCGAGTGCTCGAAACTTCGAGTTTTTGGCCGAGTATTTTGATACTCGAACTCAACTTGAAGTTTCGAAAAATTGCAACCGGCTTAGATGCGTAATAACGGCCACAAAAGGCGATCGCATCGTGTAAAATCAGCCGAAAATGACAATCGGACCGCGTCATTTCGGCCGTAAATGACGATAGAAAACATAATATCGGCAAAAGTGGTGACCGGACCACTTAACCCTCCGGGTGGCGATCGACACACCCGTGTCGAACTTCGCACCCCCTCCGAGCGGCAATCGACACGCCCGTGTCGATGGTGCAGCATTTACGGTATCACTCCTAGTTCGTTCCAATCCGGTTTGAAGTAGATTGAAACTGGTATTGCCGTTTACGGCAGATTCCAAGCTTTCTATTGATGTATGTCTCTAGACGATAACTCTGTGTACTGCAGAATTATGTCTGCTTTAGAATGACACTGCGTCAAACAGCTGTCTGCTACTGCGCAGTTTCTGAGTCGGTCTGTTTTGATTGTTGTGGTTATGTTTTATCCTTTTATTTATTGAAATATCTTTATAAAATGGATAGTAGTGATATCCGACAGTGTTTTGATGACGAAATTAGCGACCCAGATGACGATGGACTTGATCCTGGCATTCCTGACGACGAAGGAAGTGATATACAAGTGAATGTGCCGGAGTTAAATTCGGATTCAGACTCGGACGTTTCCTTGTTTGATTTTTCCAGTGGGATTGAGGATAACTATTCACCTCATTCCAGTGAATTGGAAACATCGGATCGAGAAGACAATATTCCAGTTCGTGATCCAGTACCAGGTACTTCAGGTAGGCCTAGGCCTATACCACAAACTTGTCCCCCAGATCCTTGGCTTAGGGTTAACCCACCTGAGGAGCCCAAAGATATTTCTCCTCACTTTATGGTAAGGGAGACTGGGTTGAAAGATCCTCCTTCAAGGAACAGCCACCCTATACAATATTTATACTTGTTCCTCACTGCCAATTTTTGGCACATTATAACTAGAGAAACGAATGCTTATGCTGCTAGGGTCATTGCTAGCAAAAATTTGACACCTAAATCTAGATTCCATAAGTGGAAACATGTGACAGTCAACGAGATGAAGAAATGGTTTGGTGTCCTATTGAACATGGGCCTAACAGTTAGGAAAAATACCAAACATTACTGGAACAGTAGACTGGATTAAAACATTCCTTTTTATTCCAGGACTATGTCTCAAACCCGGTTTTTTCTTATCAATACGTTTGTTCACCTGACTTCTACTCGAATACTTCCTCGCAATGACCCTAGCTATGATCCCTGGATAAAAATTAGGTGGATCCTAGATCATGTAAACACTTCATTCAAGAAGTATTTCATTCCGGATCAGAATGTCTGCATGGATGAGAGTTTGATAGGGATGAAGCATCGATGTGCATTCATCCAATATCTTCCCAAAAAAAAGCACAAGCAATACGGGATAAAAAAATTCCAATCGTGCGACAGTAAGACCAATTATGTTGTACACATAGAGATGTATAGTGGGACTGATTACCTTGCTGTACCTGACCCTAAAACAGCACCACTCTTCACTCAGCGAGTCGTTATGGAGGTTATGGAAAAGAGCAGACTCCTCGATAAAGGATATCATCTTTTCACTGATAATTTTTATACCAAAATTCCACTTGCCGAAGAACTGCTTACCAGAAACACTTTTATAACAGGTACCATTAATAAGAAGTCCAAATACTTACCAAATTCAGTCAAGAAAGCAAAGCTTAGAGAGAGGAAAAGTATATATTATAGAAAGGGAGAAATATTGCTTGTGGGATTTAGACAAAAAGTTAGTAGAAAACCGGTTTTAGTTATAACGACAGGATATCATGCTGAAGATCAGCTTATTACCAGTAAAAAGGGACTAGTTGGAAGGAAGCCTGTATTGATACATAATTAAAACCAGTCAATGGGAGGAGTGGATGTCAGTGATAAGTCTGTATACCCCCTCTCTTGCAGCAGGCAAACTTCCAAGTACTGGAAAAAGATTTTTTTTAACCTCATCGATATTTGCATGTTCAATGCATATGTATTATACTCCCTAAATACTGACAAGCCAGTAAGCAGAAGGGAGTTTCATAGGGAAGTACTGCTGTCCCTTGTATCACAAGATAGGCCTGCTGAGCAACCTGTTCCTGGACCTGCGGGAGATGCAGCACACCGAATAGAACACTTGCCTATAAATTCCGCTAGGAAGTGTGTTGTATGCAAAAAGGGGACAAATCAAGGCAGGACCAGATTTTGGTGTCCTGGCTGTAACTCTGGGGTCCACAGAGAATGTTTTGAAAGACTGGAACATTACTGGAGGCCTTTGAGGGGTCCCAAGAGGCAGCTGGTCCAAGACAGTTCGGATTCCGAATAAATCAAAGAGTGAGACTGTGTGTAAATATGTGTTTTATGAACTGAGAACTTTTATTTTTGGTTTTTGGTGTACATAACTGTATATATTCTTGATCCTTTTTAAAAAATGAACAAAATGGCTATTCCAGATCTTTCATACAGTTATGGTAAGGACATTTTAGTGGATTACAAACTTTGTGACAATTTTTTTTATATATAATAAAACAAGTTTCGAAGACTACACATCCTCAACAAGTTAGGGTAAGTAAATTATTTTTCTAATTTTTTGTAGTTAGATTTATGCTGAATAAAATGACATAATTTGCTATGTTTTTCATGATTTTTAAAATTGTTATGATTTTTTAAAATAAACCTTTCAAAACTGCAAAAAATCGCTCGCCGCCAAGGGGTAACATACATGCCACCCGGAGGGTTAATATCGACTGTAACTAACGATTTCATCATCTAATATTGATTATAACCGATGTCTGGACCAGGTGATATTGGCCAAATGACAACCGGACCGTGTTTTATCGGCCGGAAACGAATGTCAAACCCGGCCACTACATAATTCAGTTTGATTGTGCTGGCCAAATTTTTATAGTTTAAAGTTTTGCTATTCATGTATTAATTAGAAACAATCAAATCTAGGGTGGCATCCAAATCCCATTAGACATTACACTCTTTTAACTGCCAACTGATGGCAAATACTCGATCAAAAATACTCAAAACTCTAAAATAATTGGCACTACTCGACTCGATTAAAAAAATCACTACTCGCACACCCCTACGTATTGTACTCTCAGAAATAAGTTATCCAACAATCGTAGGCCTAGCTTATGTTCTATCTTACCTATTACCTAATAGACTTAATCTATTATATCTGCTTGTGAAACAGAAGGTTTCAGGTGTCGCCGTTTATTCACAAATTCAAACAATCCTGCGGAGTTAACAATATGATTTTAATCGCACAGCTGTAGCATAACAAAACACTGCGCCATTTTAATTGCGTCTTGCTCTTGGTTAGGGCCTTCGGTGTACATAGAATATAATCAACCTTTAAATAATATGACCACCAGTATTATAAACATGGGTTACATAACCATTCAGAATTTGAATAAAATCCTTAGGTTTTATGAACCTCGCAGTTAGTTGATTTTTAACAATCCAATTTTTGGAGAGTACTATTTCAGCTGCACATTAAAGCGCCGTCATGATATTAGGCGTTCACCTACAACCTTGTCCCTAGCTATTGGTCACGCTAAATCATTATTACATTATAACCATCTTCACTCAACGTCTTAAGGCAGTTCGCAAAGTGGGTACGCCAACAGTGTTTGAGACTCAAGGGGGTAAAATTATTGTGTAATGAACGAAGTTGCAAGTTGTATAAAAGTATTATTAACCGTAAAATATTGCACAACTCAACTGGGCAAAGGCAACACTGCACTAGTGCGCACTGCAAACAGAATAGTGTGATAGCATTGACTATACACCTTTTTTTTACTATGAGTGTGTAGTCAATGGTGATAGGTCCACTTGATGTGATTGAGCGTAGAGAAAGTAGCTCCATTGCATTGGTTGATCAGGTCAGCAGTTAAAAATATTACAGTACCGGTACTTTAATGTTTGGTTATTTTTTTTAAATGAAGGACCGAAAGCATTAGCTTTGCTGAATTATACTTGTTACGCAAACTATGAGAATTCTAACATTAATCCTGGGAAAGTTTTTGCTTTAAATTTACTTTTGCAGACGACTCTTTTCACTAATCGGTGTTTTAAATATTTGGCTCGACCTTCAAACTTTTTTGAAAATCTCAGGCCGAACCGAAGTTTAAATACTCCCACACCCCTACTTTTTGTTATTTTCTATGTTTTTGTTTCTTAACAAATGTATATATTTATGATTTCACTTTGATGAGTTCTCAATTTATACTGTAGTAGTTAATTATATCAACATAAAGTATGTATTTTAATTGTAAATTCCATATCTTATTTGTTAAGGTATCAAAGCCGAATTTGATAATCCCTGTATTATTTTACTTTTACTTTATTTTATAGATGCATTTAAATCCAACTCAACACATCTACATCTACATTGGCTGTATATTTAGGGATAAAATGCCATATATTTGGTTTTCACAGAAAAATTTGTCAACGATCACAAACCTGGTAGCCTATTCAGAGTCTCCAATACTGGATTCAAATCTGTGTTTTGGCAACACTATTTTCTGTCTTTCTGACTACCAGTTCAGTGAACAAAAAAATTATATTCTCAAATATGACTTGTGTGTTTAACTTTCAACAGTGGCCTTTTGTATTTTAAATTAATCAAGCAAGCCTGTTGCCCTATCGAAGCCTTATAACTAGGCCTGTTACCTTACAGGTCAGGTCCAAGGCCAGTGTGTGGCTATTTGAAAAGTTCATGCACCCTATGAACCTGGTCAGATGGATCGTACTGACACTGTGTGGCTGTTACAGGTCAGGTCCAGGGCCGGCGTGTGGCTAGCTGAACAGTTCATGCAGCCCATGAATATGGACAGATGGGTCGTACTGATACTGTGTGGCTGTTACAGGTCAAGTCCAGGGCCAGCGTGTGGCTAGCTGAACAGTTCATGCGCCCCATGAACATGGACAGATGGGTCGTACTGACACTGTGTAGCTGTTACAGGTCAGGTCCATGGCCGGCGTGTGGCTATCTGAACAGTTTATGCAGCCCATGAACCTGGACAGATGGGTCGTACTGACCCTGTGTGGCTGTTACAGGTCAGGTCCAGGGCCGGCGTGTGCCTAGCTGAACAGTTCATGCAGCCCATGAACCTGGACAGATGGGTCGTACTGACACTGTGTGGCTGTTACAGGTCAGGTCCAGGGCCGGCGTGTGGCTATCTGAACAGTTCATGCAGCCCATGAACCTGGACAGATGGGTCGTACTGACCCTGTGTGGCTGTTACAGGTCAGGTGCAGGGCCGGCGTGTGGCTATCTGAACAGTTCATGCAGCCCATGAACCTGGACAGATGGGTCATACTGACCCTGTGTGGCTTTTACAGGTCAGGGCCAGGGCCGGCGTGTGGCTATCTGAACAGTTCATGCAGCCCATGAACCTGGACAGATGGGTCGTACTGACCCTGTGTGGCTGACTGACCCTGTGTGGCTGTTATAGGTCAGGTCCAGGGCCGGCGTGTGGCGAGCTGAATAGTTCATGCAGCCCATGAACCTCGACAAATGGGTCGTACTGACCTTGTGTGGCTGTTACAGGTCTGGTCCAGGGCCGGCGTGTGGCTATCTGAACAGTTCATGCAGCCCATGAACCTGGACAGGTGGGTCGTACTGACCCTGTGTGGCTGTTACAGGTCAGGTCCAGGGCCGGCGTGTGGCTATCTGAACAGTTTATGCAGCCCATGAACCTGGACAGATGGGTCGTACTGACCCTGTGTGGCTGACTGACCCTGTGTGGCTGTTATAGGTGAGGTCCAGGGCCGGCTTGTGGCGAGCTGAATAGTTCATGCAGCCCATGAACCTCGACAGATGGGTCGTACTGACCTTGTGTTGCTGTTACAGGTCTGGTCCAGGGTCAGCGTGTCGCTTGGCGAATACTTCATTCATCCCATGAACCTGGACAGATGGCTTGTACAGATACTGTATGGCTGTTACAGATCAGGTCCAGGGCTGGTGTTTGGCGAGCTGAACAGTTCATACACCCACTGAACCTAGACAGATGGCTTGTACTGACACTGTGTGGCTGTTAGAGGTCAGGTCCAGGGCCGGTGTGTGGCTAGCTAAACAGTTCATGCAGCCCATGAACTTGGACAGATAGGTCTTACTGACCCTGTGTGGCTGTTACAGGTCAGGTCCAGGGCCGGCGTGTGGCGAGCTGAACAGTTCATGCACCCCCAGCACCTCGAGAGATGGGTCGTACTGACCCTGTGTGGCCGCGGAGACGAGAGGCAACTCAGGTTTGTGGGTTTGTTGATATATAAATACTTGTAGGTAGATAATTAATTGTCAGAAAGTACAGAAAAACAATCCAAAAGGCAATAAATTGTACTCTCCTTAAAGGCAAAATTATATTTAGATATTATCAAAGATTACATCTTAAAATACCTCCGTCTCAGCAAACCTGCGTACTCTTCAAATTTCCAATGCATGTATATGGTTCCCACTGCAACACAAAGCCACTCACCATGTTTCATAAAAATACATGAATAATTAAGTAATATATAGCATTTTATTTATTCTCCATAAGAATACATTGAATGCTGAGTACTCAGGTTAGCTGCAAAAAGAAAGGTAATAAATGTGTTTTATGCAATTATCAACATAACTTAACCAGGTGAAGCAACGTACCAAGTTTTATTAATTTATGATTAAGGGAGATATAACTCTTTACTTACCCTCCATAATAATAACATTAGGGCTGATTATGCAGGTTTGCTGCTAAGGGGACAATCAACAACAAATTATTGTTTTGTGCAAATATCAATATACCAGTAGGCCCTACCACAGGTGAAGCCACATATCAAGTTTCATCAATATACATTCATAAATAATCAAGATATCAATTTTTAATTATTCTCCATAAGAGTAATGTAAATTGTTTGGGGATTAATTAATATAAAATAAAATAATTGAGAGATTGATAAAATTGAGTGACTAATTAGCTGCCGGAAATATTGGGTTCACCGTTTGAAATTGAAAGTTTATAGAGTATTAGAGTTCAATTATTATCACACAAGTGAATAAAAGGCTATGTATTGTTCACTCACCAAATCGCCTTAGTCCACTTAACACCTTGGGAGGTGTTACTCGAGGAAGATGGCGCGGCGGCGTCGGCGTTTTCCCAGGGGTGACCAGAGCCGCGGAAGATGATTCTTTGCGGAAGCCCGATTAGCGATCGCAACACTCGCACTTCACAGTTCACAATTCTGTTCACAGTTTACAGTTTATGAGTTTTTGAGGAGGTACGCGGTAGCCGCGGTTGCCCGTTATGTTGCCCGGAATCTTAAGGCACAAACACTGACTCTTAGCACTATCACAAAACAGTAAATAAAAAGGTGTTTACAATTAACAAATTAATGAGAGAGACAACCCAATCATGTGGGAAAAATATATAGAGAGTTAAAACTTTGAGAGTAATTAAGAGAATCTACAGAACAAGGACGCAATGTCCGATGTCCAAGGAGGCTTACAAGAGACAATAATCTTTTTTCCTTTAAAAAATAACGCTTTTTTGAGAGGAGAGGGAAACACTGTCATGTGGTAAAGTGTCCTCCAATAGGGGAAGGCGTCATACCTGTCAGCTGGATCAGGGCGGTAATATTTCAAATTTAAATATATTTACATTATTACAATCAATATCACTAAATACCGAACAGGTAACATTGGGACAACTTATTGTGTTTAGCACTTTGAATATCTCTGCAATGGTTGGACGTAGAATCACAATTTAAACAAATACCCTCGTCGCAGCAAACCTGCATACTCAGCGAATTTCCAATGGAGATATAAATGTCTTAATACTACATAAAGCCACTTAACAAGTTTCATAAAAATATATTCACAAATAAGCGATATATACAATTTTAATTATTCTCCATAAGAATAACATTGGGCTGAGTATGCAGGTTTGCTGCAATAAGGAACACACAAAATGGGTTTTTATGCTAATATCAATATAACTCAACTAGGTGAAGCTGTATACCAGTTTTTATTCATTTATATTCATAATTAAGGGAGACAGAGCATTTAATTATTCTCCATAAGAATAACATGGGAGCTGAGTACGCAGGTTTGCTGCAACGGGAGAATTTGGCAACAAATTTTTTTTAGCAAATATCAATAGACCACAACGAGATGAAGCTGTATACCAAGTTTTGTCAGTATACGTTCATAAATAAGCGAGATATAAAAATTTTCTTTTCCTCCATAAGAATAACATTAGACAACGTACTGTGTTTAGCACTTTCAATATCTCGGTAACCAATTAACGTAGAGGAATTATCAAAATACCAAATTGTGTGTTTTTTAAGCTGAATCGAATGGTGAAAACTAAAATTTGACTTTTTAAAAATTAGATGTAAAAAATTAAAAAAAAACATTTTTGGGGTACAAAACCCCCCCAAAATACCCCTTCGGATAGAGCGATCTGGCTGGTTGTCGAACTTAAAGTCATAAATGTTGCTTTACACGTTTATACCAAGTTTCATCAAAATCGAATCATTTTTACGAGAGTCGTTCTCTCGGACACACACACATATATATATATATATTACAGTATACAGTTTCGAACAAATGGTGTTTTTGGGGTCTGGGGACCTCAAAACAAAAAGTTATCATGGTCCCGGGCCTAGGTCTTACCATGCCAACTACGGTAATAGCTTCTTCCCTATAGGGGAAATTCGCTAAAATTATCGTTTTGTAGAGCTGAACTGATTGGTAAAAACAAATGTAAAGTTTTCAGTAAAATTAACTTAGGAAAAGCTAAAAACCTTTTTCCCCTAAGCTTAACATGGGAAATTTTATTAACACGTTTTTTGTTTTTTTTCCTCAACCACCTAACCTAGGTTAATGATTCAAAATACTATATACAATAGAGTCTCGATTATCCGACCTTCGGTTATCCAACCTTCCGTGTTATCCGACCGGCCCCTGTGCACAACCGAACGATCAATTTCCGCGCGCCTAGAAAATAAAACCAAAGAAATCAAATCTTTGTTAACATTGTTTGTTTTATTTTCCGTTTGTTGTTATTATTATAGTCCCCGTGCATGATCGAACGATCGACTTCCGCACGCTTAGGAAGAAATATAAAATAAAATACAACAATTTTTAAAAATACAAATGTTTTTCTTTTTTATTATTATTATCCGTGTTATATGACTTGCCGCGGCCGGTTTAGGTCGGATAATGGAGACTCCGACAACATCTGTCGGACAGGTCAACATCTGTCGGGCCAGCTATTATATATATATAAATTTGAATAAATAGTAATTTTGGCATCTGAGGACCTCAGGAAAAAAGTAAACATGGTCTCGGGCTTAAGTCTTGACATGAGACCTCTTCTGTAATCTGTTTTTTTAAGCTCTGTAAAATGGTCAAAACCAACATTTTGTGTTTTTAAAATTTTTTAGTAAAAAATGCAAAAATCTGATTTATGGAAAATTTAAAACCCCCCTTCCCATGGTCAAATTTTTCTGGTTTTCAAACTTAGAAGTCATGAATGTCACTTTACACATTTAAGCCAAATTTCATCGAAATCAGATGTTTTTTACCCAAGTTATCGCATTCACAGACTTAATATATAAAACCCCCGTCGCAGCAAACCTGCGTACTCAGCGAATTTCCAATGTATAATATCTTAATACCACATAAAGCTGGATAGTAAGTTTCATAAACATATATTCACAAATAAGCGATATATACAATTTGAATTATTCTCCAAAAGCATAACATTGGGAATGAGTATGTAGGTTTGCTGCAACAAGGAACACAAAATATGGGTTTTCATGCAAATATCAATATAAATCACCTAGGTGAAACCACATCCCAAGTTTCATCAATATACAATCATAAATAAGCGATATATACCATTTTGATTTTTCTCCATAAGAATAACATGGGGGATGAGTACGCAGGTTTGCTGCAACAAGGAACAAAAAAAATGGTTGTTTTTATAAATATTAATATAACTCAACAAGGTGAAGCCACATTCCAAGTTTTATTAAATTATGATCATAACTAAGGGAGACATTACATTTTTCTTATTCTCCATAAGAATAACATGGGGGCTGAGTACGCAGGTTTGCTGTTACGGTAGTAATCGGTAAAAATTGCTGTTTTGTGCAAATAACAATAGACCACAACCAGATGAAGCTGTATACCAAGTTTCATTAGTTTCCATTCATAAATAAGCGAGATATAAAATTGTTTGTATTCTCCATAAGAATAACATTGGACAACATACTGTGTTTAGCACTTCCAATATATCTGTAACCATTTGACGTAGAGAAATAATCAAAACACCAAATTGTGTGTTTTTTTAAGCTGAATGTTATGGTGAAAACTAAAATTATAATTTTTAAAAGGTTACATGTAAAAACTTCAAAAAACCCATTTTGGGGTACAAAACCCCCCGAAATACCACTTTGGTTGGGGCGATCTGTCTGGTTTTCGAACTTTAAGTCATAAATGATGCTTTACACGTTTGTACCAAATTTCATCCAAATCGGACCATTTTTACTAGAGTTATCGCACCCACGGACACATATATATATATATACCATTAACACCATTTGTTCGAAACTGTATATATATATACATGTATATATAAATGTACATATAAATAATATATTATAATATATATAAATATGTATATACATAAATATATATACAGTTTCGAACAAATGGTGTTTTTGGGGTCTGGGGACCTCGTGAAAAAAAGTAAACATGGTCTTGAGCTTAAGTCTTAACATGAGACCTACCGTAATAGTAGCTTCTTCCCTAAAGGGAAATTCGCCAAAAACAAATACACATCTTATTGTATGATCATAAGTTTAAACAAAAGTTCAATGTCCTGAAACCAGAAGTGCCTCAATTTAAATATTTAAAACATAAAGAGTTTGTTGGTCATAGAGGTGCCTTAATATGCTTTTAAGCTCAAGATCAAAGTTAGTTTAAATAAAAGGCTGATTTGAAATACATTTTGGGATTAAGTTTTTGTTCAATTTTATCATGTATTTTAAAAATTTTTTATTTTGTTTGGCCAATCTGAAAAACATAAAACCATTGGAAATTTAACTCGTCAGACATTCAAAAATGTATCTAGTGCATATTATGAATAAAGTATTAGGCCTGCTACCATAAGTTCAAGAATTTTAAATTAATATATTCTTAGTATAGCTGAGTAAATAAATAGTAAAAACAAATAGATTTTAAAACAATAATACCGGGTGTCCCATAAAGGTCCCCCTCGTAATTTTTGAACGCCTGTACATTTTCAAACAATATTTGGTAAATGTTACTAGCATAAGTCAAAGTACTTTTTAAAGTGATTAAGAGTTTCAGCCCTCTTTTGACCAGGGCAAAACAATGGTTTTGAACCAATCCCTGAATGTTTCCTCGTCAATCCAGCCACTTTTTGAGCGATTATACCTCGCTCCATCAGGGCCTCCAGTTACCCAAGTGTCCCACAAACGCTCTGCCTTGTAGCACACATACGGAGGAAGAACTTCTCCCCCAGCACTACCAGCAAACATGATGGAAATGGTAGTTTTGGATGAGTTGAGTACTCGTTCAGGATACTTTGTTCCTCTCTTAAAAATACATTTTTTAGATCCCGGGTCATCAGACAGGTTTGTTTCATCATAATTTATGATGTTCTCCTTAGGTATTTTGTCCAGCGAAACTTTTAGGTTTTCAAAATATAAAGTAACGCACACTGCATCAATCTGAAAACAAAATCACTTTGTTACAATTTCGTAAAACAACTACCGTAATGCCCTGCTCTGAAAAGAAATATACTTACCATAGGGAGGTAACATAGAATTATCAATTTATTCTAGGCTATGCAGGTAGTTTATATAGTATACGGTATTAGAATTTACAGGTGGGTACCTATCAGGTAGGTGAAATAATAATTTAGGCTGTGAAATTACCTATCTTTAGATTTTAATTAAGGTAAGCTACAGAATAATGGTAGGTACTAGGTAGTAAAAAGCAAAAGCAAACATACCGGTAACTGAGCTTTATTAAGATTTTTCTCTTACCTTGGCTCGACGAGCTGTAATATTTCGGCACATCCTCAAACGAAGAGCAGTGTTCCTCCTCAAAAACCTATCAACCCAATCTTCTCCTGGAAAATTGTTTTTGAATATAGGGACATTTCTCCCGGTTTTTTCAAGGTAGGACTTTACCAGTAGCCTAAGTTCCAATCGTGTAAAAGGAAACCCCCAAGAAGCCACTTGCTCCAATCACATTTTCTTCTTGCATGGTGAAAACTTTCGGCTTTCCTCGGGGTACAGCACTGTACCTTCCGCTTACATGATCCCCTAAAGTTGATTTCGGTACACCATACTTAATCGCAGCTGCCCTTACACTCAACTTCCCTTCCTTTACGTCTTTTACTGCCTGTTCAAGAACTTCGGCCCTATCGCCCATTATGACGATCTCACAATAATTTTGAATCAACTTCACAATCAATTATAATTAACTTCACAAACAATTTTATCAGTGGTTAACACGGCTAACAACACAATGACAGTTGACAGTTACGGGCAGTTACGGCGGGAAATAGGTACGGTATTTTATGTCATTAAGGGCAGGCGCTAGTAGCAGCAGCCGGCCCAACAGACACATCGACGGATTATTAGTAAAGTGTCTGGGTTTGTGCTGGAATACTTAAATGTGATATATTTTTTTACATATATGTTGTATATAACTTTAAATAGCATGGCATTATGCGCTCTTAAATTACGAATAAAAATATGCATTCGCGACGAAAATCGGACAAACTTGACAAAAATTACATGTCTTAGTTAGACATACATTTTTTTGTTGTTGAAAAGTCGTAAGTTGGTATACCTGCAAAATAAAACAAAATACCGATCCTACGCAGTTCTAACCTATACAGCTGTGTAGAGCGTCTTCTGCTGTATACGTATTGATAACGATCGACTTAATAACTTTGCAGGTTAGTTTATAATTATTTATGTTTAAAAACATGTACACCATGTCCGGGAATAGCCCCCTTGTCCGGGATTAGCCTGTTTTACGGTAGTATTAATAAGATCGTTAAAATGCAATACTCCAAAGTTGCAGGTTTTATAAAAATATGTTCATCAATAGGTAGTACAGTTAATTTACTTTAAATCAAATAAATAATAAAAATTGTACTTACATACAAGATGGTAAATATACAAAAAAATTGTACAAGGCGATTGATTTCAACCAGTCACACCGGTCATCATCAGGCCCAATCGGAGAATGACAGAAACAAGATGGCGTATAGCTTATAGACTATGGAAAAATGAAAGGATAGGAATAAATTGATTACTGAACATGTACAATTTGACTCTGGTGGTACTTATCGAAACTTGTTTCCGATAGCCAATAGTATATAAGCTGTATGCCATCTTGTTTCAGTCATTCTCTGATTGGGCCTGATGATGACCGGTTTGACTGGTTGAAATCGATCGCCTTGTACAGTAGA